>OY829913.1:30356449-31660615 GCA_963691935.1 Nephrotoma guestfalica | reverse complement strand
ATTGCGATAAGTTATGTATGGTAGACGAAATACTAAAAATAATCATAATAACTTAATATTTTTTCGTTAGATAAAAAATTAAACACCAAATTATAATAATTTAAATTAAGTTTCGGGCAAAAGCAAACCTAGCAAATCTAGACAAAAAATCGGTTTCAGGCACACAGTATAAAACTGCTTTCTATAAGTTTAATTTAAAGGCTGCCAATGTTTAGAATCGCCGTTTAGCTTTTTAAGAGATGTTCAAAATTAGTTTGGATAAAAATAAATAAAAAAGTAAAATTGATTGATTGAGAATATTTGAATTATTTATTCAAATTCATCGGTGAATTTATTTATATAATAGTGATATAAATTCTCTTGGACCTAAGAAAATATAAATTAAATTTTAGAGTATAAAGTTTAAAAGTATAAATATAAATAAATATTTAGAGTGAAAATTCGATAACTATGACTTGAGGTAACGTAGGAAACGTTTTGTCACCAGCGGGAATCGGACTCCCGAATCACGCAACATTTTACCTTTAACACCACACCAAAAACATGAAACTTTTTTGGATATACAGGTTTGTCGATGTATTGAAAGAATTATTATTAGTTTATAGAGTATCAAAAATATTTAGAAAACAGTTTATCAAAGGAATATTTTGGAAACTATTTCTTTTTCGTAAAATTATCAAATAACACTTTTTCGAAGAATTGTTTTACGAACAATTATTGTTCGAAGAATTTTTCTATAATTGTTTAGACAGCCGAATTATCCAACATTGCGGACGTCCCAAAAAGTTGCCAAAAGCTTTGTAATCATTGGCAAAATTAGTGGCAGTTTTCCACTGCTTATCCTGAAGATGAAACTTCCAAGAAAGTTTAGTGTCAAAATAAATACGAAGAAGTTTGACGAGTCTAGTGATTGTCTGTCTAAACAAAGAATTAACAATCGATCGGTATTCATTCCTCTATTGAATACCATTTTCTCAACGTACCATATCTTTACGTTATAGGTTTTGCTCCTCAAATTAGCGATGTTGCAAAGTACTTTTATACAAATAATGTTCACTCATAAAACAAGTTAAGTCTATTAAAAAGCAAATTCAACGTTTTTCATAATTACTTTCAATTTTATCAAAAATAAATTAACGAATGTTCAAATGAAATTCAACTTTTTGTATTTCAAATTGGGGTGATTTTACAATTCAAATTCATTCAAGCTTTTACAAATTAAATTAAAATTGCTGCTCTTGAAAGATTTGAATTGTTATCATGCAATCTTAACTTGTCTTGGTTGAACTGATTTTTTGCAGAAATTTAACTTTCCGTCTCGTTTTTACTTTTGTGGCGGCAATTTATAGCCACACTTATCATTGATGTTACCTAACTAAATTACCTAGCGTATGATAAGCGCTTAAATCTTCGTGAAGCTATAAATCGAATTTAGATAATTCAGTAGCTAAGAATAAACACAGGTCCTGTATAATTGCCAGCAATTCAACGATATAGCGTGTAACGAATAAAGCTCCGCATCCAAAATGATTAAAAGTAACAAAACCTTTATGAAGAAAAAAGAAACGCTTGGAATTTAAATAATAAAATCAGTGTGGCAGAGGGTTGTGGTTAAAAAAGGTTTTCCCATCACCTATATGGTTTTTATTAGTTGTTTCGATTGCTAAGTACATACCATTTTGACTACCACAAACGTTAATTGGTGACTGAAAAATCGAGAAAGAATGATTCGTTCCTGCTAACAAACAGGTAAATCCAATGAAGTTAAGATCGATATCGCTATTTTGAACTGAAAAATTATGAATTTGAATTGTAAAATCATCCTAGTTCAAATTGAAAGTAGTTTTGAGAAACGTGCATTTGCTTTGTAAAAAATTTAACATGTTTTATAACCTCTTGTGCTTTTCAACATCATTAATTTGAAGTGCAAAACCTATGACAGAGTAATTGCATTAAATCGGTTACAACATTTAAGTGTTAATCTGAAACTGTTAAAATGAAGCATAACTAGAACAAGTTTAACAATCAAGACGTGGAAGTTTAACAATCAAAACGTAAATAGCCAAAAGCAACAGGAAATATATATTTAGGGGTATATTTTATAGGGGCTAAAAGAGATATAATCAAAATGTTCGTCAAATTTGGTGGCATGATTTGAACCCGCCTATTTAAAGGATAAAAGCTCAAAATAGTGACGTATGGAACAGCTAGTGTTGTGTTCATTGCAAGATGGATTTTATTATTTCAAAGATGCACAGCATAATTTCCGAAAAAAATTCGTAAATTTTGAAAACAAAAACTCGAATCATCAAAGCAAGTAGATTTGGCGACAAACCCCAATTGATTTTACCCCTGGGTTTAATTTTTAATTAATATTTTGCGATAACTGATACTAAACAGTATCGTGGTCAACCAAATTAGGGTGGGATAATAATTTGCCTTATTGTGATTTTACAAGAAAGCTGAAGTAAATTTCTATTGATGAAATATTTGATTCAAGATGCGACATTGTTCCGATGGTAACATCTATTGAGTGAAAGAGATTAAAATAATGACCTTGGTATTTTGTATGTTTCAAAAACCGGGATAGCAAACTATTACTCGATCAAATTTGAAAATTCTCCCAAAACTCAATTTTAATTTCATTCGCAGAATCTACGATCAACGAAATGAACTTTCGCACAAAAAGTCGAACAAAACATAAAATTGAGAGATGTCAATACTATTAATAACAATAATAAGAAAAAAAACTATTAATTGATATTGAACTACACAAAAAATTAGACGTAATGAAAACGATAAACAACAGATTTTTTTGTATATTTTATTACCAAATTCTTATAGTAATAAATATTATTATCTCCTAAAATATAGGCGTCAATAGAATTATCACTTTCTTTATTGCTGTTATCTCATATATCGTCTTATAATATTATTTTTACGATTATTATGATTACTATTTAGTCAAAACTTATGTGACTTAATTTTTTTTTATTATTTTTTTAGTTTTCAAATATATAGCGCTTATTCAGCGCATCTTGTATATATAGAATATTATTGTTATTCAAGGACTGTATTTATGGTCTGGTAAATCTACAATGCGTTTTTCCACACTTCAGTATATTTTGTAATTATCTTTACTACTTACTTACGTTAATATTAAAATATGTATAGAGGTAGGTACAAGAATTGTATATAGTTGTTTATCTTCTTTATTGTTATGTTTCGCGTAGGTTTACGGGTGATCAGTTCGAAAGAATTTTTATATAAGTAGCATTGACTTGGATCGATGAGAATTACATGCCCGTAATAATAAATTCTTCACTTCCTAGATCATTAAACTATATTCATTAGTTAGCATATGTCTTGACAGATTTATTCTGATTTTTAATTATAAATATATCTATGTTATATAACATGTACATTCATATTATAACATCTTCTCACCAAAATATGTATACACGACAAAAATTCGTGATTCTCAAATGAAAGTAATTAAAAAAACATAAAACTGACCTTATATAAAATTTGTATAAGTCATATCAAGATGTTTATAAGAAAGACAACAACGATACGAAATACTTTTAAGATGCAATTATATTACATCCTATGATGATTTGCATATACAAATTTACATGTACGTGAAGGTTATATGACATTGATCGTATAAGTCGAGGATTACCTGTATTTATTTCAATTACATATACATACATTTTCTCACCTCTAAATTTTCTGTGTTATAAATGAACCCAAATTTTAATTTGATATCCACAAATAAACACAAACAGACGTACTTTGAATCTATTACGACGATGAGCAAAAGTAATATATAGTGCAGTGTTCGTCACAGTGAGTATAAAAAACAAAATTATGGTCCGGCAGCGTAGCGTCTCCATTTAGTAGAATGAGCGTCTTCATTTAGTAGAAATACACAGCTCGGTCCATTGTAACTGTATTGTTCAGCATAGACCATATTTATTAATAAAATTAAATGATTATGATTTAAACACACGTTTCTATTTTTTAACATGCAATATACAAATGTATGAAAGAGAAAACAAATATTTTGTTCCGCAAATTGATTATATGTTGACTGACCGGGCATTGGGTATGTCTACTATAAATCAGTTTCTTTATGAGAATGTTGGATGGCATATACTCGATCGTTCTATTTCAATATGGCGTAGGTAAAATACCATGAAAATACGCATTTTATTTCAAGACGACTCATTGTTCAAGGCAAAGCGCAGTCGTTTTTATTCCACCAATTTCTGAACATATGCTGAACCAATTCCACAAAGATGATTCATTCTTTAATTAAAGCTATTAAATTTAACATTTAATTTCATAATTTTAATATACAAAATTTCTATAATCAAATAAACTATAAATAAATAATATTTATAATTTATTTGATTCATAAAAAAAATCATAACTGAGCTTAAAGTTATTCAATAATTATTGAATAATCTAAAAGACGTCTCACATATGAATCACTTATAAACTGTCCTACCATTGTCACCAATGAAATGTCACATAGTAATCGTTCGTTACTTGTCATATACGATTAATCTATGAACTGTTATACACTAATCATCCCAGAGACGTCACACATGAATATTAGTCCTGTTTTCTGATAAAATTCTTTATATACGTGTCATGCGTGATAATCATGCATGAGTCTCAAGAATTTTCTGCTGGGAAATGAAAACAAAAAAATAACACAATAATTACAAAAAATACAAATTTTTGTGCGCCAAAAAAATAAAGGCTGCTTGAGAAACTTTCCAAATACTATCGATATTTTACTACCATCTATTATAACACACTGTTTAACTGTAAGCACAGAAAATAACATGTTTTCAATATATTTCTATGAGGTCTAGATATATAATAGTCCCTCGAACTAATTACTGAAATTTTTCACATTTTTGCTATGAGGTGGAGTTGGTATACAGTCCTTCCAACTCAAGAATTATTCGTTGGTCGGAGTTAGAGCCTGATGAAAAAGCTTAGAAAGAGCGTATGCCTAGTGATCGACTAAGATTTGAAGTAAATTACGCGATTGTGCAGAATTTTTCTAAGATGGAGTTGAGATAAAGACCATTGAACTCAGGAACTATTCGTTTATTAAACTGTGGTTTATGTGTGGTGATAGATGGAGATTTAAAGTTCGGGGATTTTTCAAACTTTTTCTATGAGGCTGAGTTGAGATATATTCCCTCGGACTCAATAACTATTCGTTGGCGGACGACTGGCTCTTATCTGTTGATAGAGGAAGAATTAAGTAATGTCTGTAATTATTTCAGAATTTTTATATGAGGTGGAGTTGGGATATAGTTCCTTAGACTCAGGAACTAATCCTTGACTCGATTTGCGGTTTACGTCTGGTGATAGAGAAAGATGTAAAGTAATTACTGTGATTGAAAGAAATATTCTTCGCAGAACTATTTTGGTGATTTTTTCAGAATTGTCTATGTGATGGAGTTTAGATATAGTCCTTCGAACTTAGGAGCTATTCGTTAGCCGGACTAGTGGCTTACGTCTGGTTTTATAGGAAAATTTAAAGTAGTTGAGTAGTAGAAGAAACTAGATTTTTTCAAAACAAATTTTATGAGTTACAGCTGAGATATACGTTAACCGAACTAGCCGCATACTTCTGGTGACTGAGGATGATTTAAAGTAATTTTTACAGAATTTTTTAATGAGCTGAATTGAGATACAGTTACTGAAACTCAGTAACCCATTATTCTATATTAATTATAGAGGTCTACGTCTCGTGATAAAGCACGATTTAATGTAATTTCCGAAAATTTTGAGAATTTTACTATGAACTATGAGATGAAGTTAAGATACCTACTTAGTTGAACTCGGACTAGGGCATATGTCTGATGATATAGGAAGATTTATAGTAATTTCTGAAATTCGTTCAGAAACAGTCCCTCAGGTTCATGAGCTATGCGTTTGCCAGATTAGCTAGCGGCTTAAGTCTGGTGAAAGAGGAAGATTTCAGAATTTTTCTATGATGTGGAGTTGAGATAGTCCCTCGCACGGGCTAGCAGCTTACTTCTGATGATAGAGAAAGATTTAAAGCAATTTCTGTAATTTTTAAGAATTTTCTATGACACTGTGAAATACAGTCCACCGAATTCGGGAATTAGCGACTAACGTCCGGAGAGGAAACATAAGGTTTTTATGATACTTTAATACTATTACGACAAACAAAATTTTGTAGTTTGGAGAAAAATCAGAATTTTTATGGGATGGAGTTTATGGCCGGTTTAGCATGACATAATTCGCTTGTCTGGCCAACGAATAGTTTCTGATTTCGATGCATTATACCTCTACGCTACTTAATTGAGAAATTCTGAAAAAAAGCATAAACATTACTTTAAATCTGACTCTGATTTAAAGTAATTTTTGTGATTTTTCAGAATTTCTCAGGGGTGGGGTTGATATATAGTGTATCGAAATCAGAAACTATTTGTTGGCTGGACGAGCGACTTATGTCAGGCTAAACCTGCATCCCATAAAAATTCTAAAAAAAAACAAATTTGGGGAAGGACAAAGAAATAATATGATTTTTTTTGCTCAAACCACAATTTTTTTTGTCTTGATAGTATGCAAGTATTATAAAGAACTTATGTTTTTACTCTCAACCCCGAAAAATGATTGTGTCATGATACATAGTTACACAGTAAATATATTTAGGGCTAATGTTAAAAAATGTCACATTAATAATAAGTGATACCATCGCATTTTCCGGGAATGGTAATTGGACTATCTTCACATATAATTTGAGAATCACTGATTAACTTATTTAGAACTGCTTTAATTTAATGATACCTAGTAAAACGATGCTGTTGATGATGATAATGATGGTGATATTTTTTTTTTGTTAACGACAGCGTCGGTGGTCTTTTTATTTTCGCGATTTTATTAGTTTTATTTTTACAACACACAGCTTAAACTGTTGTTTTCTTTAGCGCAACACAAAAAAAATATTTAATTACTGATTGAAAGTGGTATTGTTATTAGTGACATAATATAACGTCAACTAATTTTTGTGTTTATATAAAATTCGATATAATTTTATTTTATATCTTTCTATATCAAATCTACAAATATTGGATATTATGTATTTATATCAAATCCCCTATAAATAAGCCAAGGTCATTTAAAAACGTCTCGAGTTTTTTTTATTAATCTTGTTCATTCGGCATACAGTTGATGGTATCGAAATTCATTTAAATAAAGCGCGGAGGTTTCCTTTAACCGAAGTTGCTATTTAAGCAGTAAACAACATAAATTTAAGTTACTTGTTTTTTAATGTGGAAATTCTTTAAATTCTTTATGATACATAAAAATTAAATGTAAGATTTTAAAATATATTAATAAAATTGTATTAGCAAAAAGAGAAAGGAAATGCACGAGTATTTCAATGCTCGTTGTATTAGTAAAGAAGGCTCTCAGTCTACATTCCGCTTAAAGTACGTTAATCCGCGATTATATATTTCATCTTTTCACAATACATCCAGTGCTTTTATAATACATTCATACATATATAGTTTAGCGCTGATTTAATAAATAATTAAAATAAACACATCATAATTTGAACTTTAAACTCGCACTAAGTTGTTGGCTTAAGACGTAAATTGCACGTTTATCTTTTTAATATAAAACGTGATTTGTTGTAATTTGAAAATATTGTAAATTTCAAATGCGCGATTATCGTAAGCTAACCGGAAACAACTAATAAAAAAAACAAAAACCTTTCACTTATTTTTTATAAAAAATCAAGCTTACGAAAAATTAAATTACCGACGTTTAACTATACATAATAAAATTGTATATTTTATAAATAAAAAAAAAAATTAAATTAAATGTCAATGTGTTGAATGTCTGTGAAACTGAAAATGTTATTTTGTATTGAAAATATTTAATATTGTTGTTTTTCATTTGAGGAAGAAAAATACAGGGTGATTATTATTATGTATACGTGTAAATGACAGAATTGGTTAATTATTGCGCTAATAGTTTTTTGTAATACAGCGCTTCTAACAGATACTAACTATTATAATATTGTCTGGTGCGATGAAATGTACAAATTGATCAAAATTTTCGTTGAACACAGAAAATGTACGAGATGAAAAATTAAAAATGACAATTCTAATAATGGTTGTGCTTGTTAAAATAGAAAATTGAATTTCTACTATTGTGTAAATGATATATAATATATAAGAAACGGGTATACGTTTTTTTAATGAGATGCAGCAGCAGCATCATCAACCTTTTCAAGAATGTAGTCAGGCAAAATTAAATTTTTCTCGTTATATTATAATATTTTTTGATAAATCTTATATATTTTTAGGCCAATTATAAATATTGAAATTAGCACGTAGTCGACTGAGCAATGTAGGTAGGTGTATATTATAATAACACATCGATCGGATCAAATTAATTGAAAAATAGCAAAAAAAACAACACAAATTTCCAATAATTTTCTGCTTACGTCATATACATTATTTATCAACAATAACAACATTGTAAAAAAACACGCAAATTACATTGTGTATTTGTGTAATCTAATTTCTTCAAAAAATAAACAAACTGATAAAAAATAAATTTTAAACCTAGACATGTTTTTTTTATTATTATTATAATGCATATACTCGTAATACTCGTCATTATAGAGTAGGATTTTCTAAGAATTCATGTGGCATCATCATCACAACATCAAACACATCAGGTACGAATTTTTTGTAACAACAAAACACCTTCGTAAAAATAATAATTTTATGTTTAAATAAATAAATAAATTCATATATTTTATTTATTTTTAATTAATTTTATACAAATAACGACCTCCACATATTAATTGTTGATGAACAATTTTCAGGTAAAATATTCTGTTTTAGAAAATATTGTATTTTTTTTATAAAGTGATTGATAAATAACGCGCCGCCGCCAGTCTGATTAATATCTAGTTTATACCAGAAAGTTAATTAACGTTAATATGCTGAAGTTCGGAAAGAACTAGATAAGCGCGTGTTGTTGAGGTAAGTGGACAACATAAATTTCGGGTGGACAAATTTGAACGAGTGGTTTAAAATATGATAGAACTTAATGTAATAGTTTGATGTGAAAAATGGTACTGGTAGTGATTATCATAGCATCACTTACAAATCGATACAAAACTGAAGCAGAAAATATGCAGTAATCGTTTTGATACCCGCCCTAAATTGCGCCTCTAAATTGCGTAAGATTCAAATTTAGACTATCTCCTAAATATAATATATTTAGAATTAAACAGTATTAGTTTAGTAAATTTTTGAATTTGTGTTTGGTTGCAAGTCTAACCAAAGTGAATACTAAAGAATAAATGATTTGTAGTGATAGCCCTCAAAGATAGGTACCATCTACAAAACCATTAAATAAATACACATTTTCAAATTGTCGACTTTAGATTCAATATATAACTCCACCATTAGCTAATTTTATAAATTGTGATTCGCTGTGACGTAAGAAACAACATTGAACACAAAATGCCCCAACATACTAAAATGCGGCCTTTTTCCATTTATTTAATTTCAAAAATACCCTAATAAATCAAAACATGCTATTTTAGGGTAATTTTTTATATGTATAAATAGCCCAATTCTATGAACATCTTTGGAGCCAATTTTGGGTTCACATTGCAGCATATTTTTTAATAAATTTACTAAAGTTCGCAACATTATACAAAGTGGCTCTAATAATGATCATCATTTTATTTTTTACGCGTATTTTTTTATTTGTACCAAAATAAAATTAAACGCATTTTCTTGCCGTCAAAATTACAAAAATTGGCCAGATGATAAAGAATTCACAACGTTGGATTGGCCACTCACTGCAATCCCTCAAGCTTAAATCTTTTGATTATTTCTGGAGCGGGTTTAGGAGACCGATTGCAGTGCATACTATATACGATGTGTGGCATAGAATGGGCGAGTATTTAGGCCGATAACGTGTCCAATAGAACGACTGCAATTTTGAAAACTAAAAAAGGCTTCCAATTATTAAATTAAGATTATAGGCTCGTAGGCACAAAATTGATCATCATTAAGAAATATATTTTTAATTTGTTATTTTTGTATGCGATATTAAAAATCAATTGTTTGTCATTTTTTAAATAATTGAATTAGGAAAGGAAACCTTAAAAAATACGTTTAATTTTTATCTTGGTAAAATAAAGTGTTCTGTTAAATCGTAATCAATTATGAGAGTCAGTGTCTATTCTATGTATCCACCAGCTCCAAACCGGCGGATTTGTGTACTGAATCACTAATGTAGTAAAATGGTTGCTTTTCTAAGGTATTTCAAGCGATATGCCATATTGGAATGAAAATGATTTAACTGCTTTCAGCACCACAGCACCACATATCATTGAAATGCCACAATTTCAGATAAACACCCTGTTTTTAACAGGGTGTTTATCTGAAATTGTGGCATTTCAAAATACCTTTTCAATGATATGTGACGCGAATATATTCTCTAATAAACTAATAATTAATACGAGCGCCAAAATGGAAAATTTATGAATTTAATTGCTAATAACAAAATTTTTGCTTGGTCCAACCAGAAAAACGATATGCGTAGTCAAAAAAACTATTATTTTATGAGATTTTATGGGAATAAGAAAAAAAAACTATTTCTTGCAACAAAACGGTAACTTTCAAAATTAAGGTGCTTCAGCTATGACATTCTTGTTGCTTTTTCTGAGATTTATTGAATGATATACCACATGATTATATGGGAATGAAAAAAGTGTCATACGGAAGTGCTCCAGCGAAATTTGTAACATACTTTTTTTCTTTGATATGTGACACATATACATATATTCCGATTGATCCAAAACCTTTAAAACGATATGCCAGATGACTATATCAATGAGAAAAAATGTAGTCTCTAGTGCAAAAGCGGTAGTTTTGAATACTAAAATGATCTAGTTAAATTTGTGACATTCTTCAACACTTATTCAATAATATGTGACATTTATATATTCTATACTAAAAAATAAGTAGCTACCAGCGCCAAAACGGTTGATTTCTGAACTAAATTTCACTGATAACAAATTGTCCAAAACTTTTCAAATGATATGCTAAATGATTATGTAGGAATAAGAAAAAAGTAACTGCTTCCAGCGCCACAATAGTAGTCTTGAGTACTAAGGTGCTTCAGCTAAACTTGTGTAATTGATCAAGATCTTTCCAATGATATGCAATGTATATGTTTTGAAAAAATTACTAATAGTTGGGTAGCAGCGCCAAAACGGTCGATTTGTGAACTAAAGCGCTAATAACAAAATTGGTTTTTCGAAGATTTTTAAACGATTTATAATGATTATACGAAAAACAAAAAATGTAATTGCTTCCAGCTTCACAATAATAATTTTCAGTATTAACGTGCAGCTTGCTTTGTGGCATTTTTCAAACAACTTTTCACCGTTGTACAAGTACATATGCTATAAAAAACGAATAATTTACCAACAGCTTGAAAATGGTTGATTTACAAGTATGAGCTTAAGTGGTATTATCAAAATTTGTTGTCTTTTCCAAGACCTTTCCATCTATATATATACGAGTATATAGATATTCTACTCGAGAATATGCGTACATCTAATAAAAAGAACTGTAAAGCCATATCGTGGTGTTGGGTAGTTTTATGGGTGATGTCCTATGCCAGGCACCCGGCCCCAATAATGTACAGGTTCCAAAAGCTTTCCCATTCTTCGAATTAAAAATAGAAAATTGAAAAAAAAACTTCAAATCTCACAAGCCATTTTTCCAGTAAAATCAAAAGAAACGAACATTTTTCTTGCATTTTTAGGCTGAGGGACCTTTAAAACGTCGGGAAAAGTGGTTTTGGGCCTAGGTGATTTTTATCAGGAAATAATAAATAAAGCCGATCCTACTGTCCGAATATAATCTTCTCATCGAAAATGTATTAACAATTTTGTAAAACTGAATTAATTTTAAAGTAAAGTTGGGTTAAACTCTAACTCGAGTGGGTGTTCCATAAAACGATGCAAAGTAGATCGTTTAAAATTTTACTAAAATCTGGCAACTTCGAAATTGATCAATAATTATTTGAAATTGACGGATCTGCTGGTTTGACAATTAGAGCTTGAATAAGTACGACGCGAAACGGTTACTAGTTGTTTAATAATAGCTGCAGGCGCACTTTTCAATGGAAATTATTTTGTCTGTGTGAGAAAGATTTCTCAAAATTTGTTCTCTATTTACTGTGTTTTGAAAAAAAAATTTATTCAAGAGTGTTTCGAAGAAATATTTTTCGAACTAATCCAGATAAAGTTTTTGCAAAGAATTATTACAAATTTATTATTAACACGTATACTGCCACCGGTGGTGGGTCACACGGTGGGAAACACAAAACAACAAAACTTACTATAACGTTAGAAATCCTCGATTCGGACTGATAGGTGTAATATTTTTACAGCGCTGTAGAGTGCTGGCCATGTAGATCGATTGTTAATCAGGGCAGGTTTAAGAGAGTTTTTCGAACTGTCTGCTTGAAAATTCTTAGCAGAAAAATATCTGTTTTGTAGAGAATCTGGTTCAAAAGATTTTTCGGTATGAGCTGTGGTTTATTCTAACATTATCTTTTGATTTTCATTCACGCTTTCGATATTATTGCCAATCTCACCTCCTTTATAGTTGGTAGATTACACGCAGGATATTTGTTGTTTTGCGAACCGACCGTAACCGTAAAAGCAGCTAAGATTTTATATTTATTTACCTTTACAATTAACTTAATACATTTTTTTTTTCGTATTTTTGTAAATTAATAGATAATCAAATGGTGTTTATTTATTTGTATACGTATTTTTGTAACGAATAATTAAGTTTATATATTTATTATCAAATAATTACGTTCAATGCAACTTTGTTGCACCACAACTTGCTTGTGTTTATATTTATTTTTCAAAATAAATAACAATCGTACGTAATATGCATAGTCCAATTTCTTTTTGGTATACTCGTATGTATTCTTAATTTGATAAGACAATGTTTAACATTTGTTTGTATTTAGATGAAAATTATTTTATAAAACATTTAGTTAAATCGTAATCCTTGAGACCTTAATTTTGTATATTTGTGCGTTTTTTAACCTTGCGCAAAATAATTCTTCAACCGTGTAGTACACATACATATTTAGTATCATTCAGCTGGTTATTATATTGAAAGCTTATCAAAAAACAGATTTCGTTTTATTTTTGGTTTGTTGTGCTTAAAGATATGCTAATTTGGCTGAATTTTGACACACCGTATACATATGGACGTGTACAAACTAAAAAGTTCAACAAAATTGATAATGATAATAAAATTAATGTTGTATATAAAAATTAAAAAAATAATTCTCATTTATAAATTGCGTTAATTATATGCGAGTATACAAAATAAATAAAATTCCATACCAAATAAATTAAGCTTAATTGACCAAATAATTTAATTTGACAAAATAAAAATGATGTACAATAAATAATTCTACTACCTTTCGTATATTACTATATAATATACTGCAAGAGCTTTTGTTTGGAATTTTTCATGTATGAAATGGATTATGTTTTTTTTCTACTTACACTATAAATTCTGAGATTACATGTCAATTTGCATATCAGTTGAAAAAAAAACTATTTAGGTAATAAACAGAAAGAAAAAATAAAATCCAATAATGAAAGGTGTTGAGAATTTTTGTTAGTTTCATGGTCAATGTTATATTATAAAAGTTATGTTGAAATTCATGTTTTTTGCGTTAAAATAAAAATTCTTTCAAAGTCCAATAACCAATAAACCTGTGTAGCCACTATATATTTAGTAAACAACAAAATTATTTAGTAGTGAAGTAATCCTATTTTGCATAAATATCAATGAGTTTATTACGGGTGTGGATTTAGGTGTTGCGGCACATTCCATAATAATATCAATTAATATTACACAATAATACTTTTACTTCCATTTGCAATTACATACTTGTAGTAACATGTTTTTACTACAATACAGGTAACTCAGGATTTGTGGTCTAAATTTGGTCTAACAAAATTAATTATTAATTGATCATCCTTCACTGATATTGTAAAACATTGTTTTTAACTACATTCCACCATTTTTAAAACTTTTACAATAATATAACACGTATATACTCTATACAAAAACGCTGATATCAAAAATGTTGGTTGGTTTCAACCTATCAAACGATATGACACATGATTATACGGGAAAGAAAACAATTTCTGCTTCCAGCGCTACAACGTTAATTTTAATTACCAACGTGTTTCAGATAAATTTGTGGCTTTTTCAGACAAGATTTTCAGTTCAGGATATGGGATACGTAAATATTTTATAATAAATTAATAATTTACCAGAAGCGCCACAGCGGAAGATTCTTAAACTAAAGTGTTGTGATCACAATAGTTGCTTGGTTCAAAACCTCTTAAACGATATGCCATATAATTACATCAGTATTACAACAAGTATTTGCCACCAGCGCCACAGTGGTAGTTTTGAATACTAAGGTGCTGTAGGTCAGAAGGTTCACTAAGTGCGGATAACAATCAACTAATACACACTTGATATCATGACTCCCAGATACTATTCTTCGATTTCCCCTCTTTACCTATAATTTTTTTGGTTTCTCTAGTATCAACACACTAACCCAGCAAAAATGAAACAAACAAATTCTCAAATTTACTCGTATTTTTTTAGAGAAACTTTGTTTGTTGTTGACATAAAAACTGTGTTTTACATACATTGAAATTTATTGAAGAAACCGATTTCATATGAAACTGTGTGTGGACGACGACTGGTATTTTGTTATCAGAAACAAGTCTCATATGAAACCCTGTGTGAATGGAACCAATGATTATATTAGAATAAGAAAAAATGTAACTGCTTCCAGCGCTCCAACGGCAGTTTTGCGTACTAAGATGCTTCGGTTAAATTTGTGCACCAGACGATTGGACTTGTGAACTAAAGGGATATAATAAAAATTGTGGCCTGAGCCATGATCTTTTAAACGATATAGTCAATTAAAAAAATACTAAAAAGCCGAGTATCTTCCTGACAACCTTCAGGTACAACAGCTTTCAATTATTTATTATTAACATAATTATTATTATTTTTACTTTATTATAATTATTAATTAATTAATTATTATTTATTAAATTATAAATTTATTAGTTTAATTTTTTGTTTATTTTACGCCATTTGTAATGGCGGAACAATGTGTATGGTGGCACCATGGAGTGCGGCGGGCGCACGATTTTTTAATAAGCGCGGCTTCCCCGAGTATGGAACAAACTGGTTGACTGTAAAGTTTATGTTTGTTAAATTAAATTTGTTCATTTTTGATTTGCTTGTATTCGTCGTATCGCTTTTTTGTTTGTATTTTAGTTTGTTCATTTTTGTTAACATGTTGTTTATCAACAGCGGGACACGTTTTATGTTGTTTACCAGTTACACGTGGTAAAGCAATCGGGTGCCGATTTAGAGTTGTGCCGCTAATTGCGTTGAGATTGCGAGATGGTTATTGGTTAAATATTTGTTTAGCCAGCCGATCGAGAAGACCGCAAGATTATGCGTCAAGAAATTGGTGTGGGGAATTATTAGTGTGATTGAAAAGCGCTAGTTTCCAGCTCTTCAGGTACTTCTGAAGTATCGAGTGTAGCTTTTAAAGTGGAGTTGTTAATCACTGTGGAGGATGGATGTTTGTTCTAACTCATGCATCACGTGAGTTGCAGGATTGACCCAAGAGGAAGGCGACAGTTGACATGGTTTGGGCGTTTATTGCACCATGCACGTAGCTGAATCATGGATCTCGGGAGTTGCATGGCATTGCATATCCAAATTGAATAAAACAGGAAAAAAAGAATTAATTTAAAAAAATTAGAAATATTTTCTGATCACAGCTGTGTTGCTGTTTTACCATTGTTGTAGCTGTTCTTGTCGTTGCTGCTGTTGTGGTTACTGTTGTCGCGCTGTTGTTGTTGAACATGTTGTAGTCGTCGCCATTACTGCTGTGAGTGCTTCTGTAGCTGCCGCTGTCTGGCTGTGGGGACAAAAGTTGGTCCATATTATTGTATTTTTATTGTTGCTGAGTTGGCTTGATGGCTATAAATACGCACAACTTTTATTATTAACCACGTTTTTGACACATTTGTAAATTTTAATTATTTCTTTAATGTTAAAAACTTTTTCATTCAATTATTTTCGTCCAGTCCCGGCGTCGAGAACACTAATATAGCACTTTATATTTTGTATTTATTTATATTTAATTAAATTTTTCATCTATTTTCCGCCATGTGTAATGGCGGAACACTGTGTCTGGTGATACCATGGTATACGGCGAGCACTCGACTTTTTAATAAACGCGTTTCTTGAACGGCTATGTGGAACGAACTGGTTGAATGTAAAATTTATTTTGTTAAAATAAATTTGTACGTTTTTGGTATCTTGTATTCGTCGTGATGCTCTTTTGCTTTCGTTTTGGAATGCTCGTCGTATTGTTCCCGTTGTATTCTTGTTTGTTCATTTTTGTAAACAGGCTGTTTATCAAGAATTGTGATAAAGCAACCGGGTGGCGATTTAGAGTTTTGCCACTAATCGCGTTGAGATTGCGAGATGTCACATTTGCGATATGTAGAGTTAGAATATTTGATTCCAATATTCTAACCGCTACATATTCTCTTAATTAAACAAAAAGTAGAATAAAATTGGGGGAAAAATTAAAGCAAAGGAGCCATTATCGGGATAGTATAAGTAGTATTATTGGGATAGTATCAGGATAGTTTTCAGACTCAGGCACCTTCGAGAATAATAATTTTGGACTAGTTCGATTTTTTTTTTATTTCACAGTGTTTCAATAACTTAATCCTACGAAGAACGGTTCGTTAACAAATATCGGGCATATTTTATTTTCTGAATATTAAAGGCATCCATCAATGTGCTGTGTATGAACTAACTAGCAATTTAGTTAGACGGAAATTTAAAGAAAAAAATGGGGTTTTATTAGTCTTATACACGTGATGACCTGTTGTCGTCATTACTTTTTCAGTAGCCCATCAAACTTTATGTCTCATTTTTCTACAATAAAACTGAGCACTATGTCACTTTTAGACTATGTACCAGCCTGCTTGATTAATACATTGTGATATTATGACATTCCTACTCCATTTCTTCCACCAAATAATTTAATTTCGGTCATATTAGGAATATATTGAAACATAATGTAAATTTAATTCTATCGTAAACATTTAATCGTAGGTCACATCATCGTAAATATTAATTTGTAACCGTATAAGCACTCAATCGACAGATCAACAATTAATCGTAAAACCAGTTCATCGTAAGACCAGTTAATCGGACGATAATAAGACCTGTTAATCGTAAGAACCGTATGATCACTTCATTGTATAAACACCTTATCGTATAAGGCCAGTAATCGTGCGAACCTTTAACCGTAAGCACATTTTATCGAACTAAAAATTACACACTGGCCAAACCACATCATTGTTCGTTAACAACATTGTTATACACACGAAACACAATAAACACGTGTTTAAATAAGACTTAATCATTTACCTAAAATAACCGAAATGGGATTCTAAAATGACGTTTGGATCGAATACCCATTTTCGAAATGAACCCCAATGATCCCATTTTCCATACCAACATACCCATTTTCAATTATTTAGGAAATTACGAGTATTGTATTTGTCCATACGATGGCGTGATTCAGAATAACCGTCTCTACGGTTAACATTTCTTACGAGTAGCTGGAGTTATGATCTATATGATAATGTGACCATATGGTTAAATATTTATGATGATGGGGTCCACAATTATATGTTTATGGTGAAGTGGTCGGATACTGGATGCGATAGCAATAGGACAGACATCATTATAAACCAAACAATTACGAAACGAAACAGTTCGATAAATTGAAGTTACAATATGTTACCCCTACTGAATGAAAAAAATTGCTGTACATTTAAATGTGGATTGGATGCGAAAAAATTGAAGAAAATAAAATATATTTACGGTACACATCCAAGACCAAAATGCTAATGAAACGGAAAATAATTTGTGGTGTGAACGGAAAAAATTCTGTAAACCAAACAATATGCAAATTTAAATTTTTTATAGAAATACCCCATCCATTCATCGATAACAATCAGATACAAGCTGAGATTGCAGCGAAGCTTCCGTCACAACTCAAATAGTAATCATTTCCATCTGTGCCTTACTGTGGAAGGGAATGTGTAGAAAGAAAAGCGACGACAGGAAATCGAGGTGTCCACGTTTATGTTCATATGTCCATCTAGCCCAAATCCGGTCTCACCCAAAAAAGGTTATGCTGAGGAGATGGTGCGACTAGAACTGTGAAGGTTAACTAGGGGTAATTACCAAAAATAATTCGGTTAATTTGGTTATTAACCCACCCAATATATTTATTGATACCTAGCACTTTACTTACTACCATCTATAAATAATTAATAAGAATTAATAAGTCGATTTTTTGCAGAGAAGGATTTTAGGAACACAACCAACATGATGGCAAAACATCATCGAATAAAATCTAATTAATATGAATAAACTGTCAGGATTAATCTTATACTTACTATAAGTTAAGCTAAACATATAAAAAAGGCAAATATAACAAAAAGAAAATGTTTCAGATTGTTGGAGACTAAGATGAACGGCTTTACTATCACTTTTTTTGACATTATATGTTTTTCATGCTTTGAAATTTGGCTATTGAATTTTCAATTTTATCAGCTCGGTTCGATTTTTTAATATCAAAAATATTTAGATTTCGATTAGTTAGAGGTCTTCATGACATTTTTTGATCAATGTATACGCATTTTTGAAAATGGTCGACTATTTTGACATCTAATCTAGTCATTTACTATATTTTGTATTCTAGGTTGTCACTTTACGAGTAACAGCATTTTGCTATAATTTCAATGAACTTTAAAAATACTAGGATTAGTAGTTCTAATATAACTTTTATTTCACCGAAAAAATCGCCGCCTTGTATAATTTGTTTCGAAATCGAGTAAATTCATTTTAGGGTATTTTACTCGTATGAGGTCGCATACAGTCAGAAGCTAAAATTACTTAATTATCTTATTTTTATTATAGAAAGCATAATTCACAAAAATTCTGCTTAATTTACATCCAGATTTGATTGGTTCGTGTTACGGAATAATTTTGATTTGCCGAGCAACTTACACAGTTAATGAGCTACGTGTTTGGTGCCAAAATTAATTAATCACCTAATTATGTTGTAGTGGGCATATTTAAAGAAATCCAGCACGAAGCTTAGAAATTAGTTTTAAATTTTTGGTTTTATCAAAACATACAAATCTAATCTGGCCACCGCGCACTAGCTGATAAAAATATAAATTTTTTTAAATTCTACTTTTTGTAAACATTGTTGATAAAAACTAATTAACAACAAATTGTTTCGTCATGATGATAATACAATACTTATACAATAAAGAAAATTGAATTAAGCAACCGCGAGTCTGCTACCTTAATATAAATAAGTACTCAAATTCATGTCACAATCGCATAAAGTAAAATAAAAATCAAGTTTTAATCATAAATATTAAGTTATTACATCGCAACTACTTCAAGCTCCTAATAAATATCATTTACATAATAATTATTTAGTTTCACCATTAAAATTGAATTTGATATGGTCTCTAAAGACTCTCACTCGCGCCGCCTTATATTTTGCCTAATCAAATTCAATAATATAAATTAAGAATGTATTTATACGAAAGTCAAGATTTTTGTTGAGATAAGAGATAAGGAAAATGTAAATTGTAATAATTTATATATAAACGACAAAGGGTATATGTAATCCAAATAAATGAGAAAATAACGCGTTACATTTTATTATGTATACGGGGTATATATATATATATATATATATATATATATATATATATATATATATATATATATATATATATATATATATATATACACACAGTATATAAGCAAAATAAAATAAATTTTATATCAAGGGAATATCGCGAAACGCATAAAATAATCGTAAAAACTAAAACGTCACAACATTTTTACTACTTTTTACCTTTCTTATCCATTAAAATACGTCTTAGATACCCTTAACTATATATAGATATATAAATTGTATCATAAAAGTATTTTTAATATTATTAGTGGGTTACAATCAAACTAATGAAAATAATATTGGTACGGCGACGTGTGCGAATGGCAGATCAAAAAAAAAAATGTATCCATATGCAATTTTCATTTTTCCCGATCAAACTTAAATACAAATATCTAATCGATTTATATATTACGTATTACACACTATGTGAGCATCGTGTGTATGTTGAACATTTGTTACACATTCGAAATACAATAAAACTTTTTTAATGAAAATATATTTGTTTAGCAAAATGTTACGCGACTTTAGTATGACATAAGTTTGCAAAGCAATTATGTATAGAAATAAAAAAAAGCTCAATTTCCACTCACATCAAAATTTTCATCCCATTAAAAATATTAGGTCGTATCTTCGTATCATATTCCACATTCTTAATGCGACTCAAGTAGCAAATATTTTTGTATCAATATATCGTATCATGAATAACGTCTTCTCTCTCTCTATTTATAAAATATGGTAACAATAAAAATCTAATTAAAACATAATTCAATTACAACATAGAAAATCCTATATATATTTGAAACTAATTCAGTAATATGCACACAAAAAGCTAATAAAAGTTATTTGCTTTTTTTATCATAAGTTCATCTCCAGATATTCTTTTTTATTTTTGGAAAAATCATCATAATAAAATCAGAACTCTCATACCAAGACACTGGATTTAGTTTTTTTTTCGTTTGCCTTTCTTTTTCGTCCATCCTCTTGAAACCAGTGTTTTGTAACCTTTATAGAACATACAGGATCCGTTGCCATAGTGAACAAACTACGCATGATGTTTTAACTGGGTGAGCGTAAATATATGTATATAGAACCTGGTTCCCACACCAATTCCTAATTACTACAATTAACGTGTATGGCGCCTAAAACATAACTAAGCGCGCCACTAGCATTTTATAAATTAACCGATCACCATGTCTATAATATATGACGACTATATAATTAATTGTATACACATACAGTAATTGTTATATTTTGTATATTACAATAGAATAAATAAAAACAAATTTTCTAAATTGTTTTGATAAATTTATCATGAAATCAATAAATAATTATTAATTTAATCAAGATCATGAGAATTGTTGTGTGTATACATAAAAAATAAATAAATTATTTTATCGTACTCGTACGAGTATATAGAAATTAAAACATTTTTTAGACGCCGCATTTATATTGTATACATATACGTTTGTGTATGTGTATGTATATGTGTGTGTGTGTGCGATTGTTTACATATTTTGCCCAAGTTTATCACCAAATTTGCTAATATTACATTTTTTGTGTTGTGTACATTTATTTACTTTAACTGGGAGATAAGAAAGTCAAAACGTCAAATATAGGAAAAAATAGTCGTGTCATTATAACTTTTATATAAAGCTTGTTGTAGTTTATTCACTTGTCTATTCTTATAGTTTAAGAATATTTTCCGAATAATCTAATTTTATTTTAAATGAATTGAAAAAAAAAACGGATTCCTGTTTAATGTCATCCGATATACGATATACATTCAAAAATGACCATTCATCAAGAGCAATTTAACCAAATCCAAAACGACATTCATCGAAAACGACAATTCATTGAAAAAGACAATTCACCGAAAATCAATTCGCTAAAAACGACAATTTACTGAAACTTATATATAATGAAAGGGAATTAATCGAAACGATAGTCCGTCGAAATGATAGTTCATCGATACTGAAAACTCAGCTCAACTGATTTTTAGGATAATTTCAATTATAATATTTATGAACGCATTTAGCTTTGCGAGCAGCACGACCCGTTCACCAAAACAAACCATTCACAAAAAAGAACAATTCACCCAAATCCACATCTCCAAAAAAGCAATGAATTGAAAAAAACAGTCCGTTATTAATCGTAGTTAACATTACTGGTAAACTTGCTCTAATTACTTTACTTAGGTAATACTTTAACCTGGAATTATTTTAAATTTACTCGTATATCAATTTACATAGCCAATGATGTATTACTTATATCAGTGCCTTGTACATTTAATCGTCCACAATTAAAAAATTGTAATATTTCCATCTCTAGCCACGTGGAAACTTGTAGAGTCCGATTTTCCGAAGTGCGCACTATTTCGTTCATTTAAGATAGTAATCAGTTCATCACAGTTCTGCCGGAACTTTGGAAGAACTTCGTCGCTTAGTAGGGTCGGCAATGGTAATTCGCTAATATTCGTTACCCAGCCACTTTCGTTTTAGTGACACAACGGTCAACTCGTTACAGTCGAAAAGTAGGTGTTTAACATCTTCTACTTCAGATCCGCATATGCATTGACTTGAACTGTCATACTGAATATCTCGAGGTAGTCTTTGAACTTACCATGTCCAGATATTACTTGACTCATTTAGTGAAATGTATGCCTACCATTGACCGTTCTATTTCACCTTCTTTGTCAATCGTCTTTGCCTCTTGTTAGCTATTGAAATATATTATTCTTAAACCTCAAATCAGCCTCAGCATTCTAGAACAAACTACGATATTTGTTTTCTATATATTATACGAAACGAAACTTGTTCAGCTTGCTTTTAAGGAAAAACATGTGTTTAAAATTAAAATTAATGAATTTAGGAAAGCTAACCCGTAATAAATCGCTCCCCTTAGAGCAAATATTTAATGTAAAATATAAAAATGATGAAATGAAACTGTCGATTCTCAATTTGAAATTGTAAATTCCCAAATTAAAATTATTTTTTCCACATTCGATTCAATTGGAAAATTGAAAGAAGATGTTCAAATCACCTCGTTAATTTCAAATTAGAAAAACTTAATTTCAAATCAAGAAACAACCTTCATCGAAGGGAAATCAAAAAATGATGGAACACATCGATAAAGCATCTTTTTAAAAATCTCGAAGCAGCAATTATGTAAAAAACCGTAGTATTAATCGTTTTCATACATACATTGATTCTCAATTTGAACTTGTTAATTCTCAAATTAAATCGTTTTTTCTCAATTTGATGTTGAAATATTATATAACTGAAAATAATGTAACTCAGCATTATTTCATTCGGAAAATTGGAATAAGGTGAATTGAAATACTAGTCCAAAGCAACTACTAGGTAGCTTGATGTTGAACAGTCCCATAGTTAGGTAATTTCAACCTATAATACGATTATTGGATGCAAGATCAGGCTTTAATAAACAGTTACAAATTTTAAATAAAATTTACAATATAATTTGTCACTCAAACTATTAGTTCATGTAGGGAACTTAATTTCAAATCAAAATTTTTAACGTTTCTTTTTAGAGATTTCAAAACCTCAATACCGATTGCAGCCAATATTTTTTCCATACATATAATGAAATTATTGGTTCTCAACTTGAAATTCACAATTCTCAAATAAAAACCATTTTTTCTCAATTTGAAGATGAAATGTTATTTACTCAGAATAACAATATTAAGGAATAGCGTTATTTAATTATTGTTCATTTGCATTTAATTGTTGTTCACAGTCTGCATCGACTTATTATTTCTAAACAAATTGGGTTTATGGTCGGCCTTAGTATGTATTAGCCCACATTGTTCTTCGAAAACTAATTCTTCTCCCACTGTACAGTTCACTTATGGATGGTAAAGTATATCAACCAGAGATTGGAGCTCGAACATAGTTTAAAATTTACCAACTAAATTTTCTGTTTAAAATTTCTTCGGTACCCTCTTAGTAGAATTTTAATATTTCCATAAAGTTCGCGATTAATTGAACCACATAGTTGAGGCGTTTACTGTTTTTGAAAATTGTCAAGCGGAGCCTTATTTCTTAAAATTAAAAAATAAAATAACTTTAAAGCTAAGGTAATTTGGAAGGAGTTTTGCTCTAAAACAAATGCCTTCTAGAATTGCCATTTAAAATTTGTTATTCCTGAGAAATCAGCCGTTCCTCGAATTGTTATAAAAAATATTAAGAATAAACAATTCGAATTGCATAAAATAGTAAAGTATAACTCAACAAAAGTACTATAATGTCTCAAATTACGCGGTTTAGGAACCCCTGATCAAAATCAATATATCACAAAATAATAAAATTTCGATATATTATGTTGGCTAACCAGTATACACATAATATACAAAAGGTACACAAAAAAATATAAAATAATAAACATGATTTCTAATATGTATGGGATTTTTTATGTTGCGTGCCTTTTTATGCATGTTACAAATAAATGTATGAGATAGGAACCAAACCAAAAACAAAACAAAATTATATAAATAAAATTCACGTATTTGATTACAAAAAAATATTGTCAAAACTTACCAAATGTTGATTTTGGCTGATTATCCGATATTTCTTCTCCACGTTGTATGGCAACACATGCCCGATACCACGTAGTTAATTCTGGTTCCGAATCAAATACTATACAAAATGATTCATTTTCATTATGTATTCCGATTACACATTTATGCTTGGTGTCCAAACGACGACCAATTGTAGCATTTTTTAATAAAATTTTTCGCTTTGGTTGTGCTGCTTTAGCTTTAAATTTCTTTTCCGAATCATAGTATTCGAGCCGCGCCTCACCATCTTTTGTATCCCGATACAAAACAAAATATTTCTTTTTCATAGTTTTTAATTTTTTTAAACTACCTTGCAGTACAACCGCGGTTTTATTATTTGTACTGCTGCTCGATGTGGCATTTGTTGAATTTTTTGAATGTGGTGTCGATTGTGTTGTTCCACTTCCAGCCACCATTGTGCCAGCTGTACTGCTCGACGCAGTTGCATTAGATGATATAGATAAATTAGGGCCAGAACCCATTGCTCCTGTTGTTGGTGATTGTATGTTACTAGCTGATGATGATGATGAGGAAAATATCGTTGATGAACGATTTTGATGAGATGTGGACATCGCGGCGGTAATTTTCCGCCACGGTGGCCCATGAGAACCAAACGAATAGAATGCAGTCGTGGCGAGCACTGTAACGATAAAATAAAAATATAAAATATAATTAAAACTATATATGTTCAGTTTTATATATTAACACACATTCAAATTGATTATTACGATTAGAATACCATTCAACCATTATGCATTGTGTGAGGTCTAATCTATAAACAACGAACGCAACAAAATTAGGTCTTATATATACACAAGGCTACGTATTTTATTACCGACAGAAGAACAACTATCAAATTAATCTAAACGAAATCAACAATTTCGACGTACGTACATTGTACGAACATAACTATTTCACTGTGTGTTAATTAAATTGTTTTGGTTTTGATTCTTCTCGTATTTTAAATTGGGTTTACAGCATCATAATTGCTTGATCACTTTCATTAATTAAAAAAAAAACTCTACTCTGCCTATATCATATCGTTTATGTATCATATTATATAGTATTGTATTGTTATGTATTTTGTCGTATAGAATAATTTTCATGCAAGGCAAATTATTACCTCCTAATGAGTACATATAACTTTTGGTGTTTTAATTTAATTCGCCCAATTTTTAAATTATGACTCACTTTATCTCACATATATACGTCTATATATACGAATCTAATATATACAATAAAATTTTCAAATACACAAACCTAGCATATATAAGTGGGATTTTGTGTTTAAAATAATAGAGATGAGTTAATTGCAAATTGCGTAAATAAAAAAAAAAATAACAAAAGAATATTTTCTTATATATGTGGCACGAGATTATTTTGTTTTTGATGCCCAATAACATTATACAGTAACCTACACAAACCTATAAAAACACAAAAAAAAAAATATTCTTACAATTTTTTTTACTTGTTTTTCTTGAAAACATCAGGGAAAATTGATGTGAATCAGTGGGAAAAAAGAAAATTTTGTTGCCGCGGAGTTAAATAAAATCCAATGTTCCATGTGACAATTTTGTTTTTTTACATTTGGAACACAAAAATTACGCAAATCGTACAGACCACCAGCATATGTGCCAAGACCCAATAAAATTAGCAAGTTAATAGCTTTTACCAATAATGTAATGGGTAGATTAAGCCATTTCTTTTCAGATTTAAAAAGCGTTTTTATATACGAAGATAAACAAATTTTTCAAACAAATTGGTGAATCACTCGGTTTTGGCAAGTAAACTCACCTTTTTCATAAATAATAAACGCAGTACAACGATGAGCCAGAAATTTGCACAAACGAGTTAAATTTGATGAAGAATTATTAATTTAATGGCCTTTGGTGTAAAAATATGAATCATAAAATTTGAACATCACCTAGTTTCTGTAATAATTATGATGATGTTAAATTTTTGTCATAATACCAAAATACTATGCAAAACTCATTCCCCAAGGGCTGATTCTCGTTTTGTAGATTTTCCCGTATTGCATTTCAAATTTTTTATTTTAAAAATCCACTGAAGTAGGGTGTAATAGGGATGCGAATTACTTATATTAGCAAAACCAAATTTCAATTGAAGGAAAACGAATTATTCAAAATCAGAAGGCAATTGTTTTAAATTGAGTAACCTCCGGTCGTTGAAATAAAAAAATGGTGGAGAATATACGTCGCGGCCAACACAAGACTTTATTTTACAGTTTTAGTAAAATACTTTTTTTCATCAACAATTGTCAATTCTTTTCAAAACACCAACAAGGACTTGTTGAAAATTAGAACCAGATTTGTAAAATAATCTAGAAGGCTCCTTTCAAGCTGTCACTTTCGGCATATTGATTTCAGCGAGCTTTGACTAAATTTTTCAAAATAATGGTAACAACTTATGAAGGTTCATATGAAAAACGAGTTACCACTTGCGGTGCAAATATTAAATCATTACCAAATCTTTGCAAACAAAATATCAAATTTATTTTACTTATTTTACCGAAGATCGTGATTTCTTTTAAATTCGCAAAAAATTAATATGAAATACTTTTGTCACAATCTTAAGTTACAATGTTTTATTTTATGTTTGTTCGCCAAATTTCTTTCTGTGACCGTTCAATTTATGGAAAAAGCTTATGAATGAAATTTCATCATGATATAACTTAAGTCGGACTGAAAAGAAACCGATTTAAAAAAAAAACAGTTCATCAAAAATATCAAAAATCATCTTATCCGGAAAACTGCTGTAGATCAATTTTATAAAAAATATCATTTTATACATAGTCGCTTTTCTCATATTTATATACTGAACTTTTCAAAATATTTAATAATAAATCAACCAAAATAACCGTGGGATCCAAATTTGTGGTACAATTCGAGAACTAAAAATTAAGTCTTGGGTCTAAAGTTTGACCTAGATCAGCTCCACCTAGGTTGTGGACAGGCCACAAATTATTAGGTAGCCCGGAACCCAGACACAAAGATAATTTTTTTTGAAAACCCCTTTTTCGCACATCGACGATCGACAAACGAACGGTAAATCTGGAGAATTCTCGAGGTCGAAAATGTTCTTGATTGCTATCATACTTTATTTTACTACATAAAATAAAGTAAACAGAAACAGTTAAATTTTGGTTAACAACAGTTTTCGATTATCAAAAATCATCACTTCAGCGTAAATTTTTCAAAAATGATCTGGACAAGTTTTGTTGCAATTGAAACCGATT
This sequence comes from Nephrotoma guestfalica, assembly GCA_963691935.1. NCBI lineage: Eukaryota > Metazoa > Arthropoda > Insecta > Diptera > Tipulidae > Nephrotoma > Nephrotoma guestfalica. The sequence goes on along the minus strand of OY829913.1, from coordinate 31,632,803 downwards.
TTTTCGTAGCTGATAAAATATTTGTAAACAATTAAAAATATATTTATTTGGGCAAGAAAGTTTTTATCTATTTATTTATGTTAGCTATCGACGCCAGACCTGGGGAACGTTCGAATATTATGTCGGTTAGCGTAGATAGAGTATTTTGGGAATCAAGCTTTATCAGATATTTCGGATAAGGCATTAGGCGCTTTCTCGCCGAAATATCTGTCGAAACTATGCTGCGTAAAATTGTTTACTTAGGCAATGGTCTGATACGTTAATCGAACGCAAAAGGGGTTTCCCCAAATATCCGATATAATAAAAGAACACAGACACATTTGTTTAATTTATCTGAAATATAATCGAACGGAACAGAGTTTTGTTTTACTATGTCTGCCACCTACTTATGTATATGTTTTACTACGTAATCCCAGTTAAGTTAGCAAAGTATTTACGGTGTCTGCGACTGACGATATTGTAATGAAGAATACAGAACTTAACGATCTCGTTTAATATTTTCGATGAACATAATCAAATACCATCTAAATATTTATTAAAAAGTTAAAATAATTCTTAACCTAACGTGGCCAAAAATAAAAAATATTGGGAAAAAAGCAAATGATGTTTTTAACTTTAAATTTATTTACATACAGGTGTATTTAATACACTAAATGTATAAATTGTTCATTTTAATTTAGCGAATTATAAAAGTAAGTCGCTAAACATTGATGCATGCGTTAAATACAATAAGATTACGAAAGGTTAAAAAATATTTAGCGGATCATTTTTATAATTCGCTAGACTAAATTGATCGCATTAAATAACTAAGTATTATTCACTAACTTAGTAGTATACTTTGGAGTAACCATCCAAAACTATCATAAGCACTAAAAAAAATAAAACATAACACCCATTTAGTGTCTTCTAAGCAGTTTTCTCTTAAAAGAGGGATTCTATTTTGTATAAAGTACTGAGACCTTTACGGAAAAATAAAATTTATTCTAGCGTAATGTCACTTGAGCGGATTTAAGTTGTTTGTGCTTGCATTTTCTAGCTTGCTTTGTTCTTAAATCTCCGACATGGAGAAAACAAGGCATGACGAAAGATGATCACAACTTTAATTCGAATGGAAATTAAATCCATAAAATGGAATTCGAACAGAGAAATTCTCGATCTAAAAAGTAATTTGTAGTGGATTTTTTTAACTTTTGTATAAGAGAAAATGATACATTAGAAAGAGGAGCTTCTGAAGAAATTATGTAGCAAATCAAATAGTTAGTAATATCGCAAACCTGCAAACTCGCTATAACACACTTTTATTCTGTCTAGTTTTCTAAAATTTGTTGTTCAATTTCTTTAAACAATATATTTGGTTTAATTTTGAAACATCAAGATGGAGCTAGAATATATGAGTAAAGCGAGCGAGTGTTACCTGTTAAGATAACCATTAATATATTATCGATAAATTTCAAATTTATATATCCGACAAAAAATTAAGTTGATTATGCCGATTCGAAAAACGCCGATTACCAGTCGCTGTAGTGCCGTAATCTTGACCTGTCTTTCAACAATTTTGATTTTGCAACAACAAACAAGGTGTAGAATGATCTTAAAACACAAAATGTTTACTTGTAAAAGTATAGTAGGCCTTTAATTTTTACTGGGAAATTATTTATTTAACCAATCTAGCAATGCTGCCGCTACAACAATTCGGCAAGGTCTCTACCCACGGAATACAACAATCAGAAAACCCAATTTTTAATTCAATTCAATCAATTTAAAAGAAGATAAATTCCAAATTATGTTTAAAAGCTGATAGAAAATATAAATACAACAACTTAACTGTACAACCATGATTTGGAAATCAGCTTTCGCAGGGCTTCCAAAGAGAACTCCAATGACCGAATTAATTTAGGTCTCGAAAATTCTAAATATAGAAAATGGTATTGATTTAATTGAAAGTGTCTTGGCTATTATTATTTAAAGTATTTAAATTTTTATAGCATGATGAACTTTGAAATATGTAAAACCGTGCGGCCCCCTTTCAGAATATATTTCAGATAAAACAATTTTTGTTGTGATTATTAATAACCAGTTCTAAAACGCTGCTCAATAGTTTATAACATTAATCAAATTTCATTGCCTATTTTTTGACTATTTGAACAAAAATTCTATCATTTTGAGTTGCGATGATCTAGATTACTAATAGTTTTCTTTTGGTGTTTGTAAATTCTCCACCGCCAAGGGTATAATTTCTAATTTAATTATTATGTCGGGATGTATTTTCAAAGGACATAATTTTAAAAGGATGCATAAAGCCCTAAACTTTATCCTCATAACCGCAAATACAAATAAACGGAAATTCTAGTTTACAATATATTTGGAGTGTGAATTCCGATTTCCCTTGCAAGTAGAGGAATGCATATTCGATAGAATTATAGAAAATATCAACAAGTTTAATGCGAACGCCTATAATTAAATTACCTCCCCTGTATGTATCCTCAATTGCACTTTTGGTATCATATCTATAAAAAATGTTAGGAAACGCCAGATTATAATGGCCAGATTTCAACTTCGGGTAATCTCACATCATCACGTAAAAATATCTGGTTGTTATAACCTGGAACATCCCAACATTTCATACAAAAATCGTGTATGTACGTGCCAAATACACAAAATCCGAGATTACAACGGGCGAAATTTTTTTAACCGGATTAAATACCGAATTAATGTTTTTCAAATAAAACGCAAAATAATTACAAAAGTTCAAAGTATAATTTTTTAAATAAAATTTAAACTTGCTAATTATGTGCGAAATATAAATCAAGCAAATGTTCTCGAAAAGTTTATTTCGACAGCCTTTTCTACGGCAGCTCATAGTTCTTCAGAAAACGGTTGGTGCTTTGGTGCCGCAAATTAAACAACTCGAGAAACAAGGGGTCGCCTAATTGATTCCACATCGAAGTCCCTCTGGGGAAAATAAAATGTTAGGTTCTGACGGAATGAATAAATGGATCTAAAGCACACGTATAATGCCTAGAAATCTAACGAGTATTGGCTTTTCTAGCAAGAGAAGTTGGAATTACGTTAAATCAAATATATTATACTTTAAAGTATCGATGGAGGATGTAATCGACAATTTATTTTGTAGGTTAAACTAAGTGTCATCACTAATTTAGTAAAGACGATTTAGTCTGTTCGAAATCACTTACGGCTATTTTGACAAAAAATTACTAAACAAGTTTTTTCAAATATTTAATGATTTTTAAACTTGCAGTCAATCAGCATAGATTAAAATCATTTTCATAATTGTATCTCAAATAAACGGAAGTGACAGACGTTGAGATTATAAAAATGAAAGTTCACCAGAAACATTTTATAACTCTGCCCCGATTCGGTATTTGGCCGAACATAAAATAACATTTTTTTAACAATTTTATTTATTTATTGAATCTTAATAACAATAAGTTGTCAAATCTCAATCACTAAGGTAATTATGTAAATTTGTTGGAGCAGAATCTACTTCTTATCAATAAGTAAACTTTATAACCTATGTTGTTACAGCCATCGTTTTTTTCTGTAATCGTTAAGGCATTATATATATATATATGTGTAATTCGTCTTTGCTAGTTAGAATGCTAAGGTCCTTATGTATATTTATGTTTTTACGAATCAGAGTGCTCTCTGAGAATTTTTGACTGTGTTCGTTGGACAATGTCAATATTCGGATTTGAGGTTGATTGCCATAATTGACACCCATACGACCAAATTGGTTTAATCGTTGTGTTGTACATGAGAAGTACGTATTCTAAGTCAATGTTAAACGCCGGTCTAGGTGGACACCTAGGTAATTTGCTCCATTTGATTAAGGAGTCGATTTCTCTTCATTGATCTTTATCTTCCATTTCTTTAGCCATATTTCGATGTTATAAATATGTTGTTCCAGTTTCGTGAATTTTTATGGCTACATACGATTGCCGTATCATCTGCGAAAATAAACGTCATAATTTTCGAAGACATTGGTAGATCTGAAGTGAAAATTAAATATAACATAAGGCCAAGCACACTACCTTGTGGTACTCCAGCCAGAATGATTTTCTCGCCCGATTTGGAGGTATTGTATTTGACATAATATCTCGATTTGGCAAATACGACTTCATAAAGTTTGTAAATTTCTGGCAATTTAAGATTAATTTTATGAAGCGGACTCTCGTGCCAAAGTTTATCGAATCCTTGGGCAACATCCAAGAAGACGGCGGAGCAGTATTTTTTCTCTTCGTATGCTGACCTTATCTCTGTAGCTACTCGGTATACTTGCTCAATGGTTCCGTGCTCCGCTCTGAAACCAAATTGATGATTAGGGATGATATTTCGTAGTTCCGGTTTAATATTTTCGATAATACTTTTTTCGAATACTTTCGAGATGATTGGTAGTAGGCTTATTGGTCTATACGATGAGACTTTGGTAGGATCCTTGCCGGGCTTCGGGATCATTTTTATAGTTAACAATTTCCAACACTCAGGGATATATCCTGACTTGTAAATTGAATTGAATATTTTAACCAGTCGTCCAATTCAAGCATTTGTGTAAGCATTTCATCTGTAATTCGATTATATCCAGGGGCTGTTTATAATTGAATTTGATGTGCAATAATAAACTTTACTAGTGGTTTCTTTATCTTAAATTTCCTCTCAGGTCTGGTTGCTACATTTTCTATTTGAACCACCGATAATCCAAGGTTTGCAGTGAATACACTTCCAAGGTGATCAGCAAAGCCTTTAATTTTTTCCTCGTCACTTCTAGCCCATTCACCGTTAGAAAGACGAATTGGCCTGTTTGTTTGCTGAGGCCGTTTAAGGTACTTAATGGTCTTTCATAATGAATAGTTTGTGTCCGAATGGGGAGGTAATTCCTTAAGACAGTTTTGTATATAATCCAACTTATTTTTTGTAGTAGGCTTTGCAGTTTTCTTTTTGCCTGATTAAAGTTATGGTTAGCGTCTGGCGATCGAGTAATTTACCAGATGCGTCTTAAGCGATGTTTCGTTGAATTTCAACTAATTAGTGAAGGCGTTTGTCATATAATTGTTTGTAGAACATGGCTTTTGGTCTTTTGGTTAGCCCAGTAATGTAGTAAGACCGGAGAGTGTTCAGAAGATAATTCCAAGAGGCTTAGCTTGGATTATTTCTCTGTTTATTTTACTTGTGACTGCAAAATCAAGGACGTCAGGGATTTTTCGGCAATCAGTAGGCCAATAAGTTGGATGGCCACATCACGCGACATCTTAGTGGTTTTATTGAATAATATTCATTAATTGACGTCCCCTAACATAAAATAATTGTGGAAGATTTTATAATGCATTTAAGTAAATATTATTTAATGGGCCGTTTTGTAATCTATAAGAGATAAATTTTAACAGTAAATGATTAGCAGGCTTTTATGAGATCTGAATTCATTTGATGTTCCAAAAAAGGATTTATAATTTGTCAGTGGTAAGTTTGAAGTGACAACGAAATGAGTGAAACTATTTTGATCTTAATTTCTATGCGATACATACAATTAGTTTATGAATTTTTCGAGCCTAGTAAATTTAAATTGCATTTTAAATCCGAGTGATGTTATGGATTCTGATATTTTGTAACGTTAACGAGTTAACGGCTTAACCAACCATAAGAATAAATAAAAGTATTGAACTAAAAACTAATAAATCGCCGATTATGTTCAATTACATTGTAATACCGGATAATTGATTCAGATATATTCAGGGAAGGAAAGTGATTATAAATCGTAGATAAATAAAAGAAATCTGATTTAATTGCATGAATTTAGAAAGTATACTCAATAAAATTGTGAAATATTGAATGAAAGATTAAGTCTATCAAATAAGTACTTAGCAGGTTACTTATTGCTCAAAGTTCATACGTGTTTCGATTTAAACTCACAAAATTCAAAATTTTGTCATTTAATTTTCGCCGAATACAAATACACAACTTTTTAAAAATCCAGTCCTCGCCTAAAGATCAAAACAAATCAATTAATCTTTGTAATCTAAAAACCTCTCAACATATACGAACGTAACCATAATAGCAGATTTCTTAATACATGCAGCCATTTAAAGATTACATATTTATTTTGCATAAAGCTATCCTTGACATCAATAGCCAATAAAAAAAAAGCAAAGTTTTAAAAAACAACAAAACAAACCGCCATCGTATACATCGTTCATATATAAGTTACATCATTGATCTTGACTGCTTTTGGCCACAAATCAAATATAGGATAAAACGTAATATTCCGACGTACCTAACTGCTTTAAAATTTCGTGCCAAATATCTAAGCATTTTGTTTAGTATGTATATAATTTCTAAGAAAGATAAGATTAATTTACCTTTTATTGACCCAAATATTTAACGATTAATTCAATCACCATATATAAATATATTGATTTATAGTTAAAATTCAGATTTTGGTTTTATGTAAGTAACACACATATACACAAAATAAATTATTTCTTATCTCAATAACACTATAATATTATTTTATTGTAGTATATTTTATAAAAAATACAACACTAAGAAAAATTAAAAACTTAAATAATTTTTTGTGCTACAACTTTGTCTTACTAGATCCGTTTAATCATAATAATAATAATAATAAAAAAAACATTAAGAAAATTATAAGAAAACCAAATAAATAGTTGTTATCCTTAATTTGTATAACCGACAATTAAGTATAATTTCTGGGATAGCAAAATGATGTATCACACATTAAATTACGCGGAAATAAAAATTAAAATAGTGTACGATCCCCTTTTTAACACGTATATATTAGTGACGCCATGTATATACAAAAATCCACCTTAATTACCACCCTACTAAAAATAGTGTCTAATATAACTTTTAATTATATGTATATATACGCATAGTTTTTATTGTCCAGTTATTATTTGCGTTTTAGCCATTCTGGGAAAACGTAATCATATAATTTAATTACAAGAGCAATATTTAAGCAACAATAACAATAATCATATAACTTGGGCCTTTTAGTAAAAAAATATATTTTATTTACTATTAGTCATTTTCATTCATAACTGCGGCTATATATGAATATTATAATTTAACGACGGAAAGAGCTTTATACCAAAAATAAATAGTAAACTACAAATATGTATAAAAAAAAACTACGCATTTTATATATTAGAAATAATGAAACTATACAAAACAAAACCATTTAAATTCTCTTCTCATAAATAGATAATTGTTATTAGGTACAGTGGCGTAAATTGCAAAAAATTATTGTGTTGATTTGCAACTTTTGATTTCCAGTGTAAAAAAAAAATTGCATACAATTTAGAAAAGTTTATAGAATTTGATCAGATTTTTGTTACCTATATAAAATTTATTTTATTGTATCTGATAAATCTTTTTTAGGTACTTTTTAAAATCTAAAATAATCAAGCGAAATCTGGTTCTTTCTAATTTCCATATTCTTCTAAAATATCGATTGTGTTGACAATAAAACCAAAAAATCTATATAATTTTATTTCGTTTTGATAGTTTTGTATAATTTAAGATAAAATTTTGAAATTTTAGTGTACTTAAAAAATGTATGAGTTTTCACTGTATTATAAATTACGCATTATTTTGATAATGAAAAAAATGTTGAATTCTCTTCTCTAAAATTCATTATTGTTATTATAATGAATTGTTGGAATTTACATGAAAATATTATTAGGAAATTAACTGCGACATTAATAAACGAACTATGTATGCGAGCCACTGTATATGCATTAAAAGCCAACGTATATACGTTTAACAAAAATTGTGATTAGATGGTAATTGAGATCCGTAAAAAGAAATATATGCGGTTATTTTTACTAATTTTTAAAAAGGATATTGAGATAAAACCTCACCAAACGCCGAGAAAGCAAATATGTATTACTAAACAAATACACGTTGTAAAAAATTCGCGTTTTTTCGCGCTGTGACTGTATTTTAATTTCTTTTTTTTTTTAATATATATTTTTTTCGTATTTCGCGAAAATAAGAATTACGCAATCATTTATCTACGCACTTACAAAAAGCATGAAAAGAAGTGAATATTTTTGGTTCGTGTTAACTTTATGTGTGTATCTTAAGAAATTTTGTATATATAATAATAACAAAATGCGCGCAAAATATCCTTATTAAGAAATGGATAATTACAAGGAAAATTTATTTGTTCTTCTTATATATGTACATAATATCCTAATTATTATTTTTATTACACGTATTATTTTGTAGTTGTTGCTCGTAATCCAATTATATAAATATATTCCTTGATAGTTTTCACTTCAAACAGAAAAAACTTAAGCACATGTCACACTATAAAATTTTGAAGAAGTATTTTGATTCACTTAAAACTGTTTTTTATAATTTTTTAAACACCTTAATAAATTTTTGTAAGCTCACACACTTTAAATTGCACGAAAAAAAATTCATATATATTAATATTTCGAAATTTAAAACCACATACGACACAATATACGCGTATATTGGCTGATGATAACACACCACACATTCACTAATATTTTAAAATAAATAAATTTAAAAAAAAAATTGACAAAACACTAAATATAATTTAATTCTTTTTGCTTCTTAGCCCGTTTTAATTGTTACCTTGAGCGCGATCGGTAACTTACTAAATAACACACAGTGAATTTTATTTTTTAAAATTCAAGTCTCATTCAGAGTTTGAAAATAAAAATTCAAAACAAAACGCGAAAATCGTAATCATATAAAAAAAAACTACTACTACACTCATATAATTGGATTTCAAAAACAACAACAACCCAATACATATAGAAAAACTAAAAGTTTGTAAAAGTTTTCTGCAAAAAAATAAAAATAAAATAAATAAATAAATAAAAACAACAAAATTATGTAAACAAAATTATGAAGTATGTATCTGGAGCATTATGAATTTGAAGACTTGAGATTTGCGGTTCCGTAAAATGTTTTTGCAAAATTTTGTGTTCTACAAAAATAAAGTCAGAAATTTTGTATCATTCCACGCGATAAACATTAATTCATATTATGTATACCTATGTACATACACTTATATATATATCTACATATTAATATGTGTGTAAGTTAACCATTAACAATATATTATATTAGATTATCATTCTTATACTTAAATATAATTTCTCATTGAAAATAATTATACAGTAGAGATAGAAGAATACACGAGCGCATACCGATTTTCTGTTCTGCGTTGTATGCATACACAAGATAAGGAAAATATGTATTTATATTTATATACATTTGTATATTATATAAAAATATAAAAAGGTGTAGCGCCATGATGTGTGAGTGGCGCTAAATTTGTGGCGGTATAATAATAATACGAGTATGTGCACGCGGATGATTAAATATCAATCTGTCAATAATGTGTCAAGTTTTTGGTGTATTTGTTTGTGAACTATTATTGCATGTGTAGAAAATAATTCATTCATGAATTGGAATTTGTGATATATAAATTACAACAGCATTTAAATGCAAATTGCAAGTGGATTTACTATACACCTGAATAGATTAATAGTTCTTATATAAAATTAAGCAAATTTTATCGTATAGGAATCACTAAACAGGTGTTAAAGAATTTATGACATTGCACGAAATATTCAATCATATCTATACGTTTGATAAATTAAAAATTAAAGTACATATTTAAGTATACGAACTAATCTAACCGGTTCAACTTATTTTCATTGGTCTAAACATCTTGAAGTGTTTTAGGCTTTAAATGACACTGAATCGGGCTGAACCGATTCAACCTATTCGCCAAGATTGGAGTTTATAAACCCCTATGATCCGGGTAAAAGTTTCGTGTAGTCGGTTAACTCGGAACAATACAAACAAAAAAACGAAATATTTTAGAAAATCAATTTGTAAATTTAAAAACTTAAACTAATCTGCCAGTGCTGATTTGCATTGGTCGAAACATTTTTGATCAATTAAGATGAGTTGTTCAACCTTGAACCGGATTAAACCGGTTCGGTCGGTTTGAATTTTGCACTCCTTTATGAATCGGCTGAAGGGATCTCGGGAAGCTTCACACTGAAACATAAGTCGAACAGGTTGAATCAAGTAACCCGCTATAGTTATAAGTTTCACGTAAACTCGGACTGAATTGGATTTTGGACTGAATCACATAAACTCGGACTGAACCAAAAATTATTATGCCCAAATTAGTGGCGAAAATATTATTTAAAAATTCTATTTAGGCTCAATCACCTATTCAGGATATCAAAGCAGAAATTGGGGAATCTTGAAATGGCTGATAGGCCTGTATTTGTATTGCTCTAATCATTTTTATAGTCGTTTGGATTGGTTTAAAATCACATCAAACCTGGCTATGGATTCCGTACGCTTTTTTCCATTCCACTGGGAAATTACCGGAACGTCATAGTAGTGGTGTATATGTATATTAGTGTGCTTGTTTTGTTTTGTGTTTTCGACGTCATTTAAGAACACAAAATAATATGTTAGGTACATAATTTGTGATTTTATTAAATTTCACAATACTATTTAAATTAATAAAGTGTTGTGTTAATTCTCGAAATAGTTTAATCTAATTCCTAGTAAATAAATCTAAAAATAATTTCATTATCATTCATATTTTCTCAGTTAATCCACTTTATAATCTATTAAACTTTTTCTTCTCGATATTATTTCCATAAATACACATACAAATATAGGTACCAGTGCCCTAATTCTCTAACAACCAAGATAAATTGCAATGTGTAAAAGTGATAACTTTTACGCACGAAACAATTATCGTAGAAGTCTAGATTTACATTAGATATCGTGATGTTTTAGTAAATTCGCAGTCTCTAGATTTTTTTCAAGATAAAATGTAAAGTGGCAGGATAAATTTATGTCAAAAAGTATCACAAATAATTTATGGTGGCATAACTCCACCATAAACTGATTTATGGTTGGATATTAGGCTCACGTTTGGATATTATTAATAATTAAGTGCAATTTTTTATATTTTGCGATACTTTACATAAAAAAGTAATATTAATTATTAGTTATTTCAATTTAGAATGTAAATTTGTGAACTTATAAAAATGGACTGTTCTCGTTGTAATTAAAATTTTCTTTCAGTAAAGTCAAACATTCGAATATTTTACTCGGTCGCCTTCACTTCTACCTATACTTTTGCTTAGTTTTATATCCATATTTCCACAAATGTGGAAACCACCACAGCAAAACAAATAAATTTATTATTTATAATTAAATGTTTAAAGTATTGGAAATAAACAAATTGCCTGTTTATTTTAGAAGAAAGAAGACTTAAGGAGTAGAATAGCCTAAAACAAGATGGTCTGTGGATTACTCGAAAATCCATTTTAGTTGCTCAATTTTCAAATATAAAAGTGAAGTATTTCAAGTGTCTGATTTGACAACATCTAATGGATCAGTTCTCCACATAACAAGCATAGCTTTCAACTTGTTGCGCACTCGTAATATTTTACTTGCACAATTAAGAAAACCGACGAGTACAATAACTATGAAGGCCTACAGCAAAGCAAATTTCACAAAGTAAAAATGTTTTATATTTCATTAAGTAGTGCCTCTTAGCTCTCAACAATCTTTAAGATCTGTTCTAAAGAAACAGTTAATTGATCCAGGTCTCACCTCCTACTCGTTACCGATCCTTAAGATTACCCCATAAATTTTACAAATATTAAAAATTAACTCAAAGTAAAAAACAAATGGTAAAACTAAAACGTTCCTCCATAACTAGACCTAAATTAAATACTAGAAATGGTTTCGATTAATAAATTTTCGGTGCTATTGAGGAGACTAACTAAATTTGATGGTTAAATGAGCTTCGTTGCTTAAAACGAATATAGTTTTTTGTAGTTTACTCGAAATTCTAAAATTCTAGTATGACAATCCCGGGATTACAGAAAATATTCCATATTCCAAGATCCGACTATGATACTTAGATATTGTTAACTCACACGAGCGGAAAGTGCTAAATAGGGTAATTCATCTTGAGCAATGAAAACACTGAAACTAAGATCTGCTTAACACAGATTTGATTGGATTTTAAAATCATGTCGTAAATAATAATTACAGAACGATGTGATTTTGTACTTAGAATAAAGAATAACCTGTACAAGGATCAGCGAATACAATGTTAATCAAAATATACGTACGCCCACCACAATTTTAGAGGTCAGTTGTTTATTTGTGATGAAAAGCCTATACAATTTTGGTAATTGTAGCACTAACTAAAATGGTAAAAACAGCGTGCAACTTAAGCTCTTAAATGTTTGTTGGTTGAGGCATAAATAGCGCCATCTGTCAATGTACCATTCGACAAACCATGTCATCGGCACCATTGTTTTCTTTTGACATCTATCAACAACATCCAATGCATAACGCATGTTTTTTACGTGTCAGAAATGTCGAGTTTTGTGCCTACAAAATACGATTTGCGGACATCATTGAATTTTTTTTATCATTTGAAGAAAACCTGCAGAATCACATCGAAGGCTTGTCAAAACTTACGGTGAGCATGCTCTTGGTAAATCACAATGCTATGTGTTTTAATAAATTCAAAAGTGGTGATTTTAACGTGAGAAACGAAGAACGTGGAAGACCACCAAAAAAGTTTGACGACAGTGAATTGCAAACATTGTTGGATGAGGATGACGCTCAAACGCAAAAACAACTCGATCAATTGAATGTGTCACGAAAAGCCGTCACCACACATTTAAAAGCTGGGAACATGGGTTGCGCATAAACTGAATGAAAGGCAACAGGAAAATAGAAAAACCACATGTGAAATGTTGCTCGCCAGATACAAAAGAAAGTCATTTTTCCATCGAACCGGTTCAAAAAAGAAATAAATCCAGGAATTGATGATTGGAAAATTTGGAAAAATCGCGAACTATCGGAGATAAAAAAATCTCTATTGCTTAAATAAATTAGTTAGTTTTGTACCTAGTAGGCAAAATATTCAAACATAAAATACTTCGTCGAATTGGTTTAATTTTTTGTTTGGTAAAGGCAATACTTGTGCTTAATGTGTAACATTTACTGTGGTTAAAAGTAAATTTAATCAACATTCGAAAAATTTGTACCCATTCATTAACTTGTCATTTTGTTACATTTCTAAACTTACACGAAATGTGAAATTGCGGGTCAGAGTGACTACATAATATTGCTAAACGTTTGAAAATCTGAACAACCTGAATTAACTAAATCAACTACGCTGAATAGTGTGTTTAATTCGCACTCTTTACTTCAGATAAAATTTTGAGCAACTGAATTATCTGAATGAGAATTATGCTCGTGTATTTGATTCGGATTATTGTGTTTGTTTTCACATAACAGTTGTTACAATTGTTGCTTTGTGTAGAGTGGGATATATTGTAAAAAAAATTAAATTTAAATTACTTTACTACTTTACAAAACTCAAAAAATAAAAAAATCTATTTTGAAAAATATCGGGGCGAACGATTCACTTCAGTTGCTCAATTACAAAAATAATTACCCAATCTAAGTGAATGGTTGCTCATTTTGAAAATTTGTTATTCAGATAATTATCGAATACGACTAAAATCACGTCGAAGGATTTTGGAATATATTTCTATAATTAAACTAATCTAATAGATTCAACCCGTTTGGATTGGTCTAAGTATCTCTCACTCTTTGGGATGGTTTAAAATCATAGTGAATCGGTTTCAACGATTCTTCCCGCTTCGAACTTTACAAGCGCCTTGTGATTCGATTAAAGGAGACACGGATCCACGAATCAAGTGCTCATTGAGATCAACCTGGAAATCAATCGCGGAGCTTCGAAATTACGGTTAGGACTAATTTGAATTGGTCTAAACATCTTAAATCGTTTGGAATGGTTCCAAATCACACTGAATCGGTTTTAATAGATCTCATCTAGTTCGAAAGTTTCGAGTAGCTTCACAAATTCATGCTAGTGAACCGGTTAACTCGTTAATAATTTAAAAATTATTATTTTGATATAGTAGTATTATTTTTATCAATAATATATAAAATGCGTTTACTGTTAAATTAAATAGCTTTAAAAATAATACCAGGAAATCAAGAACCCTTGAAATCACTGTCACCGCTGATATGAATTGGTCTAAACGTGTTTAATCATTTGGGATTGTTTAAAATTACACTAGGCTTGAAACGGGTTCTATACCGACTGTACGGGTTCTCGAGAAAGCTCACATCTAGTTGAACCGGTTCAATCGAGTACTTCTTACTAATTGTAAGTTAGAGAACATAAGAACATAAAATAAAATAAAATAAGAAACTGAATATGGCTGACGCGATCACCGAATTTGATTATAATAGGCCCTGTACCCGACTAAAGAAGTCCCGTTCAGATCAACCGGAAAATCGCGGAACCACGAAATGGCTGTTAGGACAGAAATTGATCCAAACAAGTATAATCGTTTAGGTTAATTTAAAATCATATTAAACCTGGTTCAACCACTGTGAACCGACTGAAGGAATCCCGGGAAGCACCACATTCTTAATATTCGAACTAATTAATTTTCGTAAATGAGTGGTGAATTCATTAGAACATAAAGAAATTGATTAAGAAAACCAAACCTCGAAATTACTGCCAGTGTAGATTTGATTGGCTCTAAATATTCTCAATAGATTGAATGCTGAAGATATCTCGGGAAGTCTTATACTCAAATTATTCGATCGGTTACCGCGAAATAATTATAAGTTTCGTGTAAACTCGATCGAATTCTTTAGAAAAACATAAAAGAATTAATTTAGAAAATCAAATCGTCAAGCAAATATTCTGAAATCAAGACAGATCTCACTGTCGACGCTCATATTCTCAACGATTTCTATAAAATTTATTGAACATTTTTCTGATTGCACCACGAGTTCTGAAATTTCAATGAAACCAGATTTTTAGAAATGTGCCTCTATCTCGTAGTATTGATTATTTCATAAGCAAGATTTGATACAGCGAGCAACTTTCAAGTCGTATTGCAATCTTCTGCTTCTTCTCGTGAAAAGCTCAGCGAAATCATCAGATAAATTGCAGAAGCTTAGAACAGATATTGCAGAACTGATTCCAAACGGTTTAAACAATCCAAACCATTTTTTATCAGTTGGGAATAATTGAATTGATAAATGAAATTCAGCCTAAACGACTTTGATAAGATACAATTTATTTGATGTAACTGGGTATTTAAATTGATTTGTTGTGAAATTTTGGAAAATTGCCAACAATTTTAACGCTTGCTATTTCTGAACCGATTTAGACCAAATTTAATTTTGATGTTGGTTATAGGTTCCTAAATTGATTCTTGTTACGCTATAGAATATGGTCAATATGAGCCATGCTAAATGAAATCTGGTAATACTTAACAGATTTCAATCAAATTTGGTTGATATATGATTTTAGATCTAGTTCTTTTAATATAGACATTGTTGCTTGGCTGCGCTAAATATGGAACTTGGCCAATGTTGACATTTTTGATACTGAATTTGTTGTTCAAATGCGGTCGTGGTAGAGGCGGGGATGGCGAAGTAGTCCGCTATTTATTTTAGTGCAAATTTTCGCAGGTTTGTTTCTTATTATCATGTTAAAAATATTAGTTGCTAGTTTGCTACACTACACTACATTGAAGTGGTTCATTGAGTTGAAAGTTCTTTTGCTACATAGAAAATATTTACATCACAAACCTGCAACTGATAATAGCGTAAAATTGTGTTCACTCATACAGAATAAATATTTTTAAGCACAATTGAACTTGTGTCAAACTCGAGTTGTTAGAAATGTGAATATCATATAGTTGTGCCATTAAATTGTTTGATAAGCAATCTTTATATCTAATTATTAGTTTATTGTGGCGAACACTTTGAAGTTTATAACATGTCCTCGGTCCTGTTTAGCTGCAAGTTATTATTCTTTATGGTAAAAAGACTGTTCGGTATTGCCTCTTATAGCTGAAGCGAAGTCAACAAATTAGATGTGGATATGTAAGTTGTACTAATCAATTTTTCAGTCGGATACTTTATCACTTATTCTCATTTTTGGCCAGAATTCCAATCTATACAATAGTTCCGAATTTATTAAGACAATTTTGAATTCAGAAATTTTTAGTATTTTGAATATTTTGTTTAAGCTTAAATCCACAATTTAGCTAGCGTTTACATAATTTATAACCGTCTACACCCAACCCTTATTAATCACAATATAAAAACTTAGAAAGTAACAAGAGAAAGAATATTTAGACTGCATTTTTACGATTACACATTTTTTTTTAGAGTTTTACTAAATGTATAGTGTTTCAATTATTTTAGTTATCGAAACGAAAGACAACACAATATGATAAAAACAGCAAAGAAAAAATACATCGATCGAACCGAGTATCTAATAATGTTCTATCTGCAATTTTAAAGCACAACAAAAAAAATTTACAAAATAAATACGGAACGTGCCATAATTTTTATATTATATTGTTATTCAAGAAATATAACACACCAAGATGAAGCAAAAAAGAAAAAAAATTATCAGCAAAGTATTGATTCTGGAAGTAAATACCGAATACAGGGTGTCAAAGTAAAAAAAAAATTTACTCCAGTATCAATTAACCATTCCACTAATTTAGAATTCCTACTATACAAAATGCAAATTCCTGACAACCTAAAAATAAAAAAAAGGAAAATCTGTCGTTATCTGTTACAAAAAAAAAAAAAAAAAATTGCGGTCGAAGGCGAGCGAGGACAAAAGACTAAAATAATACTGATTGACAAAAGCTTGTTGACAATAATTCAAATTAATACACAACTGTTGAATGCAATAAAAACAAAAATTACCACAGATGAAAAAATATTCTACTTAAGACTTGATAAAATTAATTCCAAAAGTGTTTGTTGGATTTTTTTTTTATGTTGCTTAAATATTTTAGGATTTGGAGTGTTTTATGTGATAAAATATTATTATGATTATGTATTCGAAATGAATAAATATACAATATTATGACTGGTTTTAATGTTCATTATTGTGTATTGTTATGATTATTATTATTATTATTGTGATGCTTTGTAATTATGATACCAAATTCATTATCGTGCGGATATATGTACAACGATGAAATGATTGATGAATTATTATTTTTTTGGTATAATCTTCCCGATTTTTTTCTTTCGCTTTGCATACGCTGCGTTGCGTGCTGTAAGATTTTGTGTATGACACAATAATTTGAATATGTTATATAAATTTTGTTTTTCATAATTTAACATTCAGTTCAATTCAGTATACATTTTTTCATTATTCATGAATTGAATATTGTTAAAAATTGAATATTTTTTTACTTCTATATATGCGAGATGGTGACACAGGCTGAAAATATGCTAATTAAATGTGATGTGACGATAACTATTTTGGTGGTCAAAATTCTTGTGTGTAAATGGTAATATATACAGACATATATGAATGATTCAGAAACGTTATGATGTAAATATATGAAATTTGATAATCTTAAGTATAAGGACTGAAGAGAATATTTTAACTGTTAATTCTTTCACAGTATATACATAGTATACAGTAGAGTAAACATATTGAACTGATTATAATTTACGGATTATTGCCAGTGAATTCGCTTCTCAGAAAATTTAAATTGCTTAAGATATTGAAGATAAAGTTTATAAAACATATAAATTCAGATTTGATTAAAATTTAAATTCGTATATTTATATGCTAGTTAGTTAACTATAAATTGTTTAGTTGTAAACAATATGAAACAACAATCAAAAAAAGATTATACATATTATAAATTTGTTGTGTATATTATGCGACGTAAAGCACGTATGGTATTTATTTAATAGTATAGCTTCTAACCGAGCTTCTAAAATTATTAAATTATATCCGCAGGAAATCATATCTCATATTTGTGATAGCCAATAGCTCATTAAAATGATAAATTCATTTACCGTGCAGACAATTACAAATACAAAGCTTCTATGAAAGCTAATTAGGAATAATGTACTCGTCGTATCTTTACTTATCTGAAGTAATTAAGATACTCTCTAAAATGAATATGCAAGGTTTTAAATGCGAATATAGCGTTTCTGACCTAAATTTCATTAGGCTTCATCATTAAAATAGCCAAACAGTGCACGTAACATAGCACACACGAATCGAACCCATTCCATTCAAAAAAAAACTATCCAAATCCGTCATCCATTCAAGAAATTCAACGATACAAAAGAATAATATTAAAGTTTTCAGACAGAACAACAAACATTTATCTTGAGATAACGACTGCAAATAACCACCCCTTATTAACACCCAAAGTTAGTATTTCATAATATATAGAAACACTGAACTCAAGAATATCGATAACCCCCAGAATTATTTCTCGCAAACAGTCTTCAACGTTAATAGTCACTTCTCTAAGTGGAAAGAGCCGAAATAAGATTCATTTTGCCAGATATATCAATTCGTGTGTTCAATTTTAAATCAATTTTCATTCAATTCGTATTATTTATTTAATTTTTAATCAATTCATATTCAAGTCATATCCAATTCATATTCAATTCATAAGTATTCAATTCATATTTAATTCATATTCAATTTATATTTAATTCATGTTCAAGGACAAGTGATGTAGTGGTTAAAGCTTACGCACTTGCGCCGGGAGGTACTCGGTTTGAATCCCACCAGAGACGGACGATCCAGAGCAAAAATATCGATTACGATCGGTGATGTTAATGAACACATCTAAACCCTCTGTTGTGAGGGCAGAATTCAGCGCCAACTCACCGTCCATGTCAGTGTATAAGATGACATGGAGGTGACAATGAATAGATGGGATACGGTAATTGAGTGAAAGAAAATAGGAGTGTTATTTGGTCTTAAAAGGGCATGAAATCCGTTGGATAATTAATGCTTTCTTTTTATTTATGCAAAACAACAGTTACTTAACTATTCATAGCAATATCAGTGTTCTAAATTTAAATTGAACCACTCTAATCAATTTAAAAGAATTTTATGAAACATCGAAAGATTTCATTTAATATTCGTTCCAGCATCACAATCACATGTGATTTTCAACACATGATATGTTATTTTACATCTTATTCGAGTCAAAATACTTCTCCGAACTCTCATCAAGAAACATTTGCTAATCGATAAAAACGGTCGATAGGAAAATGCCTGTTGACAGATGAAGCCGGCTTTATTTAATTCGGGCGATTTACTGTTTATTTGAGTGCACCTACGCCGTTACACGGAGTTCCAGATCATTTGGTATGTGATACACATAAAAACACCTCTTACTTTCCACAAGGAAATCTTTTTATCAACATTTAAATGGAATCCGAGTAATTATTTCACTGTAAATAAATCCATTCATTCGTGAACATATTTAAATATTGTGTGACCAGTGGATTAGGCATAGTGTGAGTACGGGGCCTTTTACTACCGCTGGCTCCTTGATAAAACACAAAATTTTAACTATTCATCATAAAAGAGAATTTAAAAGGTTCGATGCTCTGCCCCTGGACCCAAAAATCACACTAAATTGCTATAGCTTCTTGACAAAGGTTTTCCATCTCAAAATTAGTATATTACTAAATAAAGGAGCTAGGCCCCTTCCTTAAAAAACATACGTTATTAGAGTATTTCAATGCTTCCAACAAGGCAAAAAGTGGGGTGTCTGTACCACGTGTAAGGACATATGACGTGAATGTGTACAATTTAACGCATATATAATTTTATAGTTCCACCCCAGGTGACCATATTCCAGAACTTCTTCCAAAAATCAGTTAGGAATATCATTGCCATCCAACACATCCAATCCCATCATAATCGGTTAAGAAATTACCGAGTTCCGTCCCAAGTGGCCATATTCCAGAACTTCTTCCAAAAATCATATAAGAATTTCATTTCCGACCAACATATTCAACCCCCTCATAATCGTTTAGCAAATTACCGAGATCCGTCCCAGAAGGCCATATTCCAGAACCTTTTCCAAAAATCATTTAAAAATCCCATTTCAATTCAACATGCAAAGCCCCATCTCAATCGGTTATTAAATTACCGAGTTCCACCCCAGTAGGCCATATTAGAGAACTTCTTCCAAAAATCAGTTAAGAATCCCATTTCCATCCAACTTACCCAATCCCATCATAATCGATTAAGAAATTACCGGGTTCCGCCCCAGATGGCAATATTCCAGAACTTTTCCGAAAAATTATTTAAGAATCTCATTTCCGACTAACATATCCAATCCCGTCATAATCGCTTAGCAAATTACCGAAATCCGTCCCAGCAGGACATATTCCAGAACTTCTTCCAAAAATCATTCAAAAATCTCATTTCCGACCAACATATCTAATCTCATCATAATCCGTCAACAAATAACCGAGTTCCGCCCCAGAAGGCCATATTCCAGAACAACTTTCAAAACTCATTTAATAATCCCATTTCAATCCAACATACAAAATCCCATCATAATCGGTTATGAAATTACCGAGTTCTACCCCAGTAGACCATATTCTAGAACTTCTGCCAAAAATAATTTAAGAATCCCATTTCCATCCAACATATCCAATCCACATCATAATCGGTTAAGAAAATACAGAGTTCTATACAAACGGCGAAAATTAAAATGGCGGTGCTCCTCCCCATCGCAAGCGATGTGTCACACTCTCCACTCAACGTATCGAATTCTTTAATCCTTTAGCTATCGAGTGGTGTAATTAAATTGTGCATGTAGATGATAGGTATATAGCTGTAGCATCAAACTATGAAATTCGTGAATTCGGAAATTATGCAAGGAGTTCAAATGGACGTATACCGAGATGTTGCTTAGTTATACAATTTGGTTAAATATTAGGAAATTGGGAAACTACGTTTGAAATTCGTATTCGATAGCAACAAATTTACGAATTCTAATAAAACAATTTTCGTTTCGGAATACATAGTAGTCCCTGCTTTCAATAAATGTTTAGTAAAATTGTAATAATTCGCTAAATCCTCGCGTCTATAGATTAAATATACTCTCAAAGTATTTACCATACTTTTATAGTTTAGCCGCTTCAGTCTGCGATGAGACTTCACAATCTTTTAAGGAAAGTAATCAAAATTTCATTAGTTCAAGTTCCGTTTTATTAAACTTTCATAAAGAGAATTTTGGCCTGAATAAGAATTGCTACATAAACGACGGTAATACTACACAGGCACACCTTGTAAGATGCAGTTGGCTTTCTTTATAAAATATAAATATAAATTGGATTGAATTTTCGTTGGACGACTACGAGTAACACAAAACTTTAATTCGATATTTGCAATTTTATATTATTTTAAAAAGTTTAAAAAGCTTAATCGCCCGGTTTCACAATAAAATGTTATTCTTACAATGCAATTGAGCTGTTTTAACATCCTGGTCGACCGAATATCTCACTAAATTTTACCTTATATTCGATTCCATTTATGACGACAGTCATAATGAGGTGTGATCGAGCTTTATAAACTGCTTATGTGTAAATAAAAATACTCGAACGCTTACGGCAAATCGAATGTGTACAGGCAATATTTGGTTCAAATCGGTTAAGCGATTTACGCCCGGTTTCGCAGACAGAAAATCAGTGTAATCTTGATAAAATTAGTTTTTTTTAATATTTAGCGTTTAGTTAAAATGTTATTCAATCATATTTGGCTGTTTAAATATTTATACGCCTGTTAAATTTCCATGGAATAAGATAATTTTAATTAGGTTTGCACGTTGATTTTTTTCTGATTGGAAAATCAATTTTCTTATAAAATATTTTACTGGCGCACGACTAACCGGGCGTTACCAATTTTATGCGCAACGGGTCATTCGAATTGTATGGCAAACAACCTCAATCATACTTTTCTCTTGTATAAACATTGCGCGTCATCTAAATAAGGCCAGATATTTTTAATTTTATTTCGCTTCATATCACCAGACTTGGTTGTTGTTAGGTAGACATTGAATCAAAAAGCTATTGTAAACAATATGTGACGTGAATCAGTAAATGCGCAAATATTCTGCATTACATTTAAGTCTGGTATCAGATAGAGATTTTAAATATGCTTGCTGTTTGTATGGAAGTATTATTGCGTTGATATCGTTTGGGCCAAAAATTTTAGGAGTATGTTATTATGGAAAGGCATTTTCCTAAATATAATTGTATGACTTTGTGAAATTACATTATTGAGGTGTTTGGAAATCTTAATTTACCTAAATAGAAAATTGACAAAAATATATCTAAGAGATTTATTGTTTTTGTTAAATTTTTATAATTGAAATTTTTTGTATGTAATAAACTTTCCGACAGTTTAAATATTTTTGACCTTTCTAGAACCGTGCTCCTGTTTTTGTCCTGTGCCCCCGTTTATTTTAAATGCATCTCAAACTTCCCAGTGTATCAGATGTATCATTGGAAAGCGATGTTGGTGTATTCAGTTAAATTTGAAACAAATAGTTAATTTGTTGTCAGTGGTTTGTAATTGACTATATGGATGAAAATTTCTCTGGCCTAGTGTTAAACCATTGCTTAAAACCAGATTTTGTCTATGTTTGTAATCATGCAAAAAGTACAGGATTCTTCAGTAGGATAATTTCTGCCCAACGTGGAAATTTATGAGGTGGGTTACGATTGTCATACATACTAATAGTTTGTATCACCATCTATATTTTTCAAGTTGCATTCAATAACGAACTACCTTACTTAACCTACTTTACCTAGCTCATTAAATTTTATCCGCTGCAACAAGTAAAAGGTTATTATATTTCTAATAATTATCCGAGGGGGTAATTCGGTTAACTAATGCCCCTATTATGGTTTTCGCCTACGCGTCACTAGGCGACGGTGAGTCGCCGTATATATATTTTTGTATTATGATTCTCGCCGTGAGAGCGATGTGAGAGAGTGATGTGTAAAAAACGATCGCCTAAAATTTTTAGGTGATGAATGTAATGTAGTACGAATAAAGTTTTTGAAGGTTACAGGACAAATAAAAAATAAGAACAAATAACAACCAAAAATTATGCGGCGACACATACTCTCTCTCGCCAAAATAAAGGTGAGATCCGTAATACTAAAATATTGCTCACACGAATCTAAGTATCACGGTGAAAGAGTGGAGAAGCGATGGTGAGGCGAGAACCATAATAGGGACATAAGGATCGTTTTCGCATCACGTGTACTCTAATTGATAATACGCATCCAGTAAGACGTCAAACAGTGCGTACCGAACAAACAATTGACGCTGTACAGCGTAGCATTGAGAAAAACCCAAATCAATCAATTCGAAGTCGTTCTCAACAACTGGAGATGTGTCCATCCACTTTATGGAAGATTTTATCTAAGTATCTTGGTTTACGTGCTTACAAAATTCAACTTGTGCAGGAATTAAAGCCATCCGACCATCGCACACGCCGCCAATTTGGTCAATGGGCTGAAGCACAAATTGATATTGATGTTGATTTTCCAAACATATAATCGACAAGCCTTTGCCTAAACACCATTACATCCAGGAAAAATCAATGTTTCGTGCGCGTTATGGGCCGGCAGAATCATTGGTCCGTTTGTCAACGGTGAACGGTATATAGATATGATTTGCAACTTTTTTCTACCCCAATTGGCAGGCATAAATCTTGCTAATATGTGGTTCCAACAGGACGGTGCCACGGGATTCAATTAATTTATTCAAAGAAACATTTGATGAAAGACTAATTTCACGTAATGGTTCTGTTAATTGGCCACCGAGATCGTGTAATCTAACTCCATTAGATTATTTGCTTTGGGGATATGTTAAGTGACATGTCTACGCCGATAAACCAGAGATGATTGAACACTTGGAACACAACATTCGGCGAGTTATTAGCGAGATACGAGCGCAGTTGTTGTGAAGAGTGATCGAAAGTTGGACCTCCAGATTACGCCATGTACGCACCAGCCGCGGCGGTCACCTGGCCGAAATCAGATTCAAGCTTTAATGGAATAAAATTATCTATCCAATAAAGCTAGTTTCACTGATATTTAAAATAGTTTCCTTTTAAAAACACCCTTTAGTTAGGAGATTTTTATAAAGCTTTAAACTTGTTTGTTTAGTTCAAAAAGCTTACATATGTGGCGTCAACTATATTCAGGTGCGCCAAAATTTATTAGCATAAAATTTTTACAAAATCTGTAAATAAAACTATACATCTATTTGGAACACAATCGTAAAACGGTCTTAGTTTCACAAATATTACATGGAAAATTGAATCCTCGATATAAGGTTCATTCAACTAATATTTACGTGAACAATAAAAAAAAAAATAGTTTTGGCGCCAGAAATGCAGGAGTATTTTATAATATTCCTGTATTTTTACCGTCCCAAAACATGCAATTTGCTCTTTTGGTATAGAAATTTATAAATTGCCGCATATATAGACAACAATATTTTATATCGCCTCTTATGGGAAATACAAAAAAGCTTTATTACCTAATAGTTTTTGACTCGATGATATTCCACCAGAAAATTGAATATGTATTTCAATAATAGTGTTTTAATTAATTCTAACCTTGCTCCAAAAATATATACTTATATTTTTTTTATGGCCATAAAAATTCGATATTCTTACTTTAGTGTTTAAGAACAATAAAACTTTACCCTATGATAATTTAATATCCGTAATAGCTTAAATAATTTGTTTTTAAATATATAAAAGTTCAAAAGTGGTAGTTACGTACTTATATGCTATATATCTTTTGAACCTTTTTAATGTATGTGTACATAAACTTTGCGTTTTAAATCACTTAAATTAAAAAAAACTAGATAGTTCTAAATATATAATCCCCCAGTTTCTAATAATATAACTTCCGATAAAAACTAAGGTAACTATATTGTGTGGATGGGTGTGTGTGTGTGTGTGTGAGAGTATACTTGTATGGAGATAATTGTCAAAAATCTGTTTTCAAATAACCCTTTTATTTCTACTCGAACAAACTATAAAAAGAAATGCACACACACTAAACTGTCAAAAGATGATTACCGGAAAATCATAAAAAAGAGAAAAATCGGAAAAATTTTGTGTGTCAAATGATTTCAATGAATGAAACAATTATTTTTTAATATTTGGAGGTTAATTAATTACCACTATAAAAATACTAAATAGAACCAGGGGAATCGTCTTTTGAAACTTATGGGGGTTTTGTACAATATAATTTGTTCTTGTCAATCAAATCGAAAATTTATGTACAATATTATATTGTATGTGTACATAATTTAAGATCAATGACCCCCTCTTACGTATATATAAAAGACACGATTTATAACTGAGAATAGCAGCTGCATATTTAAAATGTTGAAAAATACTTCCTTACTTGGTGTCATCAGACCATGCAGCATCCATCGGATTACTAAGTAGTGTATATAGTGAATAGATATAGAGGAAAAACCACTCGTATACGTGTTAAATAAAAATAATTGGTTTATTTTTGGATATCGTATTTTTCAATTTTCACTTAATTTTTATTTTAAAAAAGTATGGTAGATTATTTTTTACACTTTCTATAATCATTTATTTGTGGAAAATGCGTGAATAATATCTCGACAAAAGTTCAGATGAACTGTAAAATATTCCGGAGTTTATTTAACAATTATTTCTTGTAGAAATTGTCGTTATCTACCAATGTGTACTAACGATTCCGCAGGAATCTGAGTCTGAGTGTCTTTGTATAATGTTTCAATAGTTTGGTACAATCCGTGCGCAAATAACTCACACCTCTAGAATCGAGAGTGACGTATAAATTCTAGTTATACCATAGAAAAAAATAAGAATTCTTATCGGTTTTAAACACGATAATTATAAACATCCGATGCAATTTTTGATGTAACACCGTACCAAAAATATGTAGTGTAAAAGCTCTAAATAATAAAGCTCTAAACAACATTTTAAAACGAAAGTGATCTAAGAAACCGATACATATTTTCTAACATAAATAAATGAACAATTTTTCCCTTTGTGAATTCTGTGATAATGTTTTTGATAAAATGTCCTGCTATTTAATTTAATTTTGATTTAAAAATGAACATTGTTGTCATTTAAAGATTTAAGACTACGTCATAAATAAAAGAAACAAGCCTTAAAATCATATCACAATTTTATTTATTTTATTTTAACTTTGTACGAGTATTGAATTAATTTTATAAGCAAAATAGGAGTACAATATTGCTGTTGAGTATTATATCATTGAGTTCAGATCCTCAACTTTAAACAGTTTCTAATCATATCAATCGGACAATTTCTGTCCGATTAAATTATCACGTAATTATATCTAGACTGTGATAATTCGGGTGCGTTCAGTAATTTAACAAATTTAGTAATAAAAAATGTTTACCACCCAATTCGAACACAGTCTTAGTGATACTCGGGCCGACGTAATAAATATAGATAGTATTAAAACTCTACCGATAATTATCCATCCTCTCAAAAAAATACTCGCATTTAAAAAGAATTGGTAAGCTCTCAATTCAATATTTTCCATACCAGGATTGTATTGGCTCAAATAATACCAATATCTAGTTAATGAAACCGGTCCGATTTTGTCGTCAGTTCTGATTTAGAATAGGTCCCGAAAAAGGGTGATTGGTTACCTAAAACTATGAGCCTAGAAGAACATTACCCTAAAGTCTTGCCTTAACTGAGGTAATATTTTGTAGATTCAAAAAGGATACCAAGGTCCAGCAGAGCCTTTTCACACAGTTCTGTCTTGTAAATTGAGTTGGAATTGTTCCCTTGATTATACAATATTTTTCTAACAAATTACTAATAAATTGTTGCAATGCAAACATGTGTACTACATGAAGTTCACTTTCAATGTGTACTGTACAAGTGCCATCACGGCTCATTAAACATTTATTACACTGATATCACTGTTAATTGATTAATTAATTGGAGTTCATGGCTGATATTAAGCAAGGATTCCGGGTAGGCCGGGTTGCTGTAATTAAGTTTAAGAATTCAAATTTAAATATTTTTGGTTTACTGAAAAAAGAGATGAGGAAGATCTATTTCGCGCAATATTAGATGGGTAAAATACAATTAAGTGAACTGAGTTCGAAAACTACTGACTATATACTTAAATTAATCTATACCTTGAGCTTAACATTAAAGCAACTAAATTGTTCGAAACTGACCACACGCTATAATCGCTTTAATAAAAAATATAAGGTTACAAACTTACTAAATCTATGAAAAATATTGTCATTAGCAAGAATCCGGAACGTAATCAAGGTACCTCAAGGTTATTGATTCTACATAAATCTATGAAACAAGCGAGAATTTCGCTTGAGAATTTTTACTCAATTGACCGCTGCTGCACCCTTTTAAATTGACGACCGTGCTTTGAAACACACTTTTCAATTGTTCAATTATTTATGACTGCCATATGAAATATGAGCGTCAGTTGTATGTTTGGAAGAGAAAATCAGTTTTCCCATGAAAACTCTCGACGGTCATAGCCATCATTTGCTCTGGGAAGAGAAAAAATGACGGTTCCAGCTGTCGACAGTTTTCATGGAAAAACTGTGATAGAATGTGATAATATTCACTTCCAAACGTACGATTAACGCTCACTTTCATATGACATTCTTAAACAATTGAAAAAAAAAATGTGTTTCTAAGCACGTTCGTCAATTTAAATGGGTGCGGCAACGTGTTAAATAGAAAATTTCTTGTTTTGAATTATTCTCTAGTCAATAAGTGTTCAAACAAATATACAAAATGGAGGGGTGAATATGTTGATTTCTAAAGCGACAAATTAAATTAATTGGACTTTTGATAATCAAAACACATTATCCCTGAAAACATCAAGATCAATTATTGAAAAAGCTCGCATTGAAGCTGCCACTTCCGATACACAGATTTCCACCAAATTTCGCAAGGATCTTGGTAAAATTTAAAAAATAATATGAACAAATCTTGTTTAAAATTTAATTTTTCGTATTTTTGTTTTTGATCGTCTTTTCGAAAATGCAATATACTTTTCAAAATATTTGCAAAAAATCAAAAAGCTCCCTTGGAAGATTTCACTTCCGATAGGCCGATATCGGTTAAAAATCGCTGGAACCGCCCAATTTATGGTAAAAGCTCAAGTATTAAGTTTCACCTCGATCAGTCAATTCGTATGGGTCAATTCCCCCTGTGGGGTTACCTTTGATGAAAAACAGTATTTTGTTAAACATTGTAATTTCCACTTAAATTTTGGAAAACTGGTCTGAAAAATATTTTAGGAAATACTTTTTTTGCTTTTAGGAATATTCTTCTTACTCTCTCTCTCTCTCTCTCTCTTGTTATTAAATTTTTAACTTCCGCCTTATGAAAAATATAGCAAAGTTAATCGCGTTTTGAATTTGATGCATGTTGTTTATTATGATTGAAACGGAACGATATTCAAATCAATACGACTTTTTGATTTCTATCTTTTTGATATGCTGGCAATATAACTTTGAAAACTATATTTGAATAAATCTATTTGAGATTTAATGAAATTAGTGGTTAAATAATTAGTTTTCGGGAAACTTGGGAGGTTAAAAATTAATATGTCAAATTTTTTTAAACAAATAAATAATAAGGTAGAATGGTTCAGTTCTAATTTTATTTTTTCTATAAGTTTCTATTGGGTATGCTCTTCATAAAGTAAAAGTAAAAGGCAAAAGTCTTAAGGAATTTTCTGCATTTGGGATGACCCGTAAATCTAAAATCGTGTAGTTCTTTATCGGTTTTCTGAGGCTGCTACTTCCGGTGGGCCGATTTCAGCTAAAAATCACTCGGATCTCATGATTTATAAAAATTTAAGTATGAAATTTCAACACGATCAGAAAAACCGTCTTGGCTGTAGCGAGGACACAGACATTTAGTCTTCCTGTGTGCATAGAGAAATTTTTTTAAAAACCACTTTAGGTATTGTAGCGTTAAGAATATTGCAATCAAAATATTATAATCATACATATTGCAAGTATATCATTTCACAAACCTATCGCTAACTCATCACTCTGTATGCGCAAATATAATAAATGCATCAACAGTTGTACATACGTGCAAGACGGTAACAATACGATGAGCTTCCAAATGAAAACAAAATGCGACACGACGAATACAAGCAAAGAAGAACGAACGAACAAATTTATTTAATAAAAAAGTTAGTCAAACACCACCGTCTCAAATGGACACACAATCGCAATTCGTCGCCGCCACCACGATACCATACATCACTTCGCCATTAGATAAAACGGATAATAAATAAGAAAATAAACTAACATTTAATTTAATCCAATCAATTTAAATTAATAAACTTCTAAATTAAACAAATATTATATAATAATAAAGGGTGGGCCATTTAAACGTTTGTTTTTAAAAATGCTATAAAATAAGTATACATCTTTAATTTGTGGAAACTTCCATTTTTATTGTGTAGGTTTCTCCGGAGTCTCCGATTTAAGAATGAAAAACAATTTCGTTCATGTGTCTCCTTCTGTTTGCCTTACAGTAAGCCATCCTGTGAGTCCAATTTTAAGAACTTTCTCGCAATGTTATCTTTCAAACGCTCTAATGTTTCTTTTTATCTTGTCATATTTGGCGCGCAACAGATCGATTGTCGATCGGTTTGTATGGCATGTGGCGCCATCTTGTTGAAACCAAAGGTGGTTCACATTCATAGTGTCGATTTGAGGCCATAAAAAGTTGGTCACATGGCTCTGTACCAGTCTTTTACGGTACCGGCTTTTCCAGTAGCATTTTCGAAGAAAAATGGGCCAATTATACCACCACTCCCAAATCCACAAACAAACAGTCCCTTTTGGTGGATGCATAAGCTGCTCTGCGATTATGTGTGGCTGTTCCGAACCCCAAATACGGCATTATGCTTGTTTACATAGCCCCCCAAGATGGAAATTGTCTTCGTCTGCTGGTCTATGACCCACGCAAAGAACTGATATGGAAGCGAATTGTCATTTGCTTTCAACTGCTGAGTCATCTGGACCTTATAGGCGAATAATTCTAGGTCTTTGTGCAGTATTCTCCTTAGGCTGGTGCGACTAATAGTAGTTGCTGCGATCGGCGTCGAGTTGAGGTGCACACTTTCCAAGCTCGGGAACCACTTAAGGCATCCAATAGCAAGCCTTTCTCACGAACTTTCTTTACCAATTTCACTACAGCGGTTTCACGACCCATATTTATAACGCTCCCCAAGCGAAAGCATGATTGTTTCATGATGCGGAATATCAGACTGACGAGCTGTCAAAATTTCTAGTAAATCTTTCAAAACAGTGTTGCCATAGCCTGTGATTTAAAAAGAAACCAATAGATGGCCCACCCTTTAAAAAAATGAAGTGTTTAATAATAAGTTTAATTTAATTCAATAATTCCATAAAAATTTTCCAGATTAATTTAAATATAAGTTGGGAAAAACTGTTCTGTAGTTTGTGATTCGTTATTCTGCCGTATCAGGGTTAGACGTGTGGCACAGTAAACGAAAATGTAGAAAACTGTTATGCCACAAATAATTAAAAAATTGTTCCTATATCATGGAGTCATATTTATCGCCCAGCGTAAATGCATTTTTTAAAAGCAATTTGAGAGTATTGAAAAAATATTTAGTAGTTCAACTCGTATGCCACTAAGAGGCAACTCAGAAAATGTGATGGTGTCTCATTCATTATTTACATGCTAAAAAATAAAGTCTATAAATGAATACTATTTTGCTGGAACATTAAGAAAATATAATTTAAAAATAAACAATTTATTGTTTGATTGGGGTGAATGAGGTACCATAATTAATCCAGATTTAATATTCGCCCAATAAGGAATGCCACAATATTATGCTCCTAGTAATAAATGGTTCCAAATTAAGTGCAACTAGCTTAGTTCAAAATTTGATCTAATTCTATTGGAGGGATCTACACATTAAAAACTAGGGATGGGAATAACAAAGATATAAGTACATCTCATTTAATTATTTAAATAGATAATAGAGGGGCGGAGTAATGTCGAGGAAAGGAGTAGCATTTGAATCTTCGAAGAAAAATGATCCAATGATTCCGCCAGCCCAAAAACCACACAAAACAGTACATGTGGATCATTGTGGATGTAATGATTTTTCTGAAATTATTCGAAGATTCTCTTTTCCCCAGATACGATAATTTTAATTGATGATGAAACCATCCAATGTGAAATGAGCGTCATCACTAAAGATGATTTTGTGTAAAAACCAGCACCATGTACTAACAACCAATTGACGAACGTTCTGCGTTGATAATGATCTGTTTGTTTTAATTTTTGTGTTAATTGAATATTGGAAGGATGCAAATGCAAATCCTTATGTAAAATTCGCCAAACAGTCGATGGATGAATGCCAAATTCCTGAGAACATCGCGATATCGATGTTGAAGGTTTCTCTGCGAAACTTTCGACCACAGCAGCATTGTTCTCTCTAGAACGTTCACTTTTTGGTCTGTTTTCGATCCCCGACAGAACCAGTCTTTTCAAATTTTTTCCACTAACCTTTAAATTGTTGACACATTTGGACGATTATTTACATTAAAAAACACGAATTTTACGATACGTATTTTTTAAAGATCGATGATTTTCTTAAGTTTGAATAACTTTAATGCGTTTTTACAGCGTGTAAGTATCTATCGTAAAAATTGTACATTTGTCTACTTCACAAATGTCAAAGGTGACATAAAAAAAAGGTTGCGTTTAGAAATTATGTACTACTGACATCTAGGCGTGACTTTTGAAAGACCCTTTATAAGCATTTGCAATTAAAAGTTTTAATTTGTTCGGGGTTGCTATAACACCAAAATACTTCGAGATACCTGTCGAGTAACCTGTCTCTGGTCGATTCCTTGGTTCTATCTAAGAAACATTTTGTTTGGGAGGAGAATCCCAGGGAAATGTTTAAATGTTTGGTGAGCTGTTCTTCGGGAAAACCACAAAGTCCGCAAGAAAAATAAATTTAAATTATTAATCAAAAATAATTTTTTATGTATTTTTGTAATATTCCTTGACCTATCTATAAAAGTAATACGATCATATGTTTTATATTTCTTCCTTTATTCGTTCTACCAGAAGATTAGTCGGCTCTTCTCAGTACTAACCCAAACCTTCACTAGAAAATTTCACATAAAACACTTAGGTGAAACAACCATGGCCATTAAAAAAATAACGACTCGCCATAATAAATTTTAATTCAAATACATCTTTGTATTCTGAAATTGCCTATAACAATTGCTTCCAAGGTTCTATACAAGGGTTTCCTGATTTATACTATGGATGTAAGCAACTTGACTCCTAAATCGTTTGGGGAAAAGGGTATAGTTGGAAAATCGCTTAATAAAACAAGATAGCGCGTCGAGGTTTTCCACATCGTTTTTATCACTCCAAATTTTAATTAAAAAAACTTTTGTAAACTACATATTTTTCAATATTTTTACAAATATTCCCTTCTAATTCTATGTTACGTTTTAAGTGTAAACAAGATCTTCCATACTTCCTTATACGTAAAACCCCAATGGTGTGGGGAATCGGCCATCTATTCGAATTCAATTATTTAAATAATTTCCGTTTAACCAACATCATCAAGTATATGCCCCAGAATGACGCCAGCTTTAATGTTTTTTCATCGGTGCTGAGAAGAAATGTGCTTCGCTGAATGTGAATTTTAGAAACCCATGTATGAAGGTTGTAGATGTTGGTATGCCTTTCATCGAAATTATTTTTATAAAATTATCATCAAAATGATTTTCAATATATTTGTGAAAAAAAGTTAACGTTTCAGCGTATCTACGATATTCGTCGTCTTGTATAACTCAAACTCAGTACGTAAACTTGAAATTATTTATCAAACTATATTCATACCAAAATGAATAAACACACATGACATATTCATGTCAAAAAATACTCGCTTCCAAAATTCAAACGACAGTTGTCGGTTTTTCTCTAAAATAATTGCTTAATGTTGAAATGTTCTAGTATTTGCCTACTCCTTTGTGTGATTCATTAACTGAACTCTAAATTAATTTCATTTAATGTTTTCGACTATCACAATACATAAAAAGTAGCTCGTAATGGGAGGGGGCTTAACGACCCAGTCCATTGTAAACTCGATTAAATGAACACGGGCATTGCAAATAATAATTCAAGCTTAATTTTTGCAGTAGATTGTGTAAATATTTATTTATTTAGAAACAATTTACCAAAATGAGATTTGAGAAGCCGAAGAACAATGAAATATTTAAATAATAAAAAAACCGTGTCTAGATTAAAATTTAGAATGAACTATTAAAAAAAGTCAGGCAAATTAATTTTGAATATAAATAACTAAATTTCTCCAAGAATAAGATCTAACACAGGATTCTTGCTTTCTAAGAATCCTATTTAAAATTCTAATAATGTTGTAAAATCATATTAGAGTTTCATGAACTATTTTCGGTAAATAACGTGAGAAACATAAATTCTTTGACGTAATGTTGTCATAGAAAAGTCAGCAACAATTTGCCATGTTCGAGAAACCTACGATATAAACTTACCGATATATAAAAATAGAAAAATTATGAAACCTTAAATACTTCGAAAATTGACACGCATTTCAATATAAATTTAAATATTCCAAGAAGTAACATTTATCCTTCAACAAATAATTGTGTTTTGATATTCCGCCCGTGAATAAAAGCATACACCGTAAACGCGTGTGCACAATATGCCCACAATATTCCTGTTTCCTAAGCATTTTGTAATAGAAAACAACATTAAATATATATTTCTAACCTTATATTGAGCGTGGGTATCTCTCAGAGGGTTCAAGTTATATACTAAGTAAGAAAATCTTGAAGTTGGCAACTCAACAAAATGCATATTAAAACCAATTCCATAACTAGATACTATGTGGAGAAATTTGCCTAAATAAAAACCCACGCGCGGCACGATCCGATATACAATTTCGGATTCTCTGATTAAAATAACTATATACACTATGTATACATCTTCGTTTCAAGACGGGGAATCATATCCTTAAAATTTGAATTTCCGGACATACGTATATTATGTATGTATTGTAACAAACGTATATTGTACTGAATACAAAAATTAAAATTTTGACGCAAAAAATATAAATAAAGTTCTCATTCCAATTTCGTCACACGCTATATAAAAAGACGTAAATACAAACTATGTATGTATGAAATTCGGTTGTATTTTCGCCTCATTTGTTACTAAACCACCCACTTTAATATTATGTATCGCATATACACTATATACTATATACATTACATATACGAAAACATCCTTGAAAACTAATCAATTTCGCTAAAATTAAATGTAAGTACACAAAAAATAATTATCTTACCACTGCTACCAATTAGCATTTAAATTTAATTACAACCGTATTTAAAATTAACAATTATATTTTTAATATCACTATGTATTTTTTTTTTAAATAAATAAATATTACATAATATTTTATAATATATGTTATACGAGATCAACATACAATTAATTTTAATAAAATGATTAAATCACACATCAAAACACTGTTAAATTAAATGAATTATTTTTCTAATTTATATAATTTTGCACAAAATTTTCACAATATCCAAATTAGAACACAACGTTTTTTTTTTTAATTTTATTTATATTTTACAATTTTATTATTGTAATATATTGTTATTTAACCGAAACTCTTGATACGTATATACTAGAGAGAGGCATGAAAAACACATTGGGTATATTTTCATCATAAAATAAAATTTAAAAAAAACAAGAAAAACATGAAAACGCGACATTCGGGCGTTGCGTTATTGTTTTGATAATTTTCATATTATGGTAGCGTACGCATGCGTCAAATTTTTCAATCAAATTACGTATATATATATATATATATATATATATATATATATATATATATATATATATATATATATATATATATATATATATATATATATATATATATATATATATATATATATATATATATATATATATATATATATATATTTATATATATACCAGCATAGATATGTATTTTCCATTTTCCAAATACTATACTACTTAATAATATATGATATATAGAGAGCGCAAGCTATTCTCCTAAACTTAGCAAATAAAAAATACTAAAAGTTGGATATAGTAAACCAAAACATGACTTGTAAGATACCAAAACCACAGTTAGCCTAGGTCTTTACCAAGAGCTTTACTGAGAACACTCTCATCAATTTTATAATAAAAGCTCTGTTGTTATTTTACATTTCGTGATGACGCCACATTTTCCCGAACATTTTGTTATTGCTGTAATAATTTGGATGTGTAATGGATTTGTAAAAAATTGTAAAAATCCCATTATATTTTGTGTATATACTAACACATTCTCATTTTACTCATTTATTTCTTAAAATTTGTTGTATATTAAAACGAAAAGAAAATATATGTATACAAAAAAAATTTCCCCACTTGTGAATGAGTAGTCGCATTCCAGGTCAATGAAAACAGGGTTGAGCAAAAGTATAATAAATCGATTACTATACACTATATGGAGTACAATAACTATACGGAAATTAGTACTTCGGCTCAAAATTAGTTCAAATAAAATTTAAATACACAAAACCATTTAAAATTACTATTTTCATTCATAAAAAAATAAAATACAAAATAAATAAAAGATATTATCAATTACATGTTATGCTCTGTTTAAATGTAAATATTTTGTTTATCAAGTACATGAGCTCACTGGTCATTGTAATAAAATGGTTATGAATGAATCTGAGTTACTCATTTGAAATATTTTGTTATAAACTAAAATCTATTGACTATTGTTAATTACTTACAACAGCAGAATTATTATAATAATTTTATTTACGGACAAGTCAATCAACTAATTAGTAATTTTACATTCAGCAAAATCAGACAGCCGTGGAACATATGCGTCATTTAGTATAAATTGTCATTGTGTTACGAGGTGCAAAATAGCTTTGGCACAGCAGAATTAGCAGACTGTGAAATTTTTGATCAACCATCAATCAAATTGGAGGTTAAATATGTTTTTAGAAATACCATATGGAATAATTTGCATTCAAATAGCCAATGTTTGATATCAAAGAAAAGATTGGATCTCTAGGTGATCCATTACACAAATATTTGTTTTAATAAAGTTAGTTAACAATGGCGGGGTGAATATGTTGTGGCCAACAACAACCGCTTTTCTTTTACCTCGAATGTATACATAGATCTAGAAAATATAACGCTTGATTTTTAACGGAAAAAATTAAACTTACCAGACTTTTGGTAAAACTGTTATGATCAAAAAACATTATTCCTGATTAAACTTCAGGAAACCAACAAGGTCAACCCTTGTTGGCTGAAAATTAAATTTTTAAATTTATTTAAATCTTTTAATTCTCTATCGGTTAAAAGCTTAAGTATGAAGTTTCATCTCGAACTATCAATCCGTCTATGGAGGGGTGAATATATTGCGACCAACACCCGACTTTTTCTTACGACAAATTTAGATAGATCTCGAATACACCACACTTAATTTTTAAATCGAAAAGTTTGGATTTTTGATAAAAACTGTCTTCTCTAATCAAAAATCATTAAGAAAGCAAAAATTAAGAAAGCTCCTACACAAGCTGCCACTTACGGTACACAAGTGTCTACCACATTTCGCATGGATCTCGCAATTTATGGAAAAGGATTAGTATACAGTTTGATTCAATCGATGATCAGTCGACACCACAAACGCATTAGATCAACATTTTTCATGATTACTGATTTGAACCGATCACGTTGAAAAATTAATTTAGAATCTGTTAGTTCATACGCTTTTTCCCCGTAAATGATATACTTTTCAAATAATAGGTTGGGGAAAAAGAAATCCATTATTTTTTCGCTAGATGACTTTAGTTTCTAGTGAAAAGAGGATTCATGTACTAAAAAAAATATTTTGTCATTGTCGTGATTGTTCGATTCTATTGTGGGTTATATAGCATGTCAAGGATGGAGGTAAACAAAGAGACAATTCGCTATATTTTGCAATTTTACGGTCAAAGATAATCACGCACAATTTTGGTTTCGTCGAATCCGTTCCGGTAATTTCGATATCAAAGATGCACCCCAAGCACTGGAAGACCAATCGATGAAAATGTCGATAAAATTTTGGAAATTATCGAAGTAAACCTGCAAACGAGCTGTCGTATCATCAACCGGAAGCGGAAGATCGAGCACAAAATAGTTTTAAACCATTTGCATAAGGCCGGCTTCAAAACGAACCTCGATTTTTGGGTGCCGCACGAGTTGACGTAAAAAAACTTGGTGGACCATGTATCCATCTGCGAATCCTTGGCCAAACGGAGCGAACTCGAGCCATTTCTGAAGCGAATGATGACTGACGATGACAAAACGGTCACATACAACCATGTCAAGTAAAACGATCATGTTCGAAGGCCGGCCAAGCGGCCTAAACGGTGGCCAATCCAGAATTGACGGCCAGGAAGGTTTTGCTGTGTATTTGATGGGATTGGAAGGATATCATCCACTACCAGCAATTGAACCGACTGAAGGCAGCAATTGACCAGAAGCGATGAGAATCAGACAATAGGAGATGCGTCGTGTTCCACCAGGACAACACTGGGCCTCACACGTCCATGATGACCCACCGGAAGCTCCGAGAGCTTGGTTGAGAGGTTATTATGCATCACTTTATAGTCCGGACCTGGCACCAAGCGATTACCATCTCTTTCTGTCCATGGCAAACACTCTTGGTGCTTTAAAAATGGTCTCTAGAGGCTTGTGGTTTTTGCTAATAGGGACAAGCGTTTTGGGAAAGCGACGTAGTTATTAAAAAAAACACCACATATTTGGGCCAAAACGAACGATTGTAGTCATGTTAAATAAAGCCCCAAAATAGACGTAAAAATAATGAATTTATTTTTATCCAACCTAATATTTACAAAAAACGAAAGAGCTTGTATGGAAGCTGCTACTTCCGATGGACCGATTGCAACCAAAATTCACTGAGATCTAACAATTTGTGGAACTTCCAACAAAATTTAGTTTGCAAGGCACAACACACAGGCACAAAAAAATTTTAAAGTTTTCCGGCCCAGATTGTTTTTCCAAAATTTAAGCGAAAATGACGATTTTGACAAAAAAAAAATTTTTTTCACATTCTTTTGTGTAGTAAAATAAAGTATAGTAATCATGAAAAGTTTCGACCTCTAAATTTTTGCAAATTTACCATTCGCTATATCGGCAAAGAGTGTGATATATATTTCTTTGTCTGCTTGTCAGAGACAAATTGTCTTTCCAAATATACTAAACTGTCTTGCAAGGTATAAAACGCAATTAGCCGATTATATCGGTTTTGGTCAGAATTGTCCTTGTAATTTCTCAGCCCATTGCTTTATGCGAGTTTTAACTTTTTTTTTAAATTATAATTTTTGTTTTCTAGCGAGCTGGCAAATGCTGATCTCGTTCTCACTAATTAGCTTTGTCAATCACGGAATTTTGATTTCGAAAGATTACACTTCAAATAAAAATAAATTCATGGACGTTACTCATCTTGATCGCAATGTGTTTTAAACAGAATCAGAAATTATGAAAATACCAGGCTGGATTAGTGTTCAGTTAAATTCTTTAAAATAATGTCCTAAATTAGAAGGCGGATCCGTTTTGACATTTAAGCCCGCATGAAATTTAATTGAAATTTTCAAACCCCAAGATTTCCATTGCACGGTAAAACAATACAACAAACTATAAGAAATAATTCATAAATGGGACGAAAATTCAGATTTCAGTTGAAAGTCTATTGCTGATGTGCGTGCAGAGTTGCAAAAGTTGATCCACAAAACAATCCTTCCAAGTGTTTGTTTCACTGCAAGCAACTACTTAATCTTGTTCTTCGAAAATAAAGGTCATACCTAGCCATCAAACGAAGTTTAATGTTTATCAGTATTCATAAGACAAGTAAATCCTATGGTACCTTTGTACCAAATTAATTCCAATCTGAATGTATTACATGGATTTGTTAATAAAAATTGTGTTAGTTTATCTAAGTTATGGTCTATTCAATGATAGAATAAGAACAAAGGAGTATTTGAACACCCCGATGCCTTTGGACGAATATTAGTGATAGAAATCTCTAATCATTCTGTGGATTTTGTATGTCTAATCACTGCCGAACAGTGGCCGAATTATAAATTACTTTTAAAGTGTTACTAAATTTTCATGTTGGAATTGAAGAGATATTTTGAAGAGTTGGCTACACTGATAAACTGAAAACCCGGAGTACCTAAGTCAAAATAGTGATAGTACCATAAAGTTTTTGGATTTTCTGGTATAAATTATATAACCATTTTTATGCCAGTTTATTTAAGTTAAACTGATCATTTTTTATATCAGGTCCCCCGTTCGTATAATTTTGAAAAATCTTTGAAAATTTTAATAAATTCTAACCGAGGATCCGGAATTATTCGCTATTTCACAATTTTATTTATTATATTCAAAGGTTAGAGGTTACCATTGGGATTATCGGCATACTCATTTTAATCTGTGAGCTTCTTTACGATGAAACAGTGCCTTTATCCAGAAAAATTGATTATGCATCTAACATTTTTTTTTTAATTTCCCGATCTTTTTCATCATAACATGTCATTTTAATTTCATAATTTGACCCTTTAAGAAGTTTTCATTTGTTACAAAAGCAATCCTTTATGCACTCGAAGTTTTTATTTTTAGGACGTACTCGTATATATAATTTTTATTCCGAATGTAACTATAGATTAATATATAATTTTTCTATTTAATAATTATTGTTACGAATTTCAGGCGTTCGATGTGGATTGGTACTCGATTCAGCGAATTAAGTTCGAAATTTTATTTCCCAGCACCTTTAATTTCTGCTTTAATTCCCTTAATTTCGTTCACTGCTCACTAATTCACTTTTACTGTTCACTACTTTTCGCACGGTTTATTTTCTACGGTTTGACTTGCACTGTTCACTTCACTGGTTTTACAACTCTTTCTGCGACCCAAATTGCTCGCGCTTAGATACATGTCTGTCACTGTTGAGATTATTCTTTGTATTGCATCTGGCTTCATGTAGTTGTCTTCGCGAACATTCCACGTCATCAACTCCCCTATCTTGATAATAACCGCCGTTCTTAATTGTAGTACTTTCCATAATGATTATCGCCGCCGTTTACAATTACTTTCGTTACCTCCATATTCTCCTCCACTTGGAATGCCATTCTAAAATCCAATTCCCAATCAGTATTAGAGAAATACTTGATCCGACAACCTCGATGATGATAATAATAATTAAGAATAATTAATCTGCTACTAGGTTCGAACTAGCAACCTCTGGGTTGATAGTATATGCCTTAACCACTCGACCACCAAGTGCTTGTGTATATTAGAATTCGTGACATTACCCCCACCTTAACTCTGTTTATCCCGAACACACATTCAATGCCATATTGCTTCTGTTTATGAACCTACACAACTTTTCGTCCACCTAGAAAGCGTTCTTGTATCCGATACATATCGTCGCTGATCCCATTGACAGTGGATCGCTCTCTA
The DNA here is from genome assembly GCA_963691935.1 of Nephrotoma guestfalica. Lineage (NCBI taxonomy): Eukaryota > Metazoa > Arthropoda > Insecta > Diptera > Tipulidae > Nephrotoma > Nephrotoma guestfalica. The sequence goes on along the minus strand of OY829913.1, from coordinate 31,592,163 downwards.
TTTAGAAACCAACTCCACTACCGGACTCACTCTCAACAATCGTACTGGAAACTTCCGTTGGGCCTGTCCTAAGGATATTTGCTCCATTTGATAAGCCAATTCATCCTTCCTTTTCTCTGACAGTAAACTCTTCTTAAGCCGACTTCCACTATCCGAGCTAGAACCAAACATTTGCCACTTATCTCGGTTGTTTCGTGAACCCACTTGGATTTGGGTGAAGGAAGACTTCACTTGGATGAAGTTTCAGATGGTCAATGACTTCTCTCTATATACCTTGCAGGTGTGCTTTGGAGTTAAATCTCGCATAATTCTCACGTGTGACTGCCCGTATCTTAGTTAAAAGTCAGTTATGACCCGCTCATAGCTCCTTTCTGTAACACATTATTTGTAAACTCCTTGAGGTGATAGTCGAATTTCATCTCTAGACTTTATTTCTCCTCTTAGTTCTTAAATTTGAGGATCTTGAGTACGCTGGATTTCGTTGTTTTTCACTCTGCGCGCCCTGCTGTATACATAGGCCTACAAACTGAACTCATTGTTCCGCTCGTAGTGTGCCAATTGTGGACTTTCTCGCTCAGATTTGTCCTACTTTCTTGGTCAAATTGGGCAGCCTGGTTGCGCTCATTTCTATCATTTCAAGTAATAGCGCCTTCATCATACCCCCCATGTCCGAGATTGCTTTCTGTTGTTCGGGAGTAGGCGGCTGTACTGATAAGGTTGTTCCGTTTTGTTCGATCGCTCTGGTTTACCCATTTGTAACTTTTCTTCGCAATGCTGAACTTTCTGCTCATCGTTTGGGGTAGCTAGTGGCATTCCTGATGCCTCCTGTTTCAGCATCTTCTTCCATGGTACTCTGCTGTCTCGAAAACAACTCGCTCTCATTGCCTTCGGTTGAAAGTCCGCGGTTCTGCAGCTTTTTCGTAAATTGCTGTTTTTAGGTAGATGTTTAGGTTTTTAACGATAGCAGATATTTGCAAAATCCCACTTCTGACGATATAGATTCGATCTTGGTTTTGCAAGTAAAACATTCAGCGATTTAAGTTCCAAACTTTATTTCCCGAAATCTTTAATTTCTGCTTTAATTCCATTAATTTCGTTTACTGCTCACTAATTCACTTTTACTTCTCGCACTGTTTACTTTTTGATTTGGCACTTTTGTTCACTGGTTAAATGACAACTGTCTCTGCGTCCCACAATTGCTCGCGCTTATATACTCTTACTTGTCTATCGCTGTTGAAGATTATTCTTTTTATTACATCTGGCGATGTATGCGCATTTTGCAATTTGTAAACCATTTTCATATAGTTGTATTTGCGAACATTCCACATCATCAATTGCCCTATCTTAATAATTAACGTTATCCCCATATTTAACTCCACTTGGAATGCCATTTTAAACTTCAATTTCCAATCAGTATTGGAGGAATACTTGATCCGACAATATTGTTGATGGTAAGAATAATAATCGCTCTTAATAAAATTAGTCTGTAACTGGGTTCGAAGTCGGAACCTTTGAGTTGATAACAGTTAATGGTGCAATGGTGTATACCTTAACCACTCGATCACCAAGTGATTTGCTTGTGTAGAGTAGAATTTGTAACAATATCTATATGTATCCCTCTTTAATTTTTTCACTCAAATTTCTTAAACGAAATAGTGTTACTATGTATTTACTTGAAATAAATTTAATTTTTTTAAATTTCGGTAAAATTAAGAATTATTAGAAAATGTTAAAAATCCTATTTTTCTATTCGCAGGGAAACTAGAGCAATTTACTGAAAAAGCCAGAAGCATTGAACATTTAAAAAACTTATATCGATCGCTCAAAAAATGGCCGATCAATTAATTCCCTGAGTGTTTTAGTATTTAATCGTCTTGCCTTAATCGACACATCTAAGCGATAATAATGATAATTCCAATCGCTTACTAACGTTCAAAATTTGTGGATTAATTTAAAAAATGTCTTAACTGGAAATTAATTTCAATATTAACCTTTTTTTGGTATATTGACTATAAATTACAAAATAAACGCACTTGCCAATTTTTAGAAAAAAATTTCATTCATAAATTCGTACAATAAAACCTGCGATAAATTAATTTCTTGGCAACCTGGCCTGTAATAAATTATCAAACCATACATTAAATTACTCCCTAATTAATTATAAATTGCACTAAAATTAAGAATATATAAATCAATCAATAGTTAGTCAATGAAAACAATTTTCATTCATAAAAACTACACAATTATATTTATTACAACTACACAAAAGGCAAACAATAAAAAAATAAAATTCCTGATATTATTACAAAACCGGAAGCTAAGTAGTAGCTTTGTTTACGTTATTTTGTACAGCCCTGAATATATATTTTATGGTATACAACGCAATACTTATAAACAAACACTTCTACATCCGTAAATCTGATTTTCTCTTTTCAACTAAAAACTCATAAATTATGTTTGCAATCACAACAATACCATAATTATCTCTTTCTTGTGCTGTATGCTGTAAGCCTATACAAAACAAATACATACACCATGATGTATTTTTAAGACGTAAAACAAAAAAGTAAGGTGTGATTTTTAATTTCGATTTTTAAAAAGCCAAGAAGCGGAACTCAAGTCACTAATTAGGAATTGCATCTATCTGCCTTTACAAAAGTGTAATTAAGTCATTAAATTACACATTGAAAAATATTTAATTATATTTTATGGTGTTCTCTCGCTAAACATAAAATGAGTATGAATTGTTATTACGATTACGACACAAAATACATTATGGTGGGAGAGAGTAAAACCGTACACAGTAGACCAAAATAAATTACGCCGTACGTAACATTTTTCGTCTACTTTGGTGTTGCTTTAAATTTTGTTTGTTTACATTTTTTACATATTGTTTTAGGTTTATGTTATATGTACTGCGTAGTATATTACATTCAAATGTGTGTATAGGGCGAGAGGAGGAGTACAAATTTGAGTAGTTTTCGAAATAGTAAATTGAAATATTTTTTATTTTGTTTTGTTGTTTATGAATGTTTTTATTTTGATAGATAGTGTTAATGACCCTGGAATGAAAATTGATGTTTAATCAACGGAAACATGGTTTGGTAATAGTTGCGATATATGTACGAGTATGTTCCATTTATATACGTTTCAAAATTATATGAGACCAATTTTCAACATAATTTTTAATAGAACATATAAAAACGGTTAGACAGATAATTTGTTCATATGCTGTCACTGTTAAGTATAAATTGGGTCACACAAAAATACATAAATCGTATGTACTCGTTTTTTTCATACATGAATATGATAAATAACCCATTTTCGGTTGTTGTATTATTTATCGACTTTTGTACAAGCATTGTAGCATAACAGCGACGTATATTGTAAAATTAACATTTTACGCTATTTTAGAATGCGCATGCAAAATGCATAGTACTATTAATATAAATTTTAAAAGAAAGGGAATCAAGATGTTTCCCTAGATCTATAGTATGTGTGAGTGTGACTAGTTATTTACATAACAAATGAAAAGGATTTTTTAAACGGATTGTTTCTGGATGAAACTATAAAAAAATTAAAACAATTGAGACAGACCTCGACCTCACTAATTAAAGCTTAACATCTTCTTATAATTCTTATAATTTAGAAAGACTTGTATAGGGATTTTAATAATTTTACACCGAGACGAAGTTACCAAATAAGATCTAATTCTGTAAAATCATTTTCCAGAGAGGGCGGTCAATATTTGGTGTTACGCTACTAGATTCTCATTTTTGTAATGAAAACAGCAGGTAGAATCTAAAATGGAGCGTGGTATCGTCTGCGTGAGGAGAAAAGAAAGTAATCCAATAGTCAAACCACCTTTCCAGTAAAGAACCAGCATTGACCAACCAAACCTATAACTTGCGTTGTCCTTTTTCGTTTTGTGCAACCCAATAGAATAATGCAGTTAATTTTATTTACAGTTTTTGTTAGCAAAATTTAAGAGATTTAAAATTTACTACTTCGCACTCGCTGTAATCGCGCTTATTATTTTTGGCCACTGATATGTTTAATATGCAAAGGTATATATTTCGCGAAGGATGAAACAAAAAATTGAAACATCAAAAAACGTATCTGCGGCTGGCGTTGAAATAGAACAAACTGTTGAACAATTAAGGACCATGACGAAACAAGCCAGTGTTGGAAGCCAGAACAATGGTTTCTAGATCATTGTCACAAACAATAATTTTAGGCGAAGTTAATTCAATGTCATCCGTATCAAAAAGTTGGCCGAAACTATGATTTTGACAAACAGTACCATCTTGTACTTGCACAATGAGAACGATACATTGTGTATCGTAATGATTATTCTCTTGCAGCAGGCTGCATAACAAAACCAGAAGAGATCAACGCAACACTAGCTGGCTCGCTTTTTGTGGTTTCATCAAGCTAAGGATTCTCTCTTAACTTTTATACAATGCTCAATGACCTCAGTACATAATCCATGATTCGGAATGGTCTATACGCTGAAAACAAAAATTTATAAAAAAGCAAATCACCGATATAGCTATTAACTGAAACCCACACATCACAGAAAACGATAATTCACCAAAAATAAACCAAATTACTAATTACTCAGAATTGTAATTGTATCGTATTTCTTTCTATTCAACAATACTGATAAAAATTTAGTTATAATTTGTAGAAAATTTATTTAGGGCTTGCCCCTCTCGTGCTTTTATTTTTTGGCCCAGAGTTATTATAATTTTTCCCATGATAAAAGTCGGTTTGCCATCGTACAAGGGTTCTAAAATAATTTTTAGGAAAAGTTACGGCCAACTCTGGTATATGGCCAACTGGGACATAATTAGGCTATTTTTTGTCGATTATGACATAGTTGGATATGTTGAATTGAAATGCAAAGTTATCTTTAAAATAATTGTTTGATATTATATTCAACCAAAGAGTATCTAATGTTATAAAGAGTGACGAAACATAGGAAAAATTTTCATCAAAAATATGTGGGTTATGTAATTTAAACGGGTTAAACAATACATTTATACGTCGTTATTTATCGCAATTGTTCCTTTCCTATCAATAGTAACGAGTATGACAATATTCGATAAAAAAATGGTTGTGTAAGTGTATTGTACAACCCATTTAAAATGCATAACTAAACCACGCATGTTTTGATGAAAATATTTCCTCTGTCTCGTAACTCTTTATAACATTACATTACTCTATGGTTCAACTAAGAAGGAATTCCTTTACTGATCAAACTGTCTATTTTTGGGAACTTTGAAGAGTACCAACTTTCTCACAGTATTGTGACTAAACCCCGTCATTCTGCATAGTAGTACCAATTCTTAATGATTCGTAGAAATTATATAGCAAAATATACTTATCTCGATTGATCGAGTTATAAGCTGACCAGAAATCGAACCTAGTGAAGTCGGTTAGAAAAATCCCAGTGGGCCATATTCCAGAACTTTCACATAAAATCATTTTACAATTTCATTTTCATTCTACATATACCAAATTTCATTACAACAGATTTGTTTTTCCAAACCAAAGATCATCTAAATCATTTTCATCCAATTTATGCCATAAAAATAACACGACACGTTTAATTGTTATGAGCGATGCCTCAAAGAGATGCTTGGCACTACACGAACATTTTCACTTATTGCTGTTAATGTTTCACGAGTACGAACTGAACGATGATGTCCATATGCTCTACGATTTGCAACCGATCCAGTTTCGTCAAAATGTTCAACAATTTTGCGGATTACAATTCATCATCCAAAATCATTACGAAATTTACGAATTGTTTTGTAAACGAACACATGACTAAAATGCCAGTATTGACTTTTCATTTCTCAAAAAATTTTCAGATTGGCACTGCCACACAATAAATATTTTTTTGAGATTTAAATTTTTTATTTTAAGGATTTCTTCATTTCTTTGGTCCATTTGATACCTACGTTAGAATGTCAATTTTATCAAAACTGAGGTATTTTCCGGTTTCATATGGCCTAGTAGAACCGCAGCAAATAAGTAACTTTTTGTTTGGTGCCAAGGATTTTCCCAGAAAATTTAGAAAAAATGTTCGCTCGGTTTAGTTTAGCATACTACTGCTAATTTGGCTGTCCTAAACAACTTAAAGTTCCAAGTGGTTTTCAATTATTAAAAATGTTGGTAAATTGTTCATTTGATTTAAAGTATCAATTTTGTAAAAATTAGTACCAACTGAATATTTACATAATTTTGAAGTTCGTTTGTATGAGTTTTCGAAAAAATTTTATTAGATTTTTAATACTTATTAATATAGGGGATGGACTCGTAATTTAATTAACGTTGACATATAACGTGTGTATTATAGTCCTGACCGGATACGTTTCTTCGTATCCGCATCCGCCGAAAAAAATATAAATTTATCCGCACTCACGAAAAATTTTAAAATCCTCATCCGCACAGATCCGCGCATCCACAAAAGCATTTTTTTTTAATTTGCTTTACGATAAATCTCAAACAGTGAACACACGAGAGTTTAAGGTGTATTCAGTATTTTAAGAACCGATTGTTTAATTTTGATGAGCAGTCTATACAATTTTGCGAGGACGGCCTGTAGCAAAGAGAGAAAATGCGATAACCACCTCACCATACACGTCAAGCAACCATATTTTGCCTTAGTACAAATTTTGGTGACCGCATGAATATTACTATCCGATGCAGAGCTCTAGTGTGTGTATGCCTAAAGTCAATCAATAAAACGATTAGACCAGTGGTGTAATCGGTGTATATGAATATATTCTTAAGAATTCTTCTCTAGACAGTCATATCACATGGTGGTTGAGTGGTTAAGGTATACACCACCAACTGTTGTCAACTCAAAGGTCGCGAGTTCAAACCCAAGTTACAAGCTATAATTTTAAAAAGCGATTATTTAAGAGCATCGTTGTTGTAGGATGAAGTATTCCTCCAATACTGATTGGGAATTGGATTTTAAAATGACATTCCAACTGGAGGGGAATATCGGGATAACGAAAGCAATTGTAAATGGCGGCCGATAATCATCGTGGAAAATACTGGAATTAAGAACAGCGTTAATCATCAAGAAAGGGGAATTGATGACCTGAAATATTCGCGAATACAAAACTACATGAAAGTGGGCAATTTGGGACGCAGCGACTGTTGTAATTTAAGTACTGAACAGTGCAAGTTAAGAAGTAAAAAATAAACAATGCAAGAATTATAAGTGAAGAATTTATGAACAAGTGAAATTTGCTGCACAAATTAAAGGTGTTGTTGAGAAATAAAGTGTGTAACTAATCGCTGAGTGTATACGAATCCATATCGAACGCCCGAAATCCGTAAAAATATTGTAACACTTTTATGCCCCTATTATGGTTTTCGCCTACGCGTCACTAGGCGACGATGAGTCGCCGTGTTTATATTTTGGTATTATGATTCTCGCCGTGAGAGCGATGTGAGAGAGTGATGTGTAAAAAACGATCGCCTAAAATTTTTAGGTGATGAATGTAATGTAGTACGAATAAAGTTTTTGAAGGTTACAGGACAAATAGAAAATAATGGCTACCAGCGATAATGTAAGTTTTTTTTCAATAATTTTTACGCTTATAAATAATTTGTTTACCAATTTTATATATATATTATATATATAAATATAAATATATATATATATATATATATATATATATATATATAATTTATATATATAATATACATATATATAAAATTAAATAAATAAATAATAATATTAATAATAATTTGTGTGTAAAGAAGTAATAAGTAGAGTGAAAAGTTATACGTATTGTGTTAATATATTAATTTGTGTGCGGTGCGCTTGCAATGGTGTAGGATATGTATATAACAATTTCGTTTATATGTTTTTCGACACCGTTGTTTGAATGCATCGTACGCATTGTATGTTAATATTCAATTTGTAGGACTATTTTGATTACAAAGGATACTTAAGATAAGTGTTATTTTTATTACTTTATTTTACATTATACATTATATTTTATTACATAATAATCAATGAATCGTATGGATGAGTTATTTGTGTTGTTGTGGTATGAAACAGTTTGTGACGACAGTTGCTAGCATTTTCTTGGAAAGTTGAACAAATCACGACCAAAAGGCTAATTTAAAATTTGGATATCAAGTCTTTATTGCATGTTGTACTGAAATCCTTATTTCTTTTAATTTTTTTATTTAAGGATATACATATAAGTGAAAATATGGTATATGGGATGCGCAAAATATAAACAAAATGATCGTATAATATTCTCTGCTCTCTCACGGTTGTATTTATATTTTTGTAGTGGATTACACTAAGACTTCGTATTACGTTGTCTAAATGGGCGAATTTCCTTGGATTTGCACTAAATGTTCTTGAATGTGGATGATTCAATTTGTGAATTGGGAAAGTCGATTAGACTTTAATTGTTCATAATTTGTTGATTTGTTATATGTATAATAATTTAGACTTTTGTTAACTTTGTGAGATTTTTTGCCGTCGTTGTGGAGAGGCGGCTGACGTTGATCTCTCCTTGTCGACCTGGGTTGGCGTCATCGGCAAGGAGTGGATGTTGTCGCAGGTCGAGATCGCGCAAAATGAATATTGTACTTATAAAGGAATGTATATTTTTGGCGATTGGGAGGGGGTTATACTTTTTCTCTGTGGTGCGAAAACTGGATTAGATTTCGACGAGTGGTGTATGTGTGTGATTGGTTTACACAGGATGTGCGGCGAGGATGTGCTGCAGCTGTATTGCAGTGAATCTTTTTTGATATTTGGAGTGATTTGAATGGGTTTCGTTCATGGTGAGTAATGGCTCGGTGTCTGCGGTTTGTGGTGGTTGTTCGTTGAACGTTGTGTTTCTCAACTTGCGGAGAGTTGTGTTCATGTGTGTTCTGTCGTTACCTGTATTTATAAGGCATTTTTGACTGTTTTGAGTTGTTTTGTTTAGGACTTGAGGTAGTTCTCATTTGTTAGTGTATGAGGGCGGATTTGTATTGAATCATTGCCTGAATGTTGGATTTGTATGTCCAAATTGGTTTCTTTGCTGAATGCTTCGGGTGTTTTTGTTGGAGTTTGCCGTCGATTTGGCGGGGGCTGAATCATTTTGGGAGTTTTGGTATGATCGGTCGTACGCTGAGGTTTTTGGGCTGTAAGGTTGCCATGGTTCGTTTGTGATCTGTCATGGATTCGTCACGGCTTTGTGAAGCGTGGTTTTTGTTGAATGGTGGTGTTGGCAGGATGTCGCTTGGTGGATGGTAGTGGTTTCATGGTGGGAAGATTCATGCCGTCTGTTGGGATCGTTTCGAGGTAATTTTAGCTCCTGGATGGACATTGCATAATTCTCTTGGTACATTTTACTACGATTGTTTGTAGAGGTGGTTTCTTCCACGCTTTGATTTCGGAGATTTTCGGAGAGAGCTATTTTGGTGATGTTCCTTCATCCTATTATTCAGCGTTTGTGTAATAATTTGTTATATTTTTATTTTGGTTTGATTAGCGATAGAATTTTCCGTTTCCGTATTTCTTCTGTGCATTGAGAATATAGTGTAGGTAATTTATGATTAGCTGTTTTCTATATTGTATTTCCTTCATAATCCATCATTTTTGCAAGATTAATTGCAACTATGTTGGAGTTGGTAACGAATCCTATTATTTACCGCAAAATTGCCTTTTTGTGACACTCAATGTGTTACTAGTATTTTCTCACAGCTTATTAGCGATATTTTTGCTTTATAAAAAGAAATATTATTTGCATTGGATTTGGGATTTTAACAATCTTAACATAAAGAATTGTTTATCGGCAACTTCGTTATATCTATGTAACTGAAAAGCTAGAAATATTTGATATAATTAATATAATTATTCAAAAGAAAGAGAAGGTTTGTATACTTCAATACACCAACGACTGGATGTTTGTCATAAAATGCAACGTTGTCAATCTTGACTGTTTTAGTACAAGAATTATAATTATTAATTCCCAATTTCAAATCAACCCTAAATATTAATCTACATGTACAGTGCCGAGCTATTATATTAAAATTATTCGGTTCTCAGGAAATCTCATTCAAATATATTTAATATACGAGTACATATTATCCCTCTTTTAAGATACTGGTACGATTTATATTTAATTATAAAAATTATAAAATAAACTTATTTATCATTCATTTTAGAATAATTTTTTCAAATTTTATCTAGTTGCCTTTACTTAAATATTACCTTCCAGCAGGAAAGCCATTGACGACACACTAATTACTAATTTACGTTTGTTACCAGTCTGAGATGAATCGTTTATGACAAGTCTACGAGGTGACAAGTCATAGACGAGTCGCATGTGTCGTGTCTGAGATTAATTGTATGTTATATATCCCCAGCAAACGTAGAAGAAGTTCCAGAACTAGTGCAAAAGTAGTGATAAAAGTATTTGTTTCCTTGTGAAAAAGGATGGGCGTCGGGAAAAATTCATCAGTTTTATAAAAAAAATTTAGTAAACATACGAAATTTTTGCGAATTCTAAATTATTTAGGATATTTTAATGGATGGATATTTCAAGGGATATTTGAATGCAATCCGGTAGTTAATCTAGTTAATCTGTTTTTTTTTTGCTATTTCGTGTTCGCCCAATTCAACGGTTAAATACTAGTTCAAATAACTTTGGTTTCAGGAAATTCTACTGTAAGTTGCGGAGTTGCAGAATGATTAAATTAATAAATGTTTCAATTATTTAGGAAGCCGGAAAATTTGAATTTTGAATTAAATTTCAGGAAATTTACAGATGCTTGTGAATTAATGCTTCATTGTAATTGCTGATTGTGTAGTTTAGAATTGTGTTGTCATTTTATTACTAACGACTTTACATAGGTGTCTGTAACCCGTCGAGTCAACCAATTTTGGTTAGGAAGCCGAAAAGTATTAGTAGAATTAAATTTCAGGAAAATTCCAGATGCATGTGAAATAATAATATTTTTTCTTAGGTTGCCGTTTTAAAGAAGCAATTGTTGAAGACCAATACCATCGTTATGCATTAACCTATTAAGCCTTTATCCTTCATCTAGTAGATTAGAATTGTGTTGTCTTTGTGTTACTAACTATCGGCTATACCTAGGTGTCTGTAACCGGGCCGATTCTGTCCCACTTAACTAACCTATCCAATCCTTCGGTTTTGTTATGTGTAAAAAAGGGTGTACGGTGGACCCGGCGTCATCCGGGAACTCAAGCCTAAGAACTTGGTCGTACATTCAAAATCAATCAATCAATCAATCAATCAATAATATACATATATATAAAATTGGTAAACAAATTATTTATAAGCGTAAAAATTATTGAAAAAAACTTACATTATCGCTGGTAGCCATTATTTTCTATTTGTCCTGTAACCTTCAGAAACTTTATTCGTACTACATTACATTCATCACCTAAAAATTTTAGGCGATCGTTTTTTACACATCACTCTCTCACATCGCTCTCACGGCGAGAATCATAATACCAAGAACAAATAACGACCAAAAATAATGCGGCGACACATACTCTCTCGCCAAAATAAAGGTGAGAACCATAATACTAAAATATTGCTCACACGAATCTAAGTATCACGGCGAAAGAGTGGTGAAGCGATGGTGAGGCGAGAACCATAATAGGGGGGTTAAATATAATTTTAGGATTTAAGATTAAACTTCTATGTTGAGCAGTTTCTAATTTGCCCTCAAACAGTTTTATCATTAAAAATTTGTAAAAATCGTTAGAAATTAATTCCTGATACCCATTAAATTTTAATTAAATTAAGTCACATAGAACTGCTCGCCGAATTTCTTGTACTCAGATTGAAGGTTGTTACGGCCAGCTAAATTGGTTCAATAACTAATAAAACAATTTTATTTAAAGTTAAAAATGAATCCATTGCGACCATCAAAAGAAGACAAAAAAATATCAGAATCAAATTACACCATTCTGAAAGATTGATTGTCATCATGGATTATAGTTGCATAAAATTAGCATTATCACCTGTCAAATAAGTCGTTAAGAGGAAAATATTCCAGATTTATCAAAATGGGTGTTTAGTCAAAATCATTATTTTATAAGAAAACTTACATCTATACTACTTTAGTTTGGCCGAATAACACCCTTGTTGTGTATTCCTAGTAGATAATATTTAAGTAGTTGTGCAAAACGTCATATCTGCATACCTTTACGAATAAACGTTTCATTCAAATCCGAGCTAGTTCATCGAAGCCCTAGTTCCTGAATTTTTACTTTTATATTCAAAATGTCTAATTAAATTAGTTAAGTATTTAAATGTGTATTGCTGTTTAAAATCTTAACTCTTTAAAAATAAACGTGGCAACATAGCTGGGTTTATACAATTGCAGACATATCTGATCTGCAGATTTCGCAATATTGAAAGATCGAATAATAACCTGTTTCCGAATGATTTTTAAAACTTCTTTAAAATGTCATTTGGGTAATTATGAAGAAATTCAAAATTTAAAGATTTCTAGAAGCATCATTGAAAGCATAAAATAAATTTAGTACGCATAAAGGATTCTCGGAAAATACAAAAGACAAATTCATTCTAAGAGAACTCACACAAATATGTATAACAAAAAAAAATTTGTTTCACACACAATTCATCCAAAAACAAAAAATATACCTAAAATTCGTCGTAAAATGTATTAGTATGAATTCAACGCATTAACTGTGCGTTTATACTTGCGGAATTTTTTCCTCAATCGCTTCCGCAAATATAAACGCACAGTTAGGAAAAAATTCTGCAGAATCGTACTTAATGTATTAAAACAACAACAAAGTTAAGAATATTTCAACTCGAGTGTGGAACTAGTAGGCGGGGCATAAAGCATTTTACGAAATTTGATTGGTTTAGAGTGCGGAAGCGAGTGCGTCAATTTTTATTTCTGCAAGTATGTACGCACTTGTTTCTAAAAAATATTTTAATATTTTAAAATGTATATTGTTTAGCGTAAATTTCAAAATTTATTACGATGTTGAATTGATATGAATCGCACTGGCAAAATAAATTATTTTTTACTGGACACGTTATTTGAACTACAGTGGTAGCCCTGTATACGACCACCCCGGTACACGACGAACTCGGTACACAACCTTTTTGACTGAAGAATTTTTGTTCGGTATACGACGCAAGATTGAGTAAACGACCAACTCGCTATATGAACTTTTTCGCTGAGGAAAGTTTGCTCGGAATACGACGCAAGATTTGGTATACGACCCTGTTTTTATACGACGCAAAATTCGGTTATTTTTATTTTTATCATAAAAACATAACGCGTGCATGCGCAGAAATTTTAAAATAAAAAATATACAAAAAATTTCATTATTAATTTAGTCCATCACTATTAATAACTATAACAGTGTTTAAATTATTTTTGAATTTTTGAACCCATTATATAGGTAAATTTTTCACAAGGAAACGGATTAATTATTTTTACATGGCTTCTTATGAGAAAGGTTGCTTATACGACCAATTCGGTAAACGACGGAACGAATTAAGGCCGTATACCGGGGAACCACCGTATGCATATTTTTGTATGCATTCTTGGGATGCGAACCAGTTTTGTAAAAAATTCGAATTAGTACGAATCGCACTAAATCAGAATTTGTATGAAACGATTTTGGAAGAACTTTAATTATGTATTGTTTTGTGAATTTTTCGACCAATAGATGTACAAAACAGTATAATTGGTACGAATTGCTCTAAACTTAACTTTAGTATCAATTTTGAATAAATTATCTTTAGTATGACGTTTGTTTTGGATTAATTGTAGTTGTGTTTGTTTTTTTTATTCATCCAAGTGGTATGGGAATCACAAAAAAAATGTATATAATTAAAACTCTTCATATGGTTTTAAAAACCGAAACAATTGTTTCTATGCCGATAAAAGATAAAACAAAAATAGGATAAACACACTAAAATGCTATGAGTGAAACGATTACATGTGTGAAACGATTACACCTTCAGCCCAAAAACTATTTATTTTTCTCATTTTATGTTTTCAAACGGTTTCTAAAATAGGTTTTTATATTCTCCGTATTCCGGCTAGGTAGGTATTCATTTCTATTTATCTAAAATCATTTCATAATACGACAACAATAACAACAACTATAAAAAAATTCTTAACATTGCACTTCATTCATAAGTAAAAAATGTATAGTATTGAAAGTGATTAAATATCTCATCACGTAAGTATACGAGTAAACGAAGTAATCGATTCAAATCAACCAAATATTATAAAAAATTCAGAGTGATCGAATAACAACACACTATCCGATGAAAAATATGAAGTCAAAATATCAAACTATATAATATTAATATAAACCAACTATTAATAAAAAATTGTTTATCAACAAAAATTCATTCAACATTTCACATGTACATTCGTATTACAAAATCCATTATACACAGAATATTTTTTTACAATTTAATTAAGTAAACTCCACGTGATAAGTTTGTTTACAAATAAAATTACAATTTAATTTTCATTATTATTGTTATTACTTCTATATGTACTGTTTAGTTGTTCTTCTGTCGATGCAACTTTGCTTGAACACAAATAAAATGGGAAAATTATATTCTGAGAAAATTGATTGATAAATGGGAAAATGTTTTCTATAGTTACATGCATTTTTATATATAAATTGGTTTTTCTCATGCATCTGTTGCGGTATATATCACTGACATGCAATAATGATATTTAAATCTATTTTGTACAAATTATACTGAATGCCCATTTTTATTATACTGCAATTATCACACAACATTACTTAGTTTTTCATTCAGTTTGATTCGAACGTATACTTATGATCAACATAAAAGGAACAAAACAGGATACCATTCGATTCAATTTTCGCTTGTTTGGGAAAAGGGGGACACAAGCACAACACACAAAAATAAATTCTAAAGCAAATACAAATTATAAAAGAAATGTATAACATACAAACAGTTAATATTAAGGACCAACTTTTGTAATAAAAACTGTCTAGACGTTGTAGATTTGTACTCTCTATATGTATGCATGAACATAAATTTTAATCGCTTCAAGGATGTGAGAAATTTAAATGAATCATCTTAGATATTATTGAGATTGGTTGAGACACACATATTTGCATGTTGATACATTTTTTTTTTAAATTATCAAGCAATAAATAATAGAAATATTGTGTAGGTATCAATTTTTTTTTTATGTTTGTTTTCATGTTTCCGACAAAATTAATGAAAGCAAGATATATTAGTCTAGTCCAGTGGTTCGTAACCTTGTTCGGAATAATATAAAATAGGTAGTATGAAGTTTCAGACAAATTAACACAAATATTATTTATTATTTAACAAAGTTCAATTAAAATAAAAAACTAATAAATTGTAGAAAAACATAGTGATTGGTAAAACAACAACAAAATGTAGCACTGCATTTGAAAGTGTCAGCCGTTATGAAGAGTTAACTTTGCTGTCTCGCAATGTAATAATCTTGCAAAATTTTTAATTTGAACTACCAGCAGGCAATTTAGATCTACTAACCTAAATATTAGATGCAATTTTAATTTAATCGATTAATTTTTAAGTAATTACTTAAGTTCCACAATAAAAAATGGAGGGATGAATATGTTGTGGCCAACACCCGACCGTGAATGTATATGTCGAATATACCACTTTTGATTTCTACAGCGAAAAATTAAACTTACCGTTACTGTCTTGTATAATTAAAAAACATTATCCCTGTTTAAATTTCAGAAAAGCAACAAGATCTCTGTTGATTGCAAATTTAATCTATGTGATGTCTTTTTGATTTCACCGATAGAGACATCACGACCACGAAAAGGAATTTCTGCTTATATTTTTTGAAAGCAGCAGAAACTTTATGACATTTTTAAGCAAATTGTTCTTATGTTGCACATGTATATAGATTATGATCCCAGCTACCATAAAAACATAAAACCAGGAAAAATACAGGGATTTTTTCTAAAATTTTTGTTAAAAAACTGAAAATATTTCACAATAAAATGGCTTTAAGGAGACTACTGGCGCTAGTAATGATTCTTACGTTGCTCATGCATAAAGATTATGATCTCAGCAACCATAAAATCATAAACCCAGAGTAGTTGCCGGGGTGGTTTTCTAACATTTTTGTTAAAAAACTGAAAACATTTCACATTAAAATTACTTTAATGATTTATGGAGTGCTGCTGATGCGTTATGATTCCTATGTTGCTCATTATATAGTTTATGATCTCAGCTACCATAAAAAAATAAACTCAGGGTAGTTACTGGGGGGTTTTTTTCTTAAAAAACTGAAAACATTTCACATTAAAATGACTAAAAATTTATAGAGTGCTACTGGCGCCGATTATATTTCTTATGGTCCTCATGTATATAGATTACTTATGATCCCAGCTACTATAAAAACATAAACCCAGGGTAGTTATCAGGGGGTTTTTCTAACATCTTTGTTAAAAAACTAAAAATATTTCACAATAAAATGACTTTAAAAATTATGGAGTACTACTGACGGCAATTATGTTCCTTATGTTGTTCATGCCTTTCGACTATGGTCCCAGCAACAATAAACCCAGGGTAGTTACAGAAGGATTTTTCTAACACTTGTGTTAAAAAAACTGGAAACATTTCACACTAAAATTACTTTAAAAATTTATGGAGTAGTACTAACGCCAGTTATGCCTAAAACTCCTACAAGTAACCAAAAATTTCGGTTGTTTTTCTAATAGCTAAAGTCATATTGAGACTATGTGGGAAATTTGGGCAAAATTTATCCGTTTGTATTTTACTATAATTTATTGATTTTCTGCGGCCATATAAATTCTTTTGTTTCTCTCCAATATCTCAAAAATTCCCACAAGTACCAATACGTACGGTTTTTTTTTCTAATAGCTTAGATCATACTGAGACTACACGGGAAATTTGGGAAAAATATATCGGTTAGAATTTTCAATATAATAATATATTGTATAATTTCTTGATATACTTAATATATACAAATAATTAATTTTTATATAATTGGCCAGAAACTGAAAAGAACTTATATGGCCGCAGAAAATCAAAAAATTATTTTTAAAATTCTAACCGATAAATTTTCCCCAACTTTTCCATTTAGTCTCGGAAGGACCTAAGCCAAGTTTAGTCCACCATAAACAGATCCTAGAATTTTATCCAAAACTCAGAATCACTAACCAATACTACAACACAAATTTCATAATTAGTATTTACTCAGAAGGTCAATCAATTGGTCAACTTAAGGAACACTTTTAAGATTTTATTCCGCTGGAACGTTTTATTTTGTGATAAAAGAAGTACAAAATGTATAAAAAAATGTTCATACAATAGAAATTTTATTTTGTGCTGCCACGTGTGGCGAGTAGCGTAATCTGTTATTTTCAGCAGTCTTATATAACATCATTATTATACTGTGTCGCACGCATATATTTTTTTGTTTAAATTTGCGACTAACTGTTAACTTAGTTGAGATTTATTAATAGCCGATTTGAAATATATTTGAGACTGCTCAATCTTAATTTTACTATCAAATTTTAATTAAACATTAGCGTCGGCTTATTTTTATGCCATTTACGAATGAGTGAGTAAACTAACAATAAATTTAGTTTGTCGGTAATCTAGACACAAAAATCAACGTGCATAAATATCAACGTGCTAAAAATATTACATCGTTTATTAAGAGCCTGGCGGTTATCCTAACAATTTTTTCGGAACATGTGTACTTTTCACTAACCAGTATCATTTAAACAAAAGCTTTGTGAAAAATAGTTGGCTCGTAGTACTTGAAGCACTCTAGCAGAATCGCGCTAGGAAAGCCATTACTAAATACCTTCGACAAAAGAAGCACGATCATATGAATTCATGCATCGAAAACATCTGCTTCCAGGCGAAACGAGAATTTTTAATCGGCTGTTTTGCTAACGCCAAGAATTTCATTAAAGAGTTAAACCCAAGAAATACGGCCATCAAAGTCGGGAATGGAGAGCTGAGAACAAACGTGGCTGATGTTCTCTCAGTATGTCAAACTTACTTTCAAAATCTGCTAAATTGGAATGACGAAGTGACTCCCAATAGAGCCATAGCTCTTCCAGGCGAAGAGGTCTTTGTAGAATATCCCACAGTGGAGGAAGTAGACGCTGCTTTTACTAGATTGAAAAATGGAAAGGCACCGGTCTCGATGGAATCCCTAGAATTGATTAAGCTCGGAGGCGCAACTTTTGCATCAATTCTACACGATCTAATCGTCTCTATTTAGCAGCAAGAGCTGCCGGAGAATTGAAAGACCGCGCTCATATATACGTTGCACAAAAAGGCGACCGTCTTAAATGTGAAACTGTCGTAGTATAGCTTGAATGGTCTAATGCTAATTGTCACACTCATCCCTTTCACCGAAAACATCATTGGCGACTACCAAAGTGTTTTTCGTCCTAATCGATTGACCACTTACCGGTATTTTACCATGAGAATGATTTCGGAAAATATTGGGATTACACCATAACCATACATCAACTATATATTGACTTCCGACAAGCATATGACAGTATAAACCTTGAGACCCTATGGGCCGCGCTCATATGTCTAGGAATTCCAAAGAAACTCGGTTCTCTAGGGCGCTGTATATTTAATAAATCAGGCCAAAATTTTTGGATATGCCGATGATATCGTGCTTCTTGGCCGAAAACCTAGCGATATTAAGGACAGTTTCATACCGTCCGATCGCTGTACAAGAAGACTTGGTTTAGAGGGGAACAGTAGTAAAATCAAATTTTACCAACGCCCAGGAACATCACCATGGTAAATCTCGGAATTGGGGACCATACTTTTCATAGCGTTGAAAATTTTAAATACCTCGGGTCAGTTATAACATCGTTGAATGATATGCAGGCAGAAATAAAAGCCCGAATCGCTACCGGACAACGGGTTTTCTACACCCAATCAAAACTATTGAGATCTACACACGCATCGCAGTCGTGCCAGCTCGCACTTTATAAAGCACTCATAAGACCATGACCTCTAACGATCGTAGATTGTTATCGAATAACAAATATCGGATTCGTTCGTACCGAAATCATTGGATTCATCAAATTCAATCGAGTTAGATGGCTCAGCCACGTTGCAAGGTCTCCACAACAACGGATGATTAATAAAGTGTTCCGGTGTACGTCGTAGAGGAAGAATCCGACTGCACTGGCATAGCGACGTCGAACAAGAGCTAAGCATATTAGGCTGTCGAAACTAGAGAAAGAGAGTGATGAATCGAGACGAATCAAGGACCATAGTGCAGGCGACAAAATCCCTTCATGCGGAATGTGAACTTGCAATCACATGGGATGCTTCTGTGAAGTAAATGTGGACGGAAAACCGGCCGTCAGGCGTTGTGCTAGAAATTGGTAATTGCACTACTGCTCGGAATCAAGTTACATCCTCAAGAAAATAATTGTTTATAAAATAGACGTTTGTTTGATAACACTGTATTTGGTTTACAAATTAGACTGTGAATAAAGTACTACAGATGTCACTATGACACTAATTCTAATTGTTTTCGAAATTGTACTACATTTGAAAAATTTGATTTAAAGTATTTCTATGGTAATGTCCTATAACCTATATCGATATATTCGTTATTAAATACCCGCCTAGACAGTTTATACTACCGTTTGCCAGTTATTGGAATAAACACGATACCTTCAAATTATCACGAAAATATTTATGAAAATTTGGAATATTGATTTAGTAAAATTTAAATTAGTGTATCTCACAAACAAACAATTCTTGGTAGTTCCTTTCCAAGCCTATAAGTATCTAACATTTGCTGACATAATTTTAATTGTAGTAAAATTTCAACATTACACCTAATTCGGAACACTTTTCTGAAATCGAAACTCTATAAGTTTTTGCATATAAGTATGTTAGCTTTTTTAAGGAAATATGTGGAAAAGATAAATTTTTAATTTTAATCTCAACCTAACTATCCTAACTATTTGCAGAAGCAAATAGGCGTACAAAATAAAAAAAAATTAAGCATAATGGCAATAAATAATGTTTGAAAAAAACTAAGTTGCAGAAATTTGCCATGTTAATAACAAATTGCATCTCTTATTTCATTACAATATCCCAGCAAAAAAAGCTCATGCAAAACTCAGGTTATCTGGGGCAAATTTTGTAAAAACAAAACCTAGTCTACATTTAAGTGATACTTTAATAATGTTTGTTATAAGAGTTACGTCAATTTGCCCGAAACTTTGAAGTACATACTGAAAAAGCTAAATCCAACCATCATATTACAAGCTAAACAATAACTTCAATTTTATCTTTACGATACAAGCTAATTAAACTAGAAACCATTCGAAAAATTTTCTACGTTTCTCTATAAACAAAACTATAAAATTACTAGTCCAAGTATAAAACCATTTAAAACTAAAACCTTAAATTACCATGAAAACTAAAATATACGACAGACTTATCATTTTATATACGTAGTTTTAAATCAAGTGGAAGCTAAATAACTACGTAATTCTAATTAGGTTACTAGGTACATACACAACTATGTATATTAAGTTATATATATATTAGAAATATAAAGTACATATTTTAACTTTTACTTACCGAAATTAATTTCTTAATAATAAAATAAATAATAAAATTCCACTATACACAGAACTGTGCACATAAACTATTATATATCTTTATACTACTTTTTCTTTTTTTTCTCACAACACTCAAGATTGTTGTAATCTTAAATCAAACAATAATAAATAATATACAGAAAGAAATTCTACAAAGAAATAACACTGAACACACTAAAAATAAATACAAATCGATTTATTTTAAAATAGCGCACAAAACTATTCCGTTGAATTTTGTTCTGTGTAGTTGTTGGTTCACGTTATGTTGTCACTAATTTTTTGTCGTCAGGTCACAACACCAAAATATTATATCTGAAACGAGTTTAAAAAAAAGTATATTAATTAGTAATGTACCGTGTAAGTAGTACTATAGGCTAGTTTTTAAAATTCTGAATAAATTATTAGGCCTAGAAAATAAAAAAAATTAATCACACGGTATATTCGGGTCACTAACCCCAACCGAACACACACTTTCAAAATGTAATGTAATGACATTCTGTTCTCCCTAAACAAATTTTTTTTTTAAACATGTAGCATTGGATTGTATTTCCAACTATATCACCACAAAATATATCGAGGAGGAATATCCAATATAAACTGTCAAATTTATACCTGACATTATTTTTAATGTGTATATATACATATATATTGATGACTAAATCTGGGAAGACCAATTTCTAGAACGTAACACTGAAAAATCGTTTGTAAGATTAAAAAACATTTTCAAAACATGTAAATAGGGTGAATTTGAAAAGACGTCCTCGAAATAACTTAACTAAATAAATGCGATTAGTTTCAATCAAGATATACACAAAATTTAAGATTAAAAAGAAACACGAGCTAGCGGTTTTCAAAACAATCTCAAACATTTAAAAACTTGATATTACAAATTCGATTTACGTCCGACACAATTTCTTAAAAATCATTTCTTCAGAATTTTATAGTTCGATATATTGTTTGTTATTAAATTTAAGAATTCAATTTGGTTACTTATTGTTTATGTAAGCAAAAATTTTATTGGTAAATTAAGGTTTCATGACACAATTGTTGTTCCTGAATGTTTTACCAAGTTGTTTCGGTTCAGCTAGTATCGTTCTCCTCCAGGTTGTTTCTGGTCTTCCTACTTTTTTCAGTATGTATCCTTTTGTGTACTTTTATTTAAATTACTCGTAATTATAAATAAAAACAAGTTTTAATGTATGAAATTTTAAATATTTATTAGGTCTTCTTTGTAGTGATAATTTTTAAATATCGATTTCGGAAATTATTGTCTTGTTTGTCTCAGAAATTCCTCTTTTGTGATCTTGGTTGGCCAGAAGCATTTTATCAACTGCTATTTGTAGCTTTGTGTTTCATGACGAACGCAAGTATTCCAAATTTTATGATGAATATTCAATTTATTTCTAGCTCTCTTGACTAATGTATTGATGTATATTGATGGGTGACTATTGCAAAATTTGTTGTTTCTGCCGCAGTTTCCAATGGATGGCATTCGGTGTTGCGTCTATTTTACGCATCACAGTGTCTAGTACTATTAGGAACAGTAGTCTATATAGTATACAACCCTGTCTGACTCCCCGCGTGTTGTAGTATTTGTCTCTCTATTTCCGTTAAACTCTATTTGCAACATTCCTGTATACTCCTGTGACGAGTTCGATTATTTTATTTGGAATGCCTATTTCGCAGTGCCTTGCATATTGTACTACTGTTTATGGAATCGAATGTGCATTCGAAGACCATGAATAGGTATAGTGCTGAGTCGTCCGCTTAAAACAAGCTCGTTTTTCTTATATGCGGGTTGACTGTTGGTGATATTCGTTCAAGAATGATCATTGTTAATTTATAATATCATTATGCGATGAGTAAGATTTCTCGCCAGTTCTTACATCCTCTAAGGATTCCTTTCTTCGGTATTGATCTGGTTAAGACTTCTTTCAATTTCTGTGGAATACTAAAAGTGTTCCATATTTTTGCTAGTAATGTAGTTAGTTTTTCTGCAGTTGTAAATGCATTGCTATTAAATATTTCAGGTAGAATACTATTCACTCCGGCCGCTTTGTTGTTCTTTCTCTTCTGGATAGAATTTTTAACTTCCCGCTTAACTCTTTTTACACTCGTTTTGCTTCTACTACGTGTTGCCATGTCAGACCGATAGTGCTGGTTTTAGAAGATTGAGTTGAAACATTTCGTGGGTCATTTTAAAATCTCCCAATGTTGAATTTCCTTAGGATGTTGCTGTGACTAGGAGGTGCTCGTTGTGAGCATCTAATCATCTTTTTGCTCTGCCATCTTGCAAGGAGCCCATTTAGTTATTCACTTGTCCATTTTTGTGTTGGAACTGGCAACAGGAGGCAATAAATAACTGATTTGTGGCATGGTAATTGATGACTCTTTTTCCATTGTTATTTATTGCTAAATCTAGTACTTCTTTACCCATAACTGACGTTATGCCGGTGTTAACGGTGCCAATATTTAATGAGTTGAAATTTCCTAGCGCAATTTTCATGTTGTTTCGGTGTGTACTGTACCATAATGTTTATGGTTTATAACCGTTTATGGTTCATGTTTATGGTTTATAACTGTTCGTAGAATTGTGTTGTGTCTTCTGTTTCTTCCGTAGGTACAAAGTACCGAATGATCATTGTATTTCTAAATTTCGAGTTGAATCTTGCTATTTATTGCTTTTCGTTCGGGAATTTTTTTTTTCCTTTAGTTCATGTTCTACCATGCTCTATTGCTCGTGTGTGTCTGGTCTAGCAGAATACATTAAATAGTTGCCCGTGCTTGTTATTAGTTATGCACTATTGTTCCACCTGACTACTTAGGCCTAATATTGTGCAACTTCATGTACTTTTTAATATGTGGTTTTATAAAGAAACACTATGGTCTCCTAACTAAAAATTTTGAAGCAATATCCGATGTTTGACTCGCTTGATGCATACATACTAAAATCGAGGCATTACAGCAAGAGAAAAAACGTGATAACAAGTTCGCCATCAACGTCAAACCACCGTTGCTTTGGTTAATATAAATTTAGAAGGGTGAGATCGCCTTCTCCCACCGGACCTGCCAGTATGCCTCATTCACCAGCCGTGGATTCTGGATCTGAATCAATGGGCAAATCAATTATTAATCCGAAAAATAATGTAACTATGTAACACCTCAAAAATGAGACGACCAAATTCCTCCATTGGTTGTAGCGTCAATAAATAAAAATAAAAGTAGAAAAGGGAACAGTATTAATCCGAAAAATTGTTGGAAAACCTGACAAAACTAAACAATAGCACGTGAGAATTATTTGCGACACTAAATTTATGCTGGATCTTACAATTAAATCGATTTCTTTGAAATTTTGAATTAATTTATCCAAACGTAATCCTTTATTACTAAGGACGATCTTCAGAACAAATATTTCGGCGTCAATCTGTAAAAAATGATTAAAATCGTAATTTTAGGAGCTCTCAGAGAACCCTTACAGATTTGAATACCTACGCTTCACGCCATGGGGCCACATAAAAAAGGGTGTTCCATGGCACTCTAAGAATTTTTGTGCGCCCACTAATTATTGGTACTTCGGCTTTTTAAACAAACTGCGCATGAGTAGCGTGCTATAGATGTTTAATTATATAACTTGTACATTAATTATCACAGACCCAGTTACTTGTCACTTTGCTAACAGTGGTTATAAATCGTATAATCGGTTTAACTAAGTCAAAATATTCGTAATCTTCTTGGCAGTTTCAACAACCATGCTTTTAAAATTTCTTTTAACTATAAGTAAACAACGTGTGTCCAAATAATCTGGGTTCTTTCAAAAAAATGCCATTTATTGGGGGAGGGGGGGGGGGGGGGTTCATGCGTTAGTCACAATCTGTTACCCGCAATTTTTTTAAAGAATAGACTTTAAATCTGACTTTAAATTTTTACAGATTTTAAATCTGTTAGTCTTCTGGGTCACTAATAATCGCGTTTTCGGTAGTCACGCCACTATATCAAATGATACCATTACCCTCATCTGAAGAGACAATGGGCATAAACCTACTAGTAGCTAGGTTTTAATATAAATATTTACTATAATTATAGGAATCCAGACGAAATTTCTTAATTTCAAAATTCAAATTTTTAAAATTCCGATTTTGGTGCAAAATAAAAATTCCGCCAAAAATCGAAATTGTTTACTTTTATGGCTTATTCATTAAATCTGTTTAAATTTCTGGCTACATACTTACTTATGCGGACCCAAGTTAAATGGTGCCGCGTCTTCTCGGTTTTATTCAAATTTAAATTTAAGGATTTTAATTATTGGGATTCTAACATAAATTTCAAAAGATATTCATAAATTTGGCCATTCTGAATGAAATTCAAGATTGATTGTAGGCTGAGATTAGGGTTTCGATAAAGGCTAGGTATTTACTTATCAATGGACGGAGCTTAGGAATTTGACCATACTAAATGAAACTAATTATTTGAACAAATTTAGTTCATAGAATACGGCTTATTGGAAATATAACATTTCTTAACTAATTATGGATAAACTTAGTTCTAAGATTTAGATTAGAATTTTAATAAGAATTACGGATGAAATTCTGGAGTTTTACTATTATGTATGGACTTGGTCATTAGTAAATCTATTTTCTACTTGATCAAACTAAAATTTATTAATCGATAACGAAACGAGGACAACATGGACACAGGAAAAATATAATATTTCTATATAAGTAATGTAGGTAACGCTTTAGCCTCTAAACTCGCCCATTCGAATGAAGCATTATTTTTGTTTGTGAACGGAACGAAGGCCATATCGCGGCTCTGCCATGAGTTTTGTTATCCCATTTAACTTTCCTTACAAGCAAATCGCAATTATTAATTTAGTAATATCAAGTTACTAAAATTATATTTAAGTAAAAATACAAAAATACAGTCAGGTGCGTACGGGAAGAAGTTAGTTCGGAAAAAATACCATAGTATCGTACTGAAGTTAGTTACTATTGCTTTTTCTCAATACAAAGTAAAAAATATTTCAACTCAAGTATGGAACTAGTAGGCGGGCCATAAGTAAAGCATTTCACGAAATTTGATTGATTTTGAGTTCGGGAGCGAGTATTTAGTTCCAATGTCATTGTACGCAGCATAAGTTGTTACAGAAAGTTAAGCAACTTGGTCTTAGTTTACGATCCATTCTAAACAAGACGGATATGGGTTCACTTCAAGGACCTTCGCTTGAAAAATTGTGATAAATGCCACACATTCTTCTCGTTACCAACGCCATAGAGTTTATTTTAAGTACCGAGAGATAACAAAATATGTCAAGTGAGGTTTTGCACTATAGAAGGGGGTTTCCCATCCCGACTCTGTTATCAGAAAGACTCGCCACTTTCAATATATAATATTTTAATTTTATAAGCAAATTATAGAATGAACATGACCCACCGAATGTGATCAATAAGCTATGATCTATGAGTTAACATCGACCGCGTTAAAAACAATACATCGTCCTTGGCAGGTATCGCAGGGCCGCCGTTAATAAAGATTACGAAAAAACTGATGTAATCAGATTATAAGTACACTTATCATCAGGCAAATTAGAAAACGACGTGCAAAGTACATTTGCGTGTAAAAATTACTATTATTCAACGACCCAAAATCAAACTTCTTTTCTTTCCGATTTATCCATAAAACCGGTTTTATTGTGGCGCAAAACTTTCAGTTTTATAGGTAAAGGGAAAGAAACGAAGCTTGATACCGGTATCATGATATCCTGTGTAAACGCATAGATTCAAGTTTTACTTACCGAATTGAAAAATTTCACCTTATTTAGCCTTGCCACTATAGATGACAAATAGCGTGGCGCAATAAATAATGAACGCCACTTTTCTCTTATATTATGTTTTCTAAAATCTTACACTAAACAATAAGCACAAGAAAACATTAGATAGACACAAAATCGATTTTTAAAACTATTCCTTGGAATTTTTAGTTTTTTTTTTGTTGAAAGTTGAACACTTAATTGAACACTAAAAATTAAAATGTTTCATAACAAACATCGTAATAAATAATTTTAGTTTTTGTATCATGCAACAAAATGTTTCTAGAATAGATATCCAAGACACAATTAATTTGGTATTCGATACAAGCTAATTACGAGATTTATGTGTTCAATAGAGCGGTGCCACACTGTTTCGTGAAACATTTATTACATATTTTTTGAGCGCTTTCTTCATTTATATACATCACAATTCGATATGTAGCAGCGGCGCGCGCTACACAAGAGAGAAAGAGAGTCAAAAAAATGAAAACAAAAACAGAAAAAATTGTTGTGTTGTCTGGGTTGGGAATGTTATGAATTTGAATGAAAATAAAATTGAAATTTTTGTGTACTTTAGAGAGAAGAAAAGCAAAACAGAAAAAAAATACACGCCATTAAATGGAACAAGGTAAAATAGCTATTTGTTGTTTGTTTAGAAACCACATTTTTTCTTTTGGAAAATCGAACAAGCAATGTTTTGATGATGTTGCTCGAGTGCTCGGCCGCAGCACCAGCACAACTTGTACACACAAACACATTTAACACGACCCAACTTTTATTACGTTTTACAAATTTACACTCAAGAATTTCATTAATGAATCCCGGGGGCACGAAAATTTAAAAAACCTCATATATAAATACCAAATTAGTTGAATTCTTAACATGAATTTATATACTAACGGTAAATAGTTCATTATTTACCAAACACAAATTATATTTTGATTTTATTTTACGTTTCACTTCACAACACTCTTTTGATACATACACTAATTTTTCAGGGATGATATAAATAAAAACAAAAACAACATACTAAACACAATATTTTTATTTAATTACAAAACTTTATTTTATATTTAATCGATAATTTTCACAAAATTTAATTAATCAAAACAATGACACATGTGTTTTTGTTATTTTTTGTTATTCTCCATTCGACAGCAGCAAAATTTTCTCGACGTAGTAAAATGCGTCCATCTTGTTTATTTTTATTTTTACGTTATAAAAAAAAAATAATAAAACTCCACACAAAATATTATTATAAAAAAAAATAAAAACAAACTAGAATCGAAAATTGAGTGAATAGCAAAATACTGACAAATGACGCGTGTAAAAGAGACGGAGAAACACTATTTTTGTTTAGTGTGCGCGCCCATGATGCGCAATAAACGTAAACTGATGTAGTAAAATAATGAAAATAAAAAAAAATACAAACTTTATTTTTTTTTACTCTTGCTTGTCCATTTTTCAATGTATGTAGTAACTAGTAAGCACACACATATAAAGTACGCGCGCACACAGCATTATAGAATGTGAGAATCATTAATGGCTGTAAATTAGTGGTTTCATAAAATTTTTATTATTCGCGCGCAATTCACTTTTATTCGTGTTTACATTATTTTGATTAAAAATTTTAGAATGCGAATTTATTTTGCAAACCATTTAATTGAGTGCAATACACGATACCAATAGGTTTACTTATAACATATTCAATTACTTGTTTCGTATTGAAAAGCTATAAATTGAAGGAACTTACTAATTTTACTATCTAGCTGATCTCACTAACCATTCAATTTTTACATTGATAATTTTGTCCACATAATTGAACCTAAATTGAATTCAAAAATTGATCAATTTTATTTGATATCGTTTCATTTTTCAATTGCATAAAAATTGAATGATTTCATTCAAAATATGATTCGATCAGTAAATGAAATATTTTTTATTTAGCCGGATAAAGGGGCCGAATTCGGGATCTAAACTTTTATGTTATGTAAAGTAAATGGAATATGGGAAATTTCGAGAACATTCTAAGGTAAAAATGGGCTGAAGAAGAGTTGGAAAGGTTCAACTTTCTGAGATATTTTTGTTTTAAAAACAGCACAAAATTTCCACCAGTTTCTTTTCGGTGGCTTAACATATATCTTCAAATAATTTTGTAATTTCGGAGGTCTAATTTTAAAACTAAATCTATAATCAAAACTTGTATAATTTGGGCACTGGGTTTCTTGCAGGTTTTCTTTGGCGATTTTCAAGTGTCTAATACGTATGGTTTTAAGGTAAATAAGTCAAAAACCGCATAAAAGCGAATTCAGTGTAACTGTCACAAACTGCTATAAATATTAAATTTCATTTTAATTAAATTAATTTAAGTATTTAACTAACGTTGTTACGAAGATTTGTCATTCAGGATCTATCCTTTGGGTCTAGATTTCGATAAAATGGAAATTATTCTTGACAACTCTGATAAAATGAGTTTTAAATTTGAACCCGCGTCCATTTTTGTACAATACTATTTTGGATTCTAGTTTTAGAATTTTGCGATGCTAACTAGAATTCGAACAAGTTTTATTGGTATTGAGCAAATTCGATTTGGAGAGTGGAATTGGTATTCCAATAAGGATTTTAAACAAAATACTGGATTTGGTTCTAAAAGGAGCTTAACAATTTCTAAATTGAAACTAATTATTAAGGTTTGTATGGTTAGGATTCATAAATAAAGTTTTGGACGAAGTTATTAGAGATGCCGAATGGAATTTTACCATTTCTTTACCGATTATGATTTTGTACAAATTTGATTTGGAAATAGATTGGAATTCCAAAATTTTTGATTTGTAATTAGATTGGAATTCCTTATCAAAATGGGAATCACTCCCTTCATTCACATGCATCATATAATCATTGTGAGTATCTATCGCAACCGACAGCACGGAGGAGAACTAAGAATATTTCAATATCTAGCCAATCTGAACCACTAGAGTATTTTCGCAATGGGGACAATTCAATTATTACTTGTATCTTTATATACGTTATTATTCCTGTTTCCATTTCCAATACAATACAACTAAACCAAGCAAAAGGTAGTCAAACGTACTTCTCCACAATGAGCCTAATGTGTACGAGAATTAGGTACCGTCAATCGAAAACAAAAAAGGCAACCCAAGCCATTTGTATTACTCATTGTGCATGATCTTTTGTTACTCCGTTGGTAACTGAGATTAGAAGAAACTAGTATATCGCACGATGTATTACTGATCATTGTAGACTATCTGATAATTATGCCTAAATCACATAATGAAATGGAACACAACTATATGACCCCTTGTCGGAGTGCAAAACTCATGGACCAACCCATTTACCATGCCAGTATATAGGCTGGCGTGGAGCTATGCAACGCACAGATGGTGATAAAATCGAACCTATAGTCGTACGTCGTCGATTTGACAGGCGACTGCATAAGGTAAAGACGTTACAAGCGAATTGCGAAAGAGTTGGGTGTGCTTCAGAACAGATTGCAAAGATTAAAAATATAAAAAAAGTAAAAAAAATCGTAACAATTTCGTCTAAATCCGTAACAATTTCAATGGTTCAAAGTACCAGTAGAAAATCATCGCATTTTACAATGTGCAAAACCCACACTATCGATCATTGTGTGTTAGCTATAACCAATTTAACCCAGCCAGTTGGGATCACATCAGTTCGAACTAAAACTATTTTAGTCGGAACCAATAAATGTCAGTCGAAAATAAATGAAGCCAATCAAAGTAGAGGTTGCTGCCTCGTTTTTGATCAGGCCTTGTAACAATCTGTTGACGTTGTCAACGTCCGCACAGAAGACCGGTCGGGTAGGTTCTCGCATTGTTGCTCGCTGTCAGAGATTATATAAAGATTTCCGCTTTTCTTTATCTTCTTTCGACAGATTCATTCATTTGATACCTGTGTACAGACTTCTAAGGGTAAGTGTAGACTAAGCATAGCCTCAATTAATCCATCTTCAGTCCTTGTATTTGTTTTTGATCCGCCAGTGTAGGTGTGTGACGGAGAGTGAGTGAATATGCTAAACTTGGTCCCTTTCGGGAATCCTGATCGATAGGTTTTTCTAAAACACGTCAATAAGTTTCATCAATAAGTCTGATATTTCAATATTTCATTTGCCAGATTTAGTTTAGTCAAACTGGTGGCTTGGTTCACAAGGCGGGTTTCCCTAGTGCCTGTTACACCATACCGATTAACCTTTTGAATTTGCTTTAGTACTGCACAAATTTTTGTTTAATTTGCTTTTGGCCACCAAACTAAAGCAGCATGCGAAATCATTGGTTTTATGACCGGTGAAATGATTTTTCTTAGCTTTTTGGCGATTTTCGTGATGTGATTGCCATGAACGTTCCATGTCAGTTTTCAAGTATAACTACCAGATATTTAGATTCCGGCATTATTTGCAGGGTTCTAGATCCACCTCCATGCACAAGTCGTTTACTAACCTAAAAGCACGTTGCATACGCCGTGCTATTGTATTCTCAAATTTTCCCTACACCATCAAAACTTGGTCACCAGCAACCTGCCTTCCCTTGGGTTCTTTCATGACTACTTTTGCAGATGTGCGAATTAATTTTGGCGTGCTTACGTGTGGATTAACTGTGAATACAGTCATAAATATTTACACTGTATGTACACTGTATTAAAGTTGTTATTTAACTCGTTTGCCTGTTGTTTGGTTGGGTTGGCAACACCATAAATATTCAAACATGGCCAAAATGTAATATAAAGGTGCTGTCACAACATTTATGATGCTTGTAACTAAGGTATTTTTAAATTTGGTGAATAATTCGTCCATCACTAAAAGCCCAAAAGAGGAGCAATAATGACCGTTTTGCCATCGAAATAGGACCGAATCCTTCTGCTCGAGAGTGGAGGGTCATCCACTCATTGTTCTCGGTTGTGCTTGAATTACAGCGAAATTGATGTTTCCAAAATTATAATCGGAACATGTGTAGAGCAGTGGCTGCAGGTTTTCTAGTCTGGATAAAGGCTTTAGCTATTTAGCTATTAATTGAACTCGTTGAATAAGTATTGAGTGCACAACTCCAACTTTTGGCTAAGAGCTGAATGAATTTACAGCTCAATGGATTCCTCCAGAGGTAAAATGTTAATTATAAGCTCCTGTGTTGACTAAAAAATGTCCGTGCGTTGAAATCCTCGTTGGCTTCCTGATTACTCAAAATTATTCACCATTTGGCTTTTTGGCTGATTCCAGTGGAGTTTTATGTTTTTAGAAGATTGGCGGATTCCAAGATCATAATCCCGTCTTGGAACATGACTAATGCTTCAGAAATGAATCTTTTGGTACCAGAAGTCCAGCGTGAATTTGATCGTTAATTATGTTATTTTCCGCTATTTTAATTTTATTCGCAGCTCCCCAGGCAGAAATGCAATAGAATGAATTGTTATGAAAAGCGCATAAAATATCATTCTTGGCTGAAATGATTATGCAACTAGAATTTATTGTATGCTAATATTATATCTATTCCACAAAGCACTATTTTGAATTAAACACGGACAAACTAAACATGCACACCTCGAACATGTACCTGCACCATATTTTGTTTACACTTTGTGCCGACCAACAATCAGCAATTCCACAATTAGTCCATATTTATCTCCATTTTTGATTGTTTTCAATTTTTTCCCGTCGCCGAGTTGGCCATCGCCTAGTTGACCGTCGCCGAGTTGACCACCGCCAAGTTGGTCGTGGCCGAGTTGACCGTCGTGTACCGATTTCAAATTTTACAGAGTTTAGAGAAAAAACTTTATTTCACCAAAATTCGGCATCTCTAAAGTCAAGGCGGATTAAAAGATTTAAATAAATTTAAAGAGTAATCTATCAACATGGTATGGTTTATCTGAATTTTTATTTTTATTTTAGAAATCAAGATTGGTGTATTCGAGATCTATGTACATTAGTGCAGGTAAAAGAAAGTCGGGTGTGGCCACAACATATTCACCCCTACATTATTTTCTTTGCTCGAGCCATCCTTAATATCAGTATTGGTTGGCGCCATGATGTTATTCAGAGGCTAGTTTCTGGTGTTTGAGTAGATTTATTTATGACCAAACTCTCTGGAATCAAATATTATTGGTAGTAATTAGACATTAGACGAATGTTTCGAACTCGCATTACTAGAATACGATCACAAACTCTACGTAAGTAGAAAAATTGTGTGCTGGTAACCGTACATATCTTACAAAAATTTATTAGGAATTTCCAATTACTCCAAAAAATAATCCGAACAGTAGAATAAATAATGAAGTTAGCACTCAGTCGCCATTTATACAAAATCATAATCACCGGAAGCTAAATTTTCCAGAATTCGCGATTCAGTAACGATAAAAGAAACGTGGGCAATCATCTTGACATTGAATTTATTTTAAAATGGTTGTTGTTATAAGGATATTAATAAAAAATTTATCTTAATTAATAGATTTGTATTGTTCTCAGGCTGCCGGGTACACAAATGAATATAAATATATTAGAGCCACATATGCATATCATAACCACTTACATACACGAACACATATACTGCTCATTTACATAAAATTAATTTTGACTTCATTTCGCTTTCTTGTAATACATTATGATTTGTACGACGATTTCTACTGTGCATATGTTTATTTGGTCCAGCACATGAAATTGTGTATTCGCGTGTACTCGAAATTTGGATTTCCTTTACTAAAACGTCGGTACAATTCAGTGC
Organism: Nephrotoma guestfalica; assembly: GCA_963691935.1. Classification (NCBI taxonomy): domain Eukaryota; kingdom Metazoa; phylum Arthropoda; class Insecta; order Diptera; family Tipulidae; genus Nephrotoma; species Nephrotoma guestfalica. The sequence continues at coordinate 31,558,913 of OY829913.1, read as the reverse complement.
ACGATATTTTTAGAAACGCGAGGCATATGATTGAGGTATATTTATATAATACAACCAACCATCTTTATTTTATCTCGCTGTGACATCAAATCAACAACATAGATTCGATAAGAATTTGTCATTATAAATATTAGATACTAAGTACTGGAATTTGAGCCAAAACATATAACATTACATTAATGTAATCTATAAATTAAATCTTACAAAATAATGTATCGCGTTCTTGTAAATATGCGCTGCTGCTTCTTATATGCGTTTTCATATGGTTCATGGAAATGGTTATTTATTGCATCGAGCTGATTATTTATTATGTACTCGTATATGGTACTTATAGTTAGATATAGGATTTAGAGTATTTATGCTGTTTGCTATTCTGCACACAGTAATAATGAGCAAAACTATATAAAACTAATAAAATAAGTAAAATCCTACGCAATATAGTTAAGAGCATGACGCCTTAAACTTGACACAAAACATTCTCGCATAAGGATTTTTTATAGTTTGCAGCCTACATACCAAAACGAATTATTATTGTATCTGCATAGTTATATAGAATTCTTCAAGTCTCGTTTTATTTGCTTTACTTCTTAAAAGTTTCTGTTGTTGTTGTTGTTGTTGTCAAGTATTATCTATTTTACTTATCATTATTATAGTCCTATTAAATTTCTAAATTTATACCATAAATTCACGAATAGTGTACAGTATGATATAATTGTGTGTTTATTTATAGTTTTACTCGTAGTTTACAACAAATCTGTAGAATTTCTATTTTTGTCAAATCGCAACGCCTCTGTACTGTTATGTACATAGTTCTTGGTATATTTAGTATACGTTCTTGAGACGACCGTTTTCAAAATTCTATCATAATGTAGGCAATTGTGTGTTTTTCCCAATAGATCATCACACCGTAAAATTGCAAAAGTTGACTTTAAATGGTAAACAAAATTTCTATACCATAGCTGTGAGGTATGATTTAGGTTAATGTTAAATTGTATCTGGTCAAAAGGCCGCCAGGTATGGTTGAGTACAATATATTGCAAGTACAATATAGTGGCAGTAGTATTTATGTATATAGAACTGGTCCCGGCTCGGGCGTCATTTTGTAACAACTTTCTTTCGTAGGTATATTGCCCCCCCCCCACACTTGGAGTAGGATATTTCTTCGCTGGCTGGGAGGCTTTCATCAAAAAATTAACCGATTCATCATGGTCAAAAATTAAATTAGGTGTGCGTTAATTACTTCCAAACAAAAATATATTTCATCTAGTTAGCCCAAAAAACCACGCCTGGTAACACGAAAACTATAATTTCTGTCACGTATGAACTGTCAGCCCAAAGACAGAAATCTTTTTCTTTATAGATTTTTGAAATAAGCCCACATTTTGTTTATCTTGAGAGTAACAATTATCTTGACAGTCATAACGTTGAACACACTCAGCTCAAAATTCAAATTTCGTTCGAGTAACAATTCTTATTATTTTCTATTGGTTTGCAAAAATATTATGTTTAAATTCGACTGCACGAGTGCGAGCAAAAACTTATAATTTTTGATCCGCACGCTAAACCAATAAAAACGCTTGAAATTTTTTTTCCATAATTTTTTTCCATATAAAAATTCCCCTGCTAGTTAAAATATTTTTATCTTTGCGCTACTTGGTCCGCAGGCGACCGACCTACAGATATAAACAATTTTACTTAACAAGGAAACTGAGCAAGCGTTTTGCTATTTTATGACAAATAATACAAATATTGTATCGTCGGTCTGACTTCGGTACTGTACAAATTTTTAACGCAGTCGAAATTTTTTCAGAATATCCCGTTCGAGCGGCGTCTTTATTTCTAATATTTGCCATGTACACTCATAATTGTGTGTATCTGCAAAAAGGTTTCCTTCAACAGTCGATACGTTAAAAGCTTTGCCTCTTTAGATTTCTGTTGTTTAACATCTCGAAAGATATGAGCAGCTTTTCTGTCAAATTTTCAACGATATTGACTGCCCCCACTATGCCCGGCTTTATTAAGAAAATTCAACGGATTGTCCATAATAATCGATATGTACTGATGTAGGTTTTCTAAGTATATCAGCATTTTTTGATTTTTTATCACATTGATTTCTACATACGGAATTAAATTTAATTGCTACGACGATAAAATCCGATTAACATTTTCTGGACCAACGATTTGCCAAGGCCCTGTTGTGCATCGTTTGTAAAACATATTTGAAACATTAGTCGATTTTTCGCTCGATCGCTGTGAACATAACGGAATCCCGAAACTCTTTATGGAAGCGTTCAAAATTAACATACCAATAGATTTCAGGATTACTGGAGAGGGGGGGGTATAAGGGCCTACTTTAGGATCTTCATCTTTCTGTAGTTGGAATAATACAGGGACCTCAATCGTAGGACAGAAATCTCACAATCATGCAGCATTCTTAAGGAGCAACAATATGTGGCCTCGAGTTTTAAAGACGGACATTCGCCAAAAGTACCGATTTTTAGAATTTAAACTGAACTTTCTACTTTTGTTTAGTATCTTTCGATCGTCGTACCGAGAATGGCCTATATTCATCCGCTTTACGAACAACCATAATGTTTAGTAGAAATTGAGATGTTCGGTGTTGGCCATCGGTCTAAACTTTCGTGAACCGCCTTTCTTTCAAATATGATGACATCGATCTGAATAAGAGGTTAGAGCGACCCACGTCTGGAGAATAGGCCGCATGCTGTAAAACTTCCCAACCTAAGGAGAAGATATGTTCCTGCGTTGATTTGGCTGAATGTGGACAAGCGTTGTCATGCGGCACCTTCCGCCTTCCTTTACCCGTAAATGGTCTTTTTTCCTCCAGAACATTACTTAATTTGATCAATTGGGCCAGCTGTAACAGTTTGACCATGTTTCAGAAGCTCGTAGTAAATGACACACTGAATATTCACTGAATACTGCTTGGTGAGTAACTCCTAACTGTTCTGCAAGCTCTTTTGAGTTGAGTTTTTTTCCCCATCACAACCTCCTGAAACTTGTTACTCGTAAAGGCTAGAGCCAGATCTGTCCGAAAATCTTATTGAGACCGATGACTAACACCGAAAATCTCAGCTTCCGCCAACTAAACCGGTGTGCATAGAGTAATATATTGTTTTTTTACTTTGCACACTCCTCGTACACTGACATTCATTTCAGAGCAAAATTTGAAGAACCAAGTACGCGCTGTGTGAGGCGAGCCCAGTTCACAAATAAAAACGCAGTGTGCAGTATAAAATTACTCAGGTTGAAAAAAACTCAGAGTATTTTTTGACAGTGCACGGCCTGCTCAGGTTCAATTAAAAAATAAATCATTTATTGAACCTTAAAATTTGCAAAATACAAAAAATAAAAATTCAGATCAACCAACTGAAAATTTATCGTCCTGTATATTAGACTTGATCAAGAAAAAGGTCGAGATAAGTATGCAGAAGACGGCCGCGAAAACATAATCCGGGTTAAAATTTCTTTTCACATTGACCTGAATACTAAGCTTAAGCTGAAAACAATAATTTCGCCGGTCGTACTAAATGAAAGCCACGACTAAACCTTCGACAAAAGAAGCGCGATCATATGAGATCATGCATCGAAAACATCAGATGATGCTCTCTCAGTATGGCAAATCTACTTTCAAAATTTGGTAAATCAGAATGACAAAGTGACCCTCATTAGAGCGATAGCACCTCCAGATAAAGAGGTCATTGTCGAATATCCCACAGTGGGGGAAGTAGATGCAGCTATTAGTAGACTGTAAAATGTAAAGCAATCCTTTCTCGATGGAATCACCACAGAATTGGGTAAGCTCGGAGGCGCTACTCTTGCATCAAATTTTTAAGAACAGCTGTCAGAGAATTGGAAAACTATCGTGGTATAGCTCTATTGAACACTGCTTACAAAGTGTTGGCTAATGTTGTACTTGCCACACTCACCCCTATCGATCGACAACTGACCAGTGTTTTACCATGAGTACATGTAACCATAACCCACATCAACAATATATATAAACTCCTGACAGGCATATCACAGTATAAACCGCGAGAACTTATAGGCTGCGCTCATATATCTAGGAATTCCAGAGAAACTCGTTCTCTGTGTAAATTAACAACGTCTTGGTCTATTTGTAGAATCGTAATTAAAGGAACTGTATCAGACTCCTTTGAAATGACATCTGTTGTTCGTCAGGGAGATGCACTCGTGTCTGTGCTGTTCAATTTGGCGCTTCAGTATGTAGTGAGAAAAAATAACATTGAAACTTCGAGCTGTATAATAAATCAGGCAAAAATCTGAGATATGCAGATAATACCGTGTTTCTTGGCCGAAGACCTAGCGATATTAAGAAGAGTTTCATACCGCTCGATCGCTGCGCAAGAAGACTTGGTTTGGAGGTGAACAGTATAGAAAAATCATAATTTTGCAACGCCCAGGAATATCTCCATGGAAAATCTAGGAATTGGCAACCATAATTTTGATAGCGTTGAACACTTTAAATACCTCGGGTCAGTTATAACATCGTTGAATGATATGCAGGCATAAATAAAAGCTCGAATCGTTGTCGGACAACGAGTTTTCTATAGCGCAGTCGTGGCAGCTCGCACTTTATAAAGCACTCATAAGACCTGAGCACCTGTGCTGGCTTTCGGAAGAAAGAGCTGGGCTATGACCTCTAATGGTTATAGATTGTTATCGATACCTTCGAAAAGATGGTCATTCGATCCATCTTTGGTCCAATTAAAGTTGCGAACAAAGAATATCGGATTCGTATGAACCACGAGATAATGCAACTTCTAGGAGGTAGCGACATAATCGGATTGATCAAATCGAATCGAGTTATATGGCTCGGCCACGTTGCAAGTTCTCTCCTAATTAATAAAGTGTTCCATCAACACCCAGCCGGCGTGCATCGTGTAAGAAGACCGCGACAACGCAGGCGTGTTGACGTCGAACAAGATCTATACGCATAATGGGATGTCTAAACTGGAGGACAAGAGCAATAGATTGTAATTAATGGAGGAGCATAGTGCAGGCGGCAAAAACTCTTCATGGGATGTGAAAGCTAGAGAGAGAGAGAGAGAGAGAGAGAGTACTTTATATAGTTAACATTATCCTCACATTTAACAATCTTCCTGTTACTCTAAGCGCAGTTCAACATAACTAATGACGCTTCCAATGTAGCAGTTGGAGCCGTCTTACAACAACGTAACGAAGGATGTTAGCAACCATTAGCGTTCTTTTCAAAGAAGCTCTCTCCTGCGGAAATTAGACACCCTACTTTCGAAAGAGAACTTCTTGCTATGTATTTAGCTATCAAATACTTTCACCATTTCGTCGAAGGCCGAAATTTCTCTATTTTTACCGACCATAAACCACTTACAACAGGTATCGCGTCAAAGGCAGAGCGTAGTCCCCGGCAATTACGACATCTCGATTAAATTGCCCAGTTCACTACCGACATCCATCACATCAAAGGTAAACACAATGTGGTGAGTGACTGTTTGTCTCGTTCTGGTGAAACACTTCTCACAGAACTCAGCGTCTTCTCGTTCGACACAAAGGAATTACTTGTACAGCAACAACGCGACGACGAATTGCAGAAATTGATTTCAACACACACACCGAAATCAAGCGTAAATCTGCAACGGATCGACTTACCAAGCAGCAAATTTGGTGTGAGACTTCTACAGGGAAAAATCGACCCTACGTTCCTCTTAACATGCGACGGACAATATTCGATAGTCTACATGGCTTATCACATCCCGGCATCCGTGCTACGCGAAAACTGATAGCTTCAAAATACTTCTGGCCAAGAATGAATACTGATACAAGCAATTGGGTTAAATCTTGTATCCCATGCCAAAAGTCCAAAGTTCATCGCCACACAAAATCAGCGCTTGGTAAATTCGAGCTACCAAGTGGCAGGTTCGAACACATCCACATGGACCTGGTTGATCCACTGCCCCAATCGAATGGCTATCATTATATTTTAACGATAGTCGACCGAGATTTACCCGACATGAGCAATATCTGAGCATATCTGTAGATATGGTGTCCTACTCTTCATCACGACAGACCAATGAACACAACTCGAATCAACGTTGTTCACCGAGCTCACGAAGCTCCTAGGTTCCCATCGCATTCGGACAACTGCATACAACCCGAAAGCGAATGGTCTTGTCGAACAGTTCCACAGGCAATTAAAATCCGCCTTAACAGCCAATGTAATACACCCCATTGGAGTTCAGAACTTCCAGCTATCCTATTGGGTATTCGAACCTCTGTCAAGAGATACTTCGGATTTCGTGAAGCAGCTTCGTACTACCATGAGAGCCTTAATCCCTGCGGACACACGATATCCAAACAAACAGGCAACGTATACCTTCCCAAAAATCTGGAAACCTGTTCACACGTATTCGTGCGTGTGGATAGAGTCAGAGGTCTCTTGAGTACACGAATAGTACACGGGTTGTGGAAATAGATGGAAAATCAACAACAATTGGCATCGTCAGGCTTAAGCCAGCATACGGAATACTTGTGGTAAACCCAGTCGAAAAACGTAGTGTTCGAAAAACGGTTAAATTTAATTTAAACCACTACGGTTTTCGATCCAGGAGGGGAGTGATGTAGCGGCTCAAAATCCTTTTCACTTCGTGGCACTCATCGTAGCAAAACTATTTATACACCAATTAAAAATATTCATACGAAAAAAGAAATCAGAATCGAAAAAGACAGTCAGGGTTTTGAAGTTCAAGAGACACAGTCCCACAATAAAACAGTGTCGCGAACAATCGTTCACACCCTAAAAGGTTGTGAAATAATAGCTTAAATTTAGCTTTCAGATTTTTAGATTAAATAAGAAATGAAGGGGTGAATATGTTGTGGCTAACACTCGGCCCTGACGAATGTTAATAGATCTCGAATACACCACAGTTGATTTCTAATATGAAAAATTAAACTAACCGGAATTTTGGTAAAAGCTCCTGCGGAAACTGTCACATTTCGCAAGAACATCTAATTTATATATAGAGCCTAGTATGAAGTTCCATTCCAATTAGTCAATCCGCCTCGACTGTAGAGATGTCAATTTTAACGAAATAAAGCTTTTTTTTGTTAAACTCGTTATTTCGGTAAATTTATAAAATGATCTAAAAGCAAACGTAAAGGCCGCAATCCTAAAATCTAACGCTTCCGGTCGGTTAAACATCAATGCCATCTTCGAATTTCTGGGAAAAACTTAAGTATGAAGTTTTCGGCTGGGCTGTACAGAAGTCGAATTTTTGTTAAAAAATAGTTTTATTTTGTCAAAAGTCCTAATTTTCGTAATAAAAAATATTAAAGTACTCGCACACATATTTCGGCTCATACAATTTAGATTTATTTTTTGTAAAGTGCAATTCAGCCATTTCTCTTTTATTCTAAGCATCATCATTTTATTCTTCTTGTTTCGGTCCTCTCAACTTTAATTTTATGTTATTGGTTAATGATTTCTTGAGAATTTCTAATCTAAAAATAGATTCATATGCATACATATAAATATGGTGAGATGGGTAAAAAGCCAAAATATGAAGCGCAATGAGATGAAAACAGTAAAAACGTTTTAAACGTAAGCCAATGACATCTGCCTGATCAATGTGATGCGTAAATACACCGCACGTTAAATATTTCTTTGATATTTACGTGTATTCACCTTTGAATATCGATTTACGAATAACATAGCAATGTATCAAAGTTCGAGTTACCTTTGTGTGTACCAATTGGTTTAAATGACCATTTTGTCTCAAAACAGCAAAACGATGTTAACACCAAAATCAAGCGCCACCACCAACACAACACTTTTCTTCCACTAAAGACATTCGTAAGCTCTTTCCCGTCAAACGCGTATCCAAACAACAATTAAAAACAAAATCGGAAACAATTAAAATCATAAAAATAACAACATAACAATGTAAGAGTCACTAATAAGATTTGTTGTTATAAAGGCAGCGAGCTTAAAGAAGGTAAAAAATGAAATAATTTAAGACAAGAACTCATTCACCTTTTACAACAAAAACAAAACAAAAATAATAAAAATTAGTTTTTTTTGTATTTCCAATTTGATAAAAATCTCTTAAAAACTGAAAAGCAACAATAATCGTACGTTGGATACACCGAGACGCATTTTAAGATGGGAAAAATTCGTCTTCTGCATTATCGTATATTACAGTTTAAAATTCCATGCGAGCACATTTTTATTTCGTGTACCGCAAAATAATGTAAATTGTATGCAACCAAAACATAATAAACTTAAGAATTCGATTTTTATTCTTCGTACATACATACCAGTACAACATACTCGTACTTACAGATGCCAATTTTGCTGAAGGAACGATTCGAGCTACATATACATATTGCAACATTTGTTGTTGTTTTGTATTCGGTATTCAATATTTTTTACCTACTTAATTCTGTTCCCTTCGCCGAACCAAGGCCTGTTACCCTTCATCATCATAATGCATAATAGAGAAACTAAACTTTTATTGGTTTTTGTTGTTGCGCGCCTTCTATGCTTATTTCTCTCCAGATGATATTTTGTATTTGTATCGGTATATTCTCATAAGACGTTTTGGATTTAAAAGGTATAAGAAATTGAACACAGTGGAAATAATATTATGTGGAAGTAAAATAGCCACGTGGTTTATCCTACAAACGGCTGGTTTTTTTACGTTACTTTGTGTTGTGCGATATGAGGGTCAATTTTTGCAATAACACTAAACATATTTCGATGTAGATTATACTCGTAGTAGAAAAAATAAAATTTCCAATTCGTTTTGGATTTCTGAATAAAAAAAATTATCTCGTAAACACGTTTATCATTAAAAATATTTCGAGAGTGCGGGGAATTCCAGATTAGTGTATTTTATACTCAGAGTTATCTGAGTGGTTTTCCGTAACCCTATAATGATATTGTAATATTTTAGTACTGTTAGAATTTAAATTTCACTCAATAAATCGTTTTAACTTCGATCTGTAAGACCAAGCTATTGAAACCCTGATAAAATTGATGTGAAATTGTCCTGGTCCAAAACCATTTTTCTCGACGTTCTGAAGGTCCTTGATCCCACAAAAATGCAAGAAAAAGTTTGTCTGTCCGTCTGGATTCGATTTTTCCGCGAGGTCGGGTGCTTGTTGCCAATTCAGCTGGTATACCAGAAAATATAAAATTTTCATAATAAAGACAAGTTATAAACCAGTCAAACTAGTCAAAATATCGCTTCTCATTCATCGAAAAATATATTGTTTAGAATTAGTAGACTAGCTCCGACACACGGTAGGCACACTATCGCACAGCGATAATAACAAATTAATTTCAAAGCCAAGTTAATTAAATCTACTTCAAGTCCAGTAAATGGACTTCTAGTCCATCGAAAGCCGACTAAATAATCATCAGCAAATTTCCCAACCGAAATCAAGCGCTATACAATAACCAGTGAAACCGAGTTTCATCATTCAACAATCACAAAACATCTGGCCATAAGGGATAAGTTACTTGAGCAACAAGACATTGTTAGAGGAAAAATAACTCAATTAGAGAGCAATTACAACAAAGATGAACCATCTCGCAAGGCGAGCAAATATTTGAAAATTAAAATAGAACAATTGAAAACTCTAAACGCAGAGTTCGCAAAAGCGGATGAACAAATATACAACCTTGTCCCTCCAATCAATAAAGATCATCCATCTACAAACAACTTGTAGAATAAATGTACCAGCGATTAAGCAATCCGACACCGCTAACGCCATCGTGCAGCCTGGAGTTCATACCCGAGACAGACGATTCTAATAAAAAATTTGATAGGTCAAAGCAGCAATAGCACGCTCAACCAAATGCTATACGACGACAGGATTTTAAAATGAGGGAAATAGCGAAAATCAAAAATGACTTTGAAGCAAAAGAAGGCAAGCGAGATATGCAAAACGGTACATGCAGCGGACGAAGAATCAAATAATCTATAGGCACGAAGAGCTTTTTGTCGAGGCCTCAGACGAATACTATGAGTGGCTAGAATACTTCACAAGAAGAAGGATTATGAAGCATTAAAAGAAAGTTACACAAAGATGATAATTGAAGTGACTTCTGCAATAGAAGAAACGTCAGCTAGCAGTGGCATAACATCAGAAATGAAGCTGAAGCCGATTGAAATACCCACATTTTATGGGTAGTTTTTGTAAAATATCCAAACGTCTGATAGACCAAAATAAAACGCTCACTCACACACGCATAGAATAAACTAATTGAAAAACCAACTTAGTGGAGCAACAGCTAATCTAATATGCCAGTTGGAATCAACCGCTGATAATTATAAAATGCCCGGTCTGTAGTACCATTAACAATAGATACAACAACAAACGCTTAATCATATCTGCTTACCTAAATCCGCATTTAGGAATTTGAACAACATAGCTAATGAGTGTATACCCGCGGTCAGAAAGAAGCCTATATAAACGTCGAATCCTGGAATTCATTTGTAATTTTCACATTATCAAAGAAATTGGACAATGAAATACGACGAATATGAAAGTTCGCTTCAGGAACCAATTGAATTTTAGAAAACCCTACGCAAGATTTGCATCTATTGCCGATGAACCATACACACGATCTAGGCTGCCGTCAACAACAGATAAAAATCTAATAGTGCTACTATATCAGCTATGTAGAAGATGCCTATCATCACCACATAAAACATACTATTTCGCATACAGCAAAGCCCAAAGTACGAACCACGAGCACAGGAGAAGTAAAAATTTTGAAACTAATAACTAACGTAGACCACGATAAAGTACACGTATTGTCCACGATACATTAAGAGTCCTGATTGACCCAGGATCTCAAGCAACTTACATTACCGAGGAAGCAGTTCAAAAATTGAAAGTTGAAGCAAAAAGTATATGTCAAAATAGCTGAAGTCGGTGGACACAACATTGGGGAGGAAAACAAAATAGTGAGCATCCAACCTGTCAGAGCATCCAAATTTGAATTACACTTAGAGTCTTTAGTATTTATGAGCTTTTAGCTTACAACACGACGATAACACATCGGAGCCCATAGACATTTGCTTGGAGCGGATTATTATCCAAGGATCGTATTGAGTGATATTATAAAAGGAAATCCAGAACAATTAGGATGGATCGAAGTCGGAAAATTTAAGAGCTCATGTATCCACCATCATCACATAAAATCTATGATATCGTATATCGAATTAGAAAATTAGCAAAGGAAATTTGGGACACTGAAGACGTAGAACGAAAATTTACATACTAGGTCGCATTGCCATTTAAAGCGACAATTTCATATTAGGCGAATCAAGGAAAAAGCTAAAGCACGCCTTCTTCAATTCTTCAAGTGGAAAAACAACTAATTAAAAACTACTCTTTGACGCTTCAGCAAAAACCGTCAAATGGAAAACCGTTAAATGACCTGCTCCACACCGGTCCAACAATACAAAAACCACTCGTACGGACTTTAAAGCTCACATCGAAAAAATGTGTAGGCAAATAAAAAACAATTCTTCCTCCCGATCAAAGCTACCAGTTGATATTATGGAGAAACGACAAAGGTGCAATCAATACGAACAGGCTGAAAACGGTTACGAACGGAACAGCCTCGCCTACATATATAGCCACAAGAGTCCTATGCCGACTAGCCCAAGATGAGGGCGACAAATATCCATCAGCAAAAAGAGCAATTAATGAAGATTTTTTTGTAGACGACATACTGACAGGAGTGAATACGATTAAACAAACTATCATAATGCAAGACCAATTAAAGAAATGTTTGCGGCTTCAAGCTAGGCTTCAGGCTGGGGAGGCTTCAAGCTGGGGAGTAGCTACAACCAGAAGATACTAGGAAACATAGAAACTGAGCATCAAAATGAAAACAACCACATATTCGAAATAGGGGAAACTATTAAAACCCTCGGTATCTTATGAAATCCTACAGAAGGTATTTAACAAAAAGAAAAGTGCTATGCGAGACTTCTAAACAATTTGGCCCCATAGGGTGGCTGATACCAGTTATAATAAAAGCAAAAATATTCATGCAACAACTATGGACATTAAGAACAGAGTGGAACACACCACAGCCCATTGAATTATAAGCAAAATAGATTTACTATGCTATCCAATCACAAAATTACAAACATTTCAGAGATTGGCTCGCATAGTGGCTATATAGGTTTCAAAAGGCATACATTGTGGAATTAAAATCACCTAATGCCATTTCGAAATTAGCCGTAGGGCTCTCGAAAATAATTTTTGAACATTCACGCTTTTCGCGATTTTTATATGGAAGGATGTCGTTGTGGCTTATGGTAAATTACAAAAATCTGAGAGATTGGCTCGCATAGTGTCTATATAGGTTTGAAAGGGCATACATTGTGGAATTAAAATCACCTAATGCCATTTCGAAATTAGCCGTAGGGCTCTCGAAAATAATTTTTGAACATTCACGCTTCTCGCGATTTTTATATGGAAGGATGTCGTTGTAGCTTATGGTAAATTACAAAAATCTCAGAAATTGGATCGCATAGTGGCGATATAGGTTTGAAAGGGCAAACATTGTGGAATTAAAATCACCTAATGCCATTTCGAAATTAACCGTAGGGCTCTCGAAAATATTTTATGAACATTCACGGTTCTTGAGATTTTTATATGGAAGGATGTCGTTGTAGCTTATGGTAAATTACAAAAACCTCAGGGAGTGGCTCGCATAGTGGCAATATAGGTTTGAAAGGGCATACATTTTGGAATTAAAATCACTTAATGCCATTTCGAAACTACCGTAGGGCTCTCGAAAATATTTGTTGAACGTTTACGGTTTTCGCGATTTTTATATGGAAGGATGACGTTGTAGCTTATGGTAAATTATAAAAATCTCATAGATTGGCTCGCATAGTGGCTATAAAGGGTTGAAAGGGTACACATTGTGGAATTAAAATCACCTAATGCCATTTCGAAATTAGCCGTAGGGCTCTCGAAAATAATTTTTGAACATTCACGCTTCTCGCGATTTTTAGATGGAAGGATGTCGTTGTAGCTTATGGTAAATTACAAAAATCTCAGAGATTGGTTCGCATAGTGGCTATATAGGTTTGGAAGGGCATACATTGTGGAATTAAACTTCACGGTTTTCGCGATTTTTATATGGAAGGATGTCGTTGTAGCTTATGGTAAATTACAAAAATCTCAGAGATTGGCTCGCATAGTGGCTATATAGGTTTGGAAGGGCATACATTGTGGAATTAAAATCACCTAATGCCATTTCGAAATTAGCCGTAGGGCTCTCGAAAATAATTTTTGAACATTCACGGTTTTCGCGATTTTTATATGGAAGGATGTCGTTGTAGCTTATGGTAAATTACAAAAGTCTCAGAGATTGGCTCGAATAGGGGCTATATAGCTTTGAAAGGGCATACATTGTGGAATTAAAATCACCTAACGCCATTTCGAAATTAGTCGTAGGGATCTCGAAAAAAATTTTTGAACATTCACGCTTTTCGCGATTTTTATATGGGAGGATGTCGTTGTAGCTTATGGTAAATTACAAAAATCTCAGAGATTGGCTCCCAGAGTTGCAATGTAGGGCTGAAATGGCATACATTGTGGAATTAAAGTCACCTAATGCCATTTCGAAATTAGCCGTAGGGCTCTCGAAAATAATTTTTGAACATTTATCGTTTTCGTGATTTTTATATGGAAGGAAATCGTTGTAGCTTATGGCAAATTACAAAAACTTCAGAGATAGGCACATATAGTAGCTATATAAGGTTGAAACGGTACACATTGTGGAATTAAAATCACCTAATGCCATTTCGAAATTAGCCGTAGGGCTCTCGAAAATAATTTTTGAACATTCACGCTTTTCGCGATTTTTATTTGGAAGGAAGTCTTTGTAGCTTATGGTAAATTACAAAAATCTCAGAGATTGGCTCGCGTAGTGGCTATATATGTTTCAAAAGGCATACATTGTGGAATTAAAATCGCCTAAGGCCATTTCGAAAACTAGCCGTAGGGGTCTCGAAAATAATTTTTGAACATTCACGGTTTTCGCGATTTTTATTTGGAAGGAAGTCGTTGTAGCTTATGGTAAATTACAAAAATCTCAGAGATTGGCTCGCATAGTGTCTATATAGGGTTGAAAGGGCATACATTGTTGAATTAAAATCACCTAATGCCATTTCGAAATTAGCCGTAGGGGTCTCGAAAATAATTTTTGAACATTCACGGTTTTCGCGATTTTTATTTGGAAGGAAGTCGTTGTAGCTTATGGTAAATTACAAAAATCTCAGAGATTGGCTCCCAGAGTTGCAATGTAGGGCTGAAAGGGCATACATTGTGGAATTAAAGTCACCTAATGCCATTTCGAAATTAGCCGTAGGGCTCTCGAAAATAATTTTTGAACATTTATCGTTTTCGTGATTTTTATATGGAAGGAAATCGTTGTAGCTTATGGCAAATTACAAAAACTTCAGAGATAGGCACATATAGTAGCTATATAAGGTTGAAACGGTACACATTGTGGAATTAAAATCACCTAATGCCATTTCGAAATTAGCCGTAGGGCTCTCGAAAATAATTTTTGAACATTCACGCTTTTCGCGATTTTTATATGGGAGGATGTCGTTGTAGCTTATGGTAAATTACAAAAATCTCAGAGATTGGCTCCCAGAGTTGCAATGTAGGGCTGAAATGGCATACATTGTGGAATTAAAGTCACCTAATGCCATTTCGAAATTAGCCGTAGAGCTCTCGAAAATAATTTTTGAACATTTATCGTTTTCGTGATTTTTATATGGAAGGAAATCGTTGTAGCTTATGGCAAATTACAAAAACTTCAGAGATAGGCACATATAGTAGCTATATAAGGTTGAAACGGTACACATTGTGGAATTAAAATCACCTAATGCCATTTCGAAATTAGCCGTAGGGCTCTCGAAAATAATTTTTGAACATTCACGCTTTTCGCGATTTTTATTTGGAAGGAAGTCTTTGTAGCTTATGGTAAATTACAAAAATCTCAGAGATTGGCTCGCGTAGTGGCTATATATGTTTCAAAAGGCATACATTGTGGAATTAAAATCGCCTAAGGCCATTTCGAAAACTAGCCGTAGGGGTCTCGAAAATAATTTTTGAACATTCACGGTTTTCGCGATTTTTATTTGGAAGGAAGTCGTTGTAGCTTATGGTAAATTACAAAAATCTCAGAGATTGGCTCGCATAGTGTCTATATAGGGTTGAAAGGGCATACATTGTTGAATTAAAATCACCTAATGCCATTTCGAAATTAGCCGTAGGGGTCTCGAAAATAATTTTTGAACATTCACGGTTTTCGCGATTTTTATTTGGAAGGAAGTCGTTGTAGCTTATGGTAAATTACAAAAATCTCAGAGATTGGCTCCCAGAGTTGCAATGTAGGGCTGAAAGGGCATACATTGTGGAATTAAAGTCACCTAATGCCATTTCGAAATTAGCCGTAGGGCTCTCGAAAATAATTTTTGAACATTTATCGTTTTCGTGATTTTTATATGGAAGGAAATCGTTGTAGCTTATGGCAAATTACAAAAACTTCAGAGATAGGCACATATAGTAGCTATATAAGGTTGAAACGGTACACATTGTGGAATTAAAATCACCTAACGCCATTTCGAAATTAGTCGTAGGGATCTCGAAAATAATTTTTGAACATTCACGCTTTTCGCGATTTTTATATGGGAGGATGTCGTTGTAGCTTATGGTAAATTACAAAAATCTCAGAGATTGGCTCCCAGAGTTGCAATGTAGGGCTGAAATGGCATACATTGTGGAATTAAAGTCACCTAATGCCATTTCGAAATTAGCCGTAGGGCTCTCGAAAATAATTTTTGAACATTTATCGTTTTCGTGATTTTTATATGGAAGGAAATCGTTGTAGCTTATGGCAAATTACAAAAACTTCAGAGATAGGCACATATAGTAGCTATATAAGGTTGAAACGGTACACATTGTGGAATTAAAATCACCTAATGCCATTTCGAAATTAGCCGTAGGGCTCTCGAAAATAATTTTTGAACATTCACGCTTTTCGCGATTTTTATTTGGAAGGAAGTCTTTGTAGCTTATGGTAAATTACAAAAATCTCAGAGATTGGCTCGCGTAGTGGCTATATATGTTTCAAAAGGCATACATTGTGGAATTAAAATCGCCTAAGGCCATTTCGAAAACTAGCCGTAGGGGTCTCGAAAATAATTTTTGAACATTCACGGTTTTCGCGATTTTTATTTGGAAGGAAGTCGTTGTAGCTTATGGTAAATTACAAAAATCTCAGAGATTGGCTCGCATAGTGTCTATATAGGGTTGAAAGGGCATACATTGTTGAATTAAAATCACCTAATGCCATTTCGAAATTAGCCGTAGGGGTCTCGAAAATAATTTTTGAACATTCACGGTTTTCGCGATTTTTATTTGGAAGGAAGTCGTTGTAGCTTATGGTAAATTACAAAAATCTCAGAGATTGGCTCCCAGAGTTGCAATGTAGGGCTGAAAGGGCATACATTGTGGAATTAAAGTCACCTAATGCCATTTCGAAATTAGCCGTAGGGCTCTCGAAAATAATTTTTGAACATTTATCGTTTTCGTGATTTTTATATGGAAGGAAATCGTTGTAGCTTATGGCAAATTACAAAAACTTCAGAGATAGGCACATATAGTAGCTATATAAGGTTGAAACGGTACACATTGTGGAATTAAAATCACCTAATGCCATTTCGAAATTAGCCGTAGGGCTCTCGAAAATAATTTTTGAACATTCACGCTTTTCGCGATTTTTATATGGGAGGATGTCGTTGTAGCTTATGGTAAATTACAAAAATCTCAGAGATTGGCTCCCAGAGTTGCAATGTAGGGCTGAAATGGCATACATTGTGGAATTAAAGTCACCTAATGCCATTTCGAAATTAGCCGTAGGGCTCTCGAAAATAATTTTTGAACATTTATCGTTTTCGTGATTTTTATATGGAAGGAAATCGTTGTAGCTTATGGCAAATTACAAAAACTTCAGAGATAGGCACATATAGTAGCTATATAAGGTTGAAACGGTACACATTGTGGAATTAAAATCACCTAATGCCATTTCGAAATTAGCCGTAGGGCTCTCGAAAATAATTTTTGAACATTCACGCTTTTCGCGATTTTTATTTGGAAGGAAGTCTTTGTAGCTTATGGTAAATTACAAAAATCTCAGAGATTGGCTCGCGTAGTGGCTATATATGTTTCAAAAGGCATACATTGTGGAATTAAAATCGCCTAATGCCATTTCGAAATTAATCGTAGGGCTCCCGAAAATATTTTTTGAACATTCACGGTTTTCGCGATTTTTATATGGAAGGATGTCGTTGTAGCTTATGGTAAATTACGAAAATCTCAGAGATTGGCTCGCATAGTGTCTATATAGGTTTGAAAGGGCATACATTGTTGAATTAAAATCACCTAATGCCATTTCGAAATTAGCCGTAGGGCTCTCGAAAATAATTTTTGAACATTCACGCTTCTCGCGATTTTTATATGGAAGGATGCCGTTGTAGCTTATGGTAAATTACAAAAATCTCAGAAATTGGATCGCATAGTGGCGATATAGGTTTGAAAGGGCATACATTGTGGAATTAAAATCACCTAATGCCATTTCGATATTAACCCTAGGGCTCTCGAAAATAATTTTTGAACATTCACGGTTTTCGCGATTTTTATTTGGAAAGATGTCGTTATAGCTTATGGTAAATTAAAAAATCTCAGAGATTGGCTCGTGTAGGGGTTATATAGGTTTGAAGAGGCATACATTGTGGAATTACAATCACCTAACGCCATTTCGAAATTAGTCGTAGGGCTCTCGAAAATAATTTTTGAACATTCACGCTTTTCGCGATTTTTATATGGAAGGATGTCGTTGTAGCTTATGGTAAATTACAAAAACCTCAGAGAGTGGCTCGCATAGTGGGAATATAGGTTTGAAAGGGCATACATTGTGGAATCAAAATCACCTAATGCCATTTCGAAACTACCATAGGGCTCTCGAAAATATTTGTTGAACGTTTACGGTTTTCTCGATTTTTATATGGAAGGATGTCGTTGTAGCTTATGGTAAATTACAAAAATCTCAGAGATTGGCTCCCAGAGTTGCAATGTAGGGCTGAAAGGGCATACATTGTTGAATTAAAGTCACGTAATGCCATTTCGAAAATAGCCGTAGGGCTCTCGAAAATAATTTTTGAACATTTATCGTTTACGCGATTTTTATATGGAAGGATATCGTTGTAGCTTATGGTAAATTACAAAAACCTCAGAGAGTGGCTCGCATAGTGGCTATATAGGTTTGAAAGGGCGCACATTGTGAAATTAAAATCACCTAATGGCATTTCGAAATTAGTCGTAGGGCTGTCGAAAATAATTTTTGAACATTCACGGTTTTCGCGATTTTTATATGGAAGGATGTCGTTGTAGCTTATGGTAAATTACAAAAACCTCAGGGAGTGGCTCGCATAGTGGGAATATAGGTTTGAAAGGGCATACATTGTGGAATCAAAACCACTTAATGCCATTTCGAAACTACCGTAGGGCTCTCGAAAATATTTGTTGAACGTTTACGGTTTTCTCGATTTTTATATGGAAGGATGTCGTTGTAGCTTATGGTAAATTACAAAAATCTCAGAGATTGGCTCCCAGAGTTGCAATGTAGGGCTGAAAGGGCATACATTGTTCGAAAATAATTTTTGAACATTTATCGTTTTCGTGATTTTTATATGGAAGGAAGTCGTTGTAGCTTATGGCAAATTACAAAAACTTCAGAGATTGGCACACATAGTAGCTATATAAGGTTGAAAGGGTACACATTGTGGAATTAAAATCACTTAATGCCATTTCGAAATTAGCCGTAGGGCTCTCGAAAATAATTTTTGAACATTCACGATTTTCGCGATTTTTATATGGAAGGATGTCGTTGTAGCTTATGGTAAATTACAAAAACTTCAGAGATTGGCACACATAGTAGCTATATAAGGTTGAAAGGGTACACATTGTGGAATTAAAATCACTTAATGCCATTTCGAAATTAGTCGTAGGGCTCTCGAAAATAATTTTTGAACATTTATGGTTTTCGCGATTTTTATATGGAAGGATGTCGTTGTAGCTTATGGTAAATTACAAAAACCTCAGAGAGTGGCTCGCATAGTGGCTATATAGGTTTGAAAGGGCACACATTGTGAAATTAAAATCACCTAATGGCATTTCGAAATTAGTCGTAGGGCTCTCGAAAATAATTTTTGAACATTCACGGTTTTCGCGATTTTTATATGGAAGGATGTCGTTGTAGCTTATGGTAAATTACAAAAATCTCAGAGATTGGCTGATATCATTAGGATATTCCTGATGATTAAAATTATTTCTGAAAATTATTATATTTAATACAAAAATTTAATCTATTTTACAAATATTTTTTTTTATTTGCACTTTATAGAAATGCACACTTATCCAAATATCTGTCTAAAATCCATATTTTGTCTAAAAAATTATTTTTGGACACTCGCGTAAATTTCTGTTCAAATTATAGAAGTGTCCAAAAATTTAAAAGTGTCCAGAAACTTCACACCGGTGATTACTATACGAAATAAAGGAAAGTAAAATGTAAAAATCGAGCAAACATAGTGTGAAATAATTTATTGACGGGGCGAAGGATTGAAATAAGTGGTTAAGAAATTTTATCTACAACTATGTTAATAATATTTGACAATTATTATCAGCAATTTCGCCATTCAAATTCTTCGAAAATGTCAAACAATTGTTATTCTGGACGTTGGAAAAATTCTATTACTTTTAAACTATCTGATAGTTTTACTGGAAGTTCCCACATGACACTATATTCCCACCATGTACACCTTGTATCATTTTTAGAGCAACGAATGCAAGGTAGCTCGCTAATCCAGCTTGCCAGCCCCAATAAAATGAAGACAATAATAAAGTCGTTTGACACGATTTCCTTCATTAAAAACCAAATACAATAAATCGTTTCTCATTATAAATTACTCTAAGTACTTGAAAACAAAATACATCTACAAATTACTCAACAACCCGAAAAATTATGAATGAAAATTATTAAAATCTATAAATACAATTTTCGACATTTAATACATATTTCATTATTTATTTATTTAAATATACACATTTTAAATACATGTCTTGTGTACGATTGTAATTCATTCTTAAATAAGTATTTGACAGTTTGACGTCTCAAAATAATCACTACACAAGAGAAAAATATATACTCGTATGTATACAAGAATAACGTTCATATTTATTTAATACTTGAAATTATTAATATTTAAGAACAGAATTATTATTTTTTTGTATTTATTTATTTTATTCATTCAATTTTTGGTTTCTTGTGTGTCGGAATGCTTATGTACATATGTACGAGTAAAATGATATTAATTGATAAAAATTATAAGACAAAAACAAGAACATGAATAAGATACCGAAAAAAGGGGTTTGCTCATAAATCTGTTTTGTTATTATGATTGTTGTTGAACAGCTTTTTGATCTTTGTCATCAATTTGGTTGTTAAATTAGGACAACCGGAAATTATATATTTGCTTTCGGTTTCTTAAATAAATACAAAAGATATACGCAATGATATTATCGTTATTACAGAAACAAAAACTTATTTTTGGTCTTGCTTAATTAATTTAAATTAGCAAACGCGTCCCACCCAAATATTTCTATAATACCCGTATACAACAAATATACGAGTATAGACATTTTATCTTGTTTCTTATATTGTTTTGCAGTTGCAGGCATTTCCGTTTTTTATAAATATTTAGCGAAATAATTTCAGATCTCTCATCCACACCTACTCTCGTCTATAGATTATCTAGCTATCTCTAGACAATGTTATATAAATAAAAATTCAAAATATTTAGGTCGGAAACTGCTTAATATGGGCATCTACACCGGTATACAGCTAACGCGATCTTATTACAAAATATTTTCGAATTGGTGGTTTATGACTAGTTCATATGATTAATATTCAGTGATTCGTAACCGGTGAACCGCGCAACATGAACTATATTAAGTAGCTGTTAAAAATTTAAGAACCACTGATCTATATTTATTATAGTAAACACCAGCTTGATCCAAGGCCCTCTAAATCATCGTTTATACATAAACCATAATAAATAAGTGCGAGCATCGCGATATAACAAATATTTATATCCGTTATGCGAGTATTCTATTCGAAAGTCATAAATATTACTTACCACTTTCGAAAACACTAAAAAAATTTAAAATTAATTAATTTTTCATTTAATTTATAAAATAAAAAATTAATTTATTGGAATTCTTGAATTTTTATTTTTTGTTGGTTAATTTTATATGTTAGGAATTTAAAACAACTTTTTTTTTGGTGTTGAGTTGTTTTGAAACATTGACCTTTAAGAAAGCGCAATAAACCAAAACAAAGCAAAATAGAGGAAAGAATAATGCTTAATGCTCTTGTTGTTATGTTCAGTTCCTTAAAAAACTCTTTCCAATTCACACACACACACTCACCACTATAAAACCAAACTCGAACATAACTTTGTTGCTGTAGTTGGAGGTTTGCAAAAAAATTTATTAACAAAATGAAATGGAATTTTTTAAACTGTCAAGCTATAAAATTTGGACAGGGTGGTTGCTATATGAGATATCATAAAATCGGCGAGCTTTTAGCGTACATTTTGTGATCGAACAATAATATTTTTTGTGTTTCGCTGGAATTGTGCGTCATGCAATTTAATGTTGAGGCATTAATGTATGTAAATAGAATGTTTGATTGATCACCTGAATAATAAAATTTACATTTAAATAATTTGCTTAAAGCATATACGTCATATCCGTGAATGTTATGACAAGATTTTGGAATGTTTATTACCGACATGTCCTATTATTAGGAAACAAATATTTAAAGTGCACGGTTCTTCTGTCGGCGTTGTTGTTGAAATACTTTTTATGTCACTCTTAACGGTGGGCTCAACCGTTAAGAGGTAATGCAACTACAACTTTATCATCTACAAATTTGGGTGACTGCATGGGAACAAGGCAGTAGAAATGGTTTTAATGGAAGGAAAGAGTCCACATCTTCCCAACATACCAGTATATGTTACATTCAGCAGCATTGGGACCCAGGTAAGATTCAATGGAGTAATCAAACCGAATGTGAAAACTGTTTATGTCACCTAAATATTTATTTTTCTTGAGAAATTGAGTTACATTTGTTTCAATACCAATTAGCAGTCGCTCTTTCTGATTCTGTAATCCAATTGTTTCTGTCTTTTTTGTTTTTCTTTTGTATACCTCTGCTTATTTATGTTTTTGAAATTAGCAGTTTGGATCCAGAATTAAATTTGTGTGAACCCATCGTAAACTGGAATACAGTTTTTGTGATCAAATTTTACTCTCTAAAAAAATTGTGCTACATCATTCTGTGGTTATCTCTGAGATGGATGAGATAGATGAAGATGATTAAGTGGAAATCCGTATGAGTGACTTAGATATTCCTCCATTTTCATTTCGTCATCAGGTATAACAATATCTAAGAACCATTTGCACTGGAGGAGTTTAAGAGGTCTGGAATGGATTATGTGAATCGAGAGAAATATTCGCGGAAAAATGGCTTTTAAAAGAAATGTAAATATTTATTTGCCCATTATATTAGGGGAGTTAGTTGGAGGGTATATTAGGGGGAGTTTTTAAGGGTTGTCGCTTACCCTAAAAATCTCAAGTTGATGCGTATGTTGAGATTGGCGCCATTGGCTCTTATCCGTCTGGCCCAATTATGGCAAATTATAATTTGTGGTTCCCGGAAGTACGAGTTCCAGAATCCGAAGCTAGTAATATCAACTTGTAATGATGACCATATTATATTATTTTTTGGAACGATGTATAGTTAAGTTTGTTACCATATTTATGGTAAGGCAGTTTTAGTGTGACCTGATGGCATTGTTTCTGGGATCAAATCCTTGGCTAACTTCATAGACATTTTAATTTTTAAGTTTTTTATTTTATTTCAACTAATTTATTGCTAAACAACATTGGGCACGTTCAGAACCGCAAACTGTTGGCATCTTGATTAGTTCTAAACATTTTCACAACGTTGGCTTTGATTTTACTCAACATTGTTGTGATTTGTAATCCCCAATTTACGAGTTATTGATGCTTTCCTCGTATAATAATGAAAGCAACTTTTAATTTAAATACTTTGAATGAAAGGTCTTTTTATAGTGACATTTTGTGTCATTAATCACACACTAATAATCATATTTGAACGTCATATTTTTAACGTTTTTATAAAACCCCAACCAATTTTGGAAATACGAGTACGTATGTGAGGTTCGACCGGTCTGAAAATATAAACTACATATAGATTTCTATGCACATATCGTAATAGTCGTTTGCATGCGATAAAGACATAAAATTAATTAAAAAAATTTACTAGAATATCAAGTAAGTACAAAATTGAAGTCGTACATCAAAAAGACATATCACATGACATACGTACGAGTATATAATCGACGTACCAGCATAATGTTTGACATTTCATCAAAGCCAACAATCAAAAATTTTATGAAATTGTTTATTAATTGAAATCAAAAAAATTCACTTAAACATAATTTTTATGTTATTGTTATTATTATTATTGCTATTATTTTTAATTATTATGAAAAGTTAGCCCTCATAACAACATTTCCAATTTTTATGAATTTAGACACGAATAATGTTCAGTGCACATACATTGTTAATTATAATGTAAGACTGTGAAATTGATATTGTTCTGTGTGGTTTTATGACTTTGTGTTATGTATAACACATAGAATAATGTATGTTGATGAACCAAACTAGACATTCCATAAATGTGAGAAAGTTGATAATAGCTGTTTTTAGGTTCGGTCCATGTTTCATGAAACAACGCAGAGGCGCTTACTACGTTTCAAATTAAAATTTGTGTTCTAACCCAAAATTTGGATCAGGCTTTCCATTCAAATTTGAACTGACCCGAATCAATGGGTGTCATAATACATGGCAAATATAGAAGTAGAAATGGCGCAATGAGGTAAAACAGATTAGGGAATATTATCACATTACTCGCAACGAAATCTCAATCTAACACGGAATGAATATGTGCGCTATAATTTTAGCCTGAAGTATGTCCCAACTTTATGCTAACTTTTTGTAATGAGTAAATATTGGCTAAACTTTCGTAATAACGAATTTTTAAATTTAAAATATTTGGAAATGTAAATTTGATATACAGGTATAGTGGTAAAAATGCGAATTAGCCGTTTATTTTGAGAGACAGAAACAACTGATTTCAACGAATAAATAAGAACTTGTTCTAGAAGTGAAATTTGAGGGTATTTCTAAAACGATTTGTCGCTAGAGTCGAGGAAGTCATTTGTCCAACATACAAAAAGTTTGTATGACCATTTACTGAAATGTTTCATCTTGAGTAATACCTTCCATGCGATTTACGGGTATAGTTTGAATGGCTTGCAGTTAGATATTAATGTTAAAAGCTATTAATGGTACCGTGCGTGACGTACATCGTTAGGTTTGCCGGAGTATATACTTTCATTTGTAACGGTACTTTGGTTGCGGGTGCGCATGCTTGCCAATCCTTTATCCACGAGTACTCAGTCCTGGGAGGGTATCAGAGAGCAACCATATACACTCGTCACAAAATATTAATTCATGTGCATGTCATTGGTAAACGCGTTTATTTTAGTTAATACAGTAATCTCCCGCTTTACGGACAGGATGCGTTCCTCATAAACTGTCCGTAAATCGAAAATCCGTTAAACGAAACCGCTATTAGTATGAGATCCTATTGGAAAGTGATAGATGCGTTCCAGCTAGTAAAAATACCCGTAAAAGAACCCAATTTTACTATAGATTCACTCTAATAATGGGAAGTTACAGTGAAAACCCTGTAACTGCGTTATACGAAACCTAATTTTATAAAGTAAGGAAACCGTAAAAACACCAAAGTAATGAATAAATTTCAATAAAACACAAACCATTTATTCATTTTCAATAAATAAAATTCATACAAATCATTAATTCAGTTTTAATTTTATAACTCTTAAATTATTAAATGTAATTCTGAGGTCTTATGAGCTGGTCGGAGCTGTCGCTATAATTTTCATCAGGACATTCTTCAACAGTAGATGTTTCAGTTATTTTGGAAAAATAACAGTCTAGAGAGGTTTGCTTTGCTGGTTTCTTAGACTCTCGGTACAATTCCTTGTAGCACAGAAGGGAATTTTCAATTTGGCTCGATACTTTAAGGCTTCTTTCTGTAGACGGATCATTCTCAGAAAAAATTTCCATGGCTTCTTCAATAAGAGAAAAGGCTTTTGACATTTTATTTGTTGTCAAAATACGCGAGTTTTCATGCTGAGTAGAGTTCTCCGTCTGTCGCAAATCGGTGGTTTTTTCTACTAGCATTAACAATTTTTCATTCGAAATGTCTTTATCAGCAAATTCTAAGAGTCCTTATATATCTGCGGTGTCTACTTCACTCATTCCAGCTTCATGCGCAATGGTGACGATTTCATTTTGAATTTGTAATGTGATGCCATGTAAGGGGCCGGCAGATTGAAATTTATCCGCACACTCAGGCCATAATTTCATTCCCACGCCATTCATAGTGGCATGCTTTACCTCTTACCATGATTTTATAATATTATCTACTGCATCCTTTATTTTGGATTTTTTTCAAAATTCCTTATTTGAGGGTTGGTTCAACCCATCAATAGACTCAATTAGGTTTTTGAAAACTCGACGAAGGTAGTAGGCTTTAAAATTAGCAATAACACCCTGGTCCATTGGCTGAAGTTATGGTGTTGTATTTGACGGTAGAAATACCACTTTGATGTTTTCTGGGACGTTATTTAGTTTATGGCTGGGGGCATTGTCAACGATTAATAAAGCTTTGTTTGAAATATTTTGATCAGTGTTAAATTTCGAAATTGAATTTAGGAAATCATTATTTAGCAATTCTTCAAAAATGCGTGTTGTCATCCAGCCTTTTTTCTTTGAGCGCTAAGTGATTCCAAGCTGTGATTTATTTATTCCTTTGGAGGCCCGTGGATTTTCCGAATGATAAATGAGTAACGGTTTTAATTTATGATCACCAGAAGCGTTTCCTCCTATCAAAACTGTAATTCGATCTTTGGCTGCCTTGAAACCTGAAGCTGAGTTCTCGTCTTTAGAGATAAAAGTCCTTGCGGGCATTCACTTCCAAGAAAGCCCCGTCTCATCGACATTGCACACCTGTTGTGACGTATATCCATCGGTCTGTATAATTTTTAAAAATTCTTCTGGATACGCTTTCGCTCCCTCGGGATCTGCACTAGCCGCTTCCCCTACAGCTTTTATATTATGCAAAGAATGCCGCTTCTTGAATCGGTCAAACCATGCTTTGCTAGCTAAAAAAGGCTCCGCACGAGATGATTCACCATGTTTAGTAACCAAATCAGTTTGAAGATGCTTAGCTTTCTCTTGTATTACAATCGTGCTTAATGGTACGTTTCTGTTAGTTTGATAGTCTATCCACACACTAAGCAGCCGTTCCATATCCTCAATAATCTCACTTCTTTGTCTTGACACATATTTTGCGGTTAGGGGTGTTACTCTTTTTACACTTGATAAAATTTTATCTCTGTTGTCCTTTATTGTATTAATTGTTGAAGTAGCTAGGCCCAAAACTTGCGATTTCATTATTTTTTTAGCCAGCGTCAAACCGTCTTAAAATAGCTAATTTTAATTCTAATGTTATTGATTTTCGCACTTTTTTACATGCTTTTCGTCGATGCTTGCTATTCGCTTTTCAGACATTTTAGCAATATTAGAGAAATTTAATTGAATTAAAAATATGTATAAAGCGTAAATAAATTAACACTGCACTATACCGCACAACATCAAATACTAATTCGTAAGGACGTTTGATAACTATTTTGGGATTCCCTGTATAACAAAACCAAGCATAAACCATTATTTCATCCGTATACCGAAATTTTGATACTTATATAACAATGTCCGTAATATCGAATTTCCGTTAAGCGAGCGTCCGTAAAGCGAGGGATTACCGTAGCTCACTTTTCATTTCACGTTTTCTGTTACCATCTCTCGTTGCTTCCCGCAAAACGTAATACGTAACACTCAGTTTAAAATGAAATTCTACGACGTCTTAATAATGGCGAATCGCGTAACCTCCAGAGCTCACGTGACTTACAGAGCTCTGTGGCGAAGTGAGTTGCCTGTATATCGTAACCCGTTAGGCGTTTATCGGGTTAGCGGTCAAAATATTTTTACATTTTTATTTAATCGAAATGCCACATATGTGCATTTAGTTTGTCAAATTTACCCCACATCCCCATTAATTGCGCCGTTTAACGCAAACGTTTTCCACTAGTTAATTTATAAGGGGTGTAAGTTAGCACTTTCCCTCCTTTTTTGTTTTAAATTTTTTTTTTATTTACTTGTCTTTTTGGTTTAACTTTAAGAATTGCAGTTAACAACAAAACTATGAACTACATTTCGACGAATTATATACAAAAAATAACACCAGGTGGTCGAACCAGGCCCGCGAAACACCCACCACACTGCTCTTCAGCATGCAACACACAATTTCGTATTAATTAGGACATATTGCATTATTCGTTCTTACGAATCCTAAAAATTATTTTCGTCTTGGCCGTGGTTAACCACATGGGCATCTCGTGATATTTCCTTCACGGCTAGTCGTCTAGCGCGCGACCACTGCAGTAACGGTAATATTTTTCGACTAGCCTACCCGGAGATTTTTGACTTTAATTTTTGTTCTCTCTCTATTTAGGTCTAGCAATATGTAGCCGACTTTACCGGCTTTCTGGTAATCGCGCAGTTGTACTACTTTGATTGTTTATTATCGTCTATGTCAGCTGACCGATCTCAAAATGAATGATCGAATGTGCAGAAATTAATGAAGATGTGCAGTTGTTTGTGTAATTTGGTAGTAAACGAATACGTTCCACAGTTGTGGTTTATCAGTGTACTACTAATCATTTATTACCACATTAATGGAGATTTTGAGCCATCATTTCGGCGCAAAACTTTTAAACAACACGGTCGATACCTCTCTGTCCAACATACAGAAAAACTCTACGACATTTTACGGATATTTCTCAAGTACTGTTTAGTAGTCGCTGTGAGTGACGACCTCATAAGATTGTTATTGGCAAAAATAAGTCAATTATCTATCTTGCCTCGCTCCTGCCGAACGTCGTAGAAATTTTATTATTTTAGAAAGCATAGTGTTTAGAGTTGTTTGTTTTCGTGCTGCCTCATTATATTGCTGGACGGTCCAAAAACGCTTGAAAAATTTGGCTGAAGCATGATGAAACCGCCTCTTTGCCGCTGCTGTTCACACAATTCTCGCACATACGAGTACTGTGATAAACGGTGTCGCAACAGTTTAGGTTTAATTTGATTTCCATTATTTTCAAGCAACCAAAAAAACTTTCAGGTATACGCTTGATATTTACTACTACTACTAGCCTTAATAATTAGAGATAATCTAAACCTCAAACACGCTCATATTTGTTGATAGGTAGATAGATAGATTAGGGGTGGTGTGATCGAAACCCGCTATACTTACAGCGTCAGCCTGCTATGTTGTTTACAAGCCAACGGAAGCATATCGTTTTTTCGTTGCAGTTAAAAAAAATTTCAAAATGGAATTCAAACGCAGCAGTCTTATTGCTTTGAATATGGCTGGTAAATCGCAAAAAGCCATTATTAATGAGCTACGACATTTAGATGTGAACAAAATGTTTGTGTATCGGACCATTACACGTTACAATGATATTATCGGTAGCATCAAAAACGCCATGGAGATGGACTTCCAAAAACAGCAACATCACCCAAAATAGTTTGAACGATGAAGGCCAGAATTCAACGTGATCCACGGGAAAGAGCCGTTCAATTAGCGAGAAATCTCAATGTGTCTGCTCGTAGCATGGGGCGCATTTGGTTAGAGTGCAAATCAAAAGACAATTTAGGCCAGCGAATTGCTCCGCGAAAGCAAGCGCCTGCATCAGTAATGGTTGAGGCCGCGCTAACTACCACGTGAAGCTTCCCACTCGTTTTCATTGAACTTTTTAATTTAACCGATTTTTCATATAAAAAAGAAAAGTTCAATACAACCATAGTAACATATGGATAAAGATAAGGCTCTAATATTGAATATTTGGAAATGGTCTGTGTTTATTTTGGACACAAAGTATGCTAACTTTTAGGCCCAAATTCCCGATGGATGTTTATATGGCTTTTGTAAACGTGCTGATACGTAATGGCTATATGCATCTAATACGATTTGATTTACACCATCCGCCATGATTTACAATGTAACACAATTTTTTAAATATTACAATTGTTATCTGTATAATATCGCATTACCAATTTAGCAACTTTTCTGGATAATTTTAGCTTTCTCATATTAATTAATACAAATTTTGTAGATACATAGATGAAAAAATTATTTCGGGATTAGATATGCGATTTCCATATTAGCAAAGAAATACACCAAAATTGAAAAGGTGTTTTTCGGGCTGGTTTTTCGGACCGGCTTCACATACATATTACCCTCCGTGTACATTACTTTTGCTCCAAAAAACCAAATTTTACTAAAAATAAAATTTCAAACGAGAATTGAACTCTTTCGTTTAAATTTTACTTTTCATCTCGAAATTATTTCCTAATCTTAATAATAATCTTATTAGTATAAGGCGACACAATTTATTTATCAGATCAAACATTTATTATAAATCACTAAATGAAGATTAATTTCGTTTTGTATACGTAAAAGTTTGGCAGCGAATTTTACCGTAAAATTTGAGGGAAAGTGCTAATTATAATTAATTAATAATAAATTGCACATGCAATTTATAAAATGTGTCCGGACATTGATCGGTTGGCCGTGCCAATTGTTACAGTATTATCGTGGACATATGTCTGTATTAAGAAGAGACTTGGCCGATGTCAACTAGGTCGACCACATACGAGCAGCATGATATGTATTTTTATACTATTAAATGTGTTAGGCTTTAAATCCCATTACAATTAACTAATTACACTGTGCTTGAACCGCAAATTTTTTTGTGACAAGTTGGGCACCGACGGGGTAAATCTAATTCAAGTATACTGAATTCAATGGTAGTCCCATTTCAAAATTAGTCCCCATTTTTCAGATATCGCTTTCGACACGTTTTGGCTCTGAGTCAAATATTTGTCAAAATCTACACTCATTTTCACATTGAAAGCTCTTGAACCATTAAGATGTTCGTTTTGCTTTCTTCAGCAAAGTTGTTGCGCAAGCCAAGACAAATAACTTTGCCGATCATATCAAGACCGAAAAACCACATCTACATTCATTTATTGCATTTAAATCGATTGAAATCGATCGATTAAACATCGCATCGACAAATATAGATCCAATAGAAACCATTTAAAAGAAAATTAAATTGATTCAGTTGATTTTGCGGTGATTTTCCATAATTTTTCATAAAAAATTAACATTTTTCCTAACTTTTTAATTTTAATTTTCTGATTCGTTCGTGTCGCCTTCGGGATCTTCTTCCTCTTGCAAATTCCAACACATGTCACCCAAGAGTTCGTGTAGCTTTTTGGCGCTGTACCAACGTTCGTACTCATCGGATTCGACTGGTGATTGTTCGACGAATTTTTCGACATGACATTGCGAAAAATGTATTTTCAATGACATTCGAATGTTTATATTATGAAAAGCGATCAGCATATTTTCAATATATTTGCGCCAATCATCGGATCGATTAATTCCGAGAACATGCTTTCTTTTACACATTTCTCTGCCACAAGCTCTCGTTCACTGAGAGCATTTTCAAATGCAACATCGTTCATCAAACGACGAATATCTGGTCCATTAAGTATTCCTGTAATAAAAACAAGATACGAAATGAAATTTCATTTGATCAAAACTTAGATTCAAACACCAACCTATTTTTATTTTCATTCCACTTAAACGTGAAAAAATGCGACGCAATTCGATGAACGCATTTTTTTAACTACAAGCTTGATATGAAGAGGTGGTCGCAATTTTTTTTCAATTTTTAAAAAAGCTTTTTTAAAACTCTTGTTCAGTCGTACTTCATAAGCCGTAAATTTTATTGGTTTTTGTGTTGATTTTGTCGTTAAGTAAATTATTGCTGTTTTTTTTTGTATATTTTCAGGGTGTGAATTTTGGCCGCAATTTGACTCATGACTAATGAGAAATTTGTATACGTACAGTATACAAATGTCTCATGAGTCAAATTCTCATTGATGTGTTTTTTATATCTTATTTGAAATAAGCGTCCTGTTTGGCCTAAGTAAGCCAACCTCCAGTTGTATTTAGCCTTATCTGTGTATACGGATCTCTGCACAGGTGGACCCATGTTTTTCTAGGCGGCAAGCTAGGAGCCGGGGACTTCTGTGAAAAGCTTTTGCAAAAATTGACAAGCCCTTGCCTTTTTGGGGAGCACGCGAGAAGGGTGGGTCTACAGACAATGGATTTTGTGGAAGTTGCATGGACGAAGAGGAGGAAGATCTCGCGTTCAGATCTCGCGGACTATGGAGTGCGAGATATTTTGCGCTGCATACGTAGCTCCGAATGGTTTTGAACAGGGGTAAAGGGGAAATAGGATCCTGTGGTATCACAACGGGCCACTACTGGTCTGGTGTGCGGAAGTAGCACCTAACCTTACCTAATCTTGCCCTAAGTAAAACACACATATATGGTGGGTGTGGTTTTTCGGTCTTGAAATGTTCGGCAAAGTTGTTAGCAGAGTTTGTTTTGACTTGTGCAACAACGTTGCTGAAGAAAGCATAACGAAAATCTTAATGGTTAAAGAGGTATCAACGTGAAAATGAGTGTATATTTTGACAAATTTATGGCTCAGAGCCAAAACATGTCGAATGCGATATATCAAAAATGGGGACTAACTTTGAAATGGGACTAGCACTATTGAATTCAGCGTACTCGAATTAGGTTTACGCCCTGGGTGCCCAGATTGTTCGTGGAATAAAGAGTGAATTTAAATAAAATACGGGTGATTTTAAAATACTAGATTTTGCGAATATGGGATTTTGTAAAATTGAATTGAAGCGAAAAAATAAACTTACTTCATTTTTGGTAAAACTGTCTTGTATGATAAAAAAACATTATCTATGCTTAAATTTCGGAAAACCCTCAAAGTCAAGTATTGTTGCTTTAAATTGTATAATTCTTCTTCTTTTTCTTCTTCTTTATAATTCTTTAAATTTATCTCTCATTGATGCTGCCACTGCTGGTGGACAAATTTCCACCAAATTCCGTAACGATCTCTGTTCGATAAAACGAAGTTTTATTGCCGAACTTTACTGAAATATTTTTTTTTGTCAAAACTCGTCATTTCCGGTAAAATTTAATTTTTTTTTATTTTACTGATTCTAAAAAATGGACAGCGGACAGAATAAATCCAAATACTCGCCTGTTAATACGTTAATTTACCAACTGCAAGAAAGAAATCTCAAATTTTTAGTAAAGAAAACTATTCCAAAACAGCCGGTGAGTGCTAGAAATGGCAATTAGGCTCGGTTGAGTGACTTAACGAGTATTGATCTAAACTGGTTAAAATAATGTTTAAAAATATCATAATTTAAAAGCACGCATTTTGACTATTCTGTAATCGAAATATGGGGTTCGAAAACCCAGATTCGTTCTTGTAAATGCCGATAAAAATAGTTTAACTTCTCTAACTCTATGTGATGGTACGTGGAAATTTAGAGATGTCAGCGATGCTGCTTCACATATGCTATTTTACAGTTTATATAGAAACATCTCATCAAATAGGGTTTTTCGGGATTTAAGGGACTACAGTCTAAATATTTTATTTAACAATTGGTCATTAATATATTAAGAAACCGACCAAATGGCACAGTGGTTAAAGCTTTGGCGTTTGGATCGGGAGGTACCGGGTTTCGAATCCCGACATGGGCAGGATGCAAAAGAAAATTTTCATCAATATATTACGATCTGTGATTAAAAGGAACACAACTACGACCCCCTATCGGCGTGCAAAACTCATGGGCCGACCCATCTTCCATGTCCAGTACTATAGGCTGGCATGGATATATGCAATGCGCAGAGGGTAACTTAAATCGGTCTTCGATTTGGCAGAGATGCGTAAAGTAAGACGGGAAAATCAACCGCGAAAGAACAGGGAGTGCTTCGGCCCCAGAAAAGATTGCATGGATTAAAATTAAAAAAAAATAAAAAATATATTAAGAAGTAGATTGTAGATTTGCCTCAGTTTCAGAATTCTATGTGAGTTGGATTCAATATATTCATGTTATTTTGGGGTTGATGTCTAATACAATTTATTTTAATAATTAAGTAAATCACACACTTCTTAATTTATTAAACTTCATACCTTGAAAATAAAAACAAACGAGAATAGAACGAAATAATTTGTTAATTGAACCTGTAAAGTAGAATAGTACCTACCGTCAATGTGCGAAATGGAAAAGTGGTTCAGCAACTTGCTGTTGCATGTTATAATGTTCGAAAAATAAAGTGAGTGGGAATAAGTAGAAACAAATCTTCTGGTAAAAAATGATAATAAAAGTTCCTGCTAGCGTCATTCATTTCCATGTTACAGATGGTTGTACGACTTTCCTTTTCCCTTGTGGGTTCTATTCCAGAGACCTTCTTGTCAAGTCATTCTTCGACTTCCTCAGATTGACCAATTCATCTCCAATTGCGTCATCATTTGTTATTTTGTTGTGCCAGAAGCAGCTCAGATGTGTTCAAGACTTTGTGTAACATTTTGAATGTTGTTCTGGCTATGTTGATTTGTTTCTTATCTTTCATCTGAATTTTCGCTGGAATACATCCAAGGTATATAAAAACATTGATTTCCTCTATTTGCTCTTGGTTGATGTATATTGTTGTGGATAGCTTCTGTACATTATGCTGCGTAATCTGGATCCTTGAGTTTCTACGTTAATCCTCACCACTATCTTATACTATTAGGGACAGATGTGGCCAGAGTACGAATGCGTGTCTTACTCCTGTGTTGTTATGATTCACTTTGCTTGTGTTCCGAATTTCACAAAGTGCGCGAAGAGAAAGTAGGTGCAGTGGTGAATTCCATTCGTTAGACTGCTCAATGATGATGCGTGTTGTGTTAATATGGTATGATCGGTATAACTTCTCTCTGGTCGGAAGCCAGGTTGTTATTTTCTTATTTTCGGGTTGATTGTCTGTAAAATTATATGTAGGATGTCCATTGCTATATCTTTATGGTTATATTGAGGAGAGATATATCCTGCCAATTTGTACATTCACATTGTAGGTTAGCTTCCTCAGGAATTGTTATAGCCAAGCCTTTTTTCATTTGTCGCGGTATTGTACCGGAATTCCATACTTCTGATATTACTTTGGTGTTAGAACTTTGCAGTTTCCAATATGTCTCCTTTCAAAATTTCAGCTTGTATTTTGTCCGTTTCAGAGGCCTTATTATTCTTCAGTTTAGCAATGACACTGAAGATTTGCGTATAGTTGATCATGTTCTATCCGAAACATTCCTTCAATCCTGCTATATTCGTGAATTTTTCACCTACCCGTCGTACACTTTGATGAAGTGCGCACAGTTTCGTATCGACGTTGCAGCTGCATCGTATTTTGTTAGCTATGATTTGTAACTTGAGTTACCGGCATTCTTCAATTTTCTTCCAAGTTTTATCACTGATCCGGGATTTGCATCTGAATTATTGGTACCCGCCCCAGTGCGTTGGTAGCTGTTTCGATATAGGCTTCTTCGATTTGTTTCCTCTGCTGCTCTACACTGATGGCTGCTTCTTCATTGGTTTGGAGGCTGAGCAGGAACGCTTCGAGGAAATTATTTTTTGTGTCGAGTTTCTTATATCGGCATCTTCAACCTGTTGGCATTCGATTTTTTTTCTTGATCCATTTAACAGCGACAGGCTTAAGTTTGAATTGTGATATTACCAGTTGGTGGTCACTTTGAATGTGTGCACTACTCATTGCATTGACATCATGCAAGGACGTGAGCAATTTCTTGTTGATCATTATGTGGTCTATTTGGTTCATCCATCAGAAGATGTCCAAGTGTATTTGTGTATATTTTTGTGTGGGAATTTACTGACTCTAGTTGGTTTGTAACCAAGTTGTTCTCCTTTATTATTAGGCACTAATATCATATTGTTGTCAGTATTTTATTATCTTGATATTTTTCTGTATCTCCTTGTCATTGTGGCTTATAGTTGTTCATAGAACTCATCCTTGGTTGTTTCCCTTTCCCCTTTTGTTGAGGCATATCACTGAATATTATGGTTATGGTTTCGTAATTTTGAATGGAATCTTGTTACGATTCTACGATTATTCTGCTATTAACTGGTTTCTCTTCCACCAGTTCCTTCTTTACTTTAGCTGTTGTTAATATGCCCACGTCTTATAGTAAAATAGAGTAAAATTTAGTAGGCCAGTAAGTACATTTGTTTGGTAAACTTTTAAGTTATATTGTTCAATCATCAAATTTTTTTTTATTATCTCAGATACTGTCACTGGTAACGGGGTACCGTTAAATATTTTAACGTTAAGAAAGCAGTGGGACTTTATCAAGTTCATCTTTAAACGATTTTCAAAACGATTACCTAATGGTTTTTCAGGTAGCAGTATTTAAGAAGAACAAATTTGTAAAATTGCTATCGCTCCTTTTAGGCATGGATGGGCCAAAGCAGTAAGTTCCTATAAATTAACTCCGATCAAACTGTGCGCCATTTACGAGCACCAAGATCCGTTTAATTTCAACAAACAAATCAAAAAAATGATGGAGCGGTAAGTAACAAAATTCATCAAATGGTATCACTAGGCCTGCTGACGACGTTGACAGCAGGATAGAGCCAATAATAGGGTTTGGGTAGATTTAGAAAAGGTTAGCAGAACCCATATGCTGATTTTGAACCAATTTGATAATTAAAGACTGATTTTAGGCTAATTAAAAGCGCCATTAAATATTTTTTTGCTCCGATCGTTTTTCCCCGCAACGAAAATCGGATCAAATCAGAAATTAAAAAGCAAAACAAGATCACTTGACTTACAAATGATTTAAAGGCCATGATGAGCCGTAATGAGCCTTTATCAATATTTTTAGAGCCTTTATCAATTTTGGTTTTGGTTCGATTTTTGACTTGGGTTCTGCTAGCTTTAAATGAAATAACCTGATACTTGGCCAAGAACGGGTGGAGAACAACATTTTGTAATGCGACATTTGGTTAGGCCATAATGATGCTAAAACTATTTACGAGTATTTGTCAATAAATCTTGTTTGCGTTTTAATTTCGTGTTTTTTTATGTTTCGAATGTTCGATGAATCGAGAGTTCGGCAGCTTCACCGTCAACCTATGTGCATTGACTGTTCCTCTTTTTACTCTTCCTGGCGTAACGAATGGTGGTATTTTCTCATTTAGTTCTGCAGAACATTTAGCCTGCATTATTCTGTAGAACACGCAGAGTTCTGCAACATATCTTTGTTGTTGTAGGTTGTCTAAATTTTTTGCAAGTCTAGGGTTGCTTATTATTCAGATAACAAACCGCAAAACGAAACAGCAATACCCTATTTATAGGGTTTTCCAATAAGAGTGATCTGATTTCTTTAAAAAAAACACACTAATTGTTAAGGAAGTTGAAATGTTTTCTATTTAATGTGAAGTACAATCGATACAATTAAGGTCTGAATAAAACGTCATTCAAATAGCCTCCACGACTTCTTCTGCAAGAACGAATTCGATGAACCCAATTTTCGACCACTTTTTCCACTAAATCAAGTCGTATGTCATGAATAGCACATTCAATATTGACTTGTAAAGCTTGAAGAGAGTTTGGTTTATTGCTAAAGACCAATGACTTCAAATAACCTCACAAGAAATAGTCTAATGGTGTTAAATCACAACTTCTTGGAGGCCATTCAATATCACAATTTCTTGAAATAATCGAATCTCCAAACTTTTCTCGCAATAATTCAATTGTTGCACTTGCTGTGTGGCACGTAGTCCCGTCTTGTTGGAGCCAAATGTTGTCAAGATCAACTTCTTATAATTTCAGCTTTAAAAAGTTGGTTACCATCGATCTATACCGATCTCTATTAACAGTAACGGTGTTACCAGCATCATTTCGAAAAAAATACGGACCGATGATTCCACCAGACCAAAAACCACTCCAAACTGTCAATTTAGGTGAATGTAATGGTTTTTCATGAATAATTTGTGGATTTGCTTCGCACCAGAATCGACAGTTTTGTTTATTTGCCGCACCACTCACATGAAAGTGAGCCTCATCGGAGAAGATGATTTTCTTAAAAAAATCGTTATCGTTTTCAAGTTGTTCCAAGGCAAAATCAGCAAATTCACGACGTTTACCGTAGTCCAATGGCTTCAGTTCTTGAGTGAGAACAATTTTATACGGATGCAAACCCAAATCCTTTCTCAAAATACGCCAGGTTGTGGTTTGAGACAGTCCCAATCCCTGAGAACATCTTGAAATCGACCAATTGCGGTCTTCAGCAACACTTGCCTGAACGGCAGCAATATTTGCATTACTTCGAGCAAATCTTTGTCTTATTGGCACTTCAACTATAAAATGGCAAAATCGCACGAAAAGTTGCAATTGGAGAACGATTATTTTGATAATAAAACTGAATAATTTGTAACCGTTCTTCTTTCGAATATCTCACCATGATGAAATTGTAAACATAACTAAATACAATGAAACAAAAAATGACAGATCATGACATATTACAAATGGCCGAAACGTCACTTAAAAATCATATCATTCCTATTGGAAAACCCTATATATCTGGAGAACATGAAGCGATTCAATGAACGTCTTAGTTAAGAACCCAAGTTATCCTGAAGTAGACTTAGCCAATGCAACAATGTGTTGAACAAACAAATTGAGTCACAAACTGCGAGTAAATGGCTTTTTACCACAAAAGGGTATTCGTTGTGTTTTTTTATCCGCGTATTTGCATATTTGTGTTTTTTCTCGATAAATTTGACCTTTCTTCCTCCCCACTCAAATATTGTACTGTATGGATACGCTTAACTGTGTTATCCAGCAAATCCTTGATGTATAACAAAAACAAAATCGATGACAAAACTGATGACTGAGGGACTGCAGGATTTGTAGAGTGTGTCATTGAGGATCCCCGTTTAGTATAAAGTTGATCTTTGTATCTTTGACACAGCTTTGTATCTGCTTGATGGTCATCAAATTTGACAAACCATGTCGAAAGCTTTGGATATATCCAAAACCATTGGAAAGGCTTCTCCATGTTGGTTTTTTTTATATTATTGCTCAATGAAAATTTAAAAAAAATGGCTCAAAAACCTTGGTGACACAATTGATATTGGCCGGTAGTTTGAGGGGCCAGTTTTATCACAATCAACGTTTTTGTTTTTTGGTTTGTTATTAGATAAAATCTCAGATAATATTTTAATTATTTACTTTCTTTAGTTTTGCTGCAATATTACTTAGATCCATTCCAAAAGGAAATTGTTCAGTGCCATATCGAAACTTTATATTGGATCATAATTTACTTCCTGCAGACCTGCAGTACCATATCCTAATCGATATTAACAAATTGCTAAGTTTCATTTAAATATGACAATACAAATTTTTCCGGGCTCAGCAGCTTGGTTGCAGTGTTAAAGCAACCTCACAAATTTTTGCAAACTGTTTGCAACGAGTAAAATTAAATAATTCGATCTTCACCCACCGACGTCTTAAACATATTTTCGATCCAAAAATATTCTTAAATGCATCTGGCCACAAACGCAAGTTTCTCGATCAATCCGTTTGGATCACGGAAATTTTAAGTTTGTATCGCAGCGTGTGAAAAATCTGCTAGGGGACAAATTAAATCTGTTGCGTGAAAAACGCTATTTAATAATTAAACATTTCCTGTAAATGTTTTACCAAATCAACTTAAACCACTTATCCACTTAATAGCATGTGATGTACAATTTCAATACATAAATAATATTTTCACTCCACACAAAAATCCATTCAAATTTTATTTATTTTCAATTTGATGAATTTTAATTCCTCCACCAACCGCAATTTTCTAATTCAGCGTGTATCCTTTCATCAAAACGCTTCCAATACAATATGCTAGAACTACCCATAGTGTGATTTGTTTTCTATGCACAACATACTTATCCATAAATAAGACAAACAACATACAATTATATTACGTGTATGTACATTGTGTACATAAATAAATAAACGATCAACTATTACAAAAAAAGAATATGAAAGAAACGCGACGAGGTTGTCAGGGGGGTTAGTTTGATATGGTGGTATTTACGAGTGTATGTAACAAACCACCTGAACACGAGATAACTGATATGTTTACGTACTCGTATATTTAAATATGTAATATGTTTTTTATGTATCGTAACAAGGATAACGATTTTCTTTTCTTCAAAAATATATGAAAGGGTAATGGGGAGGAAATGGATAGCTCATATATACGTATATAGGTATGAATTTTATATACTATGTATGTACTTAAATAATCCCCTAAATAATAATCATAATTTGGGTTTTAATATATTATTTATGTTACATGCAAGTATGCTTATATTTCTAACCAAAAATTAAATAAAAATTCCGGAAGTGGTTGTTCCTCTTTAAATTATTTCTACTCCTATACCTTGGTATACAGTTGTTATACACAATTTGGAAAGTGTGCTTTTTTTCATATCATCACCTGAAAAACAAAACGAAATGATTGTACTCGTAGTTGGAGAAAAGTTTCTAAAATTTCTGTCGAAACTCATATTTAATTTTATTAAACAACTTTTTTGATAGCTTTTCTCGTAAATATTTTGTAAGCCCAACTTTCTTACTTACAATGTATTATGCAAAGTTTCCTTTTCCGTGTTACAATTTGAACACAATCTTACAAATAAAAGTTGCGGCTTGAAAAAATTAAAAATTTACACAACTGGTTCTAATTATTATAATTTAGAAAACCAAATGAATACATCCAGCAAAAATTGTAAATATGCTGACATGCGGTGATGAAATGACGAAATGAAGGTAGTTTTGAAAATTGCTTTTAACTGTACAGAGTGTCCCAGAGTCAAACATTTTTTATCCAACTTTTACATTAATATCAGAAGCGTATAGATGCAATTGCCCCCTTCAGCTACATAGGTTGATGCAAATATTTTTCAAATGACACCTGAGGGTTATCAAATTTCAATTCTGCGTACAACCAGATAATTTTTAATGATATTGAATAGACAAACTAAAATGTCCAGACACCTAGTTTTTGGTTAAAACTCCACGAATTCCCGAACACTACCTACCGTATGATATAATAATTTAAAATATCCCAAGGAACGATCTAAACATAGTTTTTATGATAAAATAAATACTGCCATCTACTGTAAATATAGAAAAATATTTTTATTGTTATGATAACATTTGCGATCTTTGATTTTGTTTGATTATTTGTTTTGTGTCCGTCACGCCAGCCAGAACCATATCAACTGGAACTAAACCAACTATGCACAAGTAGCACGATGCGCAGTTTGCATCATTGTGCAATATATAATTTTTCAGCAGGAACCTTATGATTCCAGCCAAAACCTGATAAAACCAGTCAGAACCACACTACAGCGAAACCAACTGCATTGTGCATCATTGTGCAATATATAATTTTTCAGCAGGAACCTTATAAATTCACCACTATATGATTTTCCGATAAAAACCTTATAATTCCAGCCGGAACCATACTCTCTACAGCTAAACTAACTATGGCACAAGCAGCACAATGGAATCGGAGTGAAGTTTATGCAAAAATAATAAAATATACACTGTCCTCTATAAGTACTTAGAAGTAAAAAAAACACTCAGCAATTGTACTTTCAAAATAATATTTGAAAATTTTTAATAAACACAAACATTTCTGCACAACAAATAGAAAATATTTAATTTTTGTGAAAAGTTTTGAGTGAATTTTGTAATAAGAAATTTTTACAACAAAACACACTACGAATCGCACAGAGGTGATCGTAGTGGTTCTGAAGCAGCATTTGATGTAAGAAGCAAATCTTATTTATCCACATGCTCGGAAATTTCTGAAGTTTTTGTTATTCGAGTGTGAACATCATTGAGTGTAATTCGAAAATTCTTAAACATTTGAAATAATTTATCTCGGCCCTTATGAGAGCACAGAGATGATCGCAGTGGTTCTGAAGCAGCATTTGATGTAAGAAGCAAATCTTATTTATCCACATGCTCAGAAATTTTTGAGATTTTAGTTATTTGAGAGAGAACATCATTTGATGGAAGAAGCAAATATTATTTATCCACATGCTCAGAAATTTTTGAGATTTTAGTTATTTGAGAGAGAACATCATTGAGTGTAATCCGAAAATCTCTGCGCGATCCGTAGGGGCTGAGTTTAATAATTCCAAATGTTAAAGAATTTTCGGATTACACTCAATGATGTTCTCTTTCGAAT
This sequence comes from Nephrotoma guestfalica, assembly GCA_963691935.1. Taxonomy (NCBI): domain Eukaryota; kingdom Metazoa; phylum Arthropoda; class Insecta; order Diptera; family Tipulidae; genus Nephrotoma; species Nephrotoma guestfalica. Next base: position 31,517,211 of record OY829913.1, on the reverse strand, counting down.
ATCTAGATTCTCAGAGATTTCCGAGCATGTGGATAAATAAGATTTGCTTCTTACATCAAATGCTGCTTTAGAACCACTTCGATCATCTATGTGCGATCCGTAGGGGCCGAGTTAAATAATTCCACATGTTTAAGAATCTTTGTATTACACTCAATGATGTTCTCTCTCAAATAACTAAAATCTCAGAGATTTCCGAGCATGTAGATAAATGAGATTGTTTTTCCATCAAGTGTTAGTTTTGAACCACTTCGATCATCGCTGTGCCATCCTAGGCGCCGAGATAAATTATCCCAAATGTTAAATAATTTTCGGATTACACTCAATAATGTTCTCACTCGATTAACTAAAATTTCAGAAATTTCCGAGCATGTGGATAAAAAGATTTGCTTTTTACATCAAATGCTGCTTTAGAACCACTTCGATCACCTCTGTGCGATCTGTAGGAGCCGAGATAAACTATTTAAAATGTTTAAGAATTATCGGATTACACTCAATGATGTTCTCTGTCGAATAACAAAAATCTCAGAAATTTCCGAGCATGTGGATAAATATTGCTTCTTACACCAAAAGCTGCTTTAGAACCACTAAGATCACCTCTGTGCGATTCGTAGTGTGTTTTGTTGTAGAAATTTCTTATTACGAAATTCACTCAAAACTTTTCACAAAAATTAAATATTTTCTATTTATAGTGCAGAAATGTTTGTGTTTATTAAAAATTTTCAAATATTATTTTGAAAGTACAATTGCTGAGTGTTTTTTTTACTTCTAAGTACTTATATGCCACATTGTATATTTTGTTATTTTGGCATAAACTTCACTCCGATCACAATGGATTGTACATCATTGTGCGTTATATGCTTTTTCATCCGGAACCTTATAACTCCAGCCAAAACCTGATAAATCCAGCCAGCATCATACTACATGGCAGTACCATGCATTGATTGCACTGAAAAAGCTTCAGTCGGAACCTTCAAATTCTCGCCAAAACCTGTTAAAACCAGCCAAAACCCTACTACAGCCAAACCAACTATGCCATAAGTTGCACGTTGCATTGTGTATCATTGTGCACTACACCAATACCTTGTTATACGGCCTAGATCGGTTCCTAAAAATTTGGCCGTAAGTCGAAATGCCGTAAAGCGTTTTTTTTTCATTTACAAATTTCACTCAGTTTTGACAAAGGAAAAAATAACAAAACTAATTTTTTTAAATTTCAAATTATTTGCCAATTTATATGTGTAATGATTTCAAACAATAGCAAATTTAAATTCAATATGTTTACAAAATACTTACCTAAAATATGTAAATTCAATAAAATAAACAAACTTAAAAACAATATACATACATAACATAAACTCTCAAATTAATCATTCAGAATCACTATCGTCATTGCTAATTTCTAACAATACTGCGCTTGGACTTGGCTGCTTTAGTTTAAAGAAAAGATCGATCGTTTGTTGTTTTGTCTTGTTCCTAGCTTCTGTGTGTATTTCTTTATAACACGTTATTGCTGCATTAATTCCTCGCACTACTTTAGCGATGCGTTCTTCATTAGGATCAGCTTGAGCCAAAATGCTGATCCCTTGCTCAAAATTGTTCAAGAGCTTTTGATAAATCACGCAATGGCAACTTTCGAGGCGCGGTTGGTTTAGGGGCTTCATCATCTGATAATTGATGTTGATCAAATTTAATTAGATCTTCGTTCGAAAGAGGTTCCTTATCCGCATTTAATAAATGGAGCACATCGCAACCGGTTACATCTTTAAAACCTAGTTCTTTTGCTAAATTAACAATATTCTGCTGAACTTTAGAAAGTTAGTCAGTCTCTGCTACCTCATCAGTCATTACGCATTCCGGCCATATTACTTTCCACACTCTATTTAGAGCAGTTGAATCTAGTAGTCTACGGCATCTTTAATATTATTTTTTCCAAAGTTCTTTTAACGAAACTTCATTATGGTGGTTAATTAATCGTTTAAAGGTACGTCTAAGATAATATGCCTTAAAAATGGCTATGATACCCTGATCCATAGGCTGGATTATCGCTGTTGTGTTTTTTGGTAGATATCCTACTTGAACATTTTCCGATAATTCTGTCAAATTTATTGGGTGTCCTGGAGCATTATCTAACAATAATAAAACTTTATTGCTCAAATTTTTCATCTTCAAGTATTTTTCGACTGCAGGGCAAAAATGTATTTTAAACCATTCCGTAAACATAGTTTTGGTCATCCATGCGTTTTTATTTGACGTCCAAAATCCGGCAATTGACCCTTGTTGATTCCCTTAAATGGTCTTGGGTTTTCAGAAACATAAATCAATAAGGGCTTAAGCCTGAAATCTCCAGCACCATTTGCACCAAGAAGCAAAGTTAGACGTTCCTTGGCGACTTTGTATCTCGAATCCGATCTTTCATCTCTCGAAATATACGTAGGATCCGGCATTCGCTTCCAATAGAGGCCGGTCTCATCTACATTAAAAATTTGTTCGGGAACATATCCGAATGCTTCTATTATATTTTTTAATATTTTCGAGTATTCACTAGCAGCATTTTCAACAACACTAGCTGTTTCTCCTTTCATTTTAATATTGTGTAGGTTATGTCTATCTTCAAACTAACCTCGACTGGCTAGGAAGGTGATATCACCATCAGTTTCGTTCGTACCTGAACTTTTTAAGGTTTCGAGAATACTCAGTGCTTTCTCTTGGATTACCATTTAACTCATGAGCATTCTACGATAATTTTTCCATCTTTTCTAAGATATTACTTCTCTGACGAGTTAAACTTAACGTATTTGATGCTGCCAATTGTGAATGCTAGTTGATTTTCTCAGTGTTATCGGAGATTGTTTGAACAGTTGATTTGCCAAGTCCCAGTGCGTTTAAATTTGCACGATTTTCTCCCCAGATTCGATGCGGCGCAAAACCTCAATTTTTTTTTTCTAAAGTCACAGATACACGGTTTCTCTTTAAATTTCCCCCTTTTATATATTGGAAGTGCGTTTTGAGCGCATTTTGATGCTAAATAAAGTTGCATAAAATAAAGTATTAATTAGTTTGTTGCCTTTGTTCATATAACTCAGTTTATTTTTGTTAGTTACTTACAATAACAATAACGTTGTAAACGTAGAAACCGCAGAAATAACTCAACACAACCAAAAAATCTATTTCACGATAAACTCACGATTTTTATTTGTTTTAAAAGATTTATTCTATCGTTTTTATTATATGTAACATACGACAAAACACAACAATATGAACATACGTCTGTCTTCTCCAAATACCTAGTGCCAGAAAAGTTTTTTATTTCATTTTTGAGCTAATTTACATTTTCCATATATCAAGGGAATCCTCCAGCTTTTTGTTTTAATTTTTCATTTTTACCTTCTCTTTTCAAGCAAAAACGTTTGACATACAATTTTTTATTATTTTTTTTTTGGCCGAGTATCGAATATTTTTAGCCGTAAATCGAAAACTAAGTCATAATTTGAAAAAGCCGTTATAGCGAATCACCATAAAATTCGCGCCGTATAACCAGATATGGGTGTATATAATTTTTAGCCGGATTTTTATAAATCGAGCAATATATGATTTTTCAATAGAGCCTTATAAATCCAACACGAACCGATGTTTATATACAGTTAAACTAGCAATGACGTAGAAGCACAATGGATTGTGCATCATTGTACACTATATTATTTTTAAGCCGGAATTTTATATTTCCAGCCAAAACCTGATAAATCCAGCCAGAAACATGCTACAGCCAAACCAACTATGACAAAAGTGGCACGATGCATTGTGCATTATTGTCCATTATATAATTTTTCAGCTGGAACCTTATAAATCCATCACTATATGATTTTTCGGTAGAGACCTTATAATTCCATCTGGACCCATATCGTCTAGAGCCAAACTAACTATGACACAAGTAACACGATGCAGTTTGCATCATTGTGCACTATATGGTTTTTGACCGGAACCTTATAAATCCAGTCAAAACCTGATAAATTTAGCTAGAACTATACTACAGCTAAGCAACTATGGCACAAGAAGCACAATAACATAAATCAACTTGATTTGAAAATTGTGAGCGATTCAATAAACGTAAATATTCGGGAATTTTACTGTATCTGTGGCAACTTACATTCTGTAAATAAAGTAAATAATAGTGTAATAACATTGAAGGTCGAGCCGTTAGAACCACTGGAAAAACCGAAAAATATTCCTTAAATATAAAATATAATCAATAAATTATTGGAAATTAAAATGTTATTTCTGCGAAATAAAAAATTTAATTGTATTTTTTTTGTTCAAACTTTTTAATTAATTAACACTTTTAGCGGATCAGGAATTATAATGTGCCCAAATAATTCTAGTTGAAATTTTAGCTAGTTCACAATGAGCATCTACCATGCTTATTCTTTATTGCTCCGAATGGTTCCCACCGACTTCACATGGTTTCGACTAGTGTTGCTGGTTCTGGTTAGGTTGGTATTGTAATGCATAACGTTTTGATCGTTCTGGAAACCTCATATGTTGCACTATCGTCCAAATTGCACTGCGACCATAGTGCAAGCGCAATTTTTGTAAACATTTTGTTCCGGATGAAAAATTAGATAGTGCACAATGATGCTCATTGCATTGTGCTTCTTGTGCCACAGATGATTTGATCCCGGGTGACATGGTTCCGGCTGGATTTATAAGGTACCTTATGGAATAATAAGGTTATATATTTCACAACCATTTAAGTGGATTGTGCTCTTTGTCCAAACTCTTAATGGTTCCGGCTGGCTTAATATTGGTTCAGGCAAAGTAAGCAAATGTAAGAAAATGTACAATAACACACAATGCATTGTGCTTCTTGTGCCATAGTTGGTTTGACTGTAGAGGGTATGGTTTCGGCTGGCTTTCTATGGTTTTAGCTGCTATTGTAGTGGTTCCGGCTGACCTTGTTCTGATTCCGGCTGACAGCTTTACATGTTTTACAACAATTCAATTGCATTGCGTAAGCTCCTATTATTTCTAGTTGATAAAACTCTGGTTTTGGCTGGCTTTATAAGGTTCCAGGTGGCTTAATATAGGTTCCGACTGAAAAATCAGAAGGTGCACAATCATGTACAAAGCATTGTGCATCTTGTGTCACATTTAGTATGTTTCTAGCTGGCATGATTTTGGTTGGCTTTCAAAGATTCCAGGGACCGGAATAAAAGTCATATAGTGCCCTGCTCAATGATGCATAGTCCATTGTGATTCTTGTGTCATAGATGGTTCTGCTGTAGTAAGGTTCCAACCGGCTTTATAAGGTTTCGGCTAAAATTGCAAGGTTCCGGCTGAAAAATCATATAGTACACAATGATACAAAACCCATTGTGCTTATTGTGCTATAGTTAGTTTTGATGTAGAGGGTATGATTCCACCTAACTTTGTTAGGTTCTGGCTGATATTATAAGGCTTCAATCGAAAAATCATATGGCGTTGGATTTATAAACTTCCGGTTGAAAAATGATTTTGTGCATGATGTCTCGTGTTACTCGTGCCATAGTTGGTTTGGATGTAGTATGTTTCTGGCTGGCTTTATCAGGTTTCGGCTGGAATTATAAGGTTCCAGCTGAAAAAGCATATAGTGCACAATGATGCATAATCCATTGTGCTACTTGTGTCTTAGTTAGTTTGGCTGTAGAGGGTATGGTACCGGCTGAAGTTATAAGGTTTCTCCCAAAAAATCATATAGTGTGGATTTATAAGGTTTTGGCTGAAAAATAATGTAGTGCACAATGATGCACAATGCTTCGTGCTACTTGTGCTATAGTTTGTTTGGTTCCGGCTGACATGTTTCCGGTTAGCGTGGCGGACACACAACTTTGACATTCAAATCATGGCAATCATCCCAATAAGATGGTTTAATTAATAAAATAAATTGTACATTTTTTGGTCCTTCGAGCCCGAATCGAAATCGCGGGTGGAACTTCATATCTACACTGAAGAATCTCTAAATTTTTTTGTAACAATTTTATTTATTTACTGAATCTTTCAATCATAAGAATAATAATAAGATGCCAAATCTTAATCACTGAGGTAATTATGTAAATCTGCGAGAGCAGAATCTACTTCTTCAGGAAATTCGAATGAGATGCTAGTTTCCCTGCATAGCTGAACCGCATCTTTTGTATTTCGACTTTGATAGTTAGAATGCTAAGGTCCTTATGTATATTTTTGTTTTTTACGGACCAGGGTGTTCCTGTTATCATTCTGAGAATTTTTGTTCGTTGGCCAATGTCAATATTCGAATTTGAGGTTGATTGCCTATAATCTCTAAATACGGTATAACTTTTTAAATCAATGGTTGCTGGACGATGCTGAATCGAAAAAAACATAAACAAAATTTAATTGTGTTATGGGGTCCTAACCGTTCAGTATAACTTTGTTTTCTTAATAAAAAAGAAACTACGTTCCGCCAAATATTTTTGACTGTCCGTCATTAGTTAAAGCTTTTAGTTAAAAGTTCACTAAGGTAGTAAGTCCTCATGGTTCCTATAATTTCGGATTTATATTTATGTCCATTAACAATTATGTAAATTAAGGAAATAGTTATATCAAGGTCATTTTCAATAGTGGTAAGAGCTTTTACATTTCTATAATCTTCCACACATATTTCGCATTTACTTTCAATGCTTCTACATTTCGATGAAGCTTTTCATTTCTTCTAGACCATCCATCTATAAATTTTAATCTAAATTCGCCTTTATACAAATGTAAATGCTTTTTTACTGTATTAAGCTTTTGATGGAGTAAAACCCCGAAAACAAATTATGAAACTTTCAATCAAATGATTAAAATGAGCATTCATTACTCGTGTACAGTAAAAAATTGTAGTTTTCATTTTCATTGCAAATTTCTTTATCTGGTTGTATTATTCATCGGAGCAAAATTAATTTAGCGTTCTAGGAAGGTAGAAAAGCTTCTTTATGCATTTAGTTAAAAACTTTAAATGAAATTAAAAAGATATAAAATAGCAGATGGAGATTTTTTTATAAACCAAAAATATTTTAATTAAAACGGTTTACAGATTAGTTTTTGACTAATTTATGAGCAGACAACAGGTTGATGACTTGCAGACGCGCAAGTCTAGGTTTTAATCCGGTGACCCATAAAATTCTCAAGCCAGGTAAAATATTTGCTGTATAAATAAAGCAGACATGACATTTACAGATTCGGATTGTTTTTTTTAGTTGTTTTCTAACTTTTTAATGATATCATGAATCAGATTTTAAAAATTCGAATTTTAAATTTCTTTGTTGTCTGTGTATATACACCAATGTCAGTCTGCACCTTTTGTACATTTCGTTCAAAGCTTATTGATATTCTCTGTGCTATGTAAACATATATATAGGTATATATGCACGTCGTACAAATGGAAAAACTCTTTTCTCCCTCGAAGCGAACAGAAAATGTACATAGCTACTATGAAGGTGTATACAACTGAACCGGGGTTAGAAAAGAAAATTTAATGAATTGTAATTTAAATATTCATCATGCAATAATTATTTCATTCATTAAAATTAATTAAACATATTTTTTTAGTATATATAGGTACTTACAACTACAACAATATGCTTTAAGATTTTTATCAAAGCAAGTAGAATACGTAACACACATAATTGGTTTTTTATTTAAATTATGTAGCGAAAAAATTATTTTTAATTAAATTATTTAACGAGATTTTATGCGCCGCTAGGTGACATTGCAATATTTTGGGGATACACATTGCCAATTTGCTTTATAAAAATTCACGATTTTCAGTTAATTCACTAAAATTACTTATTCCTACTATTAGGAAAAAACACTTAGCACAAGTTTTGCCTTCTGACCCGTTTCGTTACCTCAAGCCCAAGAAAGAATTCTTCTGATCAAGAAAATCCGTGAAGAATTCTATCAAGATTTCGACTGATTTGTTATTTGTATTCAGGACAACTGAGATTTTAACATTTTCCGTCTTGTCATAACTTGTCTTGTCCGTTGGTGCTAACCTACACGGGACAACACTTAAATAGCAGTAACTCAGGCGAGTTATCTTTATTTCGTTCAAAAATATTTTTATACAGTCAATTTTCGTTGCTTTCGCTTCTGCACGAAACTGTCAAACTGTCAATTGAAAAAGATGCAAACAAATTTTTTGTGATCGAAATATTAAATTAACTGAATGTATGAATGTATGAAAATGATTATTAATTCAAGCATTTGAGAATTAGTTATCATGTCATATTACAAATCAGCAGAAAATAATCCAAACTATCCCGAAAATCTAGAATGTGCAGTTCGTGCAAATACTATTGATAAGAAGCAGTCTGTGCTTGAAAACTCGAATTGTGGAAGTGTTTCATCCAGCATGCAAGGCTCCACGGCGAAGATATTACTAGAACAGCATCTAATGACTAATGGACTTGTTCCACTGAATGCAGTTCCAAAATCAGCGGGAAGAAGTATGATAGTCCTGTAAACACATCATACCAATACCATTGCTAAACTGGTTGAAATTTCTAAATGGTTGAATGAACAATTTAACGACTTGTGTCAAAGTATCCGCTTGTTATCGTACGAAGTATTTAGCATAGAAGCGACAAAAGTTCACAAGCACATCTTCAAAATGGTGTTATACTGGCGGGACTACCCGATAAGGATCAACCAGCAAAAGAAGTTGTTAATCGAATGCTCAAAAAGTATAATTTGGAGGACATCGAGCACAATATTGTAGCAACCCAGTATTTCAGTCATCAGGTAAAGGGACCACTAAATAACAACATTAGGATGTTAATAACCGAAATGACTATAACGTTCTTTTGGCGTTTTCACATCTTGTTACTTAAATACCGGGTGTCCGCCGGGAAGGTATACTACTTTGTTTGTTTATGATTTTTGATTAAATGAAAGAGAATGAATCTTATATTGATAAATGTTTTATTTAATGTCGGCAATTATGTATGGAATACGATATCAGATAAATGTCCGCCTCTGTTAGCGTCACAAATGCGGGCCCTTTTGAGCACATTTTGCATTACATTCTCACACATTTCACGCGGTATTTCATTAATTTCACCACGAATATTTTGTTTGAGTTACTCAAGCGTTTCTGGTTTGTTTGCATAAGCCATGCTTTTTAGATATCCCCACAAAAAGATGTCCGGAGCAGTCAAATCAGGCGACCGTGGAGGCCAATCAACATCACCATTTTTTGAAATAACTTGTTGTGGAAAGAGTTCTCGCAGTAATTCCATTGTAATCCTGGCTGTATGCGATGTGGCACCGTCTTGTTGATACCACATGTTAATCAAGCCCAAAGTATGCAGTTGTGGCGTTAAAAAGTTTTCAATCATATCACGATATCGCTCCCCATTCACAGTTACCGTTACGCCGTTTTCATTTCCAAAGAAGTAAGGTCCAATGATTCCTCCTGACCAAATTGCACACCAGACTGTCACTTTTAATGGATGTAAAGGTGACTGATGAATAATGTGAGGGTTCTCCATTGCCCAGAACCGACTATTCTGTTTATTCACATATCCATTTAAATGAAAATGTGCCTCGTCACTCATTATGATTTTTTACGGGTGTGAAGTATTCCACGGATTCCACGGCTGTGTGTATGTATGTGTGTTACACTGCTAAACCAAAATCTAATAAGAAAAATTAAGATTCTAATAGAAAGTTTGAGTGATAATTTCGCACTTTGAGTATTTAATTTTTTTATTCAAATTTATGTTAATAAAAAAATTAAATATATTTTAAATTTCAGGTAATTAAAATAAAAAATTATCAAAAATTAAATTTTCTAAATTATACAAAAAAATAATAATTCACAAAAATTAACCGAAATTCAGCAGTAAGTAAAACTTACCTCTTCAAATATAGGGAAAACGGCTTGTAGCTAAAAAACTGCCCGAGATACCTATCAATTTGTTTAGTTTTCCTAAAAGGTAATGTAATGATCTATGCCCAGCATCAACAAAACCTGAATCACCATCTCTGGGGATGGCCGATAATGGCCGTTCAACATTGAGTAAAATTTACCTCTTCAAATATAAGGTAAACGGCTTTTAGCTAAAAAACTGTCCGAGATACCTATCAATTTGTTTAGTTTTCCTAAAAGGTAATGTAATGATCTATGCCCAGCATCAACAAAACCTGAATCACCATCTCTGGGGATGGCCGATAATGGCCGTTAAACATTGATTAAAATTTACCTCTTCAAATATACGGAAAACGGCTTGTAGCTAAAAAACTGCCCAAAATACCTATCAATTTGTTTAGTTTTCCTAAAAGGTAATGTAATGGTCTATGCCCAGCATCAACAAAACCTGAATCACCATCTCTGGGGATGGCCGATAATGGCCGTTCAACATTGATTAAAATTTACCTCTTCAAATACAAGGTAAACGGCTTATAGCTAAAAAACTGTCCGAGATACCTATCAATTTGTTTAGTTTTCCTAAAAGGTAATGTAATGATCTATGCCCAGCATCAACAAAACCTGAATCACCATCTCTGGGGATGGCCGATAATGGCCGTTCAACATTGAGTAAAATTTACATCTTCAAATATAAGGAAAATGGCTTGTAGCTAAAAAACTGTCCGAGATACCTATCAATTTGTTTAGTTTTCCTTAAAGGTAATGTAATAATCTATGCCCAGCGTCAACAAAACCAGAATCACCATCTCTGGGGATGGCCGATAATGGCCATTCAACATTGAGTAAAATTAACCTCTTCAAATATAAGGACAATGGCTTGTAGCTAAAAAACTGTCCGAGATACCTATCAATTTGTTTAGTTTTCCTAAAAGGTATTGTAATGATCTATGCCCAGCATCAACAAAACCTGAATCACCATCTCTGGGGATGGCCGATAATGGCCATTCAACATTGAGTAAAATTTACCTCTTCAAATACAAGGTAAACGGCTTATAGCTAAAAAACTGTCCGAGATACCTATCAATTTGTTTAGTTTTCCTAAAAGGTAATGTAATGATCTATGCCTAGCATCAATAAAACCTGAATCACCATCTCTGGGGATGGCCGATAATGGCCGTTCAACATTGAGTAAAATTTACCTCTTCAAATATAAGGAAAATGGCTTGTAGCTAAAAAACTGTCCGAGATACCTATCAATTTGTTTAATTTTCCTTAAAGGTAATGTAATGATCTATGCCCAGCATCAACAAAACCTGAATCACCATCTCTGGGGATGGCCGATAATGGCCGTTCAACATTGAGTAAAATTAACCTCTTCAAATATAAGGACAATGGCTTGTAGCTAAAAAACTGTCCGAGATACCTATCAATTTGTTTAGTTTTCCTAAAAGGTATTGTAATGATCTATGCCCAGCATCAACAAAACCTGAATCACCATCTCTGGGGATGGCCGATAATGGCCGTTCAACATTGAGTAAAATTTACCTCTTCAAATATAAGGAAAACGGCTTGTAGCTAAAAACTGTCCGAGATACCTATCAATTTGTTTAGTTTTCCTAAAAGGTAATGTAATGATCTATGCCCAGCATCAACAAAACCTGAATCACCATCTCTGGGGATGGCCGATAATGGCCGTTCAACATTGATTAAAATGTACCTCTTCAAATATAAGGAAAACGGCTTGTAGCTAAAAAACTGTCCGAGATACCTATCAATTTGTTTAGTTTTCCTAAAAGGTAATGTAATGATCTATGCCCAGCATCAACAAAACCTGAATCACCATCTCTGGGGAGGGCCGATAATGGCCATTCAACATTGAGTAAAATTTACCTCTTCAAATATAAGGACAATGGCTTGTAGCTAAAAAACTGTCCGAGATACCTATCAATTGGTTTAGTTTTCCTTAAAGGTAATGTAATAATCTATGCCCAGCGTCAACAAAACCAGAATCACCATCTCTGGGGATGGCCGATAATGGCCATTCAACATTGAGTAAAATTAACCTCTTCAAATATAAGGACAATGGCTTGTAGCTAAAAAACTGTCCGAGATACCTATCAATTTGTTTAGTTTTCCTAAAAGGTATTGTAATGATCTATGCCCAGCATCAACAAAACCTGAATCACCATCTCTGGGGATGGCCGATAATGGCCATTCAACATTGAGTAAAATTTACCTCTTCAAATACAAGGTAAACGGCTTATAGCTAAAAAACTGTCCGAGATACCTATCAATTTGTTTAGTTTTCCTAAAAGGTAATGTAATGATCTATGCCTAGCATCAATAAAACCTGAATCACCATCTCTGGGGATGGCCGATAATGGCCGTTCAACATTGAGTAAAATTTACCTCTTCAAATATAAGGAAAATGGCTTGTAGCTAAAAAACTGTCCGAGATACCTATCAATTTGTTTAATTTTCCTTAAAGGTAATGTAATGATCTATGCCCAGCATCAACAAAACCTGAATCACCATCTCTGGGGATGGCCGATAATGGCCGTTCAACATTGAGTAAAATTAACCTCTTCAAATATAAGGACAATGGCTTGTAGCTAAAAAACTGTCCGAGATACCTATCAATTTGTTTAGTTTTCCTAAAAGGTATTGTAATGATCTATGCCCAGCATCAACAAAACCTGAATCACCATCTCTGGGGATGGCCGATAATGGCCGTTCAACATTGAGTAAAATTTACATCTTCAAATATAAGGAAAATGGCTTGTAGCTAAAAAACTGTCCGAGATACCTATCAATCTGTTTAGTTTTCCTAAAAGGTATTGTAATGATCTATGCCCAGCATCAACAAAACCTGAATCACCATCTCTGGGGATGGCCGATAATGGCCATTCAACATTGAGTAAAATTTACCTCTTCAAATACAAGGTAAACGGCTTATAGCTAAAAAACTGTCCGAGATACCTATCAATTTGTTTAGTTTTCCTAAAAGGTAATGTAATGATCTATGCCTAGCATCAATAAAACCTGAATCACCATCTCTGGGGATGGCCGATAATGGCCGTTCAACATTGAGTAAAATTTACCTCTTCAAATATAAGGAAAATGGCTTGTAGCTAAAAAACTGTCCGAGATACCTATCAATTTGTTTAATTTTCCTTAAAGGTAATGTAATGATCTATGCCCAGCATCAACAAAACCTGAATCACCATCTCTGGGGATGGCCGATAATGGCCGTTCAACATTGAGTAAAATTAACCTCTTCAAATATAAGGACAATGGCTTGTAGCTAAAAAACTGTCCGAGATACCTATCAATTTGTTTAGTTTTCCTAAAAGGTATTGTAATGATCTATGCCCAGCATCAACAAAACCTGAATCACCATCTCTGGGGATGGCCGATAATGGCCGTTCAACATTGAGTAAAATTTACCTCTTCAAATATAAGGAAAACGGCTTGTAGCTAAAAACTGTCCGAGATACCTATCAATTTGTTTAGTTTTCCTAAAAGGTAATGTAATGATCTATGCCCAGCATCAACAAAACCTGAATCACCATCTCTGGGGATGGCCGATAATGGCCGTTCAACATTGATTAAAATGTACCTCTTCAAATATAAGGAAAATGGCTTGTAGCTAAAAAACTGTCCGAGATACCTATCAATTTGTTTAGTTTTCCTAAAAGGTAATGTAATGATCTATGCCCAGCATCAACAAAACCTGAATCACCATCTCTGGGGAGGGCCGATAATGGCCATTCAACATTGAGTAAAATTTACCTCTTCAAATATAAGGACAATGGCTTGTAGCTAAAAAACTGTCCGAGATACCTATCAATTTGTTTAGTTTTCCTAAAAGGTATTGTAATGATCTATGCCCAGCATCAACAAAACCTGAATCACCATCTCTGGGGATGGCCGATAATGGCCGTTCAACATTGATTAAAATTTACCTCTTCAAATACAAGGTAAACGGCTTATAGCTAAAAAACTGTCCGAGATACCTATCAATTTGTTTAGTTTTCCTAAAAGGTAATGTAATGATCTATGCCCAGCATCAACAAAACCTGAATCACCATCTCTGGGGATGGCCGATAATGGCCGTTCAACATTGAGTAAAATTTACCTCTTCAAATATAGGGAAAACGGCTTGTAGCTAAAAAACTGCCCGAGATACCTATCAATTTGTTTAGTTTTCCTAAAAGGTAATGTAATGATCTATGCCCAGCATCAACAAAACCTGAATCACCATCTCTGGGGATGGCCGATAATGGCCATTCAACATTGAGTAAAAGTTACCTCTTCAAATATAAGGTAAACGGCTTATAGCTAAAAAACTGTCCGAGATACCTATCAATTTGTTTAGTTTTCCTAAAAGGTAATGTAATGATCTATGCCCAGCATCAACAAAACCTGAATCACCATCTCTGGGGATGGCCGATAATGGCCGTTCAACATTGAGTAAAATTTAACTCTTCAAATATAAGGAAAATGGCTTGTAGCTAAAAAACTGTCCGAGATACCTATCAATTTGTTTAGTTTTCCTAAAAGGTAATGTAATGATCTATGCCCAGCATCAACAAAACCTGAATCACCATCTCCGGGGATGGCCGATAATGGCCATTCAACATTGAGTAAAATTTAACTCTTCAAATATAAGGAAAACGGCTTGTAGCTAAAAAACTGTCCGAGATACCTATCAATTTGTTTAGTTTTCCTAAAAGGTAATGTAATGATCTATGCCCAGCATCAACAAAACCGGAATCACCATCTCTGGGGATGGCCGATAATGGCCGTTCAACATTGATTAAAATTTACCTCTTCAAATACAAGGTAAACGGCTTATAGCTAAAAAACTGTCCGAGATACCTATCAATTTGTTTAGTTTTCCTAAAAGGTAATGTAATGATCTATGCCCAGCATCAACAAAACCTGAATCACCATCTCTGGGGATGGCCGATAATGGCCGTTCAACATTGAGTAAAATTTACCTCTTCAAATATAGGGAAAACGGCTTGTAGCTAAAAAACTGCCCGAGATACCTATCAATTTGTTTAGTTTTCCTAAAAGGTAATGTAATGATCTATGCCCAGCATCAACAAAACCTGAATCACCATCTCTGGGGATGGCCGATAATGGCCATTCAACATTGAGTAAAAGTTACCTCTTCAAATATAAGGTAAACGGCTTATAGCTAAAAAACTGTCCGAGATACCTATCAATTTGTTTAGTTTTCCTAAAAGGTAATGTAATGATCTATGCCCAGCATCAACAAAACCTGAATCACCATCTCTGGGGATGGCCGATAATGGCCGTTCAACATTGAGTAAAATTTAACTCTTCAAATATAAGGAAAATGGCTTGTAGCTAAAAAACTGTCCGAGATACCTATCAATTTGTTTAGTTTTCCTAAAAGGTAATGTAATGATCTATGCCCAGCATCAACAAAACCTGAATCACCATCTCCGGGGATGGCCGATAATGGCCATTCAACATTGAGTAAAATTTAACTCTTCAAATATAAGGAAAACGGCTTGTAGCTAAAAAACTGCCCGAGATACCTATCAATTTGTTTAGTTTTCCTAAAAGGTAATGTAATGATCTATGCCCAGCATCAACAAAACCGGAATCACCATCTCTGGGGATGGCCGATAATGGCCATTCAACATTGAGTAAAATTTACCTCTTCAAATACAAGGTAAACGGCTTATAGCTAAAAAACTGTCCGAGATACCTATCAATTTGTTTAGTTTTCCTAAAAGGTAATGTAATGATCTATGCCCAGCATCAACAAAACCTGAATCACCATCTCTGGGGATGGCCGATAATGGCCGTTCAACATTGAGTAAAATTTACCTCTTCAAATATAGGGAAAACGGCTTGTAGCTAAAAAACTGCCCGAGATACCTATCAATTTGTTTAGTTTTCCTAAAAGGTAATGTAATGATCTATGCCCAGCATCAACAAAACCTGAATCACCATCTCTGGGGATGGCCGATAATGGCCGTTCAACATTGAGTAAAATTTACCTCTTCAAATATAGGGAAAACGGCTTGTAGCTAAAAAACTGCCCGAGATACCTATCAATTTGTTTAGTTTTCCTAAAAGGTAATGTAATGATCTATGCCCAGCATCAACAAAACCGGAATCACCATCTCAGGGGATGGCCGATAATGGCCATTCAACATTGAGTAAAATTTACCTCTTCAAATACAAGGTAAACGGCTTATAGCTAAAAAACTGTCCGAGATACCTATCAATTTGTTTAGTTTTCCTAAAAGGTAATGTAATGATCTATGCCCAGCATCAACAAAACCTGAATCACCATCTCTGGGGATGGCCGATAATGGCCGTTCAACATTGAGTAAAATGTACCTCTTCAAATATAGGGAAAACGGCTTGTAGCTAAAAAACTGCCCGAGATACCTATCAATTTGTTTAGTTTTCCTAAAAGGTAATGTAATGATCTATGCCCAGCATCAACAAAACCTGAATCACCATCTCTGGGGATGGCCGATAATGGCCATTCAACATTGAGTAAAAGTTACCTCTTCAAATACAAGGTAAACGGCTTATAGCTAAAAAACTGTCCGAGATACCTATCAATTTGTTTAGTTTTCCTAAAAGGTAATGTAATGATCTATGCCCAGCATCAACAAAACCTGAATCACCATCTCTGGGGATGGCCGATAATGGCCGTTCAACATTGATTAAAATGTACCTCTTCAAATATAAGGAAAACGGCTTGTAGCTAAAAAACTGTCCGAGATACCTATCAATTTGTTTAGTTTTCCTAAAAGGTAATGTAATGATCTATGCCCAGCATCAACAAAACCTGAATCACCATCTCTGGGGAGGGCCGATAATGGCCATTCAACATTGAGTAAAATTTACCTCTTCAAATATAAGGACAATGGCTTGTAGCTAAAAAACTGTCCGAGATACCTATCAATTGGTTTAGTTTTCCTTAAAGGTAATGTAATAATCTATGCCCAGCGTCAACAAAACCAGAATCACCATCTCTGGGGATGGCCGATAATGGCCATTCAACATTGAGTAAAATTAACCTCTTCAAATATAAGGACAATGGCTTGTAGCTAAAAAACTGTCCGAGATACCTATCAATTTGTTTAGTTTTCCTAAAAGGTATTGTAATGATCTATGCCCAGCATCAACAAAACCTGAATCACCATCTCTGGGGATGGCCGATAATGGCCATTCAACATTGAGTAAAATTTACCTCTTCAAATACAAGGTAAACGGCTTATAGCTAAAAAACTGTCCGAGATACCTATCAATTTGTTTAGTTTTCCTAAAAGGTAATGTAATGATCTATGCCTAGCATCAATAAAACCTGAATCACCATCTCTGGGGATGGCCGATAATGGCCGTTCAACATTGAGTAAAATTTACCTCTTCAAATACAAGGTAAACGGCTTATAGCTAAAAAACTGTCCGAGATACCTATCAATTTGTTTAGTTTTCCTAAAAGGTAATGTAATGATCTATGCCTAGCATCAATAAAACCTGAATCACCATCTCTGGGGATGGCCGATAATGGCCGTTCAACATTGAGTAAAATTTACCTCTTCAAATATAAGGAAAATGGCTTGTAGCTAAAAAACTGTCCGAGATACCTATCAATTTGTTTAATTTTCCTTAAAGGTAATGTAATGATCTATGCCCAGCATCAACAAAACCTGAATCACCATCTCTGGGGATGGCCGATAATGGCCGTTCAACATTGAGTAAAATTAACCTCTTCAAATATAAGGACAATGGCTTGTAGCTAAAAAACTGTCCGAGATACCTATCAATTTGTTTAGTTTTCCTAAAAGGTATTGTAATGATCTATGCCCAGCATCAACAAAACCTGAATCACCATCTCTGGGGATGGCCGATAATGGCCGTTCAACATTGAGTAAAATTTACCTCTTCAAATATAAGGAAAACGGCTTGTAGCTAAAAACTGTCCGAGATACCTATCAATTTGTTTAGTTTTCCTAAAAGGTAATGTAATGATCTATGCCCAGCATCAACAAAACCTGAATCACCATCTCTGGGGATGGCCGATAATGGCCGTTCAACATTGATTAAAATGTACCTCTTCAAATATAAGGAAAATGGCTTGTAGCTAAAAAACTGTCCGAGATACCTATCAATTTGTTTAGTTTTCCTAAAAGGTAATGTAATGATCTATGCCCAGCATCAACAAAACCTGAATCACCATCTCTGGGGAGGGCCGATAATGGCCATTCAACATTGAGTAAAATTTACCTCTTCAAATATAAGGACAATGGCTTGTAGCTAAAAAACTGTCCGAGATACCTATCAATTTGTTTAGTTTTCCTAAAAGGTATTGTAATGATCTATGCCCAGCATCAACAAAACCTGAATCACCATCTCTGGGGATGGCCGATAATGGCCGTTCAACATTGATTAAAATTTACCTCTTCAAATACAAGGTAAACGGCTTATAGCTAAAAAACTGTCCGAGATACCTATCAATTTGTTTAGTTTTCCTAAAAGGTAATGTAATGATCTATGCCCAGCATCAACAAAACCTGAATCACCATCTCTGGGGATGGCCGATAATGGCCGTTCAACATTGAGTAAAATTTACCTCTTCAAATATAGGGAAAACGGCTTGTAGCTAAAAAACTGCCCGAGATACCTATCAATTTGTTTAGTTTTCCTAAAAGGTAATGTAATGATCTATGCCCAGCATCAACAAAACCTGAATCACCATCTCTGGGGATGGCCGATAATGGCCATTCAACATTGAGTAAAAGTTACCTCTTCAAATATAAGGTAAACGGCTTATAGCTAAAAAACTGTCCGAGATACCTATCAATTTGTTTAGTTTTCCTAAAAGGTAATGTAATGATCTATGCCCAGCATCAACAAAACCTGAATCACCATCTCTGGGGATGGCCGATAATGGCCGTTCAACATTGAGTAAAATTTAACTCTTCAAATATAAGGAAAATGGCTTGTAGCTAAAAAACTGTCCGAGATACCTATCAATTTGTTTAGTTTTCCTAAAAGGTAATGTAATGATCTATGCCCAGCATCAACAAAACCTGAATCACCATCTCCGGGGATGGCCGATAATGGCCATTCAACATTGAGTAAAATTTAACTCTTCAAATATAAGGAAAACGGCTTGTAGCTAAAAAACTGCCCGAGATACCTATCAATTTGTTTAGTTTTCCTAAAAGGTAATGTAATGATCTATGCCCAGCATCAACAAAACCGGAATCACCATCTCTGGGGATGGCCGATAATGGCCGTTCAACATTGATTAAAATTTACCTCTTCAAATACAAGGTAAACGGCTTATAGCTAAAAAACTGTCCGAGATACCTATCAATTTGTTTAGTTTTCCTAAAAGGTAATGTAATGATCTATGCCCAGCATCAACAAAACCTGAATCACCATCTCTGGGGATGGCCGATAATGGCCGTTCAACATTGAGTAAAATTTACCTCTTCAAATATAGGGAAAACGGCTTGTAGCTAAAAAACTGCCCGAGATACCTATCAATTTGTTTAGTTTTCCTAAAAGGTAATGTAATGATCTATGCCCAGCATCAACAAAACCTGAATCACCATCTCTGGGGATGGCCGATAATGGCCATTCAACATTGAGTAAAAGTTACCTCTTCAAATATAAGGTAAACGGCTTATAGCTAAAAAACTGTCCGAGATACCTATCAATTTGTTTAGTTTTCCTAAAAGGTAATGTAATGATCTATGCCCAGCATCAACAAAACCTGAATCACCATCTCTGGGGATGGCCGATAATGGCCGTTCAACATTGAGTAAAATTTAACTCTTCAAATATAAGGAAAATGGCTTGTAGCTAAAAAACTGTCCGAGATACCTATCAATTTGTTTAGTTTTCCTAAAAGGTAATGTAATGATCTATGCCCAGCATCAACAAAACCTGAATCACCATCTCCGGGGATGGCCGATAATGGCCGTTCAACATTGAGTAAAATTTACCTCTTCAAATATAGGGAAAACGGCTTGTAGCTAAAAAACTGCCCGAGATACCTATCAATTTGTTTAGTTTTCCTAAAAGGTAATGTAATGATCTATGCCCAGCATCAACAAAACCTGAATCACCATCTCTGGGGATGGCCGATAATGGCCGTTCAACATTGATTAAAATGTACCTCTTCAAATATAAGGAAAATGGCTTGTAGCTAAAAAACTGTCCGAGATACCTATCAATTTGTTTAGTTTTCCTAAAAGGTAATGTAATGATCTATGCCCAGCATCAACAAAACCTGAATCACCATCTCTGGGGAGGGCCGATAATGGCCATTCAACATTGAGTAAAATTTACCTCTTCAAATATAAGGACAATGGCTTGTAGCTAAAAAACTGTCCGAGATACCTATCAATTTGTTTAGTTTTCCTAAAAGGTATTGTAATGATCTATGCCCAGCATCAACAAAACCTGAATCACCATCTCTGGGGATGGCCGATAATGGCCGTTCAACATTGATTAAAATTTACCTCTTCAAATACAAGGTAAACGGCTTGTAGCTAAAAAACTGTCCGAGATACCTATCAATTTGTTTAATTTTCCTTAAAGGTAATGTAATGATCTATGCCCAGCATCAACAAAACCGGAATCACCATCTCAGGGGATGGCCGATAATGGCCATTCAACATTGAGTAAAATTTACCTCTTCAAATACAAGGAAAATGGCTTATAGCTAAAAAACTGTCCGAGATACCTATCAATTTGTTTAGTTTTCCTAAAAGGTAATGTAATGATCTATGCCCAGCATCAACAAAACCGGAATCACCATCTCAGGGGATGGCCGATAATGGCCATTCAACATTGAGTAAAATTTACCTCTTCAAATACAAGGTAAACGGCTTATAGCTAAAAAACTGTCCGAGATACCTATCAATTTGTTTAGTTTTCCTAAAAGGTAATGTAATGATCTATGCCCAGCATCAACAAAACCTGAATCACCATCTCTGGGGATGGCCGATAATGGCCATTCAACATTGAGTAAAAGTTACCTCTTCAAATATAAGGTAAACGGCTTATAGCTAAAAAACTGTCCGAGATACCTATCAATTTGTTTAGTTTTCCTAAAAGGTAATGTAATGATCTATGCCCAGCATCAACAAAACCTGAATCACCATCTCTGGGGGTGGCCGATAATGGCCGTTCAACATTGAGTAAAATTTAACTCTTCAAATATAAGGAAAATGGCTTGTAGCTAAAAAACTGTCCGAGATACCTATCAATTTGTTTAGTTTTCCTAAAAGGTAATGTAATGATCTATGCCCAGCATCAACAAAACCTGAATCACCATCTCCGGGGATGGCCGATAATGGCCATTCAACATTGAGTAAAATTTAACTCTTCAAATATAAGGAAAACGGCTTGTAGCTAAAAAACTGCCCGAGATACCTATCAATTTGTTTAGTTTTCCTAAAAGGTAATGTAATGATCTATGCCCAGCATCAACAAAACCGGAATCACCATCTCTGGGGATGGCCGATAATGGCCGTTCAACATTGATTAAAATTTACCTCTTCAAATACAAGGTAAACGGCTTATAGCTAAAAAACTGTCCGAGATACCTATCAATTTGTTTAGTTTTCCTAAAAGGTAATGTAATGATCTATGCCCAGCATCAACAAAACCTGAATCACCATCTCTGGGGATGGCCGATAATGGCCGTTCAACATTGAGTAAAATTTACCTCTTCAAATATAGGGAAAACGGCTTGTAGCTAAAAAACTGCCCGAGATACCTATCAATTTGTTTAGTTTTCCTAAAAGGTAATGTAATGATCTATGCCCAGCATCAACAAAACCTGAATCACCATCTCTGGGGATGGCCGATAATGGCCATTCAACATTGAGTAAAAGTTACCTCTTCAAATATAAGGTAAACGGCTTATAGCTAAAAAACTGTCCGAGATACCTATCAATTTGTTTAGTTTTCCTAAAAGGTAATGTAATGATCTATGCCCAGCATCAACAAAACCTGAATCACCATCTCTGGGGATGGCCGATAATGGCCGTTCAACATTGAGTAAAATTTAACTCTTCAAATATAAGGAAAATGGCTTGTAGCTAAAAAACTGTCCGAGATACCTATCAATTTGTTTAGTTTTCCTAAAAGGTAATGTAATGATCTATGCCCAGCATCAACAAAACCTGAATCACCATCTCCGGGGATGGCCGATAATGGCCGTTCAACATTGAGTAAAATTTAACTCTTCAAATATAAGGAAAATGGCTTGTAGCTAAAAAACTGTCCGAGATACCTATCAATTTGTTTAGTTTTCCTAAAAGGTAATGTAATGATCTATGCCCAGCATCAACAAAACCTGAATCACCATCTCTGGGGATGGCCGATAATGGCCATTCAACATTGAGTAAAATTTAACTCTTCAAATATAAGGAAAACGGCTTGTAGCTAAAAAACTGCCCGAGATACCTATCAATTTGTTTAGTTTTCCTAAAAGGTAATGTAATGATCTATGCCCAGCATCAACAAAACCGGAATCACCATCTCTGGGGATGGCCGATAATGGCCATTCAACATTGAGTAAAATTTACCTCTTCAAATACAAGGTAAACGGCTTATAGCTAAAAAACTGTCCGAGATACCTATCAATTTGTTTAGTTTTCCTAAAAGGTAATGTAATGATCTATGCCCAGCATCAACAAAACCTGAATCACCATCTCTGGGGATGGCCGATAATGGCCGTTCAACATTGAGTAAAATTTACCTCTTCAAATATAGGGAAAACGGCTTGTAGCTAAAAAACTGCCCGAGATACCTATCAATTTGTTTAGTTTTCCTAAAAGGTAATGTAATGATCTATGCCCAGCATCAACAAAACCTGAATCACCATCTCTGGGGATGGCCGATAATGGCCGTTCAACATTGAGTAAAATTTACCTCTTCAAATATAGGGAAAACGGCTTGTAGCTAAAAAACTGCCCGAGATACCTATCAATTTGTTTAGTTTTCCTAAAAGGTAATGTAATGATCTATGCCCAGCATCAACAAAACCGGAATCACCATCTCAGGGGATGGCCGATAATGGCCATTCAACATTGAGTAAAATTTACCTCTTCAAATACAAGGTAAACGGCTTATAGCTAAAAAACTGTCCGAGATACCTATCAATTTGTTTAGTTTTCCTAAAAGGTAATGTAATGATCTATGCCCAGCATCAACAAAACCTGAATCACCATCTCTGGGGATGGCCGATAATGGCCGTTCAACATTGAGTAAAATGTACCTCTTCAAATATAGGGAAAACGGCTTGTAGCTAAAAAACTGCCCGAGATACCTATCAATTTGTTTAGTTTTCCTAAAAGGTAATGTAATGATCTATGCCCAGCATCAACAAAACCTGAATCACCATCTCTGGGGATGGCCGATAATGGCCATTCAACATTGAGTAAAAGTTACCTCTTCAAATACAAGGTAAACGGCTTATAGCTAAAAAACTGTCCGAGATACCTATCAATTTGTTTAGTTTTCCTAAAAGGTAATGTAATGATCTATGCCCAGCATCAACAAAACCTGAATCACCATCTCTGGGGATGGCCGATAATGGCCGTTCAACATTGAGTAAAATTTAACTCTTCAAATATAAGGAAAATGGCTTGTAGCTAAAAAACTGTCCGAGATACCTATCAATTTGTTTAGTTTTCCTAAAAGGTAATGTAATGATCTATGCCCAGCATCAACAAAACCTGAATCACCATCTCTGGGGATGGCCGATAATGGCCATTCAACATTGAGTAAAAGTTACCTCTTCAAATACAAGGTAAACGGCTTATAGCTAAAAAACTGTCCGAGATACCTATCAATTTGTTTAGTTTTCCTAAAAGGTAATGTAATGATCTATGCCCAGCATCAACAAAACCTGAATCACCATCTCTGGGGATGGCCGATAATGGCCGTTCAACATTGAGTAAAATTTAACTCTTCAAATATAAGGAAAATGACTTGTAGCTAAAAAACTGTCCGAGATACCTATCAATTTGTTTAGTTTTCCTAAAAGGTAATGTAATGATCTATGCCCAGCATCAACAAAACCTGAATCACCATCTCTGGGGATGGCCGATAATGGCCGTTCAACATTGATTAAAATTTACCTCTTCAAATATAGGGAAAACGGCTTATAGCTAAAAAACTGTCCGAGATACCTATCAATTTGTTTAGTTTTCCTAAAAGGTAATGTAATGATCTATGCCCAGCATCAACAAAACCTGAATCACCATCTCTGGGGATGGCCGATAATGGCCATTCAACATTGAGTAAAATTTACCTCTTCAAATACAAGGTAAACGGCTTATAGCTAAAAAACTTTCCGAGATACCTATCAATTTGTTTAGTTTTCCTAAAAGGTAATGTAATGATCTATGTCCAGCATCAACAAAACCTGAATCACCATCTCTGGGGATGGCCGATAATGGCCAGTGATGTTAGGGTAAAAATTGTAGCTATACAGATAATTAATATTGTAAATATACGTAAAATGGCTTATGTATATAAAAATGTATGAGAACTTCTTATCTCTGTTAGTGTTTCTGATCGGCGATTTAATTATCTATATCATGCTCTAACCCAACCTGAATTTTCATTTCTTACTGCTTATTTGTTCTATTTTGAATAAAAAATGCTTCATATATAAACAAATATGTATGTAACTTTTAAAAAATTTATTCCGGAAAATATAATTTAATTTAGTGTTTCTGAAAGGAATTTAATGAGCTATTTCGTTTAACACGAAAACAAGAGTTAATTTAATCATGTTATTAATAAAGTGAAACCGAAATCATCTATTGTTCAATGTTGAATTGAACGTTATGCCAAACATTGAATTGAATAATCAAACAAATTCTAATCATAATAAAGGTTTCTAATAAGAACTGTACTAAAAATAGTTCCAGCTATTCAAGTTAGATGTCACTTTTTGGTTATATTTTGTGAATGTGTTGCACCACTGCGTATATGTACACCGCCAATTCGAAGGCAAATAAAAGTTTACCGTATGTATGTATGCAGGCCCAAAATAAGCGAGATAAAATACAGAAAATTATTTAACGCTTGAGCGTAATACTTTTCAATGAATAATAATTTTTAGCAAAAGAAAGATTCCAAAAATAAATTTCAATTACTTTCCATAGGGCCGGAATAGATTATTAAATATATCTTTGTTTTCACAAAACAATTTTTTTCGGTGATAAGTACGAAATCTCTCTACAATAACAATTTCATTGAAATTTTGTATTAGGTAGAAAAGTAGATGATTAAAACAAAAAAGGGTGTTTTTAGGTTGTTGTTGCTGGTTGAATCTATAGTAAAAATAATTAGGCAGTAACGACTAAGTGGTCAAATGACGACGTTATATTATAAAATATTTGTCGTTTTATGAAAAAATTGCTTATACTGAATATTTTCAAGTTAAAAATTCTATAGTTAAAACTTCTGCAGCGCTTTAGCCAAATAACTTAGAAGAATAATGGGACACTACTAGTGTTCGATATATACATAAACAACTGTAATGTTTTAAATAATTAGTTTATGATTTAAAAATCATAATTTTTTAATTAATTTTAAACATTAAATTAAATTGACTTAGTTCGATTGCAGTTCTTGCGAACACGAGGCGTTTTTTTACAAATAAGCAGCTGCAGTGTAAGGTGGAGTGTGATGTGCAAATATGGTAAAGAATCTTAGCTTAGGCTTTGCCTATGGTTACTGTAAACAGTAATACCAATCACCAATTCTGAAAAAAAATCGTTACACCAAACAAAATCTTATATTTTGATTTATTCAGGTTTTATTTACAACTTAGCTATTACATATTTACAAAGTAATTATGTTTAGCTCTCTAGAACCATTGGCCTTGTTCATGAAATCGGTCGAAATTTGGTCAATCGAAATATAATTTGCTCTAGAACTCTGAATATTATTCAAATATGTATTTATTTATTTTCGAATGGGGTTGATAAATTACATTCGAATTTTACAACATACAAGAATATTATAAACAAAAAGTGTTTAGGATTGGTTAGACCGACAGCAACAGCTCATCATTACATTTTTTTATATTTAGCGCTTATTAGTAAATATATGTGTGTAATAAAAAAATATAATAAAATTGTATAGGTTTTATTATATGTTTTTTGTCGATATTTCCCTTTTTTATACCTGTATATTTTTTTTGAAAACCGGCGAGCTATGTATTTACTATCTTTTACAAAAACTTGTCGTTGTCATTCAAAATAATCTTTATTGTTTTAAAGGGATGCTTGGGCGGATTTCTTCATTTATTTAATCAATTTTAAATGAAAGAGAATTTTAACATTTTAATTATCTACACATATCAAAATTCAATTTTTAATACATGGTTTTTAGGTTGCCATTACCTTGATTTTTGTTTCTAGAAGATTCATCGATTGCATCAAAACAATTTCAGGGATAACGTTAAAAACGGAAAGAAAAACACAAATTTACGAATTTTCACCAATTCATAATTTCTTTTGTTTCTTTTTAGTTCATTTAATTGGTACAGTTATTTTTGTTTCCTAATAAGTGGTGTTGCCTCCTCTTGCATTTATGACAGATTAGCATGGAGCTAATCAACGTATCGAAGCTGTATTGTGAAATTTGCATCCTGTGATCTTGAAGAAGAATGCACTAAATGTGGCAGAACACTTCGTTGAAGTTGTTCCCCTGCGTGTTCAATCAGATTTAGATTCAGAGATTGTGCTGGCCATGGGGAAACATGGATTTTCTGTGCCTCAAACCAGTCTGTTGTGATTATTGCTGTGTGTGGCCTGGCATTGTCATGCATAAAAATTAATTCTGATTTGTGTTGATAATGGAAGCACGACGAGTTCCAGTATCTCATTGATGTAACTGGCTGCCGATAAGTTATCATTAAAAAAGTCAGTTGTTTTACCACTCATAATTCCATCCCATACCATAACAGTGCCGAGATGGTGATTCAGGTTTTGTTGATGCTGGGCATAGATCATTACATTACCTTTTAGGAAAACTAAACAAATTGATAGGTATCTCGGACAGTTTTTTAGCTATAAGCCGTTTACCTTGTATTTGAAGAGGTAAATTTTACTCAATGTTGAATGGCCATTATCGGCCATCCCCAGAGATGGTGATTCCGGTTTTGTTGATGCTGGGCATAGATCATTACATTACCTTTTAGGAAAACTAAACAAATTGATAGGTATCTCGGACAGTTTTTTAGCTAAAAGCCGTTTACCTTATATTTGAAGAGGTAAATTTTACTCAATGTTGAACGGCCATTATCGGCCATCCCCAGAGATGGTGATTCAGGTTTTGTTGATGCTGGGCATAGATCATTACATTACCTTTTAGGAAAACTAAACAAATTGATAGGTATCTCGGACAGTTTTTTAGCTACAAGCCATTTTCCGTATATTTGAAGAGGTAAATTTTAATCAATGTTGAACGGCCATTATCGGCCATCCCCAGAGATGGTGATTCAGGTTTTGTTGATGCTGGGCATAGATCATTACATTACCTTTTAGGAAAACTAAACAAATTGATAGGTATCTCGGACAGTTTTTTAGCTATAAGCCGTTTACCTTATATTTGAAGATGTAAATTTTACTCAATGTTGAATGGCCATTATCGGCCATCCCCAGAGATGGTGATTCAGGTTTTGTTGATGCTGGGCATAGATCATTACATTACCTTTTAGGAAAACTAAACAAATTGATAGGTATCTTGGACAGTTTTTTAGCTACAAGTCATTTTCCTTATATTTGAAGAGTTAAATTTTACTCAATGTTGAATGGCCATTATCGGCCATCCCCAGAGATGGTGATTCAGGTTTTGTTGATGCTGGGCATAGATCATTACATTACCTTTTAGGAAAACTAAACAAATTGATAGGTATCTCGGACAGTTTTTTAGCTACAAGTCATTTTCCTTATATTTGAAGAGTTAAATTTTACTCAATGTTGAATGGCCATTATCGGCCATCCCCGGAGATGGTGATTCAGGTTTTGTTGATGCTGGGCATAGATCATTACATTACCTTTTAGGAAAACTAAACAAATTGATAGGTATCTCGGACAGTTTTTTAGCTACAAGCCGTTTACCTTGAATTTGAAGAGGTAAATTTTACTCAATGTTGAATGGCCATTATCGGCCATCCCCAGAGATGGTGATTCAGGTTTTGTTGATGCTGGGCATAGATCATTACATTACCTTTTAGGAAAACTAAACAAATTGATAGGTATCTCGGACAGTTTTTTAGCTATAAGCCGTTTACCTTGTATTTGAAGAGGTAAATTTTACTCAATGTTGAATGGCCATTATCGGCCATCCCCTGAGATGGTGATTCCGGTTTTGTTGATGCTGGGCATAGATCATTACATTACCTTTTAGGAAAACTAAACAAATTGATAGGTATCTCGGACAGTTTTTTAGCTATAAGCCATTTTCCTTGTATTTGAAGAGGTAAATTTTACTCAATGTTGAATGGCCATTATCGGCCATCCCCTGAGATGGTGATTCCGGTTTTGTTGATGCTGGGCATAGATCATTACATTATCTTTTAGGAAAACTAAACAAATTGATAGGTATCTCGGACAGTTTTTTAGCTACAAGCCATTTTCCGTATATTTGAAGAGTTAAATTTTACTCAATGTTGAACGGCCATTATTGGCCATCCCCAGAGATGGTGATTCCGGTTTTGTTGATGCTGGGCATAGATCATTACATTACCTTTTAGGAAAACTAAACAAATTGATAGGTATCTTGGACAGTTTTTTAGTTAGAAGCCATTTTCTTTATATTTGAAGAGGTAAATTTTACGCAATGTTGAATGGCCATTATCGGCCATCCCAGAGATGGTGATTCAGGTTTTATCGATGCTGGTTATAGATTTTAACATTACCTTTAAGGAAAACTAAACAAACTGATAGGTATCTCGGACAGTTTTTTAGTTACAAGCCATTTTCTTTATATTTGAAGAGGTAAATTTTACGCAATGTTGAATGGCCATTATCGGCCATCCCCAGAGATGGTGATTCAGGTTTTATTGATGCTGGTTATAGATTTTAACATTACCTTTAAGGAAAACTAAACAAACTGATAGGTATTTCGGACAGTTTTTTAGTTACAAGCCATTTTCTTTATATTTGAAGAGGTAAATTTTACTCAATGTTGAATGGCCATTATCGGCCATCCCCAGAGATGATGATTCAGGTTTTGTTGATGCTGGGCATAGATCATTGCATTACCTTTTAGGAAAACTAAACAAATTGATAGGTATCTCGGACAGTTTTTTAGCTACAAGCCGTTTTCCGTATATTTGAAGAGGTAAATTTTAATCAATGTTGAACGGCCATTATCGGCCATCCCCCAGAGATGGTGATTGAGGGTTTGTTGATGCTGGGCATAGACCAATACATTACCTTTTTGGAAAACTCAACAAATTGATAGATACCTTGGACAGTTTTTTCGCTACAAGCCATTTTCCTTAGATTTGAAGAAGTAAATTTTACTCAATGTTGAAAGGTCGGGCCCCAAGGGGAAGATAGAGAATAATGTTTTATTATTAAAAAACTATTATTAATCGCTCTATCACGAGAATCGAACTTCACAGCGTTTTCTTTGAATTGCTCTTTGATTTTTAACAATAATAAAGAATTTTGTAACAAATTGTTTAATCTGCCCTGTCCCATATTAAAATTATTTTCGATGCGTGTGAATTAACACCTTACGACAATCATTTTATACCAACCACTTAAATCGGTTACCAAAGCATAATACAAATCCTACTTGCTCATTAGCATACAGATATATTGAAATAATATTGCAAAATGACATTTTACTGATTTTAAAACTAAAAATATAATGAAAAATATATGAAATGTACAAGGAAAATCATAATTTCGCTAGTTGTTGGATCCAAACTTGAGATTTTGCATTTCAAAGTGTGTCAATCTATTAACCACGCAATTTACTAGGTTTAGAATAAAGAGATAAATATAATCTTCTTTATAAATTTAAATTTATTTTATAAATCACAAATGAACACGTTTAAAACAGGGACAAAAAATTCACAAATTAATAATTTTCACTCCAAATTTTGGAGCTAAACAACAATTTTTCAAAATGGTGTAAAGTTTAAAAATTATAAAGTTCGTTATGGCACTTTTTAAAATAGGATTGTTCAAAAGACATAAGTCTAAAAAATATTAGATTTACATTGTTGCTATTATCGGGCATTTCCAAAATTAGTGATTCAGTTAGTGCATGATCACGAAATCTCTTTTAAGGAGGAAGTTCAGGCACTGGCGTTTTCTAAAATAAAACAATTTCTGAAAATACAAATTCTTCTGATATTTCCGTGAATTATTTCGAAACATTTTGCTTTCAATTGAATGATATATAATTATAAATATTTTTGAGTCGTTTTTGAATTAGATTTTAACATTCATATTGGAATTTTTTTTAATGTGTACTAATTGGTTTGTAACTTTGGTCAACTGATTGCCGTCTTTACTTTTTTAGTACTATTTTCTTTACAGGAATGAGACAAAAAATAAAAACCAATTTAGTTTTTCGCATTTTTATAACAAAGATTTAATTATTTTGCTTAAACTATAGTTACATTAATATTCAGCTATTAATTTTATTTTAATTTGACTTAAATCTTTCACATTAATTAAATAAAAATGTAGAAAATTGGAAAAAATATTTTAATGTTGCGTATATTTCTTATTCAATACAAGTTTCATGATAGCTATATCTGTCTCTTATTGCTGTTTCCATTTTACAAGTTTACATATTTTTGAATAAAATTGCTCGATTAATGATCTAGTTTATATTAAAACATGTTCTTTACTCCAATATTAACATGTTTGAATTAAAATCCATTCGATTAATTTACATTTTTATTAAAAATCTTGTAAATTAAAAATCATAACAGTGTACAATACACCAATACTTATACATGCAATAAGAATTTAATTGGATTGAACGAAATTCCAATTAGAATTGTATACGTATAGCCGTGGAAAAATCCGTGGAAAACTTCACGGGCTCGATTTTTTCATGAAAATCGGGATTGTCATGGGCGAGCTGTAACATCCTATTGGCATACGTACGGCGGCGTAAATGGTCTTGTGGAAGAATTTGCCACGTGTCTACTTCACGACTGTCAAGTATGAACTGTCAATACTAATATTCGCCTAAATGGCGGCAAAACAAAGTAGTATACCTTCACGGCGGACACCCTGTACATCATTTAAGTTAACTAAACTTGGCTAGCTTTCAACGCGTCGGTCATACAATTAAATCAGCCGCTTTCAATTAAACCGGCCGCTTTCAATTAAACCGACCGCTTTCACACATCATCAGAGACCGAGGTGACATGTTAATTAATGTGTCTCTGCACCGGCTGTTCATCGGAGAAAAATTAAACAAAATTGTAAGTACCCAAGTAATTTTTTAAGGCGCTAGCAAATAAATTATTCGTGTTTTCGATTTTATTCCTCATTTTTGCTTTTTCCTTTCGGCGCGTTGTACAAGGTGTGAATGCTCCACCAACTACTCTTTTACTGACGAGTAAGGCAACTTGACATCAGCATCAGGCAGCGTTTTAACGGAGGAGTCCAATGTAACGATAACGGCCACTCAACTGGCTGGACTCATAAATTATGCTATTGCCGGAGCTGTCTCACGGGTAAATGTAAATTCATCTTATACACCGGAGACATCACGAGCAAATACAAATTTGCCTGCCAGCGAGGGAATGATTGTCCGAGTGGCTTTTAAGCCTCCACAGCCACTTCACTCACAAAACCCTAAATATGCTTAAATGGTGTTCACACCATTTGAAAATTACGTCTATCTGTCAGTCCTGGCAGAACAGGCTGACAACGTGCATGAAAATATGACTCAAGCACAAATAAATTCTATTGAGACTTCTGCCCTGCTCCAGCACTACTAATCAAAATTCACCTCTTTCCTTGGATAAACAACTTTCGGAATTCAAAAAATCATTGCTATCGAAGATTACGGAATACTTTAATCAAAATTCTCGATCACGATCCAATTCAAATTCACGAAGTCGTAGCAACTCAAGGAAAAACTCGCCAAATTCTCGAAATTTCTTCAGTCCATTTTGTTGTGAACCTTCAGCCGAAAATAATTTCATCTGTTTCTATCATCATCATTTCGGCACAAAGGCGTTTAAATGTAAACCAAATTGCAAATTTGTATCAAATAACTTGGCCGGTAACAATGTCTCAAAAAACTAAACAGTCATTCACAATTGGTGGTGTGCAATGACGTAACTAAACCTAACCGCCTTTTAATCTACGAAATTTTTCTTCAGACTCATTTTTTAATACATAGAGATGCAGATGTCTCAGTTTTGCCTGCTCGTTTTGTTCGGAATCCAAGGGTTGATCCATCATTCTTGTTGCTTGCAGCGAACGGTTCTTTGGTAAACGCGTACGGGATTAAATTATTAAGACTTGACATCGGACTGCGCCGTGAATTCTCCTGGGAGTTCACCGTTGTTGACGTGTCGATGCCCACAGAGGCTCATAGACCCGGTAACCTCTCTGTAAACAAATGTTCCTCGTTCCTCCTACGATATTACTACTGTATCTAGGATCGGCGGGTCAGCAACGGATTCGGGAGTTTTCAACTTTTTTTTTAATTTTTTTTTTAAATTTTTTTTTATTATTTTATATTTTAATCTATGCCATCTGTTCTGGGGCCGAAGCACTCCCAACTCTTTCGCGGTTCGCTTTTCCCGTCCTACCTTACGCATTGCTTGTCAAATCGAGGACGTACGGCTATACGTCCGATTTATGTAGAACCAACTGCACGTTGCATAGCTTCATGCCAGCCTATAGTACTGACCTGGAAGATGGGTCGGCCCATAAGTTGTGCACTCCGACAGGGGGTCATAGTTGTGTTCATTTTCATCACCGATCGTAATCAGATGATGAAAAATCCCTTTTGCATCCTGCCTCTATCGGGATTCGAACCCGGTACCTCCCGATCCAAGCGCCAAAGCTTTAGCCACTGCGCCGTTTGGTCGGTGAGCTTCCAACTTGGTTTAAAATTTTTTAACTGTTATTCAAGGCAACATTAACATTGACAATACAAAACATAACGTGACTCACAAAATTGAAACGTATACGGTCTTCCGGTTGCATGCAAACCACGACAACTAGCACCGGACAAATGCATCATTGCGAAGACAGAATTCGGAAACATGATGATACTCGGGATTTGTAGACCTAGTAGAGAATAATGGAGAATGGAGAGTGGAGACCGTGTAGAGTCTTTTGAGCACTAAATAAAGTCACGATTCCAGACAGATATCCGATTCAACATCTCCAAGACTTTCCACAACAAATCGAGGGCTGTACTATATTCACAACGATAGACCTTATCCAGGTGTACCACCAAATTTCTATTGAACCGACTGGCACTCCAAAAACTCCAATTTCGACACCTTTCGGACTATTTGAATTTTGTAGAATGACTTTCGGCCTTAGGAATGCAGCACAGTCATAAATTTTGGCAAATGACTGTTCGCAAAACCCGAAATTATCTTTTTAGGCCATCTGGTAACTGGACAAGGTATATTACTGTCGAATGAACGGGTTCAAGTCATCAAAAATTTCGAACGATCACCGACTGTTAAACAACTGAAACGCGTTTTAGGCATGATAAACTTTTCTCGACGCTTCATTCCAGGTGATGCTGCTAACCAGGAATTGGTGAACGACTACCTAAAAGGTTACACTAAGAAGAGTCGAGTTCCAATACATTGGTCAACTGAAGCTATCGAAGCGTTCGATAACTGTAAAATTAAACTTGCAGATGCTACTTTACTTATTCGTCCATCATCATCAGCACCTCTGGCCATCATGGTTGATGTTTCTGATACGGTGATCGGAGTAGTGGTTCAGCAGTTCATATCAGACACTTGGAAACAACTCGGTTTATTTTCAGTACGTCTGAATGATTCGCAAAAAGGATACAGTGCCTATGATCGTAAACTTCTCGGGGCTTTTTCGGGGATCAAACACTTTCGACATCTTCTCGAAGGTCGTATATACTCGCTTTAGAGCGATCATAACCCGTTTGTCTACGCTTTTAGTCAAAAACCCGAAAAAGCATCTCCTCGTCAATTTCGACGATTTAGATTTCATTGGTCAATTTACGACTGATATTCAGCACATTTCTGGACTGGGTAACGTTGTCGCAGATGCTATTTCAGCATCAAATTTCTATTCCCGAAAGTACTCAGACCAATGACGAAGAACTTCAAGAAATGTTAAGGAATAACTCTGTGCTAGGCCATTCATTCCCCTAAATTTCCAGAAACAAGTTTTAGATGCTTTTCATAATCTTTCTGATCCTGGCGTCAAAGCTTCTATCAAACTTTTGACTCAGAATGTCGTCAGGTTAGCAATTAAAAAAGACGTTCAGAAGATGGTTCAAAGTTGTGTAGCTTGCCAAAATGCTAAGGTCTCTCGAGACACAAAATCTCCGCTTAGTATTTATAAATTCCAGTACCGGATAGAACTGCTGCAACCGTTTTGGACCAAGGCATGCATTTCGAATCACAACTTTTTCATGAACTGGCTCACTTACTCGGTTTTGAGTGCAGGAGAACAACTAGTTACAATCCAAAATGTAATGGCATGATCGAGAGATGGCATCGTGTCGTGAAATCTGCCATTATGTACTGTACGACCGAACCGATTGGGCTAGTGTTCTTCCTTCAATCTTACTGGGACTACGAACGTCTTGTAGTGACGAACTAAACGCTACTCCAGCCGAAGTTGTTTACGGATGAACGACTCGAGTTCCTGGAACTTTTTAGATACTACGAGCGATCAAATTTTACAATCAGACATTATTACGACCTTAAGACGACACTTTGATGAAATTCGACCTGTACCGTCTTCTCGACATACTACGGACAACATTTTCATTAGTAAAGATCTGCTGACTTGCTCCCACGTTTTCTTGCCGACTGACGCAGTACGCAGATCGCTGCAACCACCATATACTGGACCGTATTTGGTTATCGACCGTACATACAAATTTTACACATTGGATCTGAACGGACGACACGCCAAAATTTTCATTGACCGACTCAAACAGTGTTACTCGGACAATCAATTACAAATTACGGGCGCAATAACTACACAGACTGAATGCCATCAGATATTTTGCAAAATTTTAATATAAAGGATACTTGGGACATTGGTAAAGAGGTCCCCAGCAAATGACGATTTGAGTACGATATGAAGAAGTAGTTCGATTAGTTAAGAATTAAATAAAACTGGCTAAGAAGCTCCATTTTGGGATTTTGATAGAATCAAGTATAGAAAATAGCAACACTACTCTTCCTTGGCAGCAATTTCGAAAATTATTTTCAACAATGATTGCAGCAATAAAAAAATATTTATTCATAATGAACTTGGTGCTTTAGTTAGCTAAAGAGTAGCTGCAAACTTATTCAAGCAGCAGTTTACTACTTTAGCCCAAAAATTAATGATTGGAACGTGTTCTCCTCGCCCTGAAAATTTTACTAGTATAAATTATGATATTCAGAGTCCTTTTAGTCTTGGACCTATTGAAGTAGACGAGTTAATAACAACTATTAACACTTTAAAAACAAGATCGGCTAACGGATTGGAATAATATAAATGTTTTTCTACTTCCGCAGTACTGCAATGGGGACATTACTGCGGTCTGCATAGAGACGAAGAAGCTAGTATCGCCAGATATACTGGGGCACTTGTTTGTGATGTATAAAGGAAGAAGGTCGGAGTTATCTTAGGGTGTGAACCAGAGCTGAAGGCAAAGCGGAAACCTGCTTGGTGGACCTTAGCACTTGCGGAGTGCCGAAAAGTCTGCAAGCCTTCTTTCAATAGAGCGAAAAGATCGAGAGAAAGTCAAGACTGGGACTTCTATAAGAAATGCCTCAGATAATATAAAAGAGAGACAAGGAAGGCGCAAAGGAATTCGTGGAGGCTCTTCTGTGATAGAATGGAAGAGGTTTCAGAAATCTCGGCTTAAGAAATATTCTCTCTACTAGCCTATCTGTTCCAGGCTATCTGATTAAACCGGCTGGCGAATGGACGGTTTCTAGTGAAGGGGCTCTTAAACTTCTGATGGAAACTCACTTCCAGGGAGGTGAGGATGCGTCGTTTGCGGGTGTGTATGACTGCGAGTCTATGGATGATTGCGAGGCCTAACTGTTGTGTACAGAGGATATTCCGAATACACAGAAGATAAAATGGGCTATTAAAAATTTTAAGCCCTTTAAGTCAGCTGGTCCGGATGGGGTTGTATCAACAATTCCGAAGAACTCGGAGGTCTTACTTTCCCGGCTGGAGGTTATCTCCAAAGGGTATCTGAAGCTGGGGTACATCCCGATGAAACGGAGGGAAGCTAGGATGATCTTCATTAGAAGCTCGCACAGCAAATCCAGGCTGCTGGATGACTATATTCGTTCGAGAATTATACCCAGTAACTGGGCACAGTCTTAACATTCGTATCAAAAGGGTAAGTCCGTGGACATGGCACTACATAGTAGTAAGGTCTGTACTGCTGTATGGTGTGAGTGTATGGTGGCCGGCTCTGGAGAAACTATCATACAGGAATATTATGAAGAAGGTACAGATGGCAGCCTTTTTGCTCATTAGTGGGGCCCTAAAAACGACACCGACTAGTGCCTTAGAGTTTACGCTGTACCTTCTCCCATTGGTAATTATTGGTAAGCAAATGGCGGTCAATACGGCCGCCCGGCTATCAGCGGTTTCGTGATGGAATTGCAAAAAGAGCACTCAACTATAGTCAATTTTGTGAGGCATCACTTGGTGAATTTGGATTATATAACACTCCTGTTGTGCTTTTGCAAGCTTTTTAGCGTGACTCCTCTCTAGGGAGCATTAGAAGAGTGGTCTCTTTGCAGAGACCGGGACAATTAAATTCTTCACTGACCGCTCCAAGCTCGATGGTGGAGTAGGGCTGGAATGTTTTGTGGGGAATTAAATGTGAGTCTATCCTTTCGTCTCCCTGATTACTGCAGCATATACCAGGCTGAAGTTATAACGATTGAAGAGGTCATGAACTGGTTGAGGCAGGTTCTTAACGCGATGAGTGAACTATACAATATAGTGACGGAATTTGTGCTAGTCCAGAATTTGTCCAATTCCGTTGAATAACAAAAACCGTGCAATGAACGATTTTCTGACATAAAGTGTTTTAGAAACCTAGGAACTTGACAGCTCTGAACATATTCCTAATGTTCAGTGCCAACTGAAACATGTAGTGGCCAGCTGAATTAGAGCAAAACTGAGCATTTCTGATTGCATGCCTACCAGTTTTCTATGTTTCTGAACTTTTTTCAAATATCAGTGTAGAACCCAATATCTGTCGATCATACTTAAATTGTTTATAATACTCCCCACGAACAAAACGAAAAGATTAATGCATCGGAAAACACACAGAAAGGAAACTCTACCCTAAGTGAAAAACCCGGTTTTATTCTGGAGATTCCAGCCTGTTCAAAGATGGTTAGCTTCATAAATGCTGGGCGGAATTAACCGCTGCTAATAGAAGTTAAAACAAATTAAAAGCAGTGATCACTACTTTCGAGGAGGAGAAGGAACGTTTGGAAATGGCAGGAAGAATGATTAGTAATTTTCTATAAAAATTGTTGAACAATTAAAAGCCAGGATTCAAGAGATGGGAAACGCTTACCAAGAACCTAATGTCAATGATGCCGAACCTTTAATCAGTCAGAAATAATATGCGACAGGCTCAAACAAATTGAATAGAGAAGCCGGTTGGATGTTGCAGTGAAATAAACAAGGAAGAAGCGCAAAATAATCAAATAATTAATTGTATTTCCTAAATACCGCCAAAAAAGGGGGAATTCGAATACTCTGATAAAACTAAACAAAGCACTTCCATCAGTAAAAAGGCGCAACAAACTAAACTAAACTAAATTGATATAAGAAAGTTTATGGATTCAAAATAAATGTTTCAGACGTAGATAACTACAGAAAATTTCCTCTTTCTCTTGATCAGAAGCGGAATCGATAGTATTCATACGAGGGTAATCAGTCTCGACCAATAAAATGTATAGTCAAAATGCTAAAGCCATCATGCTACCTATAGGAATTAAAGAAAGACTTACACTTACGAAAAATTTACAAATTAAAGGGGAGAATAAATTTAAGAAACGTCCTTAATAAGAAAATCAAGGTTGCAAGATGCGTCAAATGCATAGATAAACAGCAAGCTCGGAGGTTGTATGGTTGCCAAAGAACATCAGAATACGCGAAATGAAAAGGAAATGGGACAAAATAGTTCAAGACTTTTATTATTTTTTTTTATTTTATAAAAAAAAGGATTAATTGTCCAGTGGATATAATTTTCTTTGAAGGTCAATAAATACCGCACACACCACCCATTCACATAAATACAGTATACACCACCTGCACATTGCAAGCTCTGCATGTCAACCTGTACACTGACTTGAACGGTGGGTCGGCGCTGCATTCTGCACTCCAACAGCGAGTCTTAGTTGTGTTTATTAACATTACGGATCGTAATCGATGACGAAAATTCGCTTTACATCCAACCTTTGGTGGGATTCGAACCCAATAACTATCGGTTCAAGTGCCTAAGCTCTCATTGAGTTACAGCTGAATGAAGAAGTTATAAAATTTTACAAACCGACAAGATTTTACCTACGGAGTCGATGAAGTTTTATACAATAAAATAAGGACAAATATCAAGAGTAAGATCCATTTATTAAGAAAGGATGTAGTGCTTTACCCCTCCGTAGATTACGCATGGTCAGTAGCCCTTCCCATTCCCAATTAGCCCGAGGTACATTACCCCCTCCCCCGGGTCAATACCCCTCCGGAAATTAACCCGGGCAATTAATTCCCCGGTCATTATATCCCTGGTAAATATGCACCCGTCATCACCCCTGACCACCCCCACACCTACCTCTTTCTCTATTACTACTCTAAATCACTTGGGTATTCTCTATACGATGCTTTACAATTACGTAAAACATAATTTTTACCTGAAGTCACGGGAAGCTGCCTAAATCTGGACCATCAATTGGAGAATTTTTGTTGTTATGAATATTTTCGGTAAATTGTATCTTTACACAATTAGTTTTCAAGCTGAACTCAAATCCGTTATAATGAAAAGTTTTCTAAAAATGTGGTCATGAGAGATTATAAAACAGTAAAATTATTACAGTGGGGAGAGGATAATTCTACGTGCTTCGTTTATGCTTCCCTTACGTTTCTTTTCGTTCAGAAATCACATTTTACATGCACAAATACAATGTATCTGCAATGGTCAGTCAATAACTCAGAAGGAGGAGAAATATCATATTTTGTTTCTTTGTGATTTAGCTTTCGGTGTAAAAAATCGATTAAGCATGAAAATAAAGCCAAATTACATAAAAGCATTTAAAAAATTCCAGCGCGGTTCCAGATGTGTACGAGCAGGCTTAGAGGAGACAGAAGCTCCACAAATTGCTGCTCCAAATTTTTCATAGATTTAATGTTTGCGTGTAGATTTGCGTATATATGTTATGAGTATAGATAGGTAGGTTTCACACTCATGTTTTGATTATTGTCAAAACGGAAAAACAAATTTTTAGCATGAACATGATAACATGTGTCCTCATATCAAACGTAAAAATTTTGTGAACGCGCGAAAGATGAAAAACAATTTAAATGCTTTTATTATTTATTTCTCCATTTTCTATCACCACGACTTATTTTCACTTTCTCATTTTCATCATAACAGTAACGACAACGCCAAAAAATAAAAATAAAAACCAACATTATGAAATATGAATATAAACAACAAAAACATAAATATGTTTAAAAAAATAAAAATAAAATAAAAAATGATTAAGTATCCACGATAAATATAAAAAAAAAAGGAAAAATAAATTTTTTCGGTTACGGGTGGGTGGTGAAACACCCCAAACCCCATAAACGTAAAACAAAATTTGTTTTGTTAACTTTCATCAAAACAAACAAAAGCTTCTTTTTGTTTTGCATATATACAACATACATTGCCATAACTATTTATGGTTGGGGTGTATCGCGCGCGCGAGTTAGCGCGGTGAAAAATAACAAAACATAAAACGCAATTGTGAAGCTTCCACATCGAGAAAATTCGTGGATATATGAAAGACGCAGAAACCAAAAAGCATTTTTTATGTACACAACATTATGAATGAATGTGAAAAATTATTTATCTTTATGTTATGGTAGATGTTGGTATATAACATGGATGTTGTTGGGATCGACATTGTTTTGGTATATATAGGGTTTTATGATGTTGATGCTGCGAGTATATGAGTACCTTGTTCTTTTTTATATACACGGGTGTCCATAGTACAATAGAAAATGTTTTGGATAATTAAAGAATAATGATTAAATTAGCTGATAATGATAATGTTCTTTTCTCTCAATTCATGAGCTTTTGTTGTGTAAGTTAATGTTTTATCTAAGCGCTTTTTATTTAATGTTGAGGGCGCGCGCTGAATTAGGTCAACAGATTACAAGAAGTAACTCCAATGTAGTAATTCTTAGCGTGACTCTTTAAATGAATCTGGAAAAGTGGACTTGTTCTCATTAATAAGCCTCATCAGTGGTAACCTGTTAATATAAGTGTTCTATTAAAGACATCAGACATAGCCTGTGCGAATGTAACCGCAAGCTGTCTAGTCACAACATTGATCCTTCGAGAAAAAAGTTTTGAACCTGCTAGACCAAAAATGGATTCGAGTACATGCTGTATGAGAAAGCGGAAACATTTCAGCAGAAAATAAGAGCTTTTGCTACTCGCCGTAAGTGGCAGCATAATCACAAAAGAGAATTTATTTTGCTATGTAATTACCAGCGGAAATTTTTTATTCATTTTTATCTCTTTTTTCACTAAATAAAACATCCCAGCGGAATAAAATATTAAAAGTGATCCTTAAAATGACAAATTGATTGATCTCCGAAGTAAAGGAACTCGGTAAATTAAATTTTGAAATTTAACAATAATCCGTCTTTTCGCCATTCTAAAAGAATGACGATGAAATTTGGATAAAAGTATTGATCAGGGGTCCAAAACTTAGGACAAAATTCTAGGATCTGTTCATACTGTACTAAACTAGGCCATTTCATAACCAATACTTTTGAAAATTTAAATTTTTTTATTAGTTTATTTTCAGTTGTTGGCCAATATCTCAAAAACTTCCACTAGTAACCAATACTTTCGATTGTTTTTCTAATAGCTTAGGTCATACTGAGACTACGAGGAAAATTTGGGGAAAATTGATGGATTAGAATTTTCACTATACTTTTCTGATTTTCTGCTGCCATATAAGTTATTTTCAGTTTTTGGCCAAACTGTCTCTGATTCAAATGGAAAGGAAGATGAATCAGATCACCGATCTGAACTAACCAATATATTTGGAGACTTGCGAAGACGAAGTGGACACATTATACTACTTCATCGAGAGGCATTACGATAACATATCACAATCGTATGATCGCTAGACAGTAATAGAAGTCCAATCATCGTTAGAAGAATCAAAATCTGGCAAAGAAAAGCTGTCCGAAGTGAAACTTCCAAAAATTGGTATACTACACTTGAACGGAGAGCACATGCACTAACTTGTCGAAGACATCATGAAATGCCATCCATTGCATTTCATGATGTCTTTGACAAGTTAGTGCATAATAACGAAGAACTAACGAACACCCACAAGATTAATTATGTAAAAACATACACCGGTAGCCAGGCAACAAAATTTATCAATCACCTTCACGCCATTGGTGAAAACTATGAAACAGCCTGGTCGATTATCAAAGAAAGATACGATAATCGCAGAGCCATAGTAACAAGGTACATTCATACATTGATGTCACAAGGGAGCATCGGAACCGAATCTAGACCACCAACGAGTGCCTTCATGCAATAAGAAATATGGGTATCAACATCGACTCTTGGAATCAAATCATAATATACGTTATAAGCAAGAAGTACGACTCTGAAACCTTAAGACTATACAAAACACAAAGGAACTTCAAACTTTAGCCAATTTCATGGTATTTTTGGAGAAGCGATTCATTGAAACTGTCTTAAACGTAACCATTTAACAGTCGAATCCGCGCTGAATCAATCATGTAAACAGTGTGGCGAACGAAATCATTAGCAGACAACCGCACCACATCGTTACACACTGGTAAAGAATTAGAAGACAATGATTACGTCCTGTTACCAACAGCACTAGTCAAAATAGTAACCAATGATGGAGACTACTGGTATCTACGAGCAATTATTGATCCCCGCTCACAAGCAAGCTTCATTACTTCGCGTGCCATCAACAGATTGAAAATAACAACAAGCAAAGCCAACTTGAACACAACGGGAATCTGCGGAGACCAGAAAGAAGCCACAAAAAATCACCCACACTGTCAATAATGCCGCGATTTAACTCTGAATTCCAATTCATTATAAAAGCCCTTGTAGTAAAAAAAAATAATATACATGATCAGCCACAGCAAGCTAGTCAGTCAAACATGGGATACTCTAAAGAACTTACCACTAGCCGATCCAAACTATCACGCACCAGCACCGATAGACTTACTTATAGGAGCGGATTATTATGTGGATAATACTACCTGAAATTATGACGTAAAACAATCACTACCCAATAGCTCAAAACTCCGAGCTAGGATGGATAGATAATTCTGGGGAAAAGCACCAAAACAGCTAAGTCAAATGAAAACTTAACAATCACAACTGCGATTACCACCGAGAAGAACTCTTTGGAAGAAATTGAAAAACTAAAAAATTTTTAGGAAGTCGAAGATTTACATCCGTCAAGAAAGCAAACACCCGAAGAAGAAAAGTGTGAAGAGGTATTCCAAAGCAGTGTCAAACTATCTTGAAATAGGTACACCGTAAAAATACCAGATTTCTCCAACTACAAAAACAACTCTTGAATAATGACGACTTAGCGGCTCAATACAAAAAATTTATGGAAGAATATCAACAGCTGGGGCATATACAGAAACTCGCTAACGCTTCAACAGCTGGACGTACATACTATATGCCACATCACGCCGTCTTCAAACCATCAAGCACTACAACAAAGTTAAGAGAGGTGTTTGATCTCTCAGCAAAAACAACCAATGGTCGGTCGCTAAATGACATCATGCGTGTCGGTACAAAATTACAACACGACTGCAGACATTGAAAAAATGTTTCGGCAGATATGAATCGCTGCAGAAGACAAGAACTTCCAATGCATACATTGGCGTAACTCACCGACTGAGAAACTTCTGGAGTACCAATAAAAACAGTCACGTACGTCAGAACAACTGGTGTCAGAACATTACAACAACTGGCAGAGAATGAGAAAAAATCATCCATATCTGCTCACCTAATGATAAAACCCGATTTTTACGTCGATGACCTTATGACGGGATGTGGTGTTAAAAGAATCACTGCTGGTACAAAATTAATTAAGTCAACTACTTCAAAGAGGCGGTTTCAATTTAA
This sequence comes from Nephrotoma guestfalica, assembly GCA_963691935.1. Classification (NCBI taxonomy): domain Eukaryota; kingdom Metazoa; phylum Arthropoda; class Insecta; order Diptera; family Tipulidae; genus Nephrotoma; species Nephrotoma guestfalica. Next base: position 31,473,629 of record OY829913.1, on the reverse strand, counting down.
GGAAGTGGACAAGCATAAGGAATTACTAACTAACGTCACCGAGACCGGAAGCACAGATGTATTTACAAAGTTATAGTTGTAACCGTCAAAGCTCTAAGGCTGTATTGGAAACCTTGTACGGACATCTTTGCATTTAATGTAGACCTCCCTGCGCACACTGGATTAGTGACGAAGCGGATCATCCTCTACGCATGACAGCCAAACTATTTAATCCGTTAGGTAGCCATCCTAAATTCCCAATAATAATAACTCCAAAAATTACTATGCTAAAACTTTGGCTTTTAGGGCTTAGTTGGGATGAGTCGGTTTCAGAAGAAATCGCAAGACAGTGGGTTATCTACCTAGAAGAACTTACCCTGCTTAATTAATTGAAAATTCCCAGACGGATAGGGTTCACAAGTGAATCAATCGTCGAGGTCCATGGATTTAGTTTCAGAACAGGCATATGCAGCTTGTGTTTATCTGTATTAGTCACTGGAGAGCAAGTTGACATCAGCCTTATAGCAGCAAAACAAAAGTGGCACCGACAAAACAAAAAGTAACCAAATCACGTTTAAACGGAACCCCCCAGGTTTGAAACTACTGCATGCAGGCAAACAATCACTAAACATACAACAAGCATCAACAAGGACGGATTCCACGATAACACTATTATGGATACAAGGCGAAATTCAAAAGTTCAAATCTTGCGTTGCCAATAGAGTATCAGAAATCCGAAGCTTGACTGAACCGCAATAATGACATCATATAAAATCAAAAGATAATCCAGCTGAAAAGACAATAAAAATTATCATTCGATGGAAAGATACCAAGAATTTGATGAACAAGCAGAAGCTGAACTGAAACATGCAAATATGTTAACTGTCACCGAGAAAGACAACCAGTTCATATACGTAATAGGAAAAACTTCAAGCTTTATGAAACTAAAACGAATCGTAAGGAATGTAAACATCTTTATTAAAAGTTGCAGAAAAGAGAATGTAGATGAGCATGATCTACATGAAGCAGAACGTATCATTATAAAACAGACTCAGCGTAGCCTTTTCAAGGCGGAAATAGTCGAATTGCAGAAGAACAAGTCAGTCAAGAAAAAACAAATTATTACTATTAAACGCTTTTATGGATCAACATGGAATTCTGCGGGTAGATGGAAGACTTCAGAATTCATTGCTAAATTATGAAGAAAACATCCTGAGACACTTCCCTCTAATCATCAGCTCAGAAAACAGTACATGGAGGAATCTAACTTATGTTCTCATACCTACGTGAGAAGTATTGGATTATACGTGCAAATAATGCCACTAAAACGGTAATTTCAAAATGTGTCACTTGCCACAGATTTGGAGCTCCAAAAGTAGAAGGACATACAACTTATAAAGGCTATATAGCAATTTTCATCAGTCTTGCCACTAAAGCAATCCACATAGAGGTAGTAACAGCTTTTACTTACTCTACTCTTATTCAGTGCAGCTTTCAAAAGATTCAGCTCTAGACATCGCAACAAATTTCATTGTAGGCAACAGCCACCTGAAAAAAAAATAAAAATGGAGCTCTAGCGGGCTTTAACAAAATTGTATCAGAAGTGCTAAGCTTCGGAAAGCATAACATGGCATTTCCAACCACCAGCATCATCGCATTTTGGTGGATTCTGGGAAACTGGCGTGAAGTGAAGAATTGACAACCTTTCTAATTCAAATAGAGGCAGTGCTAAATTCTAGACCCTTATGGACAAAATCTAATGACATAAATGATCTAGAAGTGCTAAAACCAGGTCACTTCCTAATAGGCTCAATAACAACAGTGCTCGAAGGTGATATAATGAATTCAAATATTAATAAACTGTCAAGGTGGCAGCTACTGCAAGATAAAACAAGAGTTTTGGAGGAGCTGGGGCAACGAATAACCAAAGCGAAGGCTACAACAACGTTCAAAGTGGTTACATACGAAGCCATAAATCAACTTAGGGGATCTCGTTCTTCTAATAGAAGATCACTTACCTCCTTCTAAATGGATGCGAGGTAGAGTAGTTGAACTACATCCAGGAACAGATGAACTTGTACGAGTCGTCTCAGTACGCAGCGAATTCAATTCTATTTACAAAAGGGCCATCACAAAACTCTCAGCTCTGATAAAAAAGAACCACTAACAACAGATTGGTGCGAAGATACAGTTGTGTCCAGCGCCGAGGATAGTCAACCAAATTTTCATAGCCGAGTGACAAGAGCAAAGTCCAACGCAAGGCTATTGTTATGCATACACTCTCAATAATCTGCATGCTGGGAGTGGTAGTAGTTTAAGGAACAACAATGAAATATGACATATCACCGTTTACCTCTCATCCTGGAATTTACTTTTATAAAATAGTCAAGGTAATCTAATCAACGGTGAGTAGAAGATTATAACGTACTTTAATCTTACATAATATCTGGCTGAACTAGACTATCTTGAGCACTGTACTCGTCAGCTGGGCAGGTTATGCATAAACGGGACTAAGCATGGGGTTATGCTGATGGCTCCTTTCCACATGGATACCATTAAATATTGCGAAACTAGTGTTGCGATACATAAAATCGTCTCACATTTAATTTAATGAGCAAAACAATATAATAAACTCTTTAGGTGAAAAAAAAACGTGCCCCAAAAACGGTCTCTTTTCGATTTTATTGGCAAAATTGCTAATGAATTATTCAGCGTGCTTAACTACCCGGTAATGCCTACAAGTACAGCATCGAAAAATTGGATGAAAATCAACACCACCACCAGAAATCACTAGAACAAATGGAATCAACGATCAATTTGATTAAGCATAATTATGAAGAAACCAGCCAAATATTCGAGACATTCACAAATATTCTGAACAATATAATGTTTCATGAAGAATTCACTGATTCACTGATTTTCACTATTTTCTCTTCTATCCTCTCCATCATAGAGGAAATAATCAAACTTCGTACGCTTCAATCCACAATAATCGACAGTATCACAGAGGTTCATCAAGGCAGACTAGACCCACTCACATACTAACACCGCACCAACTCCAAGGGCAGCTTGGGCAGATCATTCGAGGTCCGAAACCAAGCCAAGACATACCCTTTCGACTCAATGGCATAGCTACCATGTATAAGATAATTCAGACCAACGCAATAAAATTAGGAGATATATTCATATTCGAAATCAAAATTCCACTGGTTCAGAGAGCACAATTTAATTTATATCAAGTCGTACCAGCCCCTACCATTCATCAGATGGAATATGTATACATCAAACCAAACTCAAACTACCTGATGATCTCGTTACAATAAAATCAATACATGACACTTTCTGCTGATGAATTCAAGTCATGCACTTCCCTCAACGGAGAATAGCTTTGCAACATCCATCAACCACTATACGATTATAACACAAATACAAGCAACTGTGAAGTGCGACTACTCAGACGAATTGGAGATCTCTCAACAAGCTGCCAAATCAGCAAAATAAATATCACTCCTTCTGCGTAGATAAAGGATGTCTCAGCAAGAGCGCTGGATTTAAATTTGCCGCCATTTTGTTAATACGAGTGGTACGTTGATTTTTTTTTAAAGTTGTCACGTACAGTCCACGCGATTTAAAAATATGGAGAAGTATTCAAACCAACAACGTTTAATTATTGTAAAAATACATTACAAAAATGGTGAAAGTTTGGCTATTAACATTTTCGAAAATACGATTCAAACAAAAAGATTGTAGATTAAATTTCATAACTTTTTAAGTTTTACCGGATATGATGAGTTTTGATGAACAAAATTTTATTTCACCAAAGTTCGGGGGGCATCATACTTAAACTTTTTCCATTTTAGTTAGGGGATCCTTACAGAATTTGCTTGAAATTTGTGTACCGGAAGAGGCAGCTATGGGAGCGTTTTAAATTTGTGCATGCTTGTAATCGATTTTCACCCGCTTAGAGATCGTACACGATTTAGCAAACGAAACACTCAGCGTTAAAAATTTTATTTTCCAACACCTATAGTTTTTACAGCAAGTCAAAATTTCACTCACCCACTGCTCTCTAATAAATTTTTCTTTGCACTTTCATTGTTCACTACTTTTTGCAATGCTTACTTTTCGCGTTTTCACTGTTCGACATTATTATTTTTATTGCATCTGGTGATGTATGCGTTTTGCAATTTTAAATCACTTTTATGTAGTTCTATTCGCGAACATTCTACGGCATCAATTTCCCTATCTTGATGATTAACTACGTTCTTAATTCTAGTACGTTCGAGCTTTTGTTGTTAGCAGTTGGTGGTGTATGTTAAATATTACAACAAAATTGGGAACATCATTCGCAAACAAGAGCAGCATTGAGGTCTGCACCAAGTGATGTAATCCAGAGTAAGTTTCAATCTGCACACCAAGTAGGGTTTCGAACGGATTCCTATTACTACTCTGCCATCATTGCAAGATGCATGTCAGCATTCGTAAGAGAACTCCGCGACGTGATACTACAACTATCTCAAGTCGAACGACGACTTCTGTCTAGAATGAGCAGCCTAGCAGTGCTGTTCGCTCTGAACATATTCGTGGTCAGTGACAAGCTACCGAATATACTATCAAGATCAACTCAAGACCCTGGAATCGTAGTCATCACTGAGCATCTGGAAAATCTCAACATCACTCGTGAGTTCTTAATCTCGGGAACTAGAGTCTCTATGAAGCACTTCGTTGGTTAGTTGCAAATAACTCACTTATTTGATCAAGACTTGATAAGACCACTCGATCACCAAAAGCGACGGATTTCGATAATAATTTCGATGTATTTCGATAATAGAAGCTTCCTGAATCATACGGACCCCATGGACTCAATCATGCAGTATTGTGCAATGGTGCTAACTCACATCGTTAGAGCTGCCATTCTACTACCGTACAAATGGTCGACGAACACACTGGGCTTACAGGCGAATGGAGTTCTCAGGTAAGAATTTTGATCACCCCATCTGATTGGAGATAACGTATACCTGGCCGAACAACACTTCGATGTCATCAAGAGTGACTTCATTATGTACGACGAGTCATTCCGAATTGCATATGACAATGACCCTGCACTGTACGGAAGCCTCCAGCATAATTCAGGAGTGTTGATAGGCTCACGCTCCTGTGGACCTAAAGGTGTTCTGCAACAAATGAAAGATCGTGTGTGATTGAATGCGATAACATACAAGAATTACATCAAATCTGTAGACGTCCAACGAAATCAACATCTGAACGCGATTATGCTCAACACTAGAGACGAAAACGAGGCAAGTGAGTTGAAGATTGGGGAATTCGCATAAGGTGCATTCTTCCCAACGTAGTCAACGGATCACACCACTCGATTACTTCCAATACCGAATACACGACAGCGATACACGATTCGAGAGCAACGAATACCTGTTATACGCACTGTCGTTGTGCAAGTATTACAAGATAAACACAACAATCGCAGTATGTAGAAAAATGATTGAGGGCCTGACAACTTGAGAGGATGTGGTGCATATTGAAGAAAGGCCAATACACGCCAAATAACGTCGCACAGAGAGATATCAAGTCATCGTAAGCCGGCACCCCAACAGTACAGTGATGTTCATGATGTTCATCATGAATAACACTGAATAGTTTGGAGGACGAGTGAAAGGATCTTAGTGGCGAATAGAGTTCCTAAATAGAAGAACCCACACCTTCACATGACTGAAATTAATTTAGAACTCGAAATACTCGTCAAGAGATCTCATGTTGACCACCATACCTCAACATGCAAGAACCACGATACCACTACTGTATGCTGATTCAGCTTCCCAAGACAAATAAATGCGAACACACTAACAGTATTCCATTCATCGGACGTCTTCGTAAGAAATGTTGGTAAAATATGCCTTCTGAAGCGCTGATATCAAGATAGATGTCCAGTCGTGTGGATCGAGTGAAGCAGTCGCATTCTACCTAGCCAAGTACATATCAAAGTCAAACCCGACACAATATGACAGCGAGAAGAAAATGACATTTTGAGGAGCCTCTTGAAGATAAGTATGCGAATCATGAAGGAGCGTTAATTACCGGCATGTGAATGCACATACAGGTACGCCTGATCAGAACACTTGTAAACCAGAGCAATGATTCTGGATATTGTAACAACATCTTCGAGCATTACGAGAAGCGTCCTCTAGAAGTGAAGTCCAACAACATGTGTCTGCTGTGGAGATCGGAATGCTGTACGAGTTACACTATCTCAAGCGACAAGAGAACAGTGAGAATACTGCGGATGATGACGACTATACGAACTTGAAGTGCACGGAATCTTCCTACCACAATATATGCCATATCGCAACGAGGCTTGCTCATTGGTGAATATTAAAATGATAGTGAAGCCCTCATGTGAAAATTAATTAAAATCTATGGATAATCACCTGCAAGTTTATCGCGAGAAAAAATTAGAGAGTGCCTTCAACCGAGTGAAATTATTCAACATACTCGAGCAACTAAAGCAATTCGATATTAAGAGTAAGGATTACATTATGTTCATTATCTTTAAAACTGACATGTTAGTCATTGTGATACCACAGGATCCGAGATCATTGAACTTCCTTTAAAACCATTTCGTGCTATTAATATAGCGTGCAAGATCTCGCACATTATAGCTTTCGAAATCAGAGAGGTTCTCCATAGTGTATTTGCATGAGTGGTCATGTTTTGAACGAGAGTCTCCTCTTTCTCCTCGTCCTTGCAGCTTCTGCAGAAGTCATTTGCATCCAGACCCAGCCTTCTCCCACGATCTCCGAAGAGGCACTGGACGGTTAGTATTCTTACAATTCTACCTAAATTACACTTGCTTAGTGTGATTAAGATCTTGGAGCGATTCAAGTTCAGCAACTGATAAGTTAAAAATTGATCGGATTATTTTGGTTTCCCAGCAAATTTGTCCATAGTCATAACACTTGCACATAACCAACTATATCTTGAAGACTATAATTAAACAGTACTTGCAATTTTAGAGAGTGTATTGTTAAATGTTGCAGTGAGATTGTTGCTTGGGTTGATACAAATTTAGATGCTCGCAGGGGAACATCATAAACTATATTGTAAAATGGTAGGAACGAGATTATCCATCCCTCCAGTATGTCCCACCAAGCAGCGAGGTGTGGTATTAGTAACCACGAGGGTAGTGGTTTAACTTTCTTATTTGTAAACACCGGTCTTTTTACCTGTGAAATCAATATATTAAGGTAGCTGTAAAACATATTAAAACCTGCAGGATTACCTGGAATATGATGTGCAAATCTTCAGGCCGCTAATTTGTTAAATATTATTAAAATTAAATCATATTCAATTTGATAATTTTCTTTTGTAAATAAAATCCAATTGCAAAAATACCGCATTTTAACAGTTGCGTAACAAATTTGTCAGAACCAATTTCTTTATCATTTGTAAAGAGTGTAAATATATTTAAGAGTATCTGGTCACTCTATTTGAAGCGAGTCCCTTTACGAAGCCCGGTTGAAAGTTACGGCTATTTGCAGTCTTTGGTTCGATACAAATTATAACTGACTTGATAACTATAAGTCCATAAAATGTGGCATTCAGTTTTGAACTTTTAAACTAAGGTTCACGCCTTATACCTCTTTAGGATTTACAATATCGCCGATATCAATAAAACATTACCGGACTTTCTTTATTGATCGGTTAGTCTAATCCCTGACTATTATAAGTTTCCTATATCACTTACAGATTGTACGGGGTACTTGTACTGTGAAGTTTAAGCAAATCTATAAAGATTTTAAAATATTTTTTATAGAATAGACGTTTGTCAAATTTATTATAGTGGCCCTTCTAGAATCAAATGGCGGAAGACGAAGTCACGCAATTAAATAATTTTGTCTATAAAGCATGGCAAAGTGTTACGATTTATTTCACTTGGAAATCGTTTTATGTAACCTTTTTACCAAGAAACACTACAACTAACAGTGTATTGAGTCGATTAAGCTAGATTTATTTCGCATTCCAAAATCATAATAAATTTCATTTTTAATCTTCCGTAAATAAGAAAGTCCTGTTGTTAAGATCCGTAGCCGGAATTCGGTTTGATTCATTATTATTTTTGGTTTCGGACGACTCCTCACAAAGCATTTAGAAACAACCTATCTCTACAGAACAAGAGAAACCCAATTTATCATAACAATCAATTTATATTCTAAACACAAACTAACCTATAAAGTATTCTAAATTATTATCCTCCTTTTAAATTTACGATTTGTATTCAACTTAATAAAAGCATATATACAAGATACACACACACACACGTATAAAAAAATAAAAGCTAAATATTTCCTTTCAAATAATAGCTTGCAACAACAACACCAACAAGCAATATAAAACGACAACCACGACAATATAAAAGCAATTTAATTTACTTTCCCTCGCTATATACGCAGCTTCTGGTATTTCGGTTTTTTAAACAATAAAATCCCATTTCATTTTCCAACCCTTAACCAACCAACACAACAACAAAAATTGTTTATCATTTGAATCATTCGTAAAAATTTATACGATCATCACAATCGTTACGAAACGTCATCACACAGCATCTCCATTAAAATAAAAGTTACTGGTTGTGATAATGTTTCCGAGATGACCGCCACAAAGTATGTTCCGACTAATTACAGGAACTGGGTGAAAAATACTCTATAGTACGACGAGATGATTAGATGCGACAAGATACAGAAAAACCCGAAATGAAGGATGGCAAAAAAACGGGATATACTCATTTTCATTATAATCCATTCATTTGTTTTCTATACTTTGTATGTACGAGGCGGGGTGGGGGTGGGTAGTAGCGTGTTGGTAGTCGAGGAAAAACAAATATATCCTCCGTAGATACAAAAAAATAAAAGTTGAATGATGAATTTTATGAGTACGATACACATAAAATGAAAATTTTATTCAAAAAAATCCTGTTTCACATCCTTTTTTATTTTCATGTTTTTTGGTGTGTTGCTTTTGATAAATTAACTTGGAAATTTTTATTCTTCCTTACGGAAAAGATAATTGTGTTATTACTCTCTCTCGTACTCGTATAAATATGGTAGTGGGTCATATTCCTCAACGATTTAAAAATGGATAACCGTTTTTTGGGAAAAAACTGAATGGGTAAATATGGAAATATGTGTTCTATACCTAGCCATGGGTAAATGCTTTAAACTCGGTTTCTGGGCACTTTTCGAAACTTGTATAGAAGGCAAAGTGCTGATAGTTTTACCATATTTTTTCTTCTCTTAATCAACTCCCCCTCTCTATCTCGTCCTTTCTGTAGCTTTGTCATTGCATGAAGGGATTTTGCCGCCTGCACTACGGTGGGTCTCTAGTAATTTCGATCCATAACATGCTCTTACTAGTTCCGACATCCAATTATACGAAGATCTTGTTCGATATCATCACAGGACAGACCCGTAATTAGCTGGATCCTACATTTATAATTTGTCGTGTTAGGGGCCAATGAATTTGAGTTGTGGCACTAACAGTGAACATCTGTGCCATAAATCGGGTCATATTTTATGTAGCATCATAGTGAAATAAATTAAAAACTGGACGCATATTCAGTGGTAATTTGTACTGGATAAAGTAAGATCAATTCGTCCATAGCTGGATCCTAATTAGCTAATTAGCTAATTACGAGTCTGTCTAACTTCACCCAGTTCATATGACCTTTTAACATTCGAACTATGTGATATTGATTATTCAAATTTTTTTCGGCGGTAATTTACTGTTAACTTCAGTAACATGTAATTTTCGGCTAATATCAACAGAATTTTGTACTATCACCTGATACGAAATATGTCGATAATGCAGGGGTTTTTACGGCTGAAATTTTCGGCTAACTTCAGTAGTATCAATGTTCGACCGTATTTTGGTCAAATCACAAATTTGATAGTTGACAATAAATGATAATTACTTAAAATGATTTTTGCTTATGCTGGACAGAAACAGTCGTCATAGTTAAAAAAATACAAATTGAACCGTAGATTGACACACTATAATTCGTACTATCTGCCTCTATGGAAAAGTTTAAATCAATGAATTTTATACCTAAAAGCCAAAGAAGCTGAATATTGCTTTATTTCATTATCCAATTTGTGTGGTAATAAAAGAAAAACAAAAAAAAGGAAAACTCAAGAAAATTGCCCAACTATGTACGAACCAGAAGATTGAATGAAATGAATACATTCAGGTTAATAGGTATCCAAACTATAAGTAAACCGTAATAATTAGATTACTCACCAGCATTCAACACCATACGAAGACGATGAGTAAAGATTTTTTCTTTTCAGTTAATGTAAACTAGATGTTATATCTTTATGTGTCGTATTACACTTTTACTTAACACTTACGGTGCCTAACACTTTTTGTTACAATTAACATGATTTCATTTTTTTTCGTATTTACAAGACGATATGGTTATTGCTATCGAGCCTCAAATTAACATAATCGTTATTATGCTCATCGTCATATATGTGTACAAATTATAGCCAGGTAGTAAATATTTGGTTCTAATTGCTGTTCTTCTGTATGTATACAGTGTGTCCCAGAATTGGACGATCAAACGAAGCAGGGTGATAGAAGCGCTCATTCCCAAGTTGATCGACTATCAGGAAAATATGCGACACTAATGCAGATTTTAAACTGGTATCACACACCGGGCTATTCACAACAGAATAACAACTCCATATAAAAAAATCTAAAGGATTTAGATCAGGAGACCGCGGTGGCCATGCAATGGCCATGCAACACCCCTTCCAATCCAGCGGCTTAATTTACCTTCAGGTGTTGTCTCACTACTTGTGTATGGTGAGGGGGAGCTCCACCATGATCCGACGCCGCACTTTTTTGAATTTACGCGGGCCCAACGGAGGAAATTATGGATATTGAATATCCCCTCCCTTTAAAACATGTTTCATCTCTACATAAAATGTTGTTAAAAAGCTGCGAATTTTCTTGGCATCGACGCAGCACTTCTTGACAAAATTGCACCCTTTTTTCATGGCCAGCAGCTAAAAAGTCTTGTACACGTTGCATATGGTAAGGCTGACTTATGTTTTTAATACAAACTTTTTTATAAAAAACACTTTTATTTACTACTTTTACTAATTTACTGTATTTTATTTAGTGAACAATTTGTGTCTATGTGTTTATGCATACTTTGCAATTTTCGTCGCTCGTGGTTTTCATGGTGTTACTCCGCGCGCAATAGAAAAGTAGATTTACGTTATTGTTGCAATACTGGTTATACCGGTTGTGCAGAGGATCGTAACTCCTCCCGCCGAAGAGAAGGCCATAAGGGTTTGGCTCTTGTGACCGGTTGTGGGCTACCCGATTGTGTCCCGTCAGATGTTTTTTTGCTTCTCACTAAATTGTAGAATCTCGATTTGTCATTTTTGGGAGGGACAACGATGGTATAAGACGATGACTTTCAAGGTCGTGATATTTTTGTAGGACTATTTCATCTTCTTCGTAGATGTATTTGTTACTGTTGTATACGATGCCTTGGATGTCGATTTCACAGTTATTGAATTCGATTAACTATTGGCCTTGGATGGATTTCATCCTTCGCTGGCATGTGGATGTAAATGGCAGCCCGCCAATTTTAGCTATGTATATTTTTCCACTAATAAGTTCGCTAATCTCGTCCTCCAGATCGACATTAGTATGGTTACATCGGGCCGGTTTCTGCATTATTATGTTCGGTATACAGGTATGCGATATTATGCGACGTTGTGTTCTCCACTTCTTTGCATGGTTCAAGAATGAATTGGTAATTTTGTTCATCTAGGATGATGTTGTGTGAAGGGATGGGGTAATCAATAGGTTTTTGGAGGGGATATGCTAAGTATAATTTTGGAATGATTATACTATCCCTGTAGAGTTAGTCAGTCGGTTTAGTTCAAATGTAATTTTGTTGTTACTGTTCCTTACGTATTTCTGAGATCGTTGAATCTATCAATCATTCCTTAACTGCAATTTGAGCATTGTTTTGTTCATTTAATTTATTCTGATTTTGGTGGAGATTGTGTATTGCGTTACCGATTTCTTCTAGGTTATCCCGTGATGATCTAGGTTTCCCGTGATGTCTTTGATTAGAGAACCTAGTCCATTAATGGTTGATTTTTTCGTTTAATTCTCTATTTTATGTTTGAAGATTTCCATTTTATTTTTGAAAGCGTACGAATACTCTTTGTTACTATTTATGGATTTCCCTACTAGATGAATGTTGGCCTGAATAGCGCGAAGATTTTCTTCATAATGCTGGACGTCGATTACGTGTATTATTCTCGTGTACTTACTGATGACTCGGGCCTGGCCTAGCCTGATTGATATCAGTGGTTGATCATCCCAAACTATCATCGAAAACTAACCGCTAAACACCAACCAAACTTAAACACTCATCATCCAAATCACAACCCATTAACCAATCAATCACCAAATCAATTACCAACCATCCCTTCATCATACTTAATTCATAAGCAAAAGAGCCCAGACGCTCATAATATAATTACCAACCAAATATCAAATCTACCACATAACAATCACCCAAACACATAAACCTCTTCGACATATTTAGATAATAAATCAACGAGCCCAAATGCTCAAATTACAAACAATCAATCATCAAATAAACCACATAACAGCTATTCAAACCCAGAAATCTTTCCAACACACTTAGATAATAAGATAACGAGCTCAAACACTCAAATCATAGCAAATCAACCATTAAACGATTCGCAAAACTCGTATACCCCCCCAACATGTTTTGTCAATAATGACGACAATTATTCGAGAATAGACACCTCTTCAACAAATCAAATTCATAACCAAACCAACCCAAACACCAAAAACGAACCTCATAATAATGCAGCCAATGAATTCCCAAATCAAGCCAACAATCCTATACCGAGCCCAACCGCTCCCTCATCCAATTTTGTTAATAAACAACCAACTCCAAACACCCTTAATCTAATTTACGATACGAAAATGAAACAGTTACCAAATCAATCACCAGTAAATCGTATGAGCCCAAACTTTGGTAATCCAGTAAATAACAAAAATCATACAAGCCAAATTACCCCATCACTAGCCAATGTGAACTACCAAATCCAAGACCCACCACATCAAACAAAGAATCTTACAAATCCAGATACCCCTTCAACAAATTTAGCTAAATAATCTAACAATCTAAACACTCATAACCCAAGTTTCAATACCATAAACCACCCATCAGAAAACTTTACGAATTCAGACTCTAATACCCAAACCACACATCTATCAAATTCAGCAAAGATTCACTTGAACTCAAACTCGAATAGACCACCAATTCGATGAAATTGAAGAAAATATCTGAAGAAACCTTCTACATCCCGAAATTCCTACGATGATAAACTTAATGTCAATGATTTGTTGGATGGTTTGGTTCAGTTTTAAATTGGGAGATTTGACTCTGTCACTGTTAAGTTTATTGATCAGCCTTGTTTTCTTTCTGAATGGTTGAACAGGTACTCCTGCGCATTTGCGAATACAGGATCGATAGGTTGCCTTAAAATGGTGTAGTGACCCGCTAAAATCTCGAAGGGCGTGAATTTTGTCGCCGAATATATGGGGTTCTTACACGAGAGGATGCAATTGCTCATCAGATTTTTGATACTCTCTTGCGGCGTTTGAATATGGGCAATTTAAATGAGTTCCTGCAAGGTCGAATGCAGTCGTACTACGGGTGAATTTCTTGTTGATGAATATGACGAGTTGTGGTATAATTGGATGTCATATTCTTGTAGAAAGGCTCTAAGGGATGGTGTATTCATGTTACCATGGGCACTAAAGAATTGAATTAGTCTTTTTTGAACTTCTTTACTGGTTTGCGACTTCATGTATATAAGGCTGCAGCAAATTTTGAGAATTTGTCTAAGACTGTGAGAAATACATGGTTTTCAAAAAAACGGAAATCTATGTGCAGTATTTCCATTGGCCTTTTTGGCGTTTCTGTAATTTCATATTCGATCTTTAATGAGTGCCGGTCGTATTTCCTTTGCAAGCATATTTGGCAATTATTGATGTATGTTGTTCTGAGGTTTTTCATATTTGGGAAATAGTGAGTCCTTTTGGTGAACCCATAATTCTCCAATATTCCTAGGTGGTGATTTTCTTCATGCCTTTTCAGGATGTAACACATCCGTTAAAAGGTCGTGTGTTTTTACCAAATAATTTTTTGAAGAGGTTCCGAATTTTTCTAGATAGGCTTCTTTAGCTATCTTGAACACTATATCATCCCACATGGTGCCTGTAACTCGATATTTTGTTACAAGTGTTCTTATATTAAGTGTTATGGTTGGTAAGTGGTAATTAGGCATATAAATTATTACCCTATGTTTTCCAAAAGGATGTTCATGAAGGATATTCGAATCTAACATTTCGGGATCAATTGTTATTGTCAACTGTGAGCTGAAATGATTTATATATGTCGGAAGTGTTGATATTATTAACGGTCAGAGATTCGGGTTGTACCGGTGACAATGCGTCCGAATTTGTATTTTGTACACCCTTTGTCGCAATTTTGAATTTTTGACCGAACAGATATGGTCTAAAGTATTTTGTGGACCAATGGCCTGAAGCTCTTTTTCTATTGTGGAGTAGTTTTGTTCCGTAACTGTTAAAGTTCTAGAAGCATATCAAATTGGTTTATCTTTCCCTATTGGACCTCGTGAACGGACGGCGCCAATAGCTACATTGCTTGCATTTGTGGTAAGGATAAATTCCTTAGTAAAATCAGGATATTGCAGCAACTCCTAGCAATATTCGAAACATTGTAGATAATTTGTATCAAAGATTATTTCTTTACCCTTCCTTAGACATTCCGTTAATGGTTTGCTTAAGTCGGAGAAGTTCTTTATGAACGTTCGGTAATATCCCAGAAGACCCAAAAAGCTTTTAGTTTGCTTCTCCGTTTTAGGAACGGGGAATTCCTTAATAGCCTTTATTTTGTCGAGGTTAGGTTTAACTCCGTCGCAAGTAACGATATGGCCCAAAAAGGCAATTCCTCGATGCAGAAATTTCGATTTGTCCATTTGTACTTTCAGGTTAGCCTTTCTTAATTTATTGAAGACTTGCTTTAGATTTTCTATGTGTTCTTGGAGTGACGTCGAGAATACAATGATGTCATCCATGTAACACAAGCAAGATTTACCTTGGATATCGCCTAACACATTATCCATGACCGTTAGAAAAGTTGAAGAGCATTCTTCAGACCGATTGGCATTCTTATGTACTCATAATGGCCATGATCGACGGAAAATGCGGTTTTAGGAATATCTTGTTTCCTTACCTTTATCTGGTGAATGTTTGGTACAGGGGTCCCGATCGTCGATTGCCTTCTCGTTTAACTAGCGATAGTCTATTACCAATCGACACTTGACCTTTCCGGTGGCATCAGTCTTTTTGGGTACAATCCAAATAGGAAACAACCAGGGCGAGAAGCTTAGACGCATAATTCCGTCCTGTAACATCTTATCGATTTGTCTTTTGACTTCCTCCTTGTGGATATGATGATATCGATAACTTTTTGTAAAGTCTGGTTGGTCAGCTTTAAATAAATAATTCCTCGTACTGATGACATAATTTCAAAATTGCCGTCTTTTCTTCGCCGTTGAGATGTTTTGTTCCAATTAAATTAGAAATAATTTCTGCTAGAATAGGTGTATCGCATTCTTGGATGTCAAAGTGATTAGATTCGGCTCGATAATTTTTTTTAAATAATTCGGCTTTAATTGGCTATGTTCGATTACGAAAGTATGGGGTTTATTACTATAATTCACAATTTCTAAAACTGCATACCAATTTTTACAGTGATAGATTCCTTCGGGAATAATTAAGTGTTCGTTTATTGTTGTCGTTGTGATGTATATGTCATCGTTTTCGACATCAACGGGAAGTTCAGCAGTTCGGGGTAATATGTTGTAAACTTTTGAAGCATACTTAGGTTTGAATGGTAGCGGAATCTCAACCTTGTCTGGTTTAAGAACCGATTTAACAAGGTCTAGGGTTACCCCTAATTGTTGCATCAACTCCAGTCCTAATAAGCCATCAAAGTATTTATGAAATTTAAAAAGAAGGAATTCCAAAGGTTCCTTTGTTTTAAATTCCATAAGCCCGGGGACTATAACTTTTTGGTTTATTTGGTGATCGTTAAACATAGTTTTAACGTTTGAGGTATGGATCGTATCCGTGAAGGATGAACAAATTCTGGACTCAGAAACGATTTATTCGAGCCCGTGTCTTCTAAAATTTGGGGGACCCATCGGCTGAAATTGGTAGTTGTTCCGGTTGTTTGCGTTTGAAAATTGTTTGTATGGGTTTTGGTTGGACACAGTGTCCATTGGTTCTGCCCTTTTTGGTGGAATCATTGGTGACTTGAACCTGTTGTTACAACCTGGCCGTTACTATTACCAATTGGATTTTGTTTGGTGAAACGCCTATGGTTATAGTATTGTGGCGTGGGACGGTAATATAATTATAGCTTGTGCCAACCCTTTGCTGAAGTATTGGTAGACGTCTAATATAGTTACTCCGTGAAGGATTTCCATGATTTTCGTGAAGGACTTTTGGTACTCCTGTTCTTTGTGGAGCAGGTAAAATGTTAATATTTGTCCCTTACGTGGCAGCATGGCCCGCATCATAGAGTCCATAGGATCCCTAAGCCCTGCCAAGAATGTGTGGAGACACATTTCCTGGCATAACTCACGTTTAGCTCTTACTACTGTTGCGTTTGTTTCGTTCAGCTATGATTCGGACGAAATACCTTTCGACCGTGTCACTACTTTGTGTGGTACTGTACTTGTCCCTCACTAGGTTTGTTTCATTACGCTTGTCTGCGTAATGTGTGATGAGGTTGTCGTTTATGGCTTCCCATTCTAATGAGGTGCCATACATTGTGAGGACTTCATTATAGCGTCGCCTGTAATCTTATTCCTAATTGCTCCAAGGAATATTTTAGAACACGGATGACCGTCTATCGCGTTACATAAGCTTAAAATTGCTTCCACATTTTCGATAAACTCGAACCATGTGCATCTACTGCCTTCATACTTTGGCGGATCTTTAATTGCATCAGGTATTCTGAGACTTTTGAATATATCGGTTACGCCGTTATCATTAATGTAATCGCTGTTTACTGACATTTTTGTAAATTTTTTTAACATATTGGAATGACTAATATTTTCACTGATTTTAAAAATTGAATTAAATTCTTTGGCTAAGTTATTAATTTCTACTGAAAATTTTTGTCTATTAAAAATTCTATAGCCGGTAGACTCTTCGTCCGTAAAATTGTTTTCAACCGCCGTTGTATTTGTATTTCTTAAATCTAGGTTTATCTAAATTTTCTTCCGTAAAATACTTGAAAATTCTATAAAACGTAGAATCTTCTTTGAATTGATAAGTTGGTTTTTTTCACTGGAATTTGAGTTGGAAATAAAATTTAAATTACCAAAATCACGCTTACCATGATAAAGTTATGATTATAAACCACGAACATCGATGATCCGTCGATTCCCGTTGTTGCACGCCACCTTGTTTTGGTTTATTAATTTTTTTTTAATTTTTATTTTTGCACTGTTCTGGTACGTACGCCAGGTTGTATTTTTAGATATATATTTTTCAAATTTATTTTTTCATTGTAAAGAACAATCCTTCCGATTAATTATGGAATACTATTACATTCATATGGCTGCCTCGGCTGGCCTTGACGTACCCCATACGGTCGGTCCAATTTTTGAGCACATTTTCGATGATATGCGGCATTATGTCTTCAATGGCAATGCGAATATTGTTCTTGAGAGCGTCAATCGTTGCTGGTTTATCGGCGTAACACTTATCTTTGACGGTATCTCAAAGATCACAGCTCCGAGGCGGCCAAATCACAACATCATTTCGGCTGATAATTCGATCTTCGAAGAGAGTGCGCAAAAGATCAATTGAAACGTGTGCTGTGTGGCACGCAGCGCCGTGTTGTTGAAACAAAATGTTGCCTATGTCCCCCTCTTCAAGTGCCGGGAACAAAAACTCGTTTATCATGACGCGGTAGTGCTCACCAGCGACAACGGCGGTTCCTTGCACATTTTCAAAGAAAAATGGCCCAATGATGCCACCGGACCAAAATCCGCACCAAACAGTCACTCGTTGAGGATGCATCGGCTTCTCTACGATCACGTGCGGGTTCTCCGTGCCCCAAATGCGACAATCCTGCTTGTTTACATTGCCGCCAAGAGGGAATTGCGCCTCATCCGAAAAGATGATTTTTTTACCATGATTTTCGAAGTAATGTTTCAATATTTCCCAGCGTTGTTCAAGCGAATACACGACCATTTTCGTTCAGCGGAAGGATAAAAATAACTTTCTGTCAAATCAGAAGTGTCATAAAAGTGTCACTAAATGTTCGTTATTCACTTGGTATAGATTATAATTATGTTTTTAATATACAAACTCTATTATGCTGCCCATACACGATACAACCTAGTTGTTCAACCGGTTGTACAACTATGGAAGTTGTATCGTCTGTGGAGAAGTTGGCAACCGGTTGTACGACCATTTTGATGGTTGGTAGTTGGTTGTAAAAATATTAAAATATTTAGATTTTTGTGGGCGGGGCGTTGGTTTTTGGTTGAAAGTTGTACTGTTTGTGGGGAATTGTACAACCAAAACGACATTTTCTGTCAAATGGAATCAGTAGAATAGCATTTTTGATAAATTTTGTTGTGAATTTTTTCTGTCTTTTCTTTTCAATGGCAGTTATTGATAATGAAAATTAGAGGGAATTATTCGACGAATATTAAAATTGCCCGGAATTATGGAAAATAAATAGTAATGTCTATAAAAATAAAGATTTGAAATATAAATCTTGGATGAAACTTCTAAAAATATATGACAAAATAGAAAGTGGAACTTGTTATCGTCGTGAATTGAAAAAAGTTATAAGAAGCGAAAGATCAGGAGCAGGCCTTAAAGACCTTGAACCGTCGTTGTGGTATTTCAATTTACTCGAATTTTTAAGAGACCACGAAGTTCAATTTAGAAGGAACTTCGTCAATCGATTCCAGTGATGAAGTTCATGTAAGTAATTTATTTTAAAATGCATACATTGCTTACAATACATTTTCATTTCAGAGCGAAATTGTGTACCAACAAAATGCGAAGAAACCACGTAGTAATACCAATACAAGTAGAGATAAATTTTTACAACAGGCAGTGGAAACTTTAACCAATTTAAATAGTGAGAAAGGAGATGTGAACGATGGTGATATATATGAACATACCTGGGCATTATCATTCAATAAACTTTGCGAGGAACAAAAATTATATGCAAAAAACGCTATAGATGAGATTCTTTTATTAGGGCAATTAAACAAATTGACATTGAATGTTGTTCCTTCTATTTCCTCAATATCTCCAGCTACAAGTAGTGCCACCTCCACCTATAGTTTTTCTAGATAGTCGACGCTGCTAGACTGCAATCAAAGATTTTCTTTCATTTCTGATGTTCCAGTTTCTAGAGGATCTGCAAACACAACTGAATGTGGCTACATAACTCTTCAAGACCTAATGTCTGACACTCAATTTTCTTAATAATTATAAATAAAACTAAGTACGTACATAAATAAATGAATTCATTTTAATTCAAAGTTTTTTTTTATTGAATATTGTTATGCAAATCATTTGCATGTTGCATTTCCAATAAGGTTTGTGTAGTAGACTGAGTGGTGACTGCTGATCAATTAGAATATAAAACTAATTTTCGTTTTTTTAAATAGTTATGAAGATAACAACATGCAAGGGCAATTTTTGTTGCTTTCTCGGGGCATACTGCTATGCGGTAGCAAGTAAAACCCAAAATCTTGTAGTCAAAATACCAAACGCATTTTCTACTTTAACTCGTGCTGAGTTTTATTGAAAATTTCTTGTTCGGTAGTTAAATTGTTACCGGTAAATGACTTCATTAAATTCTCCGAGAGTGAAAAAGCATCATCATCTACTAAAACATAATTTAATTCTTTTCCGGAAGGCAACATTACTTCCGGATCAGGTATATTTAATTCATTGTTTTGGAATTTCATAAAAAAGGTTGTGTTTGAAAAATAAAATAAACGATAAAAGTAGATCCACGTTGTTTTACGTTGTTGTTGCAATACTGGTTATACCGGTTGTGCAGAGGATCGTTACTGGTGGAACTGATTTCTTTTTAAAATACGATGCAACGAAGACCGTGGCGTGACACTCCCGAACGTCTTGATACACAACGAACACTTATGTCGTGTGTCACCATTCCAATTACTCTATCTTTCTCTATAACAAGTTGACCGGCTGTTTTATATCATCTCGGACAACCAAGCACTTTTTCAACACTGTATATACTTGATGAACGTTTTGAAATTCTCTGTAATCGGGGAAGCATTCTCTATTTGGAAATTGTCTCTGATATTCTCTTGCTGCTGATAAATGAAATGTATTTCTGCATTTCGCGGTGGGAATTAAGCCACCGAGCATATTGACATTTTATTTAGATTTGCATAAAAATCATCATTTTGTTTTATTTCTGCCCAAGCATCTGTTTTAGAACTTGAAATGTTGTTAAGTGAATTTTTTTAATAGAAACGACTTATTTTGTTGAAAAATTTTATAAACATCTTTCTGTTGTGAAAAGCCCGCGGTGTGTGCTACCATTTTAAAATCTGCATTAGTATCGCATAGTTTCCTGATAGTCGATCAACTTTCTGTAGTACGTTGTTTTCCCGCTGGCGTCACTTAAACACCAACAAAAAACTTTGAGTAACAAGAAGACTTTCCAAACTATTGCTTTTATTTGACAGAAGATGATACATCAAATGAAAATAAATAAAAAATCAAATAAATAAATGAAATCAAATAAAAATGATTTTATTGGAAAGTCACACTCTTCTAGATCGTATTAAAAAAGAAAGTTAAACACAAGAAATCTTGGTTTTTAAAAAAATAAATTTGTTAACTTTACTTGGCTGTTTTTAGGGGAAATGAGCTTCTCTACCACCCAGCTTCGTTTGATCGCTCAATTCTGGAACACCCTGTATACCGACTAGATATTCGTGCAATATAAATTGTTTATCAGCCCGCGAATTTTTCATTCATATTCAGACGATGTACCGTATACGTAAAAAAAAAAATATTGGCCCCTTTTTTCTGCTCTTCGCGTACAACCAACAATAATTTGAAATGAAAATTATTTCTCACAAAATCGACATGTTCGCCGTACGTACATGGTATAGTACCATAAATTTCAAACCATCATCATCAATTTTATTTTAATTTATTTTATGTTTTTCCAGTTGAATTTTCGATTTTCCGTCTGTAGAAATTATTTGCTGTTCTGAAGTATGCTTGTATGTGTGTTTATGTCTAGTTAACAGAGTGCTGAAAACTAATGAATTTTTTATAATCCTTGATGACGGTTAGCACATGGCGAGTTTATAAGAATGCGAGCATCAGAATACTAAAGGGTGAAACTTGGAACATAATTAATTTAGTAGCATGGTCCCTTCGGATTTTGGAATTGTCTTCATGTTCGTGTCCAAAATAGCGTAGAAAATTGGTTTGTGTGTAGGTAGACCATGTCGAAAATTGGTAGAGTATTTAGACAATTTTAATACGAGGTGGGTTTTTTCAATAATTTTGGAAGTTAAAATTTAAGTTTACAAACTAAATAGGTGAGATTTGCACGTTTTAATCCGAAGTAGAATTTTGGAACCGGATATATCCGTAACCGGTATCTCGGCTGAAATAAAATGACTAGCTGATTCAAGCATTTCACTCCAATAAAATCAGTTTTGACTTTGACCACGAAACTCATGAATCGATTGCACTGTGATGAGACTTTCTGAAGTTAGTAACAAGATATTCTGTAACAGAATTTATGGTTCAAATATTACCAAGCTAAATCTGACGTTCAGTAAAGAATTGCATTCACACATTTCAAATGCAGTGATTGGTTTCGCTCATTATAAGTAATTTGAATTAAGAATTTAGCTCTTCAAGAAAACAGTCATGAAAACCACAAAGCAAATGGGTTCTGATTCGGAAGTAACATTTTCGGTTTCAGGAAGGTTCTATGTACACTAACGTCACAATACGTAGTATTATTGCAAAAATGCGTAACGTTTTTCTCTTACCATAAAAATTAAGTTTTTTGCAACAAATGCCACATTGTAATTTCTAGCTAAACTGTTCAAAACTTATTTCTGAAATTGCTAGTGTCAACTGTCCTACCGGTAATTGAAATTAAAACTTTCCTGTTCAATATTTTTTATGGTCGGTATTAGAATCGATACTACACACACACGCTCCTATGCAATCAAGTCCTAGTAATCCTTCGTCAAGCAATCCGAAAAATAGAAGATAATGAAATAATTTTTCGACATTCGGTGTTGTTCATTAATTATTTCAATTCTGGTTGCAATCGAGCAACATCCTTAATCAGACTAAATAAAATTTCTATTATTAAGCTAAATCTGGCTATGAAAGAAGTTCTTTATGCAATGTGCCGTGTGTCGCGTACAACAAACAAGGTTCCGCAAGGCATATTCCAACCCTTAATCCAGCTTCATATAAAAATTGAGTGGATTATTCCGGTAGCTGAAATAGTTCCATTAACCAAATAGTCATACACATTTGCTGATTGCTAACAGAAACAATAATTTTTGACCGTCTCTACATTGACGACGCAATTTTTAAAATGTTTACAGTTGGCTAAATTTGGTTCAAAAGCTATTTCAAAAATTTCATATCAAGACAATGTACTGTTGTGCAACTAATTTTAAAGCAACTGCTCCAAGTTAAAGGTTATTGTAGCTTAGAGGGATTACATTTTTAAGATAAGACTACTTCATCCGGGTGAGTACCAGGTATTCAGATACACCACTAGAAACTGAGCTAGTTTTCCTAGTGGACCCCCAGCCTGGCAGGGTTACAGCACGGTACGATTAACACTTTAACCTAGCTCAATATTCAACACTTTAGAAAAGTGTTCAGAATAGTCAGCAGGCTAGGTTAGGTTAGGTTAGGTTTCTGTGGTTGCCGACATTATTAAACTCCCTTTAAACCCATCTAGTGCTATTCACTTAACATTAAAGATCTCGCACATCACAGCTTTCGATATCAAAAAGGCAGTCCAGGACATGAGCATAGGAAGTGAATAAGAGCCTCCTAGTCCTCTTCGTCCTTGCAGCTTCTGCAGAAGTTATCTGCATCCAGACCCAGCCTTCTCGCATAATCTCCGAAAACGCAGTGACCGATAAGTACCCTTACAATTCTACCTAAGTTACGCTTTGTTAGTGTGACCAAGTCAGCATGCTAACAAGGTAACATTATTCATCATGCTCTCTAAACACGCTTTCGGCATCCGAACTTTGTCAAGAGATATTCGAAGTGTCCGGCATGAAATAAGCGGACATCGGATGAAAAAACGATTAGTTATTAAGTAGTTCACTGGTTATCGTTCATTCGTACCGAATTAACAAGTAAGGGTGGTTCAATTTTAAGGGCCGATGTTGATTTTGAATAAAACACAAATTATTTGGGAAATTATTGTCAATTCTTTTTATTATGATAATATGGTATGGTTCAATTATGTATGGAACAAAATATCGGCCAAATAGCCGCCGCGACCTCGGCGGCACACCTCCACCCGATGGTCCAAATTTTCGATGACGCTTAGGCATAATTGAGGTTCTATGCCGTTAATGTGCTGAATTATCTCATCCTTTAGCTCTTGAATTGTTGCTGGCTTATCGACGTACACCTTTTATTTCAAATAACCCCAAAGAAAGAAGTCCAACGGTGTCAAATCACATGATCTTGGCGGCCAATTGACATCGCCACCACGTGAGATAACACGGCCATTGAATTTGTCGCGCAAAAGAGCCATTGTTTCGTTAGCTGTGTGGCAAGTGGCACCGTCCTGTTGAAACCACATATCGTCCACATCCATAACTTTCATTTCGGGCCATAAAAAGTTTGTTATCACCTCACGATAGCGAGTACCATTCACAGTAACTGCCTGATCGGCCTCATTTTGGAAAAAATACAGCCCGATAATGCCGCCAGCCCATAAACCGCACCAAACAGTCACTCTTTGTGGGTGCATTGGTTTTTCGACAATCACTCTTGGATTATGATTCGCCCAAATGCGGCAATTCTGCTTATTGACGAATCCACTGAGGTGAAAATGTGCCTCATCACTGAAGAAGATTTTCTTCGAAAATTGATCTTCCACTGTTACCATTTCTTGCCACCATTCAGACCATTGACGACGTTTGGAATGGTCAAGAGGCTTTAGTTCTTGAGTCAATTGCACCTTATAAGCGTGTAAATGCAAATCTTTATGCTTAATGTTCATCAACGACGAGCGTGAGAGGTGCAATTGTTGGGCACGACGACGAGTTGAGGTGGACGGCTCTTCAGCCACACTATCGCGAACAGCAGCAATATTTTCTGCTGTACGAGCTGTACGAGCATGTACAGGTGTTTTAAAATCTCCTACAGACCCGGCTTGCTCAAATTTTTGCACGATTTTTCCGATTGTACGCACATTTGGACGATTAAATTGACCGAAAAAATCACGAAGTGCACGATATGCATTTTGATTTGAACGCCCATTTTCATAATATGCCTGAATAACTTTAATGCGTTGCTCGATTGTGTATCTTTCCATGGTTCATATTGAGTTAGTCTGAAATTGAGAAATGTCAAATTAAATGCAGAAAAAAACTTGACGTTTAGGTGTGGTTCACATTCAACGTCGGACCTTAAAATTTAACCACTCTTTAGTAACGGGTAATGACACGTCATCAAAAATAAAATTCGAGGATTTGAGAGAACGGATACCGAAAGTTTTAATACTCGTGCAAATGCCATTTCAGCGCACCTGAATTATCTAATACTCGCCACCCTTTTTAAGTCCGGTTGTATTCTGAGACGTCTACAAACTCTGCATGATGTTCACAATCAAAACGTCAATGATAAAAACACTCTTCACTGTTTGATTGAATTGTTGTTTGGACACCTGTGCGGAGATATATTTTTCATCAAAATCAGACTTGAAGAAAGTGGTACCATCACGGTGATCCGCCTGAATCCAATAAACATAATTTTATTTCCTCTGACGCTACATCTCCAATAAGCGATTTAGCCGCGAGGGTTGCTACTCTCACTGGGTTCGTTGTATCTATGAAAGCTATTACTAGTTGATCTCTTTAATACTTTTATACAGACCTTCCCAATTTTGTGGTAATTCTATAGAAATATTTCTTTTCACTTCGAGGAATGGTAGAGTCACACCAAAACACCTTATTCAAAATTGTGGTTATTCATTCGCTCAAGGAGCATGGCCATCACAGACCAGCTACTTCATGATCCTTCTTTTGGATTGGACTACGATGTCTTGTTGTATATATTTCGCTACTGGCACCTCGTTTTTGATTATTTTTTTAGAATACTGAGTAAACGGTAATGTTTTATCCCTTAGCCGCTAAAATCCATTTCACTAAATATCGAAATTTTTCAATCATTCGCTCTAATCTATACGGAAGTGATTTATTCCGAAAAAATAATTCTTATTGGAAATTTTAATACAATCTTATTCGTTTGAGTTCTTTTTAGAAAATTACTCAAACATCAATTTAAATAAAAAATTTATAATATTTACAAAATTTGGATGACCATTATCTGCCATTCCCGGAAATTTTTTAATATTTAGACGATTTTTGAAATTTTCTACGAATTTTGATTTTCTAGGTGTAATTTTTACTCGAATTAAGATGGTCAATATCAGCCATTCCCGTAGGTCGTGATTCAGGTCTGCTTAGTACGAGTATATGAAGTTGGTAGTTCATCAGGATTTTTGGTGTGAGGTTATTAGGCCACCTATCTAAATCAATCTAGTTCTAGCAATGCTCGGCTTCAGGTTTATTGCTACGAATTTTTATCTTCAAGTATTTCTGATGTTCTTTTATTCTTATTTGCATGTAAAATAAGAAAATTTCTGATTAGATTTGGATTTTCATCCCGGGTCCCTAAAAAATTCAGTTTGTATACCTACCCCTTAAGGTCTGCTCTTTAGCCAATGAGTTAGTTCAACATTTCCATCGAATCTCCGTACGTTCATTAATTGAAATCATTCAGTTGTATCGTGGAGTGGCCATGTGTCCCTAATTTCGTTAAAATCTTGAGCTTTATTCCAATGCTTAGAGATGCTGTCATAGATGGTTTTAAATATTACTCAAATGCTTTAAAAAATTTAAAATTTTAAAAATATAAATTTCACTCAAATGATTTTGTCAAATTTCAATATTTCAGGCCGACTTTTTTAAATATTTGTGAGATTCCATCCCCCATGTTTATTTCATAAATGTTTAAATAAAAATGTTAATAGTTTATAGATCGCTTTAGATCGAAGAATAGACCAAATTTTGTATGGCTCTTTAAATAAAATTTTAAATTACCCTCAACTATTGTTTTAAAAGGAAAATGGAAGAAAGCTCTTTTTGCTACAAAATTTGATCTTCTAGGTGTACTGGTGTCGTTTTTACGCAAACTTGGGTGATCATTATCGGTGATAATGGAGCGGGTTTTAAACACTTAATGAACTTTTCTAAATTGTTGTTGATTAAGGTGTTGTTCGTACCGTGCTGAAAACTGGCTAGGCTAGAAAACCCAGCAATGTTTCTAGCGATGTATCTGGCTACCTGGTACTCACCTGGATGAATAAGCCTAGCCTTATCTCTGCACATATGGACCCTCTTTTTCTCCACTACTCGTGGAACACTTTATAAATATAAACAAAACAAACTAAAAGGAAGAACCAGCTCTCTAAAAAATTCGGGCCTCTGATGGAATTTTAGCCTTTGAGCACGGTCTCGAAGCATGCATGTAAGTTTTATCCATTTATATTTTTCTAATAATTTGAGAAGTGAAAATAATAAAGATCAAAAGTATTTTATATCAAAAACGAGTTTTATGAAATAGTGGCCTAAGCTCTCACTCGTGGTAAGCCCACTATTTTCATAAATCGTCAAAAATCCCCTTATTGTTTTTAGAAATACGTGTCCATTCCGACACCATTTCTAAAAATTCGTGATCGAAATCCACTTAGCATACAAATATGTTTTTAAGTGCGATTAAATAATATTTAAGCGTGTGTAACAATTAACATCAAAGCAAGAGCATTTCATTTTGCGCATAAACATACATGCTCCATGATGAAAATAATCGGTAGCAACAACCAAAAGCCCAATCTGATATAACAAAGTCAACACATTTGACAAGGCTACCATCGTTTTGGGAAACCAATCCCACGTGTTGCAAACAAAATCATTAGCGACAAACAGAAGTTTACGCATACTGTGCTATCTCTCGGCAACAGAGGCGGAGAAGATCAATTACATCTTAGAAGATCCTCCAAGTTAAGATAAATACCAGTCAATCAAACGAGTACTAATTGATCGCTACTCCATTTCCGAGGAGCGTAAATTAGAAATAATACTCGGCACAATCGATATAGGCGATCAAAAACCACTGGACATGTTACTCCCACGGCCGATGTTATTATAAAACTATGGATCAGGCAGCTCCCTGATTACATACAAATAGCGTTGATCCCGCAACAAGACAAACCTGATATTGCCGACAAATTACACGATTTGGTTGTCACACGAACTCAAAATTTCAGTTCGATTAATCGCGACACGCGAACATGTAACTCGAAAATACACACGCCAATTACAAGCAATATTCATCTCGAGAATATGCTCGAACAAATTAACGATAGGTTTATTAGGCAAGAAAACGCGTTTACAATCGCCCTGGAAACGAACACCTCCCCCTTATAAATCGCAATCTCCATCAACACAGGGAAGTTTCATTCGCAAACGTAATCAACAAACGCCAAGATACCAATTTCCACATAACTCGTGTTGGTATCATGACAAATTTGGCCACGCAGCATGAAAATTCAATCAACCGTGCACTTTTGCTAAACAACAAAAGGGATTCGCTAATCGGTTCCCCAAACCAATAAGTCTTAAGGTTGCAGCGGCAGACTTAACCGAACTTCAACTCTCCAATATTTACCATTTACGAGACCACGTAGACTTGATCCAATTCGGCACAAAGCGGCGTTCCTAGAATTTCAACATATGGTGGAAATAGGGACCTGCCTACCTTCTTCTTCAGCAATATCATGTCCATTATACATGGTGAAGAAGAAGGGCAACGACGGAAGAAGATGTGGGGACTATAGCAGGCTTAATGCTGTGACAATTCCTGACCGTTCCTGATCGTCAGAGCGTACCATTTAGTACCAGTTGCTCCTGATGCCATTCATAAAACCACAATTACTACACCTGGCTTATTCGAATTCACCCAAATGCCATTTGGACTCAGAAATGCTACACAATCATTCCAGCGTTTCATCAACGAAATTGTGAGAGATCTCGATTTCGTTTTTGTTTATATTGACGACATTCTTGTAGAAGCAACACTTACTCCATTTGGAACAACTCTTCCAAAAATTATCAAATTATGGCGTCAATATTAACACAGCAAAATGTGTGTTGCAGTCACAAAATTACTCCTAATGGCATTCTGCCAACCGAAGGACGAATTAAGGCAATTATGGAATTACCAACAACACAACGCGTTAAGAAAATTCAGCAATTTGTCGGTATGGTAAACTACTACCATCGATTCATTCCAAAACACGCTAAGATACTTGCCCCAAGTCACTCACAATTGGCAACACTTCTCAAGAATCCCAAAACGCCTCAAAATTTTTCTTGCTCTGAAGAATGTCAAAATGTATTCCTTCAGCTCAAGAACAGCTTAGAAAATATTAGTCTGTTAGCGCATCCGCTAAATGCAACAAAATATAGCATCACTATATGAATTGCCGAATTGCTTGCAATTTTCCAAGCAATTAAACACTTTCGCTATTTTGTCGAAGGTCGGGAATTCACTATTTTCACTGACCACAAACCGCTTACTAGAGCCATTACCTCTAAAGCGGAGCGCAATCCGAGGCAAGCACACTACTTAGATTATGTCACTCAGTTTACGACAGACATACAGCACATACAAGTTAAAGAAAATGTGGTCGCCGATACACTTTCTCGGATTTCTGACCACGAGCTTGCCTCCGCAGTAACTCGCTACGACATCACAACAATCGCAAATACATAAGCTTGCTATCAAGAATTACAAGACTTACTAACTAGTTCTATGTATACAAATCGGCGCTCTTCTAAGTGGAAATTAGATAAATTTCCATTAGTCGATTTAACAATTTACTGTGAAATATCTACAGGCAACAATCGCCCGTACATTCCAGAGACATTACGTCGAACAATTTTCGACACTCTGCATAATATTTCACATACAAGTGTACGAGCAACTCGCAAACTCGTCACTTCAAAATACTTTTGGCCTAGTATGAATAAAGATTTAATCTTGGGGGCGAAATCTTGTTTATCCTGCCAAAAGTGTAAAGTGCAACGACACACCAAATCACATCACAGGAACTTACAAATTCCACCAGGTAGATTTGAACATATCCATGTAGATATTGTTGGACCACTTCCACCATCAAATGGATTTACATACATTTTAACCTGCGTTGATCGTTTTACGCGGTGGTCTGAAGCCTACTGCATAAAAGACATCTCCGGATCAACAATTGCAAAAACGCTCGTCGAAAACTACATCTCTAGATTCGGCGTTCCGGTCAACATAACGACCGACCAAAGCACACAGTTCGAATCTAAACTATTCGCTGAGCTTATGCAACTCGTAGTCTCAAATCGAATATGGAAAACTGCCTATCACCCACAAGCAAACGGTATGGTTGAGCGCTTCCATCGCCAACTTAAAACAGCTCTAAAAGCTCGTGCAAACACCGTCAACTGGCGCTCAGAGGTCCCAATCACATGACCTAAAATGTTCACCAGCAGAATTGGTGTACGGTCAAACGATAAAATTACCGGGGGAATTCTTTGTGGAATACCCACTTACATCCCAAGTAAGTACTGACACAGTGTTTGATCAATTGCGCTCCACGATGAACAAACTCATCCCAACGACGTATTCGTACCAAAGTCACTGCAAACTTGTGACTACGTTTTCGTACGAATAGATAAAGTTCGCACTGGCCTCACACCACCGTATGAAGGCCCATACAAAATGATACGACGACTTCGTAAGCACTTTGAATTGCAAATCAAAGACAAGCAACAATCTGTCTCTATTGATAGACTTAAACCAGTCTATGGAATACTGAGTTCATCCGATCAAATATCGGGAGTGCAGAAAACTGTCCGCATTTTCGGATAACACATTCTTCATCCTACTCAAACATTAAACTCCAACTCAAAAGTTCCGACCACAATCGCTGGTGGACATGGAGACAATATGACGATCATACATCGTCACAATGATACATTAGTTATCATCAATTTTCGCTGGTAAACAATTACAATCATTATAATAGTACAATTCCCAAAAACTCCATCCACAAAACCCACAAAATGGGGTACCATAATCGCTGCTATTTCGGATCTCATTTGTATGGCCTGTGTAATTGAGCGCGCAAGGGGAATTTTCCAATGCTAATTGAAGAAGACATCTCATCGTCCGGAAGGTACCGTATGAAGTACCATATGATACACGGTTCAATTTGTATGTTTCCAGCCTCTGAATGATAGCGTAGCCGTGAGACCTGAAACGACAAAGGAAAAAAAATAAATCGGTTTGTACTACAGGCTCTATTGATAGTAAATCATTGAGCGAATTGACATTTGATGATTTTACCGATCCATCGAAAACTACGCGCAATTTAGTGGTAGAACTGTGGAGATTTAACACGCAGTGATGTGGCAAGTAATAGTTGGTTGGATTTATTTTGGCTTCCGAACTTGCTTCCGTTTGGATGTCTCATTAGACATTTTTCGAGACTTAAAAATCGTAATTTTGCCATATTTGATGAGTTACCAAGGGGCGCCGGAGTTTCTGTAAATGACATGCGAACAATAAATCTGCCATCAATGTCTCTTGTGTGTGTGGCCGCGAAGTGTTTGTCGACGGGATGATCAAATGTGGTGATAGCCTTGGTACCTTCTGATATTTCATCTACCTTCCAAAACCTTTAAATTTGGTTGGTCGTACATCACCTTAGTCGATAATGCCGTAAGTACCAAACTGTCAGATGGGCTTGGCGCGCTAGTAATTTTTCCTGTGATTACCCAGCCAACTTGCGTATTTTGAAGGACTGGAAGATGATTAGCCAATTTGATTTGACCTACTGATAATTGCTCAAAGTAGATTGAAGCGCCAATGAGCATGTCAAGCTGCTGTGGAGTACCGAAGTCCGGATCAGCCAACTGCAGATTTGCAGGGATGTTAATATCAGATCTACTGATTGGCACGCTTGGTTGCCAATCTGTTATTTTATGCAAAATCATACAATTGAGGTTTGCTGAGAAATTGCTAGTTCGAGATTTGACGAGAACTGTTGTGCTGTGATTTGCTGGTACTGATGTAGCACCAATTCCGGAAAGGATATTGGTCGTGCTTTTTAATCTTAAGCCCAGACGTGTCACTAGTGCTGTGGTCATAAAATTCAATTGTAACTCAGAGTCCAAAAAAGCACGGGCGATACGGTTGATGAAATTGAAGTTGCTGCTGTCATCGATTTTGAAGTAGGCTGTAGAGCTGTCATTGCTGTGTCAGCAGAAACCACCATCTAAATGAAGCATAGTATGATGCATGTGTTGGCACACATGACATGTGCTGCTGGAGAGACACTTGCTGTCCATATGTGATTTTTTTATTCAATTAAAACATAATTTAGATTGTTCAACAGCCTCGCGCCTCTTGGGAATTTCTAGCACCTTGAACAATTTACACTTGAGTATGTAGTGACTATTAGCGTTGCATAATGTGCAGGTCGGTGACGACATTTTCATCGAGAACGAGTGGAACGTGTGAGTTTGTCTGAATCCATGCATTGTTGATTGCGATGGATTGTGTTTTGAGGGTTGGCTGGCTGCCAATGATTGCTTTTGGTTTGTTTTCAAAGAATAAATAGTTGGCTGACTGCTATTTTATGCATCTTGTAATGATGAATTTTTTTACGACATCATATGAAGCAATAGTTGAGGTTGGTGAGTGGTCAATCCATTTTGACCTCGTACCTGCATCAAATTTCGAAACAATTATGTAGATATACTAAAAAGTCGTAGCAATTCTCTATTGGCCTCTGAAGATGGGCTAAAGACCGAATATGCAAATTAAAATGGATAACAAGCTAAATGAACCGCTTAGGGTTCATCACTGTGATTCTTTTCGGGTGTTCAAATTGATCGAAAAGCAAATGTCGCGCCACCGAATAATTTTCACCGACAAGGTCCAAATTGTCTAGAATGGTTTTGGCTGTCCCTGATAGTGAGCTGCGTAGATATTGGAATTTAGTGATGTCGGCCAAATTTTGATTGTTGTGTACGAGACCATCGAAAGAATTTATGAAATCAGTCCATTTCATATCAAATCACCAGAAAAGATATCCAGAACAATTTCAGGAAGTCTAGGTGCGTGAATCGGAAGGAAGTGTGTGAAGTTATCCCAGTTTTTCATCCTAGGAAAAATAAAAATGTTCATCAGGTGACACTAATGTCATGCCATCCCAGGATTTTTTAATCCATCCCATCCCAGGATTTTTAAATTAAACAATTAATTAGGACTGTTATACTTGTTAAAAGTAGCGAACATCTTAGCTTCCGACTAGGAGTACAAACTGTAATTCATATATTACGAAAAAAATACTCAATAAAATAATTAATAATTCTCTCAAACCTATAGAGTGACTAAAGATTTGACTTCTGGTTATGATTTGTCATTTGCATATGGCTCACCACCATATGAAATTTGAAGAAAATTCTCAATTCTCTTATTTCACTCAAACCTATGGTAGTGGGCCATACGCAAATGAGCGAATATAGCGAAAATCCTAACATACGGCTGATATCCAAATTTTTATCAGAGTTAGTGGACACCATGACGAACCATAACCAGAAGTCAAATCTTTAGACACTCTATAGGTTTGAGAGAAATATTAATTATTTTATTGAGTATTTTTTCGTAATTTCTGTGGGCAAAGAGTATTAAGACTCTTTAATTTAAATTTCGCGCGGAAAACCATTCGTCGAAATATTTGCTTTTCTATGTTGGTATGACTGTCAGTGACATCTATGTCAAATGTCACATCAAAATAATCATTATTGTTTATTATACGCTTGTCTTTCTGAAGTACGAAAAGTGCATTCGGTGATTTTTACAATGAGTGAAATTATTCAACAAAGCAGTTCCGTTAAATTTTGTGTGCGGAATCAATTTTGTGGTGCCGAAACGTTCAGAATGTTGCGTGGCACAACAATTGATTTTCGATCAATTTGAACACCCGAAAAGAATCACTGTGCCCTAAGCGGTCGATGGAGCTTGTCAACCATTTTAATTCGCATATTCGGTCTCCAGCCCATCTTCAGAGGCCCATAGAGAATTGCGACGACTTTTTAGTATATCTAATTGACTCGAAATTTCATATGTTGTCGTATAAAAAACTATTGGTTCATATGTTGTCGTATAAAAATTCATCATTACAATATGCATTAAATTGGAGAGTTAACCAACCATTTATTCTTTGAAAACAAACCAACCGCAATAATCGGCAGCCAGCCAACCCTCAAAATCAATCGCAATCAACAATGCATGGGCCCAGACAAATTCACACGTTCCACTCGTTCTCAACGAAAATGTGGTCACCGACCTGCTCTTTTTCCAATGCTAATAGTCACTACATATTCAAGTGTAAACTATTCAAGGTGCTAGAAGTTCGCAAGAGGCGTGAGGCTGTTGAACAATCTAAATTATGTTTTAATTGCCTAAAAAAATCACATATGGACAGCAAATGTCTCTGCACTGCAGCAGCACATGTCATGTGTGCCAACACATGCACCATACTATGCTTCATTTAGATGGTGGTTTCTGCTGACACAGCAATGACAGCTCTACAGCCTACTTCAAAATCGATGACAGCAGCGACTTCAATTTCATCAACCGTATCGCCCGTGCTATTTTGGACTCTGGGTCAAGATAGATTAAGATTAAAAAGCACGACCAATATCATCTCCGGAATTGGTGCTACATCAGTACCAGCAAATCACAGCACAACAGTTCTCGTCAAATCTCGAACTAGCAATTTCTCAGCAAACCTCAATTGTATGATTTTGTCTAAAATAACAGATTGGCAACCAAGCGTGCCAATCAGTAGATCTGATATTAACATCCCTGCAAATCTGCAGTTGGCTGATCCCGACTTCGGTACTCCACAGCAGATTGATATGCTCATTGGCGCTTCAATGTACTTTGAGCTATTATCAGTAGGTCAAATCAAATTGGCTAATCATCTTCCAGTCCTTCAAAATACGCAAGTTGGCTGGGTAATCACAGGAAAAATTCATAGCGCGCCAAGCCCATCTGACAGTTTGGTACTTACGGCATTATCGACTAAGGTGATGTACGACCAACCAAATTGAAAGGTTTTGGAAGGTAGATGAAATATCAGAAGGTACCAAGGCTATCACCACATTTGATCATCCCGTCGACAAACACTTCGCGGCCACACACACAAGAGACATTGATGGCAGATTTATTGTTCGCATGTCATTTACAGAAACTCCAGCGCCCCTTGGTAACTCATCAAACATGGCAAAATTACGATTTTTAAGTCTCGAAAAACGTATAATGAGACACCCAAACGGAAGCAAGTTCGGAAGCCAAAATAAATCCAACCAACTATTACTTGCCACATCAATGCGTGTTAAATCCCCACAGTTCTACCACTAAATTGCGCGTAGTTTTCGATGGGTCGGCAAAATCGTCAAATGTCAATTCGCTCAACGATTTACTATCACTAGGGCCTGTAGTGCAAAACGATTTTTTTTCTTTGTCGTTTCAGGTCTCACGGCTACTCTATCAGTGCCGATATTGTCAAATTCTATAGACAAGTTGGCGTGACGACCCAATTCAGAGGCTAGAAACATACAAATTGATCCGTTTACATATAGTACTTCATCCATATGGTACTTCATTCAGTACCTTCCTGGCGATGAGATGTCTTCTTCAACTAGCATTGGAAAATTCCCCTTCAATTACACAGGCCATACAAATAAGATCCGAAATGGTCGGATGAACTCAGTATTCCATAGACTGGTTTAAGTCTATCAATAGAGACAGATTGTTGCTTGTCTTTGATTTGCAATAAAAATTGCTCACGAAGTCGTCGTATCACTTTGTATGGGCCTTCATACGGTAGTGTGAGGCCAGGGCGAACTTGATCTATTTGTACGAAAACGTAGTCACAATTTTCCAGTGACTTAGGTACGAATATGTCGTTGGGGTGAGTTTGTTCATCGTGGAGCGCAATTGATCAATCACTGTGTCAGCAGTTACTTGGGATGTAAGTGGGTATTCCACAAAGAATTCCCCAGGTAATTTGATCGTTTGATCGTACACCAGTTCTGCTGGTGAACAGTTTAGGTCATCTTTGACTGTTCCTCGGATTCCCAACAATATAGGGTGGGCCAAATATTTTGTTTTTAAATGCAATAAAACAAAAAGTTACCAATATTTTTTCAAATTTATTTTTTAAAAGTCCTTCGGTAATAATTTTATGTCGCGAGCAAGTGTTTTTGATTGGTACAAATTGTTCAAAGAGGGTCTGGAACGTGTTGACGACGAACCACGTCTAGGACGGCCATCAACATCATCTGATGATCAACACGTTAATAAAATCAAGGAATTGATGCTCGAGAATCGACGATTAACAGTCAGAGACCTTACTGGCATCGATGAAATATCGGAAGGATCAGTGAAAACTATTTTGAAAGATCATTTAGGCCTAAGAAAAGTGAAAGCACGATTGGTTCCAAAATCACTCAATTTTTTGGAAAAACAGCGTCGCGTTGACGTCTGTGAAACAATTTGCGCCTACCAGGATGTCATAAAACGTATTATAACTGGCGATGAGTCTTGGATCTATGCTTACGACCAGGAAACAGACAATCAATCGGCCGAGTATCGTGCCAAAGGTGAGCAGAAGCCGAAAAAACATGTCAAAGCAAGTGAAAAATCAAGGTGATGTTGACAGTTTTCTTCGATTATCGAGGTGTGGTGCACTCCGAATTCCTTCCGACCGGCCAAACTGTCAACAAGGAATACTATTTGAGTGTTATGCGTTGATTGCGCGAATCTATTCGTAAAAAGAGGCCGGAATTATGGGTCAGTTATTGGTGTCTGGTTTGTTTGTTGCGCCTTTTTACTGATGAACGTGCTTTGTTCAGTTTTATCAGAGTATTCGAAAATAAAAAATTAAAGTGAAAATTCTAATCCATCAATTTTCCCCAAATTTCCCTGGTAGTCTCAGTATGGCCTAAGCTATTAGAAAAACAATCGAAAGTATTGGTTACTAATGGAAGTTTTTGTGATATTGGCCAACAACTGAAAATAAACTAATAAATAAATTTAAATTTTCAAAAGTATTGGTTATGAAATGGCCTAGTTTAGTCAAGCATGAACAGATCCTAGAATTTTGTTCTAAGTTTTGGACCCT
Source organism: Nephrotoma guestfalica (assembly GCA_963691935.1). Lineage (NCBI taxonomy): Eukaryota > Metazoa > Arthropoda > Insecta > Diptera > Tipulidae > Nephrotoma > Nephrotoma guestfalica. The sequence goes on along the minus strand of OY829913.1, from coordinate 31,436,845 downwards.
GATCAATACTTTTTACCTACATCAATCAATTTGTCGTTTTAAGGATCACTTTTAATATTTTATTCCTCTGGGATGGTTTATTTAGTGAAAAAAGAGATACAAAATGAATAAAAAATTTCCGCTGGTAATTATATAACCAAATTTTTTCTCTTTTGTGATTGTGCTGCCACTTGCGGCGAGTAGCGAAATCTTTATTTTCCGCTGAGAAATTTCCGCTATCTTATACAGCATTGAATGAGATGTATCACCACTTTCTATAATCCATTCGACGATATTCTTCAGTATATACTTTAATTTGAGCACTGAATGGTAATGAATCCTATGTTATATTCTTATTAAATATTAATTGCCTATCACTCACAGTTTTATCAGATTTAAATCTAAAGAAATGTTTTAATTTTACCAATAACAGCAATACGGTTGTTGCAGCCAAAGCCAGTGACATTTGAAATTGAGAGAGCCAATTGAGAGGAAATTTTGGTTGTATACTGCGAAGATTTTATAATCGATTTTATTTTTTTGAAAACTACGAGCGCTATCTATTATCTACCTCAATTTCATTCAAAAATGGAGTTATGTCGCTTCTGTATATATATTCTGTGCTAGTATGATTGGAAACATTTTGTTATTGAGGTTCAAAATATTTCCGCTATGCCACATTTCACCCCCTTTTGTTTGTAATGAAATTAATTTTGAAACATTTCCACATTGTGCGCAAAACAAAATTTTCCTTTTCCTCAATTAATAAAACCAATTAAATTAAATTAATGATTTTATTTTCACTTTTGTTTTTAATGTAATATTTATATTATGTTTATAATGAATTAAGGCGAAATTTATATAAATTATTAATTATAAGTAAATTTGTTTGATTTTCATTAATTTTTATTTATAATTTATTAATTAATCGTAAAAAAAACACAAATAATCAAACAAAACTTATATTTTTCTTATGCATAAAAAATATTTTCTTTTTGTATTTTTTCATAATATTTTTAATAAAAATAAGGCAAAACTTTTACAATAACAATTATAAATAAATATTTTTTTTGTTAAGTTTATAAAAATTTAATAATTATTATAATAAAAAATATAAATACAATATATAGTTTATAGAGAATTAAAATGTATATAAAAAAACGACGAAACAGCAAATAAATATAAATTGAAAGACATTTAGTATAATTAATTATAATATTATATTAATTAATAAAAATGGAAGATAATATAAAAAGAAGACAAGATTTATTATAATAATGAATAATGGTTTGTAATGCACATTAATTTAATTGAAGATGGTTTTAATTAAAAACTGAAATTTATATATTTTATTTTTTTCATCATTAATTTGTTATGTACAAACTTAAATAAAATGTTTGTTGAATTAATTATTTTAAAATTCTCTAAATAATTTTGGACTTTGGTGTCTAAACGCGTTCATTTCTAATTTTCTTTCCGTTAATTAATTTTGTCTACGCTAATTTTATATTTAACTCAAATTCTAAATCACATTAAAAAAATTTGTATTTCTTTTAAATTTAATTTATTTACAAACACTTATTTTGATTCTTAATTTTTGTAACAAAAATTGACAAATTAAAAATTTTATATTTTAATTAATTGGCTGAATTATAATTTTTTTTTTTTATATAAATCACAGAAATTAATGTTTAATAAAAAGCATTTATTTATATATATTTAATTAATTTTAATTAGTAAATAAATTTTATTTAATGAAAATGTGTTCGGTCTTATAATTTAATAGGATTTATAGTTTAATGATTTGTGTTTAATTAAATTTAGTTTTGTGCTGACAAATATTAATGTTGTTCATGTTTATAGAAAAAATTTGGAATTGTTAACCTGAGTTTAATTAGACGCCATCACTATTAATCGGTGTACGAATTCGGTACTACGCACTCATAGAGGCAGTTGGATTTTATTTGGTTTGGAAGCATTCGAGATTGTGAATTCGAGTTAAATTAATAATGATGGGCTAATTGTTTGTCGTATCGGTAAAAAATAAAAATCAAATATTATCGGACATAGGCCTTTACAGAATTAGTACAGTTAACTAAACAAGTACCAGTACTAATTTTGTTTATTACGGATTAAAAACTATTCAACTGCATTACCACGCAACAACACGGACACAATTATTAAGTTTAGTACAAAATGTGTATTAAAGACTCAAACCATTGTGCTAAAAACGTTTTCTGTGTTTAGTACTCATGATATAAAATGTGTCATTGATTTATAAATGTATAGAAGAGGGGAAAATATTTTATGAATGAATTGTATAAAAATTTAAAGATACTTCTTGCTATTGTTCGCAGCTAATCGGGCTAATAAAATTTTCACCCTATTCTAGGTAGTTTTAACTTTTTTACGCGGATCCCGTCTTGGTAATTCTGGTGATGAATGGGGTAATAGTTCGCGGAATATGATTAATTCTTCATCGTCCGGCACGCGAGACAACAGATCGAGTACTTCATTGTTGGGTACTGTATGTGGCCGTAGGAGACGTCGCGTAAATTTCACAATACCCCACAGGAGAAGTAAAGCTCGCATTGGTACAAAATGAAGTACAAGTATGCCTAAAATTAGCAATATGGCGGCTAGCCAACTTAATTCTGGGACGGAAAAGTTGAATGTGTTTTTTACGCTCTCGCCGAGCGATGCCAAAAACCCAATTGTGTTTTGAACAGTTTGCGACACTTCCTGGATCGCTTGCAGTCGTTCCTTGATTGTCTTCTTCTCATCCTTTGGAATACAGAACAAATCAACTTATTTGAAAATTTGTTAAATACAAATATTTACCTTTTCTTTGTCATCTTCATCCTCATCGTCACTGGCGACGTCGTAATCATCATGCACCGATTGATTGGATCCACCCGTTAGCCATTTGACGAGCCAATTTCTACATAAACAAAAATACAATTTAGGATACACAAAAAAATGGTACAAAGGATTTTGACTTACTTTAATAATAACAATAATATGATTGCCGGTATGGTTGATATATCAAACCAGATGCAACCACATATCCATAAGATAAACGCAAAAAATGATCGAACCGGAGATTCCCATTCAAAACAGCTCTGTATAAATCTACCCCATTCTATAAAATATAAAACAACAGCCTTCAAACGGGTCACGTTCCGTAAAAATAATTGTCTTTTGAATTTAGCCTCCTGTTGCACGAGTTTCTCCTCTTTGGGTTCGAGGGCTCGCAGGGCCGCCCTAATCGGTGACCATATCACAGTCATTTCAAGGAGAATCTATAGTATTTAAATATAATGATTTGATCCATAATAAAGTACGAAATTTTTGGTATACATACCTGGGGTGTAGCTCCTTTCGCCCGTGTGTACATCTTTTTGTCTTTTAACGCGTACCATTTCTTTTCGCCGTTTCGTATCCGAAATAGTGGAATTACGACACGTCCTAAAAATTCGACTTTATGATCACGATCTTCATCGAATACTGTTACCTCAAGTACAGATGTCATGTCCTTCACATTACTGTAATTGAAAAAATTATAACCCTGTGTTATATCCTAATCCTATATAAGGTCGTGAGGACTTACAATGTGAAAATTTTATTCCAATTTGGCATCAACGTTTTATACTCGGTTTGAGTTTGCAGCCGTGCATTAACTAGTTCCAGAACACAAAATGGATCTGATTTTCCACCTAAATCGGCAGCCGCTAGTCCTGTTGCGCCATACACTTTAACCGTCAAATGGCCAACGTCACGTAGATTTTGGAATGTTTTATGCCAACCGTATCGCGATATGATTTTCTTTTTCTCTTCCGGGTCTTCTTTGTACGAAGTTAGATCAGTGATTGTTTCGGATGCGGTCGTCCCGCTTATAGTTAATAGTAGAAATACTTCGATTGATGATTCGTCTAAGGGCTGTGTATTAAACGAACATTTTAGGTATCATAATTTGAAAAATTGAAAATAAAAAAATTTCTTACGTTCCATAAGCGATGTGTACACTCGCGTTCGTAATTCCTCAAGTCTATGGTATACTTTCCATACGTAGTGCTGCGATTCCACACCGACACCTCGAGGGTTTGATCCTCATCAAATAGGTGCAAATCAAATTGTTCTAGCCATCGGCCGCGCCACGATGTTTTACTTTTATATTTTTCGTTACCTAATCGAAATTTGACGTGAGTTTCTGTTAACGAATTTTCCGAGTCGTGTTGTATTCCTTTTGCTTCGACCAGCACTATTGTGACCACCGAACTCCATATTTGTGATTTTAATTTTTTGGATGTGTCCGCCAATTTCGATTGACGCTGGAAGTACTAAAAAGGATTTAGTATTTCGGGGAGGATAATTTTACTATAATATTGCTATTTTAACTGACCGGCTGAAAGACAATCAAGAATCGAGAAAAATCGGTGATGAGGGATCTGAGAAAATGTATTCTTGTTTTAAATAAGAGGAACGGATTAATAACTAGTGCGTGCCGATGCATAAACATTCCTCTATCCTTATTTTGGTGAAGTCCTCAGTCACCATAGGTCGTCCAAATTTTACCACAGGTCTTCGAATTCGTACTAAAAGATGTGGTAACTCTTATCCGGATGACTGGATGTAGAAACCCTGCTAGAAAAATGCTGTTGATTTTGACTATTCAAGTTCCAGCGACACCCAAGGGATCAAGATCAGGTATTAAAGCTTGTGTTTGGTTTTGATGTAACAACACAATACATCACATTGCCACTTCGCACCAGATGAGAAGTATCACATGAAAACAGTGTGACCCACAATGAACTTTGTCCACCTATTATTCGTTGCAGTTGAGTACGAATATATGGGATAACATAATCCTTGGTTGCCGACCATGAAGTTTCTCACTCAGAGATTACCATTAGGGGTTGGCGAAAATCGGTAACTGCTAAGGAATGTCGGCTTCCTGTGATCAGTACTATCTCCATCTAGCAATTGTTTCATCATAACGGTTTTAAAAATTTCACAAACAGTTCTGCCTACCCATTTTACGAGCGACAGAAAGGAGCAGTTGTTAAATGATCAATACAATTTCGTCAACACAACTCATGTAAATGGTAACCCTTCCGTTGCAAAAAGTTGTAGGATTCGGAGCACCCTCCTGGAATGTTCCACATTTCCTCACTGTGGTTTCTATACGGACTAGCTGCAATATCCAGTATGAACAGGGCCAAAACTTTTTTCTGAAAACAGAAATTGAATTGCTCCTTACAGGAGTTTTCTGAAGATCTCAATTTTCGATAGTCTGACCATCTTTCCTTCACATATGACTGGAAGGAATCTTAAGCGGTTTCTGCAGCAATTTGTTTACTGTCCAGAGGAAACTCTTTCAAAATTTTGTGATATTCTTCATACACTTGACACACACACTCTTCACGATCAAATTCCACGTCCGGACCAACGGGATGTCGTGAAAATGTATCGGCGCTTCCATGCTTGTCGGTTGCCGTATACTAAATACTACACTGGTATCACATGAGAAATACAGACCGACGCCGGGAACGGTTGGCTGTCGTCATTGAGAAGTTTTTTTCTGGGTGAGACAATGATACGAGGAGCCTATCATCCGTCGCCAGAATATATTCTCTACCACAGAGATATTGGTGAAACTTTTTGCAGCCGAAGATGACCGAAAGACGATGAAGCGTTTTTGATAAAAAAAGGTATCGGATACACTTTTGCATCAGAGTAAATATGAGAAATCATTGCACTATTTCGTGATTTAAGGCATCTGTCGCTAGCAAGAGTGGATAGTCACGCCGATAGCGGAAAAACTGAGACGTTTTCACAATGGAATTCGCTATTTAACACCAAATTTTCTTGCTCTTTTGACCAAACAAACGGAACAGTTTTCTTATGCAATGCATTGCAATTCTTTCAAGTTTCTTGGCCGGGGCTGCTTTTCAATCACTCAAACTCTTTCGGATGATGGTCGGATTCCATACTCATCCAAAACAAGCCCTAAATAAACCACTTTAGTTTGAAGAAACTCAGATTTTCTGGATGTTCTGAATCTTTGGTACTGGAATAGTCCAAATGTAGTCAAAACTACCACCATATCTTTCGATTCACTTTAAAGTTCCAATTTCAAATATGCTTCGCTGAGGTCAACCTTCGAAATTCATTTCCTTCCGTGCAGGCACTGAAATAACTCCCCAATTCTCAGAACTGGATACTGGTTGACGCAGAGTGGAGAGTTTACTGTCAAAATCTCCACAGATTATAAGTGTGTTTTTTGCCAGCCTTCCGGACAACAACGATGGGTGTGGCCCATCGACTGAATTGGATTGGTTGAAAAACGCCAAGTAAAACCAAGCTAGAAATCTCTCTTTTAACTTCGCTCATCTGTTCAAAAAGTAACGGACGTGCCTTGAAACATTTCGGTGTAGCATCAGATTTCAAGATTAAGTGAGATTTGGGGGACCCAAACCAGGTTCGAAAATGCTCGAAGGCATTGTGATTATACTTTGTATGTAAGTTCAAAGTATTTTCAATATTATTGTATTTCGGTCACTGTCACTGGAGTGAGACGAATCCACCATTTTTTAATGTAAAAAATTCAATGTTTCATTAGTTCGAAACCAAACTCCCAACGTCTTGGTAACCTCACGTCGATGTAAAAATAATATCTGGCTATCATCCGGAATAACCCAAAATTTCATTTAAATAGTTGATGAAAGCAAACATGTCCGAATTGTTTGATTTTTTATTGACTCCTAGCGCATTAACCGATTCAGAGTTGGATTTTGGATTCAGGATACCAAACGCCATTCCGAGTCGCACTCATAAACTAAAGATTACCGAGTTAAAGTAGCTCCACCTAGGTGGAAAGGTTTTTGGGATTGCATTTGGTGTTGACGGCACTTCAAAAGGCAGCTGTATCGGAACGAGGTGAGAACGCAGAGCGTGTAATTAAAATCTAGAATAAGGCACCACCAAGATAGAGCTTTTCGCTGTTTAGATAACGACGAGGCGAAAGATTCAATACTCTATGGAATAGCTCGAAACATTCGTAGAACAATTCGAATATCATCATTAGGAAGTATGGCATCATGACACGCACTAGTCCACAACCCATCGCAGATCATAGAGGGAAACGTCGAAATCCCTGGTAAAAACGAAATTCCATTAAGTTATTGAACCAAAGAAATCTCGTCATAGAAACCTGGAACGTCAAGAGAGACGTTTACTGAGATCGCCAACAATCCACCAAGCCAATGAATATGCAAGGATACGAGAAATGCCTTATGTGATACAGAGAAGACGAGTAGGATTGGAAACATGAACGATACGATTCAGAGATGACACCAATCTTGCTGATTTCTTTGGAAAAATCGAGTTGTATATCAGGGCAGAAAGGGTTCCTTTAAGTTAGGTATTTTGTAACATTTTTAAACTGTTTGAAGGAGTCGCGCTTAATGGTACGTGGGAGGGTATCAGAGTTCAATAATTGACATGAACTGGTAGTTGGACAACAAACCTAAAAAGAACCAAAAGCGATCGAATCGTCGTTACAGAGAAGTGAAACATGTGGCGAGTCCTTCTGCTGTTAATACTTGTGCTACCGTCAACATAGACCATTTTTCGTGTCGTTTTGAAGTGGACTCGGCCTCGAGAAATACGATCATATCCGAGACAACATTCAAAAGTTTTCCCGAAATCACCACCACCCTCCGACACCGATTTACGCCAGAAGTTGATTGGCATCTTCCAACGATTTAGTTAGGCTGGTCTCCGTCTGAAACAAGACAAATGTCAAATTGGTTGTTGATCTACCGATTTTCTCGGATATAGAATATTCCGAAGGTCTACAGTCAATGCATCAGAAAATTGACACCGTTACATTAGAAGCACCCCACCACCAACGGATAAGGGAAAGCTTCAAGCTTTTCTAGGCTTAATTAAATTTTATCATTCTTTCATTCAAGATAAGGCAACCCTTGCTAAACCTTTGCACCAGTGCTTCACAAGAATGTCCTCTGGAGATGGGGACCTATCGAGCAGCGCAGTTTCGATGCACTTAAAGATGCATTGATGTCCAGCAACATCCTAATGCCATTTAGTGAGACGTACCCGTTGTTGTTAGTATGTGATGCTCCCCCTACGGAATTAGCTTAATTCAGTCACATCAAGTGGGAACGAAAGCGCGTCCCATAGCTTACCACTCGAGAATGATGACCGAAACGGAATGGCGATACAGCCATGGTGATCGCGAGGCTCTGGCCATTATTGTAGGAGTTAAGAAGTTCCATGATTTTCTCTACGTGACGTACTATAAGCCGCTACTAGGACGTTTTACCACAGATGTTCCAACTCCACAGATTCCATCGACGAGAATGATTCGTTGGAGTACCTTCCTCAACGCATACAAACTCAATCGCATACAATATTGAAACTCGTCTACCGTGCCGGGAAGGATGTGGGGAATGCTGACGGTCTTAGTAGACTTCCGGTTCCGGGCATTTCGATCGTCACAGAGGGAGAAGAAGTGCTGCTTATAGATACGGCCCACAAGCCGACCGTTCATGCCGATGACATTGCCGCTTCGACAACCAAAGACCCAGTTCTCGCGCCAATTTTTCAGTGGACACTGAATGGATGGGCAGCTTGTAAATCCATTGAACAATTCCAGCCATTTTGGGTTCGTCGTGCTGGAGTGAGCACACTTAAAGGATGCCTCCTTTGGGGTTACCACAACGTTATTTTGGCGAGAAATTACGTGTGGTGGCCCAAACTAGACGCGGACATCGAAAGGGTTACACGTATTTGTAAAAAGCGTTAATCGAGCCGGCCAAAGGTGGCACAGGCTCCAGTGCATCAATGGGAGGAGACGACAAACCCTTGGTAGAGAATCCATATCGTTTATGCCGAACCTCACCACGGTCTAAGACTTATTTCATACTGGTCGATTCGTAATCCAAGTGGTTGGAAGTAGTCCAAGTCACTACAACGTCAGCTGCTTGTGGCATACAGGCTCTTCGCAAGATATTTACCACTCATGGAATTCCAGAGATAATAGTGAGTGACAACGGTACAGCGTTCGATTCCGCAGAATTCCGGCAGTTCTGTGATACGAATGGTATTCGTTCAGTGTACGTGGCTCCATGGCATCCACGTTCAAATAGACAGGCGGAGATAATGGCCAAAGCAACAAAAGATTTCCTGAAGAAAGAGAGTTCTGGCGATATTCAACATCGTTTGGAGAAGTTCCTGCACCACCATCATGCAACGCCATCAACTACAACCGGCCGATCACCAGCTGAACTCCTATTTAACCGTCGTATTTGAACTTTCGATCATCTTCATCCTGACAATATTCGCGTTCACAAGACCAAACCAGTGGTCGACCAACCACGAAAACTGTCTGAGGGTTCCACAGTTTGGGCGCGAAACTATTCGTCGGGTCCGAAACGGATTCCGGCTTTCATTAGCAGAACAACAGGGATGGTTTCATATACTATAGAGAGCGAACAACGCCAAACAATGAGACGTCATGTTGATCAGTTACGACGTCGAACCACTGATGAACAACGGATGACACAACTGTAATTCCAATAGAACAACCTCAATCAATTCATCCGAATGATGTTGTTATTTCAGATTGCGTTCAACCAGTACCATAATTAATCATTCCAACTCCTTTTTACGACGTTGTTCCATCACCGCTCGATATTCAACAATCAACATCAGAGAGACAACAACCAACCGATAGTCTATCATCAACCGCACCATATGGAACAACACAGACGAAGAAGCGAGAAAACATAATACCATCCGAAACCGATGAAGCTTCCCTCCGTCGATCGTCCAGGCCGAAAACCGCTCCTTTCACGTATGTGCCTTAATCGAGAGTGGAGGTATGTAATGTACTCGTTTTTGATGTGCACCCTTTTAAATATAACGTAATATAGGTACAAGTTTGTGTTCCCGTACATAAACAAGATTACAATACTCCGTACTATTGACATCATCATCATCATGCCCTTTAGCGATTGCGACGGCAAGCAGTAATGCCACAATACATATAATAAATAATAATTGTCGTAAATAAAGAATTCCACATAAAAAAGAAAGTATACGGCCACAGAACGTGAATATGCGACAGTGTTGTTCGCTATCGAGAAATGTAGGCCTAATATCGATGGCATGCATTTCAAAGTGGTACCTGGCTGTGCTTCTTTGCATAGTATTTTGAACTCGATACCATCGTACAGGAAGACTCATTCGTCGAGAATGCCAGGTAAGTCGTTAATGGGCACTTCAACAAATATCCTGATTTTCGTTTACAGGAGGGTAATTTATATAAATATTGTTAGACTGTTTAACTTGGCGTCTACAAAATAATTCGCCGAACTTAATAGAAGTTTTATTGGTCTAGAATGTCAAGGTTTGTGAAAAATGCCAGATTTACAAACCAAAGTCATAGTCAAGAGAACTGACATCCAACCATAAGTTTCTGAAGCTGAAGTCCGTGAGAAATCGATTTTGTTGGTACGTTACTTGGAGGAAAACGTTTTCCTTGTGTTTGGCCTACCGTCAGTATTAATTTCGGACAACGGTAGTCTGTATAATTTTGAAGAAGTTTATGCATTTTCTTTAACGATAACAGGTGCAGAATGGATGAAACGCATGCAAACGCAGGCGAATCCGATTTCCAACGTATGTGAAGTTATCCCACGATTCTATCCCAGAAAATAGAAAAAGTTCATCAGGCAGCACTAATCAATAACAAAAACCATTTGCCCTTGTGTGAAGTTAGCTTAGTTCATAATTTGTTTAAATTGATTCTAAATACAAACAGTAATTTGTGAAGATAGCCCAACCCTGAATTTGTTAAAAATCACGTTAAATACAAAAATTAAATTCGTTCCTTTTAAATTTTGTGAATTTTAGCCATGCAACCGTAATATCTAAAGGACATACATTTGAACGAATTAAAATTATATTAGACACGATAAAGGTATAGCACGTTAAAAGTATGGACTAGTCGGATTTGCAGGTGGTCAAAGGTTTGCAGACTCGTGTCTCACTTTTAGGAAAATTGGAAAAATAAGTTCCGTCATAACTTTGCGAAATTCTGCATTGGACTAGATATATCCATACAACTCGAATTTAAACAAACATCACATTTACATTTGGTACGTTAAAAGTATAAATTTGTTGGCTCAGGGCCCAATTTCGCGAGATTGCCACGGGACTTCTCCAGAAGAAAGGCAGGAGTGTGACTACCTCAAAACCACATAGCCTTAATCCGAGTAGTTTATATTTTTGGCATATCAAGTAGCTTTATCGTGCCTAATGTAATTTTAGTTCGTTCGAATGTATGTCCTTTAGATGGTTGCATGGCTAAAATTTGCAAAATTTAAAAGGAACGAATTTAATTTTTGTATTTAATGTGGTTTTTAATAAATTCCGGGCTGGCCTAACTTCTCACAAGAGCAAATGGGGTTTTTATTGACTAGTGTTGCAAGATTTTTTTCAATGTAAATTTAATTAAATCCCTCAAAAATTATGCCAACCGATATAATTTTTGTAGTCGACCGTTGCAGTTTAGCGGCATCGTACAGGTACAACTCTCTTGATTAACCCTAATCAACATAGCTCATTTTACTTACATTAACGCATAAGATGATTCTCTAAGACTCATCACATGCGTCCTTGTTAGTCTGTTTAGAATAGTGTTTTCTGATCTTGCTATTAATTATTTGGTAAATTTTTTAATTGCGATTTGCAACTTAATTTGCAAAAGAATAAATTTAAACAGTTTTTTATAAGATACCATAAACTTAAAATGAGTCTCTGAGACTCATCCCATGTTGATTAGGGTTAAGATTATTAAGAGTAAAATTACGCGGAAAATGCGAACCCACACCTACGATTATAGGAGAGAGCTAAACGACAATAACGGTAAATTATTAGGACACTTTTACGTAAATGATTTGAAACAACTTGATATGGAAGAAGATAGATATTGAACAAAGGCGGAATGTTCTAGAGCACAACTGTATTAGACTTAGGGGATGTAATTAAAATTATTTTGTATTTGTAGTGCGTAATATTGTTTGGGGGTAATGGTGGATTTGATCGCGAGCTTTGGCACTAATTTATCATGCACTCGTCAATCAAATCATATACATATTAAAGTCGAATTCCTTCGATTGTAATGCCCACTACTCATCCTCCTGTCCGTTTTTTAATTCCAAACTTGGTTCCTAGCTAAAAGATTCATGTGTGAATCAGTGAGAAGTGTTGTTGAAGAAGTGTTGTTGTTGCTGTTTTAAATTTGGCAGGCGAGGTTAGATGTACCTCGAAAATAATATTATAAAATCATCATGGAGGCTCATGAATTTTTCACAATTGGGAATCGGTTTTCGGATGCGATTGATTTTCATTGGTAGTGGAGGATTAGTGAATATTTGATCGCCGAGTTGGGCGGATCAAGAGATCGATCGATATAGTGCAGACTAGAATGGAACAACAACGTCATCATTTTTGTTGTAATTCAAAAATTAAATTCTTGCTGCCTTTAGAATTTTTTTGTCGATATATAAAATTTTGAGTAGATTCATAGTTAGTTATTTTAAAAAAAAATTTTGGGAAAAAATCGGAAATGTTAAGTTTTGTGTGAAATAAATTTACAAAACAAATGTTAAAATAAAACTAAGTTCAAGCTAAGTTGAAACTTTTAGTGCCGAGGTGGAAATTTACGGCTATTATGCAGTGTGGCCGGAGGTACGGTAGCCGGTATAATAAACTGGCTGTCTAGATGTTAGTTACTTATATTCTAATTACCCTAGGGGCCAAATAAGTATATATTTTGACATTAAATCAAATAAATTATTCCATATACTAATGGACCGACTCCTACGCTGACCCCTTAGAAGACCATTGTCGATGTTTTTCAGAGAGAACATTATAAAGTAAGTTGCGCAAATAAAATTTGTGAAAATTGGATTAATAATTACTTAAAACTAGTTCTAACTTTTGCAAGCATTTCTTAAATTAAAATTTTGAAATAAATTTAAAATCTCTAGTTATCTAGAAACATCTATCTACACATATGGAATATCTAATAATAATATAAATCAGGGATGATATTGTCGATACGAGTACTGTAGGACTTTGAATATCAATTAACTGATGAATATCATTCGCAATTCTATCAAAAGACAACTTTTGTATTAGGGCGTTAAACAGGTCTAATTCAAAGACTTAGATAACGTGGCTTAATATTTTGAGCCAAATATAACATTTTGGGAAGGCCGCATGTGAAACGCAACTCTCTCTTATGTAACTTTTTCATATGACAAAGTATTAGTCGTTTATTGGTTTAAATGATAAGTCTAGATCCAGATAATAAATTTGAAATTAAATTTATTAATTCTCGGCAAATTTGTTTCTCGAGTAACTGAATCACGTTAGTGGTAAATAAGTGTAAGTAAAGTAGTCCTTAAGTGGTCTCGATCAGTTTAATCCTATTTCGGGGAAAATCGCCAAATAATCGGGGCCAAATTTGCCAAAAGAGCACAATGAAGTGCCAAATTCATAAAGAACGTAATGTTTAACTGTGGAAATAGGGCATTACATAGTGTTGATACAAGAGATTATAGACAAGATATTTACATTCAAAGTTGGATCTATTAAATTGGACGCGAAGCCCAGTAATTTGGTGTATCTGTGGTCCTATTCTGGTAATTATCAGATTGGGAGAATTCTCTTAAGAATTTACTGAGGAAAACAGTTCGATATACATTTTTAAAAATTGGGAATAATAGAAAGAAGAAAAAGAAATTTTTAGATATAACGTCAAATCGACACGAAATTTTTCAATCCCAATTCTAGAACAGAGAATAACCGGCCTTGAATGAAGAGAACTAAAATTTGTGTAACATCGGAAATTTGAGGGTTTTTAATTTTTATTTTATTTTTTTTTATTTTGCACTAGCTCCAAAAATTTGGTGCCATATGACCCGTTTCAAAATTTACAAATTTAATGTTTACATTTTTTACCATCATAAATTAATTTTAATTTCTTTCCATACACCTAGCACACATCGATCCCCTTCTAATAAATTCATACACATTCTTATATAAGTTCATTTCCATTCGTAATTATTCAGTCAAACTACTTGCACTCAATAGAACATCGAACATTTGTCTGCTCTGGTTAAATGCAGAACATTTCAGAAACAATTGTTCGATGTCCTCCACAACCAAACAGATTTCACATAATTCACACACAACCAAATTGCGTTTCTTCAAACATTCTTTCCAATTTCCATGATTTAATCTCACTCGTTACATAGTTCGTATCATTCTAGTATCTCCTTTGAGCACCTTAAAGAACGGTTGCCTCAAAGGAGATCTAACCAACTCAAAGTACTTCTTACCTTTCACCTGACATTTTTCAACAAACTCTCTCTCCCATTTTCTCCACAAATTCACCTGAAACATGCGAAGTACCTCTCTGGCATCCATGAATTCATATTCATTTACATCCTCAATAAAACAACCCCGTTTCGTAAGCATATCGGCTCTTTCATTACCTTCAATCTGTAGGTGTGAAGGTATCCATTGAAGGGTGTCCTCCCTCCCACAAAATTGAAGATACTTACGAATATATGGCATTTCCACATACACATTGCCATGAGTTCCCCCGCCCTTACTAATTAATTCCAACCTACTCCGGGAGTCAGAGAATAACACTATTCTCCTTCTCCCTTGTGTCATTGCCAGCTTGATCCCTTCCATAATCCCTATCAATTCTGCATTCATTATACAGATACTGTCACGCACTCTTACCATTTTCTCTTTCCTCATTGAAGTAATATAAATTCCGACACCTACGCGATCATCATTTACACTTGCATCTGTATACACTTCCACATGTGCAACATAATTCATTCGTATTTTGCAAAATTCACTTTCAATCGATAACTCATTCATCATAGCTTTTGTTGTGTCACCAAACTTCAACCGCACTATTAGATTGCTCGGAGGGATTTTCGGATTTGCCGGATGACTCTTGGAGAATATGTTAATATTTTCCAAGATTACCAGTGATCTTGTTGTCTTTTTATAAACCGTCCCTCTTTGCAATCTCTCTTTCATTTCATTCACCAATTTATTGTTCTTAGTTAACATTCGCACAGTCTCTCGTCTCGCACGCTCCTCTTAAAACTAAGAGGCGAATCACCCAATTCAGACCACAGAGTGTGTATTGGTGTTGAATTGATCGCTCCCAATACCACTCTGGCACACACATTCTCCACAAGAATCAACTTTTTAAACCCAACCTTGAACCCAACACCATATATACTCATTCTATACGCAATTTTAGTTGACACTAGCGCCACACATATCAGTCACATCCGGATGAGCTCCCCATTTCGGTTTGCTCATCCTTTTAATCACGTTATCAATCTACTCTTACAATTATCGGCCAATTTTTCCATATGCACTTTGAAACTCATTCTTCTGTCAATCCAGATTCCCAAATACCTAGTCAATTTCACACACTCAATTCTCTCTTTATATATTCGCACATCAAGCATCCGATTCGTTCTAAAAGCCATACTACAACATTTACTCGAAAATACCCTCAAATTCAATTCACTCAAACATTCGGTTACCTGATTCACACATTCTTGAGCCCGACTCAAGGCCTCCTCGATGGTACTCCCTTTGCCGATCAGGACAAAGTCATCTGCAAATTGCAAAATGACTTTACCCGAGGAGTTACACCTATGTATCGAGCTCGTGTACAGATTGAAGAGAGTCGGTGAAATTTTACTGCCTTGGGGGAGGCCCATACTCCGCCCCGTCACCGCTCCTTCCAACCTATACCCTCTACCACATAAAACTAACTTTCTCTCATTCAAGAACTCATACACCCATTTGCAAATTTTCCATGGAAACCCCAAGTCCATAAGGATCTGATAAAGTTTCCCTAGATCCACATAATCATAGGCCCTTATGAACCACGTAATCATATGCCCTGCCATACGACCTTTCATCATACTATTCACAATTTTAACAAATACATTCAGCATACATATTCTCCTGTAATTTGTTGCCAGATTCCTATCCCGATCCCTTTTAGGAATAGGTACCACTCTGCTTTCCTTCCATTTTTCCGGTATCTGAATACCCATCCTTGATTGAGAATTCGAAGCAAGGCCGCCTTGGCTTGGAATTCTAATCTACCAATCATTTTATAACTCACTCTGCCGGGACTCTTCCCATTCAAACTCCTTACACATATCGTTCATAAATTCATTTTCATTATCAGGTAACAAAACTTCATACCAATCGCTCAAATTGTTACGTATGTCCGTAATCGTTTGTAAAAAGACACCTCCATTCTCTCTGTCATCTAACACTGCATATCTGCCTTTCGCTCTATATCCTCTTACTCTATTAAATTTATCCCATACATCCTTAGTTGTGGTTCTATATGTCATTTTGGACACATAGTCCCGCCAACTTTTCCTTTTCGCTCTACGGATAGCCTTTTTCAATCTTGCATTCATCCTTCCATAATTTATTCTGCATTCATGACATATACACCTATTGAACTCTCTCAATGCTATCCGTTTCCTTTCATACCAATACTGGATTTCATTGTTCCACCAACCATTCACTTTGTATTCATTCCCTCTGACATTTATAGTGCACATTTCAGTCACTCTCTCTATTTCATCCTCAAGTTGGTTAACCTCATTTACGTCTTTCATGAAGAGAGTCTCATTCATACGTTCGACCCATTTCTTACCATTCATAATGACCTTCCAAGTTCCAGGATTAGTAATAATAATTACTGAGACTATGGTAAGATGTTTAACGTGGAGCAATAATTAGGTTTAATTACCAAACGAGCAATGCAGGTCTAGAACAACACACACATCTAATTCAAAGATTGCAGTAACAGATGAAGACCAGACAGCCGAAAATTTCAGTTTAATTTCTCAAATAAAATCAAGTATCACGATTGGTGCAGTTTTAATGCTTGTCTTGGAACTTTTTCAGTAATAGCACCAGGGGCACTCAATAGTTCAAACTTTTCTGCTTGGTGGGATACACAGAATGGCAAATCGTTAAATACTACATTTAAAATGAGATTGCATGGTTTACATTGATATAAAACTTGATGTTAATTTTACACGTGTTTTTCCATAATTTTTCTTTCGTTCTTGTTCCACCTCCGTAAGTTGACCAATAAACTCGTTCACATCCGTAAGTTGACTATTAAACTGATCCGGATCAATCGGTGTCATGAAATTCAGCAATTAATTTGCATCAACTAAAGTCTCCGGAAACAGGTTCAAAATATGTAAATCATTCAATCACTTCTGACGTAAATCACAAATAGTTGTTGACTTATCTACATTAGTCGACGTTGGCTATGATGAGTCGACGTTATCGACGAGTTGTCAACGGAATAACGTAAAAATTAGTAGATGACTAATTAGTAGTTGATCACCCATCTCTCAGCACGTTACAGTGCAAGTTACTAAAGAAATACTGTAATCATGACTCAAAAACCTTAAAAACGATTTACACGAGTTACGTAAATTAGGTAAACTATAATGTATGGCGCTTGAAAAATTCCTTTTAAGCTTTTGTAGGGGGCAATTTTTATCGCAAAGAACTTGAGAGCGAATTTCGCATTTCAATTAAAATTCCTAGTCTTTTATAAAACTTAACCATAAAAGCTCTCGTCATCTAAACATAATAATTTTCCAAACAATTTACTTTGTCAACAACAACGCAACTTAATTAAATCAATTTGGACGTAATTTTTTATAGACCTACCCCACACATGCTGTATATGGTATAATGAAATTGAAAGTTCTTCATGTCTAAATTGTTTGTACAGTACACATTAAAACAACGCCTTAATTTGGGTGTGTTGAAGGATAAACGAAAAAAATTTTATCTACTCAATTTATGTACGAAATTTATATGTGACATTTTAGATATGAATATATGTTATGTGTATGTAATATGGAATTAACAATACCTGCTCCTTATCTTCCTGAGTTTTTGGCCACAAGGTCACATTTAATTTTAATTCACCCAACATTTTACTCGGCCGCGACGGGTCCTCTAATTTCACGCAAATTTCCTGCGATTGA
Source organism: Nephrotoma guestfalica (assembly GCA_963691935.1). Lineage (NCBI taxonomy): Eukaryota > Metazoa > Arthropoda > Insecta > Diptera > Tipulidae > Nephrotoma > Nephrotoma guestfalica. Next base: position 31,418,681 of record OY829913.1, on the reverse strand, counting down.
TTTAGCTCGAGCGCGGTTAAATCTAATTTGGTTGAGCCCATGAAATCGTCCTGAAGGCCCCAGTCATAATCAAAAACCTATTATGGATATTAAATAGAACTTAAGTATTTCCAATAGCTTAGTAATTCAAAAATTTTCACCTAATTACTTTTATATTGATTGGTTGGAATGGGTCTTCGATGGGCACCGTGAACGTTTCGTCCCATACCGGATTCAAATCTTTGTGTACCGTGCGCGACTTATGTAATAGGCGACCGCCTAATTTGAATTTCACATATGGATCACTGGTGCCTGAAATCATTTAAAAATTTATATAAAGGTATGAATGTTAATGTGTGGTGCACGATTTAGCCCGGTATATTATACAAACCACTTTTATCCATTGCAACCAAATCCTGTCCACTAATTAAATGAATTTTCAACTGAAAAAAGGAATGTTGTCTTAAATTTGCTTCCCTTTTTCGAAGAAATTCATCACCCTTTTTTATTAAAATTAATGGTATGTTAATATATTAAGCAAGTGATTCAGATTCCGTGTGAAATTACACAATACTCACTTGTAATAATTCTAACGGATTGGTTATCGTTGAAACCTCTCCCTCAGATTTTGATAATCCTTTCGACGGTGACTCATTGCGTTTGTAATCGTTTCGGGTGAGCGGTGAATCTAAATAAAAAAATTAAAACTATTCATAAATTTTAAATTATGTGGTCGGCGTAGACGTTACCTCCGATCGTAGTGGCTCGATGTCTTGGCGATTGAGTTATTGGCGTTGCAGAACTACTGTGCTCGGAACTATTGTCGGCCGCATAATCAGTACTATCATGATGCTCCCGAGTATCATCGAGGGCAGGAGACTTTCGCCCTCGTTCTTTACTACGTCCGCGAGATAATCGATGCTGCATACCAAAAACAAAATGTATATTAAATAACCGTATGATGGTAAAATATATAATTCTTACTCTGAGGGTGCTAAAAAATCCGTGTGTTTTCTGTATAACACCCGCAACAGCTGGATTCGCTGCACTCTTCGCTCGCACGGGTGTGCCTATTGGTGAATCCATGGTGCAATCGCGACAACTGAGTTCGGATGTTGATTTGCTTAAATGCTTTCCAAGACTCGGACATTTTGGTTGTGAATTTAATCTTTGCCGCTCTGTAACGAGATTTTTGGTACATCCCAATATTATTATACAGATTTTACCATCTAATAGCAAAACCTACTTCATGCTGAAATATTTGTATATCACAACAATTTTGAAATATGAGATGAATTTATTAAACCTAAGTAAATTTTAATTTTATGGAAATTTTGTTACCGAAAATTGATTTTCTCTTTTACGCAAAATATGTATCCGAATTACGCACACAATAATGATTTTCTAAATATGTTGTATAAACTTGATCTGCATTAATACCTATGCGATATGAAAAACCGATTAGGGTGGCCTATTTACGTATCCTATTTCTAATCCTTTTGAAATAATTAATTCGAAATTTCATATCAGGCAACACCACCTCGTTTACATAAAAGGATACCATTGCATCCAATAATAATCAATTAACCTTTTGGGGTGGCGTTCTAATTAAGGAATCAAATTTTTGCCACATACATTTTTATAGTTCAAAAACCATAACGTTAATAATTGCGATTTTCCTACTTTGTAAACAATTTTTGACTAGCAAAATTGAATAAAATTATTCCCACAAATGCCACAAAAAATGTATCCTACAACACACAAAACCCCCACAAAAAATCTCTGAATTGTTTTATTCCTTTTTATTACAATTTTTGTTTTGTTTGGTATAAAGCTGTGTGCGTGGGTACAACAAGAATGAAATCTTGTAAAGTAACAATACCACATACATAAAATACAAATAGGAATGAAAGTTTTTTTTAGAAAACCCACTTTAAATTTTCGGTTCTTTATACGAAAAGTTTTCGAACATTGTTACGGATTTTATAATTTGAAAATTATTTGTAAAGATAAGTTTTTCCGCAATACTTCTAAATTTACAGCGGGTTACCCTCAAAATCTCGGAAATCAAAATCCCGGAAATCAAAAGCAATTGTCCCCTGGTGGTCTTGACCTGAAGCTGTCTGGAGGAATTAAATTGGCACTTGAGTCAGCTCCGTATCTTGCAGCTTTCGCAAGTGTTCGTGTTACCTCCTCGCGATGACCATCGAATAACTACCTCACTACGGTATTTTTGGTGTGTTAAGCTAAAACGATTAACAGTACCGTGCTGATAACCGGCCAGGCTGAAGACCTCGTACAAAAAGTTCAATCTTTAACGGTATATCCGAATACCTGGCACTCTCCGGATCAAACTGCTTTATCTGTGTACTGGAAAACCGGAGAACTAATGTTGGTGGGATTTTGGCATTTGGGTCTTGTTTCCAAGACACCAACGTGAGACTATGAACATTAGTCCTAGTCCGCAAAACGTATGAAAAAATGAGAGCAACATAGGGATTTGGTCATTAGGTCCAGCATGAAAAAACGGGACACAAGCACGAACAAGACTGCAGCAAGGAGACAAGCAGGAAAATAACCAGTAAAGCTCTAGCAAAGTTCTATTTAATTCTGTTGGCAGAGAGAACGGACAGTGATATGTAAACGCTCTCACGGGGCTAAAAAGATGACTGACACGAACCCTTCGGCAGAAGGCTTGGGTAGGGCAAAATGCAAAAGAGGACTACAATGCAGAAAACTGTTACTAGGCCTTTCAATGAGGTATTAACAGACCACTTAGTCTAGGATGTCGTTGACAGAGCCCTCGAAGACGGATGTATATCGTTCAGCAATCGGAGGATGGTTGTAAAGGGCTTAGCCGCCACTTTCCTAAAAATTATGAGAAAACTCTGAACCCGATTCTGATTGTTGGGAAGGAGAGTGGCATTGGAATCGTGTAAAGTTAGCATCTTGTCCTCCCGACCAACGGTCATTGATGCCGTAAAAAATGGCTGTAGAGAGCCTAGGTGAAGTCTGACCTGGTGCTAGACTAGAAGTAGCCCCTAGAGAGATATCTCCCGCAGACTTAGAGCGCTCACTGAGATCTCAGCCGTGAACATTAAAAATCCCGTAGGTTTAATTTTTCGCGTCAAAATTAAGTGTGGTGTATTCGAGATCTATGGCCATTTGTCGCAAACGAAAGTCGGGTGTTGGGCACAACATATCCCCCCCCCCTTCCAATTTTGCAAGTATTTTTATGCTGTTCCCATACGGTGTCCTAAATTTGTACTAACGCAATGGTTGCTTGAGGAGGAAGGTTTAGTTATGCTGTCGCATTATCTCTACCTGTAAAGCGGGGGTTTTGTGCAACTTTCGTAAAACTAACATTATAGCTCACTTGTCTTATTTTGTTTTGCTAGTTTTGGATCAAATTTCACTCATTTCTTTCAGTGCTTTTTCAGAGTGGGCTTATTTTTTTAATGGACGAGAAAGTTTTGAACAAAACTATGAGGAGGCAATTCGACACTTTGTTCAATCAAACAATGTTCTCATCGAGCTCAATAAATAAATTCTCACTTTCTAATTACTGAAATGAAGGTGGTTCCGTTTGAGCTGTTAATATGAGCAATCTAGAAATCTATTTGATTTCTACTATTAGAATATGAGTCAAAATCGAGTGACGGTTAACGCTCCTGTTTACAAAGGCGTTATCAAGAAAATGGCTGACAAAGACCTTCACAAGATAGACGGATGCACAAGACCAAAGACACATCGAAAAATATCGCGTCATCAAAATCTAAATTTCTCCAGGGAATAAGTTGGTTCGCACTCGCCGAAATTTAATTAATTTTTAATTTTTTCGGTTGTGCTAACATCGCATTTAGGAATTTAGCCGCCCCAATGAAGTTACATTATCAAGTTTTTTTTCTTCAGATTAATGGTTGATAAGTTCATTGAATCCTTGCCAGGTACCAGGGCTGCTGGTAGGGGAATTCTGCTCCTAGATGAGGCATACTGTGGCATGCAACTGGAGGTGAGGATGATGCGTATGCCGATTTTGTTTTTTTCCACACGTGTACGTATACAAATCCTATTGGAATATTTTATTTTCCTATCAGAATCTGGTTGAATGTGCTTACGTTAGTGAATGCAGTACACTGTTATGAGTTTACAAATAAGATAAGAATACTAAATTAACCCATTTTATTCATTTAATTTAATTTTAACGAACTAAATTTTAAAAAAGAGATATAAATTAACTGATATTGATACAGTTTAGAATTATTTTCTATTGGATGAGCAATTTAGGAGCATATTAGAAGTGCCCACTGAACCTGAGTCCAAATTTCTGAAAAGGCGTGTAGATGGTTGTTTACCAATCTCGCTTTGCTGATCTGGGAGCACACAAATTGTCGATAAAAAAGTATCAACATATAAAAATAATTTTTGAAGAGAAACTGGAGAAAGCAAAGGCTGCTAGACTTATTTTGACTTTAAACGGAACCATATCTATCAAGATTATTTATTTAGTTTTGTTTTTTAATCACCCAGTAAAATTAAAGACCTGCTATAATTTTATTTGGAATTTTATGATTTTTTTAATCGATAAAATTTGCACTTGGTTCCTACCCTGGTTCGGAAGTGACAATCATACTAATTGGATGGACAATTTAGAAAACTATTCCAGATGCTGATGGAATCTGAGTCCAAATCTCTGGTAAGGCGTGTTAATGGTTGTTTACCATTTTCGCTCAAACTCTAAATATAAATTCAAAAAATCGATGCAAATTTGTTGACCTGGTTGGAAAATGGCAATCAGGCTCTCTGGATGAGCAATGCAGCAACCTATTAGAAGTGGCCACGGTGCTCAAATAAGTGCTCAAATAAAATGCTCAAAGAAGTACTCAAATAAATAGGTTGACTAACTAATTAACCATTTCAACAATTTTCACCGGATTGATATTTTTGTGTAAGAAAAATACCATTGAGAATGAATGAACCAATGAACGCTATCTTCAAAAGTGAAGATAAATAAGCCGAAAATGTACAAAAGACATACAATTTCAAAAACAATCGTATAAAACAAAATTTTAAAAATAAATTTATAAAACTGATACAAAATTTATGTTGAACTAACATTTTGAATAAAAATTGTAAATTGTACTTAGATTTTTTTCTCAGCGAGAGAGATTCTTCTATCTCTTCTCTCTCTTACATCTGAATTCCGCTTAGAAGTGCCGCTAGCATCTGAAATAGCGTAAACATATTGTTAAATCGCTCATCTAGCTTGATTGGAACATCCTTACCTGAAGAGAAAATTTTGAGTTAAGTTTAAGCGAAAATGATAAACGATTATTGACACGCATTTCCAGAGATTTGGACTCATTTTCTGTGGACACTTCTAGTAGGCTGCCAAATTAATCATCCGGCCAGTGTGATACCTACTTCCTAACCAGTTCAGCAAATTTGCAAGTAATTTCTGAATTATTATTTAGATTTTGAACGAAAATGGTAAACGCCCATTAACACACTCTCCTAGAGATTTGGACTCAGGTTCCGTGAGCACTTCTAATAGGTTGCTAAATTTCTCATCTAGCAAGCTTAATTGCCACTTATCATCCAGGCAAAAAAGTTGCAACGAATTTTTGAATTTATAATTAGAGTTTAGACGAAAATGAAACACGGCCATTAACATGCCTTCCCATAGAATTGAACTCAGGTTCCGTGGGTACTTCTAATAGGTTGCTAAGTTGCTCATCCTGGTTGGCATTTACTGTCCAGGTCAGAAAATTTGCAACGAATTGTTGAATTTATAATTAGTGTTTAGTCGAAAATGGTAAACGACCATTAACACGCTTTCCCAGAGATTTGGACTCAGATTCTGTGGACACTTCTAATAGGTTGCTAAATTGCTCATTCGGCCAGTGTAATACCTACTTTCTAACCAGTTCAGCAAATTTGCAACTAATTTTTGAATTTATAATTAAAGTTTAGACGAAAATGGTAAACGGCCATTAACACACTCTCCTACAGATTTGGGCTCAAGTTCCGTGAGCACTTCTAATAGGTTGCTAAATTTCTCATCTAGCAAGCTTAATTGCCACTTATCATCCAGGTCAAAAAAGTTGCAACGAATTTTTGAATTTATAATTAGAATTTGGACGAAAATGGTAAACTACCATTACCACGCCTTCCCAGAGATTTGGACTCGGGTTTCATGGGCACTTCTACTTCTAGTATGCTGCTAAATTGCCCATCCAACCAGCTTAATTGCCACTTACAATCCAGGTTAGAAAATTTGTAACTAATTTTATAATTTATAATTAGAGTTTTGACGAAAATGGTAAACAGCCATTAACACGCCTTCCCAGGGATTTGAAGTTGAGTAAAAACGGCATACGCATGTGAGGACGATCTCGTTTTTTCCTAAAATTTTCTAGTCAAAACAATTTCCAATTTCGCTAAATTTCGCGCGATTACGAACTCGAAAGTCCGTAAGAATCAACGCGTAAATTAATCCACTCTTGGCTTTTAATCAGTTTTCAAACGAAGTGGGAGGGGTACTGTAAATAAATAAAATTGAACGAATTTGCGATCGTGTGGCACCTCTATTCAAAAGTAACAAACAAATTAGATAAACAGCTTTACTTCGGCCACATATGGTTGAGTAATAAGCAACGCGCGAAGCGGCGGGAAAATAATTAAAAAACGGGAAATGTCAGTTGACACAAAATAAAAATAGATTTTTTGCTTTGGGTTGGGACATTCGATTCTGGTTCTAGATAAATTATAACAAAACGAGCTTCTTTAACTAAAATACGGTGGTGAGGTATAATAAAGTTTATACTGTACTTGGTGAATGAACGAATTGTATATTTTCTTTATAAAAACGAAACTTAGTCCTGGTTAATGATAATATTAACATTGAGCTGAACACGAACAGGAGATACGACAAGAAGACACGGCAAGGCATACAAATAAAACCCAGGTTCTTACATATATTATAACTTGCGAATCCTTAACGCTCCAGGTCATTTTATTTCTGGCCTAACCTACAAAGGCGGTTAGGTTAGACGTCTCGATATGCATGTGTTGCATAAGCTAATTATGACTTCCAAACTAATGCAGGCGGCTCAGAATTTAAACAACTTTAAAAACACATTTCAGCCGCAACAACTCGTTTCGCCGTTTTCGCTGAGAACCTATACCATGCCGAGTATGAGCATTGGCAATAACTTAAAATAACGGGTTTACAAGAACGGTTGATCATAGATAGTTGGTCTCATATAGAGAATCTGAGAACAGAAACACATCGGATACCACATTGTTATCCTATCTTCATCATACAAACAGAGGTCGATTATAGTCAATGAAATAACTTAGCGCAATATAGCAACTTGACCGAAAGAAAATTTATATTTATTTCACAAGGTATGTTTATTGCATTTAGTCGACTGTAGTAAAAATTAATAGCCATCGACCAGGAAAAACAAAGCGTATAGTGTCCATCGTCAAATAGTATGATGGAGGTAGAACGAAATGTATTTTGCATATAATTCAGTTCACTCAATCAAAGCGCACCATATTGTATTAACTACCGTATTCACTACGATTTTGGCTACGGCTAACTGTGGCGAGTTCGTCAAACAGGATGGCAGAACTTATTACGACTTTTGGGTGGGCGGAATTGATGCTGGGAATAATTACAAATATTATTGGATGGCAAGCGGACAGTCAGTGGTACTAACAAATTGGGCGTTGAGTAAGCCAGGAAACACTGGGTATGGATCACAAGAAATTCCAAACTGTTTCGTTATTTCAAGTTTTAATAATTTTAAGTGGTATGACTCTAAATGTAATTATCCAGCCAACTTTATATGTCGAGATACTCTCGATGTGGTTAACAATAAGTTCGATGGTTGTGAAAATAAGTAATTCCTCGACGACACGACATAATTTGGAGAATCTCATAATCAATCATCGTTACATATTTTTAAACATCTCGAAACAACTTTATTGATTTCTTTAAGAATAACTCCTCAAGCATTTTATCTATAGAATATATGTTGCCAAGATGTTCAAAAACATAATAGAAGTGTAATTATATGGAAATATGATCAGAATGCTATTTTATTACAAACACAACACAATGAGTGTTGCAAAATCCAACTCCAATTTTACCAGTAGTTTTATGCGAGCCACACGGTCTCCTAAATGTATACTAACGCAAGAAACGGGTGCTTGAGAAGGAAGGATTATTTACGCTGCCACATTATCTCTACCTGCCATGCGGGGGTTTTGTGCAACTTTCGTAATCTTGTTCTCTTTGCTAGTTTTGGATCAAATTTCACTCATTTCGGTTGTGCTTTTAATGGTGTGAAAAACTTTTTATTAGGTGCGCACCTCACTTCTTTAAATGAGGTAGTGAGGGCTCAAATTTCAATATTACGCTTCTTCAGGGCGGGATTTTTTTAATTGGTGGGAAAAATGTGGACAAAACTCACTTTGTTCAATTAATGCATCTCCTTGGAATGGGATGATCTCAGCGACCTAAAACTCTTAATGTGTATGCCGGTTTTACATAGCCTCTCACTTTTTAGGTGTGTGTTAGTTTCACACTATTAAATTAATTATTGAAATAAAAGTGGTTTCGTTCTTGTACTATTAGAATATGAGCCAAAATCGAGTGAAGGTTAACGCTCCAGTTTATAACGGCGTTATTAAGAAAATGGCTGACGAAAAGACGTTCGGAAAATGAACGACGTGCAAGATCAAGGACACAACATCGAAAGAGATCGGCGTCATCAAAATCTAAATTTCTCCAGCCAATATGGCCTGATGACGTTACATACGAGGATGAGTCGCACTCGCCGAAATTCAATTTATTTTTTTCGTTTGCGCTAACAAATGATGCTGGATGGTCTTGATGTTGTTGTATTATCTCTCTCTGCTACTAGAAATACTTGCTCGTTATGTCAGCGGTCTCAGCTCATATGTTTCAAATTTTAAGAATTATTTTGAGGCTGAAATTCGTACCGGCAGATTTTATAATATTCGCTGTGGCCAATTCCCATCAGACAACCGACGCCTGCGAGCGTTGCGTTATATTATAAACCTTGCCGGTACGAATTTCAGCCTCAAAATAATACGTTGACTTTGATCGCACAAGATGCTGGTCGTTATTCGGATAGCGCTTCCAGTTTAGCTCAACATGGTTTTATTACACACACTTGCACATGATGTACGAAATCATCCAAATAGAGAAACAAAGTGTAAAATCCATCGACCATTCACATCGTCCAGCAATAACGGGACAAAGTCATAGGACGACCGCAACAAGGAACAATATAACTAAGCCGAAACGAGTACAGATGCAAGACCGCGACCACCATCAAGTTCTTTAGGGGCGCGATTGAACAGAATTGAACTAATTCTTGACAGAATTAGTTTCAATAGTCGAAACAATTTCCAATTTCGCTGAATGTCGCGCTCGCGATTACAATCACAATCACGGTCATGTTGCTGTAATGGATCAAAAATCACGAGAAATGTTGCCTTCCTTGTAATTACAGCAAATAATCGTCCTCTCATCTAATTAAAAATACTACTAAGTCCTGCGGTCGCGTCGGCAAAGAAAACATCACCATCGACAATGATTATGGCCGGCTGCTTAAGAGGTTCTCTTCCATAGCAGCCGAACCAAATTATAATGTACCAGTCAAGTATTCCATGGTTCATGATATTGTGACGACATGCCATATACTTGTATCTCGACCAATAATACTAGATCCAGTTCACCACAAACCTGCAAATACCGAATTTTGGCATATGGTGGAATTATAGGAATTTGCCGCCCAACGGCATGCCCGTCTCTTGTTCTATACATAGGAACAGCAAGATAACGACTAGAGACAATGAGGAGATTATCAGAGACTTAATTCGGTCACGGTACCGGCGTTACTCGACGCTCAATATTTTCCAAAATCGATCTCGTCAGAGCCTATCACATAATCCTGGTCGATTCCAAAGATGTACACAAAACGGCAATCACGACGTAATTTGAGCACTAGACTTCGTATTCACGTATATCGACGACACCCTCGTGACTTCGAAAAATGAGGAGCAACACAAACTCCACTTGTGTAGTAACTGTTCCAACGACTCTATGAGTTTGACGTAAATATTAAGAGCTCAAAATGCGTTTTCGGTTCGAACTCTCTTGACTTATTCAGTCATAAAATCACTCCTAATGTTATTATGCCTCCACCCGAACTAATTAATGCGTTTGAAGAATTCTCAGTTCTTACCGAAACAAGTTGAAACACGTGCCCCAATCTACGAACACTTGGTCGATCTGCTAAAGAATTTCTCTTGGCGCGACGAATGACAAAACGTACTTTTAAAATTAAAAATGAAATTGGTTACCATTGCGATATTGGCACATCCACTGAACGACGCTAAGTTCAGTATACGACCGATGCATCGAATATGGCAGTTAGAGTTGTTTTACAGGATATAACAAAAACTGTTGAGAGCCCTTGGGATACTTCACGAAAAAGCTCTTGAATGCCGAACGAAAATAGTCTGCATTCGACAGGGAATTACTTGTGATTTATCGATAACTGCGTGAAGGATTTTAGAAATTTCGTCGAACATCGGGACTTCATCATTTATATCGATCACAAGTTTGTGATTAGAGCAATACAGCTTAAAACTGAGCGTGATTCACAAGAAGTAAGGCTTCTGTATTAAATTAGTCAATTTACCACTGATATCCGACTTGTGAACGGTAAAACAATGTCGTTGCCTTTAGACTTTCTGATTCCGAATGTCACGCTATTTTGAATTACAAACTAGAGCTTTTTGGAATGTCTTTCAAATCTATTGCGAAACCTCGACGTGCACAAGTCGCCCATACATTGAAGAGCCGTTATGACGAATTTTTTTCGATGTGTTAGTCTAAACAAAAACGTGAACCTTTCGGCACAATTTTGTTTAGCCTATCATCGATCGCAAGTTGAACGGCACACTAAGGTGCACATCAAACGATTCGAAGTTCAACCTGTTCAATTCGAGCTTATGCATTTCGATATAGTGGGTCCACTCCAACCGAGCCCGTCCGTCAAGAATATGACAGCACAAACTCTTGCCACGACATTCGTCAATAATGAGTCAACAAACGAGTTAGCAAAACTTCTTGGCTGACACTAAACTAAAGCTATGTTCTCCGGGCTCAAGGCGATACAGTATATTGGGCTCAGCAATTCCAAACTTCCCGTGAACTCTTTATCGAAAATCCTCTTTCTCCTCTATCATCTTACCGACACAGTCATCGACCAATTACGTACCACTATGCAAAGCCGAATCTCTACGATTACACGACAATTTCGACAAAGCGTAATTTTTGTTCCAAAATCGCTCAAGAATTGATTAAGTCCGCACTGGACTACAATCCCGTTACGTAGATCAGTTTGTCTACGTAATCATCAGTCATCTCAATTAAAAACTACGGGCAATCAATATCCACCGATCGATTAAAACCGGCCTACGAAATACTTTGATCTGAGGAGCGAATTCTTGGGTAAAGAACTCGTAACTCCGTTGGGGAAAAATAATTTAGATGGGCTCTCGGTGGGGTTTCGAGTTCTAATTGGGCGTCTCTAATTTTTTAGTTTCTGTTCTGGCCGATCTAGTGTATAGTGAAAGGCAGAACAGAAAAATAAGATGAGCATGACCATGGAATAGGGTCAAATAAATTTGAAATTTATCGAAAAATTCCGAAAGAGCACTGCTTAACTGTAACCTTTAAAATAAAATAAATTATACAAGGTCAACATTTAAATTTTGAATATTAGCAAACGAGATTGCATATACCACATGTTTAAATAAAATACTTAACTAGGTTTAAAATTCTGATTGAAACAAAGGAGTTCGATGTTGATAAAATGCTGAATTAACCGCACCACTGATTAAAGCGCGATATAAAAGACGAAATGTATTTTGCATATAATTCAGTTCACTCAATTAGCAATGAAAGCGCACCATATTGTATTAACTATCGTATTCACTACGATTTTGGCTACGGCTAACTGCGGCGAGTTCGTCAAACAGGATGGCAGAACTTATTACGTAAGCTTAACGCAACAGTACGATTGGTTTAAATCGTATCGAGTCTGTGCAACCCTGGGTATGGTTTTGCCTGATATACAATCGATGGAGGAGCAAAATCGAATTAAGTCGGTGATAGAAGGTACTCTTAAAAAACATGCACAGTCCGCTAATGACTTTTGGGTGGGCGGAATTGATGCTGGACATAACTACAAATATTATTGGATGGCAAGCGGACAGTCAGTGGTACTAACAAATTGGGCGTCGAGTAAGCCAGGAAACACTCAATATGGATCACAAGAAATTCCAAACTGTTTCGTTATTTCAAGTTTTAATAATTTTAAGTGGTATGACACTAAATGTAATTATAAAACAAACTTTATATGTCGAGATACTCTCGATGTGGTTAACAATAAGTTCGATGGTTGTGAAAATATTATGGAGACTAACTAATTCCTCGACGACACGACATAATTTGGAGAATCTCATAATCAATCATCGTTACATATTTTTAAACATCCCGAAACAAGTTTATTGATTTCTTTAAGAATAAATCCTCGAGCATTTTATGTATAGAATATATGTTGCCAACACATCCTTTATATTCAGCAAATAGATCAAGAAAACATAATAGAAGTCTATTTATATGGAAATATGATAAGAATGTCATTTTATTACCAACACAACACAATGAGTGTTACAAAATCCTAAATAATTTTCAAATTTTCAAGCTACTAATAATGATTTATGTAATTTTCGTTAACGTTCAAGTTTCCCTGTAATTTCAATGCAAATTGTTGCAAATTACAAATCGTTGTATGTACCGGAAACATGTGTTGCACTTTTATATAATTAAAAACTAATTTATAGAGCTTTTGTTACTATAACGTTCGTTGCAATTATATATTCTGGAATGGTGGAAATTAAAGTTTGCGGTGGTGGAATTTGATTTGGACTTGCATCACACCAGTCCAACCCAAATCTTTACGTGCGGGTTCTGATTTAATTTGTTTAATGATATGGATATGTATATGACACTCTAATCGCTTCTCTAGATGTTAGTGTGTTTTGTTTGTATGTGTAAAGACTAAACTCACCTCCTTGTTTTGGTTCTTTACAGCTTGCCGATTTCCCAGCAGCAGTGCGCTTATGTTTTTTGAATAAAGTAAACACTGAAAGAAATTAAACCCCTTCGAGTATTTTATGATTTTTTAGTTTTAATAATTTCGTTTTATATACAGTCTGCAATTAAAACTAAAGTCGCCCGATATTTACTTTCGGCACTATAAACTACCTTAACATATTTACAGTCACGCACATCACATATAATCGTATGATAAAAATGTATACACCCAAAAAACAAATCCCTTTTGATTATATATGGTATATACGTTGGTGTTTGGGGCGGGGGAGAAGCCGGGTTATATAATTTGTGGTTAGTATAGGATTGATGCTGCCGCGTGTTATAATATTCAGTTATAAATGCTTTTAAGCAACAACAACATAACAACTACATTATGTGTAACTCACCTCCACGCTTACTTTCTTTGCAACTGGCCGATCGGCCGGCCGGAACAACTGTGCCATTTTCTGGCACAGAATTAACTGAAATATAAAAAATTTAATCAACATGATTCTCGGAGTTTTTATAAAACATGATGACCTATTATTATTATTAATAAAAAACATTTTTTTTTTTTGGAACTCGTACAAAGTATAATTGGATCGACGGGAAAGTTAATTAAAAAGTTTTCATTGAAATTTTATTTATCAAAACACCCTAACCACTTTGATTATCGTGAGAAAAGTTTGTTTTTTACATAGATAACCTAAATTATCAAACTTCAGCTGTATATACACCTAAGAGATAAATTGTTAACGTGAAAAACATGTTTTTCCCAATTTTCCGTAGAATCACAGAAAATGTTAATAACTTTTCGTTGGAATTATGACGTTAAAATTGAAACGGAACAGGCAACAATATAAAATGTACATAGGCGATGACTTAGCAACAAATTTATTTTATTTGTTTATGGTACCGTGAAATAAGCATTCGTGCCCAAATAAAATTTAATTAGTTTGAATTAAATTGCTAAATGTTTATTATAAATAATATTAAACCACTCGAGTTGGCATGAGTTAATAAATAATTTTATCGGAATGGTTTTAACACATCGTGCTTTCAAAATTTTCATTACTCTCGCCTAAAATTGACGAAATCGTAAATCGTACAAAATACCGCGTATATGGGAGAATATCGCGTAATCCCACTCATACAGTTTGTTACAAAACGACTGAGAAAACTATGCTGAACCTCTAGCTAATCTAAATTTATTTTATCAAATTTTGTAAATTTTGAGATTTTGCAAAAATTTGTCATTTTCTGCATCTGTAATTTTTTTAGAATATTTTTCTTGTACACCACGTGATCTTTAGATATAAAGCTTTTGAAATTGAGGGCAATCATTGACCAAAATGATACAACTGTAAAACCCATTTAAATGATTTGCAAAATTATTGTATCGGATTGAACAAGTGAATCTGCTTCCAGCACCATAGCAATAAATCAATTACTAAGGTCCTTCAGATAAGTATCTGTGTTTTTTAAACATTTTCAATTATACGAGACTGTCAGTAAATATCAGCTTTATCCATAAAGCGATATTTATCAATTTTAATGCGAACTAAAAGCATTGTTACGAATTCTACTCTACACACGTATAACATTCTCTGATTCGCCATATTACCTCTAATAATTCAAACGCAGGATTTGTAAGAGCGAAAGTGGATGGTCTACACATCTACACAATAGAAGAGTTTAAGCATTACTTGGACCGATTGATTGCTGATGCTCGGTTGCGAAATCCTGTCGTCATTGCTGGTGATTTCAATGCCTGGGCAACGGAATGGGGAAGTAAAAATACGAATGGAAGAGGAGGTTAGTTGTGCTTCTCAATAATGGTGATGCACCGACTTTCCGTAAAGATGGTGCCTCCTCAGTAGTTGATCTGACATTCGTCAGCAGTTCTTTGATGCGTTTGGTGACCACATGGCAAGTCAGTGAACTCTACACACATAGCGACCACCAAGCCATTATTTTTGAAATAAAACTGGCAATGGAAAATAGACGTACAAAACTTCAAAGAAAACCAGCGGGTTGGAGGGCAAGTACCTGCGAGGAAGATCTATTTAACCTAGTTCTTGCAAAGCCGAACCTCCTGGGAACTGTCAATGCAAAAGCGACGCAGATAATGAGTATGATCACGGACGCCTGCTCTAAAACTATGGTAGAAAGACAATTAAATAGTCACCGTCAACCAGCATACTGGTGGACTGAGCGAATTACATAACTGCGTCGGTTGTATCACCGTGCAAGGAGAAAACATCAACGTGCCTGGGGTAGGGAGCCCTATCCTAGCTTGCGCGAGAAGTACTTGGATGCTCGAAAACAACTTAAACAGGCAATTAAGGCGAGTAAACGTGAATGCTGGAAAGAGCTGTGCGAAGAAGTGGACCATGACCCATGGGGGAGACCCTACAAAATCGTCATGAATAGGCTCAGAAACAAAAACGCAAATGCTTCACCTCCCACTTGCCCAATGATGCTGAACAGAATTGTTTCCGCCTTATTCCCGCAGCAAAATGATCTGATCAACGCCATTGATGTAATACCTGGCGTGGAAGAAGAAGTTCCCTTGGTATCCACAGAAGAGCTGATAGATGCATATCAACGATTTGCGAATTCATAAGCTCCTGGGCCTGACAATATTCCAAATATTGCATTAAAGGCCGCCATTCGAGCTAGACATTTCAATTATTAGAGGCGTTTGAATTATTAGAAGTCTACAACTCATGTCTGAGGGAGGGGGTACTCCCGGAACGATGGAAGAGGCAGCGGCTGGTTCTGTTGCCAAAGGCAAATAAACCTTCTGGAGAGCCATCTGCATACCGACCATTGTGCATGTTGGATACGGCTGGCAAAGTGTTAGAGCGCATAATCTATAATCGATTGGAGAAAGTTGTGAAAGGGGCCGGAGACCTCGCCGAAAGCCAGTATGGATTCAGAAAGGCCCGATCGACAATCGACGCCATTCAACACGTCGTTAAAGTCGCAAAGGAAGCAACACAAGGTAGAAGATGAAAGGACGGTTCTAAAAAGTATTGTGCCGTGGTTACGCTGGATATCAAAAATGCTTTCAATTCGGCCAGATGGGACTGTATTCTCAATGCCCTACTTGAATTGCAAGTACCGATGTACATAAGGAGGATCATCTCGAATTATTTTCACAATAGAATGCTGAGGTATAATACGGACGATGGGATCATAGAATACAAAGTTACGGGTGGAGTTCCTCAAGGATCAGTATTGGGGCCTCTACTATGGAACATCATGTACGACGGCGTCTTGAGGCTCAACGTACCCGATGGCGTAGAGGTTGTTGGATTTGCGGACGACGTTGTCGTTGTTGTAGTCGCGAAAACCATAGAGGAAATAATGGAGATATGTAGATTGACCATTATAATTATCAAACAGTGGTTGATCTCATATGGGCTCCAGTTGGCTGACCATAAAACCGAAGCAGTTTTAATTACCAGTAGGAAGGTGATAGAGACTGTAAATATTGATGTTGGCGGAGTTTTAATCCCCTCACAACCTTCGTTACGATATCTTTGTGTCCAAATTGATGCACGTATAAATTTTAGGGAGCACCTAAGGATAGTGAGCAGGAAAGCTGCCAATGTAGCTGCAGCCCTCTCCCGGATTATGCCCAACACTGGTGGACCAAGACAGAGTCGTAGGACTCTGCTGGCAAATGTGGTAACATCCATCATCCTGTATGGATCACCTATCTGGAGCGATGCGATGGACAATAAATCGTATAGATGCAAGCTGGCATCGGTGTATCGACTGGGTGCCTTAAGGGTTATATGTGGCTTTCGCACAGTATCCGATGACGCAACGCTCGTTATTGCAGGGATGATACCCATCGATCTACTTGCAAAGGAAAGGAAGAAGTGGTATGTGTGTCGAGAAAACCTAGGAAGTAGAGCATCAGAACGCATTGCAACCATGATAGAATGGCAAAGGCGCTGGGATAGCTCGGAGAAAGGCCGGTGGACCTATCGCGTTATATCATCCATCAATAAGTGGATTAATAGGCGACATGGTGAAATTAATTACTATCTGACGCAGTTGTTAAGTGAGCATGGTTGTTTTGGTGCATATCTTTACAGATTTAAACATGCCGACACACCGGAATGTCCTGCCTGCAAAGGATCAGAAGAGGATGTGGAACCTACACTCTTTCAATGTCCAAGGTTCGAGACAACTCGAATAGATCTGTCCAGTGTCCTCGGGCAGCCCGTGACACCTGATAACATACTAGAGCTAATGCTTGTGTGTGAACGTAATTGGAATGCAGTAAGCCACATGGCAGCAGTGGTGCTTAAGGAGCTGAGATGCTTAGAGCGTGTTAGAGAGGAACATCGCGGTATGGCAAGATAGCGGTGGCAATCTCAATGTTAGGTTGAGACGCTGAGAGGAGAAAAGAGTCTAGTAACTAGTCACCTCCATGCGAAGTAATGTCTAACTGATAGTTCCGCTTGGGTGATGTTCGAAAGGAAGTGTGGTTTTTAGATGGTAGGAATCCATTACTGTTGCTGAGATGTTTGCCCATCGAATCTTCATCTTATAGAAGATTTTCCTCACTTTACCCGGTTAATAAAAAAAAAAAAAAACACGTATAACATTCGGTGGTCGAGTAGTCAGGATATACACCACAAAGTGTTCCTATCTTAAAGGTTGAAAGTTCGAATCTAATCAGAGCCTATTAAGGCGATTAATATCCTTAACCAGCAGCATCGATGTTGCTAGATCAAACATTTCTCCAGTACTGATTGGGCTATTTAGATTTTAGAATGGCGTTCCATTGGAGGGAAATATGGAAATAACAAAAGCGATTGTATACGGAAGCGACAGTTATCGCGGAAAAGACCGGAAGTAACACAGCGGAATTAACGTGGAATATTCGCGAGAATACAACTACATGAAAGTGATTTACATTTGCAAGACGCACACATCGGCAGATATACAATAGATGGAATAATCTTGAACAACGGTGCACAAGTATAGAAGCGCGCGCAATTTGGGACGCAGGATCGGAGTGAAGTTTATGCCAAAATAACAAAATATACACTGTGTCCTAGTAGTACCTAGAATTAAAAAACACTCAGAAATTGTACAAAGATTTGTGGACAATAAATAAAAAATATCTAATTTTTGTGAAAAGTTTTGAGTGAATTTCATAATAAGAAATTTTTACAACAAAACACACTACGAATCGCACAGAGGTGATCGAAGTGGTTCTGAACTAGAACTTGACGTAAGAAAAATATCTCGTTTATCCATATGCTCGGAAATTTCTGAGATTTGAGTTATTCGAGAGAGAACATCATTGAGTGTAATCCGAAAATTCTTAAACATATGAAATAATTTATCTCGGCCCCTACGGATGGCACAGAGATGATCGAAGAGGTTCTAAACTAATACTTGATGTAAGAAGCAAATCTTATCTATCCACTTGCTCGGAAATCTCTGAGAATTTAGAAATTCGAGAGAAAACATCATTGAGTGAAATTCAAATTTTTTTTAACATTTGAACTTATTTAACTCGGGCCGTACGGATCGCACAGAGATGATCGTAGTGGTTCTGAACTAACGCTAGATGTAAGAAATAAATCTTATTTACCCACATGCTCGGAAATCTCTGAGATTTTAGTTATTCGAGAGATATTCAAGTGAACCCGAAAATTCTTTAACATTTGGAATTATTTAACTCAGCCCCTACGGATCGCACAGAGATGGTCGAAGTAGTTCTGAACAAATACTTGATGTAAGAAACAAATCTTATCTATCCACATGCTCGGAAATCTCTGAGAATTTAGAAATTCAAAATTCAAATACCACTCAATGATGTTCTCTCTCGAATAACTAAAATCGCAGAGATTTCCGAGCATGTGGGTAAATAAGATTTGTTTCTTACATCAAGCGTTAGTTCAGAACCACTTCGATCATCTCTTTGCGATCCGTAGGGACCGAGATAAATTATTCCTTATGTTTAAGAATTTTCGGATTACACTTAATGATGTTCTTTTTCGAATTTCTAAATTCTCAGAGATTTCCGAGCAACTGGATAGATAAGATTTGTTTCTTATATCAAGTATTTGTTCAGAACCACGTCGATCATCTCTGTGCGATCCGTAGGGGCCGAGATAAATAAGTTCAAATGTTAAAGAATTTTCGGATTTTTTTTTTTTTTTTAGGTTTCAGTGGTTGCTTACTGCACACTTAGGCCAATTTTTAGGCCCATTGTGATACCACTCATTCACATCATTAACCCACCTATTCACCTACTCACACATCAGTATACCACCTGCACATTGCAAGCTCCATGTCAACCTGTACATTGACATGGAAGGTGAGTCGGCGCGTGACACGGAATTCTGCACTCCATCAGAGGGTCTTAGTTGTATTTATTAGCATCGCCGATCGTAATCGATGATGAAAATTCGATTTGCATCTAGCCTCTGATGGGATTCGAACCCAGCACCTCCCGGTCCAAGTGCCGAAGCTTTAACCACTGCACCACTTGTCCGGTAATTTTCGGATTACACTCAATGATGTTCTCTCTCGAATAACTCAAATCTCAGAAATTTTCGACCATGTGGATAAACGAGATATTTTTCTTACGTCAAGTTCTAGTTCGGGACCACTACGATCACCTCTGTGGGATTCGTAGTGTGTTTTGTTGTAAAAATTTCTTATTATGAAATTCACTCAAAACTTTTCACAAAAATTAGATATTTTTTATTTATTGTCCAGAAATCTTTGTGTTTATTAAAAATTTTCAAATATTATTTTGAAAGTACAATTTCTGAGTGTTTTTTTAATTCTAGGTACTTATAGGACACAGTGTATATTTTGTTATTTTGGCATAAACTTCACTCCGACGGACGCAGGCACTGTTGTTTCACAAGTGAATTGTGAACAGCAATAAAGAGTCGAATTAGTGAATTGCTGAAGGAAACTAAAAGGTTGGGGTCGTTTGCCCGCTTTTAAAAATCCCGACATCGGGATCACGCTTTTCAAAAGTTTGATTTTTTTTATGGATTAGGGTGCCCGCGGCCTTGGGCGTCCGGATTCATACAAAAAATAAAAATCCTGGCTTTTTATAATCTTTTTCTTGTCAGTACAATGTAGTAAATGCATAAAATAGTTGTTGTTTCCAAATCAAACTGGATTATATTTCTACACAAGTGGTTAATCTTGACCGATATATCAAATATGGCCATTATTGGTTCAGAACTCGCCAAATTTCATCTAGCATAGCCAAAACCCAAAACTTCAGTCAAAATTGAGGTAGCAATCCCAATCCATCTCTATAACCTAAATTTGACCGTGATTGGTTTAGAAATGGTCAAGTTCCGAGATCTTATCGGAAAAAAATTCCGTGTTTAAGCCGGATTTTTGAGGATTTTAGCAAATTAGAAATTTAAAAAAGCGGAATATTAAAAGCGGAATATTGAAACAGCGAGATTTCGAAAAGCGGGATTTTGGAAGAGCTGTTATTTATAGATTTATAAAATATTTGCAAAATATTTAGCAGTTTTATATTTCAAAGTAGCAATAAATGATGTTCCAAAAGTTGTTAGGTGTTGATAGCCATTGAATCAAGTATCGCAACCGTTCCACAAAAACTATCGAAACGAAATTAAATATAATTCACTCGAAACTTTCTTATTCTTCAAGCAAGTATATTCCAAAACCATACAAATAGCAACACCTTGAATTGTAAAAGGATATACGATATTTAGCGCCTTTTATTACACAAGCATTCTGCTAAGAAAAATCTACAAAACAAAATGAAAATTCTTTAGTTTTCCATTTACCATCTCCTCCTTATTTTGTTAGTCGTGAATAATATATTTTTATTGGACGCTTTTTCTATAAGATGCATGCACATCTCTTTATTTACCAACACGCATACAGAAAGGATATTATTATATCCTTGAACATGAATATTTTACGACGATTATTTTAAAATGAAACTGAAACGTGGATGAAACCATTTGGCAAGTATACGATATGACCTTTTTGCCTAAACTTATTTTACAGTTCCTTAAGTAGGTTTAAATACAGGTTATATGAGCTTACTTGAGTTTCCTATACTATCCATATCACACTATACTACTGTGCATTTCAATTTGTTAACATTATATCGCGTTCCTGTTTAGAAGTTGATCACAATCCTTTTGTTCATATTGATTACAGTTTACCGTGTAACGATGTTAGGTTGTCCTTGTCTGAAAAAATAAAGGTAAATATTAACTTTTTAACTTATGAATATTTGCTTGGTTAAGTAAATATAAATACGCGGGCATACATTTTCACATCGCCATGTACATTAATCATTTAGAGAGCTTTATAAAATATCGCTGTTTTGCCTTTGTGTCACAATTTTTTTGACAAAAAGCAAAATGATTTTGTTATGTAAATATTATCCTGCGGGTATTGCGTATTGGAAATAAATTTCCTCACAACATAAAGATAACAAAAATGTTAAAAAGTAAAAAATTGTTTGCTTTTCCTTTTTTGATTTCCAATAAATTTGCTAATTATTTTCTGAGCAAACTGGAAAGTTTGGAAAAGTTCAAACGAGATACACACAAATTTGAAGTCAGAGGGTAACAATATTTATACCGGGATTTTGTTCATCCGCCTTAAAATATTTTCGCCCCCCAATTTCAATTATATCTTTAAGCTTTAAGTAATTTGTTTTATTTTTGGGTTTGTCTATTGTATGCGTATATATACGGAAAATGAAAATGGCGTGGCTCAAGGGACTTTTTAAAGAAATTTTGTTGTGCTTTCGCATACCTAAACTATGTATGTATACATAATGTGTAATATACTTTGGTATATCAGAACATGTGTTTATGCTTAGATATGTAAATTAATGTATATTGGCAAAAACGCCCGCTCTAATCTTAGGAACCACATGTGTTTGTGATTTTATCATATTGATTTTATTTCCTTTTGCGCGTTTTCTGATTATAAACGAACTACGTTGATTTTTCCTAAATGGGGTAGATAACAAAATTAATCCTATAATTGATACACAATGTGCAAGATAAACAAACCGTTATTGTTACTATACAAAAGGAATATTACAAGTTACCACAGAACAAAGTGGTTTTCTTTGCTAAAATCTGTTGTTGTATACTCGTATATTAAATTATTCTAGTCAAGCTGGTAAATATTTAAGCAAATTTTGTCTTCAACCCGCGGAATTTCGAACTATTTTGAAATAATTCGTCGGTCAATAAGTCCCGAGGCAAAATTCGAATTTATTCGAATATTTATAAGAACGCTATAAAATCTTTTTTTGCGGAAACTTTTTTTTTATAATTTTTCACTTTTTTTTTCTACTGTAATGGGTTTTATTGTGATTGTTCCATACATTGGTCTATCTTCAGTACTCTCGAATTAAATACATAATCATAGGAAATTATTTCATTTTAGCGTCCATCTAGTGACAAACGACTATGATAATCGACACCTACTTATACACAATCAACTTCCCAACCACCCCATACTTTTTCGTCCGATTCCATTCTTCTCTATGAGCTGGCATGTTGGGGGAGTGCCTGTAAAACATTAATTCTCTTTTGGTTCGACAGAAACATTAGACATCCTGCCACTGCAACACCTGCTTACCTTCAGGCCTTAAAGTTTTTCTATATTAACAATGGAAATAACTTTATCACTTGTTCATACCATAACTGGAGGTTAGATTTTCGTAGGCATTTCTTCAATGTGGTTTCACCCATCATCTTCAATAATTTACCGGTTGAAATTAAAATGTCTGGGAGCCTCTCGGTCTTCTCTAAAGCCCTTAAACAGTATTTAACTGCAGAGGTACAAAAACTATTCTCAAGTATAAATCAATTGTATTTTTTATTTTTTTATTTACATAAGATAATTTAAGTATTTTTGTAATTTTGCTGTGATCTTTCAATCTAATTTTATTGTATGATTGTATATATAGTTAATAAGGAATCATTGTGCCCGACACGAACTCTAAGACCAAGGGTACAAGGGAAAAACCGCTACCAAATACTAAGCGCGCTTTTGAGTTGTTCTGGATCAAAACTAACAGATACACACTATTCTACTGTCTCGGGTGTTTTATTAAATAAAATTGGTATGGATATCAATTTGCGTATCGTACGGTTTTTCGAGTATTATTCTTAAGTCCAGAAAAATCGCTACCAATTAGATAGCGCAATTTTCTTTTAAAATATTTTGGTACTAAGGGCTTGTTGTTTGCCTTTGTGACAAAATAGTAAATTTAGAATTTCGCTAAAGACTGTTCTGATTTAAAAAAATCAACTGTTTTGAAATATTGTTTCAACCGACCAAATGGCACAGTGGTTAAAGCTTTTTCATCAACAGATTACGATCTGTGATAAAATGGAACACATGTATGACACCCTATCGGAGCGCAAAACTCATGGGGTGACCCATCTTCCACACCAGTATAGATTGGCAAGGAGCTATGCAATGTGTACGAAGGACGAAACATAAGGACGAAAAAGCAAACCGCGAAAGAGTTGGGAGAGCCTTGGCCCCAGAACAAATTGCAGGGATAATAAAAAAAAGATATATTGTTCCAAGCCAGTTATTACTTCATCGATTACATTTATTATTGTTTCTCGAACAATCATGCGTGTATCATTGCAAAGTTCTTTGAATATTGTCAAATTCCTCCCCGATCATATGGAGGATAGCTCGACTGGGTACAATCTACTCAAAAATATTACTGGAAACTTAATTTGTTGATCAGGAACTTCTTCTAAACAGCTGTTCGTCCACAAAGCCTTTCAAAGACTTGTTCAACGAACGATTAACTTAAAATGAACATTTTCATTTTTCGATATAAGTATGGCTCGCATCCTCAAATTTATTACGTCATTAGCTCTAAAAGTGTGTCCATATATTTTTATATGCGCTTCCTTGCTACTTATAGCTTAATTATAGATCAATTATTTTTAATGGTATTTAAGTCTGGACTATACGGGGGCCAGCTCAACACATCGATACTTCTTTCTTCGAAGTACTTTTTACCTTTAAATGAAGAGATAAGAAAAAAATACAAGTTTTTAACAAATTATTTATGTTTATCTGAAAGGCAATTTTTCTATCTACAATTCAAAATTAATAACTCACAACTTTGGCGGTATGGCACGGAGCGTTGCCCTGTTGAAAAATAAATTTGCAAGTCTCGCCAAAAAGCTTTAACACAGAGGGCTCAAATTCGTTGTGTAGGACCTGCAGATAAACAGCTGCTGTAATGCTGGAACTAAGGAAGCACAATAACCGGTTTCATTTCCAGAAAATCATCCCCAGACCATAATTCCTTCATTTTTCTGTGGAAGTCTTAAAAGACATTCGTTGCTAAGCCTCTCGTCCGGTTTTCTTCTTACGAGAATTCTTCCATCTCCAACATGCAGCGTGAATTTGGATTCATCGGAGAAAATCACATCATTCCACATCTCTGGACTCCAAGAAACGTGCCCCTAAGCCCATAGCAAACGTTTTTTCACTAGTAATGTGAACTCAGGCTACTGGACTGGTTTAAGTGCTCTCAAACCAGCTTTAACAAGTTTTTTCTCACTAAGCTGGCTGAAATTATGTCCGATGAAGTTTTAAAACGGTTCCGCCGACATTGTAATATTATGAAACGATCTTCCACTGGCGTTGTCTTTCTGGGCCTTCCAGAGCCTTTCTTTCTTTATGTACTGCCCATCTCTCGCATTTCTTTAATATGCCACGCGAAAGTACTTTTAGGAATGTTTAATCTTTCTGCTATTTCACGCGTGGTTAAATTTCTCCCGCTAAAATCAACATAATGCTTTTACACTGCTCACTAACTTTTCAAATTTTTTAACTAAAATTGCAATTTATTCTATATTTGACTAGGATCACCTACTGAATAACTTAATCTTACAAAATATGCAAATATCAAAAAAAAATCAGGCAATAAAACATCTGCACCCTAATGACGGCCAAGAACGGTAGGCGTAAAATAAAATAATTGCTTGACCAATTTTTTTGCACATCAGTTGCGGGGTTGTACCGGTATAATAACAACAAATGGCGGTCCAACAAAATATTAATATTAAAGATAGAACTTCTATAAATCAATAAAAAACAAAAAAATTAAGAAATAGGTGTTTACCTAATTTATTCCATTACTTTAACTCCAATCAACGTATTTTGAATATTTTGGCATTTTTCGGGGTTTTGCCCCTAAATTGCATTTTCTTTTTTTCAAAAAATTGCGTCATACATGTATTTAAAAGGAAACAATAAGCCAATTGCTTTCAAAAGTTTTGTAATTTTAGCAAAAAAAAGCGCACACCAACAATTGTATTGTCATTGTGCTGTCATTTTGGATTTGGCGATTGTCATTTGTGATTTTTTTGGTGTTAAGCCATACATGCTATTAAATTAAATAATTTTTTATTTAAAACTACAAATTTAAAACATTATAAAAGGTTTTATTTTGTGAAAATGGACGAAATTATAAAAAAAGTTTGCCTTTCATCGTCTTCGTCCGATAGTTCATCGTCTTCGTCTTTCTTTTCAGATATTTTGAGGAATTTATGAAGTTTTTCAAATTAACCTGGATATGTGTGATCGTTGTAGATTATATCATTTAGATGAAGGGTTCTGGTTGCGATTGGAGTAGGTATTCTTGGTTCGCCTCACAGAAAGTCATCCTGTGAATTCAGTTTTAAGAACTTTTTTGATTATTTCAGCGCCTATTTCGCAATAATTCTCGCAATGTTATGTTTTTAAGGTGGAGGTGTCTCTGGATTAGCAGAACATCTATCCTTAACGAAACCCTATAGAAAAAGGTCCAACGGCGTCAAATCGCAGCTCCGCGCAGGCCAATTGACATCTCCGAAACGCCTGCTAAAACATCATTGTTTCGAGATGCGAAATATCAAACTGACGAGCTGTCAAAATTTCAAGCAAATCGTTCAAAAATGTGTTGCCGTAGCCTTTGATTGAAAACAAACCAATAGGTGGGCCACCTTGTAGATTCATTCCAACTCTTCTCTAATATTTCGATGCCTTTTTTGTAAAATAATTTATCTTTCGCCTCAAAATATTCATTTGTTTAGGTAACATCTATTTCCTGGACTATTTTTTTTTCATGTATGCGGACATGTAGTAGTCGTTGGTAGCCATGGGAAAGCAATTCGAACTTCAATTTATATAATTTTGCCATACAACGACTTATGACACGATGCTTTGTCTCGGTGAAAGAGAAATTTTTCTTTTGCATTTGGAGCCATTTTTCACAAATTTTTCCGTCAAGCACACCAAATGCGCCAAGTCGACGAATAAAATACTCTGTGCATCCAAAAATACGTAGGTCAAAATCTTACCCGCCGATATTTGCGTTTTTGGTAGCTTCGGACACCTTTGGCCGGTTGCTATTCACTCAGCTGTTTGACGATTTGGTTTCAGAGTATAGTAAGGATCGATGTTTCACCCATTGTCACATACCGACGCAAACAATCCTATTTATTACGGTTAAGCAGGTCCAATACGTTCACACGTCATCCACTAATTTTTACATGATTGCGACTACTAGACTAGACTACGTCGACTATTCGTAGACAACGTGAACTACTCTCGTAGACAATAGCGACAACAATAATTTTGTCTAAATTTACAGTTGTCTCTAATGTTGTTAACCCAAAATAAATATTTGTTCGATATCTGACTGTTATTGGGAATAAATAAAACTACGGGGATGTATGGGGAATGGCATCAAAAGCATCTAAGTTTTATAACTTCGTTTTAAAATCAAACTACCTAATCTATGTAATTTGTGAAACTTCATTAAAGCCCGGCATAATGAGCAGTGAATTTTTTGGCCATGATTACGTTGTCTACAGATGCGATCGGTTTCTCGAAACCAGCTCAAAGAAATCGGGTGGTGGCGTACTGATAGCAGTACATTCTAAACTCTGGAAAGCTCCAGTAACTTTAGCCCCATCGAGAGACGAACAAATTGGTGTAAAAATCAAAATTAACCAAACCAATCTATTCATTTACGCAGCGTATATACCACCTCAATCAAATAGTGATTATTACGCAACTTGCATCGATGCGATTGATGAAGTTATCAATACAGCAAACTCGTCAGATTTAGTTCTTGTGCTTGGTGATTTTAACCTTCCAAATATAATATGGAATCTGGGCCCGGAACTAAATTGTATTTTTCCAATCAATATAACAACAGATGCTGAATCTTTATTTGTGGACGCCATGCTTGGTTATAATTTGAACCAGATAAACACAATTACTAATAATCGTGATAGATTACTGGATCTTGTATTCAGCAACAACATTGACACTTTCAAAATTTCAGAATCCACGTTATCTTTTGTAATTAACAATATCAATCACAAGTCTTTATATATTGTATTTGACTCAACTAATTTAATGGCGAGTTCGGAACACCTACACTCAATCAAATACAATTTCAAAAAAAAACTGTGCGGCGCTACAAAGTTACCTAGAATCCATCAACTGGCAAACAACTCTCAATCCCAATGATATAAACGAAAATGTTGATAAATTTAATGGCATTATGCAGCAAGGCTTCGAACTTTATGTACCTATGTGCTGTAAACCACAAAATGCTCACCCTCAGTGGTTCGATGATAGACTAGTTAACTTAAAAAATCGGAAGTCGAAAGCGTATGCCAAAATGTTGAAAAGCGGGTTAGAAGCCGACAAAACAATGTTTCTACAACATAGTAACGAATTTGAAATTTACTTCAAATCAAAATACAGGTCGTATCTCGATAAAATTCAAGGAAAAATCAAAGTAAATCCAAAACAATTTTGGAAATACTTTAGGAATAAACGCGACATTGACGGATACCCTGCAAATATGACATATAACAATACCAGCTCCTCAAACTCCAAAGATATAGCTGACATGTTCGCGAAGTTTTTCCAATCAGTCTATAAACCGAGCGTTACTAGTGGACCGTACGAACAACCCAGCAATACCAACGTAACAATAACTCCTCCTGTTATATATGAGGCTTACATTTTATTGGCTCTAAAGAGATTTAGAGCCGATTCTATTCTGAAGGAGTACGCTGACATTTTAGCAATTCCATTATGTTACCTATTCAACCACTCCTTGAGCACCGGGGTGTTTCCCGAAAAATGGAAAATTTCAAAAATTACACCAATTTTTAAATCGGGCAAACGATATGACGTTACATGCTACAGAGGAATATCAACTACATCCACAATTCCAAAATTGTTTGAATTAGTTTTATGGAACAACTTTAAATCCACAATTGCACGTCATATATTAATACGCCAGCATGGGTTTATGCCTGTTCGATCTACATCAAATAATCTGGTTGGATTCACCAGTAAAATAATTAATGAGATAGAAAACCATCATCAAGTTGATGTAGCGTACACGGATTTCAGTAAAGCATTTGATTCCATCTGTCATCAAAAAGCACTCTGGAGTTTATTCGCATTTGGATTTCCGCTCGATTACATAAAATATTGGTTCAAGTCTTATCTATCAAACCGGCGACAATTTGTAATAATGGGAAATGAGAAATCAAACGTTATTAAAGTTACGTCTGGTGTTCCCCAAGGATCTCACATCAGGCCGTGGATATTTATTGTTTTTATAGATCAAATAAATAACCGAGATAATCAAAAACTCAAACGTGCTCATATTTGCTGATGACGTGAAAATTTCCGAACTGTTAATGGAATGCTAGATACGAAGAAACTTCAAGAGGACATCGATAGATTAAGTGAGTGGTGTGATCGAAACTCGCTTTACTTAAATATTAAGAAATGCAAGATCATGTCTTTTCATCGTAAGAGAAATCCGCTAATTACTTCCTACAAAGTCAACAACGAAGTATTGCAAAGAGTTAATGAGATCATCAAGAATGCCAGCTCAATAGGCATATTGAAAATTGTATTGCGAGAGCTAATGCCATGTTTGGATTTGTTAAAAGATGGACTGGTGAATTTAAAGATATTCAAACCTTATGTTCACTCTATTTCGATTACGTTCGATCTCAACTGGAATACGCTGTACCGGTCTGGAATCCATACTATGCTGTACACATTAAAAGAATTGAAAGCATTCAAAAGTAGTTTCTAATTTTCTTGTTAAAGAAATGTGACTGGAATTACGACCACAATTTATCATTCCATGAAAATGTGGCTCGGTTATCTCCATACTCAACAAGATACACGGATTACAAAATATGCACGTTTGGAAATAGACGACTTCTCTTAGGTGCGGCTTTCATTGGTAACGTTTTGCTTGGTCACATTGATTCAGCTTACATTTTGGAAAACATATCATTTCATTGTTCAGGCTTGCAGAACATTTCGAAACCATGAGTTTTTAGTACTAGAACACCATTCCACAAACTATGGAGAAAATAACCTAAGAAATAGAAACCATAAATAGAAATAGGTCGTCTAAATCGTTCAATATCGTCGACGACCTATTTGACTTTAATTTATCAAAGGACAAGTTCAAAAATATCCTTAAGAATTATTTTTTAAATTTTTAATTGTTAAATCAAGATTTGATTTATATTTCTGCGTTTTAATTTTATTTATTTAGTTTTTTTAATATTTTTGTTTTAAATAAATACAGGGTGGCTGAGACCAAGTGTTACCAAATGAAAACGCTGTAATTTTTTTAATTTTGATTATTTTTTATTGAAATTTCGTGGAATATGTTGAAAACATATTACATTTTATGAAAAATATGTTACTGCTCGATATGACCTCCTTTGACTCTGATTATTTGATTCAGTCTTCCATAGAAAGCATTGCATGCTGACCGAACGTGAGCTTGCGGGATTTTATTCCATTCTCGAACAAGAGCTGACTTCAATGCATCAACACTTTCGTATTTTTTAGTGGACACCTTACTCTCCAAAATGGACCATATGGAGAAATTCATGGGATTCAAGTCTGGTGAATATGGTGGCCATTCTTTCGACGAAATCAGCCGCGGAACGCAATTTTGTAAAAATTGTTGTGTCGCTCGAGCTTTGTGTGACGGTGCCGAGTCCTGTTGGAATGTCCAACGGTTCGTGCCAAAGTGTTTACGTGTCCAAGGTAGCAAAGCATCGTTTAGGATCTTTTGGCGGTACACCTCTTGATTTACCTTGACTCTATGTTCGATGAAAACCAGAGGAGTGCGTCCATCTGCAGTCACTGCAGCCCAAACCATAACATAAGCTGGTGATTGCTTGCGCATGGCAACTCGTGTGTCCAAATTAACGTTGGACTTGTGCTCTAACCAAACACGATCATTTTGTTTATTCGCATACTGTTGAATGGTGAAAATTTTCTCAACAGAAAAGACAATTTTTGGAATCTCATCACGTTCGGCCAAGGCCTTCAATGCTCGTGTTCTTTCAAGCCTAACTTTTTTTTGTGCCTCAGTAAGATCTTGAACTTTTTGTATCTTGTAGGGCATCAGGTGTAGTTCATTTTTCAATATGGTTTGAATGCTGTATCGTGAAACATGTAGACGTGCGGCTAATTGATTGGCACTTTGACGAGGATTTCGTTGGATTCGTTTCTTCACATTTCGTATAATTTCTTTTGATGTTGCTGTCTTTTTAGGACCGCCTCCGTTTCGTTTAGCGATGCTACCAGTATCGTTGTATCGAGTTATGGTTCGATACACAAACATTTTATTCATATTCAAATGCTGGAGCTGACGAACTATTGCTGTTTGTGAATTTCCACCCAAATACAGTGCAATTACACTATTACGTTTGAATTCCATTACGATTTTTTTATGAAGATGTTAATTTAGAACAATTATTTGTTGACCACATGTAAACAACTAACCAAACTTCAATCTGTCAAAAATTTGACGCGCGAAAATGACAACTACACAAATGACAGCAGAGTGTAGTCAGTAACATTTGGTCTCAGCCACCCTGTAAATAAATAAATAAAAGGTCAAGAAACTTTCCGTTGACATCCGACCTCTGGACAAGCAGTTTGTAATTCTGTAAATGAATTAGCAAAATAAAAATTTCGGACATTTATTGAGTTGGGACTTTAACCGTAACACATTATGCCAGAAAGCACACTGTGAACGATATACAAAAATACAAGTATAGGTCAGTAATTATTCCGCACAAATTTTAAATTTATGCCTAAAAATCGTTGGAATAAGCAAGCAGACTAAACAAATTATTAGCTTATAGATATTTCTACGATCAATTATTAATGAACATCAAACTGCCACAAGATTTTCTGTAAGCTTTGCAGCATTCAAAATTTTGTATGTTAGGTAAAAGTTAAATAGATCACTCCAGTAATTGGAGCCGTGTTTGCAATTTTACCAAACTCTGTTGTATAACAAATATTGGTTTCTCTTTATGGTGAAGTAGATTTTTATTGAATCAATAACGAACATTTCCCATGAGGACATTATAAATTTATACAGGATTAAATATTAAAACTTACCATTATTTAATAACAACAACCACATGATTCAATTAAAATTAATTGCAAATTGATGTAGAACGAAATTTTAGTACAATACGTTTATAAATCACTACAGTTGTTTTTATAGTGCGGTTTTAACAGGATTGAAGATGTTTCTGTGTTGCGGTTCATAAATGACGTAACCGCAAAAATACTTAGTAGATTTAACTAATTTTATTATACAGTACTTTGGTTAATAATTTTGTAGGTTAAGTAAAAATGCGGTACGTGATTTCTAGACACGTACACATAAAACGTACTAGAAATTAGATTCACAATTTTTTTTTTTGATTTTACAATCATGTTTGAGAATATTTTCCATTTAGTAAAGGAACCCTAACCTTATTTGCAAATATGCTATCATAAAATAATATTGTTTGGTAGTTTTGTATACCTTTTAGAAATGTTCGCATAAATAAAATATCACCAAAATCACATAGTATAAAATTGAAATTTTTCTAGTTGAATGATCGTCCCAAATCATTATTTAGTATTTACAATTCAGTATACATAATCAAATTTCGTATATAAAGTAAATTTTAAATATTAATTGGGTTGAAATACTGAAGATCAAAAGTAGGGCGATACACGAATAACTTGTTGGAAATTTTTACTGACATGCCAAACAAAGATTACTGTTGTACATGAGTACGCATAAATCGGTCTAATACGCATAAATTATGTATATTACACGATATATGGATCAATATGTCGAATATATAGACAAATGCAATTAAGTTCTAAATTTAGCATTATGTACTAGATGTTAACGCCATTATCTCTTATCGATTTTCTATAACTCTCCCATAATTTCCATTTAAGATATAACGTTCGGATATTTATGTGCACGAGAAACAATTTTCCATTCTCTTCCAACTTTATCCATACTCGTACGTACTCGTATCTATGCAATCATGATGATATGATATCAAAATTAGAGCCAACATTACAGTGTTCACACCTATCCAAACAAATTTAGTTGTGTATTGAACAATTAGGTATAATTGATAGCGATTTGATACGTTGAAGGCATTCTAATCTACGAGTATATACATTACATTAGTCGGATTTCAATTACTCAACAGCAAGCAATGTCGAGCAGGTTGGATTGTTTTTATGTACAAGCTTTTGTCACTTTTACATAGTGTAGCTTGTCACGCTGTTTCTTTTTTACTAGCAGTGGCATATGTTGCTATATGTATGCTACATCAGTACATGGTTTAACTGGGTTATTGGATAAAAACTAAAAAAACATGTTTGAAAACTTTTGCTGTTTATGTTGGTTGTGTTTTATATATTCTAAGAAAAAATCGATTTCCTGGAAAACTTACGTACATACACACACACGATAGCAAGAAATGAGCAACATTATGTTTGTAGAACGGATGGATAACATTTGTGTAAGAGATATAGTAATTTAGCTTTAACGTACATAAAGCACTAGGTTCACTCGTAATGTTGTTTTTGCAACGTTATATATAAATATCTTGTGGTGTGCAGCAGTAATCCGTGTAAGATACACAATCCACAGTAATTATGGAAGGGGTATGCTTTATTTAGGGTAACGTCTACATGGAAATTTATAATATTTATAGTAGACGTGTAATTTATAATACAATTTTTTTATGAATTTTAAAAAGCTCTAGTTGTAGGAAAATTGGTAACTATCACACTTGTTGCGGATTTTCAAATGAATAATTGAAGAGTTAACATTCTAAAATGCTTGCTATTATTCATACAGTAGCTACTTTTATCAAATAGGCGAAGTTGATATAAAGCACTGTTTTCCAAATACACTTAGTCTAAAAGTTCTCATTTAGCTCATTAATTATTTGTGGATCGTTGGAATAAACTTTTGTCTTGAAATAGCCTCATAAAAATACCTAGGGGTGTTAGATCGCAAGATCTAGGTGGCCAATTAATGTTCCGTTTTCAAGAAATTATTCGATTCAATAGATAAATTGTTTGAAACCATTCTGAACATCCATATCTTCCAATTTGTTAAACAAAAAATACGAGTTCTATTTACCGTAACAGTTTTGTTTCCAAAAAATACGGTTGGATTATTCTACAAACCCAAATAACAATTTCTTGGTGGATTTTCTTCACCCCAGATTCGACTATTTTGTTTGTTTCCACCCAGTTGGAAATTAGCTTAGGGATGTGTAATTGCTGTGAACAAACGCGAATTTAAGGTTTTTCGGACTCTTATTAACAACACTTACAGCTGCAATTTTTTCTTCCGAATTGTGAGCAACTATCGAACGGCCACAATTAAACGTAAGAATTTTATCTTCCGCAATTTTAATTTGTATGTTGTGTACAAAATATTCTTACTTCTGTTAGCTTCTAAATTAGAAAGATTTAATTAATCGTAGGACTAGAAAGCTCAAATGATCTATTTTAAAGTATAAAAAGTTAGAAGCTGAAACGGGGTAATCAAAACATTGGCATGAAAAATGATATAAGGCAAAACACAAGATTAATGCGAAACATTGCTAATTTACAGTGTTAGTGTTAGCGTTGTTAGAGCTACTATTCTTGCCCGACAAACATTTCATTACCGATAACCGCATATCGGGCTTAAAAATACCGTCACACGGTGACAATTACAAAAACAATAATCCAAATAAACTGAGCATCGGTTTCAACTACAAAAAAACAACTCAATCTTAGAATAGAACAAAACAAAAAAATTCTAATTTTACATTTATTTTATTTCCATAATTCTTCTATTAGAGTGAGTGAAACTAATGATCATTTCTTATTTTTCGTTATAAAGGGTGGTTAAATTTTAAGGGCCGACATTCATGTGAACCACACCTAAACGTCAAGTTTTTTCTGCATTTAATTTGACATTTCTCAGTTTCAGACTAACTCAATTTGAACCATGGAAAGATACACAATCGAGCAACGCGTTAAAGTTATTCAGGCGTATTATGAAAATGGGCGTTCAAATCAAAATGCATATCGTGCACTTCGTGATTTTTTCGGTCAATTTAATCGTCCAAATGTGCGTACAATCGGAAAAATCGTGCAAAAATTTGAGCAAACCAGGTTTGTAGGAGATTTTAAAACACCAGTGCATGCTCGTACAGCTCGTACAGCAGAAAATATTGCTGCTGTTCGCGATAGTGTGGCTGAAGAGCCGTCCACCTCAACTCGTCGTCGTGCCAAACAATTGCACCTCTCACGCTTGTCGTTGATGAACATTATGCATAAAGACTTGCATTTACACGCTTATAAGGTGCAATTGACTCGAGAACTAAAGCCTCTTGACCATTCCAAGCGTCATCAATGGTCAGAATGGTGGCAAGAAATGGCAACATTGGATGATCGATTTTCGAAGAAAATCATCTTCAGTGATGAGGCACATTTTCACCTCAGTGGATTCGTCAATAAGCAGAATTGCCGCATTTGGGCGAATCATAATCCAAGAGTGATTGTCGAAAAACCAATGCACCCACAAAGAGTGACTGTTTGGTGCGGTTTATGGCCTGGCGACATCTTCGGGCCGTATTTTTTCCAAAATGAGGCCGGTCAGGCAGTTACTGTGAATGGTGTTCGCTATCGTGAGATAATAACGAACTTTTTATGGCCCGAATTGGAAGATATGGATGTGGTCGATATGTGGTTTCAACAGGACGGTGCCACTTGCCACACAGCTAACGAATCAATGGCTCTTTTGCGCGACAAATTCAATGGCCGTGTTATCTCACGTGGGGGCGATGTCAATTGGCCGCCAAGATCATGTGATTTGACACCGTTGGACTTCTTTCTTTGGGGTTATTTGAAATAAAAGGTGTACGTCGATAAGCCAGCAACAATTCAAGAGCTAAAGGATGAGATAATTCGGCACATTAACGGCATAGAACCTCAATTATGCCTAAGCGTCATCGAAAATTTGGACCATCGGGTGGAGGTGTGCCGCCGAGGTCGCGGCGGCCATTTGGCCGATATTTTGTTCCATACATGATTGAACCATACCATATTATCATAATAAAAAGAATTGACAATAATTTCCTAAATAATTTGGGTTTATTCAAAATCAACATCGGCCCTTAAAATTTAACCAGCCTTTACCATCCCTCCTTTATTGAATTTTTTTTCCTTCAAATATTTCATTTTCAAATCCCAAACTACCGTGTACAGCCGATAAAGAATTGACAATAATTTCCTAAATAATTTGGGTTTATTCAAAATCAACATCGGCCCTTAAAATTTAACCAGCCTTTACCATCCCTCCTTTATTGAATTTTTTTTCCTTCAAATATTTCATTTTCAAATCCCAAACTACCGTGTACAGCCGATAAAATTACCGCAAAATTGTAATTTTCACATATCATAAACTGTAATAATAAAATAAACTTAAAAATATTAAAGACTGAATAAATCCTGGCATTTCACAGAACAATAACGGCAGAAGAATATCTTACAACTTAGTTGACACAATCGTTAACACCCGATAAAGTTTAAAACTACTAAATTACCAAACAATAACCATAAATTTACAGTTTCAAAAACTGATCAAAATACTAAATAAGCCGGTTCAATATTGTAACTTTAGATAACACAAAAGACAAAAACATTTTAAAAATTAGTTGACATAATCGGAAGCCGCTGATACAGTTATTTATCTAGTAAATTACCGAACAAACCCACCCCATCATTTTACAGAAGAATTAAATTGTGAAAGTTACGTCAACTAAAACGCATAACATTACCAAAATATTAAAGGTTAGAAGAGAAATGTTAAGTTTCACATTTCTGTTCTTCGGTAAATTTCTGGTCTTTGATAACTAAAATTCAAACACCGAACAAAATATTAAAGGTTTCGAACAAATACTCTAACTTTACAGTACAAAAACGGCAAAAACCTCTAAACAATTTATTGACAAGATCGTAAACCGCTGATAAAGATTTAAAACAAGTAAATTTCCGAACAAAGACAATAAATTTACCGAAGAACAGAAATTTGGAATTAACTTTAGCCAAATTTCTAAAAACGGCCAAAATATTGAAGGTTCCGGACAAATACTCTAACTTTACAGAACAATACCGCTGAAAACCGCTGATAATGTTTGAAAACTAGTCAATTACTGAACAAAGGCCATCAATTTACCGAAGAACAGAAATGTGGAGGAACTTTAGCTAAATTTCTAAAAACGACCAAAATATTGAAGGTTCCGGACAAATACTCTAACTTTACAGAACAATACCGCTGAAAACCGCTGATAATGTTTGAAAACTAGTCAATTACTGAACAAAGGCCATCAATTTACCGAAGAACAGAAATGTGGAATTAACTTTAGCTAAATTTCTAAAAACGCCCAAAATATTGAAGGTTCCGGACAAATACTCTAACTTTACAGAACAATACCGCTGAAAACCGCTGATAATGTTTGAAAACTAGTCAATTACTGAACAAAGGCCATCAATTTACCGAAGAACAGAAATGTGGAATTAACTTTAGCAACATTTCTAAAAACTACCAAAACATTGAAGGTTCCGGACAAATACTCTAACTTTACAGAACAATACCGCTGAAAACCGCTGATAATGTTTGAAAACTAGTCAATTACTGAACAAAGGCCATCAATTTACCGAAGAACAGAAATGTGGAATTAACTTTAGCTAAATTTCTAAAAACGCCCAAAATATTGAAGGTTCCGGACAAATACTCTAACTTTACAGAACAATACCGCTGATAATGTTTGAAAACTAGTCAATTACTGAACAAAGGCCATCAATTTACCGAAGCACAGAAATGTGGAATTAACTTTAGCAACATTTCTAAAAACGACCAAAACATTGAAGGTTCCGGACAAATACTCTAACTTTACAGAACAATACCGCTGAAAACCGCTGATAATGTTTGAAAACTAGTCAATTACTGAACAAAGGCCATCAATTTACCGAAGAACAGAAATGTGGAATTAACTTTAGCTAAATTTCTAAAAACGCCCAAAATATTGAAGGTTCCGGACAAATACTCTAACTTTACAGAACAATACCGCTGAAAACCGCTGATAATGTTTGAAAACTAGTCAATTACTGAACAAAGGCCATCAATTTATCGAAGAACAGAAATGTGGAGGAACTTTAGCTAAATTTCTAAAAACGCCCAAAATATTGAAGGTTCCGGACAAATACTCTAACTTTACAGAACAATACCGCTGATAACGTTTGAAAACTAGTCAATTACTGAACAAAGGCCATCAATTTACCGAACCACAGAAATGTGGAATTAACTTTAGCAACATTTCTAAAAACGACCAAAACATTGAAGGTTCCGGACAAATACTCTAACTTTACAGAACAATACCGCTGAAAACCGCTGATAATGTTTGAAAACTAGTCAATTACTGAACAAAGGCCATCAATTTACCGAAGAACAGAAATGTGGAATTAACTTTAGCTAAATTTCTAAAAACGCCCAAAATATTGAAGGTTCCGGACAAATACTCTAACTTTACAGAACAATAACGCTGAAAACCGCTGATAATGTTTGAAAACTAGTCAATTACTGAACAAAGGCCATCAATTTACCGAAGAACAGAAATGTGGAGGAACTTTAGCTAAATTTCTAAAAACGCCCAAAATATTGAAGGTTCCGGACAAATACTCTAACTTTACAGAACAATACCGCTGATAATGTTTGAAAACTAGTCAATTACTGAACAAAGGCCATCAATTTACCGAACCACAGAAATGTGGAATTAACTTTAGCAACATTTCTAAAAACGACCAAAACATTGAAGGTTCCGGACAAATACTCTAACTTTACAGAACAATACCGCTGAAAACCGCTGATAATGTTTGAAAACTAGTCAATTACTGAACAAAGGCCATCAATTTACCGAAGCACAGAAATGTGGAATTAACTTTAGCAACATTTCTAAAAACGACCAAACCATTGAAGGTTCCGGACAAATACTCTAACTTTACAGAACAATAACGCTGAAAACCGCTGATAATGTTTGAAACTAGTATATTACCGAATAAAGTTACCAGTAAAATTACTAGTAAAATTTGCTAAAATCCAATTGAATAACTTTCTGTAAAATATTCTGACATTAAATGGGCCATAAAATTGCTGTTACAGTAATTTTGTCTGCCCAAATAGCGCCAAATTACGACATATTTCAGGCAAAGTGTCAGAAATTGTCCGACACGGTAAACGGTAATTTCTTAGGATTTTTTCGGGATTAAAATTATAAAATGTTTGTCAGATTGTATTCCTCTTATAGCTTTTTGGCCTTCTCTTGTAATTCATCCCTTTCCTTTACAGTAGTTCTGTAAGTTGGAAGAACACCTTTTGGAATAGGATTCAAAAGCCCTCTTTTGTCTTTTATTCGATTGGTGACATTATCTCCTACTGGAAGTACTATGGGATTTCTACTGAGGGCATCTACGTGTCGCATTCAACAACTAGGACGATGTTCCAATTTAAAGTCAAACTCCTGTGATGACAATGCCCATCCAGAAATCCTTGACACGTTCCTTTCGTTGACATTCACTTGTTTTCTTAAGCCAGTTTCTAGCGGAGAAAGTTATCTTGGTAGGTTCCTCAGTTGTCAAGTACCACTATTTGCATTTTTAGGTTTGTTACTGACTTTAATTTCTTTGGGTTGTAATTAGTCACCATTTTTCTTATTTGGCTGGCCATGTGTCTGTTGTCAATATGATCGAATATAAACATGGTCACATGGTGCATCACCAATGCACAATCTTCAGGGAAAAGCCTCTTTATTATAATGGTGGTCGGTGTAAGTTTTGTAATGGTTTGTTTAATTAAATCTCCTCCCAATATAAAATCCACAGATAATATTCCATCGTCCACGATATGTATCATTGTCAAATAAGTTTCGCTGTCAATTACTAACTCAGCTTCAAATTACCTCTTTGTTGGTAGACATTTAGCTCCACCTCCACTGAATACTATTCGTTCATCCCTTAGATTTTTGATACCAACCAACATTTACAATTTTTTCTGGGACATGATGTTTATATCAATCCCACTGAAATGTGTCTTTGCCAAACAACAACACTTTCTTCATGGCTTTCAACAACAATAACGGAACATCCTTTTCCGTTACCAAATTTCTAATCTTCGTTGGTTCTCTTTGTGGAACTCATTTTTTTCTCGATGTCCTCTGTCCCCACAATTATAACACTTCGGTCCACGTTGGGTTCTGTGCTTAAAGTTCTTATCTTGGTGGTTTAGTGAATTATTGCTTGGCGGATCTTGCTTCCTTATTTTGAGTTTAATTTTTTCACAAACTTTTAGTTTTCTTTAAACTCAACTAAACTCACAGCACCATACAGCACAACCTTATTATGTTCATTATCAGTAATACCATTAAAGCGATATTCAATAGTAGCCGTGGCCTCCAAACTCCCCGTCTTACCAAGTTCACTCATAACAATTAGCTATTTAGTAAACAATTCATTATCTTTCTTTCTACGATCTGCCAGGCGTTTATGAATCAAAACTGAATTAGTACCGTCGGAAATTCCTTTCTTAAAAACCGAATTAAATTTTCCTAATCATCAATCTCATTTGGAATTCTCAAACTCGCTTTTGCAGTCCCGATTAAACGCTGCTTCGTATACACCGTTGTTTGATTTTCATCCCCAAATTATTCAGCGGTATTCAGGTATGGTATTTATTCAATTTCCAAATCGCCCAACTCGGATGTGTTTTCTTTGTTTCTCATGCTCAGAGAGCATCAAAAGCCAGTACGATATAACTGGAAGACCACAATCAACCATAGCGGTCCCTAAAGTTAATACTACTGATAATAACGTCGAAATAACGGTTTAGTACTCCATTCGAGCGGTGCATCTTAGAAAGTGGCTTTTCTTTTCCCGCATATCCAATTCAGTACTTAATGAACAGTTCCGTAAACTATACTGATAAAGATCGCAAATACTGACGATCTATATGCCCAACGCATAGTGCCGGAACCAAGCTTAAGCATGAAAAGGGGGCTTACGAGCGAACACAAGTTTAAGAAAAATATCGTCTTTTTCGTTATCACGTTTATGTAATCGTTTCTGTTGGTCTTTTGCAGAAAAATAATCTTAGTAAACTTTTCCACAAATTATGACTATAGAGCAGGTCACATATGATTACGTATCGTGTAACATCAATATCTCAGTTGAAGATTTTCAAAGCACCATCAACTCTACTCTGTGACCATGTGACCAGCAGAACTGTTTGTCAAGGAATTTGATTGGTGCCAAAAAAGACTTTTTTTCAGTCACTCGGATAACTTCTTTCAATTCTTAGAGTGGCTAATAAAAATGGCTAAATAATACTGTATTTTTGTTTGAACCGAAAATAATATCCTGGATTAAAGCTACAAGACTGCCTGGTGCATCGGTAATAACATTAACTCAGTGACAAAGTTGTATAAAAAATTCAGTTACAATCCATAACCAACGAGATTCGATATGCAGAGAACTCTTCAACGTAGTGCGCATGGTCACATGATAACTTCATTAAAAAAAACTGCAGGAGCAGGGAAGGCATCCCAGATTGCTTTTGACGTCACCTGCTTTGTTGACTGGCTCTAAAATGTAATTAATTTTATAACTAACATAACATCTTCAAATGGCTGTTACATGCCCATTTAAAGATGTAGTTAAATTCAAACGAGTTTTATCAAGAAGATAGATTGTTGACTAATCTGAGTTCTGAATAATCGTTGCGTTGCTGACACCCACTTTGGAGATAAGGTATCACCTATCGCAACTTCACTTTACGATTTTTCAAAATTATTTTGTGTACTTTTTATCTTTTCTGGATTACTGCCGACAGTTACTTTCGAAGGAGCAGGCAGAGTCTCTGCAACACTTATCCAGCCATTGTTTCGCTTCAACGGTATTTTTCCTACCAAAAACAGTGTTTAATCAACACACGAAATTCATTGTGTCCCATTGTCCATTGTAGTAACTTGTAAACTAATGGTCGGATTTTTATAAAATTTTGATACAAATCGTTTGAAGGTTGGTACTTCCTAAAAACTATCTAAGTTTTTTATTAGATGCGCGATCTATGTATTAGGCTTGGGACTTATTGACCGACGAATTACATTGCCTCTTCTTATTAGTGGTTGGGCACTAATAAGCACTCATACTCTACTTATCTTTAGATACAGATTTCTTTGTTACTGGTATATCATCCATACATAAATAAGAAAACGAAATGAGAATATAGGGGAAGCATGGAATATGTATCTTTGTAAAACAAGATTATTTTCCAAATTATTTTGTTACAAAAGTTGAACCTCTTGTGGATTCCTTTTGCAACTGTGCATAACAAATTTTCTTTAAATCTTATTTTTAACTTCATTGTATTCTTGTAATGTACAACATTAAAACATAAAATTCCGTTGCTTTAATTTCGACTGAGTACATAATTCTTTCTATACAGAACATTAATATTTTGGAAATAATTTTAATTTTTTTGGCTGTATAATTATTTTCGACAGTTTGACTTGTTGCAATGGGGCACGATGTAGTGAATGAAGGTGACTTGAGAAAACAATATAATATGCAGAATGGTCGCTTACTTTCACAAAATGAAATATTTTTATAGATCGAGGTCCGAAAAACTGATTTCCCAAATGGCATCTGCCGGTCTGTGTTCACAGAATGTAATTTAAATTTCCACTGTGTGAAATAAAAATTTCGTGTGAGTAAGTCAAACCTACTCGATTAATAATGAAAGAACATTTTCGTTTTGAATTTTTCACGGAACGAGAATGTATCCCCTGTGGCACTAGTCTGACTTTCACTGGGAATAAGGAATTGGCCGACAGTCCGGCTAACGAATATTTTCCAAGATTGAGGGATTATGTCTCAACTCCACCTCATATACAATTTCTAAAAAAATCACAAAAACTACTTTAAAGATGTTGTATAAGATAGCGGAAATTTCTCAGCGGAAAATAAAACATTTCGCTACTCGCCGCTAGTGGCAGCACAATCATAAAAGAGAATTTATTTTGTTATATTATTACCAGCAGAATTTTTTTATTCATTTTGTATCTCTTTTTCACTAAATAAAACATCCCAGCGGAATAAAACATTAACAGTGATCCTTAAAATGACAAATTGATTGATCTCCGATGTAAAGGAACTCATGGTATTGAAGTTTATACTAAATTTTACTAAAATCATTTAGTTTTATTTTAGTAAAAACTTCATCGCCCTATATACGGGATTGAACTTTTTACTAAATCTTACTAAATACCGCTTGCTATTCATTTGCATATATTCAGGCGCAAATATTTTACATCTTTTATAGTATCAAATATATTTTAATTTATTATTTTGATGTACAAATGTATTAAATAAGTAGTTAATTATTGTAAAGAATTTAGTTATTTAAAATAATATATTAATGTTTAAGTTTCGATTTAAAACCGTTTGACCGCAATTTATTTATTACCAAACATATAGTTGTGTTAAATGAACAAACAGCTAGGCTAAATTACCATCTGCCACACAGTATGTTAGCAAATTAGTAATACTGTAACTGTAAATAATTTCAAGACAATCCCTTGAGGTTTACTACCCCTACGCTCTAAATAACTGAAAATAGCGATTATTTATTAAGCTTAATCGTCAATTCATTGAAGAATACTAAAGGTAGTTCCGCCAAATTACCATCGGGCTCACACTATTTTTACGTTAACTTATTAGTAATACTGTAAGTGTAAACTATTTCAAAACAATCCCTTGAGGTTTACTACCCCTACGCGCTAAATAACTGAAAATAGCGATTATTTATTAAGTTTCATCGTCAATACATCGAAGAATACTAAAGGTTGTTCCGCCAAATTACCATCGGTCTCACACTATTTTTACGTTAGCTTATTAGTAATACTGTAAGTGTAAACAATTTCCAAACAATCCCTTGAGGTTTACTACCCCTACGCTATAAATAACTGAAAATAGCGATTATTTATTAAGCTTAATCGTCAATACATTGAAGAATACTTAAGGTAGTTCCGCCAAATTACCATCGGTCTCACACTATTTTTACGTTAGCTTATTAGTAATACTGTAACTGTAAAAAATGTCAAAACAATCCCTTGAGGTTTACTACCCCTACGCTCTAAATAACTGAAAATAGCGATTATTTATTAAGTTTCATCGTCAATACATTGAAGAACACTAAAGGTAGTTCCGCCAAATTACCATCGGTCTCACACTATTTTTACGTTAGCTTATTAGTAATACTGTAAGTGTAAACTATTTCAAGACAATCCCTTGAGGTTTACTACCCCTACGCTATAAATAACTGAAAATAGCGATTATTTATTAAGTTTCATCGTCAATACATTGAAGAACACTAAAGGTAGTTCCGCCAAATTACCATCGGTCTCACACTATTTTTACGTTAGCTTATTAGTAATACTGTAACTGTAAAAAATATCAAAACAATCCCTTGAGGTTTACTACCCCTACACTCTAAATAACTGAAAATAGCGATTATTTATTAAGTTTAAACGTCAATTCATTGAAGAATACTTAGTTAGGCGTAGTTCCGCCGATTAAACTTAATAAATAATCGCTATTTTCAGTTATTTAGAGTGTAGGGGTAGTAAACCTCAAGGGATTGTTTTGATATTTT
The DNA here is from genome assembly GCA_963691935.1 of Nephrotoma guestfalica. Taxonomy (NCBI): domain Eukaryota; kingdom Metazoa; phylum Arthropoda; class Insecta; order Diptera; family Tipulidae; genus Nephrotoma; species Nephrotoma guestfalica. Next base: position 31,374,297 of record OY829913.1, on the reverse strand, counting down.
TTACAGTTACAGTATTACTAATAAGCTAACGTAGAAATAGTGTGAGACCGATGGTAATTTGGCGGAACTACCTTAAGTATTCTTTAATGTATTGACGATTAAGCTTAATAAATAATCGCTATTTTCAGTTATTTATAGCGTAGGGGTAGTAAACCTCAAGGGATTGTTTTGACATTTTTTACACTTACAGTATTACTAATAAGCTAACGTAAAACTAGTGTGAGACCGATGGTAATTTGGCGGAACTACCTTAAGTATTCTTCAATGTATTGACGATTAAGCTTAATAAATAATCGCTATTTTCAGTTATTTATAGCGTAGGGGTAGTAAACCTCAAGGGATTGTCTTGAAATAGTTTACACTTACAGTATTACTAATAAGTTAACGTAAAAATAGTGTGAGACCGATGGTAATTTGGCGGAACTACCTTAAGTATTCTTTAATGTATTGACGATTAAGCTTAATAAATAATCGCTATTTTCAGTTATTTAGAGCGTAGGGGTAGTAAACCTCAAGGGATTGTTTTGAAATTGTTTACACTTACAGTATTACTAATAAGCTAACGTAAAACTAGTGTGAGACCGATGGTAATTTGGCGGAACAACCTTTAGTATTCTTCAATGTATTGACGATGAAACTTAATAAATAATCGCTATTTTCATTTATTTAGAGCGTAGGGGTAGTAAACCTCAAGGGATTGTCTTGAAATAGTTTACACTTACAGTATTACTAATAAGTTAACGTAAAAATAGTGTGAGACCGATGGTAATTTGGCGGAACTACCTTTAGTATTCTTCAATGAATTGACGATTAAGCTTAATAAATAATCGCTATTTTCAGTTATTTAGAGTGTAGGGGTAGTAAACCTCAAGGGATTGTTTGGAAATTGTTTACACTTACAGTATTACTAATAAGTTAACGTAAAAATAGTGTGAGACCGATGGTAATTTGGCGGAACTACCTTAAGTATTCTTCAATGTATTGACGATTAAACTTAATAAATAATCGCTATTTTCAGTTATTTAGAGTGTAGGGGTAGTAAACCTCAAGGGATTGTTTTGATATTTTTTACAGTTACAGTATTACTAATAAGCTAACGTAAAAATAGTGTGAGCCCGATGGTAATTTGGCGGAACTACCTTTAGTATTCTTCGATGTATTGACGATGAAACTTAATAAATAATCGCTATTTTCAGTTATTTAGAGCGTAGGGGTAGTAAACCTCAAGGGATTGTTTTGATATTTTTTACCGTTACAGTATTACTAATAAGTTAACGTAAAAATAGTGTGAGACCGATGGTAATTTGGCGGAACTACCTTTAGTATTCTTCAATGAATTGACGATTAAGCTTAATAAATAATCGCTATTTTCAGTTATTTAGAGCGTAGGGGTAGTAAACCTCAAGGGACTGTCTTGAAATAGTTTACACTTACAGTATTACTAATAAGTTAACGTAAAAATAGTGTGAGACCGATGGTAATTTGGCGGAACTACCTTTAGTATTCTTCAATGAATTGACGATTAAACTTAATAAATAATCGCTATTTTCAGTTATTTAGAGCGTAGGGGTAGTAAACCTGAAGGGATTGTTTTGATATTTTTTACAGTTACAGTATTACTAATAAGCTAACGTAAAAATAGTGTGAGCCCGATGGTAATTTGGCGGAACTACCTTTAGTATTCTTCAATGAATTGACGATTAAACTTAATAAATAATCGCTATTTTCAGTTATTTAGAGTGTAGGGGTAGTAAACCTCAAGGGATTGTTTTGACATTTTTTTACAGTTACAGTATTACTAATAAGTTAACGTAGAAATAGTGTGAGACCGATGGTAATTTGGCGGAACTACCTTTAGTATTCTTCAATGAATTGACGATTAAACTTAATAAATAATCGCTATTTTCAGTTATTTAGAGTGTAGGGGTAGTAAACCTCAAGGGATTGTTTTGATATTTTTTACAGTTACAGTATTACTAATAAGCTAACGTAAAAATAGTGTGAGACCGATGGTAATTTGGCGGAACTACCTTTAGTATTCTTCAATGAATTGACGATTAAACTTAATAAATAATCGCTATTTTCAGTTATTTAGAGCGTAGGGGTAGTAAACCTGAAGGGATTGTTTTGATATTTTTTACAGTTACAGTATTACTAATAAGCTAACGTAAAAATAGTGTGAGCCCGATGGTAATTTGGCGGAACTACCTTTAGTATTCTTCAATGAATTGACGATTAAACTTAATAAATAATCGCTATTTTCAGTTATTTAGAGTGTAGGGGTAGTAAACCTCAAGGGATTGTTTTGATATTTTTTACAGTTACAGTATTACTAATAAGCTAACGTAGAAATAGTGTGAGACCGATGGTAATTTGGCGGAACAACCTTTAGTATTCTTCAATGTATTGACGATGAAACTTAATAAATAATCGCTATTTTCAGTTATTTAGAGCGTAGGGGTAGTAAACCTCAAGGGACTGTCTTGAAATAGTTTACACTTACAGTATTACTAATAAGCTAACGTAAAACTAGTGTGAGACCGATGGTAATTTGGCGGAACAACCTTTAGTATTCTTCAATGTATTGACGATGAAACTTAATAAATAATCGCTATTTTCAGTTATTTAGAGCGTAGGGGTAGTAAACCTCAAGGGATTGTCTTGAAATAGTTTACACTTACAGTATTACTAATAAGTTAACGTAAAAATAGTGTGAGACCGATGGTAATTTGGCGGAACTACCTTTAGTATTCTTCAATGAATTGACGATTAAGCTTAATAAATAATCGCTATTTTCAGTTATTTAGAGTGTAGGGGTAGTAAACCTCAAGGGATTGTTTGGAAATTGTTTACACTTACAGTATTACTAATAAGTTAACGTAAAAATAGTGTGAGACCGATGGTAATTTGGCGGAACTACCTTAAGTATTCTTCAATGTATTGACGATTAAACTTAATAAATAATCGCTATTTTCAGTTATTTAGAGTGTAGGGGTAGTAAACCTCAAGGGATTGTTTTGATATTTTTTACAGTTACAGTATTACTAATAAGCTAACGTAGAAATAGTGTGAGACCGATGGTAATTTGGCGGAACTACCTTAAGTATTCTTCGATGTATTGACGATGAAACTTAATAAATAATCGCTATTTTCAGTTATTTAGAGCGTAGGGGTAGTAAACCTCAAGGGATTGTCTTGAAATAGTTTACACTTACAGTATTACTAATAAGCTAACGTAGAAATAGTGTGAGACCGATGGTAATTTGGCGGAACAACCTTTAGTATTCTTCAATGTATTGACGATGAAACTTAATAAATAATCGCTATTTTCAGTTATTTAGAGCGTAGGGGTAGTAAACCTCAAGGGATTGTTTTGATATTTTTTACCGTTACAGTATTACTAATAAGTTAACGTAAAAATAGTGTGAGACCGATGGTAATTTGGCGGAACTACCTTTAGTATTCTTCAATGAATTGACGATTAAGCTTAATAAATAATCGCTATTTTCAGTTATTTAGAGCGTAGGGGTAGTAAACCTCAAGGGACTGTCTTGAAATAGTTTACACTTACAGTATTACTAATAAGTTAACGTAAAAATAGTGTGAGACCGATGGTAATTTGGCGGAACTACCTTTAGTATTCTTCAATGAATTGACGATTAAACTTAATAAATAATCGCTATTTTCAGTTATTTAGAGCGTAGGGGTAGTAAACCTGAAGGGATTGTTTTGATATTTTTTACAGTTACAGTATTACTAATAAGCTAACGTAAAAATAGTGTGAGCCCGATGGTAATTTGGCGGAACTACCTTTAGTATTCTTCAATGAATTGACGATTAAACTTAATAAATAATCGCTATTTTCAGTTATTTAGAGTGTAGGGGTAGTAAACCTCAAGGGATTGTTTTGACATTTTTTACAGTTACAGTATTACTAATAAGTTAACGTAGAAATAGTGTGAGACCGATGGTAATTTGGCGGAACTACCTTTAGTATTCTTCAATGAATTGACGATTAAACTTAATAAATAATCGCTATTTTCAGTTATTTAGAGTGTAGGGGTAGTAAACCTCAAGGGATTGTTTTGATATTTTTTACAGTTACAGTATTACTAATAAGCTAACGTAAAAATAGTGTGAGACCGATGGTAATTTGGCGGAACTACCTTTAGTATTCTTCAATGAATTGACGATTAAACTTAATAAATAATCGCTATTTTCAGTTATTTAGAGCGTAGGGGTAGTAAACCTGAAGGGATTGTTTTGATATTTTTTACAGTTACAGTATTACTAATAAGCTAACGTAAAAATAGTGTGAGCCCGATGGTAATTTGGCGGAACTACCTTTAGTATTCTTCAATGAATTGACGATTAAACTTAATAAATAATCGCTATTTTCAGTTATTTAGAGTGTAGGGGTAGTAAACCTCAAGGGATTGTTTTGATATTTTTTACAGTTACAGTATTACTAATAAGCTAACGTAGAAATAGTGTGAGACCGATGGTAATTTGGCGGAACAACCTTTAGTATTCTTCAATGTATTGACGATTAAACTTAATAAATAATCGCTATTTTCAGTTATTTAGCGCGTAGGGGTAGTAAACCTCAAGGGATTGTTTTGATATTTTTTACAGTTACAGTATTACTAATAAGCTAACGTAAAAATAGTGTGAGACCGATGGTAATTTGGCGGAACTACCTTAAGTATTCTTCAATGTATTGACGATGAAACTTAATAAATAATCGCTATTTTCAGTTATTTAGAGCGTAGGGGTAGTAAACCTCAAGGGATTGTTTTGATATTTTTTACACTTACAGTATTACTAATAAGTTAACGTAAAAATAGTGTGAGACCGATGTTAATTTGGCGAAACTACCTTTAGTATTCTTCAATGAATTGACGATTAAACTTAATAAATAATCGCTATTTTCAGTTATTTATAGCGTAGGGGTAGTAAACCTCAAGGGATTGTCTTGAAATAGTTTACACTTACAGTATTACTAATAAGCTAACGTAAAAATAGTGTGAGATCGATGGTAATTTGGCGGAACTACCTTTAGTATTCTTCAATGAATTGACGATTAAACTTAATAAATAATCGCTATTTTCAGTTATTTAGCGCGTAGGGGTAGTAAACCTCAAGGGATTGTTTTGACATTTTTTACAGTTACAGTATTACTAATAAGTTAACGTAGAAATAGTGTGAGACCGATGGTAATTTGGCGGAACTACCTTTAGTATTCTTCAATGAATTGACGATTAAACTTAATAAATAATCGCTATTTTCAGTTATTTAGAATGTAGGGGTAGTAAACCTCAAGGGATTGTTTTGATATTTTTTACAGTTACAGTATTACTAATAAGCTAACGTAAAAATAGTGTGAGACCGATGGTAATTTGGCGGAACTACCTTAAGTATTCTTCAATGTATTGACGATTAAGCTTAATAAATAATCGCTATTTTCAGTTATTTATAGCGTAGGGGTAGTAAACCTCAAGGGATTGTTTGGAAATTGTTTACACTTACAGTATTACTAATAAGCTAACGTAAAAATAGTGTGAGACCGATGGTAATTTGGCGGAACAACCTTTAGTATTCTTCGATGTATTGACGATGAAACTTAATAAATAATCGCTATTTTCAGTTATTTAGCGCGTAGGGGTAGTAAACCTCAAGGGATTGTTTTGAAATTGTTTACACTTACAGTATTACTAATAAGCTAACGTAAAAATAGTGTGAGACCGATGGTAATTTGGCGGAACTACCTTTAGTATTCTTCGATGTATTGACGATGAAACTTAATAAATAATCGCTATTTTCAGTTATTTAGCGCGTAGGGGTAGTAAACCTCAAGGGATTGTTTTGAAATTGTTTACACTTACAGTATTACTAATAAGCTAACGTAGAAATAGTGTGAGACTGATGGTAATTTGGCGGAACTACCTTTAGTATTCTTCAATGAATTGACGATTAAACTTAATAAATAATCGCTATTTTCAGTTATTTAGAGTGTAGGGGTAGTAAACCTCAAGGGATTGTTTTGATATTTTTTACAGTTACAGTATTACTAATAAGCTAACGTAAAAATAGTGTGAGACCGATGGTAATTTGGCGGAACTACCTTAAGTATTCTTCAATGTATTGACGATGAAACTTAATAAATAATCGCTATTTTCAGTTATTTAGAGCGTAGGGGTAGTAAACCTCATGGGATTGTTTTGATATTTTTTACACTTACAGTATTGCTAATAAGTTAACGTAAAAATAGTGTGAGACCGATGTTAATTTGGCGAAACTACCTTTAGTATTCTTCAATGAATTGACGATTAAACTTAATAAATAATCGCTATTTTCAGTTATTTAGAGCGTAGGGGTAGTAAACCTCAAGGGATTGTCTTGAAATAGTTTACACTTACAGTATTACTAATAAGCTAACGTAAAAATAGTGTGAGATCGATGGTAATTTGGCGGAACTACCTTTAGTATTCTTCGATGTATTGACGATGAAACTTAATAAATAATCGCTATTTTCTGTTATTTAGCACGTAGGGGTAGTAAACCTCAAGGGATTGTTTTGAAATTGTTTACACTTACAGTATTACTAATAAGCTAACGTAGAAATAGTGTGAGACTGATGGTAATTTGGCGGAACTACCTTTAGTATTCTTCAATGTATTGACGATTAAACTTAATAAATAATCGCTATTTTCAGTTGTTTATACCGTAGGGGTAGTAAACCTCAAGGGATTGTTTTGAAATTGTTTACACTTACAGTATTACTAATAAGCTAACGTAGAAATAGTGTGAGACTGATGGTAATTTGGCGGAACTACCTTTAGTATTCTTCAATGAATTGACGATTAAACTTAATAAATAATCGCTATTTTCAGTTATTTATAGCGTAGGGGTAGTAAACCTCAAGGGATTGTTTGGAAATTGTTTACACTTACAGTATTACTAATAAGCTAACGTAAAAATAGTGTGAGACCGATGGTAATTTGGCGGAACAACCTTTAGTATTCTTCGATGTATTGACGATGAAACTTAATAAATAATCGCTATTTTCAGTTATTTAGCGCGTAGGGGTAGTAAACCTGAAGGGATTGTCTTGACATTTTTTACAGTTACAGTATTACAGTTGTCTATTGGTTGGTTGGATGGTTATTCTGTGTGATTTTCTATTTTTTTATCAAAGGCATGTTTGTTAATAAATAAATTATGGTCAATTAATTCTTAATTCTAAATCAATAAATTTACATAATTCGTCTTGATAAATTATCCTTTTTAAAATAATTAAATAATTATTTATTAAATTTTTAAATCATGTTGCAAAATAAATTATAATATATTTCATATTTGAAAAGAAATTAAATATTTGCCCCTGAATATATGCAATTGAATAGCATGTGACACTTAGTAAAATTTAGTAAAAAGTTCACTCGCGTAGGAACTCGGTAAATGAAATCTCGAAATTTAACAAAATTCCGTCTTTTCGCCATTCTAAAAGAATGACGATAAATTTGGATAAAAGTATTGATAGGGGTCCAAAACTTAGGACACAATTCTAGGATCTGTTCATGCTGGACTAAACTAAGCCATTTCATAACTAATAATTTTCAAAATTTAAATTTTTTTATTAGTTTAATTTCAGTTTTTGACCGATATCTCAAAAACTTCCACTAGTAACCAATACATTCGGTTGTTTTTCTAATAGCTTAGGTCATGCTGAGACTACGAGGAAAATTTGGGGAAAATTAATGGATTAGAAATTTCACTATAATTTTTTGATTTTCTGCTGCTGTATAAGTTATTTTCAGTTTTTGGCCGATATCTCAAAAACTTCCAATACTTTCGGTATTGATTAAAATTTTCCCCAAATTTTCCTCGTAGTCTCAGTATGACCTAAGTAAGCTATTAGAAAAACAACTGAAAGTATTGATTACTAGTGGAAGTTTTTGAGATATTGACCAAAAACTGAAAATAAACTAATAAAAAAATTTAAATTTTCAAAAGTATTGGTTATGAAATGGCCAAGTTTAGTCCAGCATGAACAGATTCTATAATTTTGTCCTAAATTTTGGACCCCTGATCAATACTTTTATCCAAATTTCATCGTCATTCTTTTATAATGGCGGAAAGACGGAATATTGTTAAATATCAAGATTTAATTTACCGAGTTCCTTTACTTCGGAGATCAATCAATTTGTCATTTTAAGGATCACCTTTAATATTTTATTTCGCTGGGATGTTTTATTTAGTGAAAAAAGAGATACAAAATGAATAAAAAATTTCCGCTGGTAATTATATAACAAAAATAATTCTCTTTTGTGATTGTGCTGCCACTTGCGGCGAGTGGTAAAAGCTCTTATTTTCCGCTAAGAAATTTCCGCTAATTTATACAGCATACTTTAAAGCATCCTCCATCACTAGATATAAGCCTAAAGTCCGGCCAACGACTATTGAGTTTGGACGTCTATATCTCAACTCCACCGTATTGATTTTTTTTTAAATTACAGAAATTATTTTAAATTTTCCTCTATCACCAGAACAAAAGCCGATTGTCCGGCAAACTAATAGATGCTGGATTTGACGGAATTTATCCAATTTAAAAAATTAGCTGCATTGGTCAGATCATATCGTCCTGCCGCCGATGATTGACTAGCGAAACTGTTGCAATCGTTTCCTGTCAATCGAAAACTTCCCTCGTCAAGTTTAATAAAAATCGAGTTAGCCGAAAAAAAATTTAATGGGAAACCTTATGGCTCGATAAATTGTAATTGCGTTGTTTACGTTATGTTATTGTGGCATTTCGAAAAAAACTTGCAATTCTTGTTAATAAATGTTTTCTACTACAGATCAAATAAATTGTAACTGTATGAGTGTTTGTATTTCGTAATGTATGTATATTTAATGCTGTATAAGATAGCAGAACATTTTCAGTAGAAAATTAGTTTTTGATATTCACCGCTAGAGGCAGCTCAGCTCTATCACATAAAAGAATTTTCTGTTAATACTTTTATAAACCAGCAGAAAATTTAAGATTTATGAAGTTCAAAAAAATATATTGTTAAACGTTATGAAGCGAGAAAAGTTAATTTTGGTTAAAAAAACGATTTGCGTATATACAGGGTGGTCATCATTGTCACTCATTTTGTGATGAAAAGTCAAAATTTTGTATCGATAAGGAAAGGCACTTCTATGCCATTTATGTATGAAAAACAATATTGCTTCGTGAATAACATGAGGATTCTCTGCTCCCCAAATTCGACAATTTCGACATTGACGTACCCATTAAGATGAAAATGAGCTTTATCGCTAAATATGATTTTTGAAAACCTTCATTTCGTTATAGCAAATGACGACGACTTAAACGGTCTAGTGGCTTCAATTTTTGAGTTAGTTGAATTTTTAATGGATGAAAATGAATATCATCATGCAAAATGCGTCGTACTGGGGTTAGTTGGTTGATGTGCTTAGTTCATTACGAACACTTTCACTGACAGCTGCCACTGTATCAGGAGTACTAACTGGATGAACATCTTGATACGGTCCACGACCTTCTACTGAAACAGTTTCTTCACAATGATCAATAATTTTGCCAATTGTACGATAACTAGGACGTCCATGTCGGCCAAAACTCTTACGTAATTTACGAAATGTTGTTGTTTTTGAACGATTATTTTCATAATAAATTTGAACAATCAAAATGTGTTGTTCTGTTGTTAGCGACTCCATGATATAAATGACATATTTATGACTTTTCATTTTCCAAATAATTTTTTAGAACAGATGACATTAAGTACTAAAATTCGTCAATTTAAAAAAGAACAAACAGGTGGCTCACCCTGTACACGGACTCTCAAAATATACTGAAATTGCCATAATTATCATTTCATCATTTCATAATCGTCATTTTAATGTGAAATGTTTCGGGTTTTTTAACAAAGGAGTTAGAAAAACCCCTCCTATTCTGGGAATCGTAATTGGCGTCAGTAGCGTTCCACAAATATTTAAAGTCATTTTAATGTGATATATTTTAAGTTTTATAACAAAAGTGTTAGAAACGCCCCTCTGGAACTACCATGGCTTAAGTATTTATGATGACCTTTATATACAAAAGCAACATAAGATTACGATTCTTAGTCATGTACATAGATCTTAATCCCAGCTATTATACAAACATAAACCCAGGGTAGTTACAGGGTTTTTTTTCTAATAATTTAAAAAACTGAAAATATTTCACATTAAAATAACTTTAAAAATTTATAGAGTGCTACTGATGCCGGTTATGATCCTTATATTGCTCTGGTTTATAGATTAAAATCCCAGCTATCATAAATGCATAAACCCAAGGTAGTTCCAGAAAGGTTTTCTAACACCATTGTTAAAAAACTGAAACCTTTCACATTAAAATAACATTTGACATTCATGAAGTTTTATTGACGCGGGAGATGTGTTTTGTTTTGCCATGTACTCGTTTTTGTATTATGATAATTATGGTAATTTCAGTCAGTAGTCCTTTTATATACACAAAAGTATATCAAAGAAAAATTAACTTTTTTCGTTTCAAACCGTTTAAATATAAATTTTTATTGTGTTTCATAAACCCTTTGATTTTTCAAAAAATTTCTTGTTTCTGACAGTGCTGCCTCTAATGGTGAATAGCAACAACACATTTTATCTGCTGGCAATTTTTAACTATGTTATACAGCATGCTTAATGTTAGAATATTTGTGTCACAAGTTTAGAGACGGCTTGGATGATTTTGGTGTAAATGATGAACCCGTTCAAGTGTTCCTCATTAAAAAGCTTTCCAGCACGAATGATTTTGATAACAATTGGCTTGGGAGCTCAATCAATTACTTGGGATTTTAGTTAGAAAAAGTTTGGAGTTTGGATTTCGGGTAAATTCATTTAGAGTCGGAGTAGTTTTCCGCTGGGTCAAAGTTAATTTTTAAAACTTTATTGCCTTTGAACGGAGCTTTGATATCATTTAAAAACTATTTTCGACACGAATGGTTTTGTTAAAAATTGGTAAGGAGGCTTATTTGTTGGGTATTTGCGGTGGGCCCTAATTTCGAAAAATTCGTGTAAGATGTCTGCAAGGGCGGCGTTAATATTTATTGTTTTTTCGTTTCAAACCTTTTTGTTAATTAATAGTGAAGTAGGGGGTTTCGAGTGCTAACAAGCGATTGGTTCACCGCCGATGTTAAGGTCCAGATCCGTTTTCCAAAATTCGAATAACAAATGCGTAATTTTCGTTAGAAACCAAGATGATTTGAAAAGTGAGGAAGTAAATGACATTTATTTATTTGTACGGTCGACGATGTTATTAATTTAACAGCTGATGTCTCTTTTATTGGAGCCAAAGAGAAAGTGCATACAGGTATATATTTAAAATAATGTAAAGCCATAAGTATTTATATTGTTGCAAAATATTTATGAAAAAGCAAAATACAATTCACATTTTATTACGCCTGTCTTACCCCATTTTAGAGGTCCTTTGAAGCGGCTACTAAAACTCATTTTTTACAGTACATATCAAAGTCGCATTTGAAATTTGAAGCAATAATCGATGTGCTAGGCCAAATTGAATTAATTTTGAATTAAAATGTACACTAAACGCTACATACAATAGCAGGTGAAGATCCAACCTTTAATGTTAGAGAAAATTAGAGAAAATTGCAATTTTCGTAATTCTGCATAGCCGTCATTTATTTAACAGAATTCATTTTAAAAGTTGTTTTTTCTTAATTGGACTAAAGTTAGTTTTCTAAAATTAATTTGATAAGCTTCATATTCGATAAAGTTGCAATCATTACAATGTAACAGAGTTTTAAATTTTTTATTTGCAAAGCTTTTCACGAACCATCATTCAAGCCTTTTATGATTTTATTAGATTTTCAATAAATCTTCCGATACTGTTGAGATAAATGGTAGCGTTCAGGATAATATAAAATGTAATGGATTTAATGTTCATGCAAACACCCATCGATAAAGATACGTGATTGAAATCTTTATGAAATGAGGGAAGGAAAATTTTATTGACGGTATAAATCTTTAAGAATAAAATTTATAAATTTTTTATCACAATATACTGATTATCTGAATATACCTGAATAATCTTGAGTCTAGCGTGACTTGAAAATAAATGAGCGAATGGCGAAGATCGGAATTGGAGTTTCTCATTTAAACATATCCCCAAATGATTTTTATAATCGTGACAACTCCATCCAAATTAATTCACTGTTATGACATGCAGCATTTTTAATTTATCATAATATAATTATGATTGGGTATACATGTATGTAGGTACATATGTAGCATAAACCGAAAATAAAATTTTCTAATATCACTTGGGAAAATTGCTAAAAAATATTTTTTTTTCGAAACATCAAAACAGCAACAATTAATGATAATCACGCATCTTTCAAATCGCCACACGTAAATAAATTATGTACTTATTTGTATATAACATGTGTGTAAATAATTACATACATTACGTCAACCATAAATATTTTTCATTAGCGTAAAATTATTTTTTTTGTGAGATGTCTAGTGCTCCACGAATATGGAATGATCTCATATAAGCACACGAACCTAGACAAGTCAGATTAATTCGGGTGCTTATATCATTACGAAACTGATTAAATAAGCAAATTTATTAATTCCAAAATTATTTAAATTAAAATTGTCCAACAAATTAAATGATCGATTTTATGTGCGCACAGGGTGAAATGAAATTATAAATATTTTATCAAACATGTTAATAATAATGTGTGTATGATATGGGTGACATTAACATAAAAACAAGACATTCAATTTAATTTGTAGGTGTTTTTGCCGATAGGTAATCGATACCCGCTAATATTTAATGAGTTCGAACAATTATCTGTAATTACAGTTTTACATACCATGGTACGAGGGGTATAATGTGTGTCAAGTTATTTTACCACAATTATGGGTTGTTTAGTTTATTTAATCGGTTTTATCGTATGAAAGTCACTCATATATCGATTTCAATGTGAACAAGACAATACGATATACATAAGGGGCCAGCTTATTAATATTTAATTCTATTTGACATGTTCAAATTGTGAATTATAAACAAACTAACAAAAGAAATAATAGTGGTTCAGAACTATAGAAATTTATTTAATTCTTAAACCTAAGGGCCCGATTCTGAAAATGTAAAACTTCTATAGATGCAACTTTATAGAAATTGCTTAAAAAGAAAAAGATACAGTGTTTTAAAAAATGCTAGTTACAAATTTTAGACTTTTCGTTGCTGTCATCAAACTGCAGTCCATTTTAAAATATGCCGTCAAATTCGATGGTGGCACTCGAATATTGAAATAAATTCGCGTTATAAATAAAATTTGCAATGTTTGTATATCATAAAAATATTGAATTTTATGTAAATTAATGCAGAAATAAATAAAAATAAGGATGCATTGTACAGTTGTCAAACAACATATTAGTACAGTTGGCGGCATTCGTTTGTATACCTTAAGAACAATATTTTTTCTGTGTAAATCGCGGCAAACTATTTGCTTCGACTGTACGTGTATGAATTGCACTATCAACCTTTAGGCGTATATAAGAAAAGTCTATAACAAATAAATTTTGAGCTTTTAGACTCAAAAACTACAATTGGCATTCGATTCAACTTTTGTTGGTATGAAGATACTATTGGTTACAAGTTATTCGCTATCGAAATCTTGATATGTAACTTTACGTCATCAAATTTCGTGCTGAAAAAGTTAAAGAACAAATCTTTCGATTATACAGCCGAGTTACATTTTATGAATACTCGGAAATGTTACAGTTACGGAGCTTACGTACAGTTTGTGAATTAGACCAAAAATTGCCAAAACCTGCATAACGTAACTCTGTTCTAATTATTTATAGTGGTTGAACGATTCCGTTCTGATTACAGTCTTTATGCACTTCCAATAGAATTAGTGCCCAAAAAATTTAAGAACGACCAATTATCTTAAAGAGGTTCTGGACATTTTGGTTAACGTCGCTCAATAATTGTTGAGAATATAACATGCATAATAATCAGTCTGAAACCAATGTAAACATGGAATTAAATTTTTTTTACCCTAGTGAACCGATTCCAACCAAATCAGTATTGGTTTTAGGGTGCAATTATTCGTCGTGCAATGTACGAGTAGTGTTCATGACTCTGTGTTCAGAAACACAATTTTCTCTGCTCGTCTTCACTACACGGACTGATTCATTTAGAGTTACCCAGAGAGCAACGCGAGGAGGTAAAGGATATTTTTTTAAGCCCGGTAGAACTTGAAATTGTAAAAAATAATACAAACAATTAAATCGTAATCAAAATTTTTTTTTATTCGAAAGATCAATACATGGCATTGATATTTGAAAATGATTTCGGCCATATGAACACCGCGGCTGTTCTTGACCAAACGCATTCTGGACGTTCAATTTTGAGCCACTTTTTCGAGCACTGCTGGCTGTATGTCACGAATAACATGAACAAGGCTGGCCTTCAAGGCGTCAATTGTCGCTGGTTTATCAGGATAAACCAGTGACTTCACCCCATCCTGTTGAAACCACATCTCGTCCGAATCAATGTCATCCATATTTTCAAACAAAAAATCATTGATCATGGTGCGGTAACGGTGTCCATTGACCGTAACACGATCCCCGGCCCGATTTTCAAAGTAAATTTTAATAATTTCGTAGCGTTGTTCAAGCGTGAGTCTATTCATGATGATTTGCCAGAGTATACTGAGATCTGCCAGAGTATATTTTTCATAAAAATTAAATTTTTTGTTTTATTTTTTACAATTTCAAGTTTCATCAGGCTTAAAAAAACACCCGTTGTGAATCTAAGACTTTGCTCTCCGAGCGTTAACACAATGTAGGTAATTTTATTATGTTATAGTGTTTTGAATTTTCACACAAAACTTTTTGAGCTTTCTGCCCAAAACTATTTTTCTCGGCAATTTGAATGTGTGTGTGTCTGGATGTTTAGATGACTGTACACAACTTTTTTCGTCAATCTTCTCTATTCTCATTTGAATTTTGTTGTAATGGATCCGATTTCGTAAATTGAAAATTTCGACATATCTCCCCGTTTCAAGGTTCCTAGTGTACCTAACATACCGACGCCAAACGAATTTCATTCGACGCATAATTGCGTTTTGAGTGGACTAACCTCTAGTCCCTTAGGGCATACAATGGGAAGTTCGAAGCGTGGTTTTACCCACACTTATTTTTTTTAATTCGGAGAGTTGAAAAGCTTTTTGGCTCCCTACCTCTAGGGGGTCGGATATAACGACATTACTTTACATTATATCCAAATACTCGTGTAGTTTATCGTTTGAAAGATATTGGATCAGACACAAATTTGACGATACCACTTTAGTTCATAAGTACACCGTTTTGGCGCTGATACAGCTAATTTTACGTTTATCATACAATATTACTTGTCGTATTTAACTGGCCTTAAAGAATGCTGTAAATTTTACTGCAGCACCTTAGCACCTTAGTAGACAGTTAGTACACAGTTGCGGAGCTGGAATCATGTGGAAAACAGTTTGAAAGGACTTGGAAAAGCAATCATTTTGTTATTACCATTTGGCAATGGTAGCACATTGGTGGTTAAAGCACATTAGTACTCTAAATTATCAATTGAATCACTGCTAATACAGGGTGGGCCATACGTCACTGAACATTTTATTTTTGATATAATTTTTTTATTTTGTATTTTTTCCCTTTTTATTTTTCAGTATTTAAAACAACGTTTGGGTGATTCAGGAACCATGTATACGATAGAGGAACGAGCAAAAATTGTTGAGTTTTATTTTGCTAGTCAAAATTAAATAATTCAAACCCAAAGAAAATTTCGAAATTTTTTTAACAGCAGAAATGCACCATCACGGAATAAAGTACGCAATCTAGTCGCTCGTTTTCAGTGATCGGGATCTGTTAGTGACTTATCCCGGAGCACAGATAATATTGAACGAATTCGGGAGAGTGTAAATGAGAACCCTGAAACATCGACTTGTAAACGTGTCACTCAGCTTCAAATGTTCAGAACTTCACTGCGTAGAATAATGAAAAAAAATGTATGCTGTTTCCGTACAAGATACAAACGGTACATGCAATTTTGCCAGATGACTACGCAACGCGCTTAAGATTTTGTGCAAAATTGACCGAACTATTAACGGATGATCCTGATTTTATGAAAACAATTATAATGACCGATGGAGCACATTTCCATTTAAGTGGTTATGTTAATAAGCAAAATTTTAGAATCTGGGGCACTGAAAACCCAAAAGTGGTTCAACTGCATCCGTTGCATCCACTTAGAGTCACAGTTTGGTGCGGAATATCAACAGACAAGATCTACGGCCCGTACTTCTTCCAAGACGAAGATGGCGACGCATTGACTGTAAATGGTGAGCGTTACAGGGCTATGTTAGAAAATTTATTGTTTCCTGAACTAGATGATACTCAAGAAAAGTGGTTTCAACAAGATGGAGCTATGTCCCATACTGCAAGGGAAACAACGAATTTGGTGCGAACAATTTGTGGTAACCATATCGTTTCACGACTTAACACCACCAGATTTTTTTTGTAGGGATTTTTTAATGATCGTGTATACGCAAATAAACCGCAAGAACTGCAACAACTATAAGACACCATAATATATGAAATTATTGCGATTGATCAACCAGTCTTGGCTTCAATTATGGACCAGGTACAGTAAAGAGCAGCAGCTTGCGAAGAGGCTGATGGCAGGCATCTAACAGCTATTATGATTAAAACTATCTTTTGTAATCAAATTTATTCATTTTCAATAAAACATAAAAAAATTATATCAGAAATACAATGTTCAGTGACTTATGGCCCACCCTGCATATACATTTTCCACATTCTGATATGCGTGTGGCATATCGCCAAACGAAACAAAAAAACTGTTCACCAATTATTTCACAAATTCATCGTTTTGGCACTGGTAGCATAGATCTTGACGAATGCCACAAATTTAGTGGAAACACTTTAGTACTCGCAACACTACCGTTGTGGCGCTGGAATCAGTTACAGTTTGCTCTTTATAATATAATCATGTGCCATGTCGTGTGAAATGGATTTGAACAAGCAACAGTTTTGTTACCAGTACTTTAGTTCACAAATTCGCCGCTTTAGCGCTGGTGACAAATTAATCCTTGATAAAACTTGTTAAAGCCGATTTGATCAATTATGATCGTAAATTGATTCTGTATAAGATAGCGGAAATTTCTCAGCAGAAAATAAGAGATTTCGCTACTCGCCGCAAGTGGCAGCACCATCACAACAGAGAATTTATTTTGTTATAAAATAATTACCAGCGGAAATTTTTTATTCATTTTGTATCTTTTTTTTTACTAAATAAAACATTCCAGCGGAAAGAAAATATTAAAAATGATCCTTTAAATGACAAATTGATTGATCTCCGAAGTAAAGGAACTCGGTTTAATGAAATCTTGAAATTTAACAATATTCCATCTTTCCGCCATTCTAAAAGAATGACGATGATATTTGGATAATAGTATTGATCAGGGGTCCAAAACTTAGGACAAAATTCTATAGGATCTGTTCATGCTGGACTAAAATTGGCCATTTTAGGTCAGCTTAGGTCATACTGAGACTACGAGGAAAATTTGGTGAAAATTTATGGATTAGAATTTTCACTTGAACAATTTTCACTTGAACTTTCATTTGTTTATTTTAAGGATCACTGTTAATATTTTATTTCGCTGGGATGTTTTATGTTTTAGTTAGTGAAAAAAGAGATACAAAATGAAGAAAAAATTTCCGCTGGTAATTATGTAACAAGATATATTCTCTTTTGCGATGGTGCTGCTACTTGCGGCGAGTAGCGAAATCTTATATTCTCCGCTGAGAAATGTCCGCTATCTTAAACAGCATCGTAAATTGAGAGTTTATTTTTCTCACTGGAAATTGGTGATGTTTCCAATTTCCCGTAAATTTTCAGGGTTTGTCAATTTTCTGACCAAAGGTTAGATTACCTCAAAAGGTTTTAGCTACTAGTACTTTCTAAAACTTTCTTTTCGACTTTTTATATGGTGTTCCCAGATTCATTGCTACAAGTTTTACAGTTCGACATATTTTATTGGGTTGAGGGTCCCATTTTTATTAAAATAATTAAATGCTTAGCTATATATATGGATTTAATTATCCCAATAAAAACGATCTGTGAACCCAGTAAACAATTTATATTAAAACTTTAGCACTACCCATTTGTTAATATTCAGAAAGCTTTCATTTTTATAGTTTGGAAAATAACTTTCATAAACATTTCTTTTAGTTAAGAAAATCTTATGTTTTGGAAGACCAAATAAAACTTTATCTTATAAATAGTTTCGAGTAAAGAGCGAAACGAAGTTTCTTATATAAGCAAGAATCATAATTCCCGAAATTTAAAATTTCATAATCAAAAGTTTTTTTTTGCAGTTTAGAACATACACATGTAAGCTCAAAGTACACACTGCTATATCTATTTATCAATTTTGATCTTCCTGCCGATAATGTATAAATATTGAATTTGGGTCGTTACAGTTACAAACATTTCAAAGTTGAACTTTTAAAATTTGTTATCTGGAAATATTTAAATTTTTAATTTGTAACTTTTCCCATTTTCTTTGATAAATATTCCAAGGTATTGGTACCAACCAACGAATATTTGAGCTTTTAATTCAACCCACATTTTCTTTCTTCATGAAAAATGCTTAATGTATATGACCTTCCATTTAAATTATATACTCAGGCAAATTATATTTACTTTGTAATTTATTGAATGAAAATTAATTTTGCATACGGCCGTCGTCGCTGTCAAACATACCCGTGAAGAAAAACCAAATTACAAATTTATTAATTCCAGCACGTACCAATGCTTCGAATTAAGTTAGTAACATAACATTCCGATCCGTATTGTCTTCAGTATTCTAATTCTAATCTGTCGCATATTATAACGTTTTTATGAGCTTAATTTGTCTCTCGTTCCTATCGATTTTTTCCTTTATGTACGTACATACGTACTCATACCCAACACACCAACAAATGTAGTTGGCGTGCTATTATATTGAATGAAAATTAATGCTTTCATATCATATTCATTCACCGGTGATGAATATCTCCTTGTATGTATGTGATACTTTGGTACTTACAGGTTGTCGTGCTTTTTGAGTTTTATATCTTTATAAAATGAATTTTTAATTTTCAATTTGAAAATTTAATTCATAACAATATTTACTTTATGAAATTCAAGAGTTTTTCATTTTGCTTGTGTACAGCACACCAATGGGATTTTTTTTTTGTATATAAAGAAAAGTCTAATCTCTAATTTAATCTTATCGATTTTTCCCGATATGTATTTTATAAAACGAAATCACTTTTGCAGCCGACTTAACACAAAACCACTACATGTATATACAAATATGCTGTAGTATTTGCTTAATTAATTATTTAGTTTGTTATTGGTAAATATTTTATAAAAGGAAATTTACACGCTTCGTGCGAGTAATTTCGTCGCGCAACCAATTAGAATAAAGTCATTACCAAATAGGAAAATCATGTATATAAAGTGAGAAAATCGTAATTAGTTTCGTGTCTGTCTATGCCGTTTTATACAGGATACAGATTCCAAAATATTTGGCAAACATATTTCCACCAACCTAGTCAAAAATAAACATAAAATTCCTTTGCGTTTGAACCGATAATTCATTTTCTTCTTTACTACTGTACAGTACATCGAACACTGGAATTTAACCAATTTAATCCAAATCTTAGCAAATTATTTTATTAGGCAGCCTGTCGATCAATTATTATGAAAAATATTTTTACGATTCTTGAGGAAGCATAGCGGAAGAAAAATAAATAAATTGAAAAGATTTTTTTTTGTATCGCACACGTAAAAATGTAGCGTAACACATCTCATCATCATATTTTTAATACTCAAGTGAGTGAACACAAGTGTTTATTTAATTAAAGATGAAAAATGTTGTTTTCAAATGTAAATATTTAAAAAAAAGAAATTCTTATAATTCTGTGTAAACAAAATTTTTATATGTGTAAAATATTTCGATAATGCGGTGTGAAGGTGTTATCATTTTCTCTAATTAGCAGTATACCAGCATGTCACTAAAAAAATTTGTGAAAGTGTGATTGACTTAATTTTCTGTGGTTAGGAGTAAGTTAGTTTTTATTTGTTTAGACACCTTAATGTGACTTATATTTTTGTAAGAAATGGTTCGAATGGTTACCGATTTCAGGATTATTTTAGACATTTTGCATTATTTATAAAATGTTTCCAGTGCTAGGTCCAGTGTTGTTAGGGATTATATACTTTTATTTATTTATTTATTTCACGAAAACGATTTACTATAAGTAGAACAGTTGTGAGTTCAAACTTAAAATTAAAACACACACACCAAAATAGAAATTTAACAAAATTATTAACAGATGATAAAAAACTATGTCAAATTCCCAACGATGCATCAAAAACCGACTTGTTTGTACTATGGTATATAAGCATAGATCCCGCATACTCGATGATCGATTTCAAAAGCGAGAATGTAAACCTACCGGAATTTTGGTGAAAACTGTCTTATATGTAAACAAATGTCCACCAAATTTCGTAATCTCCCAATTTATGGAAAAGCTTCACTATGAAGTTTCATAAAAGGAAAATTTTTATAAAAATGCTCTGCATATTTTTTGAAATTTAATTTAGAATCTTTAGAAAAATCTTTTAGATTTTTCAAAATAAATGCACAAAACGAAAAAGCTCCTGTTAAAGCTGTCACTTGAGATGTACCAATTTCGGGCATACTTCACTGGGATATCCCAATGTGTGGAAAAAACTTATGTATAAGTTATTATTAAAGTAAATAAATCCGTCTGGGCTGTACAGGGCCGAACTATTGTTGTAAAACACGTTTTTGTTAGAAAACGTCATTTCCGCCTGAAGTTTAGAAAAATGATCTGAACCGGTGTTGTTGCTTTAATAAATTTAATTTTGAATCGTTTAGTTATTTTCAAAATATTTGCAAAAAACAAAAGGCTTCTATGAAGGCTGCTACTTCATGTACATTTAGTGGGCAAACATTTAGTGGGCACAGGGATATTTTAAAACCCACTTTTTTCGACTTCGGCAATATATCCGGAATGGTGAATCTGCCAAAATCTCGAGATGAAAATTTTTCATGATTTCTATTCTTACTTTTATGTTTTGAAATTATGTTTTGTATAACTCGGATTCAAGATTCACTGGTCTATTGATTGGGTTTTTATCGCCGTACGTTGTAGGATGGTGTTGGTGTATGACGTTTCCGATAAAACTAGCATCTATAGAAGTATGCGTCTTTTTTGAAGGGCGCAAGTATTATGTTATTTGCACCATCTTGAATACGGAAGTAAGCGAGCCAAATTTTCATGGAATGGTTTACTATGGTCATAATTCCAGTCAGTTTTTTTCAACAGGAATATCAGAATTTTTTCTGTATGTTTTAGGTTTTTTTGATGTGAACTTCGTAGTAAGGATTCCAAACGATTACAGCCTGTTTCACTTGAGATCTCGCATAAGCGAAATATAGTGAACATAACGTTCCATAACGTATCAAAATATACTTTAACTCTCTAATCCATCGTTCGATCGTTCAATACCTAAAATATAATTAGCAGTATACCAGCATGTCACTAAAAAAATTTGTGAAAGTGTGATTGACTTAATTTTCTGTGGTTAGGAGTAAGTTAGTTTTTATTTGTTTAGACACCTTAATGTGACTTATATTTTTGTAAGAAATGGTTCGAATGGTTACCGATTTCAGGATTATTTTAGACATTTTGCATTATTTATAAAATGTTTCCAGTGCTAGGTCCAGTGTTGTTAGGGATTATATACTTTTATTTATTTATTTATTTCACGAAAACGATTTACTATAAGTAGAACAGTTGTGAGTTCAAACTTAAAATTAAAACACACACACCAAAATAGAAATTTAACAAAATTATTAACAGATGATAAAAAACTATGTCAAATTCCCAACGATGCATCAAAAACCGACTTGTTTGTACTATGGTATATAAGCATAGATCCCGCATACTCGATGATCGATTTCAAAAGCGAGAATGTAAACCTACCGGAATTTTGGTGAAAACTGTCTTATATGTAAACAAATGTCCACCAAATTTCGTAATCTCCCAATTTATGGAAAAGCTTCACTATGAAGTTTCATAAAAGGAAAATTTTTATAAAAATGCTCTGCATATTTTTTGAAATTTAATTTAGAATCTTTAGAAAAATCTTTTAGATTTTTCAAAATAAATGCACAAAACGAAAAAGCTCCTGTTAAAGCTGTCACTTGAGATGTACCAATTTCGGGCATACTTCACTGGGATATCCCAATGTGTGGAAAAAACTTATGTATAAGTTATTATTAAAGTAAATAAATCCGTCTGGGCTGTACAGGGCCGAACTATTGTTGTAAAACACGTTTTTGTTAGAAAACGTCATTTCCGCCTGAAGTTTAGAAAAATGATCTGAACCGGTGTTGTTGCTTTAATAAATTTAATTTTGAATCGTTTAGTTATTTTCAAAATATTTGCAAAAAACAAAAGGCTTCTATGAAGGCTGCTACTTCATGTACATTTAGTGGGCAAACATTTAGTGGGCACAGGGATATTTTAAAACCCACTTTTTTCGACTTCGGCAATATATCCGGAATGGTGAATCTGCCAAAATCTCGAGATGAAAATTTTTCATGATTTCTATTCTTACTTTTATGTTTTGAAATTATGTTTTGTATAACTCGGATTCAAGATTCACTGGTCTATTGATTGGGTTTTTATCGCCGTACGTTGTAGGATGGTGTTGGTGTATGACGTTTCCGATAAAACTAGCATCTATAGAAGTATGCGTCTTTTTTGAAGGGCGCAAGTATTATGTTATTTGCACCATCTTGAATACGGAAGTAAGCGAGCCAAATTTTCATGGAATGGTTTACTATGGTCATAATTCCAGTCAGTTTTTTTCAACAGGAATATCAGAATTTTTTCTGTATGTTTTAGGTTTTTTTGATGTGAACTTCGTAGTAAGGATTCCAAACGATTACAGCCTGTTTCACTTGAGATCTCGCATAAGCGAAATATAGTGAACATAACGTTCCATAACGTATCAAAATATACTTTAACTCTCTAATCCATCGTTCGATCGTTCAATACCTAAAATATAATTAGCAGTATACCAGCATGTCACTAAAAAAATTTGTGAAAGTGTGATTGACTTAATTTTCTGTGGTTAGGAGTAAGTTAGTTTTTATTTGTTTAGACACCTTAATGTGACTTATATTTTTGTAAGAAATGGTTCGAATGGTTACCGATTTCAGGATTATTTTAGACATTTTGCATTATTTATAAAATGTTTCCAGTGCTAGGTCCAGTGTTGTTAGGGATTATATACTTTTATTTATTTATTTATTTCACGAAAACGATTTACTATAAGTAGAACAGTTGTGAGTTCAAACTTAAAATTAAAACACACACACCAAAATAGAAATTTAACAAAATTATTAACAGATGATAAAAAACTATGTCAAATTCCCAACGATGCATCAAAAACCGACTTGTTTGTACTATGGTATATAAGCATAGATCCCGCATACTCGATGATCGATTTCAAAAGCGAGAATGTAAACCTACCGGAATTTTGGTGAAAACTGTCTTATATGTAAACAAATGTCCACCAAATTTCGTAATCTCCCAATTTATGGAAAAGCTTCACTATGAAGTTTCATAAAAGGAAAATTTTTATAAAAATGCTCTGCATATTTTTTGAAATTTAATTTAGAATCTTTAGAAAAATCTTTTAGATTTTTCAAAATAAATGCACAAAACGAAAAAGCTCCTGTTAAAGCTGTCACTTGAGATGTACCAATTTCGGGCATACTTCACTGGGATATCCCAATGTGTGGAAAAAACTTATGTATAAGTTATTATTAAAGTAAATAAATCCGTCTGGGCTGTACAGGGCCGAACTATTGTTGTAAAACACGTTTTTGTTAGAAAACGTCATTTCCGCCTGAAGTTTAGAAAAATGATCTGAACCGGTGTTGTTGCTTTAATAAATTTAATTTTGAATCGTTTAGTTATTTTCAAAATATTTGCAAAAAACAAAAGGCTTCTATGAAGGCTGCTACTTCATGTACATTTAGTGGGCAAACATTTAGTGGGCACAGGGATATTTTAAAACCCACTTTTTTCGACTTCGGCAATATATCCGGAATGGTGAATCTGCCAAAATCTCGAGATGAAAATTTTTCATGATTTCTATTCTTACTTTTATGTTTTGAAATTATGTTTTGTATAACTCGGATTCAAGATTCACTGGTCTATTGATTGGGTTTTTATCGCCGTACGTTGTAGGATGGTGTTGGTGTATGACGTTTCCGATAAAACTAGCATCTATAGAAGTATGCGTCTTTTTTGAAGGGCGCAAGTATTATGTTATTTGCACCATCTTGAATACGGAAGTAAGCGAGCCAAATTTTCATGGAATGGTTTACTATGGTCATAATTCCAGTCAGTTTTTTTCAACAGGAATATCAGAATTTTTTCTGTATGTTTTAGGTTTTTTTGATGTGAACTTCGTAGTAAGGATTCCAAACGATTACAGCCTGTTTCACTTG
Organism: Nephrotoma guestfalica; assembly: GCA_963691935.1. Lineage (NCBI taxonomy): Eukaryota > Metazoa > Arthropoda > Insecta > Diptera > Tipulidae > Nephrotoma > Nephrotoma guestfalica. The sequence goes on along the minus strand of OY829913.1, from coordinate 31,349,566 downwards.
AGATCTCGCATAAGCGAAATATAGTGAACATAACGTTCCATAACGTATCAAAATATACTTTAACTCTCTAATCCATCGTTCGATCGTTCAACGCCAAAATGGCGTTGGCTTTAGAAATACAGTTATCGATATGTCTGTTAAAACTAATATTTTCACTGAATGTGAATCCAAAATACGTAATCATTATGCATCGTCTGAATTCCTATGTCATTGATGTTGTATGCGGCAATTATAGGATTTCGTTTGCGATATTGCTGTCGAAGAATACAATAAAAATCCAGGGTCCAATTCTAATCCTTGAGGATACCATCCTACAGTGACATCTCTGTGATAAACATCACTTTATAACTAGAAAAAACTGCCGTATTCCAATGAAAATTCGATCGCAGATAGACTTTGGAGTGCTTTGTGGTGACATACAGAGGCAAATGCCTTACTGAATCAATCTCGTTTATAACTATATTGGTGAATTTAACCAGGTTAGAAGATGTAGAGCGGAATGGCATACATCCGTGTTGGTTGGCGGATATATGATGTATTAATGTGGATTTAAATAATAACATACTCCAGGTGGGTCTGAATTCAGATTCTAAATCCCATCACGATTTATCGGGTTGCTCCACAGACTCTGGAGGGAGCAACGCGACCTTGCAAAGGAAATCGTCGGTAAGCAACTAGGCTGATCCTGTTCCTAGTACTACTGGAAGCACGGAACAAGCGTTAAATAAATGGCCGTTTGGTAGAAGTACAGCACTTCATAGAACACCACCATCAACTCAACCGCCAGAGAGTACTGCACTGTGTGAACGTAACAATGAGAAGGAAAATACCTCTTCTATCAAGCATAAAAATTGCGAGCTAACTTCTGAAGCCACGCCCAGTGCACGAACAGTCATAATAAACAACGCGGAGTTAATAAATAAATTTGGACAAATGGCGAAATTAATAGCGCAGCTATTTATTTTGAAGTTGCTGTGCTAAAGAAAGAAAACCTTATGCTAAAGGAAACAGTAAATAAAAATAACAACACAGACAACTCAGCATTATTGACAGCCAATTTCAAGTACTCACAGATCTAGACGAATATCACACGGATGAATATGAGCTTGAAAGGGAAACCAATTGGATACTACAGAAATCCAAGAGAGCAAATAAGAAACCAAGAAAAGAAACCAAACCAAGCAAGAGGAAAGATGAATCATCATCAGAGGTGGAGCCAATTCAATTCCACAATAAAACTGCCAATGCAATTACTGCACCAAAAGTGCATGAACCAGAAAAAAAGAAACAGGTTCCACCCCCGATCAATATCGTAGGAGTATCAAATCACGGTAGTATTCAGAAACTGATGAAAGAAGTAGTACGAAATTACAAAGTAATATCGCTCAGTAATAATATTTGGAAAATAAACACAACAGAGCCTGAATATTATAAAGCCTTAGCTAGCAAATTAAATTCTGTTGGTCACCAGTGGTATACCTACGAGGATAAAAATGATCGATCAATTAAAGTAATTGCAAGAGGTCTCCATCCAACTTGTTCAAAAGATGAAATTTTTGAGGACCTACAAAACAAAGGCCTGAAAATAATCGATGCAGTCAACATCATCAGAAAAGAGAGACGAGAAAATAGGGAAGGAAATGTTGAAATCATGAGAAGAGGACTCCCACTTTTCATGCTAACCTTCGACAATCAAGAAAAAATCGAAAATATTTATAATATTTAGGCTATCCTCAACCTCAGAGTTAAAATAGAAACACCGAGAAAGGTCACTCGACTAATACCGCAATGTAAAAACTGCCAAGATTATAATCATACACAAAAGTACTGCCATCGCGAAGCAAGATGTGTTAAATGTGCAGGAAAACAGTTCCCCGAAATACAACACCGAAGTGTATCAACTGTAAAGGCAAGCATCCAGCCAACTACAGAGGATGTGAAGTAGCAGTAGAAATACAGAAAATGAGAGATAAATAACGCTAACCAGATACATCAAGATATGTACAACCTATAAAAAAACCACGGAGCCTAAATCATCAACTTCTAATCTCAACATATAAAGAGGGCAAGAACCGACCAAATGGCACAGTGGTTAAAGCTTTGGCATTTGGATCGGGAGGTACCGGGTTCGAATCCCGATAGGGGCAGGATGCAAAAGGGAATTTTCATCAACATATTACGATCTGTGATGAAATGGAACACATCTATGACCCCCTGTCGGAGTGCAAAACTCATGGGCCGACTCATCTTCCATGCCAGTCTAGAGGCTGGAATGAAGCTATGCAATGTGCAGATGGTAACAAAATCGGACCTATGACCGTACGTCCTCGAATTGGCCTACACACTGGCGTAAAAGTAAGGACGGAAAAAGCTAACCGTGAAAGAGTTGGGAGAGCCTTGGCCCCAGAACAGATTGCAGAGATAATAAAAAAAAAAAAAAAGAGGGCAGGTAAATTAAAACGTTACTTATGCACAAATAGTTCAGCAAACAGAGCAGAAACAGTCAAAAGTGGATCTCGTTTTACAGGACATACTGAGAAATCTAGAGAACCTCAACAAAAGACTTATCTCACAGGAAATGAGTCTGCAGAACACACTAGAAGAAATGAAATCACAAACTAATTTCAATAAAAGAGTAGAAGAAAACCTTGATCGAGTGTATCAAAATATAAATTATATAAAATCGAATTATAAACGAAAGAAATGAATAAAACAATACGAATTGTAACCTGGAATGCAAATGGGCTAGACATAGTATAAGTCTCATATCAGAAACCCATTTCACCAAAACTTCATTCTGTAAAATAAAAATATATAATTGCTACCATGCAAATACATCGGGAGAACAAAGCTAGAGGTGGATCAGCTACCCTCATAAAAGATCATATAAAACAGAACGAAGAACTTAAAGTCGAGAAGCTCTCCATGCAAGTCACAACAATCAAAATACAATTAAAGAATAATAAAACTTGTAGTATCTCAGCAATATACTGCCCTCCAAGATACAATCTCAATCAAGTGGGTTACACTAATCTTCTCAAAACACTAGGAAGTGTCTTCTTAATTGGAGGTGACTATAATGCAAAAAATATCTATTGGGGATCACGGTTAACGACTGCTAAAGGAAAATAACTGTTCGCAGCGGGCAAACAACTAAAATGCGAGTTTCACTCAGGCGGTACACCAACCTATTGGCCTACGGATATCAGTAAGACTCCAGATCTTATAGACTTCTTTATTACAAGAGGGATTTAAGATAATTATATCCCTGTAGAGAACAGTGAAAGTCTATCGTCAGATCATTCACCAGTTATTATGATACTTAGCCAAACAATGATTATGAAAGAGAGCAACCCGAAATTAACGAGCTCCAAAACCAATTGGGATCTCTTTCAAACACATTTAACAGAAAGAATTAGTCTGCAGAACCCAATACATGGACCAGCCCAAATAGAAGACGGACTAGATAAGCTGATCCATAATATCCAAACTGCTGCGTGGGAAAGCACTCCTAATAATAGTAAGGAAATGAAACGCAATGCTAGCTATCCAGGGGAAGTGAGAGACTTCTTAAAAATAAAAGAAAAGCACGGAAGAAATGGCAAAAACATCAGGGTATTTAACCATTTGTGCAACAAATTAAAATACTTAATAAAAGACATTAAAAATCAGTCAGTTAATAAATACCTCAGCACTCTAACTGCGCAAAAAGATACTGATTATTCATTATGGAAAGCAACTAAGAATTTTAAAAGACTCAAACTTCAGGTTCCTCCAATTAAAAATAAATAAAATTGGGCTCGAAATGCTAAACAAAAAGCAGATTTATTTGCCAGACACCTTGAAGAGACATTCCAACCTTACCCCAAACAAACGGAAGAGGAAAATATCATCCCGATAAATAAACAGGATGAAATGAAAATTACACCTGTAACATTGAAAGAACTAAAATGGGAAATCAAGAATAATCTGAATGCGTATAAGGCTCTAAGATAGGATCTTATAACGGGTCAGATAATAAAAGTGTTACCGGAGAAAGCGTTGAGAAAACTAGTGCATATAATTAATGCAGCAATTCCACTAAGATATGTACCAAGACAATGAAAAGTTGCAGAAGTAATTATAATACTTAAGCCGAACAAACCTCCAAATGATAAATATTCATAGAGGCCAATTTCTCTGCTACCGACATTATCGAAACTATTTGAAAAGGTTCTTCTTAAAAGACTAAAACCAATTATCGAAGAAAGGAATCTTATCCCCACACATCTGTTTGGATTTAGGGAAAACATTCTACGATAGCACAAGTACATCGAATTACTGATGTAATCGAGAAATCACTAGAAAGCAAACAAATATGCTCAACTATATTCCTTGGTGTAGCGCAGGCATTGGACAAAGTGTGGCACAATTCAAACTTCATCGAGATCTTCCAGAACAATTTTTTTAAATTCTAAAATCATACATGGCAGAGAGGCGCTTCCGAGTAAAGTATGAGAATGAATACTCCCAACTAAAAAGGATAACAGCCGGAGTACTACAAGGGAGTGTTCTTGGGCAAACCCTTTATCTCCTATATACTAGAGATATACCAATTACAGAAGCAACTATAACGACTTTTGCCGACGACACGGCAATACTTGCAACAGTAAAGAACAACAATGACTCCACTTGTAAATTACAATCCAAGTGAACTTTAAAAATCTAAAAGTTAATCAGATACCAATAAAGATAAACTCGATAGTTGTACCGCATGCAAACACTGCTAAATACCTCGGCATGACTTTAGATGCTAAAAACTAAACAAAAAAATTAGAAAAATGCAATGGTTCTTAGGGAGACAATCTGAACTAGCGATCCATAACAAACTGCTGTTATACAAACAAATCCTGAAATTTGTATGTACATATGGTAGCCAACTCTGGGGTTGTGCCAAGAAAAAAATATCGAAATCATACAACCGGTTCAAAATAAAATCCTGCGAGGCATTGTTAATGCACCGTGGTACATTCGAAACGACAACCTCCATCGAGTTCTAAAGATCGAGCTTGTCACGGATGAAATCAAGCATCATGCAAGAAAACACCTACAACGCCTGCGCCAGCATGAAAATCTGGACATACGCTATATGCTGACTACCACACCAACAAGAAGACTGCAAAGAACCAAATCACTGGACTTTCTGCGCCTAGGAGGTTAGTAGACTTACTGAGGCGAAAGAACTGAGGAGGAATGACACGTAACTGGGGATAATCACTTGATTACGCCTACTAATCAAATACTTTATCATGCAATGTAAATTACTAAATGGGTACAAGACTCAGTCGTAATATAAAATAAAAAAACTAAGAAAAACTAGTTCGAATAGTTCGTCATCCCGTTTGCCCGATTTAAAAATTGGTGTTATCTTTGATACTTTTCATTTTTCGTGAAACAGACACCGTTATCAAAATTTTCCAAACCTAAAATAATCTTGTTATCAGATATAGTTGTAGGAGTAATGAGATATTGGTATGGCCGATTTCATCAATGGATCCGTTACTTGGTCGATAAACAGATTGAAAAGCTCGGCAAACATGTCAGCTATCTCTTTGACGTTCAACGTGTTCATATTGTAAAAAATCCTCGACGTTTAGATCTAAAATATTTTCAGAATTGTTTAGGATGAAGTTTAATTTTGTTTTGGAGCCAAATAAGGCTTATACTTTAACTGAAATACGTATCGAACCCTTCATTGTGTTTTAAAAATGCCAACTTGTGTGTTTCGATACTAGATTTCCTTATTTTAGTGTAGATTAAATCGTAAATTTACGATTTTTAAGATATTTGAGCCGCTCGTCCAGCGTGGAGGTTGAGTATATTTGGTGTTTTATTGAAAACAGGCAAATGGAGTTCAAAACCTATTTCATTCACTTCAAAAAGATTTTTGAGATCAGTGTCATTTACCTTCTTAAAGTTGTATTTGATATATTGCTGGTGCCGTGAACATTTTGGCGTACAGTGTTAAATAAAATATCTAAAGAGTGGTGGTTGATATCATTCACGACAAATGTATTTAGTGATTCAATAATATTAAACGCATCTACTCGTGTAGAGAAGATCTTTTCGCAGGATGGTATCGCGTTCGAAGTTTACGAATAGTAAATATGGCGGTGGCTCCATTCTTTGGATTGTGCAATGATGATGCGAATTGAGTTGATGTGATATGTATATTCGGTCAAGAATTCACCTCTCTTTCAATTTCTGTGAAAAACTACCAGTTGTCTGTATTTCTACTAGTAGTAAAGATAAATTTTCTGCAGTTGCAGATGCGTTACTGTGGAGTAGTCGGCTAGTATATTATTCATGCCGACCGCTTTATAGTTCTTCAACTTCTGAAATCGCGTTTCTAACTTCTCGCTCCCTTGGTGAATGAGTGTTGGTTTCCTGAGGTTAGGATTTGGTCGAGGTGCTTTAATGATGTATGAATGTTAATGTTCCGGTGACTCGTCTTACGAATATCTTGAGCCTTCGTGTTTCTTACAATTTTCCGCTGTATCTTCATTTTCGATTTTCCACCTTATTTTCATAACTCAGTGTTGTAACTTTTGTTGATGGCGTTTCTCAATTTTCTGCCATGTTTCATCTCTAATCCACGCTTTTCTAGTGTAGTCTTGGTAGCCGGATACATTTGTAGCAGCCTTGACTAGATGTGTTCTATTTGTTCCCATTTCTGATCAATGTTACTTGTTTCGCCTTTTGTGAGATTGAGTTAGCGAGTTTTGTTCAAGCTGTTTCTTGAGTCATTGGTTTTTAATCTCCGATGTCTTCTGAGGAAGAAAGCAATTTCTTGTTAAGTATTACACGTTGTTGGTTTTTCTGTACGGTGACGTCCAAGGTATGAATAAATATATATTTAGTTTTTGAACTGTGCATGAACTTTCTGCCACCTATGAATAGCTGGTTTTTGACCCACGTTCTACATTTGTGTTATTTGCAGTATAACCTAGAACTTCTTTACCCTTAATTGACGCCATTTCGGAGTTATCGATTATAATTTTTGCTTAGAAACCTTCTTGCACAAATTTGATAACATTTCGGTATTTGTTACCAATTCAGCTAGTAACTACAGGGTGGCTGACACGAAGTGTTACCAAAACAAAACGCCACAGAATTTTCATTTTTTGATGAATTTTATTGAGTCAAAGTAAAAAATGTCCACAAATATTTAAATTGTCGAATTGCGTTAGCAGTTTTCGATTTGGCCACCCTTAGTCGCGATTATGGCCTTCAAACGGCCGACAAAGGTATTGCATGCAGCACGAAAGTGGCTGTTCGGTATTTCGGCCCATTACCGGCGAAGCGCTTGCTTGAGGTGATCGAAACTTTGGTATTTTTTGTCCCAACCTTGCTCTTCAAAATACTCTAAAGTGAGAAATCTAGCGGATTTGAATCCGGTGAATTTGGTGGCCATTGGGCAGTGGAAATGAACCGCGATACGATGTTTCTCAACCAATCTTGAATGACGCGCGCTTTATGACTCGGTGCCGAATCCTGTTGAAATGTCCAGGCTCTGTGGCCGAAATGTTTTTGTGCCCAAGGCTTCAACGCTCCCTATAACACATGATCCCGATAAATTTGAGCATTTATCTTGATGCCACGGTCCAAAAAAACGAGCGGTGAACGGCTTTCGACCGTTACGGCGACCCAAACCATCACCATCGGCGGCGTTTGGTTTCGAGTGGCAATCCGTTGGTTCAAATTTTCAGTAGAACGGCCGGGCAAGTAGATCCGGTCGTTTTGTTTGTTCACATATTGCTCAATAACGAACGGTGACTCATCGGAGAAAACCAAATTCGGCAAATCGCCACTTTCTTGCAAGCGTAACAACCCTTTGCTCTTTTCACTGTAACTTTTTTTTTTTGAGCATCGGTGAGTCCATGCGTTTTATCCAATTTCAAGGGATTTAGTCCAAGATGATCTTTCAATATGTGCTGCATCCGTTCGAGTGAAATGTTCGCCTCGCGAGTCATTTTTCTGCCGCTACGGCGCGGATTCATAGCCAATTTGGCCGTCACCTTCCGAATGATATCCGGCGATGTTGCAGTGCGTTTCGGTCCGCCACCATGGCGTTTTGCAATGTTGTCAGTATCGTTCTAACGATTTATGGTGCGATACACAAACATTTTATTCACATGCAGATGTTTTAACTGGTTAACAATCTGAGGCTGTGGTTTTACAGCCAAATATAGTGCAATCGCACTATTACGCTTGAATTCCATTGCGGATAACTTTTTTTCTGAATATTTCCCACTAAAATGCTTTTGTACGCTTGTAAACAATGAAATGAACTGTCATTAGTGTAAATTTGAGCACTCGGTCATTACTGGTTTGATAGCAATGACAGTCTGAAGCCAACTTCGTGTTAGTCACCCAGTATATAGACAGTAAGATTTTGAATGGAAAAAGAGAAGTTAAACACCAATTAGCGCAGTCATTTCTTGGCTTATTAGGTATTTGTTTAGAATTATTGGTCTAGCTCCGGCCTACAGTAGGCGCACTAATCTCCACGTAAACATTGATGCTTCGAAACTAAAAATCGATCAGCAACAAAAACGAGTTAATAAAAATCTTGAAAGCCAACCACAACCGGAAAATTAATTTCAACGCCAAACATCCACGGGCCAAACAGTTAATTAAATCTTCGTCGGGTCCCTTAACAAAGGAGCAACATCGGAAACAAAGCTAAGCAACAACTAGCAAAGTTGCCAACCATAGTCAAGCGCTATACAATAACCAGTGAAACCCAGTTTCATCAGTCATCAGCCACAATACAACCGGCCATTATGGATGACCTACTTGATCAGCAGGACATAATTAAAGGAAAATAGCTCAATTCGGGAGCAATTATAGCACAGATGAACCAACTCGCATGAGCAAGAGGTATTTAGAAACGAAATTAGAATAACTAAGCTGTATACAAAGGGTTCGTTCGTAAAAACGGTTGAAAAAATGTACAACCTTGTTCGATCAATAATAAGAATCATGCATATACAACCCAACGAAGCACGATAACATCAACCTACAAAAAACTTATGGGGTCTGGGCCAGCTGTTAAACAATGGGCCACCAGAAATAGCGAAGGCCAAACATGTTTTGGAAAAAAACAGGGCATGCAAGCTATATTATTCGCCGTGCCGTACATGCAGCATGCTATAAATCAAATAATCGAAAGGCACAAAGAGCTTTGTATTTGTATGTCGATGGCAATTAAAGTGACCACTGCGGCATAGCATCAGAGATAAAACTAAAACCTATTGAGATACCCACATTTCATGGAGAATACATAAAATGGAGTAGTTCCTCAGAAATATTCAAAAGGTTTGTAGGCAAAAGGGCTCTCAGATACACATAAAATTAGCTATCCGAAAAATCATCTTGGTGGTGCAGTATAGTCATACTGATATGTCAGTTGGAATAGACTGCGGATAACTGTAACAAGGCCTAGAGTTTATTAAATAATAGATACAAGAACAAATGGTTAATTATATCAGCCACCTAAATACGCTATTAAACCAACCATCAATTAATACAGGACCATCAGCGGTAATCAGTAATTTGCGCGACACAACAAATGAGTGCATACAGGCAGTCAGAAGCTTTGGAGTAAACGTCGAATCGTGGAATTATTTTCTAACTTTCATCGTATCACCGGACAAGTGGTGCAGTGGTTAAAGCTTCGGCACCTGAACCGGGAGGTGCTGGGTTCGAATCCCATCAGAGGCTAGATGCAAATCGAATTTTCATCATCGATTACGATCGGTGACGCTAATAAATACAACTAAGACCCTCTGATGGAGTGCAGAATTCCGTGTCACGCGCCGACCCACCTTCCATGTCAATGTACAGGTTGACATGGAGCTTGCAATGTGCAGGCGGTATACTGTAGTTGTGTGAGTAGGTGAAGTAGGTGGGTTAATGATGTGGAGTGAATGAGTGGTATCACAATGGGCCTAAAAATTGGCCTAAGTGTGCAGTAAGCAACCACTGAAACCTAAAAATCGTATCTTAGAAATTAGACAATAAAACACGCCGATTATATGAAAGTTCAGGAACCTAGCTGGATTTCAGGAAACCGATAAATTTCTGAAGTTTCTTGAACAACGCTTCAAGTCTCTTATAGCACTAAAAATTATTCGCAATAACCAAAGACACAAAAAGGTAAAAGACAATCAAAGATACAAAATACTCCCACTGGAAGTCGTAACTTCCATAGGACCTTTTTTAATATTTTGAAAGTTTGTGATTTATAAGAAACAAAGACAATAAGATAATAAGTAGGGAAATCTAAGATGATGGGACTAAACACATCAATAAATTTAAACCAAGAAGAAATAGAAATGGTCTATGAATTGGTGTACCTTGATTGTACACTAGCAAAAACGTGTGGAACAGGTTTAGTCATAAATAAGCAAATCAACCACCAGAACGACATTCAACATGTTACACAGAGTCTGGAATACATCTGTCCTATCTCGTAATACCAAGCTAAGAATGTCCAATTCGACTGTGAAATCTGGAAACACAACAGTGATTGGGACCGAAATAAGAAAGCGCAAGTAAAGATGGATTGGTCACACACTGAGCAAGTCACCGAATGACGTAATAAAAAGATCTCTTGCATAGAACCCACAAGGGAAAAGGCAAATCGGACGACCAGCTACAATATGTAAATTAATAATCTTATCACAAGCAAAACAACTCAGTAAGTCGTGAGTGGAAATCAAAGCAATATCACCCAACAGAGTTAGATGGTCCAACAGAGAAGATGCCCTTTGCTCCTAAATCAATGATCATGAATGGTTTATTGAAAGCACTAGTTGAATGATTCATTAATACTCCAAAACGTTTTTAGTTTCATGAAGGTTTTCAGAAATCGAACTTTGAAACGTTAATTTAGTTAGTTTAAAGTTTTATAAATACTTACTGCGTTGTTGAAATTTGGTTCCGGTGCAAATTCTTTTTGGATCACTCCCAGGCACTAATGGAACCCTGAAAATAAAAATATTTTTTGTTAGTAAATTTCTCAGAATGTATATAGATTTTGAAATAATAGTTTTCTCAAATTTTATGCCTGTATTACTCGTTTCGTGAACAAAAAATCTAGACAGTAAGTCTAGAAGCCCTATAATTGCCTCATTCCCCTCGTATTAATTTTAGTTGATGTTTTATCGTGCGATGATTAAAAATTTTGTAAACTACAGTAAAGAGGAAAACCACTTTAAAATCAATAAAACATTTTATGAAAATTGTTGGTTATGTTTTAATTGGAAAATTTATTTAGATTATATCCGTCTCTTATATACATATACTGTATATAGCAATATGTCTCCTGTTGCTGTATATCCTCAATCGAACATACATACATTTTCGATTGCCTTTAGAGGTTTGATTATATACAGGAAACCTATAAAATATAATCGATTTATATCGCATCGCATCCAAACTGGTCGTAGATACGGGATAATTGTATTATTGCGATAATTTTTTTTTGTATCAAAACAGGATATCTCTCGGCCAGAAGAGACAATTTTTATATTTGCATAAAGTGGATAAATTTTGTATTTATATGTGACGGAAGAAAAGATAATCCAGCAAATTTCAGGAATTCCTAAGTTGTTGTTGGTGGAAATTAAATAAAAATAATTGGGTTTTAGGAAAATTCCGTAAAATATTAAAGCGAATAACAATTTGTTATTCTTATATTTTGGTATATGCGGGGGCGATACATTTTTTAAACCTAAAACGAGTTTTTGTTAGTTAGTTCGCATTTTTGTCCGCGCTATATCGTTATGCTGGTTAACTCAGTTCTATAAATATTTAAAATGAAAGACATGGAAAAGGTCAAGTGGGAAATAAATTGCAAGGAAATTTAATTATACCTGATATTTTTTGTTTGTGTGTATTTTGCCAGATTGATTTCAAAATTTTATAAGGATTTATCACTTGATGTTTCAAACGTTGAAAATTTATTGTGTCAAATACATATTCTACGATTTCAATTTGACATATACAATCTTTTTTACTCTAACTGTTTGGCATAATTTATGGTATGTCTTGTCTATATCTTGATTTAGGTACAGAAGTTTGTACCAATTATAGAAAAAATTCAAGTGGAAATAGGAATCTGATTATTAAACAAATCTAACCATTAACTATTACTACCTAATTTTGGTTGGATCTAAAATTATCCGAATAAATTGATGTTTTAGTGGTTTCGTTGTTGATTAGTTATACCAATTGGGTGCAAAGTTTTCGCTCAAAATCATTAAACTAGTTTTGATAATTTTGACACTAAAATTTTGCAAAGGTTCGCTTCCGTGGAATCAGCACTTTATTTTGCGTGATTATCAACAAAAAAAAAATACTCGAGCTTCGAATTCTTAAACATCATTACCAAAAGGCTAATTACATTACTACAGTTCTCAAGTGGTACTCACAAAATGTTTTCGCAAAAAGCTTTTGTTATGCAAAGAACACTAAACAATCAATTTTTCCCCAAAGTCTCTTCTGAATACACTACCGGCCAAAATATTTGCATAATTTGAAGGGATCCTATATCACTTTTACATTTCTATGGAAAAAGAAGTTCAGTTCAGACACCTAATACTCTTCAGACTCTCCAAAACATAACTGTACTAAAGAAAAAAAGTACAGGACCAACAAGTAGTGGATTAAAGTAAGTTCAAGGTGAATTGTTGAAAAAGGTAGGTGTTGGTGAAGATTGTAACTTAAATGCTGAATGTTTTATTTGCAAAATCCAATACGAATCCATATCGAATGCCCGAATTTCGTAACAATTGGCGTCAGAAGTGGGATTTTTCAAATACTTGGTTAAAACCACACGCAACCATACATCCCAGCAATAAAGAGATAGGCTGCAGAGCCTCGGGCTTTCAACCTATGACAATATAGCCGAGCAGCTTTCGAGAGTACATAACACCATGGAAGAGCGTTTTGAAACAAGAGGGCGTAGCTCGCGGTAATCATTACCGATACCAAGACCTTCAGGGATGACGCCAGTTAGCCCAAAGGATAAACAGAAAGACCAGCCTATACCGGAACGATGGATCAAACAGAAACAAACATTTCAGTACATTTGCCTACACATGAACAATAAAAACATCGATGGACGACGTGAAGATATGATCAAATTCAAATTAGACAAATAAGGTGCACAATTCGCAGAATTACGAGTGCAGCAAAGTGGCCAATTTGCTGAGCTGCGTAAAGAATATAGCGCACAAATGGCAGAACTATGAGAGGAGCAAGTTGGTTCATTTACAGAACTACGTGCAGAACAAAGTGCCCAGTTAGCAGAACTACGAGCAGAACAAGGTAGACGGTTTGCCGAGTTAGTCTAAAAACTCGACAAAATTTAGTAGAACCCACGAATATTTTAATATTTTAATATTTTAATATTTTAATATTTTAATATTTTAATATTTTAATATTTTAATATTTTAATATTTTAATATTTTAATATTTTAATATTTTAATATTTTAATATTTTAATATTTTAATATTTTAATATTTTAATATTTTAATATTTTAATATTTTAATATTTTAATATTTTAATATTTTAATATTTTAATATTTTAATATTTTAATATTTTAATATTTTAATATTTTAATATTTTAATATTTTAATATTTTAATATTTTAATATTTTAATATTTTAATATTTTAATATTTTAATATTTTAATATTTTAATATTTTAATATTTTAATATTTTAATATTTTAATATTTTAATATTTTAATGTCGAAATAAAGTATTTTGAAGGAAAGGCCGACGACGGCCAGCTCAAAGAATTGGAAGGACAAAACGGGCAGGAGCTTGAAAATAAAATTAAGCAAGTGAAGGCCCTTTTTCTAGTGGAAACGATAAGCTAACTAAACGGTTTCAACAGAACGAGTTGCCGGAGGCTCGAGAGGAGTTTAAAAGCCTCCAACATTCGATGGTGAGCTCCCGTTTGAGAATGTTTAGGTGCAGTTCCAAGCGGCAGTACATCGCACTTGCAAATTGTGTCTGCAATGAAACCTAGTTATGAGCGGGTTATGACTGAGTTGGAACTAGGCATATGAGCAGTCACATATCGGAGAATTATAAGGTACCTGCAAGGTTTATGGTCTGCACCTGTAGATGTGTTCAATGAACTAACAGTGGAAGCGTTTAACAGTACTGTAAAAGACAACCATCTGAAATTTTATTTGAGAACCAATATATATTAGAGATAAAACCATGGATGAAGTATTGTCGTTGGCTTTGGAATGTGGGACCGCCAGAGCAAGTTTAGCTAAGCTACTGATATAATAAAATTGTGTATGCGTAATTTCGAGGATATCACACAAATAAGGGCACTAATTAAAAAGGAGTTGAGGCAACTTGCACAAAGTCACTAGTCACAGAGAAATACAGCAGTCAAGGAGAGTACATAAGGAGATGCTTCGGTTTAAGTTAGGTGAGTGTTGGTAGCGGCGAAACAATCGATTCATGATGCAGCCTGATTCCCGAGAAACGCAACATGAAAACTGGCGAGAAGAACAAAGAACGGGAATACAGAAGAACACAAAGTGTTTAAGAAACGATCAAAACCAGAGGCCAAGTATTCATTCCAAATCACCAAGGGGCAATTTGCCTTACCGAGTAGAGCAAAGATCACTGGTAAGGAAAGATTACAGTACCTTAGAGAGCCGTGACAGAGAGACGTGATAGGGTGACATGCATTGGCGTTGAGATGCAGAAGTGCTTGAATGTGACGAGGCAGAGAAAGAATCAGAAACAGGATGAGCCAATACTGGAAAGCATCCAGAGAGACCTACGATGAAGATTGCACAACGATCGAACCGTATAAGAAAGTAACATTACGAGGATCAGAGATAAATCAGAGGCGAACCGGCAAAACCAATGTGAGAGACATAGCAATAATCGACGAGATGATTTAGCGTGGCTGTATAATTTCAGGAAGTGGAAAAGCAGATTTCAAGACGTATAATATACGATATTGTTAAGAGAATCAACGATAATCTTTGTCGAATAACAGAAAACCTGTGAGATGACTGAAAATTTGTGCAGGGCGATAGGCTGAAGCGATATAGGATGTGTCGGTTCGACCAGTCCGCTCGACGAAGAGGTTTAAGGTGGAATAGTCTTACGAATTGTTTTCTACACAGATGTAACAATTGTTGGTCGAGGGGTTAAGTGGTACACCACTAGTTCTAATCCCAAAAGCCGCGAGCTCGAATTCAGCCGGACTCCATAATTTTATTGAGCAAGTATCGATGTTACCAAATCATATTTTGCTCCGATACTGATTATAAATTAAATTTTAGAACGACATTCCATGTGGAGTCAAATATTGAGCTAACAAAAGCAATTGTAAACGACGGCGATAGTCAACATGGAAAATATTGGAGTTAACAACAGAGAATCATATGCACGTGATTAATTGCAATACGCATACATCGCCAGATACAATTAATGGAATAATCTCGTACAGCGGTGCACAAATATATAAGCGCGAGCAGTTTGGGAAGAAGAGGAAGTTGTAATTTAACCTTTTCACTTTAAGTGAAAACTGATCAGTGTGAAATGTAAAAGTTAATAGTAAAGTAAAATAGTGAATAATGATAAATTTTCACAATTACCGATTATCAAAAATCCGCCCATTTTGATTATCTTTCTCTAGTCAGAGTACAATGTTGTAAATTCGTAAAATAATAGTTGGTTCCGAATCAAGCTGAATAGAATTCTCCATTGCAAGAAATTTTAAATTACCAAGCCAAATGGAACTAGGCCATTTCTTAACAATTTCGAATACTTCATGAAAAAATGAACGAATACATTTATAAAGAGCGATCCAACAAGAGCTTCCGGTTTTTTTGAAAGTTCGGTTTATGACATTTAATGTTTGAAACTAGTTTCATTTGAATATTGTCCGCGAAAAGGATGATCTATTCTATAGGTCCAATTTCCGAGCACACTTTCGAGCATGTTATGTTCGTTCCCAATGCAGGAATCGATTGCGGTTTATCGGTATAAACAAGTGATTTCAGATATCCCCACAAAAAGTAATCTAACGGCGGCGTTGGATCACAAGATCTTGGAGGCCAATTTACGGGTTCGTTTCTTGATATGAAGTTCTCATTAAAATGTTCATCAATAAATCGATGGTTTGGCCTGCTGTGTCGGCAAGTCGGCTGCACCAATATCTTGAATTTTTGGCAAAAAAAAATCATTGATCATTGCTCTGTAGTTTGTGCCATTGACGTTTACACGCTGTCCTTCCGCATTTTTAAAGAAATACGGTCCGATGATGCCACCTGCCCATAAACCACACCAATCAGTGCATTTTTCAGAATGCATTGGAAGCTCTTGAATCTGTTTTGGCTGTTCATCAGCCGAAATACGACAATTTGGACGTTCAGTTGGATGATTAGGAACAGAATAAAATGGTCGAAGAGCACGAAATCAATTTTTCACTGAACACTGATTTTTGAAATCAATTTCGACAATTTGTAAACGTTGTTCTCGCGTAAATCCATTCTTGGTGAAATGAAAAAAGTACCTCCTTTTGGATCACCTTTTATAATCGACATTACCTATACGTAAAAATCTAATAAAGAAAATGTAATCCATAACATAAATCCAATCAGTATTGACAAAAACAAGGTCTGCCTCTAAAATTTATGTGAAAACCTCAATGAGTTTTAATATTAATACAATAAAAATATGGCCTAATTCTAAACATTATGGACGAATTCCATAAAATCCTCCAAATTTATGTACATAGGAATCCTGATTTGGTTGTGCATGATAAGTTTGACCATGAGCGCCCGTTTTAAATGCGTTCAAAATTCATGTTATAATTCCAATCTAGATCGATATATCAAATATGACAATTGTTGGTTAAGAAATGGCAAAGATCCAGAAACCCGGATCCAGCTCCACAATCCAAATTTGAAAATGATTGTTTGAGAAACGGCCAAGTTCCATTTAGAATGGTCTAATTCTAGAATTTTATGTTAAATTCACGATAAAATTCCAATTGTTTAGCAATGGCCTTTCAATTCAGCATGGCCGAATTCCGAAAAATTCGTTCAAAATTCAAGTAAACGTTAAAATGTAAATCACATCCCATAATTTTACCAAGATCAATCAAAAAATGATTCGATTTCCTAATAAAAATTTTGCTAAAAAATCTTTTTTAAGATTTCAGCAAAATCGGGATTTTTGAAAAGCGAGATTGCGGGATATTTAAAAATAACGATTTTAATAAATCAGGATTTTCTGTGATACATAGTGATAGATAATTGTTCAAAAGTTTTAAGTTTTGGTGAAAATAAATTGTGTTACTTAAACGCTGAGTGTTTTATTTTCAAAATCCAGTATACCACACCATTTCGGATGCCTGAAATTCGTAAAGATATTCTAAATATAGTGTAATACAACAAATTTGGAATTTATTGTAAAGGCTTAAAACATTAAGTCGATCGTTAAGGTTTGTTTGTATTTTGTATCGGCATCCCACTTACCAGTTAAGTGCACCAACGAAGAATACGATCAAAACACATTAGAAATAAATAGCAAGCCTGCCACCTTGCCAAAGCTTAAATCAAATAAGATTGTCTAAAATGCCAAAAAATAACCCATGTGGCTATTACACCCTTTCTGAGTTTATATAGCAATGGTGCGGCGACCAAACATGACCGTTCCAACGATATATACAAATAATTCTTCAAATAATATGGTTAGATGGTTTTAATAAGTAAATACGTATAGTCCAACTGAAGAACTATTTAATGTTTATTATGTAAAATTTCCAAAGCACTTTGCAGATTACGTATTAAAACTATAATAGAATACCATTAACTGTTCATTTAATTAATCATATTCTGCGTATATAAACGACCCTGAAAAATACTTCAAAACTACGAAAAGCTTCACGTCATACGACTAAATTAAACTAAAGTAATTAAAACTAAAGTTGAATTTGAATACTTGACGGAAGTTTTGTTTATTTTTACGGCTGTTCTCAAAATATGCAAATTTTTATGTTATTTAATTAACGAAAGTTCTGTTAATTTTATGTATACTCGTACCAGTATGAAACAATTTTTGTATGGATGTCAGAGCTTTTGATTCCACTTCGTTTTACAAATAATGAAGTAATTTTTTGTTTTCTAGTGTTTGCATCTAGACTACTCGTACATGGGACAATCATAAACATGACTGTTTTTGGCTCGTACGAATTTACATAAATGTTGCCTAAATGTGCAACAATATTTATATTTCACGTTATATCAAATAAAACTTGCATAAAAAAAGTTTAAATCGCGTGATATACACCATCTCTAGTGTTTTGCATGATGCACACATGCAATTTATCTAAATAATTTTCTCGACTGTAAAAATATCGTAGACAATTTAGTTTTTAGTAAAAAATGTCGAGAATTGGTAGGTGTACATTACACATTTCGTAGACAATGTAGAATATTGCTTTTTTGTTATTTTCCAATATTGTGGCACAAAGTCTCGTCGCCTTATAGTTTTCCAGTTTAAATTGAGGATATTCAGGAATTCAAGATATTCCAAATCATATTCAAACTTATAGTTTGCAATAGCATCATTAGTATTACTGGGTAAATGGGTAATTTTCAACACGTAGCAGAAAGATACGTGATTTTAAACTAGGCTATTTATTTTTAAAATTGAAAGTGTCAATTGACACGTACAACAAATAGGAATGACGGTAGATAAAAACCACCAGCTTCTTTCAATCCTTCAATTAGAGTAGTTGGTTATAATGTGCGACGTCGTTTCCAGTAATCATTTACTTTCGATTTCGACTTTACGTGACATTTTCAATGCAACATGATTATTCAAATTTGTTTCTGCTCATTGATTATGCACCTGCAAACACGATTTAACAATTAGGACAAATCGCTGTATAAAGATAAACTACTTCGTCCTGCCAACTGATCGTGTGTAGACAAGTATGTAACCGCATAATTCAATGACAAATGACATGCAGTCAACGCCACAATTGTTTGTACTTCACTCAAATTTCATACTGATCTAAGTAAAAAGTAAAAATTTAGTTGAAAATTTTTATTCAATCCAAAAATTTTATTTGCCATTTTTCTTGTTATTTAATGATAATTCACGTAAAAAAATAGAAATTAAAAAAAACTGTCTATGTAATTCGAAAAGAAGATAAACAACATACCAAAATTGTTTGTACCTCATGTTTTTGCGCCACAATTGTTTGTACCTATACGCAAAACAATGGCTATCGTAACGGGAATACTAGATTTTTCACGTTTTTTCATGAATATTGCATGTGTTGATTTAGTCATAATTTTCATCTACAATAGTGCAGTCCATATTTTAAACAATGGCAAAAAAACGGAAATTTCATTTGAGGTGCGAGCAGCGATTGTTGCGGGGTATTCTGCTGGAGTACCAATTAAAGAAAGAATCGTTAAAATATTAAAGCCAAATCCACAGGAAAGCCTCAAGTGCATTCAAAACGACCTAAATAACCTCCGTCAAACCAAATTCAGCCTAACTACTGTTCGAAGACGGCTTCGTGAACCTTATGTTAATGCATACGTAATAAAAAAGAAGTCCTTTATAAACGCACGAAATAAAGTAAAACGACTTAAGTTTGCGCGCAGTTACCTAACTAAGCCCGCGGAGTTTTGGCGCAATGTATTATCGACCGACGAGTCTAGCTTCTGTTTAGACGGTACGGGGCCGCTTTTCTTATAATGGCGTCGGTGATCTGATTTGGCTGCCTGAGAAAGTAACATCCAGCACATATTTACGCGTACTCAACGATAATGTTCTTGTTTCCGGGTGCCAAGGGATTGGCTCACACTTTATTTTACAGCAACATACCACCACCATTTTACAGCTCCAATTCATAAGAGCAGAATGATTATGAAATATTTATGAGATTTGGACCAAGAAGAGGCCGATTGGCCGCCTCAAAGTCCAGATTTAAATCCATTGGAGAATCTATGGCATTATCTAAAGCAAAAGATGACCATTATTATTGGGAGACAGTCCAACGAAGCTTTTGCCGAAATAAAAACTATTTGGGATTAAATTCTAAAATAAATCCTCCAAGATCTAGTCAATTCAATTCCGAGCCGCCTACAAGAAGTTATTTCTAATAAAGGAGGAACTACTTCATATTGATTAAAACAAGTTTTAGATTAAAATGACATCGCTCTCTTGTTTTTCGCCCATTTTGTTCTCAGGTACAAACAATTTTGGCATTTTAATTTTCTTAGTTTTTTAATTAACTGTACTAATTTTTTTAATTTTTATTTTTTTGATATGAATTATGAACAATGGCAAAAATGACGTTGACTGTATAAATATTCTGGAAGCTAAAATTAGATTGATATGAGGGTCTTTCCAAGAATTTCCTTGCATACTAGCAAACGTTCAAAACAAGTTTAAATAGGCGGAATCAACTCCCCATCTACATGATATTGACCGCTTGACTTAATGGAACTCAGCGATTAAGCAAATATCAGCGAATTTGACAATGGTGCACCAAAGACATTTTCTTGTGCGACTTTTATGTTCAAATTCAGAGTAGAGCTACTAGAAAGCTACTACTGTCACGCCTGAAGATCCGTGTCGCGCTAATTAGATCAGTTATGTAGAAGTTAACGCCATTGAAAACTTTTCGATCATTGATATCACTTATTGAATCGGAATGGTTCGTTATGCTTCTCTATTTTTTTGGATTCTATTTGATTTGAATGGATATTTTCGTATCATGTGCTGTAAAATTTCCTACCGAACTAAATATGTAAATTCGAATTCAGTTTACAGACATCTTCAATTAGAACGCAGGAATCCAGGAGGGGAAATTGGTTTCACCTTATTCGGGAGCGAAACGAACGTTAAGGCGGTTATTACGGAAGAAAAATCACACGATTTATAGAACAACACTACAGAATTTGGGAATTAACTGTTTGAAGAGATTATTGATGTTACACGGACGCAGCCAGAAGTGCTCAATAATCGAATGAGGTTTAATGAATGTTAAAAACTGATACGGCATTATTGGGAGCCAAGCAGTTTCTAGAGGTGTTTATTTTTGGTAAAAGTTCAAATACGAAAGGTGTGGTATTATCGGAATGAAATTATTTACTTTAATTTCACCATGGACAGCCAAATTCACCGACTTGAGTTTGGAGGAACTGTTTTAATTGCGAAAATATCGAAGAGAGGGTTAAACTGGATGGTTCAATTCGACCCGACTAAAAAAATTATCGGTGCTGGAGATGCATCACACGATTATGCATGACCTTGAAAATGGCATCTGCAGGCGAAAAATCAAATTTGAGTACGAGCAATTACGGACCATCGACCATTAGAGTATTCTTTTTTGATGTAAAACGCGTATTAAAATATGTACCGAAATTAGGCTCCAGTGTTGTGCCGTATTGTCTACCCGTCGTAGCTAATTCATATTCTACACGTGTATACAATGTATGTAATCAATTAAACAATTATGTCGATAATGTAGATAATGTTGACAACAATGTCAAAAATCGGGAATTTACTACTTATTGATGAAATACTTATTGATGAAATCGGTATTGATTGATGTTGCTAAAAACTAATTTCCATGTTCATCGGGACCGATTTATAATCAGCACGGGAAGTATTTGATCAGCACAAATGAGAGTTCAAATATTTATAGAGCAAAGCGGACAACTAGCTTGATATATATAGACAATGCAGAATGTAACAATTAAAGCCTATGTAGTGAGCTTTGGAATGACAAAATGCACAGATTTTTCAATTATATTGAATTAAAAATTTCGTTAGTAGCAAATTCAGCTTGGTCAGATGTATTTAAAGTTAAATATGAATGCATCGTAAAGGTTACGAATTTCAACTAACGGTAATAAAGATAAATCAGCTAATTGTAGAGATAAACTTAGGAAGTTGTCCACGCATTGATAACGAAAGGAAAATTACGAAAGGGGCATTCTAAAAAAATTACTTTTTTTTTTCTAGTTCATAGTAACCACGTCGAATATCTATATTCGACGTATTAATTATCACAGTTTAAGTTGTTGGGTGCCGCCATACATTTAGTAGTGTTCTTAAAAGCCACGAATCTATCATCAGTTTGATGCAGTTACATATATTACGAAACTCATGATGCAGGTATGTACGTATCCCATCGTATACGAAACCAAATTATCTTCGAACGGTGGTATAAGGAAACTTTCTTCCACACAATTATAAGTAACCATCGTTGGTTATTACGGTGGGATATCATCAAATCATATTTTATCTCCACATTATCATCAATTCGAGATCATATTGGCCCATTTTTATGCTGGCTAAACAAAATCTCAATACAACGGGTCAACAGTTAATGCAACTCTATAACGGATATTATCGACTGGCATCCATATTCATCGGAGAGGATAATCATCTTGTCTGTTGATTTTATTAAACATTTTATTTTAGTTAGACTGTAAATTCCATTACGTTGCCCTTTAAATATTAGCACAAGAATTTAACGTTTCCAAAATGAATTTTAAATTGTCTTTCCCGGCTCAAATTTTAGTCGTGGCGTTCCAAATCCAACAATCTATTTTTAAATTGTTCGCTTAAATAACTTTAATTTCGTGTGGGTATAAAATTTAAATCCAAAATGGTGTCAGACCTATTGAATTGAATATAATATAAGAAGACTGCAAATCATTATGACAAATATCAAAATGTACAACTGAAACTCAAAATGAAAGACTAGTCTGCTTTAGCCGATTGAGTGTCTTTCGAAGAAGGCCACGAATACGTAGAAAGTAACTTGTTCGATAAGCTTCGTAATTTAAAACGGCTCGAAAATATAACAAAATATATATCGGGATCATGTGGTGGAGAGAGCGTTGAAGCCTTGGGCATAAAAACATTTCGACCCCAGAGCCTGGTCATTTCAACAGGACTCGGCACCGAGTCATCGGCGCGTCAATTAAGATTGGCTGAGAAATAACGTTCCGCGGTTCATTTTCACTGCCCAATGGCCACCAAATTCACCGGATGCAAATCCGCAAGATTTCTGGTTTGGGGTATTTTTAGCAGCAAGGTTGGGACAAAAAAATGCCAAAGTGTCGATCATCTTAAGCAAGCGCTTCGCCGGGAATGGGCCAAAATACCGCAGAGCCACTCTCGTGCTGCATGCAATAGATTTTTCTGCCGTTTGAAGGCCATAATCGCGGCTAAGGGTGGCCAAATCGAAAACTGCTAACGCAATTCGAAAATTTAAATATTTATGAACATTTTTTACTTTGATTCAATAAAATTCATTAAAAAACAAAAATTCTGTGGCGTTTTGTCTTGGTAACACTTCGTGTCAGCCACCCTGATTTGAAAATACAGCTTCACACCGGTAAGGCATTTAATTTAATTGACAGTCTTCCTGATACAGCTGGTATGAGTAACTATGAAACCGCTTGGAAAATACTTTGCGATCAATATAACGCTCTATTAATCCGAAACGCTCATACAACATAAAATCTTCTATCGAAAACTCGTCCAAATCGCTGTAAGATTTCATTGATCAGTTGGTAAAAAATTTCAATGGTCTAAAATCATTAAAAGTTCAGATTGGTTTGACATTTGAAATGTCAAAACTATGCCGTTTTCAGTCATGTGTTCGACTACAACACAAAAACAAGTTTTGGTTATCCAAACTTACTACCAAAATGATTGTTCTGTAAAAATACATTTTGTAAATTACGTGAATTACATACAGAGCCTGAAATCGGCAAAATTGTTAATGTTAAACGGGTGACGGTCGTTTTATCGTAAACAATTTGTAGTATTTCAATTTAACGTGAACATTTTACCGTAGAACAGTTTATCTTGGACATAATTTATCGTGGACACAATTTATCGTGTGGACAATTTATCGTATGCCAGTTTTTCGTAGTTTATAAAATTGACCGTATAACAAAATTATGGGTACGTAAAAAATTAAAGTAACTTTATTAATCGATTAAAATGGGATTGAATATGTTCGGCGGAATTGAGATTCTTAAATATTTTTTGGAAGAAGCTCTAAAATATGGCCACCTGGGATGGAACTCGGCCATTTCTTAACCGATATTAATGGGGTTTTGTATTTTGAATGGAAATGGTATCTAAAACAATTTTTGGACGAAGTTCTTGAATGTGGCCATCTAGGGAGGAACTTGGCAATTTCTTAACCGATTATGATTAAATTGGTTATGTTGGATGCAAATGGGATCTTAGAATGATTTTTGGAAAAAGTTCTGGAATATGGATCCCTGGGACGGAACTTGTTAATTTATTATCCAATTATGATGGGATTGAGTATGATGGCCACCTGAGATGGAATTCGGTAATTTGTTAACCGATTATGTTGGGAATGGGTATGTTTGACGGAAATTGGATTCTTAAATGGTTTTTGGAAGAATTTCTGGAATATGGAGGAGGAACTAGTTAATTTCTTAACCAATTTTGATGGGATTAAGTATGTTGGATGGAAATGTTATTCTTAAATGATTCTTGGAAGAAGATCTGCAATTTGGCTACCTGGGACGGAATTCGGTAATTTCTTAACTGATATTGATAATTTTTTGTATATTGGCTGAAAATTGGATTCTTAAATGATTTTTGGAAGAATCGCTTGAATATAGCGATCTGGGATGGTACTTGGCCTGTTATCAACCGATTATGATAAGATTGGGTATGTTGGATGTAAATGGGATTCTAGAATGATTTTTGTAAGTTCTGGAATATCGCCACCTTACCACTGATCCCCGACGAAATTAAGAAATGGCTGAATTAGTATTATCGAAATATTCGCAGTTAACATGATTATGAAGTGCTTCAATAATCTAAAGGACAGTTTGAACATATATGATGATGAAAGAGTTATTGTACGTTGTATATATGTAGATAATAAACACTTTTCGCAACTACTTGGCACCACGCTTTTACTGATATATATATAGTTCTAGTGAAATGTCAATCATTTATGAATGCGTTTATATAGGAAATTCATGCCTGCAACCAACGGATTGTAGAACAAAATTAGAAGAATGGTTCATGTCCCTTTGTTGCCGCGTTATACTTCGTGAGCGCATCTGATTTGAACATTTAAATCATCCAGTAATATTTCTACGCCATATTGTAGTATTTTGCTCACGATTCTATGATGTTGTTTGTAGAAAACATGCTTGATTTAATCGAGTTGATCTAGGTAGGAATTTAATTACAAATTGACGACGTTAGTTATGAGTAACCCAACTCCAATTTGGGGCTTGTTCGCTATTGCTTCCTCAAAGCACGTTTCGTGTGTTCCGGTTATTATCGACGAAGCTATTGTCAATTTTTCCTCTAGTGGCAAAATATCAAATTTTTATTGAAATACTTGTTCAATACATACTGTAGGTGGAAATTTTCCTTTTTGATTGTGCCATTTTAGAATATTGATTGATATATTCAATTTAGAATGTTCAAAGCAAAGAAAACTTGTTGTTCGTTATGAAGCTTTCGTACTTTATGAAAACTGAGAATGTTTGATAGCAATCGCATTGGATTTCGCCAATTCTTTATTTTTGTAGAATTGTAAGATTTTCAGTCCTATATCATCAATCTATTTAAATTATATTTGAAGGTAATATGAGGGCGAAAATTCCTTGATTAATACGCTCGCTAGGTAACTCTAAATGAATTAGGTGGTCTATTGAAAACGACTCAAGAGAAATTTTGATTCTGCTTATTGACACTACTTGTCTGGGCAAGTTATTGATGCCGCAAAACCAATACCTCAACAGCTTCTGCTCTCCAGGTTAGGGGCGACGTAAGCAGGCGTCTATCGTGTGCTCATGATGTAAACAAGTTTCTGATAAGACTCGGACGCCTTAACATCTATCACCAGTCGGTCCCAGGTGGCAATATTTCATTAGTTCTTCCAAAAATCATTTAAGAATATCATTTCCATCCAACATAACAAATCTCATCATAACATTATGAACAAAATTTTATGTTTTAAGATACTTCAAATTCAAGACATTAATTGTGATATACGATAAACTGTCCTCACGATAAACTGTTCTACGATAAATTGTTCTACGATAAACTGTAATACGATAAATTGTTTGCGATAAATTGTTTCACAATAAATTGTTGACGATAAAGTGACAATAAATCATGTTAAACGTTTTGAAGAAATTGGATCAGTTGTAGGTTATAAATCATATGAACCCCATTGTCCGGTTCCTGCCCGTGAATAGTAATCACTGTAATCTTTGAGGCATCGTTCATAACAATTGAACGTGTCGTTAACCACTTTTGTGGCTAGAACTGGATGAAACTGATTTAGATAATTTTTTGGCTTCAAAAATACGGTGGCACATGTCACACAAAGCGTAGACTACTCGACTTATTGGCAGACAAGTTCTATGCTCACATAATTTTAAAAAATTCTGATGTCAATTGGCCACCAAGATTATGTTTAGATTATTTTCTTTCAAGTTTTTTTTGAAAAGTAATGTGTATAGCAATGGTCCACAAACAACTCAAGATCTTAAGAAAAACATTCGAGCTGAAATTGAGGCCACTGAACTACCCTTATCGGAAAAAATCATCATAAATTTTGGTGTTCGGATACAGGCCTGAATGATGTTGTAATCCATACATAAATGTCATATAGAACATACTTTCGGTTTCAATAAAAATTTTTGATTTTTCCAGAGAGAATTTGCATGAGATTAGCAGACATATTTTTTGTGTCCCAAGCTTATTAAAAAATATAAAAATTTTCTAAACAATTTTTTATTTTTATCAGCGCTCATCGATATTGTTGAATAAGCAACCTTTTCATATCAATTTAGGTTAGTATTCTAAGAATCGAACAATGAAAAACTAAAAATTTGTTTAAATGCCATCAAAACATCATTTGCATTATGACTTTTATCTTTCGAGGCTGAGATTTCCTAAAAAATATTTATTCGCCCGGCTTGATACTAAATAGAGCACCACACTGCCAAATCGATAAACCATATGTATGCTGACGTTACCCATTAGTCAGGCAAGACAACACAACATATTTTTTTTAATTACCTTAATACGTTTTTTGTTAATTTCATTTTACAAACAAGTGCCAGGACTAACGAAACCCAAATTATGTGCGTGACATTATAATTCTGTTATTATTGATTTTAGACTTGAACGAACGCGAAATTATAGGGAAGCATGAGTCAAATTATATTATGTATCCTAATCGCTTATCAGAGAGGAAAGCAAAAACCTTTAACATTTAAAAATGAAGTAAAATGGCAATCTCTACCTACTTGTCAACGTTCTCCTATTTCCAATTAAACATAATGTCGATTGTGCACGGATTGTGATTAATGGTGTGCACGTCACCAAGAATATCTTACAACAACAAAACAACGGTGTATATAACGTTTAAGAATAAGAGTTTTAAAATTAACAAATAATCGTTTTTTAATTAAATTTTTAATTAGAAGTTGTTAAGCCATACCCTTAAACATAAAATGGAAATAAATGTGTCTCTCGGCGGATTAATCCAAATCCCTGTTAGATATTTTATTTTAAGAAATGGTTGGTCCATAAAGAAAAATGCTACTTTAGACGAAAACATTAATTTGATTAATGTGGATGATAAAATTATGATGATAGGGCCTAATGTGTGATAATTGGATGAGTAGTGCTTTGATTTAAAATCAACACAAAAAATTCAACCTGAGGCCGTATAATTTGCAAATACAATATTTATATAAACATTTATACGATTGGAAGTGAATTCGAGTACAGGTATATAGGGGATATGGGGAGAATATATGTTCTCATATATACCGGTATAGTTAATAATCGTTCAAAATCAATTTTCAGATTAACTGGAAAAAGTAATTTGCGATAATAAAAAATGTTAGTGATGTATCATTTCACAGAGAATACCTTTTTCAGTATACGCATATATTTTAATATTTAATTGGAATCAGTTTATTTCTTGAGCCAAATAACGCCTACAGTAGCATATTTTATATAAAAATACAAATATTATGTTACGAATTTACGGTAATCATTATTCATTTATAACCTAAGATATTTGGAGAAAAAAAATTAGAACTCGAATCTAGCTAATATTTCCGTATCCCTGTATTATGAAAAGCTTATCGACCAAAAATTATTTTGTTAAACAAATTAAGGTCAAACGTCATGAAATTAATTTGTATAAAGATGTATCCTCTCGCATCGTGATACAAATACAAAACGTGCTGTGAATGAGTTGGCAATTTATGTTGTCAGCATTTTTATTATGATTTTCACAAAAGTTATATGTTAGCGGATATAATAAGATAATCTGCAGATACTCTCTTGGCCCATTTAAAGATGTATGTTATGTTTGGTGCTGTGCCGTATTGCCTACGCTGCTTTGTTAAATAATATTCTATATGGGTGAACATGTATGTTGACAATTAAACAAATGGCGTCGACAATGTACAAAATGTAGACAATATGTCGAAAATGTTGAAAATTACTGTTTATGATTTCTTTGTTAATGGAACTATTTTATGGTGGACAGCTTCGTTGTTACTCCACATTTGATGGAGCCTTAGCTAGTTTAGGAAAATATCGAAAACTTGTTAAATTTGTTAAAACGAAAAACTTGATACACAATTAAGTTCTTGTATCAAACCCATACTAGCTTACAGACAAGGATATACTGAACATGGTTGTACGTCTACGCGTAATTCGATATGCTGGTGTAGAAAATAGCGTAGATAATTCATTTGGCGTAGAAAATGTCAACAATGCGTGGAGTATATAGAATATTTGTAGACAATGTAGATTATTACTTTTTTGTTGTTCTAACTTCGGTCTACGATGAATGAATGAATGTCAAGGTCAAGCTATTTAACTCCTGATAAAAATGATAAAAAATGATCCTGGTCCAAAACCAATTTTTTCAAGCTTCGAAGGTTCCCGATAAAAAAATCCAAAAAAGTCTATCCTTTGTCTGGATGGATGGATGAACGGATGTCTATACCGATGATATCTCAAGAACAGCTTCTTCTTTTATTTTTAATTTGGTGGATTGAAAAGTTATCGGATCTCTATCTCAAGGGGATCGGTACCTGCCACAGGAAATCAGCCAATATCGTTTGCAATTTTTTGGACCAAACAACAATTTCCATTAGCTTTGGTACAAATAAATACACCGTTTTGTCGTTCGTAGCCAATGTTTCATTTATCATAAAATATGTACTTGTCGTATGTTTTTGAACAAGCCTTGAATAATGCCTTAAATTCCAGAAAATATTTGTAATAAAAAACTACCGTTGTGGCGCTGGAAACAGTTACAACTTTTATTATTCGTATAGATACGTATCGTATTTCATTGAAGCAGTCTTGAAGAATGCCGTAAAATTTTCTGAAGCATCTTAGTATTTAATCTACAGTTGCAGCGCTGCAAGCACTTACAATTTTTCTCATTCCCATATAATCATGTAGCCTATCATTTGAAAGGTCTTGGAAAAAAGGTATTAGCGATTTAGTTAATAAATCCACCGTTTTGGCGCTGGGAGCGAATAATTGATTTGAAAAGGTCTTGAATAATGTCACAAATCATCTGATTAATACTCCAAAATACCAATGCGGCTTATCGTTTTTAGATTTTGGACGAAGGCAAATTTTTTATCAGTAATTTATTTCCCAAATACAGATTTTTGGCACTGTTAGCCAATTGTCTCTTTGGTTATGCATATACATGTATCTCATATCATTGAACGGTTTTGAAGAATGTTGAAACACGCTTGCACACAAAACTACCGTTGTGGCGCTGGACACAGTTACATTTAGTTCGTTTCAATAAAATCATGTGCTGCATAAAACAATCATGGTTGAAAGGTTTTGGGAAGCAACAAATTTATTACCAGCTTTAGTTCACAAATCTACTGCTTTAGCGCTGATGACAAATTGAAACTTTGGTATAGTAAAATGTACAACATGAAACATTTTTACAAACCAATGAAGAATCAGGAAATTTTTCTTGAAGAAGATTTTTGTGAAGAATTTTTTAGTTCAAATTTTCGCTTTTCTTTTAATGTGAATTTTCCGAGTTTGTGTACCAATACAAACTATATCTCCATTCGCAAATTCAAAATTTGTTGGTTTACAAATCTGTTACATAATATTAAATTAAAGTATTATTAAAGCTTTGGATTAATATACGTTCTCGCGTATTTGCTGAATTTGGTTCAAAAATTGTTTCTCATATATCACTCGGTAAACGGCGTAGAATCAGTAGCTCGCGTAATTTGCATATCGGTAAATAAGCATACACCGGTAGTTTGTTTAATTTTAATCTCGCAGGTGTTTAACCCCTGGTTTAATATACCATAGATACAACACAGTTGTCGATGTAGTCCACTTCGAGTAGTTAACCAAGGAACCCGGGAATTATAAAATGCAATTCTAGTCGGAACGAGTTCATCTAGATATATTTTAACGAGACCAAATAAAATATGGTTACGTATCAGTAGGGTTGGGCTTCGGGAATTTCCCGACGAAAATTCTCGAGAAATCCCGTGTATTTTCAATCCCGAAATCTCGAGAATTTGAATTTTTGTATTCCGGTAAACCCCGAATCTCGAGAGTTTTTCTTGAGAAATTTTGGTTAAAATTTTGAATAAGTTTTGTTTTTAAAAGTGTGTTTCAATTGGTTT
The DNA here is from genome assembly GCA_963691935.1 of Nephrotoma guestfalica. Classification (NCBI taxonomy): domain Eukaryota; kingdom Metazoa; phylum Arthropoda; class Insecta; order Diptera; family Tipulidae; genus Nephrotoma; species Nephrotoma guestfalica. Next base: position 31,318,753 of record OY829913.1, on the reverse strand, counting down.
AAATACCGCATAAAAAGTTAAAAATTGAGGTGAATGAAAATGTCAAACTTTTAATCTGCTTCTAGAGCTGGTAAAATTTTTATACGAGAAACATTTGGCTGACACAAAATAGTTGTTTAAACGATTCTGATGGCATAGTAGACGATATAATATTTGTTTCTGATAAAACGACGACTATTAAATCTACATTTGAATTCATAACCAAAGTCCGCAAAATTATTTTGAAATTCAAGAACTCGCCTGTACAAAATTCTATCTTGCAGAATTATGTTAAAGAAATCGATAAGAAAGAGCTTTACTTGATATTGGATTGCAAGACACCTTGGAATAGTCTTGAATGGTTGCTAACCAGATACCTTTGCATTAGCAAACACGTTCGTAAAGCTTTTGATACTTTCAATTTTTCGTTTATGGCCACTACGGACGCAGAAGAAAAGCACTGTGAAAATATTGAAGCTCTCAGCCGATAAAATGTGAATTTACTTGCAGCGGATTCTTTTCTACAATTTTTGTTCACTAAATTTGAGAATCAGCACACTGAATTGAGCGACGAGATTCTATCCAGCCTAAAAAGAAAACTAACGGATCGCAGATGCAGTCGTTTGTTATCTACTTTTAAATATTTGAACGATCCGGTAGCTAGCTGTCGTGAGAGTGAGAAGTCAAATATTCCAGAGGGCCAAGCAGTTTCTGATTTTGAAGATGATGTCGTGATTGATAACAGCGATGAAGAAGATGGCATGGCAAAACATTTTCAAAAATATTTACAGCAATGCTCAAAACCAAACGCGCTTTTCCGCCGTTTAAGAATGAGCTAAATGTGTATGCAAAAACTGGACAGAAAACTCAAAACGTTCAAAGACTGATCGGGGCATTAAATACAATAAACCCAACGTCGACTCAAAACGAGCGCAATTTTTCGATATCGAAGAGTTTTGTGTCACAAACGCGTTCGCGATTGTCAGATTTGTCAAGATGAGATTTAGCAAGCGTGCATATAGAAACTCTCAGAATACAGAATTCGTCATGATAAAGTGGAGCATATGATATGGTCAATGACCGCTTTAAAAACAATGTCATAATAATTTACGTTGCTACAAAAAATTTTAATTAGGCTGATTTTTGTTAATGACGATGACTAACCTAGAAATACTTGCATCGTAATAAATTTGTGTATTTAAATCCTAAATGCAATTCTAATTCTGTATTTAGATATCTCTTCTATGTGATCCCTAAAAGTGTCAGTTGAATTTTTACGGAACATCGTGGATTTCATCGACCTCTAATAAAATCGATTTCGATTAGAAATCGATACGCTGTTCCAAATTATAATATTTTAATAGGGGCTAAGGTACATTTAAGCAACATGTACATTAACCTGTAACGCCGAATTGCATTTTATGTAAATAATTAGACAAAGAAAAATTCACGATTTACGTTCAGCCGTATAGTGTCTCACAATACCTCTAAAACGTAAGGCATGCTAATGTTTGTTACGGATCTTTTACGAGACGCGTACGATTTCACTAGTGGATAGCTTAAGATGCTGCAGGAGGGAGTTTTGCACATCATAACAGCGAAAAAGTAAAAAAATTTTACTTGGACCAGTTCAGACAGAGTCAGATTTCCTTGGTCAATCGAAACACAATATGAAGGAAAACTGTCAATTAATGATGCTTCACTAACTTGCTTATATTTAAACTCACAAGTTTACATAAAATTTGAAATTTCCGTATATAAGATGGGAAAACCCATTTATTGGGTGGGCAAATTTAAGGGTGCTGGCACACACTTAATATTAATGTACAAAAAATTTTCAATCTAAGGAGTAATGAGAAGTTGCTGAAAGATATAAACTCTTTAGCACAATAAAATTCTGTATCTTCTTACTTCTGAACGTATTTGTATTTTTGATAATTTCACTATCTACTAATCATAAAAAAATTTTGACACCGAAATTTTGCAGATTTACCATTCTCTTTAACGTCGAAGTTAAAAAAAGAAGTTTTTAAAAAATCACTGAGGGTGTGTCCCAGACGGATTGACTGAAGGAACTGGCTGGGTGAAATATGTACTCGTTTTGGAAATATTTTGTTCAGTTTTCCAAAATTAAGTGGATCGTAAAATTTTTGACAAAAAATACACATGGTTTTTGGTCAAAAATCGGAATTTTCGCTTAATTTTGGAAAGAATAAACATTTCCCGACCGACCCGCCAAAAACCTTAATTAAAATAGACAATAGCGATGTGTCTCATACGGCACGGTACATTTCACAACAGGATGTGCTAAACCAGGATGTCAGAAAACACGCTATCATAAAAAAATAAATGGTATACAAAAGTACCTGGTACGGAACAGGACCGGTTAAAATAGTACGCCACAAAACAGTATATACCGTAGTGTACTATAATGAATGGCATTGATTTATATTGAAATGTCTTCTGAAACTTTAAGCGAAGGAAAACTTTACTTTAACTTAAAGTTAATCTTCAATTAAAATTTGTTTATAACTACTTTAACTGGAAGTAAATAATCCATGAGGAGAGGAATTTTGGCGAGCAATTATAATTAGTACAACTAACCAGATCGCAGACACGAACATTGCTGATACCTTCATCGACGAAACTCACATATCCCAACTACATAAACAACCAGATTGCCGACAGGCCACTGCGCCAATACAACCACATCGCCGTCGTCTAAATCACCGACTTTAAAACTTAGAAAAATTATATTAAATATGGAAAAATAATCACGTTGCAAATATAATAGGAAATAACGGGTGTTTTTTTAGGAGGTTTGTTTTTCCGATAGATGTCGTTTTATTTTATGACAGTTGTTTTGACAGCTCAAAGTGGCATTTCTACTCAGTATTGTTTGGCAAATCATTATGAATAGGTTAACTCCAGAACAACGTTTTCAAATCGTGGAAATTTATTTTCAAAATCATTGTTCAATTAAAAATGTTTATAGAGCACTTTGTGAATTTTATGGTGCACATAATCGTCCGTCAGAGACCACCATAAAGAACGTAATTACCAAATTTCGGTCTACATTCACTCTTTTGGATGCCAAGCCACCGACAAGAATGAGAAGAGTTCGTACAGAAGAAAATATTGCTGTCGTTGAGGCCAGTGTCGAAGAAAACGACAATTTATCGATTCGTCGTCGTGCTCAGCAAATTGGACTTTGTCCATCGACTTTATGGAAAATTTTACGTAAAGATTTGGGTTTGGTGCCATACAAAATTCAATTGGTGCAAGAATTAAAGCCACACGACCATCGTTTGCGCCGTGAATTCAGTGATTGGTCGTTAAATCAATTGAACGAAGATCCATTTTTTTACCGTAAAATTCTCTTCAGTGATGAGGCGCATTTTTGGTTAAATGGATACGTCAACAAACAAAATTGTCGCATTTGGAGCAAAGATAATCCACACGCCGTTCTAGAATTACCAATGCATCCTGATAAATGTAGTGTTTGGTGCGGTCTATGGGCTGGTGGGATCATCGGTCCATATTTCTTTAAAAATGAGGAAGGACGACGCGTTACCGTGAATGGAAATCGATACAGAACCATGTTAAATGAGTTTTTGTTGTCAAATCTTGAAGATATGGATATGAATGAAATGTGGTTTCAACAAGATGGTGCCACTTGCCATACAGCACGTGAAACAATCGACTTATTGAAAGAAACTTTCAACGACAGCATTATTTCGAGAAATGGTCCGGTGAATTGGCCTCCGCGTTCGTGCGATTTGACGCCACTCGATTACTTTTTGTGGGGATACGTGAAGTCATTGGTTTATGTGGATAAACCTCAATCGATTGACGCTTTGGAAACCAATATTCAACGTGTCATTGCTGACATACGCCCTCAAATGCTTGAAAAAGTGCTGGAAAATTGGACCTCCAGAATGACATTTGTGAAAAATAGTCGTGGTAGCCATATGCCAGAAATTGTGTTTAAATGTTAAATGCCAAAAAATTATCTACCAAATAAAAAAAAATTTTGGTCATTTCATAATTTTATATGTGTTTTATTCAAAAAAAAAATCGGCAACCTCTTAAAAAAACACCCTTTAATTATAAAAAACAGCAGGCAATCAATTTTAGACAACAAATTTTAGCAACAAAGTTACCTTAATAATAGTAATTAACGATGTTTCTCCGCATTTAAATTTGTGTTATATTGTACAAAGCCTGGGAACAACAAACTCTCCAACCGGCAATCACATCGTCAATTGGAATTTTTGGCAGATCATCGGCAAGCCACTTCGTCGATACAAGGACAACTTCTACTTCCACACAAGCTCATCATCGTCCCTCAAAACACCAACACCGACATTGTCAACTCTCACTGAAAATCGTTTAGCTAGCCTAGCACAACAATCAGATCGCCTAAACAACCACATTACTGTTACACATCACCTATAAGAATTTCCACCGACGACCCTACATAGTACACATCCCTGTCATCGGCAAGCCCATCCCGTCACAACCAACAATTTTTGTAACAATTTTAAAAACAAATCGAATTATCATAACGGTTACATTACGCAAACATATGGCTTCATTAATCGTAAAAGAAAACCGCTTTAGACGTGAATTTTAAATGATATTGAATCTGTCTGACTGGCACATAAAACGTACTTGCACTATAAAAGCTAATATGGTCTGGAAGTGGGATTTATGATAACGCGCATACGCAATATAACTCGTACTCCCCCCCTCCCAAAGATAAACCAGATGTCGAGGTAGAAAAGGTGTATAATAACATCCTATGTTTTTTTTTTGAATTTTTTACTCATAGATGGAAAATTTGTAAGAATACGAACAATCAGTTTCGAACGGATGAGATTATTGATGAGAAGACTGATTTTTTCAAATCAATAATCTCATCCGCTCGAAACTGATTGTTGGGATACTTACAAATTTTCCATCTATGAGTCAAAAATTCCAATTTATCCGCGGTCCAGCGATAACGGACGAACAAGTATGGGGTTGAAATTAGAACAAATGGGGTTGATTAGTATTGTAAATTTTATTCTAAAATATGCTAGACCGGACTTACGACCCCTATTAGACAAATTGCTCCACTTGGCCTTTGTCCCATATTCACAGTGGAGGAAGTAGATTCATTTCAAGATTAATGCGATCAAAACATTTCGCGCAATCGAGAACTTTCGCACTTTACAAAGCACTATGAAAGTTGCGTGCAACGAATGTCGATTTCGAATGAACCTTGAGATTAAGCTCCAAGACAGCAATAATAAAGATTTTATAAAATAAAATCTTGCTAACATGGCAATGACAGAAAGATATGGCTTTCGGCTAAGTGGATACTGGCTATGTGAGTGTTGCCGGCGTGGATGTTTTAAGCTAATTATGATTGTCGGCATAAACTCGTGTTGATGTGAGTGCTATTAGCGCTACAGCTATTTCTGTTGATTATATTGCTCTCAGACTCTCATCAAAATCTACAGGACTTCTAAGATGAAGTTACATTTTTCACTACTTTACCAATCGGCGATCTGTTTGTGTGTGCTAATTATGATTGTTGGCCCCTTTTGGCGATGTGGTTGTCGGTGATACGATTCTCGGCGATGTGGGAATCGGTGATATAGATGTCGGTGATGAATGTGTCGGCAATGTTGATGACATTGTTGTCGGTGATTTGACCCATCCCCACATTATTTTATTACGTAAAAGTAGGTAAAGCGTTTAAATGTCTTCCAATTAATTATAGTGGTTAATTCGCGGTGATAGAGTACCAATGGTTCTGATCACATGCTTTGGCAATATAATGCAAATTTTATCAAAAATTTGATATTAACTTTTATATTTTATTTATTTCATAAATACTTAAAATATTTAAATAAATAACTTAAATTAAAAACAGTTTTTAAAACTTTTTCGGGGCAAATGTAAATGGAGATTGTGAAAAATAATTTAACGTAAAGAATATTCTAAAGAAGCTTATTCGTTGTCAATGTAAAATCGTTCGACAGATGTTACATAAAAGATTGAGAGGAACATGCGTTTACTCACGTTTTAACATTCTTGATTTCCTATTCGGAAAACGTGCAAAATTTTCGGTTGAGTAATAAACACAATTAAATTATTTGGATATAATGCTTGATAGCTTAGTTCAGCGACATCATACTGCGACGTATATCAAAACTTCTGCAAATTTTATAATCCGCAAATCCAATAAAGCTACACATAAGTAAGCTACATAGTATATTTATGCGATTCTGGCTATTTACATACAAATAAAACATAAACTTGACGATAATAACCAACCATCATCAGTTTGGGTACTAGTAAAATGTTGCGATTCTATAGCATACAGGAAATTTAATGTGGCAAAAAGGTTCGATTGGCATAAAAAATTAATACAATTTCTTATCAATCTGCACGAAGCATGAGCGTTTCATTTGTCATCAAGATGGTGTTTTAGCTTGCGCTACAATATTTTATTAAACTTGCGGTGTGATGATCATTCACCATCAGGGCATTAAATTAGGGTGGTAATTGCCTGCGGTCCAAAATATAATTTTGTTTTATATGCTTAATCACTTTTGTTTGGTTGTAATATCATTTTCAAAGTTATTCTTTGTTTGTTTTGTATAGCAAATAAATACATCAAAATGTAATACGAAAAGTTTGGACACTTAAACTTTTTGAATAATTTAAAACCCAAGTTAAGAATTTATATTTTATGAGGATGTACCGACTCCACTAATCTAACTAATTATTTGCATTAAATTATGTAACAAATATCAAATTTAATGAATGTTATTATACAAATCGATATTTTATGTACACAATCTTTCCAAGAGTACATTTAAGAAAACTTTTTCTCAGAAAAGCCAAATGAATTTAAAACGACTTCAAATTTCCCGTTCCTCCATAAATTGCGAAATGTGGTAAAAATCTGTGTACTCTAAGGGCAGCTTCCATAGGAGATTTTACATTTTTTCGTAAGTAAGAAGGCTAACCGCTAAAAACACATTTTTCCAAAATTTGAATTTATTGATTAACATCATATCATCTCTTTCTCCTCATAATTCTATGGTGAGTGCACTTTGATATAATTACTAATTCCCCGTGATATCCAGACCTCCTTTAAGTTGATAGTTAGGAATATTTAGGTAGACAACTTTAACAACTTAAGAAAATTTTAAAAACTTTATAAGGTTCAATATAAAAAATGAAAATTGCCAAATTAGACAAATACGCGATAAAATTGTATGAGATGCCAATAAGCTCTTGGAAATGTACAACACCACAAACGAGTGGGATAGTATTAAAACAAGCCTTATAGCTCATTTCGCTGACAAGCGAGATGAAAACAGTTTAATTAGAGACCTACACGCAATTACACAAAGAAACGATAGCGTGGAAGTATATTTCACCAGAATTCTGGAAGTAAGCAACACACTAGAAACTTGGACGTACTTCAATACCCCAAATGAAGCAGAACAAAAAGCCAAATGGTATGATTCCATGTGCCTTGCTGTGTTCACAGCAAATTTGAGAGACTCCCTGGGAGTTATGGTAAGAGCAATGCAGCCACCGGATCTTCCCACGGCTAGACTGTACTGTTTGAAAGGACAGAACATAGTCTACATGAAAAATAAAGCGTTCCCTCCACCAGTACCTCAAAAAACAATAAAGCTTAAACATCCATTTCCACGATATAACCAATATCCACAAAATAATCAACATCAATACAATTAAAATCGACTTCAAAATTTTAACAGTAATAAACCTCAATATTTCAATCATCGCCCCTTCATTCAACAAAATAATTCACCATTTGGAAACACAAGAAGATTACCTCCTAAACCGATTCAACACTATAAACTAGAACCCATGGATACTAAATCGAATGATAACGGATACAAACAACCGGTCTATCATAAACCACCATTTCAACGACAATTTAACCCAATAAATCAGCCTTATCGCTTCAACAACAATGGCCCAGCAAAAGTTCAGGTTAAAGAGCTATATAGGATATCATCGAAGTCTTATAATAATGAAAGCGATTATTATTATCAGGAGTATTATCAAAATCAGTAATATGATAATTCATACGAGGAACAAGAATCCGGTATGAATGAATATTTTGAAGAAAATTCACAAAGTCAACATCAAAGTATCCCAATCATTGAGATTTAGGTCGAGGATTTTTGCCTACCCGCCTCGGTAATTCAACATTCGGATACCTAAGTTTGAATAGCCACCATCAAAAAGGTTATTAGTTACCTTACGTAAATTTAATCCTTAACGGACACCCATATAAATTCTTAATAAATCTACAAAATCCTTTATTGATCCAAGTCTGAATTCAGTCTCAAATAAATGCGTACAAAACATAAATCCAGTAACCATATCTACCTTATTTAATGATACGACTGTTGATATCATGATTAAGTTAAAAGGTATTAAATAATTTAAAACTAATGAGGAACTCGACTTCATTCATTTCAAATTCCATAATTATTTTAATGGTCTAATTGGTAGCGAAACGATGCAAAAATTAAAGTCTGCAATTTATAATCTCGCTCCACGAAGCAAGTTAGTAGCAAAAGTTCCTGTTACCATTGTCAATGGAGAAATCTATTTAAAACCTCAAACACTGAAGAACAACCTCACAATACCAGAGGGAGTTTATAAAAGCATAAATGATTTCGCCTACGTTGTGGTAATAAACTATGGACCGCAACAAAAACAATTCGTTGTTGAACATCCTATAAAATGCGAAAAATTTCAGGCTAACCACATAGAAATCCATACAATTGAGGAAAAAAGAAGCATTGAAAGGCTATATTCAAAATTCGAACACATTTTACAAAGAGAAAATGACCCACTAACTTTTACAAACGCTGTAAAACACAACATTGATTTGCAACACGAAAAACCTATTTTTATCAAAAGCTACAGATGTCCCTAGGTACATAAATCGGAAGTCGAATCGCAAAATGTTATTGCAAGGTATCATAAGGCCCAGCTATTCACCCTGGTCATCTCCAATATGGATTGTGCTAAAAAAGAAGGATGCATCTGGTCAAACCAAATGGAAGATGGTGATTGACTATTGAAAATTGAATGAAAAAACCATTGAAGATAGATACCCACTCCCGAACATTACCACTTTAGATTTACCCACCGGGTTCCATCAGATCGAGGTAAATCCAAATGACATCCAAAAAACAGCTTTTTCAGTGGAATTCGGGTATTATGTATATGTACGAATGCCTCTCGGCCTGAAAAATGCAACGAGTACATTTCAACGAGTGATGGACATCGTCCTCGGTGAATTACAAGGGAAAGTCTGCCTATGTTATATGTACAACACTATCATCTTTTCAACGTCGCTCCAAGAACACATAGATAGCTTAACGAAAGTTTTCACTAAACTACAGGATGCAAATCTGAAAGTCCAACTGGACAAATCAGAATTTCTGCACAAAGAAGTAGCCTTCCTGGGGCATATTGTCACCTCAGAGGGAGTAAAACCGAATCCTGATAAGATCAAGGCTATCCAAAATTTCCTTATACCAACAAATTAAAAGCTTTCTTGGATTATTACGTTATTACAGGAAATTCAGAAAAAACTTTGCTTTTCTTACTGAACCAATGACCGAGTGTCTAAAAAAATTATGTTATTGACCTGAATGAAAACTACGTTAAATGTTTCGAAAGATGCAAACAATTGCTGTGTGAAAATCCAATATTGCTATACCCGGATTTTGAGCAACCATTCCTGGTAACAACCGATGCGAGCAATGTCGCTATAGGTGCTGTTCTATCCCAGGGTACAATAAGACAAGATTTACCAATTTGTTATGCTTCGCGTACACTCACAAAAACTGAGCAAAACTACTCGACCATCGAGAAAGAACTCTTAGCAATAGTATGGGCAACGAAATATTTGAGACCGTACTATTTGGCCGAAAATTTACCATCATTACGGACCACAAACTTCTCAGTTGGTTGTTTTCACTAAAATAACCAAATTCCAAACTTGTGAGATGGCGATTAAAGTTAGAAGAGTTTGACTACAACATCGTTTATAAAAAGCGCTTAGAACGCGAATGCTGATGCTCTATCTGGCATCCAAATCATTCTAACCATATTGACGTTAACAATACCGAAAGTTCATCCTCGGTGGAAGATACAGCAAGTATGTTGTCAACACCTGACGATTTAATTCCAACAACAAAAAATTCCAAGAACCTGTCATTAAAACTGAAACGATGTTCAACTCTCGGAAAAGAGTAACAGTACAAATACCATGTAAACGGACGTGGACGATCTAGAAATGTGACAACCATTGTCACTTCTGAGGAATGACGTCCTTCAAACTAAGGGTAACAAATCTTAAAGTGAATGTAGTAAGGTCTATGTCACTTCTAACCGACATTGAAGATCAAGATAAACCACAGGAACTCATAAAAAATATACACCGAACAGAAAATTATGAGCACATTAAAAAAGAGTACTACTTCCCTAAAATGAAAGAAATGATTCGGGATTATGTTAACCAGTGCGATATTTGCCAACAGGTTAAATACGACCGATAACCTCCACACCTTCAACTATGTCTAACTGAAACACCAAAGAAACCCATGGAAATTATACACATTGATATATTCCAACTGGAAGCAATAAAATTCCTAACAGTTATAGACAAGTTCAGTAAATTTGCAGCAGCCTGCCTGCTAGAAGAAAAAACAACTAAGCGGATTTCCGAAGCACTAATACACTATTTCAGTCCACACGGATTGTAAAATTATAGCTGATCATGAAATAGGAAATGGAGGAGAAGTTAAGACAGTGATGGAAAAATATCAAATTATATTACACGTCACTACACCGTATTAATCCATCGGTAACTCCCAGTCGAAAGACTACACTCGACATTAAAAGAAACCTGTAGTATCATACGTCTAAAAGAAAAAGAAAAAAATCTAGGAGACGTGATGAATCTGGCCATATTGTCTTATAATAATTCAGTACACTCAACAACTAAACATGTTAGGAAAGAATTGGACTTCGTGAATGAAATCGATTACCTGCAACAACATAAAGAAAGGTACTAACAATTATGTAATGATATCCATAAACAGTCATCCGAAGTTAAAACCAAAATTATTACAAAAATTAATAAAAAGAGAAAACCCGTTTGTCCCATATTCCAAAATTATTTATTTACACAAAAAGAAAGAAAAGAGGAAAATTAAGAGCTAATTATAAAAAACGACAAGTGGTAAAAGACAAAGGAATAGTAATAGAAACAGCAGAAGGCAAAGTTCATAAAAGTAAAATTAAACGATTATTCCAGGCCCATAAAGATCAATATAAAGTCCCTAAAGTCCACTGGACATTCTACACAATAAAACAATTCAAAATTATAATCAAGTCAAGCTAACTCACGAAAAAGCATCTTTACACAGCTCTACAGGACACATATCGCTAACCTTCTTAATTATATTCATATTAATATTTATTTTTTATCATTTCTGCTGGCCAAACAAAATATGCACCGCTTCAGGACTACTTAAGCAGCCTGCCGCTCATCTTAGAGGGGAGGAATTACGTACTTTTAATTCAAACAACATCAAGGCCAAACCATCTATTCTACTAAATAGGCATTATTTAAAACTATATAAACCTTAACAACAGTAGTTACATCGAATTAGTATTATTTCGTTTATATAAAATACAACTTGTGTAGCCAATTTTAAATAAAATAAAGTAAAAGCTGTGGAAAATTCCATAGCATTAAAAAATTAAAAGTTATTTACAACGTTAAACATAATTCCCGCTAATACCCCCGGCCCATTACATACTAGCCATTACTCACCCGATCATTACCGATCGCCCATTTTTAAAAATCAGTATATGTATCAGGTGCTGTGGTCTCTCTTGTATCTAGAATACTAACCATGATTTCATGATATTTTAACTAGTGACTGAGATGTGGTTTCTCTCGTCAAGTAATGCTTCAAAATCGAAAAACACTCTTGAACAATATATTGTCCCATACAAAGACCATTTTAAGCGATTACGTATTGAGCAATTACGAAGAACAATTATTTTGTCTAAAGCTACGGGAACTACGCCAACATTTGGGGTATGATAAGAAAATTTATGTGAGGCGAGATTTTGTTCAAGAGTATTTTCCGATATAGAAGCATCATGTGACGAGAAAAATATATCTTTAAAATACTTCAATCGTCATGAAAATCCACATGGGAGTTCTCAGAAAATAGTCAAAATAACAATTCAGTCAATTGATGGCTCGGATTTGGGTAGTTCTCCGTGACATTAGGCAAAAATTATTTTCCGCGTAATTGTTCAGCATGGCATAGAGAATAAACCCAACTGAATTTCAATGACGATTGGAGCATTTCTAGAAAATGGTCATTTATATGGAAAAATATTTATTGTTGTACAGTACTTTTCGATGTTGGAGCATCATTTGACGAGAAAAACCACATCTCAGCTCCTAGTTAAAGTAGCATGAAAATGTTGCTGTTCTAAACAAACAAAAATATCATGTTTATGTAAGTTACCTGGAATTTGGGGAGGGGGGGTGGTCGGTCTAGTTTAATAATTGTCGGTCTAGTTTAATGGTGGATGGAAAATTACCGAGGTGTACAATTTAGTAGTATCAAGTACGTTTTTGTTTCGGAATAGGGAAAAATATTTTCATAACAGTTTTGTTTGAATTTAATTTTTCTGGATTACTGATTGAATCAGTTTAGTGTAAATATGTCAAAAACAATGTTTAATGGGAAACTTTTATTACATAAAATTTTAATTGGAAAATTTCTCATTTAACTTTGTTTCCAAAATTTTTACACCAAACCAATTCAATCAGAAGGCCAGAAAACACAGTTCAGATAAAAATGCTATGAAAATATTTTTTCAATTCGCTGTTCCCCAGGAAAGCCGGAATAGTGCCACAGTTAAAAAATATTTAAAATCGTAACTATAAAGCAACCTAGACAAAAGTGTTGATATAAATATTTGGCATCGCCTGTTTAAACGGTGTATAGTTACGTTAAACATCAAGGAAAGGCCTAGCAGCATAATTTTACATAATGTTTAATAATTGCTCATTTATTGTTGATGTGCTTATAACCCATAATACGCCTATGAGTGTAATAATTTTCAAGATAATCGAAAAAATTTAAATAAGATAATCAAACATCAAACATAAATTTTATGAACTGTCACATGTACGAGAATTTTCCATAACGTTACATGTATACGAGAATAACAAAAGAAATGAGTTCATCTTTGATGATGATAAATTATTATATCTTACCAAAATTTAATTAAAATATAAAATTTTAATGAGATAAGATGATGATGTGATGGTGATCGGTCTTGTACTAAGCCATTGTCAATAAAGTAAATAAAAACGGTATGTTACAATAATTTCAAGGATATTTTGACTCCCTGCTATAATTGTATTATCGTGCATGCATCTATTAGAACTTTATCATGGTTTATATTCATATGATATATGAAATATGAAACATGCACACACCTTTATCTAACTAAACATTGACATTCAACAATTTCCGTGTATATAATTTGTCAACAAAATTTCGTGCAATTTTCCGTCATGCACACAATTTTTAAATTATCGTCGACTACTTACTATACACTTTTCAAATTTGTGTAATAATAGCGAACATATTAACTATACAGTGGCGATAACCACCAAAGCGATGCAGTTCATTAATTCAATATCTCAAGAAAGTGTTGTTAAGCAAGATTTCGTGGTATTGATTATTCGACTCTTGGATTTAATTTCCCCACAATATATCACAAAATCAAATCCGCAAACACTAATTATAATTTATGAGTTCAGATAAAAAATAATAATTATCACGAGGGTGTGTGCGCATGCTAGCCGAGTGAATGCCTGAGATTTTTAAATCACGTCGAATAGAAACATCGATAACAAAATATAGAGTGCGCAATAAATTTGTTCGTTTATCGACATAAAATTACGTTAATTTTATGTTTGGAAAATGGACAATTCAGGTTATAAAAATTTACTATTTCATAGTTTTAGGGAGAAACGATTTCAGTATTATTACTGTAATAAAATAAATTGGAATAAACTGCTGTTAACTTTATTAATATTAAGTTTCATCAGTGTTATTTGATTTCTGATATACCCCATAAGAGCTAGTAAATGGTGATTGCTCTTGAAATGTAATTTAGATTTCCGAAAACGTTGGTGTAGGGTTTCTGCATCCATTCAATACATAAACCATATGCACAACAATACACAAAAGCCCCATGTTTTGTGATGTGCTACATAAACTTGAGCCCGCGTGGGCTAGCGGAGAAATTGAAGGCGAGTTCAGAATGCTTATGCCTAACATCAAACCATTAATCCGTAATATGCAGCTATCTTTAAATTTCGGTACAGTTACGTCTAACACTAATGCAATACGTGTATCGAAAGGAAATTTCAATATAACTTAAGATAAATTATTGTTTAGCGATTTTAAAATAATTTACTAAAGCATTGTGTTTATATTTTATATATAAGGTCAAAGTTTTTTCAATATTTTGGGAAGCGATTTCCAAATCTTGTATAGTATAAAATATGAATCAACGAGTTTACTGATGATCAAAATACGTTTATTTCTTTAAAACAATTTGGAATCTTTTTCACAGTAGAAGCAAATAAAATCTAATCTAACTGGAAAAAATCTTCATATTTGATTTGAAATACAAAACAATACTTCAAATTTATTTCAAAGGAAATTTGAATCTCACCCTCACCCCTCATTATGATACTGTTAAAGTTAGCCGTAAGTTTTGACCGAAAAGGGTCAATAATGCAGAGTTGATTTAAATTCAACATATGGCGACGATAATGCAGTTTCAAAAGGTCAAAATTGATGTAGCACAGCATCATCGCATCGATAAAGAAGAATGTCATCAATTTTCAACCGAAAATCAATTTTCCAACAAAAAATGCCAATAAAAGACTTCTATACAATAGCCATGCAACAATCATGTTTAGATGACTATACCTGTACCAAAGTAATGAACCATTACCCTAAGTAGAATTTGATTATATGTTTAGAGTGGGTTTGATGAGGTTATATAGGTGAAATGTTCCTTTTCGAGGATACAATTGTTTATCATTTAAGATTTTGCCAAATAACCGGTCTCTGTCTGTCTCGAAGGCCGAACGATTTGGTCGACAAGACATGGGGAAAATCAAAATTTCTGTACATCAGACCTACCCAAAACCAATGTTCAAAATCTACCTATGATCTTAGGCCATTGAAATGGCATAGTCAGGTTGGTGTCTGTCATGGCAATATCTCGAATAACGAATGATTTTATCGAAAAAAAACACAGGAAAAATAAAAATTTCACCTTTACATCTTCATCAGACCCACCCCATATATAATCAAAATCTATATTGAGTTATGGACTATCGATTTGGCATAGTAAAATTGGTGTCTATCTGACAAAATCACGAATTATGGACGGTTTGATCGACAGAAAAAGGGGAAATCAAAATTTCGCCACTATAACCTCATCAGACCCACTCCACACCTATAATCGAAATGTACCTATGGTCATGGGCTGTCGAATCGGCATAGTCAGATTGGTGTGTATCTGGCAAAGTCACGAATGATGAACGATTTTATCGATAAAAGAATGGGGAACGAAATTTCAGCCCCATAACCTCATCAGACTTATGCCAAACCTACTATCAAAATATGTCATGAGTCATGAGTCACAGAATTGACATAGTGAGATTGGTTCGTCTATCTGAACGTCTAAACGCTTTTATTAAAAAATCGCAGGGAAAATCAAAATTTCACCCAATATCCTCATCAGACCCACCCAAAACCTATAATCAAAATCTACCTATGGTCATCGGCTATCGAATTGGCGTAGTCAGATCGGTGTGCGTCCGACATCATCTCGACTTACAATCCATTTAAACGACAATGTACGGCTTTATCGACAATTTTCGGCGTTATGAAACAGATATAGCATTTCACTTCTATAACCTCATCAGAGCCAACCCAAACCCTTAATCAAAATCTACTAAGGGCATGGGCAATCGAACCGGCATAGTCAGATCGGAGTCTATCTGGTAAAATCTCGAATACCGAAAGTTTTTATCGACAAAACATACGGAAACTCAAAATTTCAGCACTATAACCTCATCAGACACCCAAAACCTATAATCAAATTCTACCAATGGTCATGGGCTATCGAATCAGCGTAGTCAGATTGTGGTTTGTCTGGCAAAATCTCGTATGGTGAACGATTTTATCGATAAAAGAAGAGAAAAATAAAAATTTCACCCATAATCTCATCGGAGTTACCCCAAACTTTTGATCAAAATCTACTTATGGTTAGTTGACATAGTCAGATTGGTGTATCTGACAAAATCTCAAATGACGAACGAGTTTATCGACAAAACATAAAGAAAACCACAAGTTCTCCATATTCAACATTTACCTATGGCCATCGGCTATCAAATCGGCATAGTCTGACTGATCGGCATAGTGGTGTCTACTTGGCAAAATCTGGAATGATGCCCAATGTTACGAGTATCGACAGAATTAGGGGGACATCAAAATGTCACCCCTTTAACCAAATCACATGGATCCCATCCATGTGGTTGATCAGTTGTTTGTTATTATACAGCAGTGTTGTGCCGTATTGTCTACGTCACGTAGTTAATTAATAGTCTACACGTGTAAACAACGTATGTAAACAATTTAAAAAATTCATTCATTCCTCACATTTATAACATTTGCGCCCAATTTTTCTGAATGGTAATGAAGCACATTTATATAATAAGTTGCGGTTAAAGTTCGAAATCTGTAGTACGGAATTAAAATTTTTTTAAAACGTCCACACCTACATGATTGCTGATTCCTTCACCTAAATACCCTAGTTTTGGAAAGAAGACATTTCCTGCGTGCCACTGACAGTCATGGATGAAGTTAATCAATACAAATCCTGTTGGCTAGGTATAGTTAAATCATACAAGGGTGAATCATTTCGCGAATACATTACCCATGTTTTAATGATTTCGGATCAGTAAAACAGTTTTTGCAATTTTTATTAGCACATTTACCGATTTCGATATTTAATAGTGACATTTTTACTCACTATGGGTATATGTAATTAGGTTCTGACAATAGAGTGATTGGGAAAACCAGATATTGCTTGTTGATCACAGATCTCTGTTTCAAAAGTGGAACGTTATATACTGTTAAATTTTTAAACCAAACACAGAATTCTCGAAATGTCAATGTACCTACTGCAATGGGCAACATCATCTCCACGCGGTAACGGCAAAAAAAATCCACAAAAATAATGATCATTCAAGTTCATTCTAATCAAAATATGACCGGATGCTAATTAGATATTTCAACCAATATACCTCCAGTTAAAAAGGTTCAGGAACACCCGGCGTCGATTGATAATAAATTGAAGTGTCTCCGATCAAAGGTAATTCTCATCTGACCTGCTCGAAATAGAAATCCCTTAATTAAAAAATTCATACCTGTTTACTTGTTCATAAAAAGATTAATTATAACTATGATACAAATTCAATCGGCTAAAACGACAAAAATCAATCAGTTGTGCACAAACAACATTTTTGATTTTTGTTTAATTTGGGCCAAAACTGGCCGAAACACGTCCAAAAATCTTAAACTGACTTTGGATCGGGAGGTCCGGCACCTCCCGTTTTGGTTTGAATCCAGATAGGGGCAGAAGGGAAATGGAACACAACTATGACCCCCTGTCGGAATGCAGAACTCATGGGCCGACCCATCTTCCATGCCAGTATAGGCTGGCATGGAGCAGTGCAATGTGCAGATGGTGACAAAATCGGACCTATATCCGACCTATATTATACATCCTCGATTTGGCAGGCAACTGCGTAAGATAAGGACGTAAATAAGCAAACTGCGGAAGAGTTGGGAGTGCTTCGGCCCAGAAAAGATTGCATAGATTAACAAATAAAAAATAAAAAAAATGAATCAAAAGCTGATTTATTAAAAAGTTTTCTAGTAACCCCAACTACTCGTATGTTGCTTTGCACAAGGAACGAACGTTATAAAATTGACAATGAAGTACTCATTCCGATAATGTTTATGACAGGGGCAAATTGCACTGGGAATTTCTTTTGAAAACCTATAGCTTTAGACTTAGACTTGCACAGCGTTCATTTGATCTCGTTACGGGAAGTAAAGGATGTAACTCGATTACAATCAGAATCATAATTATTAATTTCTATAAAGCAGCGCTTTATAATATTTTTAGGAGCTACCAGTGTACGATGATTTACCGAGTGATAAATGCTCCATCGAGTGGGTACTGTTTGCATCTCGTAATGACGAAATTGAAAGTAAATGGTTAATGGAAGTGATGCCATACATTATAACCAACTAATCTAACCAATGGCAGCAATGGCTAATACGCTAGTAGTTTTTCTAAATTCAATTTCTACCGGTAAAATGTTTCCATATAAAATTGTTCAATTATGAAATAGTTGTCGAATACTTTTTTGACGTTAAATTTCCATTTATTTTTGTTCTCTAACAAAATATCTAAGCCAACTGACATTTTTCGAACCTCTTGTTTGATTTTTCCGGTCGGATGTCATGATCTCTCCCCAGGTCTAAGCAGCCACAATAATTTATAGGCTAAAATTGTTATATTTAACTAAATTTTATACATGTAAATTTTGTCCATTGAGGTTATATTCAACTATGGGAGGTGAAGCTGGAAGTTTTTATCTACCAGTATTTCTGTTTTTTGTTTATGACAATTGACACTTACAATTTCAAAAAATTACTCTTAAACGTTTAGTTTAGTTCTTTAGTTTTTTATATTTCCAAGAACAAATAACCGAACTGTGGCGTCTGAGGTAAGAGCAAAAAAGCATTATCGATTATAATAGGACATATAAATACGATACTGTAATACGTGACGATAGGGTTTTATAATGATACAACCAGATGGTAAATATGAGTTAAAACTTTAAATTTGATTTAAAATATCTTGTATTATTTTAAACGTACTAATCTTGCCTATTAGTTTTGTAAAAAATTTTACTTTTAAAATATAGGTAAAGCCCAATTTAAAATGAAAAACTATAAGATGTCGACTACGTACCAAAAACAACAACAACTAGAAGCAATAATCTATATTTTCTACGGATTATCGACATTGTATACTCAGGAACCAATTCTCTACGATATTTTCGACCACCAACATGTTGACAATTCAGTTTCAAGTTCATGGAACACCGAGAGACGCTCGGCCAAAGTTGGTTGAATTGAATGTGTTTTGTGCTATTAAGGCTGCAAGGTATTCAAATGGTCAAAAACGATGTTTAGTAAAAATCAGTTTTTGACCATAAAAAATTACCAATTGATCTAACTTTTTCTTTAGCATGAACTTTGATGTATAATTGAGGGATTAATACATGATTATTCAAATAAAATGGTTAGTTTGTCTTTGGTTAGGTTTCAAAGTTTATCGTTTTTTTGAAACGCACAAATCAATTTTTTCAATATTTCCCCTCTAAACAGCGAACAATTTTTGCATCAAAGTGTTAAGAAACACAAAATCGAGGGATAAATATACATGATTATCAAGATTAGTCTTGAAATGACGTAGAAAATGTAAAATTTAGTATAAAAAAATTAAAAATTACGCCAAATCGTAAGTTTATTTGTTTTTACGCCGCAATGACGATTATTTTTGGAAAATTTACTGTCAATAGATGGTAAATTACGAAATAAAAGTGTGTCCAAGACAAGGGATTATATCTGAGTTCTTCTTGCAACAAACCCTTCAATCAAAATGAGAATTTACAAAATGAAGCAATTCAACATTCAAACGTCAACCCAATAAGTGGGGATACTTCAAATGTTCGTGGAGATAAAATCCACCAACAACTGGATTAAAGTCACCAATAACAAGTATCTCTACCTGAAATATCCGACCAAAAAAATATTTTAGAAAGTGAAGCTCTAGTTAATGAAGGCTCCTCTGAATCAGAAGCAGATCCGTTCGAAAATGCTAGTGACAGAATAGTTGCGAAGAATAACGAACGTATTAATGATGTGGAGCAAATGGTATCACAACCAGCACAAAATATAATGGAAGTGGATGACGAAAATGTGACATCTTCAAGATTGACGCTTAAGAAAGATACAAGAAAGCGTCGCCAAATAAAAATAAATTTGGGGAAATCGTATGTAACAGAGAAAACAATAACAATATAGGATCGCGAATGTGAAGTACTGCAAACGTGAAGAAAAAATGTAACGAACGCATAAGTTATGACAATCAAAAATTCATATTCGAACAATACTGGAAACTTTGTAATTACAATCTTCGCCTAGCTTTTGTACCTGGATTAATAGATATTAAATCAAAAATACACAAACACTTAGAGATGGCAAACCTACTCTCAAAAATAGGCGGTTTTCATGTTCATATTTTATTAATATCGGTAACCAAAAAAACGTGATTTGCAAAACTTGTTTAATTCGGACGCTCCGAGAAACTCCACGATTTATTAATACAGTTATTGGTAAAAAATTCTCTTCGACTGGAACAGTAATCTCCTTGGACCTTCGTGGGAATACACTTGCGTACGAGAGCCATTACAACCGACGTGATACGTTAAAGAAATAAACCGGAATGTATTGTAATTTTTATTTCATTTTACAGATTGATCCTTGCCATTTTTAGTTAAACAAGATATCATTCAAATGTCCTCCACGGGACTCCTTACAGGCCTTGATTCTTTTGCGGTAATTTTCAATGACTTTTCGGCACATTTCGGGCGGTATCTCGGCCATTACCTTACGAATATTAGTTTTCAATTCGTCAAGAGTTTGAGAATTGTTTGCGTAAACACGATCTTTCGCGTAGCCCCACAAAAAGAAATCCAAAGGTGTTAAATCACAGGATCTTGGAGGCCAATTGAAATAAGCCATGAGAAAAATGAGCTTCATCACTGAAGAAAATTTTGTTCGAAAAATCAGCATCGACGGCCTGTTTTTCCAACACCCAATTTGCGTATGTTAAATGCTCCATATTCTTAAATGGCAGAATGTCAACTAAATAAATGACAGCGTACTTGACGTTTATCTTTGACAGATGTCGGTATACAGATTTCTACTTTATCAACCTCGAATTGGATAACCCTTTATTTACATGGGGATTTTGCGATTAGCAAAATGTATGCTCTTTATACTGAAACATATGATAACCCAGTGAGCTATTTCGAGAAACCAACCTAGCATTTAAAAACCCGAAAACAGGCACATGAAAATTGATCTTGCGGAGAACGAAACAAATGAAAACTTATTAAAAATCAGAACCATCATGCCGGTAATGTTTATAAAGCTAAAGAAAAGGATAAAATTTAAAGAATTGGAAAACGCGGCGGAAATTAAATTTCAACATGCTTGTATAAACATTTACAGTCACTTCCACCACGTGTAAAAGTTTGGTATTTTACAGTGATTCATGCCCAGGCCAAAAAACAGTTTCGTTGGAACAATGTTTCTGTGTTTTCTCCAGTGGCAAGATGATGCGGAAGTTGTTGACCATAAATTTTTAACAGTAGACCATTCCCACATGGAGTGCGATACAGACAATGTAATATAAAAATACACCATCCCCGCGACTGGTACACCTCCATACAGTCCATACGATCAAAAAAACAATTCAACGTTTGTGAATTAACCCAAGATGATTTTTTCAACTTTTCTCAACTTGCCAACTTTGAATTTATTTGGCGTCCTAAGGGATTTTAACCTGATATTAAATTTTATTGCTCTTTGTAATTTTTGTATTTCAGAAGGCCAATTATTCTTGGCTTATTTTGTACATTATAGAATGATATTTAATATGCCATTCCAATAGCCTTTCATAAAGGGTTCGACTTTTATTATACTAAGCAGTGGATCATTCCTAATGAAAATTTTCAAGTTGTTGAAAACGCTTTTGAAGAATCAGATAAATAAAGTTATCAGTCAAGTAATTTTGATCACAATATGGAAAAAGGGAATAAATCAATTTATTTTGAACGGTAGTTAGATTTTTATTTTATAAAATAAGCATTTTTAATTATTCTTAGCTTATTTATTAATTCTGTTTTGAAAAAACAGTATATCTGTTTCAATTGAACTTTTCACGAAAATTGTTTAACATAGGTGAAAGTTTATTATAGTGGTACAAGGGTAGCAACATTAATCATTCATGATGCATAAGTATATGCATCGAAGTATTTTCGTAGGTATATAATGAGAGGCCCTACGCGTAAAACCAATTATTGGAGAGACTTTTGAGCAAACCTTGTCAATATGATGCTGCCAATTAAGATGCGAGTCTAAAATTATTCCTAAATATTTATAAGTTTCCATAAGCTCAATATTGACATTTGCTACAACAAGACTAGGTACTGTAGGAAGAGGTTTACAAATTGAACGGAATACCATGTATTTAGTCTTAACCAAGTTTAAAGATAACATATTCTCATTAACAAAGTCAAGGCAAATATCAAGATCATGTGACATAAGCTGAAGTCCGTCAATTGGGTCCCAAACCTCATAAAATAGTGCAGAGTCATCTGCAAATAACCTAAGTTTACCTTTCAATGGGAGATTACCCATGTCATTTATAAATAATAAAAATAACATAGATCCGAGTACACTGCCTTGAGTTACACCATACTTCACCAGGCTACACTTACTAGTAGCGCCATTAACAAAAACAAATTGTTTTCTATTCGAGAAATAAGTTTTTACTATATCTTGGGATTTTCCTCTAAATCCATAGCAATGCAGTTTATCTAATAATAATCCATGGTCCACAGTGTCAAATGCTTTCTTTAGATCTAAAAATAAAGCACATACATAGAATTTATCATTTATTGAACTATTAATCATGTCAACTGTTTCAACTAGAGCAACATCAGTTCCTCAACACTTTCGGAAGCCATATTGAAAGTTATATAGTAAATTATGAGTCTCTAAAAACGAATTAAGCCGCAATGCTAACAATTTTTCTAACAATTTATCTATAACAGATAATGTACATATTGGTCTGTAATTCGTTAATTTAGTATTATCGTCACTTTTGAAAACTGGAATAACTTTAGATAGTTTTAAACACTTTGGATATATTCCAGTTTCAAAAACTTTACTAAATATGCTGGATAAAATCACTGAGAAAATCTTGATGTGTAGTTTTAGAACACAACTATCGAGCAAATATGGCCCACCTCCTTTCTTGGATTCCTAATCAACAATTAAATTAAATATTTCAGCAGATGACGTAGGCTTTATAAATATAGTTGGGTTAACAGGGTTACAAGTATTAAATTGCAAAATATTTTTGAAACTATTAATCTGACCAGCCAGATCTTCACCAACATTCGCAAAGTAGGTGTTAAATAAGGATGCAACTCTGTATCCGTCAGATATTATTGCCCCACCATTGTCAATAACAAGTCTATGATTGTTACTATTAGTTCTACCCATCAAAGCATTTATATTAGACGACAAGTTACGTTGGTCGAACCCCCCCAAAGACCTTTTCAAAATATCTCAATTTCGATAAGTCTTTGAGTGCTCTAAACCTGCACCGACCCGCCTCAACGAAACCTGTACAATAATTTGTTACACATTTATTACAATAAATCCCGATTTTATTACAGTTGCCGTTTTCGAGGAACGAGTGGTCGGTTTAGCTTACAATTAAACCTGCACCGCCAAAATTGTAACTTTTGTTGTAGCTATGATATCGGGATGATTCTTGAACCAGAATTTATTACAAATTAATTACATTGAATAAGTTAGTTCAAGACCACCCCTATAACTAGCCTAAGGGTAAAATTTCACCCCAAAACGATTATATATTTAAAAAACGTCAATTTAACCAAATTTAATAAATTTTTTTACACAAGACTGCCACCAGATTTTAGGAAAAATGTTGCAAGAAGTCTTGTCGAAAGTAGTTAAGCCCTATCCAGGCGTATAATAAATTATTTTTGTGTCAGGGTTGTACCGTTGGGAGCCAATTCCGCGTATCCTGGCACAAAAATAATTTATTACACACCTGTATAAGGTTGATCTACACTTTACAACGACCACAGAGTAACATTAGACCCCATATCAGGTGGCGGTCTGGTGTAATAAATTATTAAAGCTGGTATAATCGACCTTTAAATTAACAATTTCAAACCTTTACCGTTCGGAGCAAATTCCGTGTAACCTGACTCAAAAATAATTTATTACACACCTGTATAAGGTTGACCTACCCACCATAATGTTCAAAGAGTAACATTTGACTCAATATCTGGTGGCGGTCTGGTGTAATAAATTATTAAAGGTGATAGAATCGACCATTAAATTACCTATTTGAAGCCTCTACCATTGGGAGCCAACTCCGCGTATCGTGACACAAAATTAATTTATTACACACCTGGATAAGGCTTAACTACTCTCGACAAGACTTCTTGCAACATATTTCCTAAAATCTGGTGGCAGTCTGGTGTAAAAAATAATTTTACAGATTTTTTAATAATGCGTGTGTAATTGGGTATTAGCTCTTCATATTTGTCTGTAATGTGAGACAAAATTATATCAGGTTCAAAATAATTTACATCCAGATTTGTCAAATAGTTTTCACCTGGTCATTGTCAATCGGAACGCTACTATACTTGTTACTATAGAGAAATTTTCAAGTTAAAAAACCTGTGACGGCCCTGTGGGGATTTCCCAATTCCAAACAAAAAGTATTTTTGATAAGTTTTTTTATAAAATAGATTTTTATCAATTCTTAAGTGCCAAAATGTTAGTTAAACAATTATTTGGAAATTCTCATAGCCCCACTGCGTCAATATGCTGATTTATAGAAATTATAAGGAAATGTGAGTGAAGAAAAAATATCTTAATTTGACCCAATTGAAGTTTATCCTAAATTAATCCTAAACCAACAAAAACAAAAATAAATGAGAGTGTATTGGTTTAAAGCAGTCATTTAGGCGCAGTCATTACGCAACAAATATTACTATTGAAATAATTATAAATATTTGTTTATTTATTTATTTAAGAGTTTTAATATAAAAAACATCATCATTTACCTATAATAAGAGATATTTAGGAAAGTCGAAAATAAAAAAACTTAATGATATAACAACTATAAAATTTTATTAGACTCATATGTGCACTCTACTTGTGCCAGCCCGATTAAAATTCTAATGGAGCTCGCATACCTAAAATGACATTCTTGTGAAGAACGGAAATTCTTAGAATATTTGATTCTAAGAAAATTCATATCTCAAAATTTTCACCGATCGGCAAACTTGCCACTATAATATTTTGGTAGACCCATATGTGCACTCTACTTGTGCGAAGCCGATTAAAATTCTAATGGAGCTCGCATACCTAAAATGACATTCTTGTGAAGAACGGAATTTCTTAGAAATTTTGATTCTAAGAAAATTCATATCTCAAAATTTTCACCGATCGGCAAACTTGCCACTATAATATTTTGGTAGACCCATATGTGCACTCTACTTGTGCGAAGCCGATTAAAATTCTAATGGAGCTCGCATACCTAAAATGACATTCTTGTGAAGAACGGAATTTCTTAGAAATTTTGATTCTAAGAAAATTCATATTTCAAAATTTTCACCGATCGGCAAACTTGCCACTATAATATTTTGGTAGACCCATATGTGCACTCTACTTGTACGAAGCCGATTAAAATTCTAATGGAGCTCGCATACCTAAAATGACATTCTTGTGAAGAACGGAAGTTCTTAGAAATTTTGATTCTAAGAAAATTAATATTTCAAAATTTTCACCGATCGGCAAACTTGCCACTATAATATTTTGATAGACCCATATGTGCACTCTACTTGTGCGAAGCCGATTAAAATTCTAATGGAGCTCGCATACCTAAAATGACATTCTTGTGAAGAACGGAATTTCTTAGAAATTTTGATTCTAAGAAAATTCATATCTCAAAATTTTCACCGATCGGCAAACTTGCCACTATAATATTTTGGTAGACCCATATGTGCACTCTACTTGTGCGAAGCCGATTAAAATTCTAATGGAGCTCGCATACCTAAAATGACATTCTTGTGAAGAACGGAATTTCTTAGAAATTTTGATTCTAAGAAAGTTAGTATTTCAAAATTTTCACCGATCGGCAAACTTGTCACTATAATATTTTGGTAGACCCATATGTGCACTCTACTTGTGCGAAGCCGATTAAAATTCTAATGGAGCTCGCATACCTAAAATGACATTCTTGTGAAGAACGGAATTTCTTAGAAATTTTGATTCTAAGAAAATTCATATCTCAAAATTTTCACCGATCGGCAAACTTGCCACTATAATATTTTGGTAGACCCATATGTGCACTCTACTTGTGCGAAGCCGATTAAAATTCTAATGGAGCTCGCATACCTAAAATGACATTCTTGTGAAGAACGGAATTTCTTAGAAATTTTGATTCTAAGAAAATTAATATTTCAAAATTTTCACCGATCGGCAAACTTGCCACTATAATATTTTGGTAGACCCATATGTGCACTCTACTTGTGCGAAGCCGATTAAAATTCTAATGGAGCTCGCATACCTAAAATGACATTCTTGTGAAGAACGGAATTTCTTAGAAATTTTGATTCTAAGAAAATTCATATCTCAAAATTTTCACCGATCGGCAAACTTGCCACTATAATATTTTGGTAGACCCATATGTGCACTCTACTTGTGCGAAGCCGATTAAAATTCTAATGGAGCTCGCATACCTAAAATGACATTCTTGTGAAGAACGGAATTTCTTAGAAATTTTGATTCTAAGAAAATTAATATTTCAAAATTTTCACCGATCGGCAAACTTGTCACTTTAATATTTTGGTAGACCCATATGTGCACTCTACTTGTGCGAAGCCGATTAAAATTCTAATGGAGCTCGCATACCTAAAATGACATTCTTGTGAAGAACGGAATTTCTTAGAAATTTTGATTCTAAGAAAATTAATATTTCAAAATTTTCACCGATCGGCAAACTTGCCACTATAATATTTTGGTAGACCCATATGTGCACTCTACTTGTGCGAAGCCGATTAAAATTCTAATGGAGCTCGCATACCTAAAATGACATTCTTGTGAAGAACGGAATTTCTTAGAAATTTTGATTCTAAGAAAGTTAGTATTTCAAAATTTTCACCGATCGGCAAACTTGTCACTATAATATTTTGGTAGACCCATATGTGCACTCTACTTGTGCGAAGCCGATTAAAATTCTAATGGAGCTCGCATACCTAAAATGACATTCTTGTGAAGAACGGAATTTCTTAGAAATTTTGATTCTAAGAAAATTCATATCTCAAAATTTTCACCGATCGGCAAACTTGCCACTATAATATTTTGGTAGACCCATATGTGCACTCTACTTGTGCGAAGCCGATTAAAATTCTAATGGAGCTCGCATACCTAAAATGACATTCTTGTGAAGAACGGAATTTCTTAGAAATTTTGATTCTAAGAAAATTAATATTTCAAAATTTTCACCGATCGGCAAACTTGTCACTTTAATATTTTGGTAGACCCATATGTGCACTCTACTTGTGCGAAGCCGATTAAAATTCTAATGGAGCTCGCATACCTAAAATGACATTCTTGTGAAGAACGGAATTTCTTAGAAATTTTGATTCTAAGAAAGTTAGTATTTCAAAATTTTCACCGATCGGCAAACTTGTCACTATAATATTTTGGTAGACCCATATGTGCACTCTACTTGTGCGAAGCCGATTAAAATTCTAATGGAGCTCGCATACCTAAAATGACATTCTTGTGAAGAACGGAATTTCTTAGAAATTTTGATTCTAAGAAAGTTAGTATTTCAAAATTTTCACCGATCGGCAAACTTGCCACTATAATATTTTGGTAGACCCATATGTGCACTCTACTTGTGCGAAGCCGATTAAAATTCTAATGGAGCTCGCATACCTAAAATGACATTCTTGTGAAGAACGGAATTTCTTAGAAATTTTGATTCTAAGAAAGTTAGTATTTCAAAATTTTCACCGATCGGCAAACTTGTCACTATAATATTTTGGTAGACCCATATGTGCACTCTACTTGTGCGAAGCCGATTAAAATTCTAATGGAGCTCGCATACCTAAAATGACATTCTTGTGAAGAACGGAATTTCTTAGAAATTTTGATTCTAAGAAAATTCATATCTCAAAATTTTCACCGATCGGCAAACTTGCCACTATAATATTTTGGTAGACCCATATGTGCACTCTACTTGTGCGAAGCCGATTAAAATTCTAATGGAGCTCGCATACCTAAAATGACATTCTTGTGAAGAACGGAATTTCTTAGAAATTTTGATTCTAAGAAAGTTAGTATTTCAAAATTTTCACCGATCGGCAAACTTGTCACTATAATATTTTGGTAGACCCATATGTGCACTCTACTTGTGCGAAGCCGATTAAAATTCTAATGGAGCTCGCATACCTAAAATGACATTCATGTGAAGAACGGAATTTCTTAGAAGTTTTGATTCTAAGAAAGTTAGTATTTCAAAATTTTCACCGATCGGGAAACTTGCCACTATAATATTTTGGTAGACCCATATGTGCACTCTAGTTGTGCGAAGCCGATTAAAATTCTAATGGAGCTCGCATACCTAAAATGACATTCTTGTGAAGAACGGAATTTCTTAGAAATTTTGATTCTAAGAAAGTTAGTATTTCAAAATTTTCACCGATCGGCAAACTTGCCACTATAATATTTTGGTAGACCCATATGTGCACTCTACTTGTGCGAAGCCGATTAAAATTCTAATGGAGCTCGCATACCTAAAATGACATTCTTGTGAAGAACGGAATTTCTTAGAAATTTTGATTCTAAGAAAATTCATATCTCAAAATTTTCACCGATCGGCAAACTTGCCACTATAATATTTTGGTAGACCCATATGTGCACTCTACTTGTGCGAAGCCGATTAAAATTCTAATGGAGCTCGCATACCTAAAATGACATTCTTGTGAAGAACGGAATTTCTTAGAAATTTTGATTCTAAGAAAGTTAGTATTTCAAAATTTTCACCGATCGGCAAACTTGCCACTATAATATTTTGGTAGACCCATATGTGCACTCTAGTTGTGCGAAGCCGATTAAAATTCTAATGGAGCTCGCATACCTAAAATGACATTCTTGTGAAGAACGGAATTTCTTAGAAATTTTGATTCTAAGAAAGTTAGTATTTCAAAATTTTCACCGATCGGCAAACTTGCCACTATAATATTTTGGTAGACCCATATGTGCACTCTACTTGTGCGAAGCCGATTAAAATTCTAATGGAGCTCGCATACCTAAAATGACATTCTTGTGAAGAACGGAATTTCTTAGAAATTTTGATTCTAAGAAAATTCATATTTCAAAATTTTCACCGATCGGCAAACTTGCCACTATAATATTTTGGTAGACCCATATGTGCACTCTACTTGTACGAAGCCGATTAAAATTCTAATGGAGCTCGCATACCTAAAATGACATTCTTGTGAAGAACGGAATTTCTTAGAAGTTTTGATTCTAAGAAAGTTAGTATTTCAAAATTTTCACCGATCGGCAAACTTGCCACTATAATATTTTGGTAGACCCATATGTGCACTCTAGTTGTGCGAAGCCGATTAAAATTCTAATGGAGCTCGCATACCTAAAATGACATTCTTGTGAAGAACGGAATTTCTTAGAAATTTTGATTCTAAGAAAGTTAGTATTTCAAAATTTTCACCGATCGGCAAACTTGCCACTATAATATTTTGGTAGACCCATATGTGCACTCTACTTGTGCGAAGCCGATTAAAATTCTAATGGAGCTCGCATACCTAAAATGACATTCTTGTGAAGAACGGAATTTCTTAGAAATTTTGATTCTAAGAAAATTCATATCTCAAAATTTTCACCGATCGGCAAACTTGCCACTATAATATTTTGGTAGACCCATATGTGCACTCTACTTGTGCGAAGCCGATTAAAATTCTAATGGAGCTCGCATACCTAAAATGACATTCTTGTGAAGAACGGAATTTCTTAGAAATTTTGATTCTAAGAAAGTTAGTATTTCAAAATTTTCACCGATCGGCAAACTTGCCACTATAATATTTTGGTAGACCCATATGTGCACTCTAGTTGTGCGAAGCCGATTAAAATTCTAATGGAGCTCGCATACCTAAAATGACATTCTTGTGAAGAACGGAATTTCTTAGAAATTTTGATTCTAAGAAAGTTAGTATTTCAAAATTTTCACCGATCGGCAAACTTGCCACTATAATATTTTGGTAGACCCATATGTGCACTCTACTTGTGCGAAGCCGATTAAAATTCTAATGGAGCTCGCATACCTAAAATGACATTCTTGTGAAGAACGGAATTTCTTAGAAATTTTGATTCTAAGAAAATTCATATCTCAAAATTTTCACCGATCGGCAAACTTGCCACTATAATATTTTGGTAGACCCATATGTGCACTCTACTTGTGCGAAGCCGATTAAAATTCTAATGGAGCTCGCATACCTAAAATGACATTCTTGTGAAGAACGGAATTTCTTAGAAATTTTGATTCTAAGAAAATTCATATCTCAAAATTTTCACCGATCGGCAAACTTGCCACTATAATATTTTGGTAGACCCATATGTGCACTCTACTTGTGCGAAGCCGATTAAAATTCTAATGGAGCTCGCATACCTAAAATGACATTCATGTGAAGAACGGAATTTCTTAGAAATTTTGATTCTAAGAAAGTTAGTATTTCAAAATTTTCACCGATCGGCAAACTTGTCACTATAATATTTTGGTAGACCCATATGTGCACTCTACTTGTGCGAAGCCGATTAAAATTCTAATGGAGCTCGCATACCTAAAATGACATTCTTGTGAAGAACGGAATTTCTTAGAAATTTTGATTCTAAGAAAATTCATATCTCAAAATTTTCACCGATCGGCAAACTTGCCACTATAATATTTTGGTAGACCCATATGTGCACTCTACTTGTGCGAAGCCGATTAAAATTCTAATGGAGCTCGCATACCTAAAATGACATTCTTGTGAAGAACGGAATATCTTAGAAATTTTGATTCTAAGAAAATTCATATCTCAAAATTTTCACCGATCGGCAAACTTGCCACTATAATATTTTGGTAGACCCATATGTGCACTCTACTTGTGCGAAGCCGATTAAAATTCTAATGGAGCTCGCATACCTAAAATGACATTCATGTGAAGAACGGAATTTCTTAGAAATTTTGATTCTAAGAAAGTTAGTATTTCAAAATTTTCACCGATCGGCAAACTTGCCACTATAATATTTTGGTAGATCCATATGTGCACTCTACTTGTGCGAAGCCGATTAAAATTCTAATGGAGCTCGCATACCTAAAATGACATTCTTGTGAAGAACGGAATTTCTTAGAAATTTTGATTCTAAGAAAATTCATATCTCAAAATTTTCACCGATCGGCAAACTTGCCACTATAATATTTTGGTAGACCCATAAGTGCACTCTACTTGTGCGAAGCCGATTAAAATTCTAATGGAGCTCGCATACCTAAAATGACATTCTTGTGAAGAACGGAAATTCTTAGAAATTTTGATTCTAAGAAAATTCATATCTCAAAATTTTCACCGATCGGCAAACTTGCCACTATAATATTTTGGTAGACCCATATGTGCACTCTACTTGTGCGAAGCCGATTAAAATTCTAATGGAGCTCGCATACCTAAAATGACATTCTTGTGAAGAACGGAAATTCTTAGAAATTTTGATTCTAAGAAAATTCATATCTCAAAATTTTCACCGATCGGCAAACTTGCCACTATAATATTTTGGTAGACCCATATGTGCACTCTACTTGTGCGAAGCCGATTAAAATTCTAATGGAGCTCGCATACCTAAAATGACATTCATGTGAAGAACGGAATTTCTTAGAAATTTTGATTCTAAGAAAGTTAGTATTTCAAAATTTTCACCGATCGGCAAACTTGTCACTATAATATTTTGGTAGACCCATATGTGCACTCTACTTGTGCGAAGCCGATTAAAATTCTAATGGAGCTCGCATACCTAAAATGACATTCTTGTGAAGAACGGAATTTCTTAGAAATTTTGATTCTAAGAAAATTCATATCTCAAAATTTTCACCGATCGGCAAACTTGCCACTATAATATTTTGGTAGACCCATATGTGCACTCTACTTGTGCGAAGCCGATTAAAATTCTAATGGAGCTCGCATACCTAAAATGACATTCTTGTGAAGAACGGAATATCTTAGAAATTTTGATTCTAAGAAAATTCATATCTCAAAATTTTCACCGATCGGCAAACTTGCCACTATAATATTTTGGTAGACCCATATGTGCACTCTACTTGTGCGAAGCCGATTAAAATTCTAATGGAGCTCGCATACCTAAAATGACATTCATGTGAAGAACGGAATTTCTTAGAAATTTTGATTCTAAGAAAGTTAGTATTTCAAAATTTTCACCGATCGGCAAACTTGTCACTATAATATTTTGGTAGACCCATATGTGCACTCTACTTGTGCGAAGCCGATTAAAATTCTAATGGAGCTCGCATACCTAAAATGACATTCTTGTGAAGAACGGAATTTCTTAGAAATTTTGATTCTAAGAAAGTTAGTATTTCAAAATTTTCACCGATCGGCAAACTTGCCACTATAATATTTTGGCAGATCCATATGTGCACTCTACTTGTACGAAGCCGATTAAAATTCTAATGGAGCTCGCATACCTAAAATAACATTCTTGTGAAGAACGGAATTTCTTAGAAATTTTTATTCTAAGAAAGTTAGTATTTCAAAATTTTCACCGATCGGCAAACTTGCCACTATAATATTTTGGTAGATCCATATGTGCACTCTACTTGTGCGAAGCCGATTAAAATTCTAATGGAGCTCGCATACCTAAAATGACATTCATGTGAAGAACGGAATTTCTTAGAAATTTTGATTCTAAGAAAGTTAGTATTTCAAAATTTTCACCGATCGGCAAACTTGCCACTATAATATTTTGGTAGACCCATATGTGCACTCTACTTGTGCGAAGCCGATTAAAATTCTAATGGAGCTCGCATACCTAAAATAACATTCTTGTGAAGAACGGAATTTCTTAGAAATTTTGATTCTAAGAAAGTTAGTATTTCAAAATTTTCACCGATCGGCAAACTTGCCACTATAATATTTTGGTAGATCCATATGTGCACTCTACTTGTGCGAAGCCGATTAAAATTCTAATGGAGCTCGCATACCTAAAATGACATTCTTGTGAAGAACGGAATTTCTTAGAAATTTTGATTCTAAGAAAATTCATATCTCAAAATTTTCACCGATCGGCAAACTTGCCACTATAATATTTTGGTAGACCCATATGTGCACTCTACTTGTGCGAAGCCGATTAAAATTCTAATGGAGCTCGCATACCTAAAATGACATTCATGTGAAGAACGGAATTTCTTAGAAGTTTTGATTCTAAGAAAGTTAGTATTTCAAAATTTTCACCGATCGGCAAACTTGCCACTATAATATTTTGGCAGATCCATATGTGCACTCTACTTGTACGAAGCCGATTAAAATTCTAATGGAGCTCGCATACCTAAAATAACATTCTTGTGAAGAACGGAATTTCTTAGAAATTTTGATTCTAAGAAAGTTAGTATTTCAAAATTTTCACCGATCGGCAAACTTGTCACTATAATATTTTGGTAGACCCATATGTGCACTCTACTTGTGCGAAGCCGATTAAAATTCTAATGGAGCTCGCATACCTAAAATGACATTCATGTGAAGAACGGAATTTCTTAGAAGTTTTGATTCTAAGAAAGTTAGTATTTCAAAATTTTCACCGATCGGCAAACTTGCCACTATAATATTTTGGTAGACCCATATGTGCACTCTAGTTGTGCGAAGCCGATTAAAATTCTAATGGAGCTCGCATACCTAAAATGACATTCTTGTGAAGAACGGAATTTCTTAGAAATTTTGATTCTAAGAAAATTCATATCTCAAAATTTTCACCGATCGGCAAACTTGCCACTATAATATTTTGGTAGACCCATATGTGCACTCTACTTGTGCGAAGCCGATTAAAATTCTAATGGAGCTCGCATACCTAAAATGACATTCTTGTGAAGAACGGAAATTCTTAGAAATTTTGATTCTAAGAAAATTCATATCTCAAAATTTTCACCGATCGGCAAACTTGCCACTATAATATTTTGGTAGACCCATATGTGCACTCTACTTGTGCGAAGCCGATTAAAATTCTAATGGAGCTCGCATACCTAAAATGACATTCTTGTGAAGAACGGAATTTCTTAGAAATTTTGATTCTAAGAAAATTCATATCTCAAAATTTTCACCGATCGGCAAACTTGCCACTATAATATTTTGATAGACCCATATGTGCACTCTACTTGTGCGAAGCCGATTAAAATTCTAATGGAGCTCGCATACCTAAAATGACATTCTTGTGAAGAACGGAATTTCTTAGAAATTTTGATTCTAAGAAAATTCATATTTCAAAATTTTCACCGATCGGCAAACTTGCCACTATAATATTTTGGTAGACCCATATGTGCACTCTACTTGTGCGAAGCCGATTAAAATTCTAATGGAGCTCGCATACCTAAAATGACATTCTTGTGAAGAACGGAATTTCTTAGAAATTTTGATTCTAAGAAAATTAATATTTCAAAATTTTCACCGATCGGCAAACTTGCCACTATAATATTTTGGTAGACCCATATGTGCACTCTACTTGTGCGAAGCCGATTAAAATTCTAATGGAGCTCGCATACCTAAAATGACATTCTTGTGAAGAACGGAATTTCTTAGAAATTTTGATTCTAAGAAAATTCATATCTCAAAATTTTCACCGATCGGCAAACTTGCCACTATAATATTTTGGTAGACCCATATGTGCACTCTACTTGTGCGAAGCCGATTAAAATTCTAATGGAACTCGCATACCTAAAATGACATTCTTGTGAAGAACGGAATTTCTTAGAAATTTTGATTCTAAGAAAATTCATATCTCAAAATTTTCACCGATCGGCAAACTTGCCACTATAATATTTTGGTAGACCCATATGTGCACTCTACTTGTGCGAAGCCGATTAAAATTCTAATGGAGCTCGCATACCTAAAATGACATTCTTGTGAAGAACGGAATTTCTTAGAAATTTTGATTCTAAGAAAGTTAGTATTTCAAAATTTTCACCGATCGGCAAACTTGTCGCTATGATATTTTAGTAGACCCGTATGTGCACTCTACTTGTGATAACCCGTCTAATGAAGCTTTCATATCTAATGCGACATTCTTGTGAAGAACAATATTTCTTTGAATTTTCATACCTCAAATTTTCACCGATCTTCGAACTATATATTTGTTGTTCTAACATTTATCATTCTCCTATTAATTGAATAATGGTTGAATAATGGTTACTATTGATTACAATTAGTTACAAGGCTTCAAATTTTCTACACCAATTTCACGTTATATCTGGGTTAGTTATCTGTTTAAATTATTTTGCCATGTTTAAGCCATTCCGCCGCGTCAAGGCTGTAATCGTGGATGGTTTAGTTTTTTACTTCAATTCATATTTTTTGTTGTTTTAATATTTTATGATTTTTTTGTTTTATTTTTTAATTTTTTTTTTAATTTTTATTTTTTTTATTTTTTTTTTATTTTTGTTTTATTTTATTTTTTAGTATTTTATTCTAGAGTGTTGGCGGTTATAGATTTCGGTAAATCCATTTATACTAAGAAGCAAATAGAATTAAACGTGTTTTATTTGCAAAATACACACAAATTCACACTTGACACAACTAGATGTACGTTGCATCGTTCGTGTATTTTTCGATTGCATTCTTTGCAATTTAAAAATTTATCAGATTCAGCGATTATTTCGAAGCAGACCAAGCAATGATCGAGCACATCTAACGAATTGTTTACTATTAAAGTTTTTAACTTTATTCGGTACTTTTTTAATTCTTCCAAATATTCTGATTCTATCGGTGAATTTAATTTTGGTGACGTTTTGTTATTGGCAATGCAATCTATGGCATTTATTACTAATGGACCACAATTATAGCTGTCCCGTTGTATGGGTAAGAAGTATCCTGCTTCGGTTTTAAACGTTTCTAACTCGTGTCCCCAAAAAATTTGTAATTCAGTTAGAAAGGCTTGAGCTTTTTTATTTAAATTATGAATATTCCTTTCAGGATTAATTGGATCATAAGAAATAATTTTTTTTTCAGATACATCAATAATAATCAATTTCCAATGATTATTTTGGCAAAGTGGTAAAAAGATTCTTTTTTTATTGTGACAAATCGTGGTCTCTATTCGTTTTGTTGACAATTTTAAATCGCCCTTCGATTCGAGTGCATATTAATGGGTCTATACACACGTCGTTGGTATTTGTAAGTAGAATTCCAGCACAAACATATAGAACATCTGAGGTAAGATAGTTAGATCCATCCAATGATGCAAAGCAAATATTATTAAGTGGCATATCTCGGCCAGTAAAATTAAATTTAAAAATATTTAAACAATATTCGTCATTTAAATATTTCTGTAGCATCTCATCATAACTCAGCTTTATAACTTTTGGTGTTATGTACTTGCGAAGAGCTGCGAGGCCTGCATATTTATTCTTTCTTTTCGGCGTTTTACCCCAAGTTTCTTTTAAATTTGGATCGTCTGGTTCAACTTCGTCCTGGGATTTGAAATTCGGACTCGATATTGGTGTGGCCGGGATAGTTAATATTTTCTTATTAATTTTTTTTCTGTGGCGCTTTATTAAGAGAGGCGCTAAATCAACCGAATTATTTAATAGGCCAGTTTTTTCGTTTAGAGCGTCTATAAACCTACCTAGCTTTTGGTTCGGATCTTTAATTAAATTGTGCTTTATAATATTAAACCAATTTTCACAATTTGCATTTGAAACTCGATTGATATTTTTAAAATATTGCAAGAAAATACTGCTCCATAATGGTAAATAAGTAAAATACCTTTTAGTACAAAAATTGACGAAATCTTTACAATAAAATTCATTATACTCATATACATTTTCATCTAATTGACCTGCAATTTCTGTTAATGTTTCACTTAATATATTATTGAACCTTTTGAAATATGGAGTATCCCCGATATAATTATTGTCATGCTCGATTTCAAAATCATAAACTGAACTGTTACGTGGAACATCGTTATTTGGACTCGTCGAATTGTCTTTCAAAGTGGCTTCTGAAATATTTAGAAACTCCTTGTAAGCTTTTGAAAACAAATTAGTTTTGAAATTGGAACAACAAATCGTACAGAAAATTTTAAATAACCGATCAATTTGCTTTAGTGTTTTGGAATCAATAATAGAAAAAAATATAAACATTATAAATTTTCTTAATTCTGGGATACATTGAACTACTTTGGATTTAATTTGTCGTATGATTATCGCGGCAAAATGTGAACAACATATAAAAATCCCCACTATATTTTGTAAAGTTGCATGACTGTTTATAATTTCGTATGATAAAATTAAGTATTGTTTGATTCCAATTCCGTTATTCATATGCTTTAATACACTATTTACAAAAACCCAAGACCAATCACTTACAAAAAATTTAGGAAGATGAACTTTGGGTTTGCAACGTAAAATTTCAAAATGAAAATAATTTAAAAATGATCCTACAGCACTAGCATCATGTCTAGAAGAAATTAACTCCGCTAAAGGCAATATAGTTCCTTTTATTTTGACTATACATGCGTAATAGAATATTGTTGGAAAGTCATGGTGTTCGCAACATTTTGGATTTCGTACTAATCCACCTGTTGCATCAATATACATAACCCCATCCGAAAGATTCAACATATTTAATGTTTGCGATCTCATTAAAATAACATACAAAGGATCGGCAGCAATGTATACATAATCCCCAATTGATTTACGTCTTTGAATTGCATCATGAATTTCACATCCTTGAACTAGATCTTTAAAGTGTAATCGTTCTGATCTTGCTTTCCTTAAAACGTCAATTGTAATAATTTGTTGGGTGTTTCCTGCTTGCAGTAGATTTTTGTCAATATCCACTAATTGCTCCAAGCTGAACAAGTTCGAGCTTTTATTCGTGAGTTGGTCTTGAACATGACAACGTCGTTTCCCTCGTAGTTGGACAAACTGTTTAACAAGACCGTGATACTTTAGGTCAATTCCAATTGTATACATATTTACATACTTTTTATCCGTAATGATAAATTTGTATTTTTGTTCGTGGTGTTTGTATTTACAAACCGCGTACATAACCAACGTATTAACACTTGTATTCCTGTTAATAGTTTTAAACGATAGAACACAAGTATTTTTCGCATGAATGAGCGATCCTCGTATACTTTCTCGAATGGAAGAAAACGATTTTTCATTCGATTGAATTTTTATTTCGAAAATTCCGCGTGATATCCATTCATTCGAATTATATTTTTTGATTACGATTGGCATATCGGTTACGTTAATTTCAGGGTCCTTCAAATATTCATTAGTACTGTTCTCGTTGATAATTTCGTTTTGATAATCATAACCATCTGAGTACAATTGGGTTACAGTCTCATGTTCAGAACCAAATACTAAAATGCGTTGCTGTTCAGCGTGGGGCTTAATTGTTGTTTGATTTTCATTAGAAATTTTTATTAGACAAGATTCATTTTCTTTTATAATTCCCGGAATATGTTTTTTGTCATTAATATTCAACTGCTCGGGATTTAAGGTATTATGTAGAATATTAGAAAAGCCATTTATTACAATGGGTTCATGAATCAGAGAGCTAGCATTTTCACTTGATAACGAGTCCAGAAATAAGGAAGTTTTCAGATTATAATTCCAAATATAATAAATCCGTCTTCGATTTTCAACGGAATTTCTTATTTTTAAAATACTACATAATTTCTTAAGCTCATCATTGTTATGCCGTGGTATTTTAATTTGTTTTAAGTTATTGCCGTAAATTAAATACAATCCCTTCAATAATGCGCGACTATTTAATTTATCTTCGCTTTGGACCGCCTTAAACCGCTTTCGCTTTTTAAGAATCAATTTCGCGTTTTCACTACAGTTTTTCATTGTAATAACAATCTTTTATATTATTCCGAAAACTAAGAGGGCTTATAAACGAACTAAAAATGCCCGAACCCGAATAGTTTTGAAATAGATAAACGTACCTGTAATCAAATATTTTTAAAATATTAATGTAAAATCACAAAACAAAAAATTGAGTTGAATATATATTAACGTAACGAATTGCGTAAATTCTACTGTAGGAACAATAAAATATTTGTCACTATTCATAAACTACTATAACATACAGTTATATTATAAAAAAAACAACAATTCATATGCGACGATTCTTAGAAAAAGGAAATACCAAATAATTTTAAAAAAATTATTAAATTTTGTGATATGTATTACGATATGTGTATATGTGTATTTACTATTTATATGTATTATATATTACAGAACAGCTACTGCTACAATAAATTACTAATCCTTTGGAGCAATTTTATAATAATTAACTTGTAAAAATTGACACTTGTTGTGTTTAAAATTTAATAATTTTTTTAAAATTATTTGGTATTTCCTTTTTCTAAGAATCGTCGCATATGAATTGTTGTTTTTTTTATAATATAACTGTATGTTATAGTAGTTTATGAATAGTGACAAATATTTTATTGTTCCTACAGTAGAATTTACGCAATTCGTTACGTTAATATATATTCAACTCAATTTTTTGTTTTGTGATTTTACATTAATATTTTAAAAATATTTGATTACAGGTACGTTTATCTATTTCAAAACTATTCGGGTTCGGGCATTTTTAGTTCGTTTATAAGCCCTCTTAGTTTTCGGAATAATATAAAAGATTGTTATTACAATGAAAAACTGTAGTGAAAACGCGAAATTGATTCTTAAAAAGCGAAAGCGGTTTAAGGCGGTCCAAAGCGAAGATAAATTAAATAGTCGCGCATTATTGAAGGGATTGTATTTAATTTACGGCAATAACTTAAAACAAATTAAAATACCACGGCATAACAATGATGAGCTTAAGAAATTATGTAGTATTTTAAAAATAAGAAATTCCGTTGAAAATCGAAGACGGATTTATTATATTTGGAATTATAATCTGAAAACTTCCTTATTTCTGGACTCGTTATCAAGTGAAAATGCTAGCTCTCTGATTCATGAACCCATTGTAATAAATGGCTTTTCTAATATTCTACATAATACCTTAAATCCCGAGCAGTTGAATATTAATGACAAAAAACATATTCCGGGAATTATAAAAGAAAATGAATCTTGTCTAATAAAAATTTCTAATGAAAATCAAACAACAATTAAGCCCCACGCTGAACAGCAACGCATTTTAGTATTTGGTTCTGAACATGAGACTGTAACCCAATTGTACTCAGATGGTTATGATTATCAAAACGAAATTATCAACGAGAACAGTACTAATGAATATTTGAAGGACCCTGAAATTAACGTAACCGATATGCCAATCGTAATCAAAAAATATAATTCGAATGAATGGATATCACGCGGAATTTTCGAAATAAAAATTCAATCGAATGAAAAATCGTTTTCTTCCATTCGAGAAAGTATACGAGGATCGCTCATTCATGCGAAAAATACTTGTGTTCTATCGTTTAAAACTATTAACAGGAATACAAGTGTTAATACGTTGGTTATGTACGCGGTTTGTAAATACAAACACCACGAACAAAAATACAAATTTATCATTACGGATAAAAAGTATGTAAATATGTATACAATTGGAATTGACCTAAAGTATCACGGTCTTGTTAAACAGTTTGTCCAACTACGAGGGAAACGACGTTGTCATGTTCAAGACCAACTCACGAATAAAAGCTCGAACTTGTTCAGCTTGGAGCAATTAGTGGATATTGACAAAAATCTACTGCAAGCAGGAAACACCCAACAAATTATTACAATTGACGTTTTAAGGAAAGCAAGATCAGAACGATTACACTTTAAAGATCTAGTTCAAGGATGTGAAATTCATGATGCAATTCAAAGACGTAAATCAATTGGGGATTATGTATACATTGCTGCCGATCCTTTGTATGTTATTTTAATGAGATCGCAAACATTAAATATGTTGAATCTTTCGGATGGGGTTATGTATATTGATGCAACAGGTGGATTAGTACGAAATCCAAAATGTTGCGAACACCATGACTTTCCAACAATATTCTATTACGCATGTATAGTCAAAATAAAAGGAACTATATTGCCTTTAGCGGAGTTAATTTCTTCTAGACATGATGCTAGTGCTGTAGGATCATTTTTAAATTATTTTCATTTTGAAATTTTACGTTGCAAACCCAAAGTTCATCTTCCTAAATTTTTTGTAAGTGATTGGTCTTGGGTTTTTGTAAATAGTGTATTAAAGCATATGAATAACGGAATTGGAATCAAACAATACTTAATTTTATCATACGAAATTATAAACAGTCATGCAACTTTACAAAATATAGTGGGGATTTTTATATGTTGTTCACATTTTGCCGCGATAATCATACGACAAATTAAATCCAAAGTAGTTCAATGTATCCCAGAATTAAGAAAATTTATAATGTTTATATTTTTTTCTATTATTGATTCCAAAACACTAAAGCAAATTGATCGGTTATTTAAAATTTTCTGTACGATTTGTTGTTCCAATTTCAAAACTAATTTGTTTTCAAAAGCTTACAAGGAGTTTCTAAATATTTCAGAAGCCACTTTGAAAGACAATTCGACGAGTCCAAATAACGATGTTCCACGTAACAGTTCAGTTTATGATTTTGAAATCGAGCATGACAATAATTATATCGGGGATACTCCATATTTCAAAAGGTTCAATAATATATTAAGTGAAACATTAACAGAAATTGCAGGTCAATTAGATGAAAATGTATATGAGTATAATGAATTTTATTGTAAAGATTTCGTCAATTTTTGTACTAAAAGGTATTTTACTTATTTACCATTATGGAGCAGTATTTTCTTGCAATATTTTAAAAATATCAATCGAGTTTCAAATGCAAATTGTGAAAATTGGTTTAATATTATAAAGCACAATTTAATTAAAGATCCGAACCAAAAGCTAGGTAGGTTTATAGACGCTCTAAACGAAAAAACTGGCCTATTAAATAATTCGGTTGATTTAGCGCCTCTCTTAATAAAGCGCCACAGAAAAAAAATTAATAAGAAAATATTAACTATCCCGGCCACACCAATATCGAGTCCGAATTTCAAATCCCAGGACGAAGTTGAACCAGACGATCCAAATTTAAAAGAAACTTGGGGTAAAACGCCGAAAAGAAAGAATAAATATGCAGGCCTCGCAGCTCTTCGCAAGTACATAACACCAAAAGTTATAAAGCTGAGTTATGATGAGATGCTACAGAAATATTTAAATGACGAATATTGTTTAAATATTTTTAAATTTAATTTTACTGGCCGAGATATGCCACTTAATAATATTTGCTTTGCATCATTGGATGGATCTAACTATCTTACCTCAGATGTTCTATATGTTTGTGCTGGAATTCTACTTACAAATACCAACGACGTGTGTATAGACCCATTAATATGCACTCGAATTTTTGATTCGAAGGGCGATTTAAAATTGTCAACAAAACAAATAGAGACCACGGTTTGTCACAATAAAAAAAGAATCTTTTTACCACTTTGCCAAAATAATCATTGGAAATTGATTATTATTGATGTATCTGAAAAAAAAATTATTTCTTATGATCCAATTAATCCTGAAAGGAATATTCATAATTTAAATAAAAAAGCTCAAGCCTTTCTAACTGAATTACAAATTTTTTGGGGACACGAGTTAGAAACGTTTAAAACCGAAGCAGGATACTTCTTACCCATACAACGGGACAGCTATAATTGTGGTCCATTAGTAATAAATGCCATAGATTACATTGCCAATAACAAAACGTCACCAAAATTAAATTCACCGATAGAATCAGAATATTTGGAAGAATTAAAAAAGTACCGAATAAAGTTAAAAACTTTAATAGTAAACAATTCGTTAGATGTGCTCGATCATTGCTTGGTCTGCTTCGAAATAATCGCTGAATCTGATAAATTTTTAAATTGCAAAGAATGCAATCGAAAAATACACGAACGATGCAACGTACATCTAGTTGTGTCAAGTGTGAATTTGTGTGTATTTTGCAAATAAAACACGTTTAATTCTATTTGCTTCTTAGTATAAATGGATTTACCGAAATCTATAACCGCCAACACTCTAGAATAAAATACTAAAAAATAAAATAAAACAAAAATAAAAAAAAATCATAAAATATTAAAACAACAAAAAATATGAATTGAAGTAAAAAACTAAACCATCCACGATTACAGCCTTGACGCGGCGGAATGGCTTAAACATGGCAAAATAATTTAAACAGATAACTAACCCAGATATAACGTGAAATTGGTGTAGAAAATTTGAAGCCTTGTAACTAATTGTAATCAATAGTAACCATTATTCAACCATTATTCAATTAATAGGAGAATGATAAATGTTAGAACAACAAATATATAGTTCGAAGATCGGTGAAAATTTGAGGTATGAAAATTCAAAGAAATATTGTTCTTCACAAGAATGTCGCATTAGATATGAAAGCTTCATTAGACGGGTTATCACAAGTAGAGTGCACATACGGGTCTACTAAAATATCATAGCGACAAGTTTGCCGATCGGTGAAAATTTTGAAATACTAACTTTCTTAGAATCAAAATTTCTAAGAAATTCCGTTCTTCACAAGAATGTCATTTTAGGTATGCGAGCTCCATTAGAATTTTAATCGGCTTCGCACAAGTAGAGTGCACATATGGGTCTACCAAAATATTATAGTGGCAAGTTTGCCGATCGGTGAAAATTTTGAGATATGAATTTTCTTAGAATCAAAATTTCTAAGAAATTCCGTTCTTCACAAGAATGTCATTTTAGGTATGCGAGCTCCATTAGAATTTTAATCGGCTTCGCACAAGTAGAGTGCACATATGGGTCTACCAAAATATTATAGTGGCAAGTTTGCCGATCGGTGAAAATTTTGAGATATGAATTTTCTTAGAATCAAAATTTCTAAGAAATTCCGTTCTTCACAAGAATGTCATTTTAGGTATGCGAGCTCCATTAGAATTTTAATCGGCTTCGCACAAGTAGAGTGCACATATGGGTCTACCAAAATATTATAGTGGCAAGTTTGCCGATCGGTGAAAATTTTGAAATACTAACTTTCTTAGAATCAAAATTTCTAAGAAATTCCGTTCTTCACAAGAATGTCATTTTAGGTATGCGAGCTCCATTAGAATTTTAATCGGCTTCGCACAAGTAGAGTGCACATATGGATCTACCAAAATATTATAGTGGCAAGTTTGCCGATCGGTGAAAATTTTGAAATACTAACTTTCTTAGAATCAAAATTTCTAAGAAATTCCGTTCTTCACATGAATGTCATTTTAGGTATGCGAGCTCCATTAGAATTTTAATCGGCTTCGCACAAGTAGAGTGCACATATGGGTCTACCAAAAT
Source organism: Nephrotoma guestfalica (assembly GCA_963691935.1). NCBI lineage: Eukaryota > Metazoa > Arthropoda > Insecta > Diptera > Tipulidae > Nephrotoma > Nephrotoma guestfalica. The sequence goes on along the minus strand of OY829913.1, from coordinate 31,273,962 downwards.
ATTATAGTGGCAAGTTTGCCGATCGGTGAAAATTTTGAGATATGAATTTTCTTAGAATCAAAATTTCTAAGATATTCCGTTCTTCACAAGAATGTCATTTTAGGTATGCGAGCTCCATTAGAATTTTAATCGGCTTCGCACAAGTAGAGTGCACATATGGGTCTACCAAAATATTATAGTGGCAAGTTTGCCGATCGGTGAAAATTTTGAGATATGAATTTTCTTAGAATCAAAATTTCTAAGAAATTCCGTTCTTCACAAGAATGTCATTTTAGGTATGCGAGCTCCATTAGAATTTTAATCGGCTTCGCACAAGTAGAGTGCACATATGGGTCTACCAAAATATTATAGTGGCAAGTTTGCCGATCGGTGAAAATTTTGAGATATGAATTTTCTTAGAATCAAAATTTCTAAGAAATTCCGTTCTTCACAAGAATGTCATTTTAGGTATGCGAGCTCCATTAGAATTTTAATCGGCTTCGCACAAGTAGAGTGCACATATGGGTCTACCAAAATATTATAGTGGCAAGTTTGCCGATCGGTGAAAATTTTGAAATATTAATTTTCTTAGAATCAAAATTTCTAAGAAATTCCGTTCTTCACAAGAATGTCATTTTAGGTATGCGAGCTCCATTAGAATTTTAATCGGCTTCGCACAAGTAGAGTGCACATATGGGTCTACCAAAATATTATAGTGGCAAGTTTGCCGATCGGTGAAAATTTTGAAATATTAATTTTCTTAGAATCAAAATTTCTAAGAAATTCCGTTCTTCACAAGAATGTCATTTTAGGTATGCGAGCTCCATTAGAATTTTAATCGGCTTCGCACAAGTAGAGTGCACATATGGGTCTACCAAAATATTATAGTGGCAAGTTTGCCGATCGGTGAAAATTTTGAAATATTAATTTTCTTAGAATCAAAATTTCTAAGAAATTCCGTTCTTCACAAGAATGTCATTTTAGGTATGCGAGCTCCATTAGAATTTTAATCGGCTTCGCACAAGTAGAGTGCACATATGGGTCTACCAAAATATTATAGTGGCAAGTTTGCCGATCGGTGAAAATTTTGAAATATGAATTTTCTTAGAATCAAAATTTCTAAGAAATTCCGTTCTTCACAAGAATGTCATTTTAGGTATGCGAGCTCCATTAGAATTTTAATCGGCTTCGCACAAGTAGAGTGCACATATGGGTCTACCAAAATATTATAGTGGCAAGTTTGCCGATCGGTGAAAATTTTGAGATATGAATTTTCTTAGAATCAAAATTTCTAAGAATTTCCGTTCTTCACAAGAATGTCATTTTAGGTATGCGAGCTCCATTAGAATTTTAATCGGCTTCGCACAAGTAGAGTGCACTTATGGGTCTACCAAAATATTATAGTGGCAAGTTTGCCGATCGGTGAAAATTTTGAAATACTAACTTTCTTAGAATCAAAATTTCTAAGAAATTCCGTTCTTCACAAGAATGTCATTTTAGGTATGCGAGCTCCATTAGAATTTTAATCGGCTTCGCACAAGTAGAGTGCACATATGGGTCTACCAAAATATTATAGTGGCAAGTTTGCCGATCGGTGAAAATTTTGAGATATGAATTTTCTTAGAATCAAAATTTCTAAGAAATTCCGTTCTTCACAAGAATGTCATTTTAGGTATGCGAGCTCCATTAGAATTTTAATCGGCTTCGCACAAGTAGAGTGCACATATGGGTCTACCAAAATATTATAGTGACAAGTTTGCCAATCGGTGAAAATTTTGAAATACTAACTTTCTTAGAATCAAAATTTCTAAGAAATTCCGTTCTTCACAAGAATGTCATTTTAGGTATGCGAGCTCCATTAGAATTTTAATCGGCTTCGCACAAGTAGAGTGCACATATGGGTCTACCAAAATATTATAGTGGCAAGTTTGCCGATCGGTGAAAATTTTGAAATACTAACTTTCTTAGAATCAAAATTTCTAAGAAATTCCGTTCTTCACAAGAATGTCATTTTAGGTATGCGAGCTCCATTAGAATTTTAATCGGCTTCGCACAAGTAGAGTGCACATATGGGTCTACCAAAATATTATAGTGGCAAGTTTGCCGATCGGTGAAAATTTTGAAATACTAACTTTCTTAGAATCAAAATTTCTAAGAAATTCCGTTCTTCACAAGAATGTCATTTTAGGTATGCGAGCTCCATTAGAATTTTAATCGGCTTCGCACAAGTAGAGTGCACATATGGGTCTACCAAAATATTATAGTGACAAGTTTGCCGATCGGTGAAAATTTTGAAATATTAATTTTCTTAGAATCAAAATTTCGAAGAAATTCCGTTCTTCACAAGAATGTCATTTTAGGTATGCGAGCTCCATTAGAATTTTAATCGGCTTCGCACAAGTAGAGTGCACATATGGGTCTACCAAAATATTATAGTGGCAAGTTTGCCGATCGGTGAAAATTTTGAAATACTAACTTTCTTAGAATCAAAATTTCTAAGAAATTCCGTTCTTCACAAGAATGTCATTTTAGGTATGCGAGCTCCATTAGAATTTTAATCGGCTTCGCACAAGTAGAGTGCACATATGGGTCTACCAAAATATTAAAGTGACAAGTTTGCCGATCGGTGAAAATTTTGAAATATTAATTTTCTTAGAATCAAAATTTCTAAGAAATTCCGTTCTTCACAAGAATGTCATTTTAGGTATGCGAGCTCCATTAGAATTTTAATCGGCTTCGCACAACTAGAGTGCACATATGGGTCTACCAAAATATTATAGTGGCAAGTTTGCCGATCGGTGAAAATTTTGAAATACTAACTTTCTTAGAATCAAAACTTCTAAGAAATTCCGTTCTTCACATGAATGTCATTTTAGGTATGCGAGCTCCATTAGAATTTTAATCGGCTTCGCACAAGTAGAGTGCACATATGGGTCTACCAAAATATTATAGTGGCAAGTTTGCCGATCGGTGAAAATTTTGAAATACTAACTTTCTTAGAATCAAAATTTCTAAGAAATTCCGTTCTTCACAAGAATGTTATTTTAGGTATGCGAGCTCCATTAGAATTTTAATCGGCTTCGCACAAGTAGAGTGCACATATGGGTCTACCAAAATATTATAGTGGCAAGTTTGCCGATCGGTGAAAATTTTGAAATACTAACTTTCTTAGAATAAAAATTTCTAAGAAATTCCGTTCTTCACAAGAATGTTATTTTAGGTATGCGAGCTCCATTAGAATTTTAATCGGCTTCGTACAAGTAGAGTGCACATATGGATCTGCCAAAATATTATAGTGGCAAGTTTGCCGATCGGTGAAAATTTTGAAATACTAACTTTCTTAGAATCAACATTTCTAAGAAATTCCGTTCTTCACATGAATGTCATTTTAGGTATGCGAGCTCCATTACAATTTTAATCGGCTTCGCACAAGTAGAGTGCACATATGGATCTGCCAAAATATTATAGTGGCAAGTTTGCCGATCGGTGAAAATTTTGAAATACTAACTTTCTTAGAATCAACATTTCTAAGAAATTCCGTTCTTCACATGAATGTCATTTTAGGTATGCGAGCTCCATTACAATTTTAATCGGCTTCGCACAAGTAGAGTGCACATATGGGTCTACCAAAATATTATAGTGGCAAGTTTGCCGATCGGTGAAATTTTTAAGATATGAATTTTCTTAGAATCAAAATTTCCGTTAATTTGGTTAGCAATACATAGCTGAAGAATTTAAATTATTTAGTATTTTTGTAACTATCTTACTTTAATTTTGAGTACTTAGTAGGGATAAAGTGCATGAGATCTTAACGATTATTGTTTTCCGATAATGCACACTCTTTTTGATCGTATTTTTAATTTTGTTGATAAAATCTTTGAACAATGTTTAGTTACTTCTAGCATAACATAATTTCTTTACTGTGCAAATTGGTCCTAATATAAACATTGTGAAATGAAATTATTCGTAAACCTAACAATATTGTAAAATCGCCTAAATGTTCGCAAGTCACTAATACATATATACATTTTCGTTTATTTTGTATTATAGTATAAACTTCATATTTCTCAGTAGAAGTATGAATTTTTTCCTAAAATAGTACTAACCGCCATTATTATAATTTAGGATTAATTTAGGATAAACTTCATTAGCATTTAATTTGAGTGATTGGAGTGTATGGAAACTAATTTTTTTCAAGTTCATCCAAATTGTAAAATTTCTCATTTTAAGTGTGATCGTAATCTATCAATTGAATTAGAAGTTCTCATAAAATTTAAAGTTTTAATTGTGACTGAAATATTTAAAAATAGATGTTTAAAAGTGTCCCGGGCAGTCGTCACTCACATTAGGGTTAAGCTGCTTTGTCATGGACCATCGAATCACCAACACTTTACTGTAGCGAAATTTTAAAATTAAAAAAATCTGTGACTGACAGCGACATATTATACCATATCATCGTTTAGATAAAAATAAAATAAAATTCGGATGATGGCAATCTGACTAAAATTAATCACAAAAACTAAATTATCAGAGTATATTAATAGTCAATTTTAGGTTAAGTTATCATAAATGATCTCTACCACAAATGGTTTTGCAAGTTCATTCAGCAGAAATTAATTATTCGTCTCGTCTCGGACAGTTCCCAAATTCATTTAAATCACTGATTTAAGAAAACAAATTACCTGCTCAAATATCGCCTAAATCCCTCTATTCTGTATGATATTCAAGTTTATTGCCATTATGTATACTTCTTCTCTCGCATAAAAGATTTGTTACATAAATATGACAAACTGTGCGACATGAATCAAGTGATTTATTGTACTGTGATGGCAATGGATTTCGGCGGTATTAGGTAGTATTTTCTCGTATATCAATAAACTTTCTGCACATGACGCATATAGAATCAATTTTTGGCACAATGAAAAATTTCCATAATTTTCCAGTAAATTTATGATGAAAAATCTAAATGTGAAAACCGACTGCGGGAACGTAGTAAATATGGGCGAAAATCTAATATAACTTTGTTGAATTGATTGTGTAATGACCTGGATTTATTGGATTTCGAGTGATTAACGTAAAATTGCTACCCGTTATTATAGCGAATATGGTTTCTGGTATGGTGCAAATTAGTTTATCGAATATGATTACGATCAGGCATATTAATAAGCGGTAGATAAAATAGCACAGCAGAATAAATTGCTTGCAGCTGATTATGGTCTCATTTTTGCGGTAGATAATTTCTACGTAAAGTAGTTTGTGTTTGTTTATACAAAAGCCTCAGGCTAAATTTATTATACTTGACGTTAATTTTTCTATAAAATGTTTAATTATAGTTGAATAAATATTAATAATACACCATCTCAACTGGAAAATTAATTTTAAATGTCTTTTCGCCGTACTGTATCATATTATCAGATCACGGCTTTAAAATATTCCATCAGCAAAAACATGAAATTGTTTTGAAAACTAAATTTTAACTTAATGAGCTTTTTTTGAATGTTCTGTATCAATTTATTTTAATTCTAGTATTAACTGGCGTAGAACAACTTTATGAAAAGTTTTTAATTAAATTTTTGGTATTTTATGGAAAGTTTGTAACATATTTTTGCGAGAAAATTTATTGTTTTATAGATTGAATGATATAGTTGTTGGATGCAGGGGTTTGGCATCAGAGTTAAGAAAAACATAAAGGAAATTGTTGTGGCTTTCCAAGTATTTCAATTAAAATGTCAATCTTTGATTATATCTATCTTAATAATTAGTAGTTTTAATTCAATTTTTAAAATTGAAGGTGTCATAAATATGGAATAAAACCTTTTCTACTCATATATTCTACAGTGTAATATATCATTTTCTCTTAATAATTTATGGAGATTATAAGAAATTTTACATTTCTCAGAAACTTTTAATTTCGAAAATGCAAACCGATTATTCTAACACTTCTAGATCCTGAAAATTGCAATTTCAAAGAGCTCGGTTGAACTGCAGAAACTATAACACAAAATATAAACATATACTGGAGAGGCAGACACCAATTCAAAATGACAAAATTCAATTGGTGGAAATTTAGTATTCGGACAGAGAAATTAAACACGGAAACCAAAGAATTGAACTAAATTCATGTGCAAATGTGCAAAAGACAGATAGAATGAGCAATTCATCACGGCGGTTAAACTGAAGTAGTAGTTAGAGATGTAATCCCTCAAGAAGTACCTAGTTTGAAATTTCAAACAAATGTAACAGATCGCAAATAGTACAGATAATTCCCGGTTTTTAAGTTTTAATTCGAACTTGTTGGTTAACGAATTTTTATTGAAAGTTGTCACCCATGACCTTCTTCAAATTTGAAGAAGCGAATACTTTAAAAACACTCTCTGGTAATGATCGTAAGGCGCGTGGTTTTGATTAAGTTTCGGAATAAAAATGGAAATAACATTGTAAAAGAATTGCTACGAACACTACAAACACCAAACAACAATAATTTCCGTCCACAGAAATATCAATACGACGCTTATAAATCAGGCCAAAATTATAATCAGCTCACAGCGTTCGAAAACATAAATGGCTTAACTAATATGTTGAAACATTGAGCAATCAAAATTCAGGGTTTCAATGATGGCAGTACTAAAGAGAAGATGTATTTACCAAGGTAACCTAAATAAATTGAAAACTTCATAGTGGATTTCATGGAAAAGTTTTAATTTAGTAGCAGAAATGTAATAAACTGAAAACGATAGACGTTCTATGCCACTATGTTGGGATTGGCCGTAACGAATGATTCAGAAGTAATGGTCGATAAAGCTCTTTTGATGTAACAAATAAAACAGACAGAGTAACAATTAAGGTACTAAATCTCTCTGACAAGTCAAAAGAACTACCAATTAATGAAAGGATAGAAAAATCACCCAACAGTTAAAACAACATTTGAAAATACTAAATATAGACCCACCTTTCGGTGAAACCTAGAAATGAGAGAAGATTTTGCTTGTTCGCTAAGCAAACAAAATATTCAGTTAGTAAGATGAAGAATATGATCGAATAGGGAAAAACTCGCGGAATGTTGGCGTTATTGAATCTCCAAGTAATCAGTGAAGCTCATAGAGTTGCCTAATTTTCTGTTGCCACGAATCCATTGAATATATGAGGGGCATATTGGCAGGTGAACATTCATTAAAAAGATCATACCAAAAAACATACAGGTATTATATGGACATACGAATCCGTTTCGGACCCCCGAAATTTTACAGAAAACAGTGATGGTTAAAACTATAAACACCTATACATCTCAGAAATTAGGGGATAAGCTCCAGATTATCGGGCTTTCAACCTAAGGTAATAAAAACGATTTCCTATCAAGGCTGCAGAGCGCCAAGGAAGAGGATGCTAAAACTTTAGGGCCTAGATCGCAACAATCATAACCGATGCCAATAACATTAGGGATGTCGCTAGCTACCTCAAACGATGAACGGAAAGTTAAAACAAATAAAAGAACCGGAGCGATGAATCAAATAGGAACAACTATTTCAGCACAGCCGCCTACTCCTAAATAATAGAAACCATCATTGGACACGTAAGAGATTATATAGATACTCTTTCAAGTGCTTCAGGTGTTTCGAAATATAGACCTAAATGAAGAAATGGGACTTTTACGAGGTAAAAGTAGAGAGTCAGTTCATGGAATTTTAGGAACAAATCAGGCAGGAACTTGAAAATAAAACTAAGCGCCTTGCAATACGAGAAATTTAAAAAGCAATTGCAAGCTGTAGTAGAACATAATTGATGGGCAGCAAGGGAAGCTGCTAAATACACTTATTTGGACTATCTGAGAGAAAGCTGCAGATGTCTTGCAAACCGAATTCATAACATAAACGAATGACTATGTAGGGTAAAACCCCAAAGCAAGCGGCAATTACGCTAGGAAAACCTGCAAGTCATAGAACGAATGGTAACGAAATTGGCTCGACAAGGGTACGGTAATACATCTGCAGATATGTTGTATGGACTAACATCAGTCCTGCCAAGACGACCATCTGAAATTTCATTTCAGAACGAATACTATAGAGGTAAAACCATGAATGAAGTTTTGTTGTTAGCTTTGGAATATGGGGCATCCAGAGCAAGTTTGGCAACTGATTAAGTAAAGTTGTACAAGCTCGATTCGAAAGATATAAAGGATCGTGTTACCCGTCTCGGTGTTTTCGATGCCAATAACCCCGCATTACATTAGGGATTGTAAGTAGCCAAGTACAGAGCGCCTGAGGGAAAACATTTGTCTAATTTAATGAGCATGGAACCGCGAAGTTGTGGACAGCCAATCGAAACAATGTCGATCACTAAAATCATAAACAGAAGATCATTCGTTTACTGTGCAGTCATTTTGGAGTAAAACAATTAAATTTTGCAAGGGAAGCAGTGAATGAAGACGACTAGAAATGCTACTTCAATCTGGCAAACATCAAGGTGATTCACGCGATTAAACTCCGATGGAGTTCACTAGTGGTTCGTGTCCAGAAAAGGGAGAGGACAATAAGAATTTGTGTCAAACGAATTAACGATGTTGTATACTGCATTCAACTATAGGTGCCAGAAGTAAGAAGGAAGTTGACCGCATTGATAGATTACGATATTACAACATGAGAAAAGTGAAAGAGTTTGGATTTTGGAGATTCCAATTTTTTGGATCTTCATAACTTGACAACAATTAAATGTAAAACTATCCTAGGATTATCACAAATTCAACAATCAAAATGGTTTGGTTGGCTGTCCTTGAGGATCGGTTACTAGTTGTTTTCGATTAGTTATCCCTGCGTAACGATTTATTGCGAGAATTTGTTGAAAACTCATCTATCAGTACGATTCGAAGTGTTCGGGTCTGGAAAGTTGACCAATACTAATAATTTTATAAATCCAACGATTGGAATGATATGGTCAATTGTCATTGACTATTGTTCACTAGTATGATTCCATTCATTGGATTTATAAAATTATTTGTTTTGGTCAACTTTCTAGCGCCGAAATGATTGTAATAAATCATTACGTGGGGATGACCAAACGAAAACAGCAAGCTACCAAGGCTCAACGAAAATCGGCTGAACGATTCCGATGGACGACCACAACTAGTGGACAATTCTCAACGATATTCGACCAAACCATGTCGATCGTTGGATTTGTGATAATCCTAGGATTATATTAATCAAAATGACGTTTTGCAATTAATTGTTGCCAAGTTATGATAAACCAAATACTTGAATTGATTTTATCTTATGTTTTCCACTTTAGATACAATTATTTGAAAAAATGCATTTTTATCCAAATGGTATATTCCTATTGGATTTGTTATTAATTTTGTAAAATGAAATTATTTGAAATGAAAATACGCGACGAACCTGATTTTACAATTAATACAATTTTGTTTTTTCGCAATAAAAAATGAGCCATTGGTGATCTACCGCCATAATGTGTTGACCAATCCTGACCTAACGATTACCTAACGAAAAGTGATAACCGAAATTTGATTTGACAGGTCATGTTTATTTTAATTTTTTACTAGTTATTTACCGTTTAATCGCAAGTGACCGACTGGTAAAAACTAGTGACCAAACCTAACCAAACGAATTCAATCATCATTTTTGTCAAAGCCTTTAGATCGGGTGTTAAAAAGGCGGAACCGTGTGCAATCGCGATTATTTGTGTTCTGTTCCCGGTATTGGGCGCAGTGTTGTGCGTTTACGCGTATTTATGTATTGTCTAGAATTCGTAGAATATGTAGTTATTTTACCGTTATTTTCATTGTTTTTCTGTTCTGAAATTGAAGTATCCCGGTCAATCGTTACTAGACCAAAATTATTTTACAAATCCAGGTTTCATAAAATAAATTCTAATGTAAACAGTTGGCATTTCTTTAGCGTACATTGGTAGCTCCCGTGACTTTCATACAAGCCATTTACACGATCCTGTCACATTTGCTGATTACAAATCGATTCTGTATTGGCGGTGATGTAATCCTTCGAAAAGGAATCCGGAAAATGGGAGAATTTTGAAAGACGCTTTTCTGCTGGCTTTATATAAATTAATAATTTTCATTCCGGTTTAAATCAAGTTAGTTTTGTAACGATATCAAATAAAATGTTGGTTCACGGCACCTTTGTACTTTCCTGAGTTTAATCGATTATCATAACGCAGTACGAGGCTAACTTCGGCTATGGTTTAAAAGCAATTCACTGTGCCAAATGTGCCGTCTGTCATGAAATTTTTCGTTGGGGCACTATAAAACTTGTAGGATAATCACAATGTGTGCAGATAATGTGGTTTTTCCAAACTAAAATTGTCCGATAACTGTGATTAATATTGCCTTAAACCAGAATACAGATGACGATTTTTTAATGTAAGCGATATTCATTTTGTTTAGGTTAGATTAGGATTACATTTGTCCGAGGCATTCACCAATTAATTATCAACCAACGTTTGTTTTTCCCTATCCTTGCGTAGGTGCAAATTTGGACCACCTTTGGGGAAGATCATAGAAGAAAGTAAATAATGGAATGGAACGAAATTTCCCTCCCCAGTATGCCAGTACACCTTGCTCAGAAGCCCTGTCTAGGATTGGACCAATCATTCATTAATCCGAATTCAAAATGATTACAAAAACGAATACTACAATAAATCGAAAATATCGGCAATCGTACACGGACACAAATCGAAAATTGGAACATCAAAACTCTAACAGAAGCAACAAGGCTAGCACAATTAGAGAAAGAAATGAAACGTTATAAAATCTAAATTATTTGTCTCAGTGAAGTGAGATGGAAAAACAGTCGTGAAATACCCACAAGCGACGTAAATTACGTGATTATATACTCTGAAGCAATGAATAAAGTGTGGGCATATTAACAACAGCTAAAGCGATGAAGGGTAACCAAATTTCATTCAAAATGAACCAGCCTGGGTGAACCAACCTGACAACCAGCCTGGGTGAACAATCATTAGACTCTGTGTACAATAAATAATGGGGACTGACTCATCGAATTCTGCGTCACAAACCAACTATACATAGGGGTTAGTAAAAAAATTTAACACCGAGATATTAAAAGATGCCGATAAAAGAAACACAGCCTCAAAACCAATAAAGAAGGAGTCATCAGTATAGAGCAACAGTGTAAACAAATCGAAGAAGCCTATATCGAAGCAACTACCAAAATACTTGGACGAGTAGCAAGAGTTCAGACGTAAACTGTGGATCAGTCATAAAATTAGGAAGAAAATTGGAAATCGCTAGCAACTCAAGTTGCAAATATGCATAAAAGTACGTTGGAGCTGAAACATCAATATGAAGATACAGTACGAGAAATCAAGAAAATGGCAATTTACCAACACCCTAATAATAAGGTATGCATCTGTTCAGGAATGGAAGCAATATCTGGGAGACAACACCACCTACGATACATAAATCTTCGAATTAAAAACTGGTGTTAATAAGGAACACTCCTCAACCTTTAACACTCATCCACCAATGGAGTGGAAAACATAATCATAAAGATATAGCAATGATCATTCTACAAAGAATTTCACCAACACTCAATCCAAAATTAAGAAAGGATTGAAGGATCATATCATAATAACACAACACGCATCATCATTGTGCAGTTTAACGGATGGAATTGACCAGTGTACTGGTACCCTCTTCGTAGTCGAGTTCAAAACAAAGGCAATCAAAATGAATCATACTAAAATAGCAAAGGGTAAGATATGGATGCGTACTCTGGCCACTTCTGTTTCTAATAACATAAGATAGTGATGGGGATTAACAGAGAAACTCAATGATCAAGATTACGCAGATGAAATATGCCTGCTAACACACAAACACTCCGACATGCAACATAAATTACAGAAGCTATTAGAATGATCAAAAGAAGTTGGCCTCAAAATAAATATCAGGAAAACCAAATCGATGAAGCTAAACCAACAATATATACTCCAATATACGAGTATATCAACCAAGAAGAAATAGAAGAGGTCAATGAAATTATATACCTTGCTTGTACTCTGGCCAAAACGAGTGGCACAGATGTAGATATAGAAAAAACAGTTCAACAAAGTCAGAACAACATTCATCATGTTACATAAAGTCTTAAACACATCTGTCCTATCCTGCAACCCCAAGCTAAGAATGTTCAATTCGTTGGTAAAATCAGTGTTGCTGTACGGTTGCGAAACCTGGAGGCGTTCACCTAGCATCAGCAATAAGAAAATTAGTAAATAAATGCCTTAAGAGAATACTGATTTGCTTCTGGTCCAACAAAATAACAAATGTTGAGCTGCTTAGGTAAATGAATCAAGCAGTCATTGGCATCGAAATAAAAAAGCGCAAGTGAAGATGGATTTACCACTCTGAGGAAGTCTAAAAATGACATGACAAGTTCTTTGGAATGGAACCCACAAGGGAAAAGGAAAGTCGACCACCTGGAACATGGAAATGAATGATGCTAGCAGAAGCGGAAAAACTCGGAAACAGAGTTAGATAGTCCAACCCAGTAGACGCCCGATTCTCCAAAATTGGAGATGACAGAGGAAAAAATATTGTTTGAAATATCTAATGGGCCAACGGTCATATTTTGACATTTATTAATCCTAATAAATGCCCAAATGAACCTAGAAACTTGTATATGCTCATTATTTGTCTGAACATTTTTTTGTGCTTTACCATTTTATGGGGTTTTTCAATAAGAGGTTTGAGTTTTGAATAGCCTGCTATTTGGGCATCTGTAAATTTTGAAGCTGTCATTTTTTGACATTTGACAAGTAAAAACTACGCCATTACTAAAAATGGTACGATACACGCTTCAACAACGTACTGAAATTGTTAAAATTCACTACAAAAATGGTGAAAATTTTGCAGTCACAGTTCGCAAAACTAAAACTAAAGCACAAGTCAGTGATGTGAAGAATCGAAAACCGTGTGCGTTGCTCAAGAACAACTGAGAATATTGCTGCTGTAGCCCGTAGTGTTGACGAAAATCCAGGTTTGTCGATTCTTTGTCGATCTTTGAAATTAGACATTCCACAAACGACATTACACCGTATTTTGAATAAAGACTTAAGTCTTAAGGCTTTAAAAGTTCAGTTACCACAAGAACTCAAGCCGGCCGGATCACTATAAACGTCGTACAATCGCTGATTGGGTCCTTCAAATGAATCAAAATGATCCGGATATTCATCGAACAATCATCTTCAGTGATGAGGCTCATTTTCACCACGGAGGTTACGTTAATTGTCGCATTTGGGGCTCAGAAAATCCAAGAATGATTATTGAAAAGCCTCTTCATCCTCAACGTGTCACTGTTTGGTGCGGTTTTTGGGCTGGCGATGTGATTGGACCTTACTTATTCGAAAATGAGGCTGGTGCAACTGTTACGGTGAATGGATTTCGCTACCGAGCTATGATTAATGATTTTTTATGGCCGAAATTGGAAGGTATTGATGTGGACGACGTTTATTTTTAGCAAGACGGCGCTACGTGTCACACAGGCAACGAAATAATCGCAGTTTTGCAAGAAAAGTTTCATGACCGTGTTATTTCTCGAAGAAGTGATCACAATTGGCCACCGAGATCTTGTGATTTAAGACCTTTAGACTTTTTTCTTTTGAGCCACGTGAAAGATATGGTCTATGCCAATGCTCCACAATCGATTCAAGACCTTAAAGACGGAATTAGTGAAGTTATCGAAGACATACAGCCGCAAATGTGTGATATACGCAGGATATGGTGCTGCAAGCGTAGCCGTGACGGCCATTTGGCTGATATCATTTTCAAATGTTAATGGCATATCTTCCTCTTTGTGTTTGACTTTGCTGCCAATTTATCTCGATTGGGCCTTAATATTTCATCATATCCTATTTTTAATTTCCATAGATCTTGGAACATAACTTTAATGGTTATAGTAACCGGAGATAGCCATACTATCGGGTCAAACAGCCTTGAGGATTCTGATAAACATTTTCTTTTTGTGACTTCAGATTGAAAGAAACCAAATAGAGCCAAAGCACCTTGGACTCGTCGGACTTGTCCACCCTGATCGTATCAGATGATTCATCATTTCTTTCAATTTCATTAGCAGTCCTCAGTTGAAATCCAGCACTGAATCAGCTTCGCACTAAGCATATCTCATCCACGTATACATCTGATTTGATAGTTTGACATGCGAATGAGAATCTTTCACTATAATCAGCAACATCTCTCTTTGCGTCTACAGCTATCGCAATGCGATGTCTTCTGAACCAAAATAAAATTTCGATTAATTCTGGCCAGTAATTAAGGTGCCATTCAGCAAATACGTTGTGCCCGATCTTGCCGAACCATCAAATACAACGCGAACTTTAGTTGTAAGACTATCAAGTTTGATTACTGATTGATGCCGGATTTAAAGACGTTTTTCATTCGACGACTCTCTTGGTTCACATTCAATCATATGGTTTTCAGTTAAATACTCGTTTATGAATTTAACGTATTCAGTTTTCAAAAATACTCGTTTTTTTAAATATCGAAATGAAATCTCCTATTGGAAAACCCTTTATTATGGTGTAATGATGTTGAACATTGTAGTAGGCCTAGGTACATTAACAATCTGAGCCCTTGGTTTGGTGGTCTACATACATTGTCTACATGTGTCGAATATTAATTATCTATCCGGTGTAAACAATACCGCACAACACTGATTGGGCGATAAAAAATGAAAATGCGGGAGATAATAAAGTGATTTCATATGAATTATTAATTTTATTTTTGTGTAAAAGAATAAATAAATTGTTGTTGTAAAATATAGGGCCCAATTCAATTTTATTTCTCTTACTGTTTATATTTGGGAACTGCTCTTCTGACAATTTTGACACATTTCACGAAAGCTTATATAGTAAGGCACCCAAACCAGTCAATTATTTTTTTCGTGCTAATCCACAAATAATGTTATGAATTTTATTTTCTAACACCTATCACAATGTCAAAACAAGTTGTGGTTGGAAAACTTATAAACAAGGAAATTGAAAAACTAATGAAATGTCGTTATGGAATTGTGAAAAAAAATCCTTCTTTTAAAAGTAACGGGTTGTTCATGTGATAAAAATCTCGGTGGTTACCCCACGCCATGCATATATGTATGAGTGTGGGTAATAATATTAAAATCCCTAAACGCTTCAAATTTTTTATGATATCAAAAAATGGCTTGAACTTGTTTAACTGCCCGGACGTATTACCTACAACGGAACAGAACGAATAATTGAACATTGGGGAATTAAATATAATTACATGGCGCGCGGTGCTTTTTTTAATACAACATGTACATAACTACGTATAAAAGTCAATACGTATATATACACAACATATTTTTATTACACTTTGACATGATCTCTATGTAATTATACGCAATGTCTCGAAATTATAAATACGCGTTCGACAAGGTGGTAAGAGACCACGGTATATAATATATAGTCCCAGGTCATGCAATGAACCATGTATATTTATAAAGGAAAATTGCTGATTTATTATTTATGATTAGAAATGTATAAAAGTCTATTTCGAGGTCGATTTCAAACTCAATTTAGGAAATAATTTAATTTTCGTAGATTAATATCGCATATACCAAATAGATGACAAAGTCGGCTTGTGTACTTGATATACCTTCCATACAACTAATTGTTAAAGCACATAATCTTGGGTGTACATACAGTGTTTTAATGGAATAATAAAGAACAAATAAATCTTCTTACATGGAGATGACTTTAGTAACATTGTATAAGTATAATACAATAAAATAATTGAATAACTCTCTAGGCATATAAAACAAATTAGTTAGAACAATTATTTTAAATCTTCATGAGGAGTTCGTCATTCAAGTTCTAAGAGCTACACAACCCACATATTTATATGTTTGTTTTTGATCTTCTTACCTTTTACATACGGATAAATCGATAAACCCAACATACACATAAATGGATGCCTAATGAATTTTGTTTCAGGTGATGAGTTTAGGTACATATGACATATACACTGTTCATGTTTCAATTTTATGCTTTTCATATAGATTTTATGTTTTGATGTACTTATGTGTACCGTACTGAGATTGAAAGATAAAAGCACTTTAGTGTATATAAACAGCTTTTTCATTTTCAAGCTACATTACCAAAACATCATTTCACTGATTCAAATTAAGATTTTAAAATATTTTAGGATTTAATATACAATACATACTTTCAAACGCACGTGTCTTACAAATACTGGTTGTAAATTGTTATTTAAAAGTGATTCTGATTATGAAACCAAATGGACTTAAGCCGCGATCTTAATCACCAAACTACCTCCATTAAACATAAAATTTTTCAAACACGATAACCACATACAAATTTTGACATTTTGAAATGCTCAAAGGCATTTAATTGTGTAAGCAATTCAAGCAACACTTCCTAGTTTTTCAAAATAAATTTACAAAAACCATATAAATTTTCAAAGTTTACCAATTTTTTCAAATAGAGCAAGAGTATACTCTTTGCCCCGATGCCCACCTTAATTAAAAATATTTTATGTTTTCCTCTCCTCGATTTATCTTACATCGGGCAATAATTAGCCTTAATTTTTCAGACATTAAGTGATTTGTGATTTTTGCTTTGACTGAGAGCTAAGCTTCCGGTATATCCGAAACAAGTTTTAGAATTCGGTAACAGAAGCTTTTGACCAAATTGAATGAATTCAGTAATAAAAGAGAACTGAAACTTTCAATAACTTTTGTGAACTGTTACAAAAACTAACTAAACTTTTTTTGGTATGCTGGAATCTAATATGATGCGTCTCTAGATAACAAATTGTATATACTGTAGCGGGTAAGTTCTTCCACTACCAAAAAACCCGCACAATTTAAAAAATACTCAACGAACAATAGAAAAGGGTGGAAAAGTTCACTAAAAATGAAGAGAATTGTATGCCAGAAAAACATTACTAAGTAGTTTTTGTATATTTCCTCGTCCTAATATTCCTAGCAGAAACAACACTTAACGTCATTGAATATAGTTAGACATTAGGCAACGCCGATAAAAGGGAACAACTAACGCGAAACTGATGCAACGAACCTTTAGCAGCTGTTTTCTCGATAACGTGTTTTACATGCCCTCTCTCAGACCAGGTCACATATAGAAAATTATTCCAAATATTAGTACAACAACTTGTACCTACAAAATTGGTATAACAAAAATATAATTGAAAAAACACATTTTGCTTACACAACAATTTCATTCGAATGACCCCTAAATGTATATACTTACACATTCATCATGCTATTGTACAAGAGATGGCACTCCGGACGTTTATTATTAACAAACTATATTTTATAAAGGGTGTGCACTGGAGTGGCAATAGGCCAGTTTATATTTTGTATTTAATTCTTATTATATTTTTGCCTGAAGAAACGATAAGCAAAATTATTTTTCTATTCAATTTCGATTTTGAAAGCAGTAGCAACTCGTCAATAAAATAAAAATTATTTAAATAAAATCTGTCTTTTTTAGTTATTCTCAAAATGAAATTACAGTTTTGTGTTTTTGTTTAAATTGCTATATCTCCGGATCGGAAAACCATCTACATATAGTGACTCTTCGACGACGGGTCTTACCATAAATAAAAGTGAAAATAGAAGAAAGCCTTACAAGTTAAAATGCGCATGTAGTGTGATAAGCGCACTTTTTTCCGCAATTATCACCAAACTGTGTGATTTTTTTTTTATTAAGTGCATGACCATTCCTTTTTTCCCATAAAAATATGATAATTAAAGGTTATAATAAAACCGTAGATAGCTACGTCAAAACATTTGACGCTGGAAAAGAGCTGGTTCGTATCAGCAGAGATAATGTTCCGCGCGAACAAGATCACAAGCGAATATCAAAACGCAATCTCCGAGGAGCGCAAATTAAAGACTATTTTAAGCAAAATTGATATTGGTGATCAAAAACCTTCGGAAATTTTGCACCGACTTAAATCGTTGGGCGGCAAGAATTTCTCGGTCAACGTAACCACAAAATTATGGGTCAGACAACTCCCTGATTACGATTGAAACAGCGCTGACCTTGCGACAGGAAAAATCAGAAGAGGGTCTTGTTGAAATTGCTGATTAACTCCACGACATTGGTACGCGGACTCAAGTCCAGAGATTCTGCGCCAAGCTCCAGCATTAGATTTCTTGAAACAATGCTACTACGATAAATTAGCAAAAGCCTAACAAAGCTAGGGAATATTTCATACACGTAGTGACAACCATCGTATAGCCAATCTCCTTGGAAACGAAAACCTTTTCCTTCGAAAACACCAACATCACAATCAATCCAAAGAAATTCAGTCCAATGTAGCAACCAGTCACCACACAGATACCAAATTCCATAAAACTGGTGTTGATATCATGCAAAATTTGGCAACACAGCATCAAAATGCACTCCACCATGCACTTTTGTTACACAACAAAAGAGATCTAAAATCCCGGTTCCCCAAACCAATAAGCCTTAAGATTGCAGCGGCAAACCTAAGACAACCGCAACAAAGCCGCCTCTTTCTGCAAAATTGATGATCACCGCTGATTTAAGCGTAATCCCTTATCAAAGATACTATAGCTTCGGAACAAATCGCAATGCTGATTTAGTTCTTTTAGCAGCAAATGGCACCACAATAAACACCAGTACCAAATTATTAGACGTCGACATCCAAATCTTCTTGACAAAATTCGGTTTACCAGGGATGGTAAACACCAAATTCTTTTGAACTGAATTTTCTGGTTTCGAATATGGACCGATACCATTATCATTTTTCTCATAATTGATATACTTTTCAAAATATTTGCAAAAACCGAGAAAAGCTGGAATGGAAGCTATGGACCGATTTCGCTGAAAAATTATAAAGATCTCTCAATTTATGAAAAATGCTTAAGTATGAAATTTTACCTCGATCAGTTAACCCATCTGGGCTATAGAGAACCAGCAATCATTTAGGCTACACGGAACCACATGCAGAAATTTTTTAGAAAACAAATTTTTAGTCTCCGGCGATATAGTGAAAGGAAAATCTGCAATCATCTCGAGGTCAAAATTTTACTATGTATACTTTATTTTGCTGCGTAAAAGAAAGTAAAAGCACTGACCAAACAACAGAGTGATTAAAGCTTGGGCGTTTGAATTGGGAGGTACCGGGTTCGAATCCGAATAGCGGCAGGATCTCCTTCGGCCTTCCTCCGAAGTGCATCGGCCCCAAAAAACAAAAAAGTGAAAGCTATGATAGTAGTCCCCCACTTCTGGTGGTCTGATTTCGGCTAAAAATCACACAAATTTCATTCAGAACAATCACTCCTTCTGGGCTGCACAGACGCGATTCTTAAAAAAAAAATCAGTTTCTTGCCAAAAATCGTAATTCTTTTCGATATTGTTGCGAAATTAATTTAGAATCGATCAGATTACAGTCTCTTTTCTCTTAAATGAAATACTTTTCACAATATTTGCATAAAACGAAAAAAGCTTCTTTGGAAGATGTTACTTCCGGTGGACCGATTTTGGCCAATAATCACTTTAATGTCAATTTAAGTAGTCAATTTAATGTCGCCTACACAAATAGATTTTTTATTCTGCAAAAATCTCGGAATTTGCTAAGAAATTGTCGAGTCTCGTTTAGTCTAATCAATATAATCCATTTACGTTACCTATGTACAATTTAAAATGGTCTTCACTCGACATTGTGAACAACATGCCTGCTTTTTCTATTGTACCAGTTCAATATTAACACAAAATTTCTTACGAAATGCTAAGTAACGGCGGCGATTAAATGTTCTATCTGACGAAGAGTATGAACTTGTGCCA
Organism: Nephrotoma guestfalica; assembly: GCA_963691935.1. NCBI lineage: Eukaryota > Metazoa > Arthropoda > Insecta > Diptera > Tipulidae > Nephrotoma > Nephrotoma guestfalica. The sequence goes on along the minus strand of OY829913.1, from coordinate 31,254,111 downwards.
ACTATGTGACTTACTGAAAAAATTCTAGAAAAGTTAAAGACAAGTCTGATCTAAGCCTACTTCAAAAAAGAGATCGGTTGAATTGTTAAAATTATCGCGGAATAGCTTTGTTAAACACTGTTCATTGAAACATATGAACAACCGACCAAATCTCCATATTTACGGTATACTTAGAAACTTTCGAAAGGCGTGCTGCAGCACCTGATATCTAATGGAGAAAATCTTATCTCTTTTTATCTATCAGGCTCAGGGCTAAAGATATTCGTTTCTATAAGAAATGACCTTATGCTAATTTTCAGGTCCACCGGACCACGTTTAGAAAAACGTTTAAAATGACCTTTAGTGATATTTTTTCCTCTACTATGCTAACCACTTTCTTTTATCATTTCACTGAATTCGGCATACTCAAAAATACTTCGAAAATAGTAAACCAGCATCACTTGAACGATCTGAAGTGAAACGGAGGAAAAAACGTCACTAAAGGTCGTTTTAGTAATTTGAGCGACCCCTAAACGTGGTTCGATAGACCTAAAACTTTGCATGAGGTCGCTTCTAATAGAAACGAATATTTTTAGCCCTAAGCCCGGGAGAAAATATGTGAGGAAAAATGGGTGCACCCTAAGTGCAGATTAATGAAACGTCTAAATTTAAGGTATACATCAAAGGTAAATCTTCAGCGGCCTTTAAAATAACATCAGATAGAGAATGGAAATGTAATCCTGTCGTGCAAACAATTTTTAATTTCTCTTTAGAATCTGTCGTCAGTAAACCTGACATTAGCATATGGTAATGACATCTACATTTTAAGTCACACATAAGTAAAATCGTATTCCTGAAACCGACAACATTTATATGGTTACAGCAAGAACAATGAAATGTCGAGAACGTATTTGGCGACATACGCGATACGGGAAGGTAAAGCGGTTTTAAAAGGGGTGGAGTGAGGGGGGTGGGGGTGATATCATGAAGAACGCACATTTATTTTTTAATCAATTATAGCCACCCCAATCTTGTTGCTCTTGTCCTTTCGTTTAAATTTGTATAGCAAAACCTTCCGTCACTTTCGAAATTTTGCATACATCGTCCTGGCCAATAACGAGGTCTGATTTTTTATTAACATCTGAAGCAGTTAAACTAGTTACTAAATTAATCGCTAACTGTTAAACGATTCGGTGTGCTTTGTTGACCCGAAATTTCCAAACTATTTCCGCAAATCTTTCCCTATGTTTAAAATTAGTTTTCAGAATTATAATGCGCTATTCGCAGAATTATAAAAGTTTGATCGCAACATGCGATACTTCTTTGTTTGTAACAGAACAAAATTCGGTTTCTGTGGACAAAACATCGAAGCATTCTAAAAAGACAGCCTGACGGTAAAAGACATCCAGAAGCTTGTTGTACTTAAAAGAATTAGTAAAGTAATTAGTTTGATGGTCGCGCTAATTAGGAAAAGCAGTTGAAAAATTACGATTCACTCGTAATTCGGCAAAATAAAAAAATAAATTGAACTCACGGGAGCGGAAGAACTGCTACACGTAAACAGTAAAGTTTGAGGTTAAGGATATCGTTAAGGATATGGCTTCATAGAATTTACCACCAACAGTCAAACTATATAAATTTTTTGGAAAATGTCATTTACACAATTGATATTTAGCAGATAATTGGTAATTAATAATTTGTGAAATTTAGCAGATTCACAATTTACACTTAAAGTGTGAAAACAAAAAGAATTGTTTGTTATACAAATTTTAATTCGTCAAGTGAAGTTATGTAAAGGGTGTCCACCCGAAAGGTTTTAATTTTTTTGCCATCATTTAGGCGAATATTAATATTGACAGTTCATACTTAACAGTCGTAAAGTACAAGAACAACGCCTTTTAATAGTGTAAACCTTTTGCACAAGCGAATCATCAATTACATTCACATTAAGAAAATTGCATGAAAGTTTCGAAAGGAACATGGTAACTTCAAATCCTACAATTTACGGGATTATCAAATAATTTGAAGAAAGAGGGACTGTGGTAAATAAGCCAAAGTGTGGACAATAACGTATAGTCAGAACACTATAAAAAATTGCTGCTGTACGTGAAAGTATACGAGATAATCCAACGAAATCAATCAGACACTGTGCTCAAGAACTTGGACTTCGATGATCAACACTAACCAATATTTTGCATAAAGACTTGGCGGCGCCGTACGGATGTAAATAAGATGCTCTTGCTTGACAATTCGGATTTTTTTGAAAAATTAATTTTGAGTGACGAAGCTCATTTTCACTCTAGTGGACATGTAAACAAACAAAACAACTGGTGGGAGCGTAGAATTCAAAAATAATTCATCGATCATCATTACATTCCTTGAAAGTGACAGTATGGTGTGCATTGGAGGAGTCATTGGACCATGTGTTGGTGAACATGTGGTTCCAACAGGACGAACAGGAATTGTTACGAGAAATGTTTCCACACCAGTTAAATCTGTACTAAACAGTGTATAATTAGAACTTAACCCTAATCTGTACTAAGTGCCAATAAGACAAAGATTCGCTCGAAGTAATGCAAATACTGCTGCCGTTCAGGCAAGTGTTGCTGAAGACCGCAGTTTGTCGATTCCAAGGCGCTCTCAAGAATTGGGACTCTCTCAAACCACAATCTGACGGATTTTGGTTTGGAAATCCAAAATTTGGGTTTGCATCCGTATAAAATTGTTCTCACTCAATAACTGAAGCCATTGAACCACCAATGGTAAACGTCGTGAATTTGCTGATTTTGCCTTGGAACAACTTGAAAACGATAACGATTTTTTTAAGAAAATCATCTTCTCCGATGAGGTTCACTTTCATCTGAGTGGTACGGTAAGTAAACAAAACTGTTGATTCTGGTGCGAAGAAAATTCACAAATTATTCATGAAAAACCGTTACATTAACCTAAATTGACAGTTTGGTGTGATTTTTGGTCTGGTGGAATCATCGGTCCGTATTTTTCTCGAAATGAAGCTGGTAACACCGTTACTGTCAATGGAGATCAGTATAGATCGATGATAACCAACTTTTTATGGCCGAAATTGGAAGAAGTTGATCTTGACATATTTGGTTCCAACAAGACGGGGCTACGTGCCACACAGCAAGTGCAACAATTGAATTATTGCGAGAAAAGTTTGGAGATTCGATTATTTCAAGAAATTGTGATTTAACACCATCGGACTATTTCTTCTGGAATTATTTGAAGTCATTGGTCTTAAGCAATTGGTCTTAACTCTATTCAAGCTTTACAAGTCAATATTGAACGTGATATTCATGACATACGACTTGGTTTAGTGGAAAAAGTGCTCGAAAATTGGGTTCATCGAATTTGTTCCTGCAGAAGAAGTCGTGGAGGCCATTTGAATGGCGTTTTATTCAGAACTTAATTGTATCGATTGTACTTCACATTAAATAAAAAACATTTCAATTTCCTTAACAATTAGTGTGTTCTTTAAAGAAATCATATCACTCTTATTGGAAAACCCTTTAGGACCACTAAGCAGTTAAAAAAAATCATTTAACAAATATTTTTAGAGACAAATATGAGCAAAATGGTAACAACTGTAAGAATGTAGAATTTAAGTCTTCGGCTAATGCGTTTATTTTATTTTAGCTGTAACATCCTACTTAAAGCCATGTATAGCTCATCAAGTTGGCGCCACTTGCTCTCGTGCCTGACCTAATCTCATTGATCTTACTATTATTATTTTTTTTGTTGATGTTACTTTAAGTCAACGTTGTCCAAACCGTAAACAAACCAAAACTTTGAAAACTACATTCAATCTTTGGCTAAAAGAAAGGGAGGATATCTTTCTGCCTACCCTGAACATGATTATTATTTCATAAAATTTAAATATTTTTAATCTCACTTTTTCGAAGCTAACAATTTATTAAAATTTGGAATGTTAAAATTCTCGAAATACCATCCCTATTATAAATAAGCGTTACAACCTACATAGAATAAATTGGCAATTGAAATTGCTAATTTTATATATGCATACGACTATACGATATACACCGACTATTAATGTTATTTTTATGTTCATCAATTAATTAGCAATTTATTTTTTTAGTGGATTCGTATAATTAATATCGCGTTATTTATGAAGTAGAATTTAATTCGTGGAGCTTATCAAAAACAAATTATTTTTTGCGTTGCATAATTACTTTGCAAAATCCTTGTTGAAATATTACATAATTTATATAACATTTTTGGTAACCATAGGCTATATACCTACTTACCTCCTGAGTACCTGTTGTTTTGTAGCATGAATATAAGTATTCGCGATAATATTACATATTTATCCGAAATTAAACCTCTCGAGTACAAATTTTATGTGCGTGGGTGGGTATACAACATACCATACTTGAACATTGTCTTCATCAACAAAATCCTTATATAATTCCTGAACAGAAAATAACAAAATATAATTCTTGGAAACGCAAATAATGCTCAATGTGGATATGATCTCGTGCGTCCTTTGAAAAAAAAAATAAATAAAATAAACAAAGCGAGGAAAATAATTTAGTTTTCTATTTGGGTTTGACACCCCCAACAACGAATTTAAGCTGTATTATATTCGAGATTTCTATCACGATAAAGCAATAAAAATAAAATCGAAAAAGCGTAAATCTTTTAAAAATTCGTAATATACGCGTTTTAGAAGTGTGAGGCACACACCCTCTTGAGACAAAACCCTAAAATAAAAATTATCGTATTTGATTTATAAAATAAACGTAAATTGTGTTATAAATCAATTAAAGTATTTTCAACTTCAAGCAGTGACGCCCCGCCCCAAATGTCGATTCGATTGACCCAGTTTATTAGATGGGATATATAGATTCGAATTCATAAACGTATATAAATCTAGATAATTCAATAATTACAAAATCGATATGGTATAGTTGAAGTATCGCGGGGGGTGTGTGACCTTGGCACAAGGCAAATATTTTTCCTATGAAGTTTAATGCTTTATGCATCGCATTTGATATAAATCGATAAGATTCTTGGCAATTAACTTTGTGGGAATAAAATATTATGGAACATGGTCAAGGTGAAAAAATGTTGTACAATATGAATGTGTACGGAGAGAACCCTGCGCGGATCTCTTTAAATAGATTTCTGTTTTACGTCGTTCATATGGCGTGTAAATTGATCGACAGCTGAGATAAAACATTTTTTTTGTTTATGCCTCTGTATCATGTGGTACTGCTGATTCATAATTTGTGAGTGTTGTGTTATGGTTTGATCTAAGTATCAAACTGATTTTTTGTGAAGTATGTTTATTTTTCACACACGCAATACACCATAAAGCTTTATGTACACGATTGCTCTAGTCTGTCGTTTAATCTTTTAATCTTAGTGCTGTATATAAATAAATCCATTTAGACATATTGAAAGATAAAAATGGTTGTATAAAGAAAAGATAAAAGATTACCACCTGAAATGGTGTGTAACAGGATTGATGTTATCGTGATAGAAGGTGGTTCATTGGGATTTCAACGCTAGTTAAAGCGAAGTCATGAGGTGGCAAGAATATGGTGGCTGCAGGGTAGATGGATCAAGGGACCAGCAAATTTGAAATGGTTACAAGCAAAAAGCACAAAATATAGCAAAATAGCACAAATTATACATCGACAAAAAATTTATATACAACTTTGGACCATTTACAAAAAAACTGAATATGCGACAACAACTTTCCCATAAACGTCAAGCAACCGTTGCACGGCTTAGTACAAATGTGGGTGACCTTATAGGAACAGTTTAAAAGTATTGTAAAATGGAAGGAAATAAGATCACCTCCCTGGCTAGGATTTGACCATTAATCTGAAGATAACCTGATTAAATAGATTGCATTAGAAATTTAAAAATCTGTTTGATTGAATAAGGAACCATAAATAAATTTGAACCAAAAATATAAATTAAAACATTATAAACCGGGAATTACTATTATTTTGAATGATTAAAGCTTCAACGAAAAATGTTGATCTGTAAAGTCCCTTATAACAGGCAGTAGTGATTGGCACCCTGGATAAGTACCTAATTGCTCATCTTCCCATTTTCCCTTCAAGTGAACTTTTTGACTAATTCAAATTTATTTGGGTGTTATCGAGAATTGTGAAGCACAAACCCAATTTTCGAAAGGTTTATGATTATTATGTAGTTGTTCGTGGATTATAATTCTCCTTTGTTTACGTTGGCGGGTTGGAATGAAGCGAAATACCAATCAAATAAGAGACAAATGTTTATCAAATTAGCTGAATAACACCTGAACATTAAAGCATCTAAGTGCGTTTTTGGTGTACCATCTTTGGAATTTTTATATTACACAATTTCTAAAGATAGAATTCTCCTTTCTAGTAGAGTGGAGGTCATTTCCTCTCACCATTATGTGTCAAACATCATCTTCATAATCGGCCATTTATCGGGATGATAAATAATTACAGTCAATTCATCCGTAAGTTTGCGCAATTGCTACCATTTTTGCAATCACACTAGACACCTTTAGAACAAAATTACAAAATCGCAATTAATTTGGCCAGTTGACTGTGAGAATTGGTTCAGGAAATCCGGCAATAAAAAACTAAAAAGAAAAAAGCAGCTGTGCTAAAAAAATATTAGCAAAAATGCTGAAAAATGACAAGGATCCAAATCCATTTTCTCTACTTTTTAGGGCCCTGATTTCAAAACTGCAAAAAAAACAAATTTGGCCGCCGACTGGATCTCTGTACTGTTGATATCTCAAGAAGGGATATATAATTAAGAGAATTGAAAAGCTTTTTGGATATTTAAGTCAAGGAAGTCGGGTACCTGCCATAGGCAATTACCAAAATACGTCCCACTAACACGATATTGTTTCGAAGGTCTTGGCTCAGAAAACATTTTTAATGGTGCGAACAACTTTATTTCATTATTTGTCGCATATCATTGAATAGGTCTTGAAGAATGCCGTAAATTTTATTAAGGCACCTAAGTACTGAAAACTGCCATTGGACCACTGAAATCAGTTACAATTTTTCTCTTTTCCATTTGTTATCTTGTGGCATATCACTTTAAAGGTCTTGGAAAAAGCAAAAATTATGTATTCAACACTTTATTGTTCAGACCTCTAATTAGGTTTGTCTCTTTTTTTCGAATTGATAATGGTATAGTATAGTTATTGTGATCTCAGGACCCGAAATATTTTCGTCGTTGCGATCTCAGTACCTGAATTCTAAGATTTCGGGAAAACTATGCGTTTTTGGCAACGAAGTTCGTTTGCCTGTCAAATATTAGATAGGCAATGTGAGTTCCTTGAACTGTAACTCTTTTTGTGCCCGTAACAACTTTTCAAGAGCGCGAAAACCATTTCAAGGAAATCATACAAGTAGTGATCTAGTAAAATAGTGGACCTCTACGATATTTTTTTGTATGTAAAAGTTAACACACTTGATAATTTATCTTTATTTTTAGAGAATCACGGTAAAGAATTTTTCCATTTTTCGAGCTTCATAATGTATCATGAATACATGTTCAGACTGGTCAGATTTTCAAGATTTTCAAGAGTCGTTAGTTGTTTTGAGTCGTTTTGCGATGTTTTCCAATTTCCTGTGAATTTTTCGGGTTTATCATTTTTCAGATCGAAGTTCTGATTACTTCGTGAGCTTAGCCCATAGCACTTTAAAACTATAAATCGGAACATTTATAATTTTTCTATACAAATCTATCCACAGCCAAATATAGTATTGTCCGATCACTTCAAAATATCTAACCTGTCTGAGAGAATTCAATTATAATTCAGTTACTAACAGTGAATCCAAATTGTCAATAACTATTGCCAAAAGCTATGTGTTAACTGAACACGTGAACCACGCACACGACTTGACACCGTCATTCAAATCATCCCTGACTCTTCAAAACTGTGACTTGGAAAGAGCTCATTGGTTTGTCGCGTGATTGTCACCGGAGATTCGATCAAACAAAACAATTAAGCTGTATCACCTGCGGTTCAAAACGAGATGTATGCCGAAGTGATTGGCTGCTGTATCTCGATGTCATAGAAGGAATGGAAAGGTGCGCCTAGATGCACGAAAACTTAATAGAGCGACTAAGAAAAACGCTTTTTCTCCCCCTATTTTTAATGGTCTTTGGGGTTGGCTCGACAAAACTGAATTTATATAGAAACAGTACCTATAAGATGCCTTCTGACAAATCTTTTTTGATCAAGCCCAGTTCAAAAAACAACTTCCGCCATCCCAGGACGACCGCTTTATCAATTTAAAGTTATGCCATTCGGGTTCGGTTATGCCCTTCAATCTCTGTGCCGATTAATGAGGAAACTGATTCCATACAACCTACAGAACAAGGTATTCATCTATATCTTGATGATCTCGATAAACATCTTTCCGGTTTGGAAGATGTCGCCGATTGTCTTTCAAAGGTGGTTCTGATCTCTAATTTGCAAATTTCTTCTAAAGGAGCCAGATTACCTTGGTGGTATAGTTGGTGTGAAAGGAATGCGACCTGATTCGTCCAGGGTGAGGAGTATTACAGAGTTCCAGAGGCCGAGAACCGTTCGATAAGTGTGTCGATTCCTGGCAATGGTGGGTTGGTATTGGTGATTTGTCACAAACTACGCAAAATTGCAGCCATCCTAACAGATTACCTAAAGAAAGGAAAGAGCTTTGTTTGATCGGTCCACGGCAGCTCAAGCTGCGTTCGATTAGCTCAAAACGTGATTTATTTCATCTTCTGTTTTGATTTTGGGAAAAGGTCTTCAAGCATCAAGGCTGACGCCAGTTCGACTGGCATTGATGCAGCCAATGTCCCGAAACTTGAATGGAGCCCAGCGTAATTATTCGGTCACTGAGCAGAAGTGTCTACGCAGCATTTTTGGCGATTATGAAATACCGAGCATATGTGGAGTGGTTTAATTTTGAAGTGGAATACTGCAAAGGATGGATGATTTTGCCTTATCAACAACATGGCTTGGAATTAACCACAACTCTGAGCATTTTTGTTCACCTGAATATCGTTCTACGTTACAAAATATCAAGATTTCGATAAAACAATCAAACCTTATTGAGAACGATGACAAAACTTATATTAATACGAAATTAGTTGTGGCGAAAGAACAGTGGTTGTTCTTCATATCTAAGGTACATTCGTCTTCTTTAGGTGGCCATCGCTGTATTCATTATTCAAATCTGTAAATTAATTCAACGCCTACCTGGCCGAACTTACCCTATGGCGTTCGTTTATTTGTGAGCAAATGTGAGAAGTTTAAAACGGACAAATTACTGTACACGTCCACCGCTACATATAGTCGCTCTCAGTAAATGTGCGGCCGTAGCATGAACCTTTGCTAGAAACACCCATATTCTGATAACTTTAAATTACTTCTCTGAATTTGTGATGACTATGCCGTTGCGTAAATCAACTGCATCAAACGTGGAGAAATTCCTTGAAAGTCAAATATTTTTAATGTTTGGGGTTTCCGAGGCTATTGTGACTGATAATGGAAGACAATTTGACTCACGTTATATAGTCAACTTCCTTCTGTGATAAACTTTACTTCGGCCTTCACCGAATTATGAAAATAATCCATTCTAAACATAAAACCCACACTAATATAAAAAAACTACATTTCTTCCCTACTTTCTGGACTCGTAAATGAATTGGTTTTCATAGGGTTGATAAAATCAAGAAAGACCTTCATGCACCGTATGACGGGCCGTTTTAAGTTTTATGGTTGACGTCTGAGTTCTTCAAGCCAACGGAGAGTATCGGTTACAAGAGAAATGTTGTAGTGATCACTGCTCTCGTGTAACATGTTTTTTGTTTGTTTGTTGTTTTCGAGGTTGACATGTATGGTACACTGCATTATCGTCTAATACTCCAGAATGTAAATGCTGCTGAAGTTAGCAGAAAATTTTCGCCGAAAAAAAATTGGATTATCAATAAAAATAAATTTGAAATAATTAGCATGTTTAAAGGTAATATTGACTTGGTGCATTAATAGTGAACACCCGTGCCAAAAATCAGGGCGTATTTTATGTAGCATCATAGTCAAATAAATTAAAAGCTGGACAAATGAACGCTTGACTAAATATGTCCTGATTTCTGGCATAGTATTCAATGTTACTGCCACAACTCAAATTAATTGCCCCTAACATGACAAATTATATGCAAGGGATCCGGCAATTTACGAATTGGCCTAATTTCAGGCGATATGAAAATTGTCTTGTTCGGCGAATTTTGCACAAAGGCAAGTAAAACAAATCGACTATTTGATGTTTGTTCTTGATTTTGGCAGAAAAGAAATAGGTTTAGATCTGCTTGCTGTGCTGTAATTTTTTTATCTTACAAGACAGAAAAAGTTGAGGTGGACTTTGGGAGAATGACGGTCGTATCGTATGATATTCTGCATTACGTTGGAAAAATGAACGGCGGAGTACCGCAAACCAACTCAGTTGGTAAAATTATGAACGCATGGTTTTGGAGTCAAATATCAGTTGCCGTGTTATTATCGGATGGTGCTTGCCTTGCAGAGCACTGCTAAACTTTATGTGTGGTACAATTGATGGATTCATGGTTTCAAGTTCCAGCAGTTCTTGCTAAGTTTATTGTGTAGTATATTTAATTCATTTTTTTAACTTTCTTAATTTAATTAATTTCAAATTTTTATTAATTTAATTTCCTTTGTTTGTGAAATTCATTAACTTAAATTTTGTTTCCTTATGTCTTTCAATTATTAGTTCTCACCAATTAATCTTGTGAAAGAGAAGAGAAAGAAAGATTTTTGTCAAATTTGAACTGCAGTCTCCACTATCCGGGTGGACAATGATTCCTTCACATTTAGGATACTTCAGGTAATGCCTTACAGTTTTATATATATATTTATTTTATTGGTTTGGTCATTCCCGTACAGACTACAGCAGGCGTTAATTAATTTATTTTCGTTTTTTTTATGTGAGATTTATTCATTCTAAATTCTTGCTTTCGATAATTCTTTCATATACAATTTCATAGTAAATCCATTTAGCATATGGTTCATAATTTTTTTATTTATCAAATATTAATAATGTTTAATAAATTTTGTTGTAACTTTTAATTAAAAAAGGTATAAGTTGGTGTGGAGTATAGTGTCATTTCATCCTCCTCCAAATCGGTTACACCAAAGGCCACATCTAAAAATAATCTAAGAAAAAATAACAGGCGGCCTAGAATGTCGCGATATCTTACTGCGGTGAACCAAAACCTTAAAACATATTTATGATTTTGATGTCTTGTAGAGTGGTGCAAAATATTTAAAAGTGCAAACATCAAAAACATTAACTTAGTAGAATAGGAAATGTTTTCATGTATCTTTCTTGACCAATCAGATAAGCCAAATCGGAATCATTTCTTCTTTGGGTAACTTGTTAATATTAATTGCAGAATAAATAACCTCGATCATTCAACCCATGGCGTTATTCCCCTCATGTTGGTTTATTTTAACTAGCAGCCCAACATTAAATGGAGATTCCAGTTCTTCAATCAGTTCCCGAAATCTGTATCAGAAGGTCGGAAGGACTTTCAAATAATCGAGCTGCATGGATGAATGAAAATGGTGTAGAGATTTATTTTGATGAAAACCAAAAGATTTTTACAGAACATAAGCTTCATAAGCTGTCTCTCAGTTCATCGTCATCTGTTGTGAGGTGCGGATGTATATTTTGAACTAATCAAGTAAATTTTGAATTAATCAAGTAATTGAAAATAAAGATAAAGCAAAGGAAATTAAAACTGACAATAATTTAACATAAACTTAATTACAAAATAAATTTTCAATTTAAAAAGTGTTTTTGTGTTATAAGTAAAAATGTATTTCATTTTGGTGTAAATAATTCCTGAGTATAGATTTTGTTCGAGAACTGAGATTTGAGAGTTGTGAGTTTTGCTGCTGCTTCACTAACTTACTAGACGCACAAAATTAATATTATTGTTGATTGATGTAAATAACAATTAAATTTTATTTTTACATCTAGTGTGCTGAAGAAACAACAGAAAAACTCCTAACTCTCAAGTCGCGGTTTTCGAACGAAATTCGTATACTGGTTTGCAAAAACATACATTTGGGTTACAACAATTGTTTTCTGTGTTATATACTTAAATATAGTCACTAACTGTAAACCTTAATAATTTTGTGAAATAATTTCGACTATAATGTCGTGTGTGATTTGCAATACTAAAATAAATAGAGGTGCTTACCATGCTACGTGTGCAAGACTGCAAATTTCGGATATCGATTTCATTAAAAGGAGTAAGAGCTACAGTTGGTTATGTCCGTCATGTCAAGCACAAACCCGTTTAAGTCGTAATTTAGATAATGATGCTGCTGTAAATTCATCTATCACAAATACCGCAAATAATTCGAAGAATCTAAATTTAAAAAATATTTCCTGAGGACAATGAAATTACTACTAATATCGTCACTAGGTTAATTAAGAATGGTTTGGAGTTACCTTTGGAACCAGAAAACATATATAATTGTTTTCGTGTTAAAAATAATGCGTCTAATAAGCCTGGGAAAATAATTGTAGTGTTAAAATCTAAACACGTGATATTTTGGAAAAATTTCAAAAATCAAAAACATTATCATCAAAAGATGTGCTGCAAACTAATACTGATTCTACAATTTTTATGAATGAATGTTTACCGCAATATAAACGGAACTTGCTGAAACGGCGAGAGAGGTAAAAATCGCAAAGGATTATAAATATTTATGGATCCGCAATGGCAACATTATGATGAGGAAAACTGATGTCCATCCAATTAAATATATTCGTACAGTTTCGTATTTATTTTTCTATTTTTCATGAACAATTTTAATAATTAATCAGGTCATAATACTACTAATGTTAATAATAATTCTGTCTCTTCGAGGGAACATGTGGGTACATCAAAATGTACGCAGTATGAATGCCAACTTTTATTATTTTCTATCTCATTTAGAGGCTTGTAATATTTTTCCATCGATAATATTTTTAACAGAAATTTGGATTAATGATGAATCGATTGATAACTATAATACTGATGGTTATAGTTTAATTGCAAACTGAAATAAAAACTAAAGATCTGCTGGTGTCGCTGTGTGAAGTTACATGTCAATTTTTTCATTCCGCTGATGCTATTCGTCTGAATTTCTGAGACTAACAACAATATTACTCAATTATCTGTTTATATCGACTTCACTCGAATACTGTTGACTATTTTATCGACGAATACAATTTTTGGATAATGTTGATATCCTCTTTAGGGTTAGCATCATTGGTCAATGAGATAACGCGGCCTATTTCTTCTAGTTGCATCGATCATTTATTTGTTAGATAGGGCCTAAACAGCAATCATAAGATTAACTCCATTGTTTTGGATCTCGAGGTCACTGATCATGCTTCTATTATTTTCACTATAAATAATAATTCTAAAATCAATATAAATGCGGAGAGAAGTGATAAGGACTTCATTGATTATAATCGACTATCGGATTCTCTGTCAACACGGGTTGTGTTCAGAAAGCTTATTATAATTTCACACCGTTACTCAATTCCCACATCCAAAATTGTCAATATACGATTTCAAAACCCAGGAACCTAAAACCTTGGATATCCAATGAACAATGAGATTAAGGAAAAAATTAATTTATATAGAAACACAAAACCCGCATCCTCAAAATAAAAATTGGAAACAGTTTATAAACCTAAAAAAAGATGTTGAAATTTGGTGAAACAAACTCGAACGCAATTTTACGATTATCAGTTTGAATTAAGTAGAAATAATATTAAGGGGCAATGGCGTATAATTTATGAGGCAATTGGTAAATACATGAAAAATAAATATGATAGTAATTAAAGATGATGGAGGAACTACTCAAGATGACCCTATCATAGTTGCTTCTGTGTTTAATAATTTTTTTTTCAACAATTCCGCTTAAATTGTGTGCAAAAACATTGAACAGGATGATATAAGTATGCTTGGTAGAAATCAGGTGTTACTACCTAATTATTACGAGGCTAAAAACTGTTTCCTTTCTTGACATGATGGCATTAGTAATGTTCTTATAAAACATATAGCTCGATTCATTTCCGACCCGATGTGCTTCATTTGCAATTTAAGTATATGTAGTGGGGTTTTTCCAACCCATTTAAAGAAAGCTATAGTAGTTCCTTTACACAAAGAAGGAGAAGTTTCAAATATGTCTAATTACAGACTTATTATACTCCTTCCAGCTTTCTAAAGTTATTAAAAAAAGATTATTGGTTTTTTTTAGATAAAACTGGATTTTTTAATAACGCGCAATATGGATTTCGAGAACAGATAAATACTGAAGATGCGTTGATTAGCTTTTTGGGCAAAGTATACGGTGGTTTAAATGATAATAAAAACGTTGCATTATGAAAGCTTTTGACACTGTCAAGCATTCAATTTTGTTTGAAAAATTATGGAATGCTGGAATTAGGGGAATAGTTGTAGATTTGTTGAGATCCTATCTTACTGGTAGGTCACAATCGGTAAAATTAAATAATACTTATTGTGATCCTCTGCCTGTCACTGTTGGCGTACCGCAGGGTTCGGTTCTTGGACCAATTTTATTTTTAATTTACATAAATTCCATTTTTAATATCAATCTTCCTTGGTAACCTGTGGCGTTTGCTGATGACACAGCCTGTGTGTTTATTGTAACAATGGCTGGTCTGATATTGCACATGTCATACAGAGTGACCTAGCTCGGTTCAGATGATGGCTTTTTCAAATAGAAATGGTTTCTCGTTTTAAATACTTACGTATTATTTTTGACACCAAATTGAAATTCTCTGAGCATGTTAGCAACATTTGTAAGGAAATCCGGGTTTGACTTCGTCAATTTTACCTTCTAAGGTCAACATGTTCTCAGCGCATTCTTAAATCCATTTACTTTGTATTAGTTAATTCGAAAATCGAGTAGGCATTAGCCGCTTGGTATTTATCGTCATAATTTGAATCCTGTTATTAATTTTACTCAGCAGGAATACTGCCGTAGATTTTATAGTATTATGGCCCCCTATCTATATAACTTACTATCCAGTCAAGTACAGTCAGAAAGTACAATCGCAAAATTTTTAAAATAATTAAAGTGTTGGCCATTTGATTTTCAACACTTTTGCATTTTTTTGTTGTAAGGGATGTTATATTTATATTTTAATTCTGTTATGATTTTTTGATGTTCATAGTTATTTCTGTTTTCGAGTTTCCAAATACATATGCGCCACTTTTTCATCAACTTAT
This sequence comes from Nephrotoma guestfalica, assembly GCA_963691935.1. NCBI lineage: Eukaryota > Metazoa > Arthropoda > Insecta > Diptera > Tipulidae > Nephrotoma > Nephrotoma guestfalica. The sequence continues at coordinate 31,238,805 of OY829913.1, read as the reverse complement.
TCCACCTAATTTCTCTTACATCGTGAAACTTTTTTGTGTCTTTTTGTTACTTTTTCCTTTGTCTTTTTATTTTTGAATTGAGCATCTCTCGCACAAGCTCGACTACCTTTTGACTGTTCCAATTATTTTTTATTTTTGACTTTAACTTATAATGTTGTTTGCTTAAGCGTAAGCTTAAATGGCTACTTTGTAAACTAATTTAAGTATCTGCGTAACTTGTCAAATAAAAATAAAAGTCAGGGCCCATTTTTAATGTGAATGAAACTGGCCTGGAATTCAATAATAAGCCCCCCTCCTGGTTTTGACTGAAAAAGGTTAATAAAATATAGCGGCAATTACATCGGGTGAAAAGCTAGAAACACCTGTATTTTTAAAGGAAAAGAAAAGAAGTCTGAGTTTTAAGATGGAGTGCCTCCGGGCGCCTCATTAGTAATGTCTCAAAAATCATCATATGTAACCTTGGACATATTTTATCAATGGCTTACAAATCAATTTGTATCCGGCTAACCTTATCTGTTAAGGATGCAGGCAGAGCATGCGCCCGAATGATGCCAGAATACTATTCGCACTCAGATATAATTTGCAATTTTATTTCTGATGTTTCAGGATTATGGTAACGTACCTAGGATCGCCGTTATGGTTGGCCTGTACGCTTCTCTCATATGATATCATATCATATTAAAAAGCCTACAGACACTGCAGCTATTATTTTTGATGGCCATAGATCCCATAGTAATATATAAATGCTTGATGCGAGAGAGCAAACCATTATTCTTATTTGTCTTCCAAGTCATACAACGCATTTCCTGCAACCTTTTGACCGATTCTTTTTTAATTCTTTAAAAACTAATTAGCAGATTCGAATTTGGATCTATTTAGTAGAATTATATTTTAAATTACAGTTCCCTGTAGCCAGTTATGCCAGTTATCGCAGCCGGAAAATCAGCTAGGTAGGTTTACCTATATACACCTAATGATATAGCTATGGCATATTCCAACACCTGCTTTTGAGGTGTATCTAAATTTTTTGTGAAATTCAATTTTACCTTTTTCCAGTACTGAAATAGCATCACCATTAAATGAAGATCATCCGAATACCAGTTTCCAAAATACTACAGATGTAACAGGTGCTGTACCCGGAACATTTTTAAAAGCGATAAATATACCAAGTAGCAGCATTCATACGTGCTAGAAGTGAGAGCTTCTGTAAATGTTTTGATAATGCCATGAAATTTCTTGATCAGATTTTTCCTATCCTAAAATACAGGTTAAAACAACTAGAAGACTTTTTTTTCGTTCTTACGTCTCCAGAAATGATTGTAAATAAAAAATGAGGAAACTTGCAAAAGTCGGAAAAGAAAATCCGTTCCAATAAAAAAAAAATTGAAAGCGGCTCGTACGAAAACACAAAAACGACAAACAAGCTCATCGGAGAGTGATGATGGATCCCTACAGCTATCCCTAATTTTCTGAAAATACATGCGTCGCTTGTTTGTTGTTTTATTTTTAACATTTAATTTATCAAAGTTTCAGCCATTATAAAAAACATGCACCATCTCTCCTCGAATTATCCTACACAGAGAAATTTTGAAATTCATTTTTTTATTCAAGTGGAAAGCATGAGTTTAAAATTTATTTATGTTCATAATTATTTGTGGCTTAATTAACATCCCACAAATCTAGAATTGAATTGAACGTTATTGAGAACTGAAATGGTTCTCCCTGTAAATTAAATTAGTAAACAAATTGTAGAGTTAATTCTAGTAGCTTATGAAGTTTATAATTCTAGAAATTCCATTGAACGGAAGTTGAGTATCAGTTTCAATGTAGCGTTGGCATCAAGTAAGTATTAAAAACTACTCGTACATTGCCAAAATTCGAAATTGTGTTTACCAGTAGAATGGTTTTCATACAGTATATATACTAAGAAGGTTGGAGCAAATTTTTGGAAAACTCAATTTCCAATGTTTGCGCTATATACATATAAACCTACGTAGAACTCGCATTTATGTAAAAATATTTACAACATGGTTAGAATAATATGTTTTCCAATCCCACGATAAATTTACGTTCAATTAAAAAAATAGAAGCTTATCTCAAACTTCGACCTCCGTATATACATATACATACACGTACAACACCCATCTAATTTAAATTCACAAGTATTATAAAAAAAAGTAGTTCATCCGCCCGGTCTTTTTACACCGCAAATACCAGGAAAATATACAAGCTGAAGTTGTATATGTATGTATCATATTCCCACCACACAAATATACTCGCAACGCAAATTATTTATATGAACGATTGTGATAATATTCATTGAGAAAATCTAAAAGCTTTGCATGTAGTGTATATACACGATGTATAGTACTGTGCCCCCCTTTACCAAAACGTTGTGAATGGTTTTACACTTTTCCTTAAGAACAATAGCGCCAACCGACCGAAAAGGAAAACTACACTAACCTGTCTAAAATCTTTTTCAACACAGATACTAAATAAAAATTGACGTATCCGTAGAAGAATTGGAAGCTCATTAAATGTGAAATTGAGTTATATAAATAGCTGGATACGCCAGATCGGATATATATAAATACGATAAAATTCTTTAATTAGCAGTGTTTTTCACACTGTATCGAATCTATTATATATACGAGAAAATTGGAAAATGCGAAATAATTAGTGCGAGTAACATTGACAAAAACCAAAATAATAAGAAAACAAAAACAAGATTTTCCCCCAAATGAAAAACGTCGAACGAAATACGCATGTGGGAAATTGACATAAAATACACAGGAAAATTTTGGATTTTCTCTTCCTTTTTGCATATAAAACGGGAAAATTTATAGTCCTGTTCGGTATCTAGAGACTTATAATATAATTTAATTTAAAAATTTAATTAATTATAAATACAAAATAAACACTTACACGATAAATAACCGTCAATTCTTAATTTGAAACAAATGTCCCCGCTATTTAGAATTTTACTTGCTCGGAGGTGTCTCGGCGCACAGTTGTTATATACACTCACAATCACACAAGAGCTTTACAACTTTTAATATTTTTTTTTTATATTCGAACACTAATTTATATTTTTAGGTCAAATAATTATTTATTTGCTATTTAAGTAAATAAACAAAAACACATTTTTTGCAACAAAGAAGTGTTTTGTATTATACTAGATACTCGGACGAGAGAGCTTTTATATTATATTTTATTTCACTTAACAAATCAAAAGCATTACGTGAATAATTTTTTTTTACTAACAGCAGCACACAAAAGAACTCTAAATCAAAATTTATTATTTTTTATGTTGTTTTTTATGGTGTACACCATTAATGAGAGGCTAAACTAAACATGCAAATCGTTTACACACAATACACTCTTTTATGTAAAATATTTTTGAACTTTAAATTAATCGAAAACACCAAAACCATAAATACATAAATTTATTTTGATAAGCGGATTGTATATATGGCCACAGGATTACACACCGCACACTACTAAAAATTCGATATATAATAAGCAATAATTAATTAATTTGCATATTGATAACACTTTAATTAAATTTTTTCCGAACAGAAGTACCGCATACGACTTAACATTTTCAACTACCGAATTCGACTGACTGCTGACTTACAAAAAAAAAATTTATACAATTTTTCATAGCACATTTTCTCTCATTGATATGGTCGATAGAATATTTCTGTGTGTAGAAGTGAGTGGAAGATTCGTTTTTTCTGTGTTCTTGTGTTTTGGTGTACAGTCGCGAGCTAAAATATTATTATGGTGTTTGTTTTATATTGTTTTATTCGACGCTCACATAAAATCAACTTGGTTCTGGTTCTGCCTAATAAAATTGTTGTTGATCGCGTACAATTTAATGAAATGCGGAATGAGTCACGTTTCCATTTGGAGAGGTAAAATATTATATCAACTAAAATGTGTGTTTCAGAGGTCAAATTCATGACCGAAATCAAAAACATGTATAGGTGTAATGTGGAATGACGATTATTCAAACCCAACATTAATTAGTAAACTTCTAATTAGCATTATTTATCGAAGTAACTGCTGGTCTAATCAGTGACATGAAAGAACTGGGTATGGTATACCAGAAAACTAATGAAGCTTATAAGATAGTATTTAGGGTGTGACAGAGAGAAAATATTCCATGCATCTCTTTAATTCCGAATTTTTAGAAACCAAATGCAAATTTGTGGTTGGTTGTTACAATGGTCATATTGGATATCAATATATGACGCTATGATAAATTCGCCGTGGTGTGTGTAAGAATTCTAATGTGTTCCATTTCCAAGGATAGATGTTTATGAATCAATTTCGTAGGATTAAAAATGATTTGAAAAAAAAAATTACACAGAATCTGTTTGGGACTCGAATGCGCACATCCCTTGTTTAATTATTCACCACAACTACACTGTCAAATTTCTATCACCGCTCAACAGCATCTCTCGTACAACAATACAGTAGTCTCTAACTACCAACAGCTGACTCGAAAAAAAAGCGGCTGTCTCGTAATACAGGACATTTATTTGGTGATTTCAACTAGCGAGGTTTTGAGTAACTCCCCCAACAAGTATTTCCGGCCTTTTTATAGAGGTGTCGTTAGTATCACTACTTGCATACTATTCAATCGGGCAATATATGTTTTTTGGAGGTTAGATGTCAAGCTTTAATAATTACTAGTGACATTTGTTCAAAGCGAAAACAACAATTATTTTCATGTAATTGAAAATGTCGAATTTTGTGCCAAAAAACAGCATTTGCTGGAAGTTTTACTTCATTATTTTGTGTTGAAGAAAAGTACAGCGGAAATAAATCGTTTGGTTGTGGAAGTTTACGGTGAACATGCTCCATCGAATATAACATGCAAAGGGTGGTTTCAACGATTCAATCTTGGTGATTTTGACGTAAGAGACAAAGATCGTGAAGGTGGACCAAGACCAATTTGAAGATACAGAGTTGGAAGAATTACTTGATGTGGACCCTTGTCAGACCGAAATACAATTGGCAGAAGAGTTGAATATTACCCAACAATATGTTTCGCAACGTATGCGTGTAATTTGATTGGTTCAGAAGCTGAGAAATGGAACGTCGGAAAACCATGCGCGAATTCTTGCTTCAACGACAACAAAGGAAGGGGTTTTTGCATCGGATCATCATTGGGGATGAAAAGTGGATCCATTATAACAATCCAAAGCGCAAACCGGCGCGGGTCAAGCCAGGTGAACCAGGACCGTCGACGCCAAAAGCAAATATCCATGGTTCCAAGGTGATGCTTTGTATTTGGAGGGATATGAAGGGTGTCGTTTATTATGAGCTGCTGAACGGGCGTGAAACCATTACGGGACTAGTTTATCGACAACAACTGATTTGGTGGTTTCAACTAGGGAGGTTTTGAACAACTCCTCCAACAAGAACTATACATTTATACTACAATAATTTATTCCAACTGAGATACACCAGTGTCATTTTAAATGTTCAAGCTCATTTTAAATGTTCATTAAATCGGCTGACAAAATATTTAGTGAACATTCAAGATATTCTTTTGGGGAGGGGGTCGGCAGTCCTAGATTCATACTCCTCGGTGCTCCCTTATTGGTAACGCTAAATGAATCAATCATTGTAGTGGAGATGAACAAAGGAATTTCTGCTTACTGTCATGGGCACATGTCCTGTCAAGTTATTGGTACCCTAAAACCAATACCAAATCTGCGTCCGTTTTTCAGGTGAAGGGTTCCTGAAGCGGACGTTTGTTTTGTACCATTCGGCTCGCTATATAAACGTGTCCAAGGCCGGGCGCCTTTAAAATGTATCACCGGTATGTCACTTCCATGGAAGGTGCTAAGCCTTCTAAGAAATTGAGATCCTTAGAATTTTTCAAATCACGTGTAAATTTACACACTAGATGTACTTGTACTAGAAGAGCTTAGATCGTCTGGGATATGGGATCCATACTACCACCAATGGTTATACCCTCTACTAAACCGCCATCAGAATAGAGAATAATTTGGAGTCATCTTTCTTATTCACCTTCTGCCATGCCACGATTCGGGTAAGCACGGTTTGGTTACGCACTACAAAAATTTAATATCACATTTGTCTATAAATAAAAATTTATTCTTTGTTGGGCTGGAAGACATCATCAGTAGGCGACTTTAATGCAAAAATCGGTTAGAGCGCAGAAACCGGTTCACATATTGGTACGCACTGCTTGCTTCAGCTCAGTAACAACAACAGCCAATGCTTCGCCGAACTTGCTATAATGAATAACCTAGTCGGATCGAGTAAGTTCCTTTAACATAAGAAACACCACAAGGATTGCTTATCGAAAGATGGAAGTACGGAAAATAAAATTGATATTGACAGAGATTAAATGTTGATTATTTTCAAATACAAGTTAAAATTATCATACATGTTTAATAAATAAGCTAAGAAGATCAAGTGCTGGAATATCGATGTACTAAAAAATAAGGACTCTTTGCATCAATCAGATACCACTGAAAAGTTGGAGCAGCACAATGAAAACCATGCGCTCCAATCAGACATTCAGGGACAGTGAACAGAAGATCACCAAAATCACGTAATGATTGGTTCGACAATCAGTGTCGTCAACTCGTCGAATATAAACGGAACCTGCGCGAAAAATGGTTGGCTCGCAACAATAGGAACTCTCAGACAGAATACGTCCGTGCCTGGAAAGTCACATTCAAATTCCTCAGCTAAACGCGAATTTATGAGGAAATGCATCGAACACATCAGCTTGCAAGCGGGAAATGGAAATTCGAGATACTGCTTTCCAAATGAATTAAACACGAATGGAGAATCGTTCAGACGTTCAGTATGGCAAACCTACTTTTAAATCCTAGTAAATCGGACTGGCAAAGTGAGCGCTATACGAACTGTTGCTCTACTAGGCGAGGAGGTTTCACCCGGTTTCTATGGAATCCCTGCAAAATTAATAAAATTCGGATGAGCTACTCTTGCATATTTTCTATAAGTTCTCATCGTGATAGTCTGGGCCCATGAGAAGCCCTTGCTGAAGGTATTGAAACATGTTTAGAGTAAAATATTACCATTCTCCAATAAAACGTGTAGAATCGTAGAGGAAAGTCCAGTATCTGACCCCTTCGAAATAATATGTGGTGTACGACATGGAGATGTGCCTGCGCCTTTGCAGTTTAATCTGGTGCTGGCGTACGTAACAAGGAAAAGTTATATTGAAACTTCGCGTTACATATTCAAAATGTCAGACGTAATTCTTGGATATATGCAGATGATATCGTGCTTCTTGGCCGGAGACCAAATTATATCAATACCGCTCTATCGTAACGCAAAACGACTTGGTTTGAAAATCAACAATAGCAAAACAAAATTGGTATCAAACTATTGAGCATCTTTACCGAAAATCTCGGAACAAGCGACCCCAACTTTGACAACGTTTAAGATTTTAAATATCTCGGGTCAAATATAACATCAATGAACGATATCTAGGCACATCTAGGAAAACATCGAGTCTTTTATGTACAATCAAAGTTGTTGCGATCAAAATATTTTTCGCAGTCATGTCACTAATAAGACCAGTAGTTAGCACGGTTGAGAGTGTTGGACCTTAACCACTAATGATTGTAGATCTATCTATTGTACTTTTGAAAGAAATATCATTCGATCTCCCTATGGTCCGAACAACGAATATCAGATTTGAATAAATCACTAAATAGAATGTCTCCTTGGACCTGCGAATGTCTCCTTCCGTAGTGGAAGATTTAGATAGACTAAATTGGCGCGACGACATCGAACAAGATCTTCGTATATTAAAATGTCGGAAGGCGATAAAATCCCTTCATGGGAGTTTTAGGGAGGGGGATAAAAATGAGGTTTTGGTTATTGGAATTTTAACCGACTTGACCTGGTATGGCCATAATTGGGGAATTTTACACACTACGTTGCTTCAAACGCAAATAGTACCAAGGAAATCTTATTCTCGGACACTATCGCTGCTTTATTCCAAATTAGCAATATTAATATCTATCTGGGCAGCGTAATCTGTTTTTTTCTATTCCCGATGACTGTTACTTTCGCCAGTTTTGATGTTTATTATGTCGAGAATCATGCTGTGATAGTTTCCGTTACGTATCTCTTATTGTAGTCTTTATCCTCCGCAAGTCTAGTTTGCGCAACTTTGCTGAGTCAGTGGCAAAACTTGATCTGTCTGCCTCATATTCTAACGCCAACACCACGGATTTACCTCTAGTATTAGTTCTTAAATGAAGTTTCAGATGGTCATCCTTGACAACACTGATAAACGCATCCACTGTTCGCCCGTTCAACACATCGGCAAGCGCATTGCGACAATCTTGATGCACGAATTTCATTACTTCTCTCTCTACGTCTTGCAGGATTCCCCCACGTGGTTGTTGCTTGTTTAGAAGTTGGATCTTACATAATCCTCATACAAGTGACTTCTCATATTTTAGCTTCAATTCCGTCATCGTAGCTCCTTTCTGTTGTGAATACGGTTTGCAAGACATCTGCACCTTTCCCACGTAAAGCCAAAATGAGTGCGTTGGTCTGCTCCCCTGTATCCAACAATTGTGCTGCACTGACGCTTGAGACTGCACTTTAAAATTCTCAAATGGGATCGAATGTGTTTTAAGACATATGTGTTTCGAGACGGGCCTACACTTGCTCAATTTTATTTTCAAACTGCCTGATTTGTCCTTCAAATTCTTTGAGCTGTCCGTCGACTTTTTCCTCGAGGGACTTTATTTCTTCTCAATGCTCTTTAATTTGAAGATCTTGGGTACTCTGAATTTCGCCGAGTCTTTCATTCTGCATGCTCTGCTGGTGACATAGATCTGCAAGCTGACCGTTTTGCTCCGCTCGTAATTCTACCAATTGTGTACTTTGCTGCACGGATCTGGCGCCTTTTTGCCAGTTGATCTAATTTATCGACGTATTCTGTTCTCATTTCCTTCATTTGAAGTAACAGCAATTTCATCATATCTCCTATATCCAAGGATGGCTTCTGCAGTTCAGGAGTAGGCGGTTGAACTGTTATGATTGTTTCGGTTTGCTCGATCACTCCGGTAACCTCATTTTTAACTTCTCCTTCGCAAGACTAGACTTTCTAGTCATCGGTTGGAGTAACTGGCAGAATCCCTGATGGTCCTGACGTTGATGATGATTGTCGCGGTCTTCGTTCTCCTGCAGCTTTTTCCTCACCTACTGTGATGTATAGGTGTTTAGGTTTTCAACAATTGCTGGTATTTGCAAGATCCCACTTCTGACTTTGGTATGTTATTTTTTTCATAATTATACTGTACAAGTACGAAATTGTTAATTCAGTGAAGCGAATCCAGCAGATGTTGGCAGATAGCCACTATATAGCGTAAGATGTGAAATTTGTCTAATTTCGAGAAAATATGCCACATGTCTATGCGGATCGTCAGGGTGCCTCACGCTGGTACGTCAATTTTATCATAATTATAATGAAAAAGTCCGAAAACGGAAATTCTGTGAAGCAGAAATAGATCTTTACGAAGGTGAAGGCCTCCTCAAAAGTCGAAAATCTCTGTCCTTCGAGCGATAAACTTGACCGTTTTTCTGCAGTTTATGTCTTCAGCTTGTCGAGCAATGAAATCGTTAGGTTTTGGGACATAGCCAACTACATGGTACAATAGATAAAGCAGCCTAATATTAAAAGGTCACGCCACATGTCTGTGCTAATCATCAATGTGCTCCATTTTGAAATTGTGGTACGAATCCTAGAGATTTTATGGCTCATAGTCATCTACATAGTGGAATAAACGAAAGCAGTCCAGTTTTGAAAACATACACCACATGTCTATGCGGATCGTCAGGGACCCTATTTCCTGTAAGTTGAACTTGTGTGGAGTAAATCCTGGAGATTTTGTCACATAGCATTAGCTAGTAAAATAAGATAGTGGTTTAGGGTTTAGGGAACAAAAAAAGTAGTTCAAACCGAAGTTTGTAGATTTTCGTCATGACAACCGCTGGTCTTTTTCCACAATTTATGCCTTCAACTTGTCAAGCAATGATGCGTAGTATGTTCCTGTAATGGTTTCCCCCATTTGAAGATTATGTCCAAGAAAACAACCGTCATCACTTTCTCAGCCGAAGAATCTGTCTTTGCCTTCATATAGCCGATTTCATCTTGGCAGTTCACTGTTTTCACTGTATTTTGGATGCTGATTACACTACACTTATTGTTTGTCACTTATTGAATCAAGATTTAGACATGAGAAAGCTGTCCGCTCGTTGGGTGCCGCGTTTGCTCACCTTGGACAAGAAACATGTTCGAATGAACATTTTAACGCTCTATGCGTGCAGTTTCGGCGCAATAAGTCCGAGTTTTGGCGCCTACTAATTACTGTTGATGAAACTTGGATACACTATTAAGTGTATCCAAGTTTCATCAACAGTAATTAGTAGGCGCCAAAACTCGGACTTATTGCGCCGAAACTGCACGCATAGAGCGTTAAAATGTTCATTCGAACATGTTTCTTGTCCAAGGTGAGCAAACGCGGCACCCAACGAGCGGACAGCTTTCTCATGTCTAAATCTTGATTCAATAAGTGACAAACACGTTCTTTGTCTTGACATATTCATAGCTTCATTCTACTCGGGCGTCAGTGGTTGCAGTTTTTGGATGTGCCGAACATTCATCGTCACCCAAGCTAGTACGGCCACGTTTATATTCAGCTGGCCAAAATTTCACGATTGTTAAACAACAACTGCTCGTTCAATATGAGTGATATTTCGGTGACTACCTTTCAATGCACGCGCAAACAGACTCCCTAACCTTTGTTGGCGAGTGCTGCCATATTCATTCATGTTGAGGTTTGAAACTCTTCAGACGGGTCAAACTGGAGCACCCTGATGGTCCGCACAGACATTTGAGTTTTTTTTGTCGAAATGGACTGCTGTTATCTATTGCTCTATGTAAGTGGTCATGACGAAATTTTCGAGAATTCGCTCCACAAATTTTCTATTTTCGGTATTTTTATTTATAATTAGAATTGACAACTTTCATCTATTTCACTAGGCAAGTGGCTATTTGCCGCCAAAGATTTGCTCTACAGAATTTCCATTTACGGACATTTTTGTTATAATTATGAAAAATGAACGGACCTCAATGGGGCACCCTGATGATCCGCATAGAAATGTGGAGAATTTCCTCGAAATTGGACCACTTTCGTCTGTTACACATTTTAGATAGCAATGGGCAAAATTCTCCAGGATTAGCTCCACAGAATTTCTATTTTCTGTTTTTTTCGGTATAAAACTGAACGGGCCTAGATGGAGCATTTTGACGATCTGCAAAACCCAAGGCGTATTCTGCAAAGTTAGGCTGCTTTTCCATCAGAACTTAACAATTTTCGTCTTATACAGGGTTTGTTCACTAATACATATAAAAGTAAAGGTGGCTTAATGAGTTCTTCTATGATCCATCCGATTCAAGAAATGTTTGCTAAATTTTGACATTAAGGTCAAATAAAGTTGAACTGTTGTGCTTTTTAAAGAGAAATCGAAAGGGCTACCTTAGTAGTAACCAGATAAATCACGTAGATTAAAAGATGCGTAGGAAGAACAGGAGGGAAATACCACGTTCACAGTCGCTTGAAATCCTTTCCATCAATTTGGAGTGACAAATTTAAATTCTAATTATGTCTTTAGTGTAGTTTGTTTGTTTCACAGCATCAATTACTTACACATAAAAAAGGGCAAGAATGTTTGTTAGAACTCCAGAAGATAAGTAATCTTTTGAAATTTTAAAATTAAAGTGGTACACCTCTATAGGAACTTCTATTTCAGAATTAGAGTAACAGTATAGTATTCAGTGGTTTTACGAAATTGTTAGTAGAACATACCTGTAATAGACCAAATAAAAGGAATTTGTGCGTATATTTATCTGTGCAAATATCATAGAAATAAAAGTTTAATTTTTTTCAAATGTCAGCAATTATAAATTTTGTTCAACGACCTCAAAATTTCCTCACTGATCGCACGAACATTCTTATTTTCGCAATTGTCATAATAGTGATGGCAAGCCAAATCAGCTGTTATAATATCACAAATCACAGCCTTCGTAAACTTGACATCTGGTGTCAAGTGAGCCGTTCCATTCTGAAAACATGTCGCTCTTTCCTTATTCAGAACACACTCAGCTCCTCCATTTTCAAACAAATCTACATATCGTCGAGCACTGTTTTCACAATAGTAGTTATTGACGAATATGACAAATATAAATCGGTACCGGTCATGTTGAAAGTTGTCCATTGCATTGCATGGCTCAGGAATAAGTGCCGAAATATTGGCATAACATTCAGCCGTTTTAGATAATTTACATTGTTCTGCTATAAATGTGGCAAACATTTCCTTTGGAATATCGCCATCGTTTAATTTTCGTGCGTTTTCCGTAACATCCAAGTTTCTAAAACACCTGTTATCAAGTGTCACACTCTACAAATAAAATGTTTTATGAAACGCTATAATAAAACAAAGAAGGTGATTAAAATTACTTACAACGTTTTCATTTGAACACAGAGGTGACGGTAATGACATCTCTGGGTTGGAAGAAATTAACGTGATCAAAGCCGCAAACAGACCGGGAATCATTGTTCATTCGTTTAATATATTCAGTTTATTTCGCGTGTAAATTTTCCAATCGACTCTTAATAAATGATTACATTTTTCCTCAATTAGGAGCCAAATAGATTTTGTGATTAATGAAATTACTGATAACCTTAATGACATTGATTGCAGCTTTGAGCATGCATAATGTGATGTTAGTATATTTTCTAGGGAACTTGTAATACAAATACGAATACTTATATTGTTGTGATGCAAATCACGTCACCAATAATTTTAGTGCCTTTTAGTTGAAGATTTTAGTACCTTTAGTTTAAGGTTGTGAACAAAGTTCCCCAAAGGTGGGGTTTTTATCTTATATTAGATTCATAATTCGAATGCGGAAAATATCTTCGGCATCCTTTCGGTTAACTCTGACGAAAACCAATATCCTTTTGTTAAACAAGTGTGCATTATATCGTTTTGGTCGGCACAAATTTTACGGTGCAAAACGTGTTGAGTTAATATGCGAACACAAACTTAACTTTCAATAGTGTGAATCAACTGTACGACTATGTTTAAGAACCGTACTTTTAAGGTGTAAAGTATGTGTCAATGATCTTTCATTTACCGTAAATTTATCGTAATAAAATTAATCCAATAAACCGTAAGCTCGAATATACAGCACTGAGTTTTTATTGAATTTTGTAATGTAGGTAAGTAATTGCGGCCAATAAACTCCAAAACCGGTGTCTACGCAGTTCAAGTTATTTTGTCATCCGCACCTGCTATGAAATTCTTACGAATAATATGGCGAATAGAAAAGGTTACAATTTAAATTTCCAATGTGGTTTGTGTACAGGAGGCTTAACAAGTGCAACTCAGGCCAATTATATGTTACTGATTCCAATTGGGTTGCTTTGAAGAATGAAATGCAAAATAAACAAAGTTGTCTGATTCACTTTTTAAAATTGCGTAACCATGTCATGTGAGGCTAATGTTAACTTATTTCAATTGCTTGAGCAACTCTGGAATTCAAGTATGATGCATATATGGCGCCCGAAAATTTTTCAAACCAAATGTCGGCCAAACAATAAACCAGTTGTTCTCGACAGGAATAGCCGTCTATTCAAGAAAACTGTAACAACTAAACTTATATGAGGTATTATTTGCAATTTGATCATAACCGATTACTGATTACCTGTTAGCAAATCATAATTATATGAAGCGAAACAATTGTTGCAATCAGTCACTAATCAATTTAAATTTGTATGAGTCTGCCATGGAATCATTTATGCCTAGAAAGATGAAAACAGTGAAGTTATTAACATATTTTCCTAGGCTCTTTATTGGGTTAACACCAAAATGTAGTGATCCCTGGAGCCTTCTATGCTAAAAGTAAAATGTAGCATAGCCGTTTAACTGATGAAAAGTTCTTGTCTAATGGGAAATCCAAAATTGATCTAACAATAGTCAATGGGGCCATCATTCTCGCCACGGAATAGCCCAATCGCAGGCACGCGTTTGAAGTTATACCTAACTTAATCCTAACCAACAAAAACAAACGAAAATTTGTATGTATTGGTTAAAATGTAAAACAAGACTGTCATTTAGGCGAAATATTGAATTTATGAATTAATTCCAATCGCAATTTATAATAAATAATTAGGATCAACATTTATTAGGATGGGATATAAGAATTTAATATTTTCTTAAGAAATTAAATATTTGAATATTTCGAAAGCTAATATGTTTATCAAAATTGTTAATATGTTTTTCTGATAGGTCTAGATTAGGACCATCTATATTCGAAGCCATTTGAAAAGTTAATTCTTGCGCGATCAAATTTATTTTTTGCTGTGCTTTACTAACCTGAGAAGTTAGGATTTTCTTAAGAAATTGAATATCTCGAGACCTAACATGTTTATCAAGAATGGTATTACGTTTATCTGATAGGTCTGATCTAGATTAGGACTATCTATATTCGAAGTCATTTGAAAAGCTAATAATTTTTGCGCTATCAAATTTTTTTTTTGCTGTGCTTTACTAATCTGAGAAGTTAGGATTTTCTTAAGAAATTGAATATCTCGAGACCTAACATGTTTATCAAGAATGGTATTACGTTTATCTGATAGGTCTGATCTAGATTAGGACTATCTATATTCGAAGCCATTTGTGAAGCTAATAATTCTTGCGCGATCAAATTTTTTTTTTGCTGTGCTTTACTAATCTGAGAAGTTAGGATTTTCTTAAGAAATTGAATATCTCGAGACCTAACATGTTTATCAAGAATGGTATTACGTTTATCTGATAGGTCTGATCTAGATTAGGACTATCTATATTCGAAGCCATTTGTGAAGCTAATAATTCTTGCGCGATCAACCTGACAAGTTAGGATTTTCTTAAGAAATTGAATATCTCGAGACCTAACATGTTTATCAAGAATGGTATTACGTTTATCTGATAGGTCTGATCTAGATTAGGACTATCTATATTCGAAGTCATTTGAAAAGCTAATAATTTTTGCGCTATCAAATTTTTTTTTTGCTGTGCTTTACTAATCTGAGAAGTTAGGATTTTCTTAAGAAATTGAATATCTCGAGACCTAACATGTTTATCAAGAATGGTATTACGTTTATCTGATAGGTCTGATCTAGATTAGGACTATCTATATTCGAAGCCATTTGTGAAGCTAATAATTCTTGCGCGATCAAATTTTTTTTTTGCTGTGCTTTACTAATCTGAGAAGTTAGGATTTTCTTAAGAAATTGAATATCTCGAGACCTAACATGTTTATCAAGAATGGTATTACGTTTATCTGATAGGTCTGATCTAGATTAGGACTATCTATATTCCAAGCCATTTGAAAAGCTAATAATTCAAATGGCTAAAGCTTTTCAAATGGCTTCGAATATAGATAGTCCTAATCTAGACCTATCAGAAGAATGTAATACCATTCTTGATAAACATATTAGCTTTCGAAATATTCAAATATTTAATTTCTTAAGAAAATATTAAATTCTTATATCCCATCCTAATAAATGTTGATCCTAATTATTTATTATAAATTGCGATTGGAATTAATTCATAAATTCAATATTTCGCCTAAATGACAGTCTTGTTTTACATTTTACCAATACATACAAATTTTCGTTTGTTTTTGTTGGTTAGGATTTAGTTAGGTCTAACTTTACGATCGTATACAAGCTTGTGAAGTTTGTGCTAAACTAATCCTAAAGTTAGTTCTATACTGGTTAGGTCTAACTTCACATGCATATCGCAGGCAGTAAATCTCCGAGATGTGTCATTACTATTTCCAGAAATTGATTAAGAAAATTGATGCTCGTATGGAGCTGATCTCATTCTTAACAATTGTTAAAGGAAAGTAATAAAAATAAAATATTTTCAAACGGTATGTTATGGAATAAGGCAATATTGACCCAGAAGTTTCAAATACCATTAAGATGAGAAGTGGATTCATCACAGATACATGCGGCATGCCACACGTTTGAAGTCTTTCAACTTAGTTCTACCGGATGAAACAGTAGATGAAACTGAGTCACATGCAGCTATCCGTGAGATGGCTGAAAACAGTAGTTTGTCATCCATAGATGCTGAAATCCCCATTCATGTGGGAAGAAGTCACCCGTGCTCTATCTCACCATGGCTTGATAACTTGAACAGCAAAATAATATTATTAAACAGCCGCTTGAAATTTGGCTACTTCCTTAATCAGGTAAAGTGATTGTTATCAGAAAACCTGGTGAGAGAGATCAACTTATTTCGAAATTTTACGAGAAATTCCTAGAAAGGTTACTAGTATATTCACATTACAACGCGGATTGAACAGAGCGTACTGTTACCGGTTAAACATTTCGGTCTTCAACGTCATATATCTGCAGCTGCGATAGTCCATCTAACTAATACTGTCAGAACTTAGAGTTTTAAATATGTATGGGTATTTTCATGGACGTCGCCGAGGCATTTTATAACAAATCATCCAAGGGTGTCCTCAAGGCTATATTATTATAGGTTCTCTGCTCTGGAGTATGAAATATATAATACAAGCATGCAAGGCAACGCGAGACTCGAACTTCAGCGTCAGGGTCAAATCGCAATAAATAGAATACTCAAATGGTGCGTAGCAAATATAATTTCACTACCTGCAAGAAAAACATTAATGCCACAACTATAGGGTTTTCCAGTAAGAGTGATATGATTTCTTTAAAAAAGAATTGTTGCATTTGCTGTGTGGCACGTAGCTCCGTCTTGTTGGAACCAAATGTTGTCAAGATCAACTTCTTCCAATTTCGGCCATAAAAAGTTGGTTATCATCGATCTATACCGATCTCCATTGACAGTAACGGTGTTACCAGATTCATTTCGAAAAAAAACTGTCAATTTAGATGAATGTAATGGTTTTTCATGAATAATTTGTGGATTTTCTTCGCACAAGAATCGACAGTTTTGTTTATTTTACCGCACTACTCAGATGAAAGTGAGCCTCTTCAGAGATCATGATTTCCTTAAAAAACTGTTATCGTTTTCAAGTTGTTCCAAGGTAAAATCAGCAAATTCATAATGTTTACGGTGGTCTAATGGCTTCAGTTCTTGAGTGAGAACAATTTTATACGGATGCAAATCCAATTCTTTCTCAAAATCCGTTAGGTTGTGGCTTGAGACAGTCCCAATTCTTGAGAACGTCTTGGAATCGACAAATTGCGGTTTTCAGCAACACTTGCCTGAACGGGAGGAATATTTGCATTACTTCGAGCGAATCTTTGTCTTATTGGCACTTCAACATTATGTAAAGAAAATGTACGCTCAGAATTTTCAACAATTCGAAGAATAGCGAGCACACTTGGGCGATTGTTCTTGCTTATATCTCACCATGATGAAATTGTAAACATTACTGAACGCAATGAAACAAGAAATGACAGATCATGACATATTACAAATGGCCGAAACGTCACTTAAAAATAATATTATTCCTATTGGAAAACACTATATAAGGAAAATTAGACTCTTGTCAAACAATTTCCTTAAACTGTCGAAACTTATAAAATGGTATAATGGTCAAAACTGTGAGATATCTAGAAGTTGTCTTTTATGTACGTATGGGAGTAACTTTTCTAAGCTCTAAGAATCTGTGAAAATGCTAATAAATTATTCCACTGCCTGGCGAGAGTGTCAAGAGAGGGTTGTGGCGGAGGCGGTATTGACTAAACTGTCTTCACTGTCTTCATAGTGGATATTCTTTTTCTTACCGCCTAAAATGAATTGATTCCTATGGCAAAGTAGGTTGAATAAATGTGTAGGTGATGGTAAGCATATATTTGACTTCATTCCTGGCATCAATGCTATATACTCAAAATGATGAAATTACGACTAACTAGCTCGATGAGCCAAGTAATCTCTGAACAATATAACAGATCAATATCAATACCACTGCCCACTCTACTAAGTGACGAAGTTCTCCAAAAGTTCTGGCAATATTGTGCTAAACTGATTACTATCGGCTAGGGATGGGAAACGTTACAAATTTTTAATTGTGGGAGGCTAAATGTACAAAATTCCTAGTTAAAGGTTTTATCTACCTCCCGCACCAAGCGCCGAAGCTGGCTAAACCACGTATATGCAGTACAAGTTCAACTTTTATAGCCAAATTAAATTTCTTTGCGTACAAGCGTCGCAAATAATTTTTGAATTCAAAAATTGGGAGTTCAAATAAGTTTTAAGGGTTTTTTAAACTTCGAAGTACAGAAAAATTGGTACAATGTGTTTTATTCAAAGTATTGTCCATCGTTAGCTACAACTTTTTCCCATCTTTCAGGCAGCATACGGATTCTGCGTCGAAAAAATTCCTCGTGTTTAGAGGCGATCCAAGAATTGACCCATTTTATGGCTTCTTCGTAAGTAGTGAGGTGGTGCCATTCCATCGGAACCGGAACAAGTGGTAGTCGGAAGGTGAACGGAAGTCTGGTGAATACGGTGGATGGAGTAAGACATCCCATTGAAGCGTCTCCAAAATTTCCTTGGTGACTCTTGCAACATCTGGCCGAGCCTTGTCGTCCTGAAAGATCACTTTGTCAAACCTTTTTGAATGTGTGGCGTTTGAGCTTTAATGCTCGATTTAATTGCATCAATTGTTGTTGATAATGTTCTTCAGTGATGGTTTCGTTAGACTGCTAATGCTCAGCATTAGCTTCTTGCCATGAATATTTGGTTTGACGGTTGAAGTTGATGTATGACCGGGCTTACCGCACGATTTTCTGCGCTTTGGGTTGTCGCCGTGGATTCACTTTTCGTCCCCCATCACGATTCGATGCAAAAAAAGCCTTTCGATTTTGTCTTTGGAGCAGTTGTTCGCACGTGACAAAACAGCGTTCGATGTCTCTAGGCTTGAGTTCATACGGAACCCAATTTTCCTGCTTTTGCACCATACCCATGGTCTCGAGTCGATTTTGAATCGCTTGTTGAGTCACTTCCAAAGTTTCAGCGATCTCCTCGTGAGTTTAGCTTTAATCATGGTTCAATAACGCCTCGAGCTCAGCGACTTCAAACTTTACTGGTTCCCCTTCGTGAGGACGTACATCTATGCTTCACACAGCAATGTGCATCAGCTGCAAGAGCAAAATGACTCATACTGATTTGTAGAGAGAAATAAGGACGCTTTAACGTGAATATAGTTACAAGATGGCCCGATGCGATTTAATACTGATTACGCCATCTTTTGTAAATCCCTCAAAACTTATTGGTACCCCAATATATTTATGATTTCTACCGTTTACAATAAGCGAAATTTACGAAAAATTGTCTTAAGACCTGACTTTCAAGCAGAGTTACGCATCCACTTCGTATGCTTGTTTAAAATATAATAAAAGCCTCGGGTTGCACCATGAGCCAAACATGTGCCTCATTGGCGGAAGTTATTTATGTGTGCCAGCTTATAGAGGGTGTTCCATCTGTTAGTTTTTTTTATATTTAAAAAAAATACATGTTGTATGTTGGAAATTCAAATTTTGTTTTATTCAAAATGAAAGTTGGTTGGATGCCGTTTATGTATGGAATAGAACCTAGTTTATGTGACCACTACGTCTCTTGCTACAGGCCTGCATCCGAATATCAACATTTTTTCCTATAAAAATTGCTCAATCGCATCAATTTCAGCTCGAATATTGTTCTTAAGATCTTGAATTGTTTGTGGATCATTGGTCCACATTTTACTTTTCAAAAAAAACCCAAAGAAAATTTTATGACAGTGTCAAATCACATAATATTGGTGGTCAATTGACAAGAGATTTTCTTGCAATCAAATGTTTCACGATTTGTGTGACATGTGGCACCGTCTTGTTGAAACCGGAGATAATATAAATCAATTTTTTCCAATTTTGGCCACAAAAGTTGGTTAACGTCACTTTTAATTATTGTGAACGACGCCTCAACGAAGAGATGGTTGGCTTTTCACGAATATTTTCACTTACAGATGTTATTGTTTCACGAGTACGAACTGGATGACGGTGTTCATATGCTCTACGATTTGCTACTGATCCAGTTTTTGTTAAACCTTCAACAATTTTGTGAACTTCAGGACGTCCATGTTGAATGGAATGCTTTTTTACCGACCGACTATTTTTCTAAAAAATTTGGATAACCAAAACGCATTATTGTGTTGAAACGAACACATGAAAAAATGGCATAGTTTTGATTTTCGATTTGTCAAAAAAATTTTCGGGTTGCCACCGCAGCTTAAAAAACCAACAGATGGAACATCCTTTGTAATAAATAATAAATAATAATATTAGCAGAAATTGAAATGGAAAGTTGATCCTTTATGTCAAATCCTTGTAGCTAATTAATTAACACTTTAAGATTTTAGATTTTTACTGAAGAAAAGATTTTTTTTTTTCAGAAGTGTCATATACTCGTATGTCATGGGGTCTTATTTAAAAAGAAAAATAGTTAACTGTTTTCTTGTATTTTGTGTATGTGAAATTTCCTAATTGAGGTATCTTAGGTCATCACCTCCAAGAGATTTATTGTGATGTACTCGAATAAGTAACTAGCGATAACCACGTACGCCATTAATAAACATGGAAGTAAATAATAAACTACTAAACTTTTAAGAATCGACACACCATACAAATTCAACGCTGAAACAACACTAAATCACGCAACTTTATATATTTTTACAAGAGCGTTATACGGCTATAATAGACTCAGCTGAGTATTGACTTTGACCTTTCTTTGAACAATAATAAAAATTTGAGCGCGATTGCAAGACGCCAAACAGTTATAATATGTTATAAGCAACTAAGTTTTAAGAATAATCGCTTAGAGTAAACCAATACTTGTAGAGTACGCAGAAGAGACGATTTTCAAACAAGTGTGCAAATAAAATAAATCGCATCTTTAGGATGTTGCGCGCTCTAAGAATATACACAATTTTTCTAAAGATGATTTCATTTATTGTGCGTGCTCGAATTAAATGAGCCAAATGTTACGAACTTATCAAAATTCCGGAGTATGTTGTATACTGTATGTACATGTTTATTGAATAAATCATCAGTCGTGTGAATATTACGTTATATACAAATCGACCTTGAAGCGCTAGTTTATTTATAGATTCCCAATCACGACAGTATCGCGCTCTTTGTATTACATGCATTCGTCAATTGGAAATTTTGAGAGCGGTTTGTTTACATCTTATATGAAAATAAAAATAAAATATGAAGAAGCTGAGCTTGATGTTCTATTCCAGTACATTGTCGCTTCCTTCCGTTTATACAGTTAAACATGTTATTTATTCTTTCCCAATATCTTTAATCTCACGACGATAACAAATTTTGTTTTATAATTTACTGAAAATTGAGACGCGCGCATTATATCGACCCAATATTATGACGTCGTCTCCCCACCCACTTTCCCCAGCAATATTATTGTCGTTTCTACAAAAGCTTAAAGCTTTTATACATTTTGTGCACACAGTACAGAGATGGCGTGACGAAATAAAAACATTTTTTTTACACTAAATACAATTAAATTTTTGTTTCATTTTTTGCAAAATTTGTGTATACACTTTTTTGACGTTTGTATTTTCGCAATCATCATAGTGGTGTAAACATGATGAATCCGCTTCAAGCACACTAAAAAATTAGAACGTAGGCAGTTAAAGATAATGATTTAAAATAAATTTTATTTAACATACCCGCAAATATGTGAATCGAGGAGCGATGTAATACCAAATGGGCTTACATGAGCTTCCAGCTGAGCATCTTCGTAACAGGTTTTCTTGCTCTGATTGTTGTAACACTCTCCACCACCGTTCCCCAGAAATTCCATAAATATCGTGCCATTATCCTGACAAACGTGTGCATTAAATACCAATACCATTTTATACAGATTTCGAATCTCTTGCATCGCTGGTATTACATTACATCGTCCGTGTACCGGCTCCAAAATATCATTGTAACAATTTATGGAATTTGCTGCAGTGCACTTTAACCGTATTACGTTCGATAGCTGCTCATAATCCATTTCACTTGCAACAGTTTTCGTGACCAATTTTTGTACCTCGTACGCGTTTGCCATACAGGTTGCATGATTTGATGTAAATTTTCGTAGTTCCCGGCTGCATGACGGTATTCCGTAAGCTCGGTGCACAATGTAAACCAAAATAAGTAGAGACACTTTCATAGTGAACTATAGGTCTGTCGAAACTTTTACTTTGTACTAAAATTTAATTAAATTTATGTTTTGATACACTTTAGAAAAAGATTTTTTTTTTTTGCTGTAGTCATGATTATGTATACAGTATAAACCGTTTGGGTTGCACCCAAACTTTTATTTTCGAATTCGTTAATTAAAAGATCGTCTTTTATTGTAAATATAGAAACTGAAGGTGTTTCTTAAAACCGTATAGTATTTTGCACAAATGTGTTATTTTTACAGATCAGTACTGTAATGCATTTCATTCTTATTCTTTAGCGGTTGAAATAAGTATTTGTTTGTTATCAAGACGCTGAAACACAGCAACAACGCGCGTACATTGCTATCAATATAAATATCTCGTAAACAGTTCGGTGTCAGTGCGAGTATATCTCTTAGCCCGTCATCAAAAATTTCCAACAAATAAGTTATCAAATCAGTCTTATTCAGCAACCGTAGTTTACATTTGTTATAACATAAGCGCTTGAAATGAAGACCGTACTATTTGTGACAGCACTCGCTTACGTTACTGTGGTTAGCGCCGGCCCATGTTGTCATCGTGAAATTAGTGTGAGTATACAAATTAAGCAAAATACATTTTTTTAAAAACTTTACCAGTTTAATTATAGGAATACATGCTTCAAAACCGAGCTTGTATCAAATGTAGTGTCGAAGTGGAAAGCTTTGTTCATCAAATAGCGGTAAAATGACTTATGACAAATTAGCCTCAAAAATTGCTTCAGAATGTGAAACTGCCAATTCCGCCTCATGCTACAATGACATTTCATCACCAATCGAGGGATCGTGTAACGAAGCCGAATCCGTTCAAAATTTCCGTAATGCATTAAAAATTATACTCACCTTTAACGAGTACATGTGTCAAAACAATGGACAAAAATATTTGGATTTTGTGCGAGATGGAGGCGCCGAATGTAGTCTCAATGAAGCGAGGGAGGCATGTTACAATGACAATAAGGATGCGGCAAATCTTGGCGCTATGGCATTTAAAGATGGAAATGTGTGCGCTATTCTGAAAGCCGATTGGGATTGTTTGCAATACTTCAACGAATGTGAGAATATAAATGTTGCTGAAATCTATCGGGAAATATTGCAATCATTACTTCAGAAATTCAGTTGTTAGTTTTGGAGATGAATTTGCTTAGTAGCGTTTCGAAATAATTATTGAAATCTATTTGTTCCTTCCATTTTATTACACTACAAAAAGTAATTGATGTCATTTTTATTTTTAGCAAATTTAAAATTGTAAAACTAACTTAGTATTTCGCTAAGTAAAAATTTAATAAATGTTCCTTACTAAAGTTGCAAATTAGTGTGTTATCGCCGATGTTTAACAATTATTATTGTATTTCTAATATAATTCGCCAGGTGAATTTATGAATTTTTAAAAAAATCTCTGTTTCTGTGTGTGTGTGTGTGTGTGTGTGTGTGTGTGTGTGTGTGTGTGTGTGTGTGTGTGTGTGTGTGTGTGTGTGTATGTGTGTGTGTGTGTGTGTGTGGGTGTATGGTTCTGGGCAGACTAAATGCCTGTGTCCTCTCTACAGCCCAAACGCATTAACTGATCGGGATAAAACTCTTATACTTAATCTTTTTTATGTCAGAAATCGGAACGCCTGAAATAGCAGTTTCTGTAGAAGCTTCTTGTGTTTTTGCAAATATTTGGAACAGTAGACTATTTATATAACGATTATGAACTAGAAGATTCTAAATTCAATTTGCAACAACATAGGTCCATATCATGTTACCAAAATTTTAGCGGATTTTTTAGACCCTGGCGTCGAAAATCTAGACAAGCTCGACAACCTAAGAAAATATATTAAAATTTCAAATTTCTCATTATTTTCTCTTTATTTCACGTGTGGCGGTCTGAAAAAAGTTTCTGGTTAGCTAATATGCGTGATCGCTTAATTATCCTAAGGGCCTAACCTTAACTGACTGACACTAAATGCATCACCGGAAATGTTTTTCACTCAATTCTATTTTAAATTATAAAGTAAGATGCACATATTGTAATACGTGTAAATTGCATTAATACTTTCTTTAAACTAATTTTAACTTTTATAAGAATTTTTAAAATTAAAAATTTGGAATTAATTTAAAATCTATAATTAATTAAAAACATCTATCTAAAAATATGGAATGTCTACTAAAAATAAATATTTTAATAGGCTATTACTTTGCGCGCCATCTCTTATCAACTAGATCTTTTACTAATTCTGTGAACGCAAGGCGTAACGCCTAAGTCAATGTTTGTGTTTTTTCAGTAGAGCAATACAAAGTTTAAATGCTTTGTCCGAAAAATTTGTAATATTTTTATAGGAAATTTAAAATGGAGTTTAGAGTACAACGGATCTTATAAAATATAAGATAGGTCACATGGTCAAAAAAAAGTTAAGATGTTATTGTATCTGTCGGTCTGCAAATATGTATTCCACTTTAACTAAACTTAAGCGAATAGTGCAAATAATAATTTAATCCAATTAATACGAAAGTCCTCTTAAGCTCTAATAAAATTTAGGCCTCTACTCCCAATTTAATTTAAAGAAACTCGTTAACTTAAGCTATTTAATGTATCAGGTGCGAAACTAAATTTCCCGGTTTCTCACATACGAGTACATGGTGCTAGCGACACATCTAGTTGTCATTTATATTAGAAGTCGTGTTTTATTCATAGCGTGGACAGTTGCTAACGATAACCAGTTGTAATACCAGCACATATCGTAACGCAAAAATATATTTTCTAAGAACGAAAATGTCGAGTTTTGTGCCAAACAAACAGCATTTGCGGGAAGCTTTGCTATTCTGCTCCAACTCAAAGAAAAATGCAGCTGAAGCACGTCATTAGATTTAGGAGGTATATGACGAACATGCATCATCGAAAACTACCTGTGAAGATTGGTTAAACGCCTCAAACTGGCGATTTCGACAAGACACCGAGCTGCAATCGTTATTGGATGAAGATGATATGCACACTCAAGATCAACTTGCGTAGGTACTAAACACGACTCGCCAACGCGACACGAGTCGCATGAGTTAACTGAAAGACAGATGGCCAATCGAAGAGCCGCTTGCGAGATTTTGCTTTCACGGCATGAAAGAAAAGCTTTCTGTGTCGAATTGTTACGGGCGATGAGAAGTGGATCTCTTAAGAATCCCAAATGCAAAAATTCGTGGCTTTCACCTGGTAAGACATCAACATTGACGGCACAGCTAAATCGCTTCGGAAATAATACAATGCTCTGCGTTTGGTGGGACCAGAAAGGGATCGTGTACTATGGCAACGCTACTGACAACAACTCATCAATCTGAACCATGCATTGCTCGAAAAACGGCCAGAATCGGGCACGAGACACGAACGAGTAATATTGCAGCACGACAACGCTCCATGCCATCGCACTCCCATCGCCCAGGACACCATCAAACCCCTCAGATGGGATCTGCTACCGCCCCCGCCATATTCGCCAGTTTTTGCCCCCTCCGATTATCACTTGTTGGATGGATGGCTGGTAGTACGTCAATTTTTTAGTTATAATATTAAATTCAAACAATTATACATATTTTAAATATTTTCCAATAAAAAAAACATAAGCACTGTTTTCAGAGTTTTAGTCATGTTCTTCCAGTAAATCTGGGTGGATATTCAACGTATCCGCGGTTTTAAGATTTTTATAAAAGTCATGGAAGCATGTATCGATTATAGGAAGTAAATCCATCAAACCTTTCTTTTTTTCCACACTGATAGTTTTTGGATAATTATGAACTTCAATATCTTCAATTTTGATCGTATTAATCCCTCGGCGGCGTATGTTTAGCTGCTTAAATGGTTCATCAGCGCATTCAAAGAGTTTTTGTAGCTAATGCTACCGAATTTTCCTTTCGTGTATCTAAGCCATTTAACCCTTTTCCATTCAAACATCACTTTCTGAATTTTCATTAATTTTTCCCCAAGGACTCTTAAACTTTGTTTTAATAAACGCTGAAAAATCATAAAATTTAGTTTCTGGCACTTCAATTTCTTTTTGCGTTCTATTATTGAATGATGAATATCGCACTCCATGTGAGTATGACCTGGAACTAAACATTTATGAACTCGATTGTCTCTACAAAATCACTCACATCATCATCTTCTGTCCTTGATTTCAAGTGCTTGAACAGGCAAGAGGCAATATTATTTCCATCGCGAGCTCCACTTGCTTCATGCCACATATAACAAAACGGATTGTTCGTTACACAATCATGAACCGTAAGGTTGTACGTCCATAATTGACGTTTATAAAAACTCTGTGAAGTTTGAAGATATGGAGTCGGAAGGCATTGTTGAAGGTCAAACGTGTGAGTTTTCAACGTTGACTGGTTTTTAGCTAGATGCTTATCAATGTCTTTCGATTTATTCGATTCGATTCCGTTAATTTTTTGAAACGTCATATGTATATATGACATGTGTCAATACTAGGCGACTTAAATTTAAGACCCATACCTATATTGGGGAAATATAAATTAAAATTTAACTTGGAATACAGAAAACATCAATAGACTTCACCGACGAAAATAATGGCTCTCGTATGCTGGAAAGCTGTCAATATGTGCTTTTATTGCCACAACATGCTCTTCGGTGAATTTATTGTGCGGTGTAAATTTTCCTCGGTGAACTGCAAAAACTAAATCAGCCGATGCCAACTTCTTTTTAGTAACACTTTTTAAAAAGCTTACGGTTTCTCAAAAACATTTTAGAAAGCACTTCTGGCATACAACTAATTTCTGGCCATTCAAATTTACAGAGTAAACTCTAGTGTTCGTTCTGCATCACTGAAATATTGATCACGATGGAAGATTTTTATCGAGTCTAACAGTCTACATTTTGGTATTTTATTTTTGTTTTCCTCATACATCTGTCAAGTGTCGCATTCAATTTCCTATTTACGGTGTTTTAATAATCTTGTCAATGCAAGTTTAAATATCGAGAATATCGCGCTAAAAATGTTATAACTGCGAGTTTAAAAAATAGCAAGAGTAATTTACATATCCAGGTGCTTTTATAGATATCATGCATTTTCTAAAGTCCATCTCAGTCGGATTTCCAGTTTTCCTTCTCATCGAAGTAATAATCAATTAAATACTAATATTTTTGCGGTAAACAGATCACTCCGATGTACCGTATACATTTTCAATTATTTCGATTAACTGAAAAGCCTCATTGAAGTACCACTGATCGGCAAGGAACATTTCTAAAACGTATTTACTATCCAGTTGAAGTGAGAGAGTTGGTTAATGGAAAACGAAGAGAACGCAAGACTTGGCAGAGAACTAGAGCCCCTGAACACAAAATAATCCTAAACAACTTGTGCAACAAACTTAAACTACTTATAAAATAGATTAAGAATGAGACGAACTATTCCCTGTGGGAAGCCAACAAAGGTTTAAAAAGGCCTAAAATGCAAGTGTCAGCCATACAAATGGTTACCTATAAGAGAAATAGACGAGGTCCATGTGAGAAATCCAACTATAGAGCCAATTATAAACAACAGAAATCACATACCAGCACATCAATTTGGGTTTCGAGAAAGGCACTCAACAATGGAACAGGTATCGATATGGTTTAGTACACGATTTTGCAAATAAAATAAATTAAAAAAAAATTAAAATTGTACAGCAATTCACTTTTTAATTGTCACTCGTTCACTGCTCACTAATTGGCTTTTACTATTATACTCACTTTAACTGATCACTTTACTGTTCACAACTATTCACTTTTTACTTTTCGAA
The DNA here is from genome assembly GCA_963691935.1 of Nephrotoma guestfalica. Taxonomy (NCBI): domain Eukaryota; kingdom Metazoa; phylum Arthropoda; class Insecta; order Diptera; family Tipulidae; genus Nephrotoma; species Nephrotoma guestfalica. The sequence goes on along the minus strand of OY829913.1, from coordinate 31,210,707 downwards.
TTCACTAGTTTATAAATCACTTTCATGTAGTTGTGTTCGCGAATATTCTACATCATCATTTGCCTTGTCTTGATGATTAGCGTCCGTTGTTAATACCAGTATTTTCCACGATGATTATTGCCGCCGTTTGCAATTGCTTTCATTAACTCCATATTGCCCTCCACTCGGAATACCATTCTAAAATTCAATTTCCAATCAGTGTTGGAGGAATACTTGATCCGACGATGTTAATCCGATGATGTTAATGAATAATAATCGCCTCAATAAAATGATGGACTATGACAAGATACGAACTAGCACTCTTTGGATTGATAACACTTGGTGGTGTACACCTTAACCACTGGACCACCACGTGACAAACTTGAGTAGAGTAGAATTCGTAGCACTACCCCCGTCCATTTTCCTCATGTTGTATCGTCGTAATCTATCATAATGTAAACCGCTTTCATCTTTGTTATGGGGCCTAGTTGAATCCGGTATACAACATCGTTAATCCTTTTGATTACTTTATAAGGCCCTTCCCAACTTTGTTATAGTTTCGGTGATATCCATTTTCTTCTCTCGGGATTATAAAGCCAAACCAAATCTCCCTCTGCAAATCCTTCGCTATCTGGTCTTAGATAATATCTCGTTTTCATTCTATCGCTGGCCTTTGCAATTTTGATTCTTAGTGCATGACGAATTTAGTTCATTCTCCATCTTATGTTCGCTTTCTGGTAACCCAAACTTGGGTAGCACACATGGTACGCGGGCCAGTACCATTGCAGATGAATTTCATGTATAGTATCATGTACTGCGCTCCAATACCCCCACATGAATAGGGGTACACATCGATCCCAGTTATCCTGATTGGTGTTGATCTCTTTCCACAGATGTTCTTCCAGTTTCCAGCTAAACCTCTCTAGCATTCTAGCATGTTAAGAATTTACACCTTGATCCGAGAGTAGTTCTTGCGGTACTCTGAATCTTCAAATCCAATTGTTCATAAATGTGTCGGCTACTGTTCGGGCTTCCTGATTTACAATCGGATAGGTTTCCACCCACTTGCTGAAGTAGTCAATACACACCAGTATGTAACGATTACTATCTTTTGTTTCTGGAAACGAGCCGGCGATGTGTCTTCCTTTCACCCGAATTTGCGGTCCCTTACTCGCAGCACACACTTCACACTGTTTGCACCAGTCTTCAATGTCCCTGTCTATATCCTTGCGTTATCTTATACAAGGTTTTATTGATTCCTGAATGTGTTCCAGATCTTCCACCGTGTGTTTCTTGAAGTACTTCTTGTATTCGATTAGAAGGTAGCACAATTTGATGTTTATTGTTGTCATTGTATTCACAGTGAATGCCACTGCATTCGCCTTGGGTTCCTTAAACTGAAATGTTTAACGCTGTTCCTCACAGTAAGCAGTTCGCTGCGTGTTACACACTAATTGTTCTCTCCTTTAGAGAAAGTTCGGCTATAATACACGACAGCTCGCTCTTTGCACTTTTGATTCTGTGAAAACACTGCACCTATCCCCGCAATTGCCTGCAACTGAAAAAGTTGACTTTTTTCGGTGAGGCGCTGGAGACTTCATGCAATATCTGCGAAGTTATTGGCACAAATCGTCGGTAATATGAGCATAATCCTATACAACTTGTTAGTTGGCTGATATCTTTTGGTGCCGGCCAATCCATTACTGATAGTAATTGCTCAAAACAATATGACTCAAATAGTTAACATTTTCCCTGAATAGTCTGCATTTCGGTGCGCTTAATTTCAACCCTGCCGACCGAATCGTTTGTAGTACTCGTTTAAGATTGATGACGTGTTGATCAAATGAGCGACCTAGGTCAATGATGTCATCCAAACAAACCAGACATGTTTTCCAATTTAAGCCTCTTAGAACTTGCTCCATTAATCCTCAAATGTAGCAGGCGCACTGCATAATCCAAACGACATTACCACAAATAGGTAAGCTAGTTAAAAATATCCGCTTTTTAGATCCAATGTACTGAAAATCTTGGCCCCTGACAGCGAGTCCAAGGTGTCTTTCTTCATTACTTTGTTTAGTTTACACTACTCAATACAAACTCGTGTTGTCCCGTTCTTTTTCTGCACAAGAACCACTGGCGAACTCCATGGACTGCTGGACTCCTCTATTACTCCATCACGTTCCTTTCTTTTAACTAACTCAGCAGTCTCGTGCTGCCTCGCAAACGGTATGACGCCAAATATTATACATCTAGTGCGTTTACGAAACAACAACTAAGCCCAAAACTCTGAAGTCGTGGTTTGCGGTACTAACTAACGGACCGCCATTTTGATTTGCTCGAAGATTTGTTCAGCAATTGTATGAGTTGGAAAAACACTTGATTCGAGTTAAAACTACATCCTGATGTTTTTTTTTTCGTTTTTAGCGATCAACGTTTCAAGATCATGACATAAGCTTGTTCTGCAAAGGCGTAACACAAATCCCTTAGAATTAGATCAGCTAAACTCAGCTGTACTCAGATAAACACATGCAGTCCCACATCCTTTTAGTATTGTTTGTCTCCGCAAATTGATGATGTCCAGAGAATAAATATGCTTCCACCCCAATAACCAGAACAACATTACTATTGAATCGAAATTTTCCAAACCTACACGATTGTTCAAAGCCACCTCCTTGATGGTTTTGCTATAAGTGCGGGATGTAAGATACAACTTCCCCAAAATGTTCACGATGCTCGGAAAAGGATACCCGGGGCCTATGGCGGTCCGACAACCAGAGTCCTCCAAGACATTAACGGGAAACAAATAGATTCTACTTTAACCGACCAGGGGAGAATGAACAATCCGAAATAATTCAGTAACGTTTAATAGCTCATTTTATTCTGCATTATCATTTTCTAAATGAGACACGCCTTTTCGGAATCACAAATCACCGCGTGTTGATAGTGGTTGATAGAGATTCAGCTCACCGCCATGTGAGACACTCGAGACAAACACTGGAGAAACTTCAGAACCTTATTGGAATCGAACGACTCTTGATGTCAAAGAATTCATTGCAGACTGTACGTCGAGTAAAATGAATAAAACTGTAAATTATTGTACCAAACCTGAAATAGGGTGTCAACAATTCGCTCAAGCATTCGCAGTTATCTTACGAACTCAACTCATAATAATTGGGATTTACTGCGGCTCTTCGTAATATTCTCCATAACACCACTAAATCCTTCCTCCATCAATTATGGAAACTACTTTTGGATAATGGAAACAACGACGTAGGCATAATTCCCAAACCTGATCGCCTTATCATACAAGACAAAATCAAGCACTTTCATCAAGCTGTGTTTGCGCGGTATTTTATGCAAAGCAAAGCTGCTCAAAAATTTGCCTACAAATTATCTACAAAGTTGATATCTGCAATTTTTGGAAGGAAACGTTAAGCCACTTGGAAAAATATTCCAGACTGGGTGATTTTTATGTTCCAAATACAATTTTATATTGTTCTCTTTAAGATGTTTAATCGAGGTTGTGTTTGGTTTATTGGTGTACACCTTTACAAGCACCACCTTGAAGGAAGAGATCGAAAGGGGTTGTCGTAGGGCCAGTCGATATCGCCACTTGTTGACATTATTTACATGTTCTGTAGGCCTAATTGACCCAATTCAGCCACAAGAAAGTTTTCCAACATGTCCCGATAGCGGTCACCAGTTACTGAACAGCATTGAAGCTAACATCTTTAAAGATTATGCCGCGGGCCCAATGGCACACGATACAGTTGCTCTACGAGGGTGTGTGGTCTTAGGTGTATCAATTGAAGGTTTTCAGTGCATACATAAAGGATATTCTGTTTATTAACAAATCCAGACAAAATTTTTTTGCCCGGCTTGAGACTTCTCAGGGTGCAGGAACGTCCCGCGATTTATGACGATTCCAAATAGGATCGTTACAAGTTTTTTGAATTTACGCTTTCGTTCTTTGTTTTTGTCTCATCTCTCAAATCTCTTAATTCTCATTTGGTGTGAGCCAATAATTTATACTTTGAATTGGGTTTAATCGAGCGCCTCCTAAATGTTGACTATGTAAAGAAAATTCGAGGTTTTTGAAAATTGACGATAATTGATAATCAAATCAATAATATCCAGTGGTCGGTCCCTTTTAAATAAGAAAATGACAAATGGGTTAACGAAATTGAAACTGAGGCAGTTTATGCTTTGACCTCTTTCGTGATAAAGTCTAAAATATAAAAATAATTTCGGTATAAATTAAAAAGGAATATATTGAGAATTTTAGAAAATTAATAAGAAAGATAAAAAATTATTTTATTTATAAGCAATTAAAATAAGACTGATTTCTGTGAAAGTGCACCAATAAAAAAATATATTACTCTTAATCGAATATGCTGTAGCTATAGGAGCCGATATGACAGCAAATGGACTTACACTGTTCCTAACAAATATAAATATCTCATTATCCCGAACGTGTTCATTAAACACCAACACCATTTTATACAGATTCCGATTCTCTCTTGAATCAATCTGGTAATGTTGTAAAGCACTTTAAGCGTAGTATACCCCTTCATAACCCGATTACTTGAAACGACTAGTTATGATTATGTTACACGTGTACAGTGTAAATCGTTCTGATGGCATCCCAAAATTAAATTTTGAATGTTGCATTGCTGGTTCTATAAGGAAATTAGAAAACTGCTGGACTAAACCAATTCCGTAGCACATAATTGAGTAACTGATTTGCAAAATTAACCGGAGGTATTTTTAAAACCTTATTATTTAACACTATCGTGTTATGTATTCAGATCAGTACTGTAATGCATTTCATTCATATTATTAAGCAATCGAAATAAGTATTTGTTATCAAGACGCTGAAACACAGCAACAACGCCGTACAAAGCTATCAAAATACATATTTCGAAAACAGTTCGGTGTCACCGAGTGTATCTCTTAGCTCGTCATCAAAAATTCCAAACAATTAAGTTATAAAAGCAGTTTGATTCAGTAGTGGATGTATCATTTGTTTAAAAGCAGCCTTAGCTCATACTTCTTGTAATATAATCGGTAAAATGAAGTCCGTACTATTTGTGGCAGCCCTCGCTCTTGTAGCCGTGGTTAATGCCGGCCCATCGTGTCGTCGTGAAATTACTGTGAGTATTTAAATTGCACAAAACATATTTTTTCAACAAAGTTTAACTTTTACAAATAATTTATATATAGAAATACACGCTTCAAAATCTTGTATGTGCCGAACATGGTATTGACGTACAAAGTTTAGCTGGTAAAATAGCTCAGGGTGACATGACTTATAACCAACTTGCCGCAAAAATTGCCTCAAAATGTGAAGCCGCTAATTCCGCCTCATGCTACAATGACATTTCGTCACCAATCGAGGGATCGTGTAACGAAGCCGAATCAGTTCAACATTTCCGTAACGCATTTAAAACTGTACTCACCTTTAATGAGTACATGTGCCAAAATGATGGGCAAAAATATTTGGATTTTGTACGGGATGGGGGCGCCGAATGTTACTACAATGCAGCGAAAGCTAAATGTTACACGGATAATAAGGATGCGGCAAATCTCGATGATATGACATTTAAAGATGAAAATGTTTGCGCTGTTTTGGAAGCAGATTGGGCCTGTTTGCATCACTACAACGACTGTGAGAATAAAAATGTTGCTGCATACTATCGGCAAATATTGCAATCACTACGTGAGAAATTCAGTTGTTAGTCTTGTAGATAATAAATGGTTCTGAATAAAATTAATTTTTTTGTGTACGGTTACGCAATAATTACTGAAATCTGTTGTTATTTGTTTGCCTTTTATTGTTACATTTACATTCAATGTTCCTAAAATAATCGCAATTATTTTGAGAAGTTTAAAGATCATCGCTTAAAAATAATAATTGTGTGTTAGTGTGTACCACCGGATGATATTTCGTTAAATTAGCGGGTAAATGACTGGACTCAGATTATGTTTTGGCAACAAGGTTTTCTACTGTCTTTGTAATTTGAAACATTTTTAGTTTCTAAACATGTATGTTGAGTATGGTTTGTAAAGAAATGTGTCTTTTCATTTTCGAAGAAGTAATCAAGTCTACTTGGAAAGCTGGAAATAGTGTAATGTAATCTTAAAATTTTATATTCCGATTACGCGACAGTTTAAATCCCAGCGATTGCTAATATATGATTAAATCTAATCTCAATGTTGGGTATTACTTGGTATATTGTGATTCATGATGATAACCTCAGTAACCTCGACTTGTTTATAAAATAAGTAGCGAGTTGCAGACTTTAGTTGTTGGTATATTTAATGACTGATTTAGAAATGGTCGTTCTGCTTAGTTAAAAAAATTACTTCGGGGTGTTGTCGAAAAACCAAAACCAAAAAATTTTATCTCACAAAACATTAAAATAATTTCTGGTAATCCCATATATACCTCGTGTGCCCATGTATGAAAGTTCATTTCAGGCATATCTTAGTCAACGAAACTGGAGTTGTGTAAAGTATAACTGTATAAATTCTGATGGATGGTTAAGATCCCCGAAATAACAATTTAGGAACATTAAGATCCAGGTAAAAGGTAATCGATGGTAATGTGTTTCGATCACCCTAGACAGAAAATAACTCAACCAGAGATGGGTGCTTACGCGACATCTATTATGTTTTACTTGATTGTATAGATAACTCGTCGACCACGTAGACAACGTTCACAACCTCTTGTAATTCCGCCAGTAGTGATTGAATGATCTACATATTTTTAAATTCGGCTTCCGGAGATTTTAGCTATAACAAATATTTCCAAGTAACTTGCATTGAGTACTCACCGTTCTTTTCTAATACTGTGTGCCTTATGTCGATTTTTTTTTGTTTACATTTCCAACTAACTAAATTAAAGAGTAGTTCAATAGCTGATTAAAAATGTTGTCGAAATTAATAAATCTTAATTCTGATAACAAATTTTAATTAAATATCAGACACAGTTTGTTTGGTGCTATTTATGAACGACTAGTATGCACAAACAAATATTAAATTAATTATGGATAATAGCCGATAACTATGGCTTGAGATAAATAGACAATGCACAATGGAACTACCACACTATAAAAAAGTCCAGTGGCTTTTTAACAAACAGTTGTTAAACGTAAACTTAAAAACAAAGAACGTACTGGTAATTATTAATTATCCATCATCGATAATAAATATTTTCAAAATTGATGAAACTTAAATTAGGTTAGCAGATTAGAATAAACATTTAGTGTAATACGGGTAACGTCATCTATTAACAACTGGTATGAACTAACGTGAAATTGCTTTGGTCCGTAATTTAGTCGATAAAATGGGCACCAGACACAAAAGTTATACATTATAATTTCAGTCTAAATAAGGCCGCCGCAAACCACAAGGCCGCCGCAAACTAAAACCAACATGGAGTTGAACTGAACTATAGTCACTGCGAACTGATAAATTTTGATGTATAAATTAATATAAAAAGGCAGTTAAATATTACAACCAGGTACATTAGGGATGAAACCGACTTGGATGATGGAAAATGATTCTTGATTAAATCGGGCATATGGGCCAAATGAGAAACATAAGAATTGGTTGGTTGCGTTGGTTTTATTTGTGGTGAAATTTTAAGTGTGTTCATCAGATTGACACGTTTAAAGGCGAGTGTTGTAAACTCATTCGCCTTTATACCCAATGAGAGTTGGACTGGGCTTCTATAATAATAAGACCTACCTATTTAATTTTGAATATCATTTGGTAGGTTTTCGACGTGGTCTACATTGTCTACGACTGGGACGCAAAAAATCGCTATATAATCTAAGTAATAGATCACGTGTTGACAATCGCGTAGTTTACATCGCTTATTCTACCTCGCTCAACTCTGATCTTCATCACAAATGAAATGAAGTGAAAACCGACCCCTTGTAAGCCATGTAGCCTTATCCAGCTCATCTAGGAGTTGACAAGGAATAAAAGTTCGACTACTTACCGGATAGAGCTAAAACAAAAGGTACTGAACGTGACAGGTAGTGGGCCTCTACTCTTCTAACTAGATACTCCGGGAAATAAGAGAAAGGAAAAAATCAAAGCGCCACACATATTAACGAAAATTGTAACTACAAAAATTTAAAAGTGTAACTATTAAAAGTGGAGCAAAGAGAAAGGTAAATAGCAAATCTTTTCTAAAAAACATCAACAATTTATATTAGATGCAGATATTAGGTTTAATAAAAATTAATTCCTCATTTTTCTAAATGTAGGGGCATTTGTAGGGTAATCGTTTGCGGTGGCTTCACACAAGTTTTAAGGCGTCAAAGTTTTTTTGATTTACTTAAATAACTGATTAAAAAAATTAAATAACATTAATATCAAAAGTTAGATAAGTACAAAATTTTCAAAATATAAAAAAACCGTAAGATTCAATTGTTTTTTGAGAAAAAAAAAAATTTTCTAAAGTGTCTTTGTTTCTTAACTATACAGGGTGTTTGGCGCGCGGAGCGACCCATTTTTTTGGCAGATTGGGACCGGTGTGAAGTTTTCAACATTTATCAAAAGTGTAGCTATACAAATTAACAAAAAACAAAAATGTAGATACACAATTTAACAAAAGGTGTAGAATTACATAAAAAAATTATGGCAGGGTTGAAAATTATTTGTTATAATTTCCAGTAAACATAATCTAATCTAATCCGCGGCATATCACTGCGACCTTCGGAGAATTTTGTTTGTTCAGTGTAAATGGAAATAATATTATAAAATTTGTAAACTGGGTGTTGTGGATGTTAAGGGGCCATTAACACTTAATTTCCCAAAAGTCGCATTGATATGCCGCATATCAACACAAGTTGTAGGGAGGGTCCCCGAAATGTCAGTTTACTCAGATTTGTGGTGTCATCTCTAGAATTAAGTGTTAATGGTAACCCGGTTTACACTTTTTATAATATTATTTCCATTTACACTAAACAAAAAAAATTCCCTAAGGTCGCAGTGATATGCCGCGGATTAGATTATATTATATGCCATAATTTTTTTTAATGTAATTCTACACTTTTTGTTAAATTGTGTATCTACATTTTTGTTCTTTGTTAAATTGTGATAAATGTTGAAAACTTCACACCGGTCAGATTGGGAGGATCATTTGGAAGCTTTCATCCCATAGAACTGATCTAAGTGCCACAGTAACTGAGATAAGGTATTTTTAAGATTTTGTTTTGATTACCCAAAATCTCGCAATCAAATGGTCATATCTTTCTTGATTGTAGTCGTAGACGCACGAAATAGCTTTTATTGTATTCTGCAATGTGACTTTATTCTAAATAAATCATTATTTATTGCAATTGGTTTAAGAAAAATGACTTATGGGCCTTCCTAATCCTAAAAAATGTGTAAAAGTATGAAAAATATTAACTTCTAAATTAATTTAAAAATACTAAAGGTTATTTGGAAATTTGCTTTATTTAAAAAAAATCCCTGGTTTATGCCCTTTTCAATGATATACTACATGCCACAGAAATCACTCATTTTGAGGTCGAAATAAGAGATACTATTTTGCCGGGGTCAGTGTTAAGAAAATACATTTAAAGTTAAGCCCATAATCCATTTTTCTTAACCCAATTGTATTAAATAATTATTTATTTAGAATAAAATCACATTGTAGAATACAATAAAAGTTAGTTCAGTTAGTTAGTTAGTTAATCCCCCCCGGCCCTCTGCCAAAAATGTTGTCGGTCCACGCGCTAAACACCCTGTATATCCACTTATTTTTTAAAACTATGAGATTCAATAAAATAAATAAAATTGGCCGCTTGTCCTTTGTTTCCTGCTATTGCCAAAATTCTGTAAGGCCTCTAACTAATGACTTGATGGTTTCGGGTGATATTTCTTTCCAGGCATGTAGAACAGCTAATTTTAAAATATTTGTTGTCTCGAATTGCCTGTTATCATCGTAAATTTTTCGAACTAATAGTCCCCAATGGTTTAAAGGGTCTTTCAATAGGAACGCTTGAAATATGTTAAGTTATTGCAGCAACATCTGTAAAATCTGCCAAGTTCCACGTTTGGTGGCCCAATCAGGCACCCGGTTCAATAAATATTCAGCGAACACCTATTTGTTACAGAAACGCACAAGGTCTGCTGAAAACATCGCCGCTGTGCGTGAGAGTGTACGGGAAAACCCGAGGTAGTCAATTGCTAGTCATTCAGAAGAACTTGGCCTTTCTGCAACTACAACTTGATGAATTTTACATCAGGGCTTCAGTTATCAACCGTACAGAATACACCTGACTCAGGAACTTACGTTAAACGACCGTAGGCTGATTGGGCTCTAGAACAGTTGGAAGGTGACCCAAATTTTTCAAAAAAAATTCATGTTTAGCGACGAGGTCCATTTTTCGATGAACGGATATGCGAACTAGCAAAATTATTGGGATTGGGCCGATACCAATCCACACGAGATACACCAGCACCAAAGGCATCCCGAGAAAGTCACTGTTTGGTGCCAATTTTGATCTGGTGGAATCATCGGTTCATACTTCGTCCAAAACGAAACTGGCTTTGCATAACCGTCAACGGCGAGTGCTACATATTGATGATAAGCAAACTCTTGAGGCCTAAACTGAGTGATATGTATACTGCTGACTTGTGATTCCAACAGGATGGATATTCTACACGAGCGATTTGAGGGCATGGTTATCTTACGCAGCAGCAACGTGAACTGGTCACTGAGATCTTGCGATTTAATGCCCCTAAACTCTTCCGTTGAGGCTATTTTCAATCGCAGGTTTATGCAAATAAACCGCAAACGATTAATGCCGTTATAGTCAACGTAACGATTGCCATTCAGTAAAATCAGCTAGATTTATGCGACAAGGTTCTCGAAATTTACACCTCGCGATTACGTGGTACCAAACCAAGTCGCGGCGGACATTTGAACGACGTTATAATCCATTCTTAATGCCATAAACTATTCTTCTATTCTATTCTATTAAAAAATATGTGTGTACTCGCACACTACTTGTTTTAATTCCATTTAAAAAATCGATCGTCTTTCTTAAAAGAACCCTTACTTTATGATGAAGTTACAAACAAAATATCCGGATTGTCTTCGCGTATCGCTGCTTGCGCGTATCGCACTGACCGTAGCAACCGCAAGCGCCTAAGGGCGCGTTTTTTTCGCTTCCATTTCCGGAGTAATGTCAGATGAGACACGGGAACGTTTAGGTGTGTTTACGGTAAGTCAAGTAACGCAAGTGCCTTCCTGTTTAGAAGACACCGGCGATTCCGTTTCACCTTACGTTTAGTTCCGCATAGATGGAGTGCCCATTTGGTAATCTCGGCATACGAAAAAAGCAAAGCTTCTTGAGCAAAGCAAATGCAAAGAACCCGACGTCAAGTCAGAGTTGAAACCACTAATATTTAGAGTGTCGAGGTTCTCAGGCTCAAAATCAAACTCCGTTGTTGTGACAGGTTTAAACTTAAATGAACTAAAATTTAACCACCTATTTAGAAAGTTTTAAACCACAGATGCAAATAGAAATCTCTAAAGTAAACAAGCACGGGTGTCTTAATTGTTAATATTGAACCTCACGCTGTTTTGATAAAGAAAAATGAAAATTCGTGTCAAATCAAATTACCGATGCGTACTGCAAACTGTAACAAGACCATGTGGCTCTGTGTGAATTGCTACAGCAATACAAAAAAAGTAAACAATAAAAATTAGAGTAAGCACCGGAAATTACAAACACATAAAAAATGCTTATTTAATTTTTTTATTTATTTACAGGGATATCTTTTTCCCTACAAATATATACCTGGTTTACCGTATACCTGGCTTGGTATACAAAAGGCTTTTTCAAAACGATGGTTTTCAAAAATTTATGAAAATCCCTGATTTTAAAAACTTCTTTATTTTGATCAATTCGGGCCGTCCAAATTAATCAAAATAACGATGTTTTTAAAAAACAGAATACACAAACACAAATGCACACACACACACGCCCACACACACACACACACACACACACACACACACACACACACACGAACACACACACATTCACATAATGCGTAATTTTTTTCGGAGAAATACGGTACAGTTTGGGGATATACCGTATTTCGTTTGTTGTTTTTGTTATTTTTTCTTCCTGTGCACAATTCGTTTTACTTAAATGAAGGAATCATCTGCTGGTTCTAAATACAATAATACCAGAATATTATTTTAACAAATAAAGGAAAGGAGAAGTTAGTATTCATCGGATATGAATACCTTCTAGGGAGAGGTGATACTTTTCACACACGTGAAAAAGAGGGAGAGGTGGAAGGAAGAGGTGTTTGGAGGGTTACATGTACGAAAAAGGGGATATTCGGAGGGGGACCTTCATTGTCACGAACCTTCAGCCCATAGTAAGGCAATTCGTAAAGTGAATGCTAATTTAAAAACGGAGGGAAAAACTGCTGTAAAACCATCACCAAAAATCCGAAATGCTGTTGTTGATTGTAAACCGTGCCTTCGCGTTTATTAGCCAACGAAACTTGTACAATAATAAAAAATATCGCGAGTAAGGCGCCCAACTTTAAAAAAGCCGGATAGCATTGAAACAATAAATATACCGGAAAACATAAAAATCGTCGAAGACGAACAACTTGTTCTTCCGTAAAAATGTTTTAACGGGCAATACATGATAGTGTTAGCAACACATTCAAGCTTTTCATTATTGACCGAAGCTGATTGTTGGTTAATGGACGGAACTTTTGAGGTGATTCTATGATTCATGTGCCAACTTTACACTAACCACGGCAAAATCGGCAACTAAATTGTTTCGCCGGCGTTCGGAGTTATGAGCGCCAAAACTGAGGTCGCATACTTTGAGTTTTTCTACGAAATATGTATATGAGCGTGTGAATGGAGTATAAAGCTTCAACCAAAATTGATAATCACTGATTTCGAAAAGACGAGTGGGGCGACAATAAAACAAATATTTCCGGATGCTTAAGGTTGTTTGTTCCATTTGAGCACAAATTGTTTGGAGACAGTACAAGCGCAAATCTGTGCCGTGAAATACGGCAACGACCAACATTTCAGCTTACAAGTACGAAGAACTACCTGATTGGAAATACATCCAATAAAGCAAAAACGACATCGATAATTATTTTTACGTATAATTAACCGCGAATTCAAAACTCTGTGGAATAAACCAATTTCTGAACTTGGAACGGAATTAATAATAAGAAAAACTCGAATAAATCAGGTGCTAAAGATTCATTCCAATTAAAGAGGAAATCCATTGGAAGAAATTTTAAATTAATGAATATAATGGAGCAACGGGATATTCTGAACAAAAGAGCATACTCGTATCTCAAAAATATTGCCCATGCTCTTGGGCTCAGTTCATAAAATATTTATTTATTTATTTGAAATCTAGTAATTATGAATTTAATTAAATACGTACAATTTTTTTCTAATTTTGAATTGTTAAACGTTATTTTCAGAACGAGCACAAATAATTTATAATTTCGAAAAAAACAATAAAAATCATAGACAAACTAAATTTTTTATTTTAAAAATTAAATTGATTAATTATTAAATTATTGGGAGTATAACTTATTTTTTTGTAGTTTTTTTCACAAAGAACACGTTTATTTCTAAGAAATGGTAAATTTTATTTTAATCAAAATATTTTCCATCGTTATCTACGAGTATGAACATCTTTCTGGCAATTTATGAATTCCATCGAAAAAAATTGTTTGTTTTTTGATGCGATCCATTCGTCGAGTCATTTTTTGGTTTCTTCGAGGTTTCTGAAGTGCTGATCTTGAAGATCGCTTGCATTGATCGGAACAAATAGTAATCTGATGGGGCAGAATCTAGTGAATAGGGAGCTTCCGGCATCGTGATCGAGCATTGTCGTACAGCAAAATTACTTTACGCTGTTTATTGGCTGGAATCAGACGGTTTCATTCAATGCATGGTTCAAATCAATCAATTGTTGTTGTTTCACCAGTAATAGTTAGTAAATTCATTTTTCATCCCCCGTCACAATTTGAGACAAAAAATGCCATCTTCGGTGTCTTGTAACCAAAGAATTGCAAACCATTAAACGATTTTCAGTCAGTTCATGTGCTGCCCATTTTCCTTATTTTTGAATCATTTTCATGGCATGTACACGTTTGTTTATGGTTGTTTGAGTGACATTTAACTATTCTGCAAGTTCTTTTTCTGTTCGAGCTGAGTTTTCCTTCAATAATGCTACCAATTGTTCATCTTCGATTTTTTTTTGGTTGACCAGAACGTTCATTGTCACTGACATCAAAATCACCACTTTTGAATCGTTTAACCAAGTTTTCGCAAATCTGTTGAGTTGGTGCATGTTCACCATAAGCTTCTTGAAGCAAACGAAAACTTTCAGCAGCTTTTTTGCGCAAATGCTGTTTTGTTGGTAAGAAATTCGACATGTTTAAGCGGGATCAAAAAATATGTTGTTTACGCTTTCACGAATAATGACAACATTTTTTATTGTGAAATGTCAACACTTTAAAATGCCGTAAGTGTCATAGTAAAATATTGTTAGTACTATAGTTACGCCATCTCTTAGAAAATCCAAAAACTAAGTATGGGGTAAATTTATTGGGTGTATAATAAATTAATAAATATTTATTAAATTTACCAAATATAAAAAAAAATCAAGTTTTTTGGCACAAAACAAGGCTTTAAAAAAACCAGATTTAAAAAATATTATTTCAAAAACCAGGCTCTATGAAAAACCAGGCTATCGAGCTTTTGAAAACCAGGAGTTGGACAACCAAAATATTCCTAATGATAGAAACAAAACTATAAGTGTTTGAGTTGTTGAATATATTAAGATTTCGAAAGGACACGTGGAATGTAGTGATAATGCAATGAACCAGTAGGCACAAGTGTGCAGTTAAACATGTAACATGTTTGATTTGAGAAAATTTTACTCACCTACCATTCTTAAATTTATTAAGACCAAATTAAATTAAAATCCATTCTAGAATTCTTAATCGATTTACATGAATAAACATTTATTATCACTTATTAATTCTCATTTTCTAAAAATGTCTTTTTTCCTTTTTTTTATTATTTTGTTAAATAATTTTAATAATTACTTATAATGTAATACATTTTGTTTTTGTTTTAATTATGTAGTTAGTAATAGTAATAGTAGTTTGTATAATATAGTAAGTAGTATTAGTTTTTGTAGGTTTTGTCTGTCATCTAATTAAAAAAAAAAAATACTTTACATAGATTTTTGATTTATTTGTTTTAAATATTTTAATACCATTTTGTCATTTTATTATTAATTAAATTAATAATTTGTTTGGCTTTTTTATATATTTATATTAATTAAATGCATATTATGATTTTTTTTTTCGAACCCGTAATAAACCGAACCACAGCGAGACAGACACATTCAATTTAATAAAATAAAAATGTTTGGTTTTGTTCTATAATAATATACGTATAATATTAATTAATTAATATAATTTAATTATTAGTATTATTAATTTTTTAGTATAATCTGTGATTTTTTATATACGTTCTACGGATGAAATATTTATAATTTATATAATATTATTTCGAATTGGATCAAAATAAATTACTTTATCTAATTTTGATTTACAAAAACAAAAAAATCTAATTAGTTTTAATTAATTTTACGATGAATTATATAATTTTATATGTATTAGAAATAACAGACAGGTTCGATGTTATTTATTTTATTTATATTATAATACTAATATTTACAAATTATATTTGATTATGTTTTGATTTTATTTATCTAAATAAATAATTTAAATTAAAAATTAACAAAATATTTACAATATTTATTTACATTTCAAAGTTTATTTAATTTGGTTTTATGCGAAGGACGCGACAATATTGTATTTATGTGGTATTTAAGTTAAACAACATTAATTTAAATGAACAACCGTTTGAATTAAATATTAAATAGTTTAAATCAAAATGGAATAAGAAATAATATCAAATTATGTGCGTGATTTAATTTTGCAAAATATATTTAATTATTTACAACGAAATTATTCATATTTATTTATTTATTTTTTAATAACAAGGCAAAGTTAAATTTTAAAAAATTTCTTAAATTTATAATGTAACAATAAAAATGATTTTAATTTATAATTTATTCTATATAATAATAGATTGATAATTTTTTTTTTGTTTTTTTTTTATTTAATAATTAAATTAACGAAATTATATCACAATTTTCTTTATTTTATTAATTTTGTATATTATTTTTATTTGGAAATTAAACATTTTTTTATAAAAAAAATTATTTATTTTATATAATATTTACAACGAAATAAAATTGACTTCTATAACGTAAATAAAATTATTTTATAAAAATAATCTTAATAATTTTTATAAAATAATTTTATTCGGATTTTATGATTAAAAAATTATTTATTAGTGTGGATCGTAAATTATTTTGTAATTATTAATTTGTTTTTGTTTTGTTTTATATTTAGATATGTGAATGAATACTTTTAATTATTCGATGCTCATCATATATAAAGTGAATTTTAAAAAAATTATTTAATTCTTAAAATTTCATATAATATTATATAAATATAAATTTAAGACAGTGGGCTCAACTATCTCTCAAAATTTTTTATATTGCTTCGTTTTAATTTAATTAATTTTTATTTAATTTAAATTTTTTCTGTTTGGTAAATATTTTTACAACATAACAAATAAATAATTTTATTAAAATTCATGTATTTTAATCATAAAATTTAATTATTTTTATGTACAGTGACTTAAAAATTTATTATTACTTTTATGTACTAAAAATATTAATTATAATTTAGAATTTCAAGAACTATGATTTTAATTATTTATTTATTTCGTTTAATTAATTAGTTAATATATATTTGTTTAAAATAAGGCAAACGCCACACTAAATATTTTTGTTTAATACTCGATGAATTAATAATTTAGAATATTTTTTTATTTTATTTCATATTTATTTATTCAGGAATTTCGTGTGACGAACACCAATATATAAATTTATTTATTTATGCATTTTATTATTCTAATTAAATTTATTAAAAATTTCTAATTTTTTTTTGCTTCTTCTAAATATTATTTTAATTTAATTTCGAAATTTCTTAACATTAGATAAAAAAAAATTAAATTAAATTTAAAAAGCTTTTATCGCACCATCTAGCGGGCAATAGAAAATAAATTATATATTGAGCTTTACTTATTATTTAGTGTAAAAACCATAAAACTTAAAGCTTTTCCCATCATTTATTTTAAATTTTAGTACAAATTTTTAGATAAAAATTCCTAAAATTTTAAGTTTACATTTTTGATATAAGAGATGTCACTAACTAGCACATATACGAGGAGGCCATTCCATAATTATTATGAAATACAAATAAATTATTTTATGTCTTTTTATATATAATTAAATAGGAAATATTTGCTAATTAATTAATTATAATTAAATTAATAAAATTTCTAATAAATCGGTGGATTTTGTAAATATGTTTACGTAATACTGCTTTCTTCAATACTTGGTGTGGTTTGATGAATTGGATCATCGCTTAAATATCGGTTTCCTGTTGATGAGGCTCTCGGGCTTGACTTTGAGACCGATGTCATTGACTGGACGGTTTGGGATCGAGTTCCTGTGAAACGCATGCTATGCGCTGGCCTGTTCGGATCCCCACCCGCTAGCTAGCAAAATTAGTGATTAACAATGTATGGAAGTTTGATTAAAACGAACTCACTACGATTTGTTCCAATTTGTTTTGTATAGTTTTAGGCAAATTATAAAATAAAAATAATACGAAAGCATTGTGAATTTTTAGTGTTTTCAAGATTGATGATATTATAACTTGTTGCAAAACCTTTAAATGCTTATATAATTGTATATTGATAACCGCAACATCATTTATCAAGATACGCACACATGTCGTCGCATGTCTGCACGCAAAAACATCATCAATCTTAATTTAGGTGAATTTATAAAAACTACACAGACATAATATCGATTACATTAAGTTTATTGATTACTTTACCTGATTCCCGTTTCCGGGTCTTACGTTCTTATACGGCTGAAAAAGTACCAGGTACACTTTAGGCGTGAACAGGCATCCTAATATCACGGACGCGCTTATACTCAGGCACATGCACATACTCGATATTTGAATCTGTAAAATACATAAAAACATAAATTTTATGCTCAGTAAGCCAACTAAAAGTTAATTATTAAAAAAAAATATTGCGAAACTATCAGAACGTTGTATTTTATTCCGTAACAACGTTTTTTACCAATTTTCATTTAACCAAAAAATCTAGACTGAATTTGATTTATGTCGATTGCCTTTATTACAGCATACATAGCAAAAAAATACATTAATATAATGATTTCATAAAACATATTTCATATATAACACACAAACATTATGTACAGTGGTTCTATTTAAATGTGTGTGTATATAAAAATGTTGTTCATTTAGAGGCAGCAATAAATTTTTTATATACGAGTGATTACGTCATGTAATATAATGGCTGAAGCTGGGAAAAACGAGCTTTTATATATGTTGTCGGAAAATTTATATTTAAAGATTCAGAATTAAGAAATCTGAAATTCAAAAATACAAATTTATTATGTTATCGCATAAGAATCTGTACAACAGGATTTATGTTGTGAAATGAGAGTGCTGAGAGGTTTAAAACCCGAGAAAACCATAAAATTTTCCGATTGGCATCCGCGTACAAAAGTATTATTATGGTGTCGTAAATTATTAGATTTCAAGCGGAAATTTTTACTTAAATACATCACATGCCATTACGTTTTCGAAATTGGGGAAAATCAATGGCAACATTTAATAGAAAGCTCCATATATAACAGTAACTCGTGTTATGCTTTTGTGCTATCTCAATTCATCGAATTCATTTCATTTTTGAAAATTTATTTCGATTTTATAAAATTTTACATACATAAGTTATCTTGTGGATAAGCGTCCACCTACTTTATTGTATAAAGAAAGCTTACACACTTTTCTTTCGCACCAGACATATTTTTCAAATATGATTTGCTGATCGCGTATAATAAAATTATCGTACCGTTATAATAAATTCTTGGAAACGTCTACTAGAAAATATTTTACGTAATGGGAGAAGTTTACGTATTCTTATGCAACGTGACGGTAAGACTGGTGTTTAAGATAAGCTCAACAGGGCAGTGTTGTGCGTCTGCACTGTGTCGAAAATAGTGTAGACAATTAATTATTGTGTAGACAATTTCGATACTTGGTAGAGTATGTAGAAAATTCGTAGATAACGTAGAATATTGTGTTTTATATTTTTGAATTGAATTTTGAAATTATCGATGTATCACTGTCACCAGAAACAAAAGTCTGCAGATAAAAACCTGCCAGTTCCACTTGCCTCTAATAATTAAAATTAAAACTTTATTTACTACTATATAACTACTTGAGTCTATGAATAACTCAGTTGGCTTAGATCGGTTTAGAATTAAACTTTTTTTCAAGTCGAATCCTTCAAATGTCTTGGTGATAATTAGCGCAACTCTCACCAGTCATTTATGATATTGTAAAAAGTTTTCAAAGGACTACTGTGTTCTGAAATTTATCGTTCATTGATTGTACTCCATAAATAATCTGAATTGACCACGGTTGTCTTTGGCACCAATCCGGACAATTGCTTCAGGCCCAGGATCAATAAAGAATCAGGGGCCCAATTTTAGTCGAAAACTGAGACTATAAAGTTAGGAGTTTTACCTCTGTTTCACAAACATACTAGAAGCAAAATTTAAATTTTTCCGTTATTTGTATTGAACAATATTATGGTTCAATATTGTATAATCTAGTACGTCCATAAAATAACAGTGAGATTCCCAAGTTTCGTTCTCAATTTTCGACCAAAATCCATGCACAGGAGTTGTCGTAGCAAAGGTTTCACGAAAGCATTTTTTTTTTAAACTGAATAAATTTATTGTTTACTTACAGTTATCTGTCAAAAATAACGGGAGCATTTTTGAGAAGTCAGTGGTAATTTGTTATTTTTCCTAATTAGAAACGTGAGTGTTTCACTCGAATATTTTACTGCAATAAGTTCATCAACATGTTTATCAGTTCAGTCATCAACATATTTATAAGTTTATATCCTAGCTGTGTTTTTTGACGCTTGATCTGACCCGGTTCAGTTCATGTTTCATGAAACTACTCAAAGGCGCTTAGTAGATATAAAAAAAAAATGTTTTTCCATATAAAATTTGAGCTGATCTGGATCAATGAGTGTCATGAAACACGGCAATTACAGTAAAAGCTTAAATATAAATTTTCTTAAATCGATAATGGAAGCCCGATTTGCCAAAACTCTATTAACTCGAAGCCGATTTCCGCCGTAGATCTTTGAATGTTATATGAAAAACTTTAATAAAAAGTGTTATCGATTAACTTCATCACTATTTCAAATATCGAAACTTTATAAAAAAAAAGTACGATTTTCGGTGTGCCAGTTTCCACACAAAAAACTCTTGAACCTAGGCTCTGATAATTCTTACGCTTCAACCTTCAATTCATTAGCGAAAATCCAGGAACAGCATTATAGTGAATTTTCTCTTTAGAAAGGGTTCGTCCAATCCTCTTATAAAGGATTCGTCCGATTTGTTATTTTCCTTAAAAGCTTCAGTCATAAAAACTACTAAAATGCTAAAATCTAAACCACAAATCCCGCGGAAAAATCATCAAAAGCAATCTTCAAACCGGATTATGCTTGTGTAATAAAAGTGCAAACATTTTTTTTATCTAAAACATTTGTCCTTCAGTTCTTCAGTCGTTTTATGCTTTCTGGCATAGACCATAATTTACACTTTTATTTTTATTCTTGTCAATATAACGATCACCGTCCATCTTAACGGCGTTACCGGCTTCATTTTCGAAGGACTTTAGTGATTTTGCTATAAAGCCACTCTAACCAGTATCTCGTTGCGGCTTCAAAAGTTTCCTTTAAAAAATATGCGGATATTTAGTATTATGAATGCAGTAGTTTTGCATGTTATGGCGTATTCGTTTATAGGTGGAAATTTACATCACCGCTCATTAATATTTGTTTTAAATGATGCCACTAATGATATATAGTCTCCATGACTAAATTTGAAACAAACAATGAAAACATGTCCAACTTAAAATTAATCGAAGTCAAAGACATTATCATTGAATCGCCCCATGTCGAACTACAATCTTAAATGTTTTAGAGAATGCCGAAAAATAACCATTCAATAGTAAAATGCAAATTACCCGAATCTTTATAGGGCACGTGCTATATTCCAAAGTTTTAATTGCTGCTACAGTGAAGCTACTGTCGTTGTTTGCATGGTTTTTAAAAGATTATATGGAAGATGAATTTCTTATACGCTTGTGTTGCGAGAGCAACGTGGTCAACGATTATTCCTACGTAAAAACCCACATAATAAAATTGTTTTAATTAGTAACGAAATAAAAAATTAAATTTTAGTCTAAGAAGGCGCTGAGAATTTCAATGCGATTTGTATTATTCTACACAGATCTCGGTAAACTTTGCTTGAAATTGTAATTTTATTTTTCCATCAAAAAAAAATTAGGAACGCAAAATGAACTGAGAAAACGCTTTGGTTGGCCATTACTGACATATTTAGGTCTATAACTTAGAAACAGATTAAGATGTCGAGATAAAATAAAATGCATAAAGTGATTGTCCTCGTCCTCGTGATTGATAGCTTCACACTGATTGACAGATTGAAAGCACACTAAAATTGGTTCAGTGGTTTTAGTGTGAAATCCGGAGAACTAAACAGATGCGGAGGGACAGACAGGCAAACGATTTTAAAAACACTTGTTTATTACCAAGTGCTGCGACACATGAGTGCCTATTCGTCGACACCATATTTGACTCAAATTTGAGCCAAATCAGCAAAACCTTAGACCTTATTTTTACTAATGAATCAGTTTTATTAAAAACAGAGAATCACCAACACCTTAATTAATTAATGATATTCACCACAAAGCAATACAAATAAAATTGGAGACCAATGTGAATAACAGGTTCCAAAATTACCAAAACCGGAAACCATATTAAACCTTCAGAAAGGCCAATTCGAATAACTTACAACAATATTTTGATCAAATAAATTGGAATGCCGAGTTTAACAGCAATGCCATAGATGTCAATGTGGAAAAATTTAGCACACATCTATTTAAAGGAATTGATTTACTCAGCAAACCGAACAAATATCATCCATTGTACGACGATCAACTTATCAGTATTAAAAACAAAAAAGATGAGGTTATAAGCCTCAGCCAGAAAACCCCAAATTATGTTCCCAGAATAGTAAACAGAAATTTACTGCATACAACCGAAATTTTGAATCTTATTTTGAACTAAGATACAGAAGCTATATTCACAATCTAAAGGATAAAATAAAAAGCGATCCCAGACATTTTTGGAAGTTTTTTAAAACCAAACGCGAAACCGATGGTTACTCAGCCTGGATGGAATTAAATAATCAAACGTCTTGTGACCATAACCAACGTGTTTGCTCAGTTTTTCCAATCGCTGACGAGGTCCTAATGGTATTCCGGCTTCATTTTTAAAAAATTCTTAAAATTTGGCAATCCCTCTAAGCATTTTGTTTAATCAGTCATTAAAATTGGCAACTTTTCCACAAAAGTGGATAATAACTAGAACGACGCCTATTTTCAAAACTGGATCTAGAAATGATGTTTCTTATGCTACAGAGGTATTACATCTATCTCTGCAACTCATTCAAAACAGTGCTTCCGCGGTATTTATCACAATATCAACATGGTTTTATGCCTAAAAGATCAGTATCAACAAATCTTATAGAATTTACTAGCTATTCTATTAAAGAATTTGAGAAGAACAAACAAGTTGACGTAATATACACCGACATTGCAAAAGCTTTCGACTCCATTAGCCATTGTAAAACTTTGGAACACATTTTCAGGTTCGGATTTTACAGTCAGTTTGTAGCCTGGTTCAAATCTTATTTGAGTAATACATTGAAATAGGAAGTAAAACGTCGAATAGAATACAAGAACCTCTGGTGTACCACAAGGCTCTCACGTTGGCCCATGGATTTTTAAAATCTTCATTAATGGTATTACTGAAGTAATAAAGCATTTCAATATCCTAATGTTCGCAGATAACCTCAAAATCTACAAAGCCATCGAGTCAGTCGACGACGGCGTTATGGTGCGAGGTTAACTCTCTGAGTCTCAATATTGGAAAGTACAAATCTCTATCATTTCACCGTAAAGCCAACCCTGTTACACAAGAAAAATGGTGTACTCCTTCAGGTAGTATTTGAAAATAAAGACCTTGGGGTTACTTTCGTCGAAAACATGAGCTTTTCTAAGCACATTGAGCGGTGCATCGCTATAGAGCGAACTCCATGCTCGGTTTTGTCAAACGTTGAACGGGTGATATTTTTGATGTGGAAACAATTAAGATCCTGCATTGTGCTTACGTTCGATCCCACCTGGAACATGCTGTAAATGTATGGTGTCCGTTCTACGAATATCATATCCAAAGTATTCAGAAAATTGGAAAGAAGTTTGTACGCTACTTGACCTGGAAAGACGGATGGGTTTATGATCATGATCTACCATATCACGTAAACATACAGCGACAACTACCATATTTAATCGGGTGCATGACATTCAACTTAACAACTCTAGAAAATCGACGCGAATTGCTAAAAAGTACATTTATTGGAAATCTCCTGCTAGGCCTAATCGAGGCACCGGATGTGCTAAAGTCAATCAAAATAAAGGTTCCTGGTAGACAGCTAGAAGAGATCATGACTTCCTCCACTTAGACCGACATAGAACCAACTATGGCGATAATGAACCAGTGAAGATGATGTGTAAGAGTTTCAATAGAATTAACTATTTATTTGATTTTTGTGTAACTAAAGATAATTTTAAAAGTAGATTAAGGCAATTCTATGCCCCTTAGTGACTTTTTTGTTATTTCAAATTTTCAAATCCAACGCGGATTTGTTATATTTTGTATTTGTCGAAATTACAGACAAACGTTGTAATAGTTCCAGTTGGAAAAGGTGGCACAGACCACATTAGTCGTTCGGGTTGGAGGGGTTCCCACGGAAGGTGTGCTTTAACATCAAGTAATCAGACATTTCGTATCTTCCCCATCCCGTTCCAAATTCACCATTATACTAAAAGCCAATATCCAACCACTCTTTTCCCGCAAATCATCAGAACTGTTATATTATCCAAGAAACAAATCCGTATGATGTTGAATTAATGGCATTATTTAGACTTTCTTTCTTTTACACGAAGACATATCGAGAAATCAGACCGCCGAAAAAACATAACCGAAAATTTTTGGTACAAAAGTGTCGTAGTACCAAACAGGAGACGGCAATGCATAGAGGGCAAATTTGTTTGTAAAAGATAAGCAATGGCGGCGAGTTGAATAACCCATTCAATGACTTAACTAATTTGAAGCAAATTAAAGGGATACGGCAGCCGTGGGGATGCTTTAAGGTATAAATAGAGCAGCAAAAGTTCGATTAAGAGGAAGACGATAACCGGCACGGGACAGATCGGCGCAAAAACCAAGGAAATCAAGAAAGATCGTAAAGAAGTGATGCGGTACAAAAACGCAAATTTTGCCGATCAGATTTTGAAAACAAATAAAAGTAAAATTTATAACGTTGTGTGAAAATAATAATGAAATAATGAAACCACAGACAGAGTTCCTTCATTTCGAATCTGCAAGTGCGTAGAAATACAAGCTATGCGATGCATCGCAATCCAATAAAGTGAGAATTGACCTGAACCAGAAAGAGTTAGAAGCGTTTCGCAATATCAAATAGCTCCTATTTCCAATGGAGATATTGATTTTTCCAAATTTTAGCAAACCTTTTCCGCTAACTACTGATGCTCAAGAAAATATTGGGAAAGACTGGCCAATTACCTACATCCCCAGATTATTGAATAAGACCGAAGAAAATTATACAACAAATCAAAAGGAGGTGGTCTCGTTTGCACTAAGTAATAAGAACAACAATGCCAAGTTGAGGCGATAGAAAGCTCTGGCTGTACGTAGTACAGTAGTTGACGCTCTGTCAAGCCTGGAACTTAAAGCGAACACATTGCCCATCACTAGAACTATTCATAGTGCGGAAGAGGATTCTACCAACTTAATTCGATACTGTGATGCACCCATCTTATCACAGACATATATTAGTTTGCCGGAAATAAATAAAGGAATTTTATGCATCCAATCATCATCAACGGAATCGAAATCCCGGAGGAGTATATTCAGCTTCTGTAGGAAGTTTTTAAAGAGAGTTTTCTAGTTCCAAAATAAGCCTAACGCCAAGAGTTGTTGAAGACATTTAGAATCAAGAAAATAAATTCTCCATCATAAAGGAAGAGAACACAAGCGGGCACACAGAAATCATATGGAAAACCACATGCAAATTTTGGAACACTACTATTTTCCAAGAACAGCCAGTTGGATCAAAAAATGCACTTAAACCTGCAACACAAATAAATACGATCGACATCTCATCGTGTTGCTCTCAAAGAAACACCTTTTCCAGCATACCCTGTGAAAATTCTTCATTTGGAAATATTTATGTATGGCGCTACTTTACTTCACTGTACTTATAACGAGATAAGCTTTGCGAGTCCTATTGTAATGGGCTACTCAAAAATCTTGAGTATCCAAATTTATCAAACACCCTCACAACGAAGTAAGACAAATGAAGGTTAAGAAAGAGTTCATTCTACCATATTGGAAAGAGTTTGATGTCTCCAGAACGAGTACAAGGAATTTTCTACAAAAGAACTTACCAACATAGCTGTGAACTGCTATAATGACTATATACACTCGGTTACGAAACGTAAACCTAATGATATCTCTTGCGGAAGAACACAGAGAACCATTATCAAAATCTTGCGGATTTTAAGAGAAAAGTTCACGAGGATCTAGTCGAGAGACTTCGCAAAAATCAAGACTTTACCATTACAAGAGACAATAGTAGGAGAGTTGGTCCGAAGACCTAAGAAGCAACACCATAAATAAAGTGGATCGGTAGCGCCTGGAAATGAATAGCAGGATCACCAGATGCCACTGTTTGGGACCGGATAATGACGAAAGCCGGATAATAATGAAGCCAAAACGAGATAATTCGCAACAATTAACAGTACGTGAGGAAGCGGTTGCCATTGACAGTGGGATCATAGTCATTATTTGTGGCTGAGTCTTTATTTTTCCGATACAACTGTCTGAGAGGAACTTCTCACACATCAATCTGGAATTCAACCCATCCAGCTAAATTTTTGATTCACGAGACGTGCATTAACTGTCTAGCTTATTATTTTACTAATAAGAATTCCAAAAAATAAGAATTTTTAATTTATTTTATGTTAAGTTAGTTCTAGTTTGGATTTTGAGTAAACAAATATAAAAATCAAAAGTTCTAAGTGTGGTGATACAAATACAACCCGAATGTTAAGGTCGGCACAGTCAAGTGGTTTTGTGCGTAGCTCATGGAGCAAAAGATCGCTGGTTCGAAACTCATCTAGGGCGCATGAGACATTTTGTTGCGTGTATCACGTTTATGTGTTGTCTACAATCGAGTAGGCGGGTGCAGTAAAACAAACAAATAAACTATAGGAATTTGGGCATTGAGTTAGTCCAGTGATCATGTGAAGTGCGCATGGTGTCTGAGAGCTAGAAGTTTTTTTTTGATTCAAATGATAAAGTCAGTGTTCGTGTATAACCAAGTGGTTCATTGATAAAGTGCGCGTCTGATACGCAAACAATAAAATTCGAAATTTGTTGTTGCTTGAATTCATCCTGGTTACAAAACCATGCCAGTATCATTAGTAGTATGTAAGTGGAAAGTGAAAGAGTGACGAACTGTGAAACAGCATTCGTTGAAATATTTTGCTGTATTGTAGTGCGAATTCCGCCCATTTGTGTTAGAGTGTGTAGTGCACGAGCAAGTGTTTGAAGTTAGCAGTAGCTAAGAGTGGGTTGTTGGGATCACCGCGCGATAAAGAAAGCAGCCGCAGCGGAATTCAGGTGAGTTGCCACTTATTTTCTTTATTTTTTCTTGGTCTCTGTTCCGTTATCGTTCGTAGCTGGGACAATGACGTGATTATACAGGGTGTCCGCCGGGAAGGTATACTAATTTGTTTGTTTATGATTTTTGATTAAATGAAAGAGAATGGATCTTATATTGATAAATGTTTTATTTAATGTCGGCAATTATGCATGGAATACAATATCAGATAAATGTCCGCCTCTGTTAGCCTCACAAATGCGAGCTCTTTTGAGCACATTTTTCATTACATTCTCACACATTTCAGGCGGTATTTCATTAATTTCATCACGAATATTTTGTTTGAGTTGCTCAAGCGTTTCTGGTTTGTTTGCATAAGCTTTGCTTTTTAGATATCCCCACAAAAATAAGTCCGGAGTAGTCAAATCAGGCGACCGTGGAGGCCAATCAACATCACCATTTTTTGAAATAAATTGTTGTGGAAAGAGTTCTCGCAGTAATTCCATTGTAATCCTGGCTGTATGCGATGTGGCACCGTCTTGTTGATACCACATGTTAATCAAGCCCAAAGTATGCAGTTGTGGCGTTAAAAAGTTTTCAATCATATCACGATATCGCTCCCCATTCACAGTTACCGTTACGCCGTTTTCATTTTCAAAGAAGTAAGGTCCAATGATTCCTCCTGACCGAATTGCACACCAGACTGTCACTTTTAATGGATGTAAAGGTGACTGATGAATAATGTGAGGGTTTTCCATTGCCCAGAACCGACTATTCTGTTTATTCACATATCCATTTAAATGAAAATGTGCCTTGTCATGGGCGAGCTGTAACATCCTATTGGCATATGTACGGCGGCGTAAATGGTCTTGTGGAAGAATTTGCCACGTGTCTACTTCACGACTGTCAAGTATGAACTGTCAGTACTAATATTCGCCTAAATGGCGGCAAAACAAAGTAGTATACCTTCCCGGCGGACACCCTGTAGTTTAGAAAATTGTCTAACCAAGTCACCGTCTTTCTAAAAATTTTGAAGGCACGTTACAACGTGAGACATGTGATAAATATTGCAAATCGCTTGCCTTCAGTATTTTTATTTTCAATAGAAAGATTTTGTCCAAGATATTGTTGTGACGAAAGTCATTCAGGGATCTTTCCTTTTTTAATATCTTTGTTTAAAAAAAAATTAATTTTATAAAACAGGAAGGAATAATGGTTATAATTTTTTTAGTATGTTGCACAAATTCCCTGATGCAATTTTGTCGACGTTCAATTATTTATTCAAAGAAAATTTAATACTAACAAACAATTAGAGTATCTTGCAAACGAGATTGTTCTAATGGATTTTACAAAATAATTAGATTAAGTGGCCTGAGATGCTAATGTACATAGGTCTAATTAGATATAAACTAATTTGTCAATACAATTTTATCAGGTAAAATAAATAAATAAAAAACTTACCTTATAATCATTATTCGTGCCAAAGTAAATTGGCAGAAACGCGACCAACCACACGATACACGTCGAATACATAGTAAATCCAATATATTTTGCTTCATTGAAATTCTCCGGAATTTTCCTCGTTTTAAATGCGTACAACGTACACAAAATAATTAAAATCATGTTGTACACGAGCGACATGATTAATGAAAATGTTGACACTTTACATGTTAATACCGCTTGTAGTGGCTGGGGGTGAATTTCTTTAACATCTGGCCTTTCGATAACCAACCACGCTATTGTGCCAATTAATTGTACAGAAAGGATCCCTGTATATTATTTAGATAAAAATGGAAAAAATAAAAATAAAATTATTTGTATGAATATTCAAAAATATTTTATTATTTTTAATTGGAATGTTGATTCTAAATTCTATTTTTGTTTGTATATCCAACGCAAAAAAATATTAGAATAAATAAATAAATTTTAATATCTAACATAATTCTTAAAGTATATGTATATACCACCGCACCAAAACCTTCAACCCACTTTGCCTGACAGAAGTATTATTACGAGAATTAATTTGTGTTTTGCTGTTTAGCTATCGAAATTTTAATTAAAATACAAGAAAATATTATGTGCTACAGCGAAAATTTCCATTTAGATTATTTCACCTTTTCGGATGAATTTCCTACATTTCTCGGTATACGTCTCATCTCGCACAACTTTATGTATTTATTAATAACTCGGATTCTCGAATTCGAATCACCGTCAGCAATAATAACGGCGATAATATTTTTAAATTATTCAAAGCTTTTTCCTTTTTTGTTTTGTTTAATATTTTTTATACACTTGGCTTGTGTAGTGTACAGCAAAGTATAAATAATAATAAAAATAACAGCAACGCAGCACCAAAATATTTTTAAAATCTCCGACCCAATAATTAAATAATAGTAATAATAAAAAAGGCTTGTATTAATTATTAAATTGCTTAAAGTAGAAACAAATTTTAAGAATTCATTAAAAAGTTTTTAATTTATATAGGTTTCAACAAAAGGGGTTGATTTGGATAGAAATGCGCGAAAAAAACGTGGACCATTTTATTCTTTTATTTTGATTTTAGTGAAAATTCGGCGTGGTTGGGTGAAAATATTGGGAACAATTTGCGCTATTCAACAGAAACTTTTTTTTTTTTGGTTTGGTATCACACAGCACTTTGTAAAACTTTTACCATATTTTACCAATTTTATTTGAAATTATGATCATTATACAGATTTTATTATAATCCTTAATTACATATTTTTATAAAATGTAACATAAAACTTAAGTGTTATGCTTTAATGAGACGTTAGAAGCAGCATAATAGGGCATTATTTGAAGTTATTATTTGTGGCTATTTCACTTCTCGAAAGTATAATACTGTGGGCAAAAAATAGTAAGACGTTGTTCATAATTTTAAAATTCTTTATTTATTTCTCCAAATCTATTTCGTTCCCCTCAAAGCAATCCCCCCGGCCTCAATACACTTATGCTAACGTTTTTTCCAATCCTCGAAACAGTTGTTAAAGTCAATTTCCGGAATAGCCTCCAATGCGCGTAGCGATTCACGTTTAAAGTCTTCAATTGACTCAAAACGGTTTCCTCGGTCGTTTGAGTTTGCTGAACAGACAGAAGTCACACGGAGCTAAATCAGGCGAATACGGTGGTTGCGGAACGATATGGGTGGAATTTTTGGCGAAAAAATCACGTAAAACCAATGCAGTATGAGAAGGTGCATTATCGTGGTGCGAAAACCAAGAGTTGTCGACAGTTGACAGTTTGGCCGGTCGGAAGGAATTCGGAGTGCACCACACCTCGATAATCGAAGAAAACTGTCAACATCACCTTGATTTTTGACTTACTTTGACGTGGTTTTTTCGGCTTCGGCTCACCTTTGGCACGATATTCGGCCGATTGATCGTCTGTTTCCGGGTCGTAAGCATAGATCCAAGACTCATCGCCAGTTATAAGACGTTTCATGATATCCTGGTAGTCGGAAAGCATTGTTTCAAAGACGTCAATGCCACGCGGTTTTTTCAAAAAATTGAGTGATTTTAGAACCAATCGTGCTTTCACTTTTCTTAGGCCCAAATGATCTTTCAAAATGGTTTTCACTGATCCTTCCGATATTTCAACGATGTCAGTAAGGTCTCTGACTGTTGATCGTCGATTCTCGAGCACCAATTCCTTGATTTTATTAACGTGTTGAACATCAATTGATATTGATGGCCGTCCTAGACGTTTTTCGTCGCCAACACGTTCTCGACCCTCTTTGAACAATTTGTACCAATCAAAAACACTTGCTCGCGACATACAAATATCACCGAAGGCCTTTTGCAAGATTCTGAACGTTTCGGCACCACAAAATTGATTCCGCTCAGAAAATTTAATGGAACTTCTTTGTTGAATAATTTCACTCGTTATGGGCTGCCACATGGGACGGAACTCGGCTCTTTCTTAACCGATATTGATGGGATTTTGTATTTTGAATGGAAATGGGATTCTTAAATGGTTTTTGGAAGAAGTTCTGGAATGTGGTTGCCTGGGACAAAACTCGGTTTTTTTTATCGATATTGATAATATATTGTACGTTGGATAGAAATGAGATTCTTAAATTATTTTTAGAAGAAGTTCTGAAACATAGCCACCTGGGGCGGAACTTGGTAATTTCTTAACCAGTTATGATGGAATTGAGTATGTTGGATGGGAATGGGATTCTTTAATGATGTTTGGAAGAAGTTTTGGAAAATGGCCACCTGGAGCAGAACTCATTAATTTCTTAACCAATTATGATGGGATTGAGAATGTTGGATGAAAATGGGATTCTAGAATGATTTTGGGAAGTTCTGGAATATGGCTACCTAGGAAGGAACTCGTTAATTTCTTAACCAATTATGATGGGATTGAGTACAGAGTGGGTCATCTAACATTTTGAACTAGCGGTTATTTTGAGTATGGTAAGGGTTATGTCACTTCTGATTTGACAGAAAGTTAGTTTTATCCTCCCGCTGAACGAAAATGGTTGTGTATTCGCTTGAACAACGCTAAGAAATATTGAAACATTACTTCGAAAATCATGGTAATGTTGCAGAATGTGTGCGAAAATTGTGTGCGGTTTTCGGAAGAAAATTGCGTTATTTTGTGAATAAAGTTAAAGAAACAGGCTTGCAAACTAATAAACCAACACGAACCAAGCAGCCAACCAAGCGTACGCCCGAAAATGTTGATGCTGTAGCCGAGAATGTGCGTGAGTCGCCGGGAAAGTCAACTCGCCATCGTGCTCAAGAATTGAACATTTCACGCACAACATTGCAACGAATTCTGCATAAAGACCTTGGTATGCCACCGTATAAAGTTCAATTGGTTCAGGAATTGACGCAAAAAGACCACCCATTGCGTTTTCGGTTCGCAGAGTGGGTTTTCGATCGACTTGAAGTAGATGCCGATTTTGGCAAAAAATCATCTTTTCGGATGAGGCGCATTTCTATCTTGGTGGCTATGTAAACAACCAGAATTGTCGCATTTGGGGCACGGAGAACCCGCACGTGGTCGTAGAGAAGCCGATGCATCTTCAACGAGTGACTATTTGGTGCGGATTTTGGCCCGGTGGCATCATTGGGCCATTTTTCTTTGAAAATAAACAAGGAGCCACCGTTACTATCAATGGTCAGTGCTACCGCGCCATGATAAACGATTTTTTGTTCCCGGCACTTGAAGAGGAGGACATAGGCAACATTTGGTTTCAATAAGATGGCGCTCCGTGCAACACAGCACACGTTTCAATTGATCTTTTGCGCACTGTCTTCAAAGATCGAATTATCAGCCGAAATGCTGATGTTATTTGGCTACCTCGGAGCTGTGATTTGTCGCGGGGATGATGATGCTTTGATTTGTGGAAAGCATGTTTGATGTAATCGAGTTTACCTTCACTTGGGACTTGGATATTGACAAACGAAATGTCAAAGTGACGCCCAAGAAACTGAGTACGAAAATATGATGGCTAATAGGTATGAAGTTAGTTACAAATTGATGATGTTAGTACTGAGTAATCCAACTTCAAATTCGGGTCTGTTTGTTATTGCTTTCACAAAGTGCGTTCCGTGTGTTTCCGGTTATAATCGACGAAGCTATTGGCAATTTTTCCTGTAGTGCCAAAATATCAAGTTTTTATTGAAATACTTGTTCAAAATGTAGGTGGAAGCTTTCCGTTTCGATTGTTTCATTTTAGAATATCTATCTTTAATTCATATTTCACTTAAATTTTCAGTATTCTGTTCAAAGAAAACAAAACTTTTGAATAGCGTTGAACAAAGTGTGCAAATCATTAAATTTTAGGTTCAAAATCGCGTTCGAAAAACGTCTCGCGCCTTACATGATTTTTTTCCTCGCCCCAACCGTTCTGCTGGGTCACCTATTCGGCGTTGTGGCAAAATTTGGGCCAACTGGTTTGATAAATAATCAGGCAACATCTGTACATAACCGAAACGCAAGTTTTGCTGGAAACTTGGGAAGGGGGGGGGGGGTTCTTGGGACTACACCCCTATATACGGCCCATTTTTGGATGAATGGATATATGAACAAGCAAAATTATTGGATTTGGGGAGATACCAGTCCACACGACATACTCCAGCGCCAAATGCATCTCGAAAAATTCAGTGTTTTCACGCATGTCACGATGGACATTCTGCACGAGCGATTTGAGAGCATGGTACGATGCCATCCTGCAAATTTGCCCAGATTTACGCGACAAAGTCATTGAAAATTTGACCTCCTGAATGCGTGCCACCAAGCAAGGCCGCGTTGAACCGGACGACGCTATACTCCATAAAGAATGCCATAAAACATTATTCCGACGTTATGCCGACGAAACGGCAAATATAATGCTTTGTCATTGCACCATCACGGCATTTATGTCATTTGATAGATTTTGGGCCGAAAGTCTTGAAGAAATAACACGATGCGATGCACGATTGGCTTTCAGTTGCTGGTTTGCCGTTGGGCGATAGCGAAAGCACACAACACATTTATGCAAGTGCGAGCGCACCAAGGTTTTGATGCTTAGGATCCAATAATGTTTTAGTAGGTGAGCCATCATCAGCTGTGGAACCACCGTGTAGCATCGTTCGATGTGCTTGTGAAATAAATAAATTGGTAAGCTAGTTGTATTTGGAAATGCGCTTCGCGGAGCCGTCGTGAGACCCTTAGTACAAAGTCACTGCCGACGGAAGGGCTCTTAAATTGAAGCGGACTCTTCTCTAGTAGATGTCATCCACGATGTTGTCAGCGAAATGTGTTTCTTGAATCAGCTTAACCCGGAACTCGAATGATCAATTGAACTCGGGTACGGTAATGAAGGATTTCGAATGCGTTGCTATGATGAGACGTTGCGTGTTTAGTTGTTGACATAATTCCAATTGGTGAGTCCGAAATTTTTTTTTCGAAATCCGAGGAGCCACAATATTCTTCCAGCGGTTAGACGTGGCAGACTGATTGTTTTCAGTGGTACAACCTTGGTCTTGGATGCCAAGGATTGATTGACAAACTTGGTCTTGGACTGCCAAGGAGGACAGATCCATCCAACGTTGAGCTTACACTACCGCTGCGTGGGCTTTCTCAGCCGATTGAGATTGTTCGAGGATCTCAAACTATCTGGATAGGTGGACTATCTTTCAACTTTTAGTATTGTGACTGCTCCATCCCACTATAAGCCGAGTACCCACAATTCTTGATGTTTGATTTAGGCGATAATTATAATAGAAGATACTCAGCCGAGCGAAGCAAATACCATGGATACCTGCCAGAGTATTCTTTGTTTGGTTAGTGCTCGAACATCCGAAGTTGAGCTGACATTCAATCCAAACCAAGGAGACCAATGTAGTCCAATTATTTTAACTGGATCGCCCCAATTCAGCTCAAATTAACCATAATGCTCGCAAAATTCGATCGGTGTATCATTAAGAAGCTGTTGGATGTTCGAAGACCACTTCCGCAGTTTAAAGCCGCCGCATCGAAACTGTTTCACCTTTTGGCTGGAAGAAAATTGCGAAATAACGACATTAAAAATGCACCGTGTCGTGCACCAAGTCGTTGGTTACGATGACAAAATTGCACTGCATTGATCTGGCTCCAAAAAATGCTTACAAATTAGAGATTTATCCTACAAAAAAGACATCGGAATGAGAGAAGCGTTGGAATGAATGTATTACTCATGAAGGAAACTATGTTGATGAATAAATTAAAATTTTGCAAACAAAAGATTTTTTAATAGTTCGCCTCTGGACTTATTTACGGACGTTTTAATGCGGCTGTACACTTTCAGGAAGCGGAAAAGCAGATCTCAAAATTCACAACGAGATTCGTCCAGTCTCTATAAAATTGTTGGGAGAATCAACGACAATAAATATCGGATACAAGAACGCTTTGGAGGTGGAGGGAAACTCGTGCAGGATGATAGACTGAAGCGATACGACATTGATTACAACTGTTCGGGACGAACATATTTAAAGTGGGGGTAGTATTACGAATACTACTCTATACAAATCTAGCAATCGGTGGTCGAGATGGTTAAGGTACGTAGGCCACCAAGTGGTATCATTTCAAAGGTCGATGGATCAAGCCCAAACCGAGAAAATAATTTTGTTGAGCGGTGATTATTCTAATTATGCGGTGATGTAAACGGCGGCGATAGTCATCATGGTAATTATTGGAATTAACAGTGAGGTTAATCATCAAGGTAATGAAATAGGGGAATTGATGACGTGGAATGTTCGCCCAAAAAAAATTATATACAAGTGATTCACAATTGCAACACGTATACATCATCGACAGGTGCAATAAGTGGACAGGTACAATAATAGTGAATAGTGTAAATTAAAAAGTAAAAAGTAATCAATGCGAAAAGTAAAAGTGAAATCAGTAGAATGAAGTGAAATAGTAAGGTTTTTAAGAAGTTATAGGAGGGGTTGGTGTAAACCAAATTTATATTCCCGTGAAGTATGTCCTAACTTTGTCCTAAAATTACAAAAATAAAACAATCCCGTTTCTCTACAAATTCGTGAAGTTTATCCTAAATACTAAAATTGGTTTATCCTATTGTGAAATGTATTTCCTGAAAAGGCTTCAGATTGGGACAACACATTTATTTCGCAGACAAATTGACATTTGAAAAAATTATACCATATTTACAATTTTATTAAAATATCGTGGCCAGTCATGGTTAGTAGAATCAGTTTCTTGCAACGATGAGGTCCCAAGCATTTAAATAGCTGACTAAACATTCTAAATGGGATCGTACTACAATTTCGTGTTTCCTCCTTTCGATTGTGCGAAAAATGATTCGTTCTACATACGACATTCACCATTCGGTGTAAAACGTTCGTCAATCACGTTATCCATCCAAGTAGCTGCTATAGGATCCAAACTATCCACTAATTACAAAATCTTTGTTTATTTCGTAATGGGGATTAAGTTATGAAGGATTAATGGTCCACAATCGGATTTGGTTACATATATTTGGTTAGACGCCACATTTATGTACAATACATAAAAGCATGTTCATAAAAGTTTTTAAAAAGTCCCAGGCATGCAGCTTAATTGATTTTAGCTATTTTGAGGGTACAATGCCTATATTCATTGGTCTTCCGAATATTTTTTGAATTTGTTAAGGTACGCCAATTTAACTCGTTTAAATGTTTTACGTTTAGATTTAGATTTACAATTGTACACCGCTTGTTCTAAGATGCCAGCATGAGAGTATAACGCCCTGGTGTAACGATTAATTAATTCCAAATTTTAATGTTAAAGGCAATTGACGAGTACTTGTAATATGTCGTTAAATTCGCTAAAGTACCTCCGATCACCAGTACAAATGCTAAAAAAAATTCTATGACGTAGATTTCAGTTCTACCGTATGAGCACTTAAACGAATCCGACGACATACGACAAGTGTTTGCCTTTAACATTGAAATTTGTAATTAATTCTTTGATACACTAAACAACCACGATTAGCGACAGTCACAAGCTATCAACTGACCAGTTTTATTCTTCACAAGTTTAAATTCCGTGGCTATTCTGGTATTTTCTATTAACATTCTGAATTATTACGAATATAAAATTCATTATAGAGAGGGTTTAACTAATACATTCTCACGATAAAAAGTTAGGACATATACGTCACACCCGTAAATTTCTAACGCTAAGTGTTTTATTTGTAAAATCCAGTGCGAATCCGTATCGAACACCCGAAATTCGTTACAACATTTATGCAACTCAACATATTTATTGTATGTAACTTGTTTGTAACTAATTGTTCTATGACAAGGTCATATGTCGAAATTTTGCAAGTAATTAGAATTTAATACAAAATAATTACAGTATCTACTAGTAGTTTACAGGTGAAATATTTGTCAATATTTTTTCTATGGTACTCACCGAATGATATCGCAATTTGTGACAAGGGTGATGTGTACACCGGTCGCTGTACACTTTTCACCCCCCGATTAAATATCCTAGATATACGATTAGTTTTCGTAAATATTGCACTATAGCATATACTTAAGCATAGACCTAGTCCAATTCGCATTATCGCACATCGATTTACAGTCGGCCGTGCCAATATAACAAAACTCATCGAATAACAACATAGTATACCGCTTAATAATACATAACATAGTTCACGTCCCGATGCCATAATCACCGGTGTCCGATTATACTTGATAAAAACACACATCGTGAATAGTGTGCAAAATATTCCAAATCCGGCCAGTACTAGTGGCACCAGGGCCCAAGGACTTAACCAATCGATAATTTCTGGTGTTAGTTTATTGCAACCCAGTCGAACGACATTCGGTTCCCACCCCGGTTCACACGATACGCACGTATCATTATTTACATATTGATCTTCGCGACATTTGACACACGTCCAGCAGCATTGGTCCTGTAACGAGAAAACAAATAAAATTTATATTAGTATTTCGCGGCACGAATTTAACCTTCGTTCTGGAAATCGATGTCGTAAACGAATTTTTTTTGTATTTATTTGGATTCAAAGATTTTCAATTTATTCTTAGAACAATAATCTATAGGCTTTACGAGATAAGAGATTACATTATGTATGCGGAAGGAGCTGTTTTCATGTGATAAATATGCAAAACATGGAACATATTCGCGAGTACATCACCATACAGAGTCGTTACAATTACTGAACACACTGTACACGACATAATATTTTAGAATCTATGTGTTATTATGAAAGCTCGCAAACGTTTAGTGTAATAAAAGATCAGCACAAAAAATGGTAGTTTTTTGTTTTTCGTTTTAAAACTTTTTGTAAAATAAATTAAAAATAAATAATAAAATATGCAAAAGCTTTATGACGTTGTTGTTGTTGAAATACGTTATAAACGGTATATAGTAAAGCGGGATGATACAAGGCGAGAATTTATAACTTGGGGCTTAAGTGTTTCCAATTAGGATGATGGGGATATAATGTTCGAGAGTAAGGAAGCGGAATAATAATGATTACATTAAAAATACAATTATTATTAGCGCGAGGTTAACGAGGGGAAGTAATAGTTAGTTAGGTATTTGGGAGTTTATTATTTTTAGTTTTTGGTATTAAATATAATGATTATGAGGTTTTAAGGAGTCATTTTGTTGGCATGCAATATACAACTTAGAATTGGCGGTAAATAACTCCTTTTGAATTTACGGAACAAACTGCTAAACGTTAAACTCAAAATCCCAGGTAAATTCAAGTATTCTTCATTCAGACCAAACATTTGACCCATTAAGGGCGATATTATGGATGAAAGGCAACATTTTTGCAGTTCTCCTTGGATGAAAACTTCTGTAGGTTTCATGAGTGAAAGATCGTGAAAGTATTATACAGGGTTAGATACAGAAAATATATGATTTCCGTATATTACAGAGTCATCTTAACGCGCTTGAAAATCCAATACTAAGCTTCCGCATTAGTTTGCATTCAGAGCATTAATTAGGCAATATGAACTACAATAATTAAAAGACTCTGTGATTTTTATGTGCCTTGTGTTGATTACAATTAAAAATATGATCAGGAAGTCTTAACGCATATATACCTTGTTTGTTGGAAATCTCTGTGAACTGGCCAATCCTCGATGCAGCGAAATCTTAAATTCCATTTAATGAGTCAATAACAAATGTATAAATTTCATTTATTTGGTCTACTTCGGCTAAATTTTATTTATTTGGTTATCAACTTCGGGGCCAATTACTGGATGAATATTGGGAATATGTATATTGATAATGTTCTCGATCTCTTCGATTTGGGCAATTTTGTATACAGCGATTTTCCCTAATTTATTTGGGCGCGAAAAATCTTTTCGTCGATATCATCTTTAAAAAGAAGTGGGTCTTAAACAGTCAATTCCGAAGTCACTAGTTTTCTAATTGCGTATTATTTTTCATGACAAAATTTTCAAAGGGCCTAACATTACTTTTGTCAACTGTTTTACTAATACATGCATATTTTTCAGCAAAAGGAAATAATACCCCAGGTTGTACACCAATTTCAACATTGGTAAATCAACTCTGTGGAGACTGGCTGTATGAATTCTTAGGACGCTGTTTGGATTCTGCCATCTATTGCATTATCAGGGGACATCAAGTTCGTTCCAGAGAAGATCAAATTTACAAAGATCACCGATAAAGAAACATAGAAGCAACTCGGTAGCTGAAGGGACCAACATTACACGAAATAAGTGATGCCACCGGAAATATTACTTTTCAAATAGCCGAATCTAGAAAAACAACTATTGACCTAGAAAAGGAGAATATCTCTCCTGTTAGGAATATCCGCCTCCAGGATCTCTTGGCGGGACTATATAGCATATATATGGAGCAATTATTTGCCAAGCTAATTGAAGAAATTGAGCATCTAAAGCGATAAAATAAAAACCGAAAAATGAAACGGGATTCAAAAGAAGATTGCATAGGATATAGGAAGCATTGAACCAGACAAACTTATCTACTCCACTGATGAAGATGAATTACACAGTGGGACGGACCTGATCCCAAAGAAGGAAAAACAGTCCAAGAAGAGTAAGAAAATAAAAGCCGAATCGTCATCTGAGGCTGAAATGGTAGGGGACAATCTAGTCCAGATTCAAAAGATGCTCTACCCAAAGCCAATCAACCAAAAGGTAGTAAAGATACCAAGAACATAGTAACAGCGCTAAGCAAAGACGTTTCGAAAATTAATACTCTGGACTCAGATACTTATAGAACCTTATCTATGAAATTGAATGCTGAAAAGTATCAATGGTTCGCTTACGAGAACAAACAGGCCCGAGTTACGATCCTCTGCACATGACGTCAATTAAAAACACATGGAACTGGGATCGACTTTTCAAAAGCGCGCGGGTTAATACCATACAAATCCACGCGCAATAAAGGTGCATAATATGCATAAATACTTTTATGCATATTTTGCTGACATCTGATCGGGTGTCAACATAATAGATTTAAGTACATTTTATAATTTAGTATTAAGTTATCATTCGATCAGGAAACAATTAATGTTCGAAATAACTTAGTATCTCAACAAAGTTCTACGGTTTATAGAACGAATTTACATATAAATCGAAACGAACATTTAGATAATTTAATAGATAAACTTGAAAATTTAAAAGTAGAAACATAATTCGAAGTTGAAATTATCAATCATAACCCAACCTCTAACAAAATGTCTGTAAATTGTGATTTTGATGATGTGAGAGATTGTGGAAATGTTGGCAACGACGTATTTAAAAATCTAAGAAACCCTGACGCGATCAAGGACCTCCCAAGATATGAGGGAAGCCGACGTACTCTCTTCGAATTTATCGAAAACATAGAGGAAATTCTAAGTTTGTGTAATGACATAGACGGGCAGTCGTGCTCGAAAATATTTCTAAGAGCAATCCGCAACAAGATTCGAGGTGAAGCTAACGGGATACTAACAATGTATGGAACCCCGTTAGAGTGGGAAGCAATTAAAGATAATTTAATTGTTCACTACGCGGATAAAAGAAATGAAACAAATCTCGAGAGAGAGATTCTACATCCCCGCACTAGTGAAAGAATTCAAAGGAAACTCGAACGGTTATTTAGTGTACACGGTAAACCCACAAAAATTATTACCGACAATGAAGGAAATATGAACACACCTTCGTTCAAAGCCTTCTTAGGCGAACATTTCATCCAATTACAGCATACGTCATCATATTCGTCAACTGGGAAATCCCCTGTTGAAGGATTGCACTCAACACTTCAGGAACTTATCAAAATTGCATATCTAACTTCTCCCCAAATAAGCATTAAAGCGTTAATGAACCGTGCTATCTTCTCCTACAACAACTCCATTCATTCCACAACTAAATTTACACCCTTCGAACTACTAAGTGGACACTACACTATTTTAGGGAAACCTATCAACCCTACACACCCAAATGCACGGGAGTACCTTCTTAACCACATCTAAGCCTATGAGGTACTATGCAAGCACATACATGAGGAAACTCATGAAAAAAAGGTTAAACTGATCAATAAACTCAATATCGGTCGGGATGAACCACTAAAAATGAGAATCGACGAAACAGTGCACGCTCTCAATAAGAAACACACAAAAGTTAAACCCGAATACGTAATTAGAAAAATCCTTAAAGATAACAAAGTCACTATACTAACTAAAGATGGCAAATACCATAAAAAGTTGATAAAGGATCCATTTGAGGTGCACGCTCGTCATGAGTCAAATGCTAAAAGTAACCGACCTGAACAACAACAAAGGCTTGATACCAATCTAACAAGACCAGGCCCGAATAATCAACAGTTATAAAAGGATCGTCCACATCATTGAGACCCAATTTTATGAAGAAAATCTTCGTGTTATAAAAGCTAACATCGACATAGTTGAAGAAACTATCAATAGTAAGATATATTATAAGTATGCATTCAAAACCAAAATAGAAATCCTTGAACACAAATTTAAGAAACTACAGGACAACGTTAACATTTTGAAACCTACACGGGTCAAAAGAGGTCTTATTAATGGACTAGGTTCCTTGATCAAAGATATTACGGGAAACTTAGACCAACATGATCTAGAAGAGATTAGTTCCGAAATACATAGTCTCTACCAGAATCAAAATAACTTAAATAAACAAAATGACGCTCAAATTAAGATAAATAAGGGTATGAATGATAGATTTAAATATGTACATTAATATATAAGAGACAGCAATAGAAAAATTGAATTTGAACTAAATAGGGTCAGCAACACAACACATCCAGTCTGCAATAATTTTTGCAGTATGAATTGGGGCATTATCTTGTTGGTAAGTTCATTACAAAGGTTCGGAAAGCTCTTTAAATTTTGACTAAGCCTCTCCCAAAATAGCTTTATACGAAAGTGTATCATTTTTATGCTAAGGAAAACCAAATCATTTGCTTCGTAGTACGAAATGGCTCCCCAAGCAATTACGCCACCTTGTCTCCCATGGTTTATATTAAAAAAAATCCTCTTTCATTAGATCGTGAAAATAAAACTAATGTCCTTCAGGAACATCCATGTAATCCATGTCAAGTAATTTTTGGAAAAATCCAATCGGTTTGCATGCATGTGAAGTTAGATCTAACTAGGAAAGAACTAAGTTTAGGCCTGGTTTAGCACAACTTTCAAACGCGTGTATACGCGTTTGAAATTAGAACTAAATTATTCCTAAACCAACAAAAATTTAAATTGTGTAGATGTGTTGGAAAAATAGCAAACAATGACATTAGGCGAATTAACATTGCAGGTAACACTTAGCAATTTTATTTAGCATTTTCATACAAAAATGAATAACTCGAGAATTAACATATTTATCACTTAGTTCTGTATGATTTTATGAAAGGTTACGATTAGGACTTTCAAACATCCAAATTCAAACAATTCAAATCCCATTAGCTTTTTAAATGGTTCAGAAGTTTGAAAGTCCTAATGGTAACCTTTAAAAAAATCATACAGGACTAAGTGATAAACATATTAATTCTCGAGATATTCAATTTCTTAAGAAAATCCGAAATAAACGAATTCGAAAAATGTATTTTTTGTAAATAATAAATTCAATTGAAAAAATATTGAATTATTTCAATATTTCGCCTAAATGTCACTTTCATATAATTTTTACCAATACAAACACATTCAAAGAAGGCTTCTTTTGAAGCTTTCTTAAATTTATGATACTTAGTATTGTTAATCATCTGTAAGATCCGATAACAGTTTTTCTCCCACCAATCTTTTTTGTTATTTCACGATTATAAAGGAAGATCGTTCTTCCTTTAAAATTTCTATTCTTGCTCTTTCATTCGCCTTCTGAGATATTCAATTACTTTACTCAAATTTAATTAAAAATCAGAAATCAACACTAATTAGGATACAATTTTTGCTGTTCTTGCCACAAACACCAACTTTTCACCACTGGTCGTAATCAAGTGACGCATTGAAAATGCATGTTATTTGACCAAAAATTCTGATAACGGGTTTTCTGCTGGTATCATCTGTATTAGCGTTACTTCGATGTATAAAATAATATTCTCGTTTCATAAATATGGAAAATATTGACATTTGGATTTAATAGGTGGTCGTAATTAAGTGAAGCGGTGTGTAAGTTTTATTGTTACTTACAGCCGCGGAAACTTCGACTGTCATGACAAGTTTTGACTATCGTGATAGAATATATTTTCGGGGTTGATAGTAAAAACATGTCGATTTTTCGGGCTGAGAGCAAACAAGGTTAGATAGTTTATTATAGTTAGTTAGTTTATTTTTAATTGTTAATTTTTTTTACTGATATTATTAAACAATTTGTTTAATTTTTTTTCTTATGTTTCGTCTTTTGGTAATAAAGTACTCCAATGCTAGAATTAAAACGAACTGTTTTCTTGATAGTATATCTAAAGTGGTATAATATTGCCTTATGCAACTATCTGAATTTCGAGGATAGAAATTTAGTAAAATAAGCTGATGAGGTCATCTTATTTAGTTATTTGATAATAAATGGGCGAAATCTGTATTCAAAATGAAATGGAAATTCAATAAGATTTTAAATATGTGTTTAAATTTGAAATAATGTCTTTATTTATTTACTTTCAGTTGGTTTTAATTTAAATTACAAAATCCAAAATAATTTGGATGGTTTTAAATTCGATAGCTATTACTTCCGAATGTTTCACAAAACTGAATAGGGTAAATGATGGGGGCATCTATGATGGGGCATCTATGATGGGGGCATCTATGATGGGGTATCTATGATGGTGGTACATATGATGGGTATATCTATGATGGGGACAAATATGATGGGGGCATATATGATGGAGACATCTATGATATGTTTGCAATACTATTGGTAACCAATTTTTTTTGTTATGATAATTGGTTTATTAATTTTGTTTTGTATATTTTGTATAGGGTTTTCCAATAGGAATGATATGATTTTTAAGTGACGTTTCGGCCATTTGTAATATGTCATTATCTGTCATTTTTTGTTTCATTGTATTCAGTAATGTTTACAATTTACAACGTTTACAAATTGCAATTACAAACGATAACGATATTTTTAAGAAAATCATCTTCTCCGATGAGGCTCATTTTCATCTGAGTGGTGCTGTAAATTGGTGTGGTTTTTCCGAAATTGGAAGAAGTTGATCTTGACAACCTTTGGTTCCAACAAGACGGGGCTACGTGCCACACAGCAAGTGCTACAATTGAATTATTGCGAGGAAAGTTTGGATCATATCACTCTTATTGGAAAACCCTATATATTGTGTTGAAATATGATTATTTATACGGAGAATTGTCCGTTTGTAATTAACTATATTGTACGGTGTTTCTTGTAGTTGCAGAAACAAGTCGCTGCAAAACTGTAGTGCGCACACCTTGCTCATAACATTGTTACAAATGAAATTGGATACTTGTAGAAATATTAATTTTGTATTGTTACAAATACATTTTTATTATGGAAAATGCTAAACAACAATAATAATTTAAATTTGAATACTGTGAAAAAAAAACTTTTAAAATTAAATTCATAAATAAATAAATAAATAAAAGTTTTTAATTAAAATAAGTTTGATTTTATTACATCGTTTGGTTTTATTTTATTGCTCCAATTAACCCTAAAGTTATTCAATGAAATTAATTTAAATTAATTGTTATTATTATTGTTGTTCTTTTCCATATCCAAGAAAAAAATTTGGTATTTCATGTACGATAAAAATTCCCATAAATTCAATATTTATGTTGAATCAGCATAA
This sequence comes from Nephrotoma guestfalica, assembly GCA_963691935.1. NCBI lineage: Eukaryota > Metazoa > Arthropoda > Insecta > Diptera > Tipulidae > Nephrotoma > Nephrotoma guestfalica. The sequence goes on along the minus strand of OY829913.1, from coordinate 31,165,795 downwards.
TATTTTATTAAAAATTCAATATGGTCACCCAGATTCATAATATGTATATGTGTATACAACAAAATCATAACTTTTATATCCTAGAGTCATGCAAAATATAAAATGTATATATTTTTAGGAAGCTTACCTGATGGTTTCGTATATGTCCTATTGGACATGCTTCGCTACAAATCGATTTTGGTTCACCGCCCTCCCACTTCATTTTCGTTAAATTTAAATTCAACCTAGAAATATAAAATATATAAATAGAAAAGATGAATTAGAATAGATTTTTGTTCACATCGAATGCAGTCGAATAATAAAATAAATTTGTGCACTTTTCTAACAAGACACAAGACGATAGACGAACGTAATGCTAGATCCCCAGAAATGTTTCAACCTTTTAGAATTATGATGGATACAAAATTAGGATTACGATAAATCGGTTACATTGTACGTCTGCAGCAGAAAATGACTATCCATCTTTCATCAACTTCATCATAATACGGTAATACGGACTAGATGCAAAACTACAAAATTTTTATCATTTTTCTTCTTCAACATTTCTACATTTTAAATTTTAAATTAAAATTTATTACTTGTGTTGCTTATAACATATATTTTATGTATATGGATATAGTTTTTGCTTAAACCATTTTGATGTACATCAAGAAAAATAACATTTTATAAAATGTAGTTTATCGTTCTATGTAACGATATACTTATAAAACTAGGATGTGCTTGTCGTTTTGTGCACAGCTCGTCCTCATATCCAGCATTCTAATTCGGGCATGAAAATTATTGCATTTAGTGCATGGAAATGCTATGCTAGTGATAATATTACAAGAAATAGCATGCAAGATGAAAATGTCAAAGGTGATAATGGAAAATTACGTCTAATCATGTTACATACGAACATAATGTGGGTGTAAATATTTTAAAGAAAATTATTTGAAGAACCATTAAATAATAATCCCAATTCAACAATGTACAAATGGTTGAATCATAGGTTAACTAATATTTTTTGCATAGAGCGATAATTTAGCTCGAGTGAAGTTATGGTGAAAACCAAAGAAAAAACATCAGAGTTAACTGATGAGGCAGTTGGTGGAACCAATGACATGGTTAAGGCTATCGTTGGAAAAATCGATCAAAAATTTCCCAATAGAAATGATTCAAATGTTAGCAGTTCTAGAACACATCAAGCGAACTCCTCACGGACGGCGTAAGGCTAAATTTGAAGCTGCAGAATGAAAAATGTTTATTTGGTCGATTAACTACAAGGATGGTCTGGGAAAGACAAATTTACAGGAGCATGAGATCGAAATAGTTAATGGCATTAAACCAATTAAACAACGTCATTAACCGGATTCCCCCGCAATCAAAAAGGACATCAGTGACGAGGTAGACCGTATGTTCGCCTTAGATGTAAATGAGTTTAGTAAGAGATCTTGGAGTGCACCGGTGGCACTGGTTAAAAGGCCAACAGAAAGAAACGTTTGTGCCTAGACGCACGTAAACTATATGCGGTAATGATAATGGACGCGGATGACATTACCTATTATAGACGGATTGTTAGGACAACTTACTGAGACTAGAAGCAATCTGGCCGGAACTTGGAAAGAACTTCGTCGCAAAGCAATGCTGGCAGTGGTAAGTAATTCTTGTTTGTTTGTATTACCCAGCCACATATGTTTTAGTGTCAGTCACCTCGTTATATTCGAAAAATAGGTGTTTAACGTTTTCTACTTTCGATCCGCTTGAACATTGACTCTGTAGGTAGGCTTTAAACTTACCATGCCTAGAGATAGACAGATTGAGTCGGGCTTTTATATCAGGAATGAAGCCAAATGTATGCCTACCATTGGCTGATTCATTCAACCTTCTTTGCCATAAGTCACTCGCCATCTCTTCTATTTCAGTTTTGTTGCTATATTGACTATGTCTACTAGGAATAGATTCTTAGCGCTTTCACAGACTCTTAGAACGTGAGAAGTTACGCGCATTCGTTCATCTAGCTCAAATCCTGGATATCTCACAGACTTGACCATTTTCATGTTTCGACGGTTTAAAAATATTGTTGGAGGTCGGCAAGGGCCAAATTTGTCGTTTAGCTGCAGCATCACTGTTTTCTCTGCAGATAGTGACATTTAATTTATTCCACACCATTGATTCATTTTGTTAATTGCGATTTGACTCTGACGCTGAAGTTCACGTCTCTAGTTGCCATGCAGACTAGAGGACCTAGCCCTGAGGGTATTATTTTGTAATTTGTTTAGAAACAGAACCATACATATATCTGATTATTGCGGATTGGCTACTGAAATAGCTCCTAAAACATTCATAGTGTTTCTAGTAAGATTGTAGGCCGATAAGGTAGCAATGACACTAGGCTACGTAAGGTTATCAAATGCTCCGCTGATGTCTAAGAATATACCCATAACATATTTCGAGCTTTGGGTTTTGACGCTGTTGATTAGGCGGACTATTGCATCTTCAGTAGACATGATACGTCAGAAACCGAATTGTTTGTTCGAGAATAGTCTGCTCTCTTCAATTCACGGTGTAATCCCAATGGCTTGTAACCTTTCTACGAGTTTTCCCATAACCGGTAGTAACATGTCTCTAAGGTTTCAATGAAAGTGGATCTTTATCGCCAGGTTTCCCGATTACAACCATTTCACTCGTTTTCCAAACTTTAGGGAAGTAACCAAATTTTAAGCCGCTGTTTAATAATTTTACTATGCTAGGCCTTATGATGGGCCATGCCAGGCGGATTATTTCAGCGTTTAAGTTGTCAAGTCCTGGTGACTTGTTGCGCTTAAAGCAAGTAAGAGCACTGGTGACCTCCTCCCACGTAAATGGGAGGTCCTCAGCATCTGTGGATGTCCAAGTGCTGTTGGTGGCGATCTCGCGCATATCTGCTTGAGGCTCAGTTTCGTCTGGTGTTTCGTCTGGCAGAAATGAGTTAGTAAATCAAAGCGTGTGTCATGTCACGTATCAGTGATTACTCCATTTGTCTTCCTAATGGTATTCAAAACTTCAAGAGGTCTTGCTTTGCCGGCGGCAAATTTCTATACAAGACCCCAGGGGTCTCTATTACCATGTTCCGTGACGTACCGTTGGAAACTACTTTGCTTTGCTTTAAATACTTCATGGAAGTATTTATTTCTTGCCACTCTGAAGACAGTAAATTTCAACTCTTTTCCTCTTTGCTTCTTTTCCGTCTGGTATTCTCTTCTAAGCTTATGCATAGAACATCTAAGTTTTCTTAGATTAGAGTTCCACCAATTATTTAGTTTCTTAGCTTGTTTCTTCCTAGGAATTGATTTGTTGCAAACACTGGTTAACTCTGTTGAGATCAGCTCCACACGAGCTTCAATTTCATCTATTGAATTAACTTCTGGGAGAGCTTTTAGACTGTCGCAAGAGCCAACCAAGTGTCTAGCAAATAGACCTCAGTCAGCTTTCTTAATGGCAAATCTCGGAGTTTTGTTACTTGCAAGCGGATTATTCTGTGGCGCGTTTGATAATTAACGTAATGACTCTATGATGTCTAAATGTCCAACTTTCTTGATTCTTGACTTGACTCTCTTCATTGTTAAGTCAATGTTGGAGTTCCCATTAGCATGCTTCGCATGCTTTATGAAAAGGTCGCTTCTGGACACGAAGCCCTCTACTTTTCTTCCGTTTTCATCGGTTAAACGGTCATGCCACATTTTACTTCTAGTATTGAAGTCTGATCATTACCTCTTTGTGTTGATCCGATAAAGAGCTTAAGATCGTTTCGATTTTGCGCAGATGGTACTCGATCGGTTCACTGTATTGGGTATATATTGAAAATAGGTAGAATGAACCAACTTCCGATGATATTTCAACACATGTGCAGTGACTATCACAGAACTGACTTAGCTTCACCATGTTCATGCCAATACTATGAATACTAATTGCATTCTTGGGATACTCGGAGCATCCAGTTACTACTCTGGCTATAGCAGGCATGTCGCTGATTTGACTGTTGACAGAGTGTAGTACTTGAATACATAGTATATCTATGTCGTAAGTGGAGATGCGTTCACATATCTCTAATCCGACTATTTTAGCGCCCTGTATGTTGAGGTGGCCGATACGTAGGTTGCTGTTACAATGTCTTTGATTATGACTAATCATCATGTTCAGTTCTTAATTTCAGACGTTGCACAGCACTTTTGTATGGGTTACAAGTAACGCGACCTGCTTTGTGGTCATGTGATTTTTTCATTTCCTTGCAGCTTGCGCAACTGGCAGGTTTGTTTTTATTTGGACATCCCTTATTTCCATGGCTGTGTTGTGCACAGTGAGAGCAGGTCTCTGTGCGCGGCCTACAGTTCTTTGCAATATGACCATATCGCTGGTACCGAAAGCACCTAGTCGGAGTCACAAACTTTCTCACATGGCATCGTGAACAGTCCACGTGCAGTCTTCCATACATTAGCAACATGTTTTTGGTTTCTGGTTCTACTTCTACCACCCAGTGACTGGTCTTTTTATTTCTCGCACCAGTGCTATATAGAACATTAACATTTTTTCGATCCAGGCAGTTTTGATTTATTAAGCAGTTTGTGACCACGTCTTGCTCAGAGCTGACTTCAAAGAGTAATTACCTTAGTTAATAACTTGATTGGTACTGGTTTGGTGGCTACTAGACCCACGCCTTCCAACTCCACGTTTTCCGTGAACACCTTCAAATCTGAGGAAGAGTCAACTATAACCGCAACATCATTTGGGCCAGCGTTTGTTACATAGTGAATCTTAATGTTTGATTCACTTGAACATATATTGATTTTCTTGGTTATCTCGTTAGTCGACAGGCTGGAATCATTACAATATTTGGAATGGTACAATATAAAATAAAAATAAAGGGGTTAAACAGGGCTGTCCTATTTCACCACGTATTTTAAATTTTATTTTAAATGAAGGTTTGCTTGACGTATCAGATTTATATCCAGAATTAAGATTGGAACAACAAGATGAATTACAATTACCTCTAATTCTTACTATGCTGATGATATTATTCTTATTACCAGGACGCAGGACATTAGCACAGTTCAACCGATTCTTTAAGAGTTAATTAATTAATTCACTAAGTGTAGTTAGCTTAGAGATAAATCTGATGAAGTGTACTACACTCATTCGAGATTCCGATTCCTGCTTTGACCCTCCTCCTAATCTTGGAATAAACTTGCGTGTTGATATAATGCGTCATTTAGGTACATATTTGAGCTCAAATTTAGGTCGACCATAATATCTCCTATAATAACCTATGGACTAAAGACAGCAACTCTCTCGTTTGATAATCATCGTCGTTTAATCCTTATGTTTATAACCGCCTACCCCGGTAAGTTTTCGTTTTTATTGATCAAAATTTTATTGATTTAGGTGACTTGTCAGCTTGAAACCTGTAGTACCCTAACAATTATTTGTTTTCAATTAGACTTTGCCATTTTTTAAATTAATTTCGATTGGCCTAGTTTTATCATTTTTTATTAAATAAAATCTTCAAATCTTGTCAAAACCAACATATCCGGGTAAGTGTAACGTAACATGTAAAGATAAATTTAATAAAACAAAACTTTATTATTTATTTCAATCTTTATTTATAAAACAAATAAAACATTAAATAAAATTCAATTATAAATATACAATTAATTTGAATGCAGCAACGGAAACAACTTATTATATTCGATGAATGCTGTGCACTAACCGGTTTTTTACAATTTGCCCATTTTTTGCGTGTTCACCCATTCATATATAGCAGTTTCCTTTATGCCTAATTCGATCACTAGCATCTCGTCCTTCTGCGGTAGATATGTTTTCAACATTACTAAATTCAAATTCTAGTGTGTATCCCAGCATAGTTTCAATTCCATTTTTACTGGCAAAGTGACGTTTTATTTGAGCATTCTCGGAACGCCAGCGGATTTTTGGTATAACTAGCTGCTGACATAATTCTTGTAAAAATCATTTTACATGACAACTCTTCTATAATATTTTCCATATTGTCGACTTCTTCTTAGTTCGGTTGTAATCTAAAATCATGGATGGTTTATTGGTAGTTCTCTGGGTTTTCTTATCGTAGTGTATAGTCGCCAAAAGAACCACAGCTTTGTTTTTTTAATGTACGAACACATTGTGACGAGATCACTAAACCCACAAACGGAGAATTCGACAGATCGAGGTTTGCAATGATGAATTCTGCTGATATGAAATTTCGGTTTTTGTGTACCGTACCTATTATTGTCAATTTATAATCGGCATCAAACTAGTAGCTAGGTTGCAGCTTGTAAATAAATTATCACAAATAATATTTTGGGTCACAGCTTCCCTGAAAAAGATTGAAACATAAATCTTTCACTACTCGCTCTCCTTGGTTGGTTTCTCATTGTAGATTTCGACACATCTCTAAATATGTTTAGCCATTTATTAAGTATGATGTTTTCGAATCACAAACCCACCATACTTTGTTTCCATATCTCGCAGGCTTCGATGGGATATACTGTGTGAAACGTGTATCACCTCAATATGGTAATAGCAGAAATAAAACATTCCTTTAGATTTTGGTTGAACATGTCATGTCTGAAATGACTGCTGCTTTGTCGGTTACTAAACCCTGCACACGTGTGTTTCCATTATCAAATCTAATAAAACGGCTTATCGTATAAAATCGTTGAATAGCCATGGATGGTAGCACGATAAAGAGGATGAGAACGGAAATTCTATAAATCTTGCGTATGCTCGTTATTTGATTAGCTCACACCAGGAATTGGGTCCTAAGTACGAATTTTTCTGGATTTTCATTGTTCCATACGTGGTGCCTGTACATGTATTTTAGTATAGATTCTAAATAGTGAACTAATTGGAATGCAAAATATTCTGTCTATTGTGTATATCTGCAAGAATTCTATATTGTTATGGACGGTAAACTAGATCATAATAAGAGGGTAATACTTAACATGAATGGTTAAGTTATGTTCTAACATAAAATGGAAATGTTGAAACTGAATTATATGGACTTACCCGAGTATGTCGGTTGTAAAGAGCAAGGATAAAATGTGGTTGTAAACACAAGGATTAAGAAAATATGAGTTCTACATTTTCAAAAGGATAACTGAGTTTAGTACCAATAATCCCACAGCTCGGAAGAATTGTATTAAAGGGCAAAACTATAACCAAAAAAATCAAGGCACAACGAATAAATTATTGAGGACATATTCATCGAAGGGGTCTCACTCATATTCTGAAAGCTGCAATGGCCTATAATACAGGTCCAAAAAAATAGGACAGCCTTGTTACACATGGAATGAATCTTTAACAAGATTTAAGTTATTATGGGAAGCTCTTTTACCAAATCGTTCCGAACTGCGAAAAACTGTTAATGAATTATACTCAAATGACGAGACTGATTCCAGTGAATTACTGGAAGAAGACGATCCAGAAGTAAACATCCAGTTATAACTTAAACCACCTTAATCAATCATATTTCTTCTATAAATTCAAAATTGAGGATTAGGCCTAACATACTTGGAGTAACCTCTAAAATAAAAACGCATTGAAGCCTACCTCTTGAGTAATGGTGGAAACGGCTTAAATTCTGTACCACAAGGTTTGTGTATCTGGTACATTTGTACTTAAAATACTTTCTAATTGAAAAACATAAATAAACTCAAGTATAAGTTTAGTAAGACGTTTTGAGTGTATAAAAAAAGTTACTCCAGTAAACTTTAGTGTCCAACAATTTTTTTTCATCACGTGTACAAAAAGCGACAAATACTATTTGAGTGCTTTCAATTAATAATAGCCACCGGTAATGAAACCGAAATACTTGTTGAATTACAATATAGCAAAGCAGTCGTAAAGTGTGTCAGACATTAAAAAATCAGACACCACCGCATATTGTTTTCGATTACGAAATGTTACGCCACATTCGAGAAAAATGTTATCGCTATGAAAATATAAAACAACACATTGCATTAGGATAAATCTGTGGATCTATTTATATATGTTTGTCCTCGCATTTTGTATCAACAACCGAGAATCGAAAATAATATTATTATGTATCCATATATACGTTGATAGTATTATATTCTAATTTTTTGTATATGGTCCTGTATGTTTATACGTTTGGAATGGCAACAATAACAACAACAGCACATATCTACTATGTAGACATAAAAATAAAATAAATAAACAATAAAATTATAATAAAAACGGAAAAAGCTCTCAGAACACCCAAAAATTATAGATTTTTTTTAACAAATACGATATAAATACTCGTATATAGGGAGGATGCGAACAGTATTGGCGCCACAAAAATACTGGGGGTATTGGTTTCGAGATATTTTAGAATATAAAAAAACAAAACTTTTTGGTGTCTTATTTAGGGGATGTTGTTAGCCTTTTTATGTTTCGATCTGACAACTTTAATTTTATGTTAAAGTGATTTTGATCATTATCTGTGTACAAAAAACTTTTTCTAATTTGATTTGATTTCCCAAAAATTATAAAAAGTCATTTTATTTATATAATTCAACGCCCCTATATAAATATATTCATCTTGAGCTCGTTTGAATTGAAAAAAAATAAATAAAAATTTGAATTCACAGTCAATTAAATTCGTATACGATATACCAGAGATATATATCTGCGGATAAATTAAAAACCGCTACACAATATAACTTAGACAAGATAATTATGTAATTTCATTTCCATCTCTCGTTCGAAATTAATAACATGACAGATTCGGATATATACAACGATACTATTCGTTTACATCCTTTATATCCAGTCGGCTCGCAAAGCACACAAAAGATCCACAAAAAAAAAATCTAAGGAAGGATAACCACATTATACATGGAAAATAGAATCGTATTAGAGCATAAAATGTGAAGAAAAGCATTAACATGATTACAAAACAACCACCCTCGCATCCGGTTAGACGAAAACAACAAATATTTGATCTACTAAACACATCAAAACCACTCTAATTCAATTAACAATGAATATTTAATAGAATTTGAGCCACAGCATCGTAAACTTTATTTTATTAATTTTGGCCGTTCATCGCATTTTTTATTAATTTATTAGTTTTTAAAAACTAATATTTTTTTTTGTGCTACATACAAAGTTTTTGGTATCCAAAATTAAATAATAAAAATTCGTTCGACTCCCAGCACATTCAACAGTATTTTATATTTTACGACGACGGCACAGAAAACTTTTAGATGTTCATATTTTGTTTGCGCTTTACCACCGCGTTGTAAGTTCTCATCTTTTTGCGTTCATACCCATTAAGACGAAAATTTTAATTTATTATGTCATTTTAAAATGTGTAATCATAATAATACACAAAATTATGGTGAACAAAAAAAAAACAAAATTGGAAATTTAAGTTTGGAGATTTTTTGTGTGACCCCCCGAACAACAAAAAAGTTACGTGTTATGTAAATATTTTAAAGTTGGTTTTTTCGAAGATAGCTACGTATAGTAGGAAACCACAAAATTGTATTTAATGTAAAATTAATGTTATGTACTGGTACCAAGTATGGACCGTAATGAGAAAAAAATATTTTAAAATAATGTGAGAGGTTTTATTGCACACGATAAGACAAAACACGATTGAATAATGATATTTTAAGGGAGCAAGTTATTATAAAGGAGCGACAAATCGTCTGGGAATTCAGATAAATTTTTGCCAGTTTGGGTATAGTTCACACAATTAACTTTTGGAGAGAATTATATTCGTTTTTAATCGTATTCAAGAATTTTGTGTTCGATCGATATTTTCTTGAACCGATTTAAAATATAAAATGAAACGGAAACATTTTATTTCTGCAAGATATAACAAAAAATGGTAAATTCTATGGATTTTTTTTAGTTTCTGACTGCATAGCTGTATACACTTTAATATCGATTTTATTGCATATCTAGATAATGTTGGATATAACAAGATAGACAGTGTGTTATCATCGTTAAGTGCTTTTGGTTTCATGGGAAATTTTCATTTATATCGCTCCGTAATAAACAAGCTAAGTACGATTTCATTTTGTTATGTATCGTAAAATCGTTAAAGTGTACTATGTGGAACACATTCGTGGAGTGGACGACTTCGTTGAGGATATATTGGGCCATTAAAATCATCAATAAGTAAATATAATATTTGGGCTACCTACATTTAGTCTACATACGAATTAATAATTTAAATGAGTCCGTGAAGTTTCTAACAAAAAATTGGTTTCAATTGGAAAACATGGCGGACACCTGATTCTTATTGGAGCCCGTGAAGTTTCTAACAAAAAATAACACATATACGTATACGGTTCTAATTGGAAAACATGGCGGAAACATAATTCTTATTGGATTCAAATAGATTCCAATAGCCGCCATATATAATTGTTTTAGTGTTGGTGGTTTGCACTGTTTTTTTATCCCTGCTGTCTGTTCTAGGGTCAAGGCTCTCTCAACTCTTTCGCGGTGTGCTTATTTACGTCCTTACTTTTACGCCTGTATTGACCAATTCGACTAATTCGATTACCATCTGCACATTGCAGCATGCATGGAAGATGGGTCGGCCCATGAGTTTGCACTCCGACAGGGGGTCATAGATGTGTTCATTTTCAGCATAAATCGTAATTTGTTGGTGAAAATTCCCTTTCCATCCTGCCTCTATCGGGATTCGAACCCGGTATCTCCCGATCCAAACGCCAAAGCTTTAACCACTATGCCATTTTGTCGATAATTTGCACTGTTAATATTTTATAAATGCAAATTAGTGAAACTTTTATTAAAAATTATTATTATATTAGATAAATTCATAATTTACATAATAAAATATAAAAAGGATAATAAATACAAAAGAAATTAAAGAAATATTTAAATAACTTAAAAAAAACTTAACAAATAAATAAAATTAAAGCTTTAACAAAAAAAATAACAAATATGTTAATTGAAAATTTCCACTCAAAATATTGAGTATTTTATAGAACTCGGCCAATAAGAAGCCACCACTATATAGAGGAAATTGGCCTATCTATAAAGAAGATTTTCCTATGTAATTGTAACCTGCCCTAATCTCTGGAAGAGGTTTGTTATTGGCCCAGATTTATAAAATACTCAAAATTTACGGTGGAAAATTGCTATTAACAAGAATCAATTTTTCCCGCTAGAAAAACCTTATACCGAAAAATGTTCGAAAAAGGTATCCGTCGAGTTGAAAATGTGCCTCATCCGAAAAAATGATTTTCTCCGAAAAATCCGCATTAATGATGATGATCCAACACTAAATCAGCAAATTCACAGCGCAGCGTATGGTCCCTTGGCTTGATTTGTTTCACCAATTGAACCTTGTACGCGTGCAAATGCAGACTTTTACCAAAATTCGTTGCATAGTGGTTCTGGAAATGTTTAATTCTTGTCCACGATGTCGAATGGAAGTTCCTGGATTATCGGCCACAGATTTGGCTATATTTTGGCGACAAGGACGACGACGAACAATGATCTTCTAATCCATCAGCGTAAATTTTGTCTCACATTTTGAAAACTTGACGTAATTGGCTGTTTTCGCATTTTTGTAATGTGTTTTTACAATAGTTAAACGTTGTTGGTTTGAATACTTCTCCATATTCTTAAATCGCGTGGTCTGTACGTGACAACTGTCAAAAAAATTCACCGTACAACTCGTATTAACAAAAAGGCGGCAAATTTAAATCCGGCGCTCTTGCTGAGACACCCTTTAGTTCGTAGCATGTTTTGGCCATAACATAAGTTCTATTAATACTCTTTGTTGGAAATACTCTTTGAATTGTTCATCTATTGGTTGGCCAATATGTTGGTCTGCCACCAGAAACATGATCTAGTTTTCCTTCCTGTATACAAGCCCACAGCTGCTTGCCTTTTGGTGATGTTAATCGAGAGCTCCATTGGCTGTGTTTTGAGTTAAAATCTCCTCCTGCAAGGCATTTATTTATTTTTATTGGTTTTAAAATAATTTGCAAAAAGTTGCTTTTTAATTGAATATTTCGTTGGACAGTGAGCTGTAGATATGGTGCATGTACCGGACCGTTCTTCTAAGCAGATGCTAGTTGCCTGTATATGTTCCTCGGGATATTTTTCCAGTTCATAGTGTCTTATTCTATCTCTAATAATAATAATCGCTGATCCCCCACGAGGTTTCCCGTTAGGGTGTTGGGTATCGTAAGTTATATAACCATTAAATTTTATAGAGCTCATTTGTGTAAAATGTGTCTCATAAACCATGTGTCTCAGAGACCATACGTCTCAGACACCATGTCAATGTTGTGTTGTGGCATTCCATAAGGCTAATTTAAGTTCAATCATCTTATATTTTGATTGTTCGTTAACAGTTGCATCAGGATAGTCATGTTTTGCAGCATGAGTCCCATATTTGTTTCCATAATTTGCATAAATTTGTTCATTGTTTCGTTGAGAGTGCTTATTATTTTGTAGATTCCCTGATCATCATTCTGAGGTGTATTTGCTTTATTTTGCACGTTACCCGCAGCCACCTCTGTGTCTGATGTTTCTGTGTTAATGGTTGCAGAAATAATTTTCTCATTGTTTGAGCGTTTATGTATTTGATTGATAGCTCATTGCACAATTCGTTGCCTTGGTGTCATTTTTCTTTAACTCCTTATATACAATGCATCCTCTGTAATTAGCGGTATGGTTTTCCCCACAATTGCTGCACTCCTTTACTTCAGATTTGATTTTGTCTAAATCACACTCGCTAGTTTTGTGCATGTTGCCGCATATCACGCAAATAGCTGGCAGTTTGCAATAGTTTCGAGAATGCCCAAATTCTTGGCAATTGGTGCATTGTAAGAGTGTGGCTCTTCCACTACCACCCTTCAATATAACAGATACATCATATTGTAGATTTCGTATGTCCCTCTGGTTTTTGCTGCAACAGGTTCCAGCTCAACTTTGAACATTGGTTGAGGGATTTTCTCAACCAGAGTTGATAACGCTTCTTCATTTGAATCTCTTGGCAGTGAGTTCCTCACGTATCTCTTGTGGCGATACAGATCACTCGAATCCTTTTACTACTACTGATAGTCCTCCCAAGCTTTTCAATCTGTACGTGTAAAAGTATTTACTAGCATCTTCTAAGATGGCAACAATTTTGCGGTATGCTTTGATGCTCAAGGCTTGAATTCTGGTTTCACGGATATTGCATTGCCTAATTGGAACAATGAAAAACACTCCACCAGTTTCTTTTTTAAGATCAACTACTTTGTGACGGCACTTCTCGAAGACATATTGATGGTGGTCGCTCTTTTGGTGTTCTCGCCTCTTCTCGAGTTTCCACCTCGTTATTACTTTTATTTCCTCACAGAGGTTGTAAACGGTTATCAGTTGTTATCCTTGCTCCTAGTTTTAGAGTTTTTGTTGCAGTTTGCACTGGAGACTTGGGATTACGATTACGTTGGATGTTACGGTTATGTAACGTTCCATACCTGTTGGCATTAACTAATGCAAAACAATACCCGTTTCCTTGACATTACTTTTATCCATTATAGCGATGTCGCTTGGTACAATATTGTTACCTACCACAATATTTGATGTTGTATCATTGCATTTTTATTTAGAAGTAGCACGGTTTATTGCACTTAATTTGTGAATTGCGATCGTTGTTATTTTATTTTGCTAGGAGAAAAAAACCCATTGTCACATTCCGCACATTCTGCACTTGATGCAATTAAGTAGTGGTTTTTTAATTTACGCTTTTAAACTTGATAGGTTTTACCTTATATTCGAAGATTAATGGATTTTGCTTTATTAGGTAGACAAATTTTAAATTTCTAAAAGTTTTCAGCTAAATATGTGGCTTACCTGTAATTATTATTGAGAAAAATTTTACAAATCAGAACTTAGTTTGGAATAGTTAGTTACAGAAGCAGTGGCAACATATTAAATATTAAAGACAATTATGTAGTTAAGGTACGTAACCGAGTCGAGTTTGTTACAATCAACAATCCTAAGCTATCCTTCGGTTTTCTTATACGTAAAACTGGTGTACGGTGGGACCGACGTATTCCGGGTTAACCAGGTTCATCTTTGACCGTAACTACAAACAATCAATCAAATTCGAGGTCAAGAAAAGTTCGATCTTGACCGCAACATAAACATCCTTCGCTTTTTAAATGTCAATTAAGGAGGAAGGATCTAAAATATCTCGCATTAATTAGAAAGTTGGTGGTTGAAAATCTTTAAATTTATTTAAATCTTTCAATTGTTTGTTTTCTATATAAATGTTAAACTTTTCAACAGCATCGGAAAACTTAACAAGGTCCATTGAAGCTGCTACCGATACATAGATTTCCCCCAAATTTCGCAAGGATCCCAATTAATGAAAAAGTTCGAGTATGAAATTACTTACAAATCGTTAATCCGCCTAAATGTAGAAATGCCGAGTTTTGGTGAAACTTTTTTTTATTAAAACTTGGCATTTCCGGTAAAATTTAAAAATGGTCAAAAATTATTTTGTTTGAAATTTAATTTAAAATGTTTTGTTTTTATAACCGTTTTTTCGTAAATGCTTTATACTTTAAAAATATTTGCGAAAACGCTTATGAAAGTTGGCAGTTCCGGTGAACCGATCTCGGCCAAAAATCCCAATTTATAGAAAAGCTTAAGTAGGGAGTTTCATTCCGATCAATCAATCTATATAGGGCTATATAGGGACGGAATATGTGCTAAAAACCCAGTTATTTTTTCAATAGTTGACATTTCCACTTAAATTTTAGAAAGCTTTTAGTTTATAGTAGTTTTTCTTAAACATGATATACTCATGATAAACATGATATACATATACTTACTTTTTAAAATATTTATGAAAAAGTTAAACTCTCATCTGGAAGCTGTCACTTACGGTTATCCGATTACAGCCAAACATCACTGAAACATTCAAATTTATGGTAAAAGCTTAAGTATGAAGATTCATACCGATCCTCCAATCCATCCAGACGTAAAGAGGTGAATTTTTTTTAAAATCAGTTGTTTGTCAAAATGGTCATTTCCGCTTATATTTTGGGAATCTGGTCTCGGCCGATATTATTGCAAAATTTATTTATAAATATTTCTAGTAAATGTTATAATTTTTGAAAATATTTGCAAGAAACGAAACATTTCTTATGGAGGCTGCCACTTCCGGTGGGCCGTGCAACGCACACGTTTGCGTTATAAGCGTTTGTAAGCTCTGACCATATTAATTTTGTACAATCAAACTCGTTATATTGTGTCGTACGATTTTTTTTTTTGCTTTGTTAAGAAAGCGAAAAAGTTGGTAGAAAGTTCTGGATTTTTGAAAGTGGTTGATCGAGGATCAACAATAATTAATGAAAAAAGTTAATGATTAAAAATTGGGTTGAAATGCAGATATTGTGGCAAAATTATCTAAATGTGATTTTCTATAATATACACCCAATTCGGTTTTTACACGATCTTTTTTATCTTGAATGAAAACATATTCGCAGTTTTTAAGAGCACCAGGCAAATAAATTTAAGAATCTTTTAAAATTCCAAGTGCCGGTAGGTTTATTTTAATTTTTAATAGTTGTTTTTTTAATTAGTAACATGAATAGATACACTTCTGACCAATTTAGCAATTTCTGCATACCTCTTAGTGAATTTTTGAGTTGCTTGTAAACCCATTTCAAGAAACTGTTGCGTTCCAGGTGATACAAAGTAACTGTGAATTTTATTGCTTCAGCAAAATAATCGTATGTGAAAGCTTTTATCTTAGCTTTAAGAAATTGTACTGCGTTAACTGGTATTGCCTTCGGCCTTCTATTAAACCGATCTAATTTGAGAAGATGGGAGTGGTCTTAAAAGTCCATGAAAGTTCAAATTTTGCAATAGACGGATTAATAAACCTATGTCAATTAAGGTTTTGGGCCATTCAAATACGATTTTCCCAGTAAACGCACGATTAAGATTGCACTCGTATGAGATAAGCTACGAATGTTATGGAATACACAGTTCCTTATTCCCTTGAGTTTATATTCCATAAAACATTTTAGTTTTCCTAGTTGAAAACTGGTTTAATACGTGATTCGTGGCTTACCGAACTGTTTTTGAAAGCGCATCCGCGCTGAATTGTTTCTGTCTTATCCATTCCAAGTCATAAAAGATCATCGATGCCACATAACTTGATTTACCGGTTACGTGCTTGAAATCGCATTGAATTGTTGTTGCTTTATTTTGTATTGACTTTAGGAACGTAAGGAACTGGTTATCTGTTAATATTAATATAAAACAATTGGGAAATTAAAATAAAGTAATCGAGCCAAGTTAAGCAAGATAAAGGACAGTAATCATGAAAAATGTTGACCTCGAAAAGTTTTTGGTGTGGACTGGTATCGTTGCAAAATTAATTTGGAATTTTTTCAAATGTTTGTCAAAATCGATAGAGCCAGAAATCAGCCAAAATCACTAGGGTCTCCCAATTATGCAACAAATACGATTTGATGACAGCCGTACCCGAAATTTTCGTGCACATAATCAGATAAAACTGCATACGTATTAGAGTTTTTTGGACGAAATTACAAAAATTTAAACCTGCGAGGTATGAGATACGGTATGGTGAGCATGCGTTGCAAAAATGTAGGGTTAGGATATATATGCAGACCGGGTTGTATACCAAGGGCAAATGTATTCGAATTAAGAAAGGACAATAGTGGCTGATAACTTTTTTATCACCATACAAGAAAGCATAGCCATTGGTCTAGGTTTTGTATAAGCTCGCTGCAAATCAACAAAACATGTATTTCACCTGAAATGAGAAACATATACATTCATCAATATTTCGTTCCAAAGAAGAACAAAGAAGTAATTATTTTATCAACATATCAATCGCTTCAAAAGGCAGAAGCAATTATTTCTTACTACAATAAAATCAAAAGTGGTGTCGATTCAGAAAATCAAATGCTAAGCCACATTACCACAAAAAGATGCGCTTTGGCCATCTTTTATAATATAATTGACGTTATAGGCTTGGGAAGTTATAACGTCTGCAAAAAAGATAACCGTAACATGTTTATGTTACAATAGAGGCATTTTTGGTAGCCCTTTACCGGTAAGAATAGTTTCGGTTCTACTGTGTAAAATGTTTAACTCGATTTTGACTGCAATGTGTTTATAATTGTGTCAAATATACAAAAACGATAAATTTTGGAAGAAATGGTTTTTACTTTATTCAAGTTGGGGTTGTCA
Organism: Nephrotoma guestfalica; assembly: GCA_963691935.1. Classification (NCBI taxonomy): domain Eukaryota; kingdom Metazoa; phylum Arthropoda; class Insecta; order Diptera; family Tipulidae; genus Nephrotoma; species Nephrotoma guestfalica. Next base: position 31,148,548 of record OY829913.1, on the reverse strand, counting down.
ATATTTGAATTATTTGTTCTTGTGTACATCAAACTATTTTAAAATTGGAATTAAAAAACGAAAGTTATCTTTTCATAATTCGAAATTCGCGAATTTCATGCCAAATTTATCCCGAATTTTTTGACCGAACTATATTTTCTCCATATTTTGGAGTAAGATAAACCAGTAAACAAGTATGTTCTCTGCCTTGCCGGGGTGGCTCAATGACTCCAAATTATTTTCACTTCTTATTCTCACCTCTTCTAACAGAGCTTTATAAGCGGTCCAAGAATCAAATAGGTTTCCTAAGGAGTCATTACTTAACCGATTTCTGAAATCAAAATATCGAGCTATCTATCTGCTATTTCAAAATGTAACTATTAAGTTATGGATATCAGAATATTTCACACCCAATAAAATTTCCACAAACCCCTAAAACATGTTTCCAAATCAACACGAACATATTCCGATTACGATCATTAATAAAAATGCAAATATTTTTTATAAAAAACCACTTCTGGGAATTTAGTATACGACAGTGTTAAAAATAAAATTATTTGTGGTAAGGTGCACAAAAATTTATGTACATACACAGCCACAATTTCCAAATCGTATTAAGTTATCCAATGAAAATTTTATTATCACTAAAGCACAGACGTTATTTTTATACCAAAATAAATGAATGCCGCAAAACCTTTATTTATATTATACAAATTTATATTTAACGAACGTATATTTTAGTTACATGCAGGAAGTACACACACACCCCGTTTTGGTGATTTATAAAAGAAAAAGCACAAAATAAAAGAAAATTGGTCTTGTGTCATGTCGCTAGAATTACGCGCGCACACATAATTTTATATATCCATATAAATAATGAAATTTTTCAACTTACTGTTTCTTCCACGACCCAACTGGTACATAATCATATTTTTTATCATTATGTTGATACTGATAAATGTTGTAATACCCGTATGCATCACCGTCCTTGTTGAATTTTATTTCGGTATGTTGTAAACCAAAAAATGATACATTATGTATGTACTTAAGTAATTCGGGGCCAAGGGGCGCGGGCTGTATAGCATCGCACGAGTCAAATGTTAAACTACCACATTTATCTTTAATTATTCTATCAACAGCATGTGCCATGGCATAAACAGCATCCACTGGAAGTAAATTCAGTTAGAAAAGAAAACAAAAAAAATTAATTTAATTTTTTTAAGATTTTTATTTTGGTTAATATAGACTCGAGCTAGGACCATTCCAAATTTTCATGTTTGTTGATTTTTTTTTATTTTGCTTTGGTTCAATCCCTTAGGATAGATAAGAGAACGTATACGAGTACATAGAATTTATTTTATTTTTAAGGTTTTTGTTATTGTCATTTAAGAAGACTTTGGTACATCCAAGAATGAAAATAATTTATTTTTCTCGTTTTCCGGTATACCCGAACGATAAATACAACAAGTATACGAGTATGGTATATGGATGTGCGTGTATATGACTTTATTTTGGCTAATAAATTTAAAATAAATAAATAAATTTTTATTTTTATTATTATTTTATTACTAACTGAGATTTTATGTGTGCCTGTGTACGGATATATACGGAAGAATATTCAAGGATTTAAGATAATAAATTTTTGCGGGGAGTAAAATTATTGTGCGATATATACTTGCCGAATCGTGCTTAACAAAAAGGAATGTCTGGCAATTATTTGCCGTACTAATAAATGACGTGTAATATAATATTTTATTAGCCCAATAAAAGTTAGGTTGTTAGGCACGTGATGAAACTCACCAACAAATGGCACTAATCCTTCCTGCTCATACGACTCGAAAACTTCTTTGCCCGAACATCGGTGTCCAGCGTTCGCGTCGAATCGGCATTTATGGTGTTGCTCCCAAAACTCTTTAAACCATATATTCCGGCAGTTGACTAAAAAATTTTCTTTTCCATCGTCTGATTTGATTTTAATATTTGTACCTTCCCAACATTCCGATTTCGACCGTTTCGGTCGCAGCGATCGAAAATATTTATCGAAACCTGTAAAATAAAATGATAATTATTAATTATGTCTCCTGCTGAGTGTATGAATGTTAATTTTGTGCTAAAAATATAACAGTAAAGCATTTTATTCTAAATAAATCTTGTTTAAATATGAACATTTTCTAAGTGTTGCATCGCCGATTTAACTATATCCAGATCATCGTTTTGAGATAATTGTCAAAATTTTAACATCCAGATCATTATATCGATGGATTTAAAATAGAGAATCTATTACCCCACATCATGATTTTTAATATCGACCAAGCTCCGCTCTTCTCACAATTTAGGTTATTGGAAGAATTCCCCTAAAGAAACACTGAACAATTCAAAATTCTTCTTTGATTTCATCTAACTCTCTTTTCCATAAATTATTGCTATACCACCATTTGTCACACAGATTTACCTAAAACATTCAAAATATATTTTCTGCATCCACGAAGTCATTTATGGCATCAATTAATCGACCCCTTTTGCAAGCAAATACTTTCATTCCCTTCATTTTGCTGAAGTGAAGAAATGCATTGAAAAATAACTTTATTCCCACAATATGGAAAATAACCCTACACCAATTCCGATCATTTCTTTGAGTGTCACTTTGAATTTATAGAATAGAGCGGGTTATGACCAAAGCACGAACTAGTGTAAAACGAGCTATCAAATCTAAACAGCCGTGATCATCAAACGATCTTACCATCTAACGAACTAGAGTTCTTAAGCGCCGACAGTTCTATCAAAGGGAAACAAACCGTTTGTTGCGTGGGTAAAAAGAACGACGCTTGTGTTGTGCCGTCATAAATTCATTAAAAGCATTAATTTATGAAGCCAAAACAACGAGTCAATCATTACGGAACATGGCAATGCAGAACCGTGGGACTTCATGTACCATTTCAGCACTAGAAAACTAAAAAAACATGGATGTACTTGTAACATTGGACACTGATCCGTTATTGATTGCACTTTGCGATTGTTGTTTAACGAGGTGAGTTCAAATATAAGGGTGCCAGTAGAGAACATCAAGCAACTGAAGCATCAGATCACAACTCAAACAGACATAACAAATAAATATGTCAATATACAAAAACAAACAGTAAGTTAACTCTGAATTTCTATTACAGAGAAGGGTCGAGTTACATTTTAACCCTTCCACACTCATCACATTTTTGATAAGTTAGGGAAAGCCTTTGTCTTCACCACGGCGGCATATGCATATTTGCTTGCGTCACTGAACCCAATTAGGCTCACGTCGGTGAATCTTCATGAAAATCTTCTTTAGGATTTTAAAGTTCGTAAAGTTCGCTCGGTATGAGTGGCTCGATTTGGTAGTTCGATTTTAAATTTGAATGCGTCTTCACAAAGATGCCCGCTAAAGATCTAATCTTTTGTGACTCGGCATGCTCTTTCCTGTCCATGATATCCGCACTTGCACCTTGAATAAATTCTTTAATCTCGTCGTCATTTGTCATTAATTTGCGCCGCTTAAGCCCATGGTCGTCTAATGTCGTTGTAATTTGCGTCATCAAAGTTTAAACTTGTGCCGGTGAATTAGTCCTCGTCATCAGATTGCCCTAATACATTTCTTGTTGTATGGCATGTGCTGCTTCCAGCTGCTTTACTTGTAGCTTGATAGTAATTATTTGATAATACAATGGGGTGCAAAAAATGCTGCTGATGCCGAGCCGTGCGGATTAATGTTTTTAATTGGTGTACTTGGTTCTTCAGTTGTGCGGTGGTTCCACGGTAGGTCCAACTAATAAAATATCGTTCAATAATATTCCAGTTGACGATTTTGTGTTCGCGTCGAAGACAACTCGGAGCTATAGTATAGTGTGGAACATAGTACCGATTTGCTTTGCCATGTCCTTCTACTCGTTCCATGTGTCTTAGCTCTTCGTACTCAGTCATAAATACTCGATATAGCTTCCCAAAGTTTTGTTCATGCTCGAACCTTCTCTCCATTGATTTCCAAACGATTAAGTGCGGCGTTGTACAAAGTTCCAATCATTGTGCCTCGCTACTTCAATGGCAATTTGACAAGAAATGTATTGTCTAGGTCTTGTCTGGTAGTTGATTGAAATAGCTCTTCACATTTCAGCTCTTCTGGAGATTTTTTTGTATTTTTCGGCAACTCTTCTACCTCTTAGAATCTATTTTGCTCAGATTGTAGGGCTTTGGAGAAGATGTCCACACCTAATAGAATGTCAAAGCAACCACGCTAGTGCTAACCCGATAAGGATTGAACATCCTGCTCTGACAGCTTAAATTCATTATGCACACCGGACACCTTAGGAACACTGAAAGATTGCGTTGTTAATGTTGTTGAATTGTTTTGCGCCGTCTAGTTCAGTAGATTCTCGTGTTGTGCCAATATCAATTTCGTCAAGTCCTTTCACCATAACCCTTGCGTTGGATGGTCGATACGTCTGATATTGACCACTGCCTTCATAGATTTTAACTATCGCACTGTGTTGTGTGTTTGTAGGTTCGGTTCAACTATGATTTCCTTTCTTTCTTCTGTTGTGAAAACGCTGGCCTCATGTACCGTTAGATTCGGTTGCCGCTCATTTTCGATTCTGTTTTCATTCACTGTATGCATGGATGTATGATTTTGGCATGGTAACGTTGATACCGTGCCCTCGATCTGCAATCTCGTACTCGATGGTTACCATTTACACAATCAAAATACCTATTACCGTTTTGTATAGCTTCTGCCTGTGTTGTTTCCATGTATAACACTACAATCGAAGATTCTATTTACATATTGGTTACATATTGGACACATTATTCCTGGCAATGTTACTACTGCAAATGTTCGTGTAATCACCCTCGAATAGCCTTTTATTGATTCCATCATGTCTACTCTTCGTCCATGGAATGCAAGTAGATGTTAACCAGGGATCTCTACGTTCTGCCTCAGGACCTAGTGCCTTTAACCCTCTGACCGATCCTTCTAATACAACCGCAAGCTTTCTTATGCTAGACGTATTTGGCTGCGCAATGCTTTGCTGTTCCGTGTACGGTTTGATAAAGGCGTTAACCGTATGTCGTTTTCGATCATACCTTTGAATCAATTTATGTAAGCCTCATTATAACTAGCATCCGCTAATGACAGATGCCGGAAGATGCTGGCTCTTCTTTTAGAAGCCCCTTTAAGTACTGGGACCGTCGTGTTCCTGTTAAGTTCTCTCGTTCGTGAATAGTGGACGTATAAATGTCAAGGAAGCATTCAGCCTGGCGACAATCAGATAGTAATTCGAAGAGATCTGACTCTGATTGACTATCCAAGCGAAACATTTTTCATTTGATCGCTTGAAATTCGCAGAGCAATTTCATTGCCCTTTCCAGTTTCACTGTAACATCGTCTAAGCTAACATAACCTGTATTTTCCTTTACGAATGTTAGCAGTTTGGTCATGAATCCCTGTATTATTGCTCTCACTCACTACACTTAGATAAAACCGTATTAAATGACAACAGTCAAAGGATTTATCGAAATACCGCTTGGTTTGAATACGATTGATGCGTTGTGATCTTGCTGTTTGGGTGGAAATAAGACTCAACATTTGGCAGCACACCTCAACTGTTATTTGCACAGAATTATTTAAAGAGTTTATAAATTAATATTCTGATTAGCCCACCGATAAAACACTACTCACGTTGAGCTAGCTCCTGCCCCATTCGGGTCATTTTACTATATAATCAAGGCGAGTCTGAGCGGAAGGGCTAAAGAACTTCGTGTTTCAAAGACCGCAGTTCGCGGAACTATAGAGTGATATGATGACACTAGAAAACGAAGAGGGTGGCCTAAAGTTATATCTACACAAGAAGACTTGCGAATCACAATCACCAGCAAGCAAACCTGAAGAAATAGATCGTCTGCTTCCCGTCAGCGAATCGAACATTTAGAGACGGCTGTGGGTGCTCTGGTTTCCATGGTCGTACATAAGAAAAAACCATTTCTTTGGACCGTTGAGAGCAAACTTGAACCTTTTTCCACTAAACGAAAATGAGGAGCTTTCGCTCATCATGGAGTTGGAAAAATTTACCAGGTCGATGTAATTTTAAGAATAGTTGAATATAGAAATTTTTTAGAAAATTGGATAAAATTGGATGCCACTTCACATTCGTGTAAGAGAAGGAGACCCAGTTTAATTGTATTAACATGGTTTGGCATCGCAGTCATCGGACCTCAATTCAATAGAGCTACTATGGGACGAACTGAACCGAGAGGTTCGCAAAACACCGTCCCCTCAAAATAAAATTTATGGGAGCAATTACAGATCACTTGGAAAGATATTTCGACCGAAACACGATCGAAACTTGTTGAAAGAATGCCAAGAATAGTGGCAGCCGTTCTGAATGCCAAAGAAGGATATTTTGATGAAAAGCTTGTTTAGTCGTTTGGCTCCAAATATTCTATTAAATAGTTATTAAAAATAAATAAATGCCGCGCATTTTTAATTTAACAAGCTTCTACAAAAAATAGTATTGATTTTACATTTTTTGTCAGCAGATTTCATTGAGGTTTCATGTTAGCACAATAAACTTTTGAATGGGGGTGTAAGGTACGATTCGGTGTCAGAACTTACTAGGATTCCTGAACCTGCGAGGGTCTCGAATACTACGGGATAAAGATGTGTTAAATGTTCTTACTTATGAGAAAATCTAACTCCCCTAATTTCTCAAGTAGAAACTATGAGCTCACAAAATACGAGCACTTAGACTTATGAGCTGCTTTTTCTCAACAAGAATGCCTCCCTTAAATTCTCAAGTATAAACTACAAATTGTTATCGGTACGGTGTACCGATTTAGAAGCTCACGAAATAGGTGCAGTGTGATTTTTTTGTTACTACCGCTAAGCATGAATACACCCCCAACCCCCATGTCCCATCCCCCATCCCTAATTTCTCTAATATAAACGACAAATTCGTTTAAAATTGCACAAATGTAACATTGACCACGAAGGGCCACGAAATACTAGCATTTTGATTTTTGAGCTGCTTTCACTCAGTAAAAATACCTCCCCTAATTTCTCAAGTATAAAATACAAATTCTTTCAAAATTGCAAAAATTAAATATTTCAGTGTTGAATATATATTGATGTATCGATTTATAAGCTGAGCATACAATACGCGATTGATAAAACTTAATTAACGGGTTGTTTATGGTTTTCGAAGTTAACTTAACTTAAAAGCTCATTAATAGATTTTATACTTCAATATAAATTCAGTCAAAATACGCTGTATCTAATACTGTATCCCGCCTTCACTTCAGTTATTTAAATTACTGATATATTGAGTGGGCGCAAACTTTTATGTTTGCGGATTACGAGAGTTCATAAATACATAAACTTTCGCTGATGATTTTTTCGAATTTTACAAGGTCGGGGGTTTGCTCAATAGGCGTTGGTGTGTCCTAAGCAAACCTAGCTGATGCGCGTGTTTGTTTTTTGCGACTACCAGCAAATTAAATTTTTTTTTTTTTCATTAAACTTTTTATATATAAATTTTGGGGGTTTTGGGGCTCGATTATAGTTTGAAAAGTTTTGTATTAGATAAGTATCGTTCCTCTAATACCGGTTATACTGCTGGTATGATTTGGCTTTATTTGTTTTGTTTCAGATTTTGATATTACCTGGCTTTTGAAGAAAAAACTAATATTTATTTAAAAAATTTTGCATGTAAGTATTGTTCTTGAAGTTCGCCATGATTCGCGATGTCCACCATTTTATTAAAATCCATGCTTCGGACTAGGTCCAATTTGCTTAATGTGGTTAGTTTAAACGTCCAGAGTCTGATTTTAAATATTGACGAACTTCGTCATATTTTTAATGAGGTCCCAATTGATGTCATTTGCTTACCGGAAACGTTTCGGCGTGGGCTAGTGGCTATAATTTGTTCAGGCGTGATAGGGGTGATCCACCGGTTAGTTATGGTGGAGTATGCCTCTATATTAACGAGCATATTAAATGTAATGTTGTATCGGTACCCCTCTCAATTTCTCAAAGGCTCGTTTCTGACTTTGAGTTTCTTTTTCCGAATGTCTTCATGAATAAGCGGAAATTCCTTTTTGGTGTGGTTTATAATCCTAGTGAAACCAACAAGAGGTCGTATGCTCAATTTAAAAAATCGCTTTTAGACATTGAGTGTCTTTTTAGTTATTTTTGCTGTCGGCATGATGAGGTTTTCATTTCGGGTGATTTTAATTTTGATATTTCTCAATAGACCTTTCAGTTTATAACACTGAAGCGCCCACTTACTCTTGGTATTGGTTCCCATCCTGATCTCCTTGTTTTTTATGTTAATTATTACTTTCGTCCTAAACCTAAAAGTTTCAGCTTTAGGGATTTTTTCGAAAATTGATTAATCTCACCTTTCATCAATTTGTGGCTCTATTTGTTGGGACAATATTTTTTCTTTTAGTACTTCTACCGATCGAATTGACTATTTTAATTCCTCTATTAATTATGTATTCAATAATTACGTTCCCCTCACTACTGTTTATTTTAGACCTAGATCCCCCACCTTGGATGACGCATGAAATTGCGAATGCTATTTCTGTTCGTTTTTCCAGATATCGTCTTTGGAAAATGAGCCGTAATTCTTGGTCTTATATAAGTTAGATCCCTCACTTCCCTCTAAGATATTTTGGCGTACCGTTCGCAATTTGGGCCTTGGTAGTTCCAAAGGGGGCACTTCGGTAAATTTGAAAGCTAATGATTTTAACCATTACCTAAATAATTCTAGTTCCACCCATGATATTTCCAATATTGATGTAGTATCCGTAGAATCCCTAAATTCTTTTTCGTTTGCAAATATATCTATTGCCGATTTGCATTCTGCAATTTGGGATGTTAAATCGCAATCCACTAGTCTAGATATGGTTAGTTTAAAATTTGTTAAGCGTATTTTTCCTAATGTATCAAGATACTTGTTACATATTTTTAATTTTATTTTAACGACCTCTTTTTATCTCGCTCAGTGGCAGTTGAGTAAAATTATTCCTGTTTCTAAAATTATCAATCCTTCTGAGCTTTCCCATTTCCGACCTATTAGTATTTTAAGTTCTCTGTCCAAAGCGTTTGAATTGGTAGTAAAAAAACAAATTCAATCTCATATCGACAGCTTTAATTTGCTTAGTGCTTACCACTGCTTTACTGAATGTTTGTGATGATATTCGTTGTAGTATGAGAAAAAGATAAATGACTTGCCTTACTTTGTTGGATTTTTTTAAAGCGTTCAGCTTTTATTTTTCTCTCTCTGCTGCTAAATTGGTTTTAAACAATTCGTTTTCTGACTTCTTATCTGTCCCTTCTGGCGTTCCTCAGGGGTCGGTTCTTGGTCCTTTACTATTCTCAATGTACATTAATGCCGTTGCATGTTCGATTCGCCATTCTTCTTTTCATATTTTTGCTAATGATGTACAAATTTATAGGAGTAGTCGCTTAGATATTGATTCCATTAACTCTAATATTTCTCTTATTAATTATATTTGGTAAGAATTTATAATTGGTCACTATCTAACCGGCTCGCTCTTAATGCTAATAAATCTCAGTCTATTATAATTTATAAAAAATCTATAGATACTTCCATTTTTCTCGCTGATTCTTTAATTCCATTCTCTAATACAGTTAGAAATTTAGGGTTAATTTTCAATAAAACTTTTACTTGGGGTAATCATTTGATTAAGGTTAGCAAACGGGTTTTTGGAATGCTTATTTGTTTGTATAAAGTTGTTGGGTTTACTGATAGTAATTTTAAAAAGCGTATGTTCCTCTCGCACCTTCTTCCACATTTTCTATTTGGGGACGTTGTTTTGTTTGGTATGCTTCAGGAGAATCTGAATGTTCTCCAAAGATGTTTCAATGCTTGTACTCGTTTCGTTTTTAGCATTAGGAAATATGATCACATTTCTCCATTTTTGAAGTTGATTCATCGGAATGAAATAATTCCTAAATAAATCCTAAGTAAAAAAATCTGTATATGTATTAGTAAAAATACACCAAAAATCAACATTTAGGCGAAACTATATTTCTCATAAAAATTTTCTTTCGCAACAAAGTATATAAATATTTGTAAAGTTAAATATGCATTTGTGAATAATTGGTCTTACCGATAGGTTTAAAATTACAACAATTATTAAAATTGCATTTGAAAACTAAAAAAATATGATTATATTGGTATAGAATTAGAATAAGCTTAAAATATAAATTTTATTAAAAGTTGCTTGGAATTCACAAGAATACAAGTCATGATTTTGGGAGGTGGTCATCGATTTCATTAAAAAATTTTCAAAAAGTTAGAACTCTCTGTCTTAAGATACTTCTAAATGGTTACAACTCTTAGGATAGATGTTTTTACTTTGAACTAGAACCAATCCAACTAGAAAACGTGAGTTTTCCGAAAAAATTAGGGGAACACTGGGTTTAATATTTAAAAGTTGTAGTTGCAAAAATCCTCTATCCTACGATACTTCTAAGAGGTTTACAACTATTAAGTTAAGTGTTTTAACTTTGTACTAGACCCAATCCAACTAGAAAACATGAGTTTTCCGGAAAAATTAGGAGAACACTGGATTTAATATTCAAAAGTTGTACAGACAAAAATTGAAGTAAAAACCCTCTGTCCTAAGATACTTCTAAGAGGTTACAACTCTTTGGATAGGTGTTTTCACTTTGTACTAGAACCAATCCAACTATAAAACGTGAGTTTTCCGGAAAATTAGGGGAACACTGAGTTTAATATTCAAAAGTTGTAGTTGCAAAAATCCTCTATCCTAAGATACTTCTAAGAGGTTACAACTCTTGAGATAAGTGTTTTCACTATGTACTAGACCCAATCCAACTAGAAAACATGAGTTTTCCGGAAAAATTAGGGGAGCACGGGGTTTAATATTCAAAAGTTGTAGACGCAAAAATTGAAGTAAAAATCCTCTGTCCTAAGATACTTCTAAGAGGTTACAACTCTTGGGATAGTTGTTTTCACCTAGAACTAATCCAACTATAAAACATGAGTTTTCCGAAAAAATTAGGGGAACACTGGGTTTAATATTTAAAAGTTGAAGAGGCAACAATTGAAATAAAAATCCTCTATCCTAAGATAATTCTAAGAGGTTACAACTCGTGGGATAGGTGTTTTCGCTTTGTACTAGAACCAATCCAACTAGAAAACATGAGTTTTCCGAAAAAATTAAGGGAACACTGGGTTTAATATTCAAAAGTTGTAGTTGTAAAAACCCTCTATCCTAAGATACTTCTAAAAGGTTACAACTCTTGAGATAAGTGTTTTCACTTTGTACTAAACCCAATCCAACTAGAAAACATGAGTTTTCCGGAAAAATTAGGGGAGCACTGGGTTTAATATTCAAAAGTTGTAGACGCAAAAATTGAAGTAAAAATCTTCTGTCCTAAGATACTTCTAAGAGGTTACAATTCTTGAAATAGGTGTTTTCACTTTGTACTAGACCCAATCCAACTAGAAGACATGAGATTTCCAGAAAAATTAGGGGAATACTGGGTTTAATATTCAAAAGTTGAAGAGGCAACAATTGAAATAAAAATCCTCTATCCTAAGTTAATTCTAAGAGGTTACAACTCGTGGGATAGGTGTTTTCGCTTTTTCAAAAGTGGAAGAGGCAACAATTTAAGTAAAAACCCTCTGTCCTAAGATACTTCTAAGAGGTTACAACTCTTGGGATAGGTGTTTTCACTTTGTACTAAAACCAATCCAACTATAAAACATGAGTTTTCCGGAAAAATTAGGGGAACACTGAGTTTAATATTCAAAAGTTGTAGTTGTAAAAACCCTCTATCCTAAGTTGTTTTTAAGAGGTTACAACTCTTGGGATAGGTGTTTTCACTTTGTACTAGAACCAATCCAACTATAAAACATGAGTTTTCCGAAAAAATTAGGGGATCACTGGGTTTAATATTCAAAAGTTGTAGAGGCAAAAATCCTCTATCCTAAGATACTTCTAAGAGGTTATAGCTCTTGAGATAAGTGTTTTCACGTTGTACTAGACCCAATCCAACTAGAAAACATGAGTTTTGCGGAAAAATTAGGGGAATACTGGGTTTAATATTCAAAAGTGGAAGAGGCAACAATTCAAGTAAAAACCCTCTGTCCTAAGATAATTCTAAGAGGTTACAACTCTTGGGATAGGTGTTTTCACTTTGTACTAGAACCAATCCAACTATAAAACATGAGTTTTCTGGAAAAATTAGGGGAACACTGGGTTTAATATTCAAAAGTTGTAGAGGCAAAAATCCTCTATCCTAAGATACTTCTAAGAGGTTACAACTCTTGAGATAAGTGTTTTTACTTTGTACTAGACCCAGTCCAACTAGAAAACATGAGTTTTCTGGAAAAATTAGGGGAACACTGGGTTTAATATTCAAAAGTTGAAGAGGCAACAATTTAAGTATATACCCTCTGTCTTAAGATACTTCTAAGAGGTTACAACTCTGGGGATAGGTGTTTTCACTTTGTACTAGATCCAATCCAAATAGAAAACATGAGTTGTCCGGAAAAATTAGGGGAACACTAGGTTTAATATTCAAAAGTTGAAGTTGCAAGAATCCTTTATCCTAAGATACTTCTAAGAGGTTACAACTCTTGGGATAGGTGTTTTCACTTTGTACTAGGCTCAATCCATCTAGAAAACATGAGTTTTCCGGAAATATTAGGGGAATACTGGGTTTAATATTTAAAAGTTGAAGAGGCAACAATTGAAGTATAAACCCTCTGTCCTAAGATACTTCTAAGGGGTTACAACTCATGGGATAGGTGTTTTCACTTTGTACTAGATTCAATCCAAATAGAAAACATGTGTTTTCTGGAAAAATTAGAGGAACACTGGGTTTAATATTCCAAAGTTGTAGTAAAACTCTCTATCCTAAGATACTTCTTAGAGGTTACAATTCTTGGGATAAGTGTTTTCACTTTGTACTAGACCCAATCCAACTAGAAAACATGAGTTTTCTGGAAAAATTAGAATCCGGTTGGATTGGGTCTAGTACAAGATGAAAACACCTAGTTTTTGAAATTTTAAATTTATCAGTGAAACCAATTATTCAAAACTGCATATTTAACTAGCTTCGCCTAAATGTTTGTTTTTTGGTGTGTATTTACTAATGCACAAACACGATTTTCACTTAGGATTTATATTGGAATTATTTCATTCCGATATACAGGGGCGTGAAATATTTCCTAAACCTTTCCTAAATTTTTTTTAGCTTAGGATAAAGTTAGGAAATATTTGACGCGCATTTTGTTTCTGGGTTGTAATTTAGTTGATTTTTGTGAACTTCGCGTTTGTCTTTTTATTTTTAAGCTTCTCAGGACTAAGCAACCTCCCTATTTATTTAATAAGTTATTATTCAGTAGGTCTTATTCTTCAAATTTCCGTTTACTTCTCCCTATAAACGTGTGTAGGTCTCTAAATACTTCATTTTCTGTTAGAGGTATTTCTCTTTGGAATTCCATTGCCATTAGATATTAAGAAATCGGCGTCGCTTAGATCTTTTAAAACGAGTGGATTTGTTTAAAAAAATCTGAGGTTTTATGCCTAATGGTAGTATTTTTTGTTGTTGATGTTCATTTATAATGCTTCTATATGTGCTTTTCCTCTTTTAAAATTGTTATGTCAATCTATCAATCAATAAATAAACCAATAAACAAATTGCATGCAAATCAATTTTTTAATTTTGCTTCATTTATTGTTACAAAATTCGAATGATATTCTACTTCAGTTTCAAAGAAGATAAATAAACAAATAAATCAAAAATAAGATACGATTTTACTTAAGAAATCTAAAACTAATTGAAACATCTCGTTAAATGGTTATTGAAAGCGTCTTTCGAGAATAGGAAGTCGAATACATCACTGATTTCATAAAGGTATTTGGCCTGGTTGATTGGTTAAGTTCGGCGAATATATTGAACATCGTGCTGTGATTATAAATTAAAAGACAAAAACAATTTAGCGCGTCGGACTCGTACCACCTGACAGTAATTCCCAAGCACAAGATCGCGTTTTAAAATCACAGCACCTTATTAATTTAATCACTCACTGAAACTAACTGAAACAATTGTTTTCGTTCGCCGACTACTTACTACTAATTATGAGTACTTTTGACCATTTAGCTGCCCCTTAATTATAATAACGTGATAATTCTGAAACATCGTACAGAAAACAAATTCACACCCTAATTTTTTAATTAAATACGAAGTGTTATACCATGGTATTGGCTAACATGTGTGTGTAACAATTAAATCACCAAATCATTCCGAAAAACAAATATTTTATTTTTGAATGAAAAGCTCAAATATGCTACACATGATTTTTCGATAACAAACCAAAAACAAATGAATGAGCTTTTGTTTTAATTAAAAATGATTTTTCGGAAAAACATGAAAATAATTTTAGAGTATCATTCATTTGTGCATATATAGGTACATATAGGCTTACCTTCTAAATTTGTTCGATGCGGCAGCACAGTGATTGTGTTCACGGCAGCAAATTCTTGATCCCGTACTGGATAAACTTTTGCGCCCCAGGAGTCGCTACCAATCCAAAAAAAATGTCCCGTCCGATTTGCCCGTATACTAGCCTGCAATAGTTTTTTAACATTATCCTCGTCGACGAATATAATAACAGCTCGGGCTTGTGGCTTTTGCATCAGATGTTCGATGATTCGATCGAAATCCTCCGTTTTTGAGTTACGTAATATTTTCTCGGAAACGGCGACACATATTCCGACAGTAGCGGCTATTGATATGAATGAGGCGATACCCTGTAAATAGAGAAAAAGCAAATCGAGAAAGATCTTAGGGGGATTTTCTATAAATAAAAATATCTTACGTCTTCAGCATATATAAACAACATCATAATCTCTGTATATAAAATATATAAATACCAACGAAAGCACATTCGTCGTACATAAATATGTATATACGAGTAGTACATACATTTAAATATTTACATGCACAGCAGTATTCAGCACCAGAAACCACATTCGTATCCAACTTTAGTATTTTTTATTTAAAGTAACAACCGTAAATTATCATTTTTAATCCGCATTTAATAGCAACATTTGTATATGGTACCAAGAGTTATACACACACACATAACACAATTGTACATATATGTAAAATACTTTATAAATCATCTTTTTATGGGTACGTGTCTTTCAGACGAAAATATTTACTGTGTGCAGCTTCTATTACTCCGTAGCCGCACGTAACACAGCTCCAATTATTTTTTGAAAGGTTCAACTATTATAATATGTAACATGAAGGATGTATAAATCTATATTTCTAACTTTCCCATGGCATTAAAACTTTAGATCCGATTTGAAACGAACGAACTGAAAAAAAAATTTTTTTTTTTGCCAAAATGATTTTCTTTTCCACCTTGGGAAAATGGTATATACCTATGTAATAGTATGTACCGGAGGTGTAGGTTTGTTGTGTTTATAGTTTCTATATTTAATGTAGGTTGTTATATGTCTATTTTTAGTATTTATATCTAAATGGGGTTAAAATGTTCTGTCATTATCTTTTACAGTTGGGAGATTTTTTTTTCTGCACAAAACTAACTTTTTTAATTCTAACCCAATCATATCACATATTACTATAACGTGTCTGGATTTAATATGTTGTTTTCATTTGGTTCAATTATATTAGAACATGACATGTTCTTTTGACATTCGGTTCTATTTATAGTTCAAATATTTCAAACTTGAGCGAATAAATTATGAGCAACTGTTTAGGTAAAAAGGGTGTACGTAAAACAAGTGTAATTGGTTCCTCTAAATCGGTGAATCCAATGTACGAGTAATATAATGTTCATACAGTGGGAGTAATTAATAGGGGGTAGTACTGGGAGTAGTACTAGGACAAACACTGGTTCTTCCATAATCAACATATTTCTTTATCATTATTTGCAAGTATGAAAGTTCGTCTCTATGTAACACTGTGCATTACAGCTCAGACGGATTGACTGATCGGTGTGGAACTGCATACTTAAGCCTTTGCCATAAATTGGAGGATCCCAGAGAGATATTTAGAACAGTGGATCAAACAATAACAACCATTTCAGTACAGCGAGCTACTCCCGAACAACAGAAACCAACCTTGAACAAGGCCCGAGACTGTATCGCCGTCGAACAGAGAAAGGTCCGAAATAGAACAGCAACGTACGAAAATAGTCCATCAATACGCAAGACTAGGCCACCAAGGGGCAACAATAGTCCAGTTAAGCGAGAAAGAACTACGAGCGGACCATGGTGCTCAATTTGCTGAGCTACGTAATTCAAATAACGAGATATTTGTGTATACGGCATGCCAGCCGGAACCATCTCAGCCAGAAACAAGCCAACTATAGCAGAAGTAGCACGATGCATTTTGCGTCATTGAGGACTATATAATTTTTCAGCCGGAACTTTATAAATCCAGTACTATGTATATGATTTTGTTGTAGAAACCTTATAATTTCAGCCGGAGCCATACTCTATATAGCCAAACTAGCTACAGAGTAAGTAGCATAATGGATTGTGCGGCATTGTGCACTATATAATTTTTCAGCTGGAACCTCATAATTCCAGCTAAAACCTGATAAAGCCAGCCACAACCATTCTACAGGAAAACCAACTATGCCACAAGAAGCATGATGCATTGTGCATCTTATAATTTTTCAGCCGGCACCTTACAAATCCAGCACTGAATGATTTTTCCACAGAAACCTTTTAATTCCAGCCAGAACCGATGTCATGGTTATGTACAGTCAAACTAACTATGACACAAGAAGCATAATGGGTCATTGTGCACTATATAATTTTTCAGCCGGAACCTTATAATTCCTGCCGAAACCTAATAAATCCAGCCATAACCATACTACAGCCGAACCAACTACGGCACAAGAAGTACGATGTATTTTGCATCATTGAGCACTAATCGTTTATTCATCAAGATTTAGTTGGTGGTCCGGATGGTAGTGCACAATAATGCACAATCCGTTGTGCTACCTATATCATAGTTAGTTTGGCAGTAGATGGTAAGGTTCCGGCTGGAAATATAAGGTGCCTGCTGCAAAGATTTTCAAAGTTCCGACTGAAAATACTATTAGTGCACAATGATAGACAAAACATCGTGCTATTTGTGTCATAGTTGTTTGGTGGTTGTTGTATGGTTCTGGCTGACTTTATCAGGTTTTGACTGGAACTATAAGGTTTCGGCTGAAAAATAATATAGTGGGCAATGATGCACAATCATTTGCTTATAGTGATTCTTGTGTTGTAGTTAGTTTTTGCTGAGTCGGGTATGGTTCTGGCAGGAATTCATATATACAAATCATATTGTGCTGGATTTATAACGTTCCGACTGAAAAATTATGTAGTGCACAATGATACACAATGCATCCTGCAACGTGAGCAATAGTTAGTTTGGCTGTAGTATGGTTCTGGATGGCTTTGTCAGGTTTTGGCTGGAATTATAAGGTTTCGGCTGAAAAAACATATAGCATACACTGATGCACAGTCCAATATGCTACTTGGGTCATAGTTAGCGCTGGATTTATAAGGTTTCGGCTGACAAATTATATAGTGCACAACGATGCGCAATGCATCGTGCCACTTGCGCCATAGTTGATTTTATGTAGTGTGGTTGTGGGTGGCTTTATCAGGTTTTGGAATTATAAGGTTTCGGCTGAAAAGGCATATAATGCACAATAATGCACAATCCATTGAGCTACTTGTGCCATAGTTAGTCAGGCTGAAACTATATGGTTTCTACCGAAAAATCATATAGTGCTGAATTTATAAGGTTTCGGCTGACAAATTATATAGTGTACTTCCAGCTGAAACGGCATATAGTGCACAATGATGTACAATACATCGTGCTACTTGTGCCATAGGTAGTTTGGTTCAGGCTGATATGGTTCCGGCTGGCGTAACGAACACAAACTTGTTCAGCAGAGGGAAGGAATTGGAAGGACAAATCAGGCAGGAGCTTGAAAACAATATTAGGCAACTGAACGCCCTCTTTGAGATCCACACGTCACAAACTTTTGGAGATGGTCTGCTAAATACCGTTTCGTTTTCAACGAAAACAGTTACTGGAAGCTAAAGGGGTATTTTAAGGCCTCCGAAATTCGATGGATAGATTCAATTTAAAAAAAATTAGAAGTGCAGTAGAATCATCAGTACGTGACAATTGTTGGGCGTCGGACAACTTCTAAACGCACTCATTATGGCTCAAACTTCATTTGATAATCAATACTAGAAGTAAAACTAAAGAATGAAGTATTTAAGTGTCGGATATTGCAAGATTGCTTGCATACGGTGTAAACCCAGAGAAAACGAGGGCTGAATTGGCTTACCGAGTGCAAAAAAGATCTTTGAGGGACGCCCAGCAAAAGATTCCAATACGATTGTTGGGAGTAAGTATGTCATATAATTTAAAATTAGCTAAACGCAAATCGAAAATCGAACCAAATCCGAAATTAGAAGGCAAACCAAGAATCTGAAACTGTCCTACTCAAATGTCCTATTAAACATTAAGAGTTGAACTCTTCTCGCTCTTGACCAAACTTTAGATCATTTAATTTATTCAAATCGAAAATCGGGCCAAAACTGAAATTAAAACGCAAACAAGATCTATGGACATACAAATAATTAAAGGCTCATTATGGCCTAATAAAATTACTCATTAAACAGTTTTGGGCTCCACTCGTTCTTGGTCAAGCACTAGATTATTTTATTTACAGATAACAGAACCCTTATCAAAAATCCGGCCAACGGCAAAATTAGAACGCAAACCAAGATCTACTGGATTGTGGCTCATTATGGCGTACGCCAAGTAGTTTAAACCTACGAGCAGAAACACCAACCGAAAATAGACCGAAAAAACAGCACAGTGGTTAAAGCTTTAGCGTTTGGATCGGGAGATACCGGGTTCGAATGCCGATAGAGGAAGGATGCAAAAAGGAATTTTTATCAACAGATTACGATATGTGGTGAAATGAAATACAACTATAACCCCCTGTCGGAGTGCAAAACTCATCAATAAAGATCAATAAAAACATACAAATAATTTTAGTCTCATGAGATGGTCTAATCATATGCCTCATTAAAAAATATTCGACTCCACTCGAGTTTGATTAAGCTTCAGATGATTTTTTTTAAAGCTATCAGAACCCAAATATCCTATCAAAACCGAAATTAAAACACAAAACCAGATTTATTAACATAAAAATTAATTTAGGCTCATTATGGCCCAATCAAGTGTCCCGTAAAACAATTTTGGACTCCACTCGTTCTTGACCAATCTTAAGGTCTTCTAATTTATTGTTAGCAGAACCAAAATTGTAAATCTGTTAATCTGATCCTTTAATTGTGTTCCAATTCCGGTTTTGGTTCGATTTTCGATTTGTGTTCTGCTAGCTTTAAATTAATAGCTTTAAGCTTTGTCAAGAACGAGTAGGACTTAAATTTTTTTAATGAGGTATTTGATTAATTTATCATGAGTCTAAACTTGTTTGTATGTAGTTGGAAGGGATGGGGCCCATAACGTTTTCTATAGAGTATTTAATAAGCCTATTATTAGCCTATAATTATCCATAATTTCTTGTAATATTGTGCTGGATGCGTTCTGCTAGCCTTAGGGACGTTATATTACCGAATAAACCAATAAATTCGTAAGGAACACCGGTGTTTTAAATATTGGCAAACAAAATTGATTTTTACTAGAAATCTCCCCTCCTCTTACCAACGAATTGATAATTCAAAACCACAAAATTATTCGAAGAATCAATTGAACTTACCTGACTGAACAAAAGCTCGTTCTTTAAAGCTAAGGAACGCTTATGTATGACTAATTATCTTAAGTGACACTTATCCCAAAGGATAATTTACAATAAATGTTGTTGTGCTCAAGCACTTTTAAATAGTAATTAATTAATTCCAATAATTTTATTAAAAAAATAAATTAACTACATTGAATATACTACTCGTATATATATTGCATAATTTACCTTTTCACCATATTCTCCTTCCACCGCTACCGTACTAGCGTACCGCCAATCGAGTGCCTTTACAATTTCAGCCATTGCCTGGGCTTGAAAATTATCGGGCGGCACAACCCTGCTAAAATACTCGAAACGTGATTTATCCGATAGCTCCGTACTCGTTGACGCGTAACTTATCTGCGGTATCTAGAACGAATCGAAAACAAAAATCGAAAATCAATAACATTTTAAATAATATTTGCTGGCATTTCTAATCCATATATTGAAAATTTATTTATAAATAGAAAGTGGCAGCATAATCTCCACAGTTGATGGAAAAATGATTAATTTTCCGTTAAAAAAATAAATGTATGTTGTTATCACTCATCCATCTATATCGAAGTCGTCTCAACGAGTAAATTTCACATGTATATCCATCTAACATCAGCGCAGATAAAAATTTATGTACCCAAAATGGAATTTTTATTGTGCCACCGAACAATTTTTGGAATTAGCATATAATTTAAATATTTTGCCGAACGTACTCAGAAATTCACAAACACAATTTTATTTGTGTTTGGTTAATAATCGCTGATGATGTTTAGGTTTTTAGTTTTTAACACTCCCAACAATTTTTTATGTTGTGCTGCTGAACATATAAAAAAAATGTCTGATATATGTTAATTGAATGGTATTGTTATATATGTTGATTATTATTGAGTGTATGATACGTTGTTAAATCGAATTCAGTATTATGTCTATATACATATACTGAGGCGCTTATGTGTATACGACACCACGATGGTTAAATTTATCACGTTATATGTAAAAAATACATGTGATCTCAATATACATACATATTATGTACATGCAAAAATTATTATGCCGTATGTACGAGCGCAATTGTACTTACTCGCGAACATAACAGTAATAAAAAGTGTGCAGTGGAAAAATTGTATGCTCGTTGATTTAATTTGCATACATTTGAATAGCTTAATTGTCGGGAAAATGTTGGAGCGTTTTAATAAAACGTTTTCGATCGATATTTTCAACTATATGTACGGCAGAAGGATATTTCAACAAGCACATTTCAATTTGCATCAAACTGAGCTTTAATTTAAAAATAGCACAGCAACAACAGAAACTGATAGCTCCATGTTGTTACGCAGCCCACATTTAAAAATTGATTGTGCTTCCGTTGAAAATATTTGACGGTCGATTGAATGTATAAAATATTCAACGGACAGTCCAGTTAGCAGTCCAGTAGCATCCCATCAAACAATTAAAAATTTTGTTTACCTACGTATTGCTTTCGAAGTATCTCCGTTCAAAAATAATGATGAAGAAATAATTTTATTGACGGCAATTATAAAGTTTGTTTCCTCCACCCAGTACAAGTAACAGAGTTGTGCCGTATTGTCTACATGGTGTAATTAATATATTGTCTACGCGTGTAGACAATGAATGTCGAAAACTAGATAACGCACGTCGACAATGTAGACAATTTTGAAAATTAATCATAATCATTAGATATTAACATAACGATTTACTATATATTTTGTCTGGATTTAATTTTGATTGTGTGATGATTTTGGGAGATCTTAACTTACCGAAAATAAAATGGCTTACAGTAGATGATGAACTTCTGCCATTCAATGGTGATCTAACTTCAGATCTGGTGATGGACTCAATCTGTTCACTCGGGCTAAGACAGATTAATAACATCGAGAACCAGTGCAGCAATATCCTCGATCTGGTGTTCGTTCCAGTAGAAGTACATGGCACAATCATTGCTTGTAATGATCTCGGCGGTTCTTCAAGTATTTTTCACATACCACTACATATCCAATTAATATTTGAAAATTGTGTTAATGTTAACGGAAATTTTAATTCTAGTGAGTCTTTCAATTTTAATAAGGGAAATTATAATGCTTTAAATGAGTTTCTGGACAATATTAATTGGGATCAATATATAACGGGTAGTTTAGACGCTTATATTGATCAGTTTTATAAAATAATGAACTTGGCAATTGAACAATTTATTCCCCGTTCACCTGTAGTTTCGTCGATGCGCGAGCCATGGTTTAATAGTCGCCTCTCAGGATTAAAAAATCGGAAATCTAAAGCTCATAAAAAATATAAATTAAACCCATCCGCCGTAAATTATGAAATATTTAGCGCTCTCAGATCTCAATTTAAAATTTTAAATCGTTTCTTGTATAATTTATATATTGTCGAGATCGAATCGAATATTAGAAACAACCCTAAATGTTTCTGGAGTTATGTTGATTCGAAACGGAATTGTAGAGGTATACCCTCGCAAATGTCTTTCAATTCTTTGACGGCTAGTGATCCACAAATTATCACTGACATGTTTGCAGCATTTTTTGAAAATGTGTATGTCCCGTCTTCGAGAGGGAATGACGAACTTGTTTTTAATAATAATCCAAACATTCAATTTCAATTTACTACCGATGACGTTCTGCACGCTCTTTTGAATGTAAATGTGAATATGAGTTGTGGCCCGGATAAAATTCACCCGCTTGTGTTGAAAAAGTGTGCTTCGGTCTTAGTTCAGCCGCTGACGAACATCTTCAATTTGAGTTTCAAAAGTGGGGTTTTCCCTTCAATTTGGAAATCCAGTTTCATTAAACCAATTTTCAAGAGTGGACGGAGAACGGATATCGAAAATTACCGCGGTATTTCTATCTTATCGGCTATTCCTAAATTATTTGAATCGATGGTCAAGGACCACATCTTTTTCTTAATTAAAAATTCCATCTCAGTAAACCAGCATGGGTTTTACCCCGGACGGTCAACTGTGACAAATCTTGCTTTGTTTACAAATTTGTTGACGCTAGCATTAGAAGGTAATGATGGTGTTGAGGTAGTGTTTACTGATTTTAGCAAAGCTTTTGATAAAATTGATCATGTTTTATTGGTAAAGAAACTGGGACAGCTCAACAAGTGTGATGCCCTTCCTTTAAAGTGGATTTTTTCATATTTGACGAACAGAACTCAAAAAGTTTTTTTAAATAATATTTTATCTAGAGACATCAATGTTTTGTCTGGCGTCCCACAAGGTAGCCACATTGGACCTCTATTATTTATTGCATTCATAGATGATGTGAAGCGGTGCTTCAAACATTGTAAGTTTCTGATTTACGCTGATGATGTAAAAATCTTTTGTAAGATTAGAAATGATCGCGATCTGCTAAATCTACAACAGGAATTAAACGTTTTCTGCGACTGGTGTAGCTTGAATAAGCTTTGCCTGAACGTTTCGAAATGTAAAGTTATAAACTTTTCTAGAGGACGTTTTGAACGTAATGGACATGATAATAGTTTATTCTTAAATGGCGCTATGATAGAGCGAGTTCGTTCTTTTCTAGATTTAGGGGTTTTGGTTTCACGAGATTTATCGTTTAAGGACCATATTGACAGATGTATTAATAAGGCTAATTCAATGTTAGGGTTTTTAATCCGTTTCTCCAAAGACTTTCATGATCCATATACTCTAAAAGTCCTCTTTGCTTCATTTGTTCGATCGCACTTGGAGTATGCGTCAATTGTCTGGAATCCGTACTATATCAATTCCTCTAACCGTATAGAATCAATCCAGAAGCGAATTATGCTGTTTGCCTTAAGGCGACTTCCTCGAGAGGTAAACGCTCCTAAGTATGTGCTTCCGCCGTATCTAGGCCGTTGTTTGATATTGAATATTGAACCATTGTTCGTTCGAAGACAAATTTCTTCCGCAATGTTTGTGCGCGACGTTATAATGGGCCGAATTGATTGTTCACAACTACTATCCTTGTTTTCAATACGTGCCCCAGTGAGATCATTTAGACACCGAGGCTTAGTGATTAATCTGCACTTCCATGGGTCTAATTTTGGTATGTCGGACCCGGTTTGTAATTCTAGCCGTGTATTTAATAATGTATCTACCGTGTTCGATTTTAATTTGTCCAGAGATGAATTTAAAAGAATTCTAAAAACTTTTTTTATTCAAATTTGATTTATATAAATAAACCTAATTTTAAAAATACCAGATGTAAATTAATACTGTTGGTAAAATAAATAAATAAATAAATAAATAAATAAATAAATTTTTATGACGATGGCGACCGTGTTTTTGTTCGCCTTGTACTCGGCTATATTTTTATTTCAAAGATTGGCTGATTTTGATTATTATTTATTGGATTTTAGTTTAGAGTTATCGAGGTTTATCAGATGTGCATTGTTAGTACTATTATTCATTGCGGTTCCTGATTGGGCTAATTTATTTAGTTCTAATGAAGTTTTTTGATTACAGAATATCTTTGAAGCTGTACTACTTTTTCAGTAAAAATTAATTGGTTGTAATTAGTAGTAATAGTTCCTTTTATTCTTTTAACTAGTTGATAATTACTATTCAAATTATTGATTTAGTTTATTTGGGAATTTATTATATTAATACTATCCTTTATAGTTGGTTTCTTTTATAATTTCCTGATTGGGGAGTTAACAATACTGAGTTTTATTTAATTTAATATAATTTAATTGTATATTTAGGATTTAATTCGTTTCACGTCAATGGGTTTATAAAACTATTTTAATTGATCAAACGAATATGATTGTATGGAAAATTGAGGTATCGGAGGAGGGAAATTTATAAAGTTGCATAACAGCGGTGTTGCCTGATTCCTGTTTATATTAAATTTTAATTCTAATTAATATTTTTTTGGAAGCATGCAATTTTCATGACTTTTGTGGAAGAAGTCAAGGTAGGCATCACTCGCTATAACCGGGTTTGCTTATGAATTTGATATTTCAGTGGTTGTTGGAATTTTTGAAATTATAAATGGCTTGGAGACTACAGAATAAAATTTAAATGCAGACAAATATTGCTGTATTTAGATAGTTTTTGTATTTTCGGGGTTCATGGCACTTCTATAATTGAATTATTTTCTAGATTGAACGGGAGACTGTAAATTGGTAAATGTTTTGGTTAGCTTGTTCTAAGTTGGATAAATAGTTATTGCTGGTTATCAATTATATGGGTGGAGGAAATGGTTAATCACTCATAATAATGAAGTTTTATTTCAGGAAATTTACCAACTAAAATTTTTTAGGATCTTGATTGCTGATTATTTATATTCAGGAAACAAAAATTATTGTGTCGTCTTGTGCTTGTGCTTTACTAACTATTGACTACTTAGGTGTCTGTAACCGAGTCACGTCTACCATATCTAATAACCTTTCCTTTCTCTCCGTATTGTTATATGTGTAAGGGGTGTACGGTAGGCCCGGCGTATCCGGGATCCTTGCTTAGTCTTGGCTTGTAACGGAATTAAACCTAATTCCGTTATCAACCCATCCCAACAAAATCTATTTCCTCATCGGCATGACCTCGAAGATAATATCTTCAACTACATTCCATTCAAGCAAACGTCATGCCAGCTTTCTACATTTCTTCTTTGCCTTTATTTATAGTGGTATCATATGATTCATTCACTTTAGAATTTTTCATATGTGCCACAGTTAAGTAAACGCAGATATGTACATCAACGTAATTTGATTACGTTGCCTATGTACATAAGAAATGTACTTGATCTATTTATTAGGTGAATGACAATGACCAATGCAAATATTGAAAAGCATTGTGGTTGTTGTTGTTCGAACTTCCTCAACGGATGAATTGAAGAAAAAAATATTTGCGCGTGGATCAAGTCATCA
The DNA here is from genome assembly GCA_963691935.1 of Nephrotoma guestfalica. Classification (NCBI taxonomy): domain Eukaryota; kingdom Metazoa; phylum Arthropoda; class Insecta; order Diptera; family Tipulidae; genus Nephrotoma; species Nephrotoma guestfalica. The sequence continues at coordinate 31,122,803 of OY829913.1, read as the reverse complement.
AAATCGATGTCACGTTGCTGTACAATTTTCATAGGAATTTTTGTGATGAGATCGCATAAAAATTTCCTATGAAACTCAAAATAGGTACAACATTTTTCTTGCTTGGGACAGTGAGTGTTTAGACAGACCAACGTGTGGTCAAGTTTTTTTTTTGAGAGTTTTTTTGTGTTGTGTGATTTTAAATACAAAAAAGATAGTGTTAGTGAAATTAGTTTGTGTTTTTTCTGGATTTTGTTGAATTTAATTTAGTTTTTTTGCGGGCAGTTTCTTTTGGTAAGTGTTTGTTTTTAGTGTTATTAACAAATTATATAACGATAGTGGGTTGACGTCGGCTGCCGGCGGAAAGAAAATTGTTGACGCTAAGCGGCTCTTTTTCTTTCTGCTGCCATAGATAGCATACCACTATCAACCCCTACTAACACCACCTTTTAGGGCCTATGGGCCAGATAGTTTTATTAAGGTTAGATAGAGTAGGATAAAATGTTTAGATAAACATTTTACCAATACAACCACGGTTGATGCTGCCCGCGTAATGGGCAGGTCATGTTAACCACTACTTTGGGGTTCGATACCCCAATTCCTACTTCCCCCAATTTTTTTTTTGTATCTTTATTTAATGCGGTAATCTAGGCCACAATTTGCAGTACCCCTAAAACCCACACCGATCCCTCTACCCGACTGAGCTGCGGGAATCAATGCCGCGTGGGGTACTAAACAGAGAGTGGAAAATCTATGAAACTGGGTTAACTTATTAAGTAGCTAAAGTTTAACCCGTTTCAGGCTGTACATCCTAATCAATCAATCAATAAATTTAAAATTCACCTACAATTTTGATAGAATATTTACTATCGCAAAATGTTCAAATACCTAACAGTAGGAATTAGATAATTATTAAATAGATTTTCTTAATTTTTTCGGATATCGTATGAGTTTCACTTAGATAGGTTATTGTTTTGTACTCTTAATCTTATTTAAATGGAAAAGAAAAATTTGTTCATTGCTTATTCCGGAGCAAATAGTTAATCTAATTTATGATTGGTGCTGATTAATGACTAATATTCGGGTGTGATAATATTTTAAAAATGGATTGGAATAATAAAATTAATTTAATCTGGATTTAGGAAAGGATTCCGGAATTATTAGTATCTATGCATCTCAATTTAATAACCAATTTAATCTCTTGGACATTGGTGTTTGGGAAGCAGTTTTGTTGGTTAAACTTTCGAACATTGTAAAGTGAAGTGGTAGTCATTAATCTTAAGTTAATCTACAGGAAATATTTTGGAAGGCGACCCAGTTATTAACTATTTAAATTTAGTATTTAGTTATAATAAGTTATTATAAGTTAAACAGTTTACTTATTCTTGGTAAAGCAGTTAATCTATTTTAAGAGTGGTGCTGGTTAGATACGGATACTCCGGGTGTTAGTGTTTAAAACTGGTTTATAATAATAAAATTTAAATTAAATATTGGCTGTTAGGGAAAGAATTCCGGATCCAATAGCACTTATCAGCAAATAATTCAAATTCTAACAATATATTGACTCCAGGAGTTAAGCATTCTGGAAGCGGTTTTGATGGCTATACTTAACTAAAGTATTTCAAAATAATAATTAATTTCAGATGTGGTTCAAAGGGAAGCTGACACAATTTGAAAGAGTCTGCAACCGGGCCAGGTCTGTCACATCTACTGTTGGTTGTGCATTCAAATCAAATCAAAATTTATTAATCCTATTTAATTAATGATGAATTTACATTTCAGCTTTAGAGGCAGATGAATAATAGAATTTTTAATGTAGGTTTATTTTAGGTGCTGTTTCCAAGAAGCAATTGTTGATGGTCATTAAAACTTTTATCCCTTGTATTGTCTTGTGTTGTACGATCAAGGTTCTTGTAACCGGGTCGCTCTGCCAAAAAAAAAAAACCTTTCCTATCCTTACCATTGCCTACCTTATCGGCTATTTCTAGGTGTCTGTAACCGGGCTGATTCAGTTCAATCCAATTAACCTGCCCAATCCCTCGGTTTTGTTATATGTAAAAGGAGTGTACGGTGGGCCCGGCGTCTCCCGGGAGATCTTGTCTAAGAACTCGGTCGTGCATTCAAAATCAATCAATCAATCAAAATTTAGTCTGGATTTAATTTCAAGCACACATATTCAATTTAATTTTTCTCCCAACGTCTTAAAAGCTTGTTTTAATAATGTTTTTGGGTATTAAAGTTGGCCTTTTTCTTATTGTTTTAAAAAATGTGTGTGTTGCTAAGCTACACATTTAATCCTTGGTGTAAAAGTAGGTACTTTTAATACTAGGAGAAAAATATTATAGTGAAGACCCAATGATATGTTCTGAATATAATCCAGATAGTACATTTTTTTCAGTACACCACTAGAAAAACCGCTTATATACTCATAAATCTGAACCACATCAGGTGGTAAATTTGATAAATCGTCTTAACAAAAACAAACAGTTGGTAAAAGCAATGTTAACAATGGAAACCTGATAACAGACGGATTTCTTTTAAATTTAACTATTTTCTTTAAATAATCAAAACTTAATTTTGATTGAAATAAAAAAAATAAATTTACAATTTTAAAACATTTACATAAGTAAGGCAAACCATTTTATGTAACTTAATAATCTTAATAAATTGTAGTATGCACTATTAAATATTCAGTTAAATGAATATTGGCATAGCAATCAAAACCAGTAGCATAAACGCATATCGAATGATGGCATTCGAGGTGCTCTTTGAAATAAAACTGGCCTCATCAAAAAACTACGAGATTTTCCAATTTGTTAATGCGTTGGAATTTCGGATCGCATGTAATATTTTGGTGATTTTTGGGTTCCACTGTATTAATTATTGGCCAGAATTTATACAGAGATTATACCGAGTAGTGGCTAGTATCAAATGATGGCTTAAGAGGTGCTCGGAGGTTGAGATGATAGGAGGTTTTTTATTACCAGGAGGCGATTGTGATGGATCCTAATTTCGGGAAAAATCGTGTAAGGGCTTGTTTGGTGGGCCCCGGGTTTATTTGTATTTTTTCCTTAGCTGTAATGATTTAACCCTTTCGCGGACGCACATTACAGTGTGCAACTTCGTAAAATGTCATGTGTAATATCTTCGATGTTTTTACAGATACGGAAACTCTGAGAACAGAAAATTGAGTGAAATGGATAGCTTGTTGCAACCAACTCATAAAATAGTGATACCAGTTTTGACGTGTATTCCCGTCATGGCTTCTACAATTTAGATTCTATGATGCTACAACGCGATGACGTTTATTGACGTCATGACGGCTATACACGTCTCAGGTGTTGCATTATGGTGTAAAAAAATTATTTCGTAAAATGTTCATTCAATCACACACTTTATTCACGAAAAATAATAAAACAAAGCTTTTTTCTTAGCCTGAAAATAAATAACGGGTGATTTTTTAAGAGCTTGAGAACTTTTTTTTAAAAAAAAACGCATAAAATTTGCAAAATCTCATCGGTTCTTTATTTGAAACGTTAGATTGGTCCATGACATTTACTTTTTGAAGATAATTTCATTTAAATGTTGACCGCGGCTGCGTCTTAGGTGGTCCATTCGGAAAGTCCAATTTTGGGCAACTTTTTCGAGCATTTCGGCCGGAATAGCCCGAATTTCTTCGGAAATGTTGTCTTCCAAAACTGGAATAGTTGCTGGCTTATTTCTGTAGACTTTAGACTTGACGTAGCCCCACAAAAAATAGTCTAAAGGCGTCAAATCGCATGATCTTGGTGCCCAACTTACCGGGCCATTTCTTGAGATGAATTGTTCTCCGAAGTTTTCCCTCAAAATGGCCATAGAATCGCGAGCTGTGTGGCATGTAGCGCCATCTTGTTGAAACCACATGTCAACTAAGTTCAGTTCTTCCATTTTTGGCAACAAAAAGTTTGTTAGCATCGAACGATAGCGATCGCCATTCACCGTAACGTTGCGTCCAACAGCATCTTTGAAAAAATACGGTCCAATGATTCCACCAGCGTACAAACCACACCAAACAGTGCATTTTTCGGGATGCATGGGCAGTTCTTGAACGGCTTCTGGTTGCTCTTCACTCCAAATGCGGCAATTTTGCTTATTTACGTAGCCATTCAACCAGAAATGAGCCTCATCGCTGAACAAAATTTGTCGATAAAAAAGCGGATTTTCTGCCAACTTTTCTAGGGCCCATTCACTGAAAATTCGACGTTGTGGCAGATCGTTCGGCTTCAGTTCTTGCAGGAGCTGTATTTTATACGGTTTTACACCAAGATCTTTGCGTAAAATCTTCCATGTCGTCGAATAACACAAACCCAATTGCTGCGAACGGCGACGAATCGACATTTCACGGTCTTCAGCAACACTCTCAGAAACAGACGCAATATTCTCTTCTGTACGCACTGTACGCATTCGTGTGGTTGGTTTAATGTCCAATAAAGTAAACTGAGTGCGAAACTTGGTCACAATCGCATTAATTGTTTGCTCACTTGGTCGATTATGTAGACCATAAATCGGACGTAAATCGCGAAACACTTTTCGAACCGAACACTGATTTTTGTAATATAATTCAATTATTTGCAAGCGTTGCTCGTTAGTAAGTCTATTCATTATGAAATGTCAAAGCATACTGAGCATCTTTCTCTTTGACACCTTGTCTGAAATCCCGCGTGATCTGTCAAATACTAATGCATGAAAATCCTAACCACAAAAAAATCACCCTTTATTACAAAAATTATACTAAATAATAAAAACAAAAATTATTTAGTTGTAGGAACTGCATGAAACGTTTCAATTTATGAATAGTGATTATAATCCTTCAATTTCACTTTCGGTTGTGTGCCATTTTTGAAAACATATCCCAGGACATAGAGGAGGTTTGTCCACACAAACTTTGCATCGGTATGATGTTTCTCGTCTAACTTGTTCTTTGTAGCACTGTCTACATCACAAGAAAGTTGTTTTCGTGGGCTTATTCTCAGCAGCTGGAATTTTTTCTTGGAAGTGTTGTACAACATTTATTCCTTGTAAATTATCCTGGAAAACGCCGGAGCTTGAAGCATCTTTAAACCCAAGCAAAAATTTTATTATTTGCTCTCGAAATTGGAGCTGAGAAATTTTCTTATTGGAATTATTTTGGTAAATATAGGAAGCGTTCCACACTGCTACATCGAGAAGATGAAAAATCACTTTCTTGTACCACCTTATTGTCTTTCGTGGGCTAGAGTAATAACTGGTCATTTGATCGCATTTATCAACACTTGGCATATTCAAATTATACGCCTCTATTTCTGCTGACTTCATTTTAGCTTTTCCATACCGGTTTTTTACTAATTTCATTTCAGGTTTATATCCTGTCGTAATACACAACACATCCCTGTTATCTTTCCATTTGCTTATATCAACTCCTTTATTGCGCTGCCATTTATACTCTTTATACTCGCCCTTTTTCAATTTCTTCAGTGTAACGGCTGTAGGATTTCCTTTTCTATTTGAGCGGAGAGTCTCAGTTGAGTGGGTTTTATATTTGAGTAACGTCCGGCTCAAGTTGGTACTATTATAATAGTTGTCCATGTATAAATGGTGACCCTTGTTCAAATAAGGTGCCATCAGTCGCAGAACCAGTGATTGGGTTTTTCCTGTAGCTTTGTCGTTTTCGATTTTGCCCTCGTATACTTCTATGTTTAATGTGAATCCATCTGGAGTACATAGTTCATAAAATTTTATGCCATATTTGGCTTTTTTCCCCTTAATGTACTGTCGGAAAGATAAGATCTAATGATAATGATTCCCCTGGATAATAAATTTCAGAGCAATTGCTTACTAATGCGTCGAGAAGCTCTTGTACCTTAGATAATTTATCCCCTTTGTTTTAATACCGTTCATAGTTCAGGCAACGTAAAATTTGTTCAAAACGTCTTCCAGACATTGTCGCAGGGAAAATAGGGTGATAGTACAATGCATATTTGCTGAACAGATGACGAACACGAGGAAATTTTATTTGTCCTTGGAGAAGGCAGAGTCCAAAGAATTTTTTAATTTCTTCCACATTTGTTTCGTTAAATTTTTTGGTGCAGAAAACAAATTTTTCCAACATATCTGGTGTCCAAAATTTAAAATATTTCAATTAGTGTAGCACTATTAGAAAGACCCATTTGTATTCCAGCTCTTTGATTATCAAAATTAAAATCTGGGATGCTTTCTGTATCTGAAGTCCATTCACCATCATCGCTATCGATTGAAGTACATTGAGCATTTTCTGGTTCACAATCTTCCTCAATATGATGTCTGGGTTCCGATGTTGTTTCTCGTTCCTCCTCGATGCTGCATGATTCTATGCCGCTTTATTCTTCGCATATTTCACCAGGTTCAAAATCTGGTCTTCAAAAGGATCTGTTGAGTTTGAAGCAATGTCACTAGACGCATCACTGTCCGGCTCCGTGTTTGACTTCTTTTTGTTGTAGAAATTGGTGGTATTAATTTCTGACATACTTTTACTGTAAATTATAATTGCAATTGTGATTTGTTTTCATTTCAATAAATAACATAATATTACCTTAAGTATTATAAAAGTCTTATCAGCAGTACAAAAAATGGTAAATTTTATTGGAAAATTCGTCTTTTATATATATGTATATATATATATATATATATATACATATATATATACGTATATATAATATATAGTTTTAGGTTCCAAACACAACAAAAATAACACTTTAGAAAAAACTAAATACTTTTATTTTACACGTCTATTCACACGGACACTTTTTTCTCTAACGAAGATATTTTCATAAAAATGTGACGGGTATGCACGTCATGCAATTTGGTGAACCACACAATTGTATCGCAAAAAACGTATATTTCTTTTCTTTTCAAGGGACAGTAAAATAATATTTTGGACTTCCCATGGGACAAACAAAACCAATAAACCACATAAACTAACGCATTATATGACGGCTATTCCCGTCATGACTTTATACGTATTTTAAATGTTGACGTGTATAGACGTCATGTCCCCACACGAGCTTATAGAATGACGTGTATACACGTCACTGTCCGCGATAGGGTTAAATGAAAATTGCTTGTAAGAGGGTTTCTAGTACCAGGAGTCGATTGCGATGTATCCAGATTTCGTGAAAAATCATGCAAGACCTTGTCTGGTGGGCCCCGGGTTCATTCTGAATTGTTTTTCTTCGCCCAAATGATTTAAATGAATGAATACTATTCTTGAGTTATTTTTTAGCTTATTTTAGTTTTTTATTGGTATTTAACTACAAAAATAATATAATTAATATAATATTGCTATATAGGTTTTTTGTTTTTATAAAAATACGTTTTTTTCGTTTTATATTGCTTTTGAAAATGACACCGAAAGGGTGTCGAAAGCTAAAGCAGAAATATATTATTTTTGTAGTTTGAGTTAAATACCAATAAAAAACTAAAATGATTTAAATGAAAATTGCTTAAAGGCGGCTTTCGAGTACGACCCCGGATTCATTTTTAGTTTGTTTTCGTAGCTCAAACGATTTTAATAAAAATTGCGTGAAGACGGTTTTCGAGTACCAATAACTGATTACGATGAATCTTTATTTCGGAAAAAAAAACGTGTAAGGACTTGTCGGGTGGGCCCCGTGTTAATTTTTAATTTTAATTTTAATCTTAGTTCAAACAATTTAAATGAAAATTGCATGTAGTAGGTTTTTTAGTATCAGGAACCGATTGCGATGGATCCTGGTTTCGGGAAAATTTGTATCAGGGCTTGTCTAGTGGTCCGCGGGCTTATTTTTAACTTTTTTGTAGCTCAAACGATTTAAAAGAAAATTTATTGTAGGAGGTTTTCTAGTACAAGGAACTAATTGCCATGGATACTGATTTTGAGAAAAACCATATAAGGGCTTGTCTGGTGAGCCCGGGTTCGTTTTTAATTGTTTTCTTAGCTCAAACGATTTAAATGATAATTGCTTTGCAGGAGGTTTTCTTGTACGGATAGGAACCGGTAATGATGGATGTTAAATTTGAGAAAAATCGAGTAAAAGGTTATCTGGTGGTTCCGGGTTTAACTAATTGGAGTAGTTTTTGATGATACCTATATTATTTCAAAGAGCACCTCTTATATGCCATCATTTGATACTAGCCACTACACGGTAGAATCTCTGTGATCTGGTCAAAAAAAATCTCGTAGTTTTTTTATGAGGCCAGTTTTATTTCAAAGAGCACCTCGAATGCCATCATTCGATATGCGTTTATGCAACTGGTTTTGATTGCTATGCCAATACTCATATAACTGAATATTTAATAGTGCATACTACAATTTATTAACATTATTAAGTTACATAAAATGTTTTGCCTTACTTATGTAAATATTTTAAAATTGTAAATTTATTTTTTTTATTTCAATCAAAATTAAGTTTTGATTATTTAAAGAAAATAGTTAAAATTAAAATAAATCCGTCTGTTGTCAGGTTTTCATTGTTAACATTGCTTTTAACGACTGTTTGTTTTTGTTAATTTAACAAATTTGTTTTTTGTTAATTTTGTTGTTTTAGTGAGTTTAATTAGTTTTAATTTTGAAGTTTTAATTACATAATTTGTACTTACTCGTATAATTAGTTTACAATGAGCTTTTCTTAGAGAAAACATATTATGTGTTATTCGGATTAAACGTGACTTTGTTTGACACGCAATCTTTGCATTTGCTCGGTTACGCTGCGCTTCGCCTCGCATGCAAATATAATTTCTCGTCAAACAAAGTATCACTTTTAATCCTAATGACACAATGTACTATTTTCAATATTGAATAAATTTTAGGTTTTCAAAAATTGTGGTAACCTAAATTTATAAAAAAAAACAAATTAATTCATCCATCTTCCCCTCAAGTAATGAGGATAACAACTGGGGTATAATTTTTAAACGGAATACAATTTTATGGAATTCCAAATTATAAATTTATACTTTGATACTAATTTTAAAATGACTTTAAAATTATTAGAACATCAATCGTTACTAAAAAATCACATACAAATAGATTATGCATAGGGCACGTCTACTATTTTCATCCACGCGAAACTTTGTTTTTCGACATTAAATACATTTTCAATATCTATATGTATATAAAAATCCTCTCAGCCTAGGGTACTCAGAGGGCTTCGGCTGTGTCGTCGGCTAAAACAACCAATGAGTACAGCAGCATATGTGCTACCAAATCCACATTCTTTGGAAGCAGGCCCACCACATTCTGGGGTGAGCTAATCATTGTGTAACTCATTTGGACGAAGTTCCAAATTATCAAAATCTTCCCCTCGAAATATATTTTAGTACGAGAAGGAAAATGCTGAATTCCGTGAACAACTAAGAGAAATAAACAAATTTACAACTAAATTGAAAGAAGAATTTACAATTTTAAAGAAAGAAAATGAAGAACTGAAAAAAGCAGTTGAGCACGGCAGAACTTGGGACGATACCTAGCCCTTCAGTCGATGATGACATTAATCTATTCCATACGAATGAAGAAGAACTAGAAAGAGAAACAAATTGGATGTTGAACCGGACTTACCAGACCAAATGGCAGTAACTTTACCATCAACTTTAAAAGAGGTTTCTAGAAACCAGGGGTCATCAGTTGGGATTGGTCAACACATTTTGGCGTTTGGTTTTATTGCGAAAAACCAAAATTAAAATTGTATTAATTCAATAAAGTAGGTTTGGTCGACTGTCGTTGAGGATTGGTCACAAGTTGTTTTCGGTTGGTCATTCTTGTGTCACGATTTATTGCAAAAATTTGTTAAAAATTCGGGTCTGGAATGTTGACCAACGCTAATAATTTTAGAACTCCAACGATCGGAATCGTTTGGTTAACTTTCATTGAGGATTTCATTAAGATCATTTCATTTATTTATTTAACTTTAAAGCTCATTTGCAATATGACGCGCATTTTATGAAAAATTCAAGAATTTGGTCCTTTCCTCTTGTGGTCTTGACGTGCTACGTGAACATCTTCTTCACTTTTTATTTTATTTTTCGGTCTGGTAGTCTCACTTTAATTTATCCAACCATCCAAGCTTTTCCGATATTTTGGCTTAGATGCCAAAGGGCTGGGATGTAAAACTTCAAGCATAAATGGGTTAATATCCAAAGTAAAATATAAAAACAAACAACAAAGTGGCGAGCTATACATTAAAACTCATCTTTCCACACAATTCGAAGTGTTCGGGTCTCGAAAGCTAATCAGTACTAATAATATTAAACTGTCACTGAGGATTAGTCACTAGAGTTGTTTTCGTTTGGTCATCCATCCCTACATAATGTTTATTTCGAAAATTTGTTAGCAACTCTTCATTTCTGCACAATTCCAAGTGTTCTGGTTTAGAAAATTCACAAATACTAATAATTTTATATATCAAACTATCAAAATCGTTTGGCCAATTATCATTGAGGATTGATCACTAGAAGTTTTCGTTTAGCAAACGATTTATTGCTAAAATTCGTTAAAAACTCATCATTCTGCCCGATTCAAAGTTTTCGAGTCTGGAAAGTAGGAACCGTTTGGTCAACTGTCACTTGTTGATGAGCCTCTAGTTGGCCACTAGTTGGTTTCGTTTGGTTATTTCTATGTAACGATTTATTGCGAAAATTCGTTTAAAGCTCATATTTTAGAAAAGTTGCCATTAATAATAATTTTATAAATCCAACGATCGAAATCGTTTGTCGGCTGTCGTTGAACACTTTGAACTGTACCAAAATGACGAGTTTTTAAAAAATTTCGCAATAAATCATTGCGAAAGGATAACCAAATGAAAACAAATAACTATAGTGACCAATCCTAACCGACAGTCGACCAACCGATGGATTTATAAAATTATTAGTATTGGTCAACTTTCCAGACCCAAACAATTTGAGTTATGCTGAAATGATGAGTTTTAACGAATTGTCGTATTATTGGTCCCCGACCCGAAAACTTCGAATTGTGGGAGAACATTGGTTTTTATCGAATTTTAGCGAAGTAGGGTTCACCAAACGAAAACTAATGTCCAATTGTCAATGACAGTTGACCAAACGATTCCGATCGTCTTTTCGTTATTTATTTTCCGTTTAATCGTAGATGACCAAACGATAAAAGCTATTGGCCAATTCTGACCAAACTATGTCCAAACGAAGTCAATCATCATTTTTGTCAGGTATGTGAAGTTATCCCGTGTCACGTATGTGAAGTTAACATTAACATAATTATATCCATCTAACTCTTGTGTGTAGTTATCCCCGCCCCGTTTTATATTATATTTCTTTCCAAATACACTTCATATGTGAAGTTAGCCCCGAATTTTTTTATATGAAACATAGAAATGTTTATTAAAATTATTTTAATTCGCAAAACACACAAAATAAATGTAATGATTTTATAAAATGAAGTAAAATAATTTTCAAATTGACTCATACATCTGTCAGATTATGATAATTTGGTTATAAGACGGATAAACACATATCCCACATTTAGGAAAACACTAAAAAATCGTACCGTTGCAACCTAGCGAAATTTGGCTCAGAGCAAAATATTTACATGTAATATGTTTTGGACGCAAAATGACATTTTAATTTGAGATGTGAAAAATATTAATTTGTCGGATCAGAGCTGTGTGGTTTTGGAATAACTAGACCCATTCGTCACTTTTTGGTAAAGAGTGAACAAACTCGTACAGTTGCAACTTAGCAATATAAGGCTCAGAGCAAAATATTTCCATGTAGTACATTTTTGACCGGTGTCGGTGGTTTTGGAATTAATTAAAATGTTATTTTGGATCCAAACATATGAAATGAAATTATTTTGTTTGGAACCTAATTTCGCCAGGTTGCAACGGTAACAAATTAATACTTGTCACATGTCAAATTGAAATGTTATTTTTGGTTAAAAACATATTACATGTAAATATTTTGATCTGAGCCTAATTTCGCTTGGTTTCAACTGTACGATTTTGTTCACACTTTACCAAAAGTGACGTATGGGTCTAGCTATTCCAAAACCACACAGCTCTGATCCGGCAAATTACTACTTTTTAACTGTCAAATTGGAATGTTATTTTTGGTCAAAAATGTATTACATTTAAATATTTTGATCTGAGCCTAATTTCGCTAGGTTTCAACTGTACGATTTTGTTCACACTTTACCAAAAGTGACGTATGGGTCTAGCTATTCCAAAACCACACAGCTCTGATCCGGCAAATTACTACTTTTTAACTGTCAAATTGGAATGTTATTTTTGGTCAAAAATGTATTACATTTAAATATTTTGATCTGATCCTAATTTCGCTAGGTTGCAACGGTACGATTTTGTTCATATTTTCCGAAAAGTGACGTTTGAGTCTGGTCATCTCAAAACCATATAGCTCTGATCCGAAAAATTAATGTTTTTCACATCTCAAATTAAAATGCCATTTTGCGTCCGAAACATATAATATGGAAATATTTTGTTTGGAGCCTAATTTCGCTAGGTTGCAACTGTACCATTTTGTTCATATTTTGCAAAATTTGACGTATGAGTCTGGCCAACTCAAAACTATATAGCTCTGATTCAACAAATGAATACTTTTCACATGTCACATTAAAATGTTATTTTGCGTCCAAAACATATTACATGTAAAGATTTTGTTTGGAGCCTAATTTCGCTAGGTTGCAACGACACGATTTTGTTCATACTTTACCAAAAATGGCGATTGGGTATAGCTATTCCAAAACCACACAGCCCTGATCCGACAAATTAATACTTTTCACATGTCAAGTTAAAATGTTATTTTGAGTCCAAAACATATTACATGTAAATATTTTGCTCTGAGCCAAATTTCGCTAAATCTGACAGATGTGTCAGTCAATTTGAAAATTATTTTACTTAATTTTATTAAATTATTACATTTATTTTGTGTGTTTTGCGAATTAAAATAATTTTAATAAACATTTGTATGTTTCATATAAAAAAATTCGGGGCTAACTTCACGTATGAAGGAATTATTTGGTAGTATTTGGAATAAAATATAATATAAAACGGGGCGAGGATAACTTCACACAAGAGTTAGAGGAATATAATTATGTTAGTGTTGCCTGATTATTTTTTCTATATTTTTCGGTGATAAAATCCAGGAATAACTTCACGTACGTAATTTTGTCGAAACCTTTAGGTGGGATGCTAAAACGTCGGACCATTTAAACTGTCGCGTTCGCATTATACTTACAACTTTAATTAAAATATGTTGGGATCATTGACTTTCTGTCGTATCAATATGTCATAAAATAACACATATACGATATAAACCGGACATAACAAATTTTATATACAAAACAGACACACCAAAAAGAAACTTTCACCTTTCGCATGAACAATCATCCACCAAAAAGCTCATCGATCAAACGGCAATATATGTTTATAATACAAAAATACATAAAATGTTGCCATCCTTCCTGTTTCATATTTTATGTCGCCACTTTCGAAAATTTATGAAATCGAGCATACATTTTTATGTATATTCGAGAATTTTGCAAAATAAATAAAAATTATTTCTGTTTAATAGTCAACTGGACCATAAAACATTTATTTACCTACACAGCAAGTACGAGACAAGGGGAGTAGGAAACTTTTATCACTTTTAATATTTTTTTATTGAAAAGTACAAGAAGATGAGTTAAAATGACTTCATTATGCGGTGATAAAATTAGAATTGATGTGTGCGATGGGGCTGATATAAATAACAATAAGTATTCTCAAAAAATAAAAAACTTGTCTCCAAATAATAATAAAATCCATTACATTGTGTTCGCAAAACACTAATTACCACTTACATTTATAATAATACGTGCTCATAATGAACGTCTTTTCTGTTTATCGTTAATTACATATAACACATATTTAACGAAAATATAATAGATTTAACTAAAAACCTCATTAGCATAATATGATAAAAATATCAGGACTGCTTAAACCATATAGATTTAGGGCCGCATCTGACTTTTCGGCCGGGAATGCACAGTTTTTAATTATTCGAAGGCCGACAGGAAATTCACACAACCAAACTCTGCCCAGTTGGGGCACATGCTCATTAATAATAACATTTTTATCGTAACATGACGAGCGTGAATCACCCAGTTTTCCGTTTTTAATAAAAAATAATGGATTTGAAAAGAGTTTGAAATTTTTAAATAAAATAAAAATATTTATTCTTATTCTTATAATTAGGTTTCGAGTACGTGCGAGGATTACATAACGGAGACAGAATTTGTCTTATTTATAATCTTAAGCGTAAGCATTACTTTTATTTTACGACATAATGTAAAAAGGAACAGTGTAATAGGATGGGCGATTGTGGGTGGTATATATGTTTTGTTTAGGTTCTAACATAATACATTATGGATTATGATTATTATTACTTTTGTTTGTGATATTAATGGCATTCGAATGTTTCTTTGACTGTCGTGTTTGTATAGAAAATATTATAAATTAATTTTAATTAAGGCTCGATTTCAAAAGATAGAACATATAAGCACTTTTTATTTTTGAGCGATGTATTATTAAGTAGGTGTAGGTAACACGATTAATTATTTTTACTTTTTCAGGAATATTTTTTATGTAACGTAAATAATAAAGCAAAACTTTTCAAAAAGATATTAATTGGTTTTTGTGGTATTTGCTAATTAATTACATTACATGTGGGTTTATGTAAACAATCTGGCTAGTACTGATTGACTGATGGTTTGATTGGGAGTGCCCGATCAAGCTTTGTGAGGCAAGATCGCCCGGATGGCTGAGCTCCACCGGTTACCCTTTTGACATTTAACAAAATCGAAGGATAGGCTAGGGCAGTCAGTTATAACTTGGCCCGGCTACAGACACCTAATAAAGCCTTTATTTAGTATTTATATACAAAAGACTGCATAATTTGTGCATTTGTGCAATTTCTTGTACAAACGTAGTTTTTGTTGGACGTCATCACGCTAGCTCAGTCTGGATCTTCCTCTTCGACGTAGAGGACAATGGCTGGTTGTTCTTGGAACATTTCATTAATCATGCGTTCTTGTGGGTACCTTGCAACGGGGCCTAATCATCTAAAAGGTTGCTTTATTACGAATCCGAAATTCGTCTTGCGCAAATTTAATTCGGCCAAAGATGGAAAGAATAACCTTACTTTCGAAACTGCATAGCACTATACAGTCGTCAGAAGTCTGGATCCAGTTCTCAAATAACTTTGATAGGTTGTAGAAAACCCGGGGTCTGGCGGCGATTTGGCTTTTACTTCTGCCTCTTTAAAATTTGACGAAGTTATTACTGACACTGGGTGTTTCAAATTTTCAATACTATCAAAATTGATGTTGTCAATTCCGTTCATTCCCAATTGAAATTTTCTTGCGCTACGCAAGAAGACTTGGTCCATACAATTTTCCTTCATTTAAGCGAAAATGATGATATTTGACAAAAATTGTTTTTCAACCAAAAAATCGGTCACTGTACAGCTAAGGCGGATTGATTGATAGAAGCGAAACTGCTAATTTAAGCTTCTTTCATAATTCGGAAGATCACAGTAATCTTTCACAGATTTCATAGAAGCTTTTTCGATTTACGCAAATATTTTGATAAAGTATATCATTTGTCGGTCCAGATAAATTTTCCAAATTTATATTTAACCGAAAATGACTATTTTTGACAAAGAAAAACTTTTAATCTGAAATATTTTCATCTCCGCTTAAATTTTGGAAAAATTTATCGTAGCCGATATTGTTGCAAAATCGATTTAGAATATTTTAGTTAATAACCTAAACCAATAAAAACACTTGGAAATCCGTAGATGACCATCCTGTAGGTATAAAAAATTTGGTTAAAAAGGAAAATGAGCAAGCGTTTTGCTATTTAATGGCAAGTATTTGTCATTGAATTTTTTTTTTTGTATTTGGCTTGTGTTCGCAAATGTTTATAAATGAAGGGAATCAAAGTAATTTGCTTTGGAAAAATTATTTATGAATGAAAATGGGGCAAACGTAATACAAATATTGTATCGTCTAGACCAACTTCGGTACTGTACAAATTTTTAACACACAGTCCAAATTTTTTCAGAATATTCTGCATTTCTAATACTTGCGATGTATACTTCCTATACCAACAGTCGGTACGTTAATAGCTTTGTCTCTTTATATTTCTGTTGTTTAACATCTCACAAGATTTGAGCAGATTTGTGCCAAATTTTTCATCAATTATATTCTCAATACAGACCCATGTTAATTGTTCAAATCCCGCTTTCATGGTTGACGGCATATTGACTACTCGGCTATTTCTGGCTTTGTTAAGAAAATTCAACGAATCGTCCATAATAATCGGTATGTAGTGTGCCGATTTTTTAATCATATCAGCATTTTTGGATTTTTTACCACACATTAATTTCTACGTACGGAATTGAATTTGATTGCTTCGACGATAAAATCCGGTTAAAATTATCTAGATTTCTCGATTTATTAACGGGTGGCACAACTGGCGTGTGCAATTTTAACTAGGAGTTATTTCGAGTGTGGCAACACTTACGCCATTTTGGTTATGACAGAAAATGAGTTTAATGTTTGATATTTACGCTTGAACAAAATGGGGAAATATTAAAAACTTACTTTGAAAGTGGTGTGTCTTTTACCCAAACTGCAAGAATTTTACGTGGAAAATTCAGTAGAAATGAAATGCCTACAAGGCAATTTGCGGATCAATTTGTGAAGCAAGTTCATGAAGCTGGATTGTTTCTGGATAAACCAACACGTGCACATGCATCTACAGTGCGAACGAGAACATTGCAGCTGTTGCTTAGAAGCTTGCTTCACGCAGTTCTGTGATGAGAATTTTGTAAAAAGACCTAGTATGACGGCGTACAAAGTTATAGTGCAGTAGGTGAAGCAAAATGGAGATTCGGAACGTTTTCGGTTCGTTTATTGGGCTGTGTAACGCTTGGAAGAAAATGAGCATTTTTACCGAAAAATCGAAGCTCATTTTCACCTCGGAGGCTACGTTAATAAGCAAAATTGTCGCATTTTTGGCTCAGAAAATCCACACGTAACCATGTAGAAACCGATGCGTGAATTTTGGACCGGCGGCATCATTGATCCATTTTTTTGAAAATGAGCAAGGAGCCGACCCTTTAAAGTCAATTGGGAGCATTACAGAGCCATCATGCACGAGTTTTTGTTACCCAGAATTGAAGAGGAGAACACACACGACATTTGTTTTCAGCAGGACGGCACAACACAGCAGACGCGACAATCGTTCTTTTGCACACTATTTTCGGGAATAGAATAATGAGCCATGACGGAGATGCCAATTGGCCACAATGCAGCTGCGATTTGACTCCGTTGGACTTTTTTTGTGAGGAGCCATAAAGAATACAGACTATCGAGGACTTGAAAGAACAATTCGAAGTTGCCATTGATGAGATAGGACCCATACAACCAAAAACATTCTGAAAAATTGAGTTAACATAATGGAGTACTGTAAAGCCAGCGATGGGCGTCATTTCAATGAAATTGAAACAAATCGCTTTAAAAATATTCATTCGTCTTTGAATTAGAGCGATTTTTCGCTCGATCACTGTTATCCCAATGATTGATGTTTCTACAGTAGTAGTATACAGAGATCTCAATCGTAGGAATGATAACAATTTCAATAGAATAAATACAACGTTAAATAATGTAGACGAATTTTATTGGGCACTTCAGACTGTGAGTGCGGGTAAAATTTCACAGTCGTGTAGCGGCCTTTACCGTGGACCGATCTCGCTAAAACATCATTGCAGCTTCTCAATTTTTGAAAAAAGCTTTGGAATGTCTGATTTTAAAATTTTAATTTTTTTTCAAGAATCGTTCTTTCCTTTTAAGTTTTGGATCCCTGATTTGGACCGATATTATTGCAAAAAAGTCTTATGAATGTGACCACTTCCAGTAGCCGATTTCGAACACAAGTGTAGTACACCAAAATCTTTAGTCTGTACAGATCACACACACACCCACACACAGCCCAGACAGAGCTGCTTCGATTGATCTCAAGATGAAACTTTAGATTTTAGAACCTAACCTAAAAATAAAACTTCAATGTGTTTATACAGTTTATTTTTGTTTGTTTTTAAATATTTAAAAACAGAAAAACTAGTGACGAGATTATAGATTTAACTTTAATATTGCGAAAATTTTTGAGTCTATTGTTGTTGTATACTCTGATCGACCGTTGTGAAACTTCTTCAAGTTTGAGAGCTAATAACAAAATAGTAAAAGAAAATTTCGAGAAAAGTAAAAAACTATGATCTAGTTTTCCATAATGGCCATTGCTTATCAGAAAATGTTTATCGATGCTTATCGAATTTGCACAACTTACCCATGCTTTAGTAAGGAACAATCTTAAGTATTTTTTAAAATGGGAAGATTCCAGTGATTTTTCGTCCAAACCGCTTTTACGATTTGTTTCAAATATTTTTAAAAGTTTAGAATTTATGAGATACACTAAAAGATTCTAAATTAAATATTCAGCAATATCGGTTCACCTCAATTTTCCAAAAATTAAACGAAAACTACTATTTTGTACAAAAAATGTGTTTTCCGCAGTAATTCGAGCTTTGTACAGCCCAGGTGGTTGGACTGATCTTCGTGCATGTAATTAACTAATTAGAACTTAAATCGATTAATTGACATTTGATATGTAGTGTTAAAGTAAATCAGTAAATATGCTTAAATTTTAATCAACTTCGATTAATATTTTGTTATCTCAGGTGTTTACTTCGTGCATATAACTTTTTAGACTGACGAAAAAAAATATTAAAACTGAATTCTTTTGGTTCATGCCAATGACCATAAGTGACGAAGTCATGTGTGTGAAATATTAATCTATTTTGCTATTTCTCATCATGGTTATAAATTACGCCAATACATTCACAGTACTTATTTGTTGATCGAACCAATCAAAAATAATCTTAATTCTAATTAATTTCTGTTTAATCTTTTTGTTGAACAAACTTTGGCGAATATTCACTTCAAATGACAATTGTCATTGTGACTTATTTGTTGGTCCTATTTAAAATAACTGGCTTTTCACAATTTGTTAGGTTTCTGGGTTTTATCAACTTTGTCGAGCATTCATTTCGTGCATGTAATTAACTAAGTTCCTTAGTTGTGTAAGTCGTGTAGTCGTGTATGTAATTAACTTAATTAACAATTGAATAATTAACATTTTATATGTGGTTTTAATCAACTTCGAATAATAAGGTTTATATAATAATTCAGATTTCGTTATCTCAGGTATTTACTTCGTGCATGTAATTTTTTAGATTGACAAGTAACACATTTCAATTTAATTCTTTTGGTTCATGCAAATAACTACAAACGACGAAGTCATGTGTGTGAAATAGTAATCTATTTTGCTAATTCTAAACATGATTATAAATTACGCTAATACATTTACAGTTCTTATTTCTTCAATCAAAAATAATCTTAATTCTATTAATTTCTGTTTAATCTTTTCAAAGCGAATATTCACTTCGTGGATGTAATTCGATACTTCGGACTAAAGCTTTCTCTATGAATTGAGAGGTCGGAAGTGACAGTTTTAGCAGGAACTCTTTGAATTTTTACAATGGTATTGACAACCTTGTTGGTTTTCCGAAAATTAGGCATGGATTGACTAAGCTTTCGCCATAAATTCGAGTATTAGTTCGTTATTAAAGAAAGTCATGTGTTGTCCACAACAAATTCACCTCCCACTTTGTGCTACTCAAAAGAAAGTAAAATGAAGAGGTGAATTAGTTGTGGCCAACACATGACTTTCTTTTATAACAAATTAATACTCGAATTTATGGAGAAAGCTTAAGTATGAAGTTTCATTCCAATCAGTCAATCCATTTGGGCTGGCACACACTCACACAGAGATTTTTAATAAACTATTTGTTTTGACTTCGGCGATATAGTAAATGGTAAATCTTGAAAAATCTCGAGGTCCAAATTTTTCGTCTTTACGATCTTTATTTTACTTCGCAAAAAAAACTGTACAGCAAAGGTGGATTGATTGAACGCAATCAAACTTCATACTTAAGGTTTTTTCATAAATCGGGAGGTCCCTGTGATGTTTGATCAACATCGATTCACTGAAAGTGGCAGACTTTTCGATTTTTACAAATATATTTGAAAGTATTTAGGATTTACCGAAAAATTAAATTTCAAGCAAAATTAGTTCAGATCATTTTTTAAATTTTATCGGAAGTGACGAGGATTGATGAATAAAACTTTATTTCACTAAAATTCAGCATCTCTATCAATTTTTCATAAATGATTGTGTGAATCATATGAAATGTGGTGCAAATGTATGTACCAGAAGAGGAAGCTTTCATATTAGGTTTTCCAATGTCTGCAATGATGACCGCAAGTGGTAACACCCCGATTTGCGGCTATAGGGGCGGGCAAATTCTGCATCAGGCTCATACGAAACGGCAGCCGCAGCAGCAAGTGCAGCAAAATAAGCTTCTGGAACGTATCCATATGCCGGGTATGCACCATAATACCGATTAAAGCCGTATACACCAAATTGTTGGCCTGAGATGTTGAAAAGTGTAGCATTTATTAAAACAACAAAGAAGTAAATGGTTCGAATAAGCAGTAATAATGATATTTATTTATACAAGACAATTTTTATCAAACGTCCGGTAAGTTTAATTTTTCTCATTAGAAATCAAGTGTTGTATTTGAGATGAACATATCCATACATTTGTGGTAAAAGAAGGTCGGGTCTTTGCCCCAACATATTTACCACATTTTCAAAGCAGCCACGTTACCAGATTTTCGCATGCAAACTTTTGCTATATAACATAAGTATTATAAAGACATTCCTCTCATGTAAAGCTCAAAATATTAACATTGTATGCTCCAATATTTATCGAATCAAATTGCATGCAATAAAATTTTAAATTACTTTAGATACATAATATGAGAACGTACCCCACAAAAAAAGAAACACTTAAACGAATCTTTTGTGAAAATTGTTGGATACCCACCAACACACGTTTAACTATAAAATAAACGGGAAAAATGAATGATCCCCACATAAAAAAATGAAATTTGGAATTGTGTATACGTCTTGTGAAAAATTGATTCACTGAATATGTAATTTAAATGATAAATTCATGTACACAAAACGGAAAATCATAATACGTATCCATAAAAAAAAATCATCTTATGTGAATGTGTTTGTCTGTATACATATGTTTAAGCATACAAACATAACAATACGAAACTTGGTTCGATCAATTTACCATAATCTATCTGCATGTACATAAAATGTATTGTCTCTCTGTAATCCTTATATTTCTACTGTCTAAGCAGAAAGCGTAATCATTTCCAATTTAGTTTCTAATTTATTTTAATTTTCGGTTATTACAGCGTTTAAGAAAATGTTTTGTTATTTGATTACAGAACAGTGGCATTTTCCAGAGACATGTATGTCTCGCATTATGAACTCGGACATTGTTCTTTGAAGCTATATTTAGAGTGCCGAATACACATCGTCTATACAACGAATATACGTATGTCTCTAACAATAAAGTATGTAAATAAAAATAAATCGTTATGGCGTTTCTTATGTACACAGATTACATAAAACAACATTAAAAATTCAATTCAACGCATATATTTAACATAAAAGGTCATCTATAGGGGGGTAGAGAGGGTATGGGAAAACACCGAATGAAAATAAATGTTCCTTATTTATATTTTATTGTAATTTTAGTTGTTGTTCTCGCAAATTTGTTGTTCTAAACAAATCAATAAATTTTCCTAAAATACATGTGTGCGATGAAAAACTGTTAAATTTTTATTGTTTTGCCATCATACCAAGTATTCGAGGATTCATCGGTACGATTATACGGTACACATAACAAAATAAATTTTTATTTCTTGTTTGCTTTCTTACCTTGAATAATCTTAATATATTTGCTACCATTATCGATACAACACTAAATGAGGCACCAATAACACCGGTTACTGGTTTATGTGGTGTATAGATTGGTGGTTTGTCGTTTTCACATTTGTATTCAGACATGTCCTGAAAGTAAATAGAACAAAATTGAAATTAATTTTGGTTTTATTGTTTTATATAAATATTAAATAGTTTATTTTATTATTTTGCACTAAACAAATATTATTATTCTCTTAAGTGATTTTCCTTAAATTTGTTGGCACTTGCTGTGTGCTTTCATTTTTAAACACAGATAGAAGTGTTTCAAAACTTGTTATTATATTGGTAGAATTATTATTATTATTATTATCTTTATTTAATTAAAAATTATAAATGTAAAATTACAAAATATAATAAAATACATAAGTAGAAATAAAGTAGAGTTTCCTAGGTAAGGAAATACCTGTGTTGGAGCACAATTAAATTGAAGCAAGTCATACAAATTAATTCAATATTACAAGGTCGGGTAAACCTATGTGAAGATAAACCAAATTTCTATCCCCCAAAATCGAAAAAGTTGCTATGGCAATACTGTACAAGTGTATACTATTGTGACGTTTAATTAACAATTGTAACAAAAGATCTAAATTATGAAATAAGTATTTCCGAATAGTAGCTAGAAAATAAATATAAATACGAGGGCGTAGTGAGAAATCTGGTAAATTTGCAACAGAGGGCGCCACAATCGCAAATCCCAGATGTCGTGCTTCAATAACATCTGTCACTAGACCAAATTAAAATTTTCAGACAGATCTGTCATTTCGTTCAGTTTTGACAGCCATTGCAAACAAACAACCCATTTTTTTTTGCGAACATGGAAAAAAGTAAATTTCGTGTGTTAATTAAACATTATTTTTTGCGTGGAAAAACCATTACGCAAAACACAGCTTGATAAATATTATGGGGACTCTTCACCATCGGCTAAAATGATTCACAAGTGGTTTACTGATTTTCGTTGTGTCGTACAAGCACAACTGATGCCGAACGTTCAGGACGCCCAAATTAAGTCACCACACCAAAAATGGTTGAAAAAATCGATGATACGGTATTGTAAGACTGCGGAGTGAAAGTGCGCAAGATAGCTGAGATAGTAGGCATCTCAGATGTACGTATGTGCAATATATTACATGAACATTTGAACATGAAACGGCTATCCGCGCGTTGGGTGCCGCGTTTGCTTACAATCGCGGCGAATCTGCGCCGAAGAAGGCTAAGGCGGTTTTATCGGGCAACTTGGTCCACAGTTTTTTGGGATGCACGCGGCATAATCCACAACGATCAAGGGGAGAACAGTCAACAGCGATTATTACTGCAACTTATTGAACCGTCTCAACGACGTTTTGAAAAAAAAACGACCGCATTTGGGGAATAAAAAAGTTCTATACCATCAAGACAATGCACGGATGCACACATGTGTAGTAGTCATGGCCAAAATCCATGAATTACGCTTACGATTGTTTTCACATCCGCCATATTCTCCTGACTTAGCCCCCTGCGACTATTTCCTGTTTCCAAACTTGAAGAAATGGCTCGGCGGAAAGAGATTCGGCTATAATGAGGCGATCATCGATACCACAAACGCAAAATTCTACTCTCCAAAAACTATACTGACAGGGAAAATCTTCAAATCAAGATACAAATTTTACTAGCATCTATATATGGCATAAGTAACAGCCCCGAAAATACCATGTCACTTAAAACAAAAATTATTTTAAGGAGTTAATTAGAAGTATAGGTACTCGAAAGCCCAAACAACTTGTTGGTCGGACTATCGGCTTATATCTGACGACGGAGGAAGATTTAACGTAGAGTTGAGATATAGTCTTTCAAACTCAGCAAATATTCGTTGGCCGGACTATCGACTTATGTCTGGAGATTAAGGAAGATTTAATGTAATTCCAGTGAGTTTTTTAGAATTTTACCATGGGTAGAGTTGAGATCTTAAGATTCAGCAAATATCCGTTGGCCGGACTATCGGCTTGTATTTGGCGATGGAGGACGATTTAAACTAATTGCAGTGAATTTTTTAGAACTTTTCTATGAGGTAGGGTTGAGGTACAGTCCTTCAAACTCATCAAATATTCTTTGACCGGACTATCGGCTTATGTCTGACGATGGAGCAAGATTTAAAGTAATTGCAATGAATTTTTAATATTTGCTGAGTTTGAAGAACTATATATCAATTCTACCCGATAGAAAATTTTTAAAAAATTCACTGCAATTACTTAAAATCTTCCTTCATCACCAGATATAAGTCGATAGTCCGGCCAACGAATATTTACTGAGTTTGAAGGACTATACCTCAACCCTACCTCATAGGAAAGTTCTGAAAAATTCACAGCAATTGCATTAAATCTTCCTCCATCGCCAGACATTTTTCGATAGGTATAGTTTTTATGGAATGGGTGTAATTCTCGGGCTGATAGTGTTGGGATAGTGAACTTTCGCTATAGTGATACACGGTTAAAATGAAAGAATAGAAATTAGTTGTAGCCCAAGTATAAAATTATTTGGAATACATTTTATTAAATTTGGAACATAAAATACATTCGTTTTGTAAACCTAAACAGTATTCTCGCTTATTAAATGGTTTTTATTCTTATTTTGTTTAATGTTCATCCTTTTCTTTAAAACAAATTTTATTCTTTCGTGTTATTCTTTGCATAAATAAAAATTTGTTCTTTTAATGATAATTTTCATTTATATTTAAACCTAAAATATTTTAAGCATTAGCAAAATTAATGGATTTTAACTAAATGGTTCATTTCATTCCAAATTGAATAAAAATTAGCAAAATAATTTAAGCTTAAAAGTATAAAGAATCAATTTATCAATTTATTTTTATTTATTATTATCTTCCATTTTTAGAAAGAATGATATGCTAATTTTAATCTAACTCTTAAATTCTAAGGGCATCCCAACTAAGTTGTGATCAATATCGATCACATCATAAAAGTATATCAATTTATCGATATATTGTGCTTATAGCGATATATTGTGCTTTATTCTGTCCAGGAGCTTTATTCTTGAAATCGGTGGAAATTTCCACATTCGGAATATAATTTGCTTTAAAATTCTTTATATTATCCGAATTTTGCGCCGGCTACTTTAATAATTTTTTCAAATTCGTGTCCAAGGTTTCTATTATTAATTTTCCTACTAAGGTAAAAACTTGTGTAGAGTGGGTAAATCGATGCGGAGTTATTCCATTCGTAGGGAAATAAATAATAGAAAAGTTGGAAACAAATTTGAAAAAATGATTAAAGTAGCCGGCGCAAAATTCGGATAATATAAAGAATTTTAAAGCAAATTATATTCCGAATGTGGAAATTTCCACCGATTTCAAGAATATGGTTCCTGTGGCACTATTCTGGTAATTCCTCGGGAATAGGGAACTGGGGAAAGAATTTATATGTAATGTCTGTTCAAATATTATTTTTCCGGCCTACTGAGGAGAAAAGTTTTATGTAAATTTTTATAAATTGGGAATAATTTTTCCATACCTAAATTGGCAGGGACAATTATTCCCCATTAAATTTTGTTTTCAAAAAAATTAACACTAACTTTTTACCTCAGCAAGCCAGAAAAAAAAGGTTAAATAAAAATTATATATAAAATCCTTCCCCAATTCCCTATTCCCGGGGAATTACCAGAATAGTGCACAGGTCATATAAAGCTTCTTCTCAACTATAATGCATTTCGTTTCAGTTTTCGTTTCTACACAATTTATGTAGTTTTTGATTATTCGAAATTGCCTTTTGTTTGAAAATGTACGGGTAAATAAATAATACAAATATGTATGGATTTGACAATTTATTCTTATAAATATTTAATTTGTTTAGACCAAAAACAAGAGAGATGGAACTAAACCACGAGTTAGTAACATGGAATGTAATCGGCTTTATATTTCACCCAACATTCATTGCTAATATTTTAAATAAAAAACTATGTTTTATTACCGAAATTTCTAGTTTTTTTTACTCAAATTTCACTTAAAAAACGTTGAATTTGGTGTCTAAAAAGAATAATTTTTTTCCCTGAATTGTATAAAATCAGGTAATGATTAGTATTTATTTTAATCTTTTAATGAGATAAATATTATTCTTTGTGACTAATTTTTTATACGCCAAGAAGAGCAAATTTAGTAATTTTCATAGAGCATACTCTATTTTATATTTGAGTGCTTTTGCCACTCGGCCAAAGAATAAAAGTTTTCATTGTCCGATAGACGAATTTTAATCTTTTGGACAAAAATAAAATTTGTTAAAATTAAGACAAAATTATTTTTATTTTGAAAGTATAAATCTTATCTATTTGGGAAGTATAATTTTAGACATTTTAAAATGATGGACGTATAGTTATTCCTCAGAAGGATAGGAAAAGAATGGATTTCATACTTTTATTTTTAACCGTGTACCTGGGCTAACTTTATTTTCTGGGATGATAGTATCATTTCATTATAGTTTTCCTGGAATGAAATATTCTGGGATGGTAACATTTATGGGCTGATAGTAATATTCTAGGATGAAAAACTGTCGTGATAGTTTAATGTTGCCATCGTCCCTTTGTGGGATGAATCCTGGGCTAACTGTATATACATTTAAAAATATTGCTCAATATCACGAGAATATAAATGTAAACAGTAGAGTGCATCACGGGGTTTCGTACGCAAGTGTACTTAAGGATGCCGTTCCAAAAGTGGCGGCAAGTGAGGAAGGGAACAGCTCATCAGCTTTAAGCAAGCTATCTGGTATGATGCGGAGCTACATGGCAATGATGGAGGGGCTATAGATCTAATGACCGAATATAAACACGCTGATGCAGATATAAAGTTGTTAAAAATCAAAAATGACTCTCCTTAAAATAGCAATATGGAATGCAAACGGCCTAGCGTAGCATAGAGCGGAGGTTAAATCATTTCTGATTGATCACAATATTGATATAATGTTAATATCTGAAACATGGTTCAGCTATTGGTGAACTACTTCAAAATTAATGAGTACAAAGCACACGGTGACACTGCTGTTTTGATTAAGAGAAGACTAAAACATTATGAAGTTATGAAATATGAGAAAGATCATATCTAATCAACGAGCATCTGTCGGCCGGAATGGTCTGGAAATTGCGTGATATCAGCAGTGTACTGTCCTCCGACGCACGCTAAAAAAATGCAGTTTATTGATTATTTTGATCAGCTGGGTAATAAATTTCTTGCGAGGAGTGACTACAACGCCAAATATACTCAATGGCGTTCAAGACTGCTCCACGGATAAAAAGAAAGTTTTTGATCTAATTGATTTCTGCGTAACCAATGGCATTGCTATGATCAGTCGTCTGTTCATCCAGCGATAATAGTAGCAATAACTACTGTTGTCTTAAAATCAGAAACACCGAAACGACAAAGAAACAAACTGATTGGAATCAATATAGGAGACTAGTCGAACAAAATTGTCATCTTGAAATCCCGCTAAAAACACCAGCAGATACTGATGTGGCTGCAGAAAAGCTAAAAGGGGCATCGGAAATATCACCTGAAAAGACTTCACCATTTTGTATCTCTTTTTTATCTCTTCTCTTAGAATATTAAAAATGATCCTTAAAATGGCAAATTGATTGGTCTCCGGAACTCGGTAAATGAAATCTTGAAATTTAACAATATTCCGTCTTTCCGCCATTCTTAAAGAATGACTATGAAATTTGGATAGAAGTATTGCTCAGGGACTTTAAAGTAACTTTTGGACAAAATTCTAGAATCTGTTCATACTGGACTAGACTTCGCCATTTCATAACTTAGTATTCATAGTATTTCATAGTACTGGTTACTAGTGAAAGTTTTTAAGATATTGGCCAAAAACTGAAAATAACTTATATGAAAATTATAATCCATCAATTTTCTTCAAATTTTCTTTGTAGTTCAGTATGACCGGAAAGAGAGTTTTTGAGATATTGGTCAAAAACTGAAAATAAATTAATAAAAAATTTGAAATTTTCAAAAGGATTGGTTATGAAATGGCCAAGTTTAGTCCAGCATGAACAGATCCTAGAATTTTGTCCAAAAGTTACTTTAAATCCCTAAGCAATACTACTATCCAAATTTCATAGTCATTCTTTAAGAATGGCGAAAAGACGGAATATTGTTAAATTTCAAAATTTTATTTACCGAATTCCTTTACTTCGAAGATCAATCAATTTGCCATTTTAAGCCTCACTTTTAATATTTTATTCCGCTGGGAGGTTTTATTTAGTGAAAAAAGAGATACAAAATGAATACAAAATTTCCGCTGGTAATTATATAGCAAAATAAATTCTCTTTTGTGATGGTGCTGCCACTTGCGGCGAATAGTGAAATATTTTATTTTCTGCTGACAAATTTCCGCTATCTTATATAGTATATAATTATTACACAATATTTCTCAGTAGGAAAAATCGAAAAAATTTAATATTGTTATTACAGCGCCATCTATCATGAAACGAAAAAAATATTTTAAAGAAACCCTACGTATTTTAAGCCGTAGAATCTGAATCTGCAATAAAAATAGGGGTTCCTATTTTACAATAAAAGTTACCACCCGCTCCACCTACAAGAAGAAGCGGAGGTTAAATTAAATTTTGATGATGGACATTTTTTTCGCAGAGTGCTAATTTTCCGAGATATTTGAAAGTTTCAGCTTAAAAAAAATCACCCGGTATATGGTAGCGTTATTACGTTTGAGTTAAAAAAAACATTTCATTGAACTTAAGGAAATATGACCACATTTTCCATCTCACTAATTCGTTACTGGGCTGTTCTTTGGAGCAGTTTTATGAATTAAGAATATGTTTGTACATTTTTAAGTTTCTGAAATGTTAAAAATTTTGTTATATTCTTGACAAATTAACAACCTCCTCCGATCGCCGCAATAATCTCTTGGTGATCGCTATTAACAGGTGTAGGCTTATGAAACTCCTTGAATTGCGTAATTAGAAATTCTAAAACACCAGTTATGTTTCGTAACAAGTATTTCTCATCATTCATTCATCATTTTTATTTTAGTTTTTAAGATTGTCGCTTGCACTTTAATATATTATCATGTTTGTTGGTATTAATTGTAAATAAGTATTTTCAATACATAAAATTTCTTAATGACAAAACCTGATGAAACCATTTATTAATTGAATAAAATAAATTAAATCCGAACTCACTGCAATTGATTCCTGGTGTCGTGTCATTCGACGAAAATTTAATCTGTCGGTGTCTGTCCTACCATA
Organism: Nephrotoma guestfalica; assembly: GCA_963691935.1. Lineage (NCBI taxonomy): Eukaryota > Metazoa > Arthropoda > Insecta > Diptera > Tipulidae > Nephrotoma > Nephrotoma guestfalica. Next base: position 31,093,551 of record OY829913.1, on the reverse strand, counting down.
AATTAGATCTAAATCCTAAAATTTCGTCTAAAAATTATACCTTAGGTAGTGTTGTCTTTAAAATATTCGTATGTCAGCTTCCAAATAAATACTGATTTAATTCTATTTCCTTTTGCCTCGAGGATATCCCCTTTATTACGTATATGTAAAAATATTTTTTGCCTTCCCCGCAAAAAAAAAACAATATCTTAACAAATTCTTCTTTTGTAATATAAAATATTACTTTAATAAAAAATCTATCCGCTCTGTGTGTTCGTTTATAAGTGATATGAGCGTAATGTTTTATGTTTTAAAAAATTGATCCTGAAACATACAAATAGATATAGGAACACCAAGATCCTTTTTCCTCTGCTTCTATGTAGATTTTCATTATTTTTTAGGGAAAATATTCTGTTTGAATTATTATTTAGAGATTATATGAATATTTATATACAGGGTGATGCTGAAATTTGTTCCTTTTAGTTCCTGCTGTGTAATTTGATATTCCGGATGTGTAAAATCTACAAGCTGTCTACTTCGCTCGATGACATTATTTTTTTGCTTTTATCTATTTTTCACAAAGACACAAATAACATTATTTTAATGAAAAGCTTTTTACATTTATGAAAACAAAAAGCTTTCAAAATCGATATATTTATGTATTCGTATGACGGGCCTATCTATATGGTACATGATTTTTATGATTCAATGACCAATTCAATTACTTCCAAAATCCGAAGCTTGATGTGTTCCCTCTTCTGAAATCGCTTTCTGCTAAACGAGAAAATCATAAATTAGATAGAAATGACAAGTAACGGCATTCGTTTACGTAACAATCATGTATGATTATGATTACATATTGGAAATGTATGCACGTGATCTCTTTATTTTTAGTACTAAATCTCAACATGATTTTCCCGATTACTACACCCAAGCAGAACTCATCACAAAAATGTGTATCAAAAGGAAAATTCATAATAATGTTATCATTTTGCTGGTGTATTGTTATCAAGCATAAACATAAAAATAAAAATAAATATTATGTTAGTAAATTATGCTCTTACGCATATACATACACACACACCCTCTACATCCAAAATATTTAAATAAAACATTTATTTTATTAGTTTATAGATTTTCATATTATGTAGACATACAAAAACAAAAAAAACCATAATGTTTTTATGTGTACGAACTTGAATACATACAGCAGCATATATCGAACATATACATAAAATACAAAAAAAACTTCGAATAAAATTCATAGTGAATTATACATAAAATCAATGTAATGGAAATCAATTAGAAAAGCATAAAATAATAAAATTTTGTTTGTTTATGCTGTATAATTTTTATGTATTTATGCGCTCACAATGTATGCATATATGGAAAATTTATGAATATGCTCAATAAAAATGTTAATGGAATAATTTTAATTCTGCCTATTTGTGTCTATTAGCGCCTTTTGTAGAAAAGTAATCAAATTTATTAGAGAACTATGTCACGCTCTGAATATTGTTAGTTTGAATATGGCCAAAGCTTTTAATAAAATTATGTCGAAACATCAAGCTTTTCCGTTAGTAACAAGTCCCAGTTATTTCTGGCCGAAATCGGTATATCGAACGAAAGTGGCAGCTTTCACAGCCTCGGGAAAAATAATAAAAGCTCCTCCTGTGAAATCTGTGAAATTCGACTGAAATCAGTCTTCCCGAAGTTGAAGATTTCGTAAGAGATTTCAATTCAAAATGTAGATTCAAAATGTTTATGACAGTATAGCGTAGCAGTACTATAGAGTCGATTATCGATTCATATTATCATGCTAATCATAACATGGGTGATTACATTGTCACCCCAAACAAAATTTAACGTGAGCTTTAGAATAGAACTTCATATATACATTCTATATTGGTCTAATCATTTAAAATATAATTCATAACTAAATGTTGATAAGTGGAGGGTCAACAAACGAATTTCATTAAAATAAATCTAACCCACGTGGAAATGGAAACCCCAGCTGATATATGGTAATTCCAAAAGATTAAATCCCCAATTACCGATAAATTTATTCATTGTCATGATAATTCTAATCAAAAAATGTTTATTTTTGAATGGAAAATTGGATGACGTTTTTTGATTCTAGCGAAATTGTTTCCATACGTGAAAAAAACAATTTTTCAAAATATCAAGGCACAAGCATGCCCAAAACATGACTGGCACAATACATTGTGCATCATTGTGCACTGTCTGATTTATCAGCCGGAGCAATATAATGCCAGCCGGAACCATATTATGCCAGCTGGAACTATAACCGCCTGAACCATATCAGCCGGAACCAAACCAACTATAGCACAATGCATTGTGTATATCATTATCTGTACAGGGTGGCTGAGACCAAGTGTTACCAAATGAAAACGCTGTAATTTTTTTAATTTTGATTATTTTTTGTTGAAATTTCGTGGAATATGTTGAAAACATATTACATTTTATGAAATACATGTTACATGCTACTCGATATGACCTCCTTTGGCTCTGGTTATTTGATTCAGTCTTCCATAGAAAGCATTGCATGCTGACCGAACGTGAGCTTGCGGAATTTTATTCCATTCTCGAACAAGAGCTGACTTCAATGCATCAACACTTTCGTATTTTGTAGTGGACACCTTACTCTCCAAAATGGACCATATGGAGAAATCGATGGGATTCAAGTCTTGTAAAAATTGCTGTGTCGCTCGAGCTTTGTGTGACGGTGCCGAGTCCTGTTAGAATGTCCAACGGTTCATACCAAAGCGTTTACGTGCCCAAGGTAGCAAAGCATCGTTTAGGATCTTTTGGCGGTACACCTCTTGGTTTACCTTGACTCCATGTTCGATGAAAACCAGAAGAGTGCGTCCATCTGCAGTCACTGCAGTCCAAACCATAACATAAGCTGGTGATTGCTTGTGCATGGTAACTCTTGTGTCCAAATTATCGTTGGACTTGTGCTCTAATCAAACACGATCAGTTTGTTTATTCACATACTGTTGAATGGTGAAAATTTTCTCATCAGAAAAGACAATTTTTGGAATCTTATCACGTTCGGCCAAGGCCTTCAATGCTCGTGTTCTTTCAAGCCTAACTTTTTTTTGTGCCTCCGTAAGATCTTGAACTTTTTGTATCTTGTAGGGCTTCAAGTGTAGTTCATTTTTCAATATGGTTTGAATGCTGTATCGTGAAACATGTAGACGTGCGGCTAATTGATTGGCACTTTGACGAGGATTTCGTTGGATTCGTTTCTTCACATTTCGTATCATTTCTTTTGATGTTGCTGTCTTTTTAGGACCGCCCCTGTTGCGTCTAGCGATGCTACCAGTTTCGTTGTATCGAGTTATGGTTCGATACACAAACATTTTATTCACATTCAAATGCTGGAGCTGACGAACTATTGCTGTTTGTGAATTTCCACCCAAATATAGTGCAATTACACTATTACTACTTTGAATTCCATTACGATTTTTTATGAAGATATTAATTTAGAACAATTATTTGTTGATTACATGTAAACAACTAACCAAACTTCAATCTGTCAAAAAATTGACGCGCGAAAATGACAACTACACAAATGACAGCAGAGTGAAGTCAGTAACATTTGGTCTCAGCCACCCTGTATAAACCACCTGGCACCAGAGTTTAAAAGCCGGAACCATTAAGAGCTGCGCGTTAATTGGTTATAAATACAGCATATAAATTGGACAGCTGGAACCATATGAAGTCAAAACCAAAATGGCCCCAGCCCAAATAATTTAAAACCCGTTGGGCAGATGAGTTTTATTAGCCTTAACCATTAGACGCTTGCACAATGTACTCTAAATGGTATTGCTATGGAACCGCTACAATGTCAGCTGAATATATATCGGAACCATATAAAGCCAGCCAGAACCATGCCAACCAAAAACAAACCAGCTTATCTAAATTTTGAGCCGGAACAAGTACTAATTCAGCCGTAACCATTCAAAACCAGCCATGTTGCTTTAGTGGCGTCTGTCTAATCGAGTATTTTTTTCAGTCACTGATGCCAAATCACCATGACAAGTTACACGATTGAACAGCACGTCCAAATAATAAAATTTTATTATCAAAATGAGTGTTCAAAGGAGTCGCCACTCCAATGATTGGTGGCCAAATTCGAGACAACCGGTTCGGTAAACAATCAGCGAACACTGGTACGTCAAACGAACGTCAGATCGACCGAGAACATTGCCGCGGTCCGTGAAAGTGTACAGGACAACCCGAGGCAGTCAATTCCTAGCTGTGTACAAGAACTCAGCCTTTCACAAACTTCAACTTGGCATCGGAACTTTGGACCTATACCCGCACAAGATCTAACTAGCTTTGGAGCGTTTTGGAGAGAACCCTAAGTTTGGCCGAAAAATCATCTTTAGCGACGAAGCGCATTTTTAGATGAATGGCTATAACAAGCAAAATTACCGTATATGGGACGACGCCAACCCACACGAGGTTCTTCAGGTGGCAATACATCCAGAAAAAGTTTATGTTTGGTGCGGATTTTGGGCTGGCGGCGTCATTGGTCTGTACTTTTTTGAAAATGACGTTGGTAAGGCCATCACCATCAACGGCGAGCGCTACAGAACGATGCTAACCTATTTCTTTTGACCCAAATTGTACGATAGGTAGATGATATGTGTTTCCAGTAGAACGGAGCTACGTGTCACATAGCAGACGTAACGATAGACATTCTCCGATGCGAACGATGTGAGAGTACAGGGTGCGGCATCTAACTTTTTTTTTGAACTAGCGGTTATTTTGAGTATAGTAAGGGTTGTGTCACTTCTGATTTAACAGAAACTTAGTTTTATCCTTCCGCTGAACGAAAATGGTTGTGTATTTGCTTGAACAACGCTGGGAAATATTGAAACATTACTTCGAAAATCATTGGCAAAAAAATCATCTTTTCGGATAAGGCGCATTTCCATCTTGGCGGCTATGTAATCAAGCAGAATTGTCGCATTTTGAGCATTTTGTAGAGAAGCCGTTGCATCCTCAACGAGTGACTGTTTGGTGCGGATTTTGGTCCGGTGCATCATTGGGTCATTTTTCTTTGAAAATAAGCAAGGAGCCTTACTGTCGATGGTGAGCGCTACCGCGCCATGATAAACGATTTTTTTGTTCCCGCCATTTAAAGAGGAGGACATAGGCAACATTTGGTTTCAAGAAGACGACACTCCGTGCCACACAGCACACGTTTCAATTGATATTTTGTGCACTGTTTTCGAAGATCGAATTGTCAGCCGAAATGCTGATGTTATTTGGCCGCCTCGGAGCTGTGATTTGACGCCGTTGGATTATTATCTTTGGGGTGCCGTCAAAGATAAGTGTTACGTCGATAAACCAGCAACGATTGACGCTCTCAAGAACAATATTCGCATTGCCATTGAAGACATAATACCATCGAAAATGTGCTCAAAAATTGGACCGACCGTTTGGGGTACGTCAAGGCCAGCCGAGGCAGTCTTATGAATGAAATAGTCTTCAATAATTAATCGGAGGAATTGTTCTTTACAATGAAAAAATAAATTTGAAAAAATATTTAGAACTTGTTGTTTTATTGCATTTTTAAAAAAAAATTTATTTGGTCCACCCTCTAGAGTTACTTCTCGCAAAATGATGTGAATTAGCCACCGAGATCGTGCGATTTAAACCCGCTAAACTTTTTCTTGTGGGATAAGCCGCAATCGACCGATGCCTTAAATCTAACGTAACCATCGCCAAAATTCAGCCGGATCTAAGTGGCAGAGTTATTGAAAATTGGACCACTCGGATCCGTGCCACCGTGAGAAGCTACGGCTAACATTTGAACGATGTTATATATTCCAAGAATATTGGCATACCTTGGCCTTTCAAATAAAAGAAGAATTTCGCTGATACCTAACACCCAGCTTGTTTTATTCCATTTCAACATCGACCCGCCCAAATTGAAAACCTCTTTATAAAAATATCAGCCGGAATTATAATTGTGTCTGACGGAATAATATGCAGCTAGTCGGAAACAAACCAACTATAATGTAGGTAATACAATTCATGGTGCATAAGTCACCAATATTAAGCCTGCCGGTACTTTAGATGGCTGTGCAACATACCAACTTTCGTCCGAAATGTCAGGTGGTTCCAGATAAAGCCATCCGAAACCGTATAACTATATGGCACACGTATACGTATGGTACAGCCGTTTGACCATCGCACAAGTAGATAATGAATTGTGCATCGATGTGAGCTATCTGACTTTTTAGCTGGTACAAGTATTAAGTCAGCCAGGATAATTTAAAGACAGCCGAAACAACAATTTTCCAAGCCGGAACTATTTTAAGCTTACACAATAAATAATTTACGCTTTAGAATATTTTTCACTATATATAAGCTTTCAGCTGGAACCGTAAAAATGTCAGCCGGTACCATGACAATGTCAGCCGAAACCATATGTATCCAGCTAGAACAAAACCCACTATAACACAAGTAGCTCGATGGACTATTCATTATTATGCACAATCTGATTTTTCAGCCGGAGTCAATAATAAGCGAGCGGAAAGATGGTACACAATGATGCTCGATGTGCTGCTTGTGTTAAGCAATTGCATTGACCTCATATCGTTCCGGTTGAAACTTTATCTGTTGTACGAGGTAGGTGCTAGTATGGTATATTCCAACTGGTAAAATTCTTGCTCTGGCTGGCTTTATATGAGTACGGCTGGCTTCTTGAAGATCCAGCTGACATTGTCGTGGTTCCTGCTGATATTGTTATGGTTTCGGCTGAACATGTATATGATGCACATCCATTTAAAATGCATTGAGCTCATTGTGCAAGCTTCTAATGGTTCCGGCTGATAAAAATCTGGTACTGACTGGTTTTAAATTGTATCGAATGGCTTTACATCCACCTGATAAACCAAATAGTGCACATTGCATTGTGTTACTTATGTTTTAGTTGGTTTGGTTCCGACTGGCATGGTTCTAGCTAACATAGTTGTGGTTCCAGCTGACATTGTTATGGTTGCAGTTGGAGGCTTATGTATGAACAATTATTTAAAGCGCAAGGTACTTATTGAAGAATTTCAAATACACAATGCATTGCGTTACTTGTATTATAGTTGGCTCGACTAGCCTCTCCGGCTGACATTTTTATGGTTCGGACTCTCATTTTAGAGATTACGGCTATAAAAGCTTATATGTTGCCGAACCATTTAAAGTTCAGTAGTCATTGTTTCGGCCGATAAAAATCCGAATATACGAGTATCTAGCTTCAAATTGTTCTTGCTGGAGTAATATTGGTTCTGGTTCTAAAATAAATCATCGCACAATAATACACAATGCATTGTTAAAACGAGTCCGGCTAATGTCCGCATCTAAAGCGCAAAGACATGTCATTGTGCAAATTTAAAATTGTCCATGTTAGTAAAACTTTGGTTCCGGCTCTTTAAATAACTTTGATTGGCTTAATATGTATTTGTTCGGGCCAAAAAATCAAATAACAAGCAATGATGCAGTGCTACTTGTGACCTATTTGGTTTGTTTTTTTCCGGCTGGCTTCGCATGGTTTCATCTGATATTGTAGTGATTACGACTGGAATTATGTTACGACTGGAATTATGAACGCTTTTATGTTGCACAAAAATCTAAAGCACAAAGTACATATTGCGCTATATTCAAATCGTTCCGGCTGAAAATCTCTGGATCCGGCTAACATTAAAAGATTGAAGCTGGCTTAATATTGTTTCCGGCTGAAAAATCAGATAGTGCCCATTGTTTTACATACTACGTATTATGCTACTTGTATGATTAGTGTGGTTCGTGTGGTTCAGAACAATTGTTTTACTAGTGCCACAGTTGGTGTGGTCTCGGCTGGCGAAATCAAATAATGAAAATTTGAAAAAGTAAAAATTCTCGGGTAGCACCTCATTGACTTCGTTAGGTAATCGTTTATCAATCGCTCAGGATTGATAAACAAATCTTGACGTTTGGCCAGAAACAAAATTGTATTATTTCAACTAAATCAGGTTCGTCACTCACCTAGGATTTTCATTTTGGCCTCTATTCCCTTAGGCGCATCACTACATGCGACGTCACTATGGATCTTCTTGGTTACTAGATTGTAAAATCGAAATATGCTGAATAATTTCGTACAAAACTAGCAGTGAAATTTTTGTAAATCTTAGTTGGCTGCCTTAGTTTGAAAACCATTCTATTTATTTGTCACATAAAAATTTCAAGTGATAGAAATTGTCGCTTGAAGTGATAGAAGTCACAACCAGTGACCTAGTAACCAAGAAGATGAGTAGTCACGTCGCGCATGAAGTGGTGCGACTAAGGGAATAAGGGTGTTTACAAACATCATTTCATTTTACAACAAGATTTGCGAACATTTGCAACTGGTTACACTAACATTTCATTTTACAACAACAAATCCAATTGGAATATACCTTTTGGATAAAAATATATCTTTTAGCAAAGAATTGCAACTAAAGTCGAAGAAACAGAGTTAAAATCAATTAAAATTCTTGGTTGTTCATAACACGACAGCAATTAAATCCAAACGTTATTAAGGACAATATGAGGGAACGCATTATGGCAAATATTTTACTTAAGAAAAACTTAATTATCACAAATCCAAAGATCGCAATCGTTGGATCATTTGTCATCCAGGATTGATCACTAGCTCTTTCCGTTTGGTCATCGCTACGTAACGGTTTATTGCGAAAATTCGTTAGAAACTCGTCTTGTGGCATGACTCCAAGTATTCGGGTCAGGAAAGAGGATCAATATATTTTTTTTTAATTTGAAGATCGAAATCGTTTGGTCAACTGTCATTGAGGATTGATCACTATTTATTTTCATTTGATCAGCCTTACGTAACCATTTATTGCGAAAATTCGTTAACTAACTCATATTTCGATCAGATTCGGAATATTTGAGGCTGGATTTAGTTTTGCATTTAGTTGTTGCCAAGTTATAAACAACCAAAAAATTGAATTGACTTTAACTTTCTTTATTCCAGTTAAAATACAATTCTTTGAAAAAAAAAACATTTTTGTTGGATTTGTTGTTAATTTTGTAAAATGAAATCTCCAATTAAGCGACGAACCTGATTTTAAAGAAATAATAAAATTTTGATTTCGTTTTCTCGCAGTAAAAAATGACTCAAACGTCAAAATTTTTCGACCAATCCTGAAAAAACGATGACCATACCATTCTAATCATCATTTGTATCAAAACCTTTGGATGAAGTGCTATAAAGGCAGATATCATAATATTTATACATATTTAATCGGTGTGGTTTCCATTCCCATTTCGTGCTTAAAAGTTTTACGATTTCTAATTTCCAATTGAGATTTCTTTCGTGTGCAAAACGAGTGTAAGAAGAAACGATGGAAAATCAATATGCTATTCAATTCGAAACCATTATACCATAAATCTAGAAATTATTTTAAAACATTTTGGTATTTAAATTAAACTATGAGCAAATATTGGTACGGAACCGCATACCTGGAAATCGTAAAATTAGTAATTCGAATTTTATACAAATTAAAATTTGGAATTTTTTTAGGCATTTCGAAAATATTTTTTGTATTTTACGATATGACCAAATATGCCGAATAAACAATAAATATTTTGCTTAATGTACGCAATTGGATTTTAACAGGATCCGTATATGTATTTATATTTGGGAGTCGACACAGTGTGCTGCCTAACATTCATCAATATTAACAAACCTACAAAAAAAATCTATTTGAATAGAAGCATTGAGGTTGGGTGGTAGTTTGCTATACGTATACGTAAATTTTATACACATTTTCCATTGATTGGAATTTAAATTTATCTGCCAAGCTGTCATTCTAGTTTTAACGTTTCTGTTTTTACGATTGTTGGTTGTGGAAGAATCTATTGTACTAGTATTTTTTTTTGTATGCAAAATGGATATAAAATGTATTTTGTTCTGAACATGTAACTTCGTATTGGGAATAATGATATGGTTTCGGTTTTGTACACGTTCTCCTAAGGCATATGCTGCACACTGTAAATTACCAAAAAATTTATAAAATTAATGTCGGGTTGTAACATGTTTCAATATACTCGTATATGTGTTTTCCAAATTATGTGTTAATTTTATTTTATTGAAATGAATTTATGCGAGTGTACATTCCAAAAATAATGCTCGCTTCTAGATGGTGCAATTTATTTTGTTCAAATATACAATTCTAAAATCATTGACAGCTAAAATACCTTATTATTAATACAAATATTACTTATGAGAAGCCGAAGAATCAATATTCAGGAGTAAACGTCGATCATTGCTTTCGTTTAGGTACCGTCCTTACCGTTCGGCTTCGGAATGCTAATTTATTCTCTTCAATAATCGATTACGATTACGATTTTTATTTTTTATAATCGTTTCTGCTCCACCAGTTGCAAATAAAATCTGATTAACAGTTAATAAACATAACGTACATTTTTTCTACGCATTTCGTTTATTACCGTAATTAAATGCAACATATTTAAAGGAAATAACGATCCGTAGATTGAGAGCCCGTTTCCCGTAGTCATGACGCATCTCAAAACTTCAAAAGGCATGCCAATAGAAATCCGCTCATATCACCGACAACAAAATCGCCGACGATTTACTTAGCCGACAAAATCAGATTGCCCATCAAATCATCAAATCAAATCGCCGATACCCCTATCACTGATGACCACATAGTCGACAACCACAACGCCGATACGCACATCGCCAGAAACTACATAGAACACAGGAATTTTACCAACAATCATACTTAGTATACACCACGAGATTTCCGTCAAGCCACGTGGACTTTGCCGGCCCACACACTGCCAAATTAATCGCCGAATGCCAAATATGATGTAGCACGTAGGTATAGCAATTTGAGAATTAGGAAACTGTAAGTTTTTTTAGCGTCTTAGGTTTTGATAAGCGCAATATTATTATTAGGAGTTTTAGCCGACTAGATGTTTAGGCTTTAGCCATTCAACTAGAATATACAGCTATATCGCCGACAGGTGATGCGTCAACACAACCACAATACCGACATCCACTTCGCCGATACACACATTGCCACAGAGTTGGTAATATTTTGATTTAGATTCAAATAAATCTAAAACATTGATTTATTTGGGTTAAATCAATTTTTTATTTGTAAAGAAATAGACAGGGTGTTGGTTAAAACTGTTTTGCAGAAAGAATCGATTTCCCATTGGTTAAAACCTAAGGACCAATTGACCAATTCAGAAAACATGTTTTCTCGCTGTACTAATCAAAAAGTAGATCACCTGTTTTCGACTTGCTACACTTTTTTCAATACTACATGTGCCACTCTGTCTTTTACCTAAATCAACAGCATTAGGATGAAATAGTTGAAACATTTCTACTATTTTTCTTTTTATTGAAATGTATTTTATTGAAACTTCACTCCACAAAGGCAGCTTCCTTTATAACAGCCATCTTTATGGGCTAATTTTTAAAATTTATATCATACAAATTCTGTCGCCGACAACTACATCGCCGACACCCACTTCGCCAACAACATCGATAACCCATTTAGCCGTTCATATCGCCTAAACAAATTTTGGTCAACAATCGCATCAGTACACACCCCTTATCGCCGATACAACCTCATCACCGACACATTTATTTATTTATAAATGGTGCCTACAGTGACTACAATCGGCACAACAAAACAATTGACAAACAAAAAAAATTACGGCGCGTGAGCTCGATTACAAAAGATTATATAAAGATTTCTTGAATGAATTTCTCGACCAGTAATAATCGAAAGCTCCGTAGACCTTGTTGAACACCCGCGATACCCTCGGAATTGGATCAGAAAGACCGTAGTTCGTTACCGCTCGATCGATGAATTAAGCTCCATCGTGTTGACACATTCGACGTTCGGGAGCGTACAAGTTGATACGATTGTCTAGACGTTGCAGTTTCAATAGATTACATCAATTCTGATAAGGCGGAAGAACGTAATCCACGGCACGACTGGATGGTAAACGTCGTAACATGACTGGTAAATGTAGCACCAGATTCAAAGATCACACTAAGTTCCGAAATGAACTCAACCCGATCAATTGTTTCGTTGTACAAATCGATAATAAACTGGCGAGCGGATACGGAAGGAGAAAATGGTTTTGCATTTACTCACGTTTAAGCCAGTAAGTTGTTAATTGACCAGCTGCAAAAGCGGTTTAAGTCGTCTTGTAACATTTCGCAGTCTAAAACGCTAGAGACCCGAGCAAATATCTTCATGTAATCTGCGAAGAGAAGGCAATTGGCAAACTTAAAACATTTTACAACGTCGTTAATTTCAATGAAAATAACAGTGGGTGCGATATGGCTACCTTGAGGCACCCCGGATGGCGCCCGAAATAATGGAAAGAAAGAATCCAGAATCCTAACAGATTGCCAAAGATCTGAGAGATAATAACGCAACCAGTCGATGGGAATGAAGTCACAGTCGAGACTCGCCAACTTGCTAATAAGAATGGAGTGATCAGTCACATCGGAAGCCTTTGCGAAGTCTGTGTAGATAACGTCAAGCTGCTGCTTGGTGTTTAGGCTGTCAAATGGATGACCACAAAAGTAGGGCAAGTTAGACACGGTAGTCCTACCGGGATAAAATCCTTGATAAAAAGGAGAAATAAGTCTCTTGGTATGGAATTGCAATACTCTGTGAACCATGGACTCAAACAGTTTGGCTAAGATAGAGAGAATGGCGATCCCGCCTTAAAAATTGGATGAACGCATGATATTTTCCAGGAATCTGGAAAAATACCACGACGAAGGCTTTCGTTAAACAAGAAGGTAACTGCAGGGGTCAGGGGTTTAAATAGGATCGGTGGAAGACCGTCATAACCCGTTCCCCTTCTAACGTCGAGAAGGAGCAGTTGATCCAGAACCTCCTGCTCTGTAAGTTTGAAATGATCGAGTACAATGGAGGTGGAAGTAGTAGAAGACCCTGTGTCTGTTGACCGAAGAGGCTTGTAAACCGATGAAAAGAATTTGACAAACAAATTGCAAATGTCGGATGGCTGACTAGCAGTGGAGGTCTGGTAAGACATATTCGACGGAAAACCAGATACCTTTTTCTTGCTGTTAATGAGGTTCCAAAATGTTTTGGGATTGGATGTCAAAACTTACTCGATTTGCACTACGAATTTATTGAAAATGAACCAATTAAGGGTCTTAAATGTATTGCGGGTGTTAACGAAATCGGGATAGTATTCTACGCCGTAAAGCCTGTAAAGGGAATGAAATTTGTTGTATCGTTTCTCGAGCAGCATCAACTCGGTATTATACCATGGCTCCCGAAAGCCGGATTTATTATTGATAACCCACGGAACGTGTCTCTAGATACCACTCCCTAGAAGATCGTTGAATCTGTGCACCGTGTCATTCAAATCCGCATCGCGCTGTAAAAAGTCCCAATCGGCAGTGCTATAAAATTAAAGTGAAAATCGTTAGAAAAATAATTAGTTGTACATCGGCATGCAAGACGTCGTTGGCAAATAGCAAGTCCAGGAATTTCCCTTGACTGTTGCTGAAGCGGTTAAGCTGCGTTGTCAATGCTTTCTCGTCGGTTGAGGATGAAGAGAACACACCGTCGACTTCGTTCCAAAATATACCGTGTAAGTTAAAGTCACCCACAATGATAATTTGATCACAAGGGCGAACTGAAGGTATAATGCCTGTGTTGATGTAGTTGATAGCGACGGCGACAATCGAGGTATTGTAAGCTAGTCTGATGCGAACGGCGATGACATCAAGGCATGGATGGCAGGCGATCACTTCATTGGAGACTGAATTCTTTACAGCAATTAAAACACCACCGCCTCTACAACTGGTGTCAAAATCGTATCTGTCCTTTCTATGAACGACATACTACGATGGAAAGTTCTCTTCGGATAACATATTGATCGTAAGCCAGGTTTCGCTGATTATTATAACATCGAAATCATTGTCAAGTATGCCTAAGCGAAAATCGAAGTGAAGGCGTTGGTGGTATTAGATGAAGCGACGGTCGTTGATAAATTAAACTGGCTGGTTAACGCAGTAGTTACTTCGGCTGTTGAAACGTGGCCACGGTCGTGTTTTTTTGATATGCGTGGATAATTTGTAAATGGGTGGATTAAAGCGCCAGCAGGCCAAACGTCAGAATTGTTAAGTAGGTTAAAATCAGCCTCCTTCAAACCAATTTGAAATGAGACGAACGTTAGTGAGCTGCCCAAAACGCGGTCTTTGGGTAATAATAGCCTACAATTTACGTCACCTGGCGAACAATTTTGAAGTTTATCGCAGACATAGCTAACGATCTGATCGGTTGAGACGGATGGATCGATATGACTGATATATAAATATTTTTTGACAGGCACTGAGACAGATTTCATAGAGTTGATGGCAGGCCCGAATCCTACAATAGCTTGCAGCAACGTCGATACATCATGGATATTGGAGCTAGGCTTAACACTTTTTACAGATGTTGTCGGGTTGGAATTATCGTTAGCGAGTTTGTTAGTCAATGCGTTGCTTAATTTACGATTTTCAGCCACCTCCGATTCAATTTTCCAAGAACCTTATAATATTTGCACTCAAAGTTTTTATAGTAATGTCAAATAGGAATGACATAGACTCGCAAACCCGCTAATTTTATATTATATCCCAACTATATTCCTTCTTTTTATCCCAAACCCGGAACCGCTACTCCGATTTTCCGCTTCTTCTGAAATATTGGTTTTCATCTCTTTCTAGGCTTGTGGTATATCTGCAGCACGAATAAATTCCAAGGTGTCTATTTGTCTCATAACCAGATTACAATTTTCATCCGAACCATAGTCTTGAGATAAGCCAGATGTTTGAATTTTCCGTCAAATAAGGTATTGGCAGACAAGGACGCAAAATAAGTCGGTAAACAAGTGCAGAAAGATGCCATTTAGTGACGACATGTTGTATAATCAGTGCCCCTGGTCAATATCTATCTCCTGTGATGGTATTTCCAAGAACCCTTTTCAAAAATCATATGCTAATTGGGCAACTGCTGGAATCTTAGGCCTAGCTACATCTGCTTTGGGTTGAAGGACGCTACTTGTCAAAGTGATGGAACATTTCGCCAAATATACATCATGCTCTAAGAATAACCCAGGTTTATTAATATCTTGCGAAAGAAAGTGGTATTATAATACTAAGAATCCCACCGCACTCGTCCTATAAATTACAGCCTCTGGACGTTGCTTACTTTAAACCATTTAAAACATATAACTCTTCTGTTGATTCTTGGTTGATTCAGATTCCTGGAAAAACATTTTCTATATATAATGTTGCAAATAATGTGAGATATGCATTCGAAAAAGCGCTAACACGCTAAGCTATATCGATTGTATGATAAGGTATCTTCGGATATTGATAAAACTCTGCTGTTACTAACCGGCATAAACCTCTGCTGTTCCTGATAGAGATGTTGCGACACCGTCTGGAATGAATGTAGATCAGGGTCAGCTTTTCCGAATCATGATTAAACACAATTAGACAAGTGCATATTAATGTATCTATTTGCAGAAAATGTTTCACCTGTTGAAGGAATTCCCTTGAATTCATCATTAGAGGAAGACGATTTATTTCCTAGAAGCCTACTACCATCACCAGTTGGTTTTATTTCGCCTCAACTATTTAAACAATATCCGAAAGCAACAGTACAAAATCTCACCAAGAAATCGCGCAGACGCAGTAAAAGCATAATTGGTACTGACACACCTAAAAAAAAATGAAATTGCTGATGATGATGACTTTGAAATCGAAGAGGATTCAAGTTCATTTGATGAAGCAAGAAATCCGGTTGCAGAAGATTACGTTTTGGTACAATTCAAAGTTTTGTACAACAAAGAAATTTATTTTATGTTTGGAAAATTTTAAATATTAATGAAATCGCGGAAACGGTGTAATTTTTTCGAAAGTGTGGTAATAGGTTCCTTGAACCAGACGGAGAAGATGTAACTTCTATTGATATAACTGATATTTAAATGGTTTTGTCCAAGCTACCCTCCATGGCCACACAAGCCGTCAGAATTTTTCTATTGAAGTACTACGAATAAACACTTTTTACGAATTACATTAATTAATAACTGTATTATTTTATTATTATTTAAATTGAAATAAAATATTATTTTTATTTTCTAAAAAAAATCCAGACATGAACCAGTTTTGTGTTGGTCATGAACATATACATATGTCTCAGAGGATAACATATCATGTGTCACACGACGACGATATAATCGACTTTTTGGATTTGCTCCAGGATATGAAAATTCCTGTATATAAATATGTGTGTTACTGTTGAGAAACTTCCCCTACCATCTCACTTACATAACGTTAATAAATATCTAGAAGAAAATTCAAAATACAGAAAACTTATTATTTAAATTCCGTTTTAATGTACACACCGTTAAATCCAAGGCCACAATCCATTTCGAAATAATTGTATTCCCTAATATTGAACAGCATATTAAAAGCATTTTAATAATCCAAACACAATTTAGAAAACACATTTAGGGCGTTTTTATATAAAATATTATGATAATCGGTTCTTATAATATCTTTGCGCTGTGAAAAGTATTATCTTTGGGCAAACAAATTTCGTATAATTCTTCGAAAAAAGGACGAATATCGACTCAAGTAAATATAACTCTACATAGGAATTCTACTTATAAAATATTCTCTCTCGACAGATTCTTAAACCCGAAAAACTTTCCAATTTTCCAAATTAGATCCAATCAAATATTATAAATTGTGCGTTTTAACATTTTCCTTGTGCGCACAAGGGCTTTATGTAAGTATTAAACCCTACTAACCAATACTAATCTATATATACAGTCTGTCAACGTGTTTTCCGAAGGAAGCCGAATTAATAAATTTTTCATATTTCCATTTCTTTCAATATTCTTGATGTATCTCATGAGGCATTAAATCCATATATCAAGATTAGGCCACTCGAGTGCCACATCGAAAATATAAATTATAATATCCTTTTGTAACATCATATCCTGTATACATTTCAAGACGAATTTTAATTAAAACAAAGCATAAAATTTTAATTTTGTCTATCTGTGTCCTGGGTGTGATTTTCTCCTCATTGCTAATTTTAATTTCATCTTTAATGTAAACGCAAAAATTTGAGGGTCTTATCGTATCATTGGGTTGTCGTCGACAACACACCAAAAGTGAAAATGATATTTATTTTAATAAATTATTCTAGATAAAAATTTAGACAACTTGGAATTTTTGCTTTTTATCCTATTTGCTTATATGAGCATATTTACAGACAAACACACGCATATTCGTACGTTAAGATATTTAATCTACTGTCATATGAGATTTACAAATTCTCAAGGCATAACGTTAAATAAAATACAAAGTCTACATGTAAAGTATAAACATTAAGCAATGTTCCTTGTAAATTATACATAGATACGCAATAAATGTGTGCGTGCATATATGTGTTATGTGTATGTGTGTTTGGTGTAAAGAAGGAACTGTCTGTCAAGAGAAAACTAAATGATGATGAAAATATAATTTTCTTTATCAAAAATAAATTTTCTATATACGTACGTATGTAACGTAAAAAGGTAAACATATTTAGGGTTGATCCAAATGTTATTCATTATCTATATATTATGTATTATTACATGGCAGCAGCAGCATGTATATGTTTATATAGTTAACGCAAAATTTAACCAAGAAAGGAAAGTAATTTTCCTGAAAATAATTTTCTTGTATTGTTTTGATAAGGGTAAAAGGAGTACGTCTTTTTTCCGTTACATACGACGAGCCTGTAATCTACACAAAATTGTCGTCAAATTTGATTTGTATGCTATACAAGTATATTTTCTGATTTTTATTAGATTTCCTTTATTACATTTCCTTATTTTATATTATATGCCTTAAGTATGTTTGTGTTTGGGTAGCCATATGGCACTGCTACAACTGACATTTTATTTATTAAATTACAATTTTAGTGATTTTGCCAATAAAACAATCTGTTAAATCAGTACACATGTATAGACGGTAATCGGCACAATTGACCTCTGAATAGATTTAAGTAGTTTTTATTTTTCCAAATAACAATGAAGTGTTCCTCCTAATGAGGAGGACCCATGCGTTCAAAATTGTTTAGGTCACCAGCTGAAGCACGAAACTTAACGAAGTCGAAAAAATCATTTAGCAACGAAACAACTAAGTTAAAGAAAGAAAATAAGGGACTAAAAAACATCAAACATGTTGACTGGAATTTTCAGTAATTTAATCTTCATACCAAAATTTTGAGTATTATTGAGTATTATCGGTTTATTAATTTGGGCAGTAATGTAACCACTGACAGCTCGATGACAACGCGTCCACTACTGCTGATACGTCCAATAATCAAGTAAAAGAAAAACCCGATGTTCCCAATCAGATAATAAGGAGGCGAACAATACACAAGTAGAGAAGACGTCAGAATCTGGAGTAAAGCAACAAGATATACAAGTCGCATGCTTTTCTACCATATTACCAACCGCTCTAGCTAAGGTGAAAGACAAATCTGGAAAATTTATTTTGTGCAGGATTTTGTTGGATTCTGGGTCGCAAGCATCCTTTATTTCCTATATTTGTCAAGAACAAACGCCAAACTCACAGTATCGGGCATTGCTACAAATAATCAGTACACCAGAGGGGTGACGTCTATAATCATAAAATCTCGTTTTGAATCACAAAGAAGCTTCGAGATGACTGTGTTTATTATGAAAAAGTTAACCACAATCCCGCCAGTTACGAATTTCAACATAAAAATTTATGATTACTTGAAAAATTTACAACTAGGCGATCCCAATTTTGGGCACCCAATAGCACAAAATACAGCATTTGGATGAGTACTGTCAGGAGAGATCAGCTCTAAAATTTCGAACATATTCAATCATAATATAACAATAGATGATGGCAATATTGATTGTACGCTGAGAAAATTTTATGAATATGAAGAATTGGATACCTCCGTCAACGCCCACCTTACCGAAGGAGAAAAGAACATTTCAAGGCGAATGTAACCAGAGTAGCCATACCATTCAAACCATCTGACCCAGCAAAAAAATGTATTCAGATTTCATGGAAAATTATCTAAAATTAGATCATATGGAAAGGATTGAAGGAGATAAAACCGTGATTACCGATAGTCAACATTGTTATTTGCCGCATCATGCAGTCCTCAAATCATCTAGCACAACAACAAAACTTAGATCAGTTTTTCATGGATCATGCAAGTCATCTAATGGGAAATCATTGAATGATATTTTAATGCTTGGCCCAACGATTCAACGGGCCTTATGGTCAAGTTTACTTCGTTTTCGTATACACCCCATCCCGCTAAGTGCACTCATTGAAAAGATGTACCGACAAGTAAAGGTACGAGAAAAGGATACAAATTTTCAACCGATAATATGGCGGAAATCACCAGACTTACCCATCGAACATTTCCGGCTAAAGACCGTGACATATGAGACTTCAGATGAACCATTCTTAGCCATTCGATCGCTACACGCTAAAATTTCTACGTTTCTTACGTCGATGACCTATTAACTGGTACAACAGACATCAATGAAGCCTCTAATCTCAAACATGATTTGATCACACTACTAAACTCCGATGGCTTTCCGTTTAGGAAATGGGTTTCCAACATATCTTGTCTATGTGATGATGCAGATCCAAAGCCCAATGACGATAAAGATACTAGCATGGGATCCTAAAAAGGACAATTTTCAATTCAACGTTAAGTTAAATGATGACATTAAATATACTAAACGAAACTTATTATCAGAATCTTCTAAAGTGTTTGATCCGCTTGGATGCTAATCAAATTAGATTGGGATGATGAGCTACCACCTGACATCACAAATCAATGGCATCTGCTGCGGGACAACTTTTCACATTTAGAAACGATCATAATACCAAGATACATCCCATGGAATATTTCGTCTGTTCAATTTCATGGATTTTGTGACGCTAGTGAGGCAGTTTATGCAGCTGTGATCTACTGTAAGTTTGAAGATAATACTGGAAATATTCAAGTCAATCTGCTGACATCAAATACAAAGGTTGCTCCATTAAAGCAGCATTGCTTCTGAGCAGATTGTTTGCCAAAGTGACGAAAGAATTTGCACAATTCAACATCAAGGAATTTTGTTGGACTGATAGTTCAATAGTATTAGCATAGCTATCGGCGGAACCTCGTCGCTGGAAAACTTACGTGGTGAACAGAATATCGGAAATTCTCTGCACTTTACCACGAAACAGATGGGATCATGTTAAGTCTGCTGAAAATCCTACTGATTGTGCTAGTCGAGGTGTACTTCCGAAAGTCTTAAAATCATTCGATTTGTGGTGGCATGGGCCAAAATGGTTAAACGAGTCCGAATCATCTTGGAAAATCAACACAACATATCCATCAACCACTGAATTAGTTCTAAACGAAGAACGTAAACAACTGGTGCAAGGTTTGAATTTGCATCAAACGTCAAATGAGACAGTGGAGACATTATTTAAGCGCATTTCTTCTTGGCGAAAAATTCGACGTACACTTGGTTTTTGCACACTACAAAACGTGTAGAAGAATTCTCAGGAAAAGTTAAAGGCAAACCGAAATTATGGTACACTTAAGATTAGCGAATTACTATTAGCGGAACGAGCTTGCATATCCTGGTGCCAAATGGAATATTACGCAGAAGACATGGCAGCGTCGACAAAGCTGGCGCCACTATCACCCATCAAAGATGGACACGGCATTCTCAGAGTGGGCGGAAGACTGCAGAATTCTGAATGTTCATATGACGCAAAACACCTAGAGAATACTATCGGCTTATTAATTTGGACAGTAATGTTAACCACTGTACCAAAATAATTTTTTGTTAATTAAAAAGTAGAAAATAAATTAGATTAGATGACACTAGTGTCTAAGTAGAACCTATTGAAACTGGGTGCGCTTCTTGACCTAATTTGGAATTTTTGGATTCGCTGCATTCTATTCACATGTATTATACAAACATTGTAACTGTATTGACGCTGAGTTGCATGCAGATTATGAGGAACGTGCAAGAAAAACTGATTGTATGCTTGCCAGAAATTAGGACCATCCACCAGCAAAAGGTCAAGAAATTACCAAACTAGTACAAGTTCATCAACAACAACAGTATCACAACAACGCCAGGTTACAATAAAGCCAAGAGCCATAAAGCCACAAACCTCACTGAATAAGTGAAATATTGGTATATACCAATGAAGAAAAAAATATTCGAGCAATTTAAGTTATGACTAGAGCTTTTCATCCATCCTGCAAGAAGAAGGATATATTAGAAGATCTCAAGACAAAAGGTCTGCAACTTGAAGACGCACTAAAATCAATGATAGTGAAGTTTGTGTTAAAAAAATTACACTGTTAAATTTGTTATTTTTCCTATTGGAATTTATTTTTAAAATAAAATTATACAATTGGACTAATTCTAAATGTTGTGTCGATGAATCTAGAAACATCTACAGATTTTAGTTGACATTTTAGAGAAGGTAAAGCATATACCTAATCCTATAATTTACGTAAAGTATATTTTTGGGTTTCGTTCTATTAAAAATTATATTTAGCAATTGAGCATTTTTGACGGGTTTCAAATAATATTCCTGCCAATTTTGGAGATGTCCACGGGGTTTCACTAACATTTTCAAATAGATCATTCAATCTACTGAGTCTATAGTAAATATGATAAAATTATGATGGGTTTTACTATGTTTTAAAGATAGAAACTTCACAATTTTGATAACTATTTCAAGTTTAATAAAGAAAGAGCTAAAAATATTTACAAGTCCTGGACAACAATTTTTCGATTTTTATACCGCCGTTCGTAGAGATGTCCACAGTTTCTCACCCACGTTTTCGAATAGATTACACAATATTCTACCGTTATAGTGATTGGCATCCGATTCTAATGGGTTTTGCTGTGCCTGTAATAGAATTCATGTTTTGATTTGAACTGCCATCACCAGAGATGTCCACGGAATCTCGTCTACATTTTGCGACAGTTTATAGTATTTTCTATCTATGGAGCGAAAATAGGCAACTGTGATGAATCTAACAATGATTTTTTGAGTTTTGAAGTTCCGTGATTTTGACAAAATTATTATTATTTCCTTCTACAATATTTTAGCAATTTCTCCAATTGGATTTTAAATTGACATTCCCAACTAAGCGACGAACTCGTTTTAATAGATTGTAGTATACATAACAAGGTGCATTATACGCCAAGACTTGTAAATATATTTAGCTCTTTCTTTACTAAACTTGAAATAGTTATCAAAATTGTGAAGTTTTAATATCTTTAAAACAAAGTAACTCCACTCAATTTGGATATCTCCAAAATTGGCTGGAATATTATTTGAAACCCGTCAAAAATGCTCAATTTCTAAATATAATTTTTAATAGAAAGACTCAAAAATATACTTTACTTAAAGTTTAGGATTAGGTATATGCTTTACCTTCTCTAAAATGTCAACTAAAATCTGTAGATATTTCTAGAGTCAACGCCACAACATTTAGAATTAGTCCAATTTGATAATTTTATTTTAAAAATAAATTCTAGTAGGAAAAATAACAAATTTAACAGTGTAATTTTTTATTAATTTTTTTAGCATAGACTTCACTATCATCTAAAATCATTAATCGAGAGAAAATTGAAAATAGCCAAAGAACCAAGATCAAAAAAGAGGGTTCCAGGGTTCCCTATATTTAGACTCACATTCAATAAAAGCGATAAAATGTAAAATAATTTTAATTTCTATTGCAAGCAGACATTAGTTGCGTAAAATGGGTTGGTTAACACAACGCGAATGACTTCACAATTAGCCGAAAGACCCTGGAAAATGCATACGAAATAGCACGCTACTCAAAACTCTAACGTTTTAAGAGAGAGGATTACAGCTACAATTTAAGTGCCACCACAACCACCAGAGATCGTTATTGTGTAGACAACTCATCGACAATGTAGACATATTTTAAAACATATTTTCAAGTAACTTATACCGTGTTCCTTCTTTTTAACTGAAATAAATGTTAGTTCATAACAGTTACGTATATAGATGTCCCTGTTCTCTGGAAAAACGATAAAGTAATTGATTCCATAAATCGCACCTTCACCAAAGGCCAAGTGATGAAGCTGAAATGCCTAAAAATGCGAGTCAAATGAAAAATAGATGATATTGCTAACGCTATCTCAATACACGCAGCAGGACCAAGATCATATCGATTAATCCTTAAGAAGAATTATCCACTACCAGCAGTGATAACTCTTAAGAAATGGTGAGCGAAAATTGAAGTGAATCCCGTCATATTGAAATGTGTGTTAAACATCATGAAAAAAGTGGATATGAAAATTATTGATAAAATTTGTGTTCTCTCAATTTATGAGATGAAGACAAAATAAAAGATTGTGTACGACAAATCCAAGGGCGAAACTTTAAAAGCTGCCTGATACGTCCAAGTTGGCATGGTACGTGGATTGTTCGGGAACTGGAAGCATTCCATTTATTACGAATACGACCAAAATATGACCAAAGCTATTCTGTTCTGTACTATAAAATCAAGGTTTAATTTGAGAATTAAACATTACTGTTAAAGCAACGTCGTTTCAAAATCCAGCTAATGCAACGAAAAATATACACCTTTTCGCCGATGTATCGCATCTAATTAAATTGTTCAGGAATAATTTTGTTGATAGTGGTTTTATGATTGATGGAGTAGCAATCGATAAAACAATCATAACCGAATTACTAGAGAAAACTAATGAAAAATCAGATTTAAGTGTGGCGTATAAAATATCAGCAAATAATTTGGCCGTGAAAGGAGCAGAGCGGCAAAAGTTAAGTTGGCGACGAAACTTCAGAAGTTAGTTTTTTTTTACTTTTAGATCAATGATTGGTTTGATTGCCTGAACCTACGGGTTCCATACGAAGACAGTCGTCGCGAGTTCAAGTTGTTGGACTTTTCGAGACACTTCAGTTTGTGATAATCGAAAAATGAACGAAGCCCTATTCACCATGTATACGCAAAATAAAACCAGTATGCTTCCATTCCAAAAAGGTTAGACAAGATTTAACAAAATAAAATCTCCAAGCTAATGATTTTTATTTTCTGCAGACTATTATGATGACGACAGATGGGCTCCATCCCGATCGTCTTGAGTTCAAGTATATGCTACGGTCATACATACTTGGTCGAAATGAGGGGAGTACCTCTTTAGGTGGTAATACAATGGTCGATGACACGCCGAATTTCGATACAGCTGGTAATTTAAGTGGTGACTTACTAAGTACCCTGACGTCGAATTTGAATGTAACGTGTATTCACTTCAATACGACGGTTTTGAACATCTGACAGAATACATATGCCATAGAGTTAAAAACTCCGAGTTGGTAGTTCCTAGTTCCGCAGTAAATACATCTCAAGATTTCTCATTTACCTGGACCAAACAATTATCTGAAGGTGGCCTTCAAAAAACTACAGAAAAATTGATGAACGAAATGTAGAAATTTTAATCCATTTTCAAGTAATTTAATGGAGACGGAATCGTATATTGTCGGGGTTGCGTAAAACAATTACTAAAATTGTCAGAAGATGTTATGTGTGAGCAGAAGGTCAAGGACATTTTTTCCAATCACGGATGTATTTTCGAATTAAAAATTTAAATAGTGACATAGAAAGCATTAAAGAAATAAAATAACACGATTACTTCATAAAATAAAACTTTGAATTAAAAATATATTTTATTTAATTATAATTTCTTCTCTTACTATATCTATATCGAAAACACCACAGAATGCTGTCATATTGAATTTTTTGTGGTTGTAATTTTTTGACAGATGCGCAGTATATTACCTCTATTATGTATATCGTAGTCACCTACGGCCCAACGTTATATTTAATTTTCACTTCTGACCTACCAACGTCTTCGCAAATTATGACGTCTAATTTCGCAGATGATACGGCAAACGTATGTAGCCATAACAATTCACAAACAGCGACCGAAACTCTGCAACTACATACTTTTTTTTTTTTAACTATTGCCAAAGGCTTTATTCTTGAATCTTTCTTTATACGAATCTAACAAGAAGTGTGAAATTCTTAAAAACTATATTTTTTTTTTACTTAAGCCTTAACCTATGTTAGTACTTAATATTAGTATGCATTATTGTTTTTAAATTATTATTAATTACTTAATTTAAGTGTGTTAGATGAACATGCGTGTAATTAAATATTTCAGTTGATTAAATCTAGAGGATCTGCTCTGCGGAGCCGTTTGTATTTCGGTTGCCATAGTAGTTCTCTAGCTAATCCGTTAGGGTGTGATTCCAGTTTCAGATGGTATTTTAGACTGCATGATTTTATTGTCTCTTTAACCGTTTTAATTCCTAGGTCTCTATGGATGTTGCTGTTTCGAATATACCAGGGCGCATTTGTAATGCTACGAAGTATCTTTGCTTGCGTTCTTTGTAGAATATCTATATATATATTTGAGGCACTAGTTGAGCCCCATAGTTGGATACCATATGTCCATATGGGGATTAGGATCGCTTTGTATAGTAGAACCTTGCAGTCTAGAGAGAGTTTCGATTTTCTTCCGATCAGCCAGTACATTTTAGAAAATTTTATTTTTAGTTGATTACGTTTTGTTTCAATGTGCTTTTTCCATGTCTATCTTCTATCGAGATGAAGACCGAGATATTTAACGTTTGTTTGTTGAGGAATTGTGATATTGTTTAATTTTACTGCCGGACATGTGCCTTTATTCAGGGTGAATGTTACATGTGTTGATTTACATTCATTCGTCCTTATCCGCCAAGTTTTTAACCAATCTTCTATTTTGTGCAGATGTTCTTGTAATTCTCTCGATGCTGTTTGAGGATTTTTGTGAAAACAATATAGCTGTGTCATCAGCAAAAGTTGAAGTGATTTTGTTTTCAGTTCTTGGTAAGTCAGCTGTGAAAAACAAGTATAGCACAGGTCCCAATACACTACCTTGCGGTACTCCTGCCTTTATCTCGGTTAAATCAGTAGTGGCCGTACTTTGTTTCACCTGGAACATCCTTTGGGCTAAGTAGTTTTCAAGAATTGCATAAAATTGTCTAGGCAGAAGAGTTTTAATTTTGTAATTTAATCCTTCATGCCATACTTTGTCGAAAGCTTGCGCAATATCCAAGAAAACTGCCGAGCAATATTTATTTTCTTCTAAGGAGAGCTTAATTGTGTTTACAATTCTGTGCACCTGTTCTATTGTGCCGTGCTGCTCTCTAAATCCAAATTGGTGCTCTGGTATAATGCGACCTACAGTTAATATAGGTATTAGTTCTTCTAGTAGCATCTTTTCAAAGAGCTTTGAAATTATCGGAAGTAGACTTATTGGCCTGTACGTCGAGACTTGGGTTTCGTCTTTACCTGGCTTAGGAATCATGATAATTTGAGATATTTTCCATTTTTGGGGAAAGTATCCACATCTCATTATCGCATTAAAAATATATGTTGTATATATTATGCATCTATTGGGTGATTCTTTGATCATTTTTCCAGTTATTAGATCATGGCCTGGAGCTTTCTTAGGATTTATCCTGTTTTTGATAACCGTTTTGACGCATTTCCATTTAAATTTTACTGGATTTGGGTTCGACTCGTCCCTCGTAAACTGTGGTAGTACGCAGTCATTATTTTTTTCGTTTGGAGTGAACACTTTTTGTAGATGGTTAGAGAAAGCGATAGCCTTTTCTAAATCACTTCTGGCTCAATGACCATCTGGTTTTCTTACCGGTGGGTTCGATAGCTCTGGTTTTTTTCAATTTCTTGCTGCCTTCCACAGTGAGTAATCTGTTTTCTCTGTTGCTGTGAGCTCACTTAGGTAATTCTGCATTCCAAGATTGTGTTCTTCCCGTATTGCTTCTCTTAGAGCTGCCATAGCCGCCGAGTCGCCCGCTTATCTGCCAATAACTTTTGAATGTTACTTGAAAGCTTACTATTTTTTTCCGAATTTTTGTACTCCGGAGTAGCTGTTTTTGCAGCCATTTCCATTATTTGTCTTAAGTTTTCTATAGCGGCATCGATATCTTCTGGTGTTTGCAGTGGGACATCCAGATGACAATTTACGTCTACTATGTTTCTATACAGAACCCATTTCGTTAGTTTGTTTGTTAAACGTTGGGGTGGTTCAGTTTTTAATGCTTGCGTACTTAGTGTTACGATTATTGGTGAGTGCTACATATTTATGAAATCAAAATATGGCTAAAGCAATGGAAACATGGCAATGGTAACATTCACATTAAATAAAGCTTACTTGCCCACCTGTCACAATAAATGGAAAACAAATTTCTCAATCAAATCGAGCAAAATATCTAGGCACCCATCTGGACCGATGGTTAACTTGGCGAAAACATATTGAAATGAAACGAGACCAAATCATATTAAAAATTGATAAAATGCACTGGTTGATAAGGAAATATTCAACCATTGACGTAGAATACAAACTTCTCATGTATAACCAATTTGGGGTGCCAATTATGGCAATCAACCTCAAATTCGAATATTGACATTGTCCAACGAACACAGTCAAAAATTCTCCGAATGATTACTGGAGCACCCTGGTACGAAAACCATAAAAATATTCATAAGGACCTTAGCATCTAACTATCACAGACGAATTACAAAAGATGCGGATCAGCTATGCAGGGAAACTAGCATCTCATCCGAATTTACTGGCGCGAAATCAAAAAGATATTCTTCACGATTAAAGAAGAAAACGATGGCTGTAATAACATATACGCCAACGTCATTTTTTAGATTTTCTGCATACATTGTCTACATGTGAAGAATATGAATTAACTGTGCAGTATAGACAATACGGCACGGCACATAAGTTGCTAGTTCAGTTGTCATCACACGAACAAATTTTCAGATTTATTATTAACATTAATTACATTATCTACAATTTTTACTATATTTTACATTTGTTTACGTAAAATAAGAATATTTAGGCGAATGACATCATTTTTTGATACATACACGGTGTGAAGTATTTAACATTTATCAAAAGTGTAACTACACAAATTAGCAAATAACAAAAGTGTAGTTACACAATAAAATAAAATGTAATAACACACAAAATATGGCAAGGTTGAATTTTCAATTTTTCTCATTAAAACCCGATTTTTACAAGAAAATGAAAAACGATTATACAAAGAAAACTGAGAACGATTGGTTTTTATTCATTGAACATTTGCGGTTAATATGGATGTTGTTGCACCATATATACAAATAAACTGTTCGACAAATGCACGGGCTATTGTTTCGGCCTCCTGATCAGGCAATGGCATTGTCAGTTGACACTATATTTGGTTAGGTCTTCTTGTATAGTCAAAATGTACACGTTTCCATTTACTGAAATTGGGTTGATTGGCCCGACAATATCCAGAGCAATACGTTCAAATGGTTGTCAAGAAGTATTGGTAATTACCATTGGCATTTTTGTTTATATGCTTGTTTTATTTATCTGGCAACTTTTACAAGATTTAATGTAATCCTTAATTCGAGCGAACATATTTGGAAAATTAAAATAAGCTTTCATTCGATTGTATGTACGATTAGTTCCTTGATGTCCACCCAATGGTCCATCATGAAACTGAGAAATAGCTGAATTAATATCCGAGTCACCAATAAGTTCCGCAATATCTGCACCATTTTGAAAACCGCCATTGGTTTCATCATTGGTTTCTACTTCTTCTGAATCTTCACTATGTTTAGCTTGAAGGCGTGTGATAACATTTACACCTTTATTATTATCGAAAGAAATACGACTATGTGCATCTGCAACATGATTCATTTTACCAGCCAGGGGTGTGGCGTATTTCAAAACCATATGATTCTAGCTTTACACGTCAACGTGTTAATTGCGATGAAGGGACTTTTATATTCCAGAACCAACTTAGTGGTTTATGGTCTGTGCACACAATAAAATGTTTTCCGAAAACATATGGACGAAAATTGTTCAATTCCCCAAATTATAGTCAAAAGTTCAACTGTTGCATAGTTATTTTCTGTTGAATTAAGTGTGTGGCTCGCATAAGCGATCGGGAGATCTGTATTATGGTTAACTTGTGATAAGAAAGCTCCCAAAGCTAAATCACTAGCATCACAAGTAATATGAAACTTCTTCTCATAATTTGGATATTGTAGTATTGGTGATGAAGTTAATAGTTCTCGTAGTTCATTAAAAGCTTGATCACAAAATGCATCCCATTTAAAGGGTGTATTTTTTTAACAGTTTTAAAATTGGTGAAGCAATGTGTGAAAAATTGTGGGATAATTTGAAACTACCTCAATTTTCTTTGGGTCTGGTCTAATAGCGTAACTAGAAACAATATGGCCTAGGAAAGTAATTTCTTTTTGCAGGAAATCGGAGACACTTAAAAAATTCCTCTAATTTATTATTGTGGTCTTGTAAATTACTTAGATAACATAATTATATATGGACGTATAATTATGTCATCTAAGTAAACAAGGCATTTGATTCCATTTAAACCCGTCAAAATTGTATTCATTAAACGCTGAAACGTAGCGGGTGCTCCATTAAGTGCTTGTGGCATTCGTAAAAGTAAAAAGTGATAATGCCCTTTTTATGTGCTAAAAGCTGTTTTAGTCTTATCTTTTGGATCAAGAAGGACCTGATGATACCCGTGTGCCATGTCTATTGATGAAAAATAAATACAATTTCCCAACTGATACGAGTATGTCAGTAATATTTGGCAATGGAAATACATCATTTATGAATGAAGTAACAATTCAGCTTTCTGAAATCGATCACAATGCGCCATTTTTTATTATTGGGATCATCAGACTTTTTTGGTAGTAATAATGGAAAATTCCACGGAGAATTAGATGGTTCAATAATTTCATCGTTTAACATTTTTTCAATTTGGTTGTTTATTTCAGTTTTTGTTGTTTCTGGTAATCTATATTGCTTTTTGTATATTGGTTTAATATCTTGAGGAAGAGGGATCGAATGAGTTATTGCATTAGTTGCTGTTAATTTGTCACCGTCTAGTAGAAAAATATCGTTATATTCCTTACATATTTTAACAATAGAACTATATTCTTCTTCGTTCAAATTTTCTTGTAATATTGCGGATTCTATAGAATTTAGTCGATTTATTAGTGTATTGCTCCACTGATGAGAAAAATCGTATATATCAAAATTATCCAGGGGTTCTAGAATCAAGTCCATATCTTGCAAAAGTAATTCAGGTTCACCTGAATTCATTATAGAAGTATAACCGATCTTATTTTTTATAGTTATTAAAGAACTTGCTAAATAAACGTTCTCGATCGATTTATTGGATCGACAAAAATATTGACCATCATTAATTTCGGGAAATAAAAATTTAACCTTTTAATTATTTAAAATTTTTTTATCTTTTCAGTGCGACCTGGAATAGTTTTAGGCAAACAATTTTCATTTAACTTTAATTCAAATTTAAATGATTTTGATTTGCAAAGCAAATATTTTGAATAATCAATGACACAACAATTTTGTTTTAAAAAATCTTTTCCTAGTATTCCATCACAAGTAATTGAAAAATTATTTTCTACCAATTGAAAAGCATGAGAGATTTTGTTATTGTCATCGAGTAGGATATCTCCGAAACATTTGGCTAATGTCCATGTAGGTTCAGGTTCAGAGGAAATTCCTGATATTTTACATTTTTCGTCAGGATAGCAGAAAGCTTCGCCAATTGTTAAACCTTTTTTATAAGACTGATACTTGTACCAATGTCAAGTAAAAAATTCATTAGATTTAAATTAAGTTCGCAAAAACTTTAAAATTGAAAATGTAATTATTTTGTTTTTTGAAAGACTTAGTATAATCAATAAACTTAAAGCTATCATAAATGTGGGCAACACAGAGGAAAATAGAAATCGAATTATAAAAAGGATCAGTAAAACTGACAAGGTATAAAAAAATCGCTTTCGATAAGAAAATGGTACTACCCACAAATATATATATCCTTAACAATGAAAACCAAGAAATAAAAAATTTAGTAAGATTTTTAAAAATAGTGGAAATTATAGAAATTTGACTCGCACAGCTTTGCGAAGTTTTCCGAAGGTTCCGATTTTACTATATTCATTCTATTTGCCACAGGTTTTGAAGTAGTTTGTTCTTTGGAGTTGAAATTATTTTTCCGGGTTTCAGTATGCTTTCGTTTAAAGCAATTGTTTATATGATGCCCGGGGTTTTTGCAATATGCACAAACCATTGTGAAGGAAGCGGATGAATTGGCTTTATTATTATTTCTAAAATTAAATGATTTGTTTCTAGTGGTTCCTGACAATGATTTTAATTTAAAGCAGTTATTGGCAAAGTGCCCAAGTTTTCGGCAAAGCTGACTTTTTCAAGTTCTTGTTAAATCTACATTACTTTGTCGATTGAGAAGTGATTCTTCTTCAAAAGCTTTAGTAATTGACTCTTTAAGTGTATTACAAATTGATGATTTAACTATTACACGAATTTTGCTATTTAATCCCTCTTGAAACGCAATTAAAGCTGTCTGATTATTTAATAATTCTACTGTTTTCTTTGAACCTGACCTGCTTCTGCAATACAGAGATCATTTAATTGAGACAGAAGAATTCGAATTCTACTACCAAATTCCTTCATCGTTTCATTAAATTTTCTGTCGGTAAATCTTTCTTTGAGATCTTTCATTAAATATGCCCAAGTATCATACTCTATATGTTTTACTGTCATCGTAAGCCGTACCTATTAATAATTTCTTCATCAATGTAATTCATCAACCACTATATCACTACATCGGATAAATTGATGAATTTGAGAAGGGTTTCCATCAAATGGGGAAATTAGCTTTAGCGCTTGCGATATTATTAAATTGGTCATTTATGTTATAAGTTTGGTTCCACTTCTGAGCTTTTTTGGTGAGTCAACATATTTACCATCATTACCAGACATAAGATAAAAATTCAAAGAAAAAGCCAAATAAAATTTTAAATTTGCCAAAATCAAAATTAAAATAAAAAAAAATTATATATCGATTGAGAAATTCATAAATTATGCAATTGTGAAAATAAAAAAAAAATTACAGTTAATAATTACCGATTGCCACAGAACATTGATAAAAAAGAAAAATACATCTAAAACTAGTCTAAATTGTAAATTAAGCATTAAACAAGGAAGAAAAAAATTATAATTAAATTACAATTAAATTTTTTGTAAAATTGTAATTTTTTTCGTAGTTTCGTTTTGACTCACTATATTTTTTTGTTACATACATACTCGTACATGTAGAATGACATTCATTGTTGTTTCTAACTGATGTAATATTTTATGATGTCCTTATATAAGCATGCTGTATATTGGTCAGCTGCTGATTGCTGGTACAATGATGTCGGTTTTTATATTAATTATTATGACCGAATATTGGTTGAAGGTTTTAGATCAGCAGTGTATTTTTGTTGTATGTAAAAGCTGAGCGTTGGTTATGTTATATTAATCAGCTTAACAATCTTGATTATGATCAGCCGAATATCAATTACAATACAATGATCTGAATATCCGTTAAAATGATCAAATCAGCTGATCAGATGAGTGTGATCAGATGATAATGATGAGTAGAGTATTTGGTTTATCGGCTGGGTGTGGTTATTGAAAACGTTTATTTTTTAAAATACGCTATTTATGTATTTATTTTTTCCAGCTAAATAGCGGTAAGGTTTTTTTATTTCCAAAATACGTAATGACCATATTTTTGTTTTGGTATGTTGGAACAATTTTCCGTAATATTAACTCACATATTTATTATATTTGAGTTTTTGTCTTGTCTTAAATAGGCACTATAATCACCGTCTTTTTTATGTTTATTTAATGCACAAGCTTAAAAGATATTTTGGCACAGACAACGTGTTTATAAAAATGCCTCCAAAAAATAAATCAACGGTTATCTTTACCGTGTAGTTACTGTTTTATGTTTTATTGCGGTTTCCGCTGCCACCAGTGTTGTGTGACACAAACACATCAAAAAGTTTTAATTTATTTTATTATAAACTAAATAATTATTTTTATTTTTATTATTTATTAACAACAATATTTTGTATTTTATTATTATTTCTTAGAATAACCTTATTTGATATTTATTGATTGTTGAAGATCAATTGTCAAATTCACACTGACCATCCAATGCGTATCACTCCAATAATCTTCATCTTATTTTCAGTACTTAATAAAAAACAACAAATTAATCTATTACAATATTATTACAAAGGTCTCGTTCCTAAACATTACGATCTGATAGGTTGTTGTGCGATACTACACCTAAACACCATTTAACGTCATATCACACAACATATACCCGGTCTCGAAGATATTTGATGGCCATTTGCACGTGATGCTAGAGATATCTACTCAAGTCTACATTTTCGATACTTTCGAGAATATTTAGTGATCTACCAGTATATCACTGGCTATTACAAATCTGGTTAAACCGGCATTTAAAACGATCATCAAAAATCCACTTGGTAAATGTTAAATACATTTTTAGTTACACTTTTGATAAAAGTTAAGTACTTGACACCGGTATATACGAATATTCCTTGATTATCCACACAATAATATGCAGCAATTGGTCAAATTTGCATTTGCTCTAGATTTTGTATAATTTACATTTATAATATTAATAATGGAATTACAACAAGGAGAATAAATATTAACAAAATCTGGGTATTAAACATAGGCGTGGACATTGAACAACAACTCCGAAATTTATAGAACCCATTTCAATGGTGGGTATTAAATAAAATAATTAATTATATTTATTTAATCTCTTAAACACATTTTTAATGCAGAAGCTTTGAATGTACGAGTATCAGTATATACGCATACAACAAAAAAAAATTACACGTCCACCCAATATTTTTATACAAAATTACGTTGAAAAAAGCTCCTACACGAAATATTAAAATTTCGTGAATACACAGTGTGAAAGCTTAATGGACTCGTTAAAAATTTTATTTGCATATGGGACCATTATGATTTTTGGCGAGATTTGCACATCTTTTGGGGAATGGAATTCTACCTTGCGTTTTGCGTGCTCACACAAAAAAGTTGCAAACATTAATTAATTTCCCATAATTTTACGATTATAATGTACCTTCACATGTTAATGTGGCACGCACATTAAGTTTCGAGTAATTATATTTTATGATGTAAACATCATTATTATACATACGTAACAAAAATAATGATTCCGGGAAATATTTTATCTACGATGGAACATCAAAGCATATTAATTTTTTGTAACACAATTTATACATAAAAAGCTTTATTTACATGAAAGCTGTAATTAGTTATGTTATATACATGAACTGTTAAAGCTACTTAACATATGTATTTGGATTTGTGTTTTGGGAGGTAATTCGATTTTATTTATTTTAATGTATGAGACTATAAATTATTATGACTTATCATACATAAATATCCTAAATAATAGTAATCATAATAATAAAGTAGTATTCCCTAATCTAATTATAGTAATAAAATTTAATTTTTATAACAAATAATATTTTGATGAGGATTTAACTTAAAGTTTTATTATTATTTGCATATATCCTCAGGTGATTTTTCTTCATTATTAATTTTCGGCTTTATGGTACTACGAATTAAACAAACACAAATCTGCTGCTCCCCCTTCCACCAAAATATAATGTACAAATTTCTAAACTTTACCGTCTTTTCGACTATTTGTCATTGATTTTTTTGGAGAGGTGGAGAAATAAAGTTTAGTGCTTTAATTTTAAAAAGTTTTACGTTTATATATCTCCTTGTCGTATTATAATAAAGCTTAGCTGTTTTGATAATAGTTTTTAACACCTGAATCCTTTATAGCTATATACAAGTATATTGATAAATAATGTTTGGATTAAAACTTTTGGAGTCTAGAAGCTTTTCAGAAATTCTTATTTTTAGGCGAACACAAATCTTTATTTCAGATACACATCTGATTTTTAAGAGCATTAACTTTATTAAACTAAATCTTGCTATAATGGCGTGATCTAAAATATAGACTTGAACGAAAAGTTCGTGATCCTAAAAAACCATTTACTGTGATTTTGCGTTTGATACATGAAGCCGCAATCCCAGATTTATTATAATTCAGTTGAAATTCCCGCATTATTTATTTTTGATTTTTTTAACAGCGAAACGTAAACGGTAAAATAAGATAATTAGATGTAAAAAGTTTGGTGGCCAATTATTTAATGTAGTTTTATTTTAAAGTTTTTATTGAACTTTTAAATATGAAAAGGTGAGATTAGCAAAAGTCGGTGGTTAAGAGAATTAGAATTTGTCAATGATAATTTAATATATCGCATAATGTGATTACGATAAGTTAATAAATAATTCATCAGATTATATATATAATTCGCTAGATTAAATGGTTTATACTTTATGTAAAAGCATATAGTGAGCAAAAGTTCTAATTCTCTTTAGCTAACTTAAATAACGCTGCAGCTGCTCAGTGTCAATAATAGAATTAACGCTGGTATACATTTTTAGATCATCTGCACATAAAATACATCTACGAGTATAATAATTGAAACACTGAACCACGTCAATACGTCATTAGTAAAGATTATAAAAAATATTGGTGCCGTAGTGTGCTTACCTTATGGTACTGATACTCCAGGCAAAATGTTTTTCTCGCCTGATTCAGAAGTATTATACATATTT
This sequence comes from Nephrotoma guestfalica, assembly GCA_963691935.1. Lineage (NCBI taxonomy): Eukaryota > Metazoa > Arthropoda > Insecta > Diptera > Tipulidae > Nephrotoma > Nephrotoma guestfalica. The sequence goes on along the minus strand of OY829913.1, from coordinate 31,057,674 downwards.
GACATAATACCTGCGATTTAACAAATAAAACTTCATAAGTTGGTAAATTTAAGATTAATTTTATGAAGCAAACCTCCGTGTCAAACTTTATCGAGTGCTTGGGTAACATCCAAGAAGAAGGTGGAGCAGTATTTTTCTCTTCGTATGCTGTCCTTATTTCTGTAGCTACTCGGTGTACTTGCTCAATGGTTTCATGCTCGGCTCTGAAACCAAATTGATGATTAGGGATGACATTTCGTAGTTCCGGTTTACTACTTTCGATTCGGAATCATTTTTATAGTTGACAGTTTCCAGCACTCAGGGATATTTCCTGATTCGTAAATTGAATTGAATATTTGAGCCAGTCGTCCAAAGGCACGCTCGGGCAGTTGTTTAAGCATTTTACCTGTAATTCGATCATACCCAAGAGGATTCTTTAATTGAATTTGATGTGCAATAACAAACTTTACTATTAGTTTTTTTATCTTAAATTTCCCCAAAGGTCTGATTGCCCCATTTTCTGTTTGAACCACCGATAATCCAAGGTTTGGAGTGAATATACTTTCAACGTGATCAGCAAAGGCTTTAGCTTTTTCCTCGTCACTTCTAGCCCATTCACCGTTAGAAAGGCGAATTGGCGGGTTTGGTTACTGAGGCCGTTTAAGGTATTTAGTGGCCTTCCACAACGAATAGTTTGTGTCCGAATGAGGAGATAAATCCTTAAGATAGTTTGGCATATAATCCATTATCTGCCATCATCCATGATTAAAGTTATGTTTAGCATCTGATCGATTAATTTGCCAGATGCGTCCTAAGCGACATTTCGCTGATAACATTTTTTCTATTTCAGCGGATGTTATGGTGTGCCTTGTATGTTTGCTCTTTGATTTAGGCGATGCTGAAATAACTGCGTTGATCAGTAAATCATTAAAATTTTTCATAGCAATGTTTACATCATTAGCCATTTACAGTGTAGCCGTCGGTGCTCGTAGTGAAGGTGTTCTTTAGATAGATGTTTAGTAAGACCGGATAGTGGTCAGAAGGCTATTCTAAAAATGGTTTAGCTTGGATTATTTCTCGGTTTATTTTACTTATGACTGCAAAATCAGGATCGTCAGGTAGTTTTCGATGAACAGTAAGCCAATAAGTTGGATGGCCACACGACGCGACATCGTAATGGTTTTCTTGAATAATATTAATTGACGTCCCCTTGGAATAGCCTATCTTGAACCCCAGTTGGTTTATTTTGGCATTAAAGTCATCGGCGACCATAAAACGTTGGTTGCAATTTTTTTTTATAGATATCTGATGGCAATATATTGAAGTGAAGACTAAACTTTCTTTGTCGGGGTCCACATACATAGAGGGGTTGTCTGAATTTCCTCAGCGCTCTATTCATTTAGAACATAATGGCAAATTCGCTTTTTTATATTAATCAGTTCCTCCTCGACTTCTGCCCAAGGAGTGTTTTGTGCCATAAATTTCGTAACCATTTATTCCGAAATTGTGTTTATCGGCTAAGTGGGTTTCAGAAACTAACATAATATCAATTTCGTGTCTTGCTAAGAAGTGTTCTAATTCGAGTTTGTGTTGGCTTATATCGTTTGCGTTCCAGTGACATATCATCAGATAATTTGTCGGAGATATTCTAGTTTCTGGATGATAATGGTTGGATTTTGTAGCATTGCTTGTAGCATATTTTGCATTGTTGTCATTAACTGCATCAACAGCAGCATGCAGTTATTCAGAGTATAGGTTCAGCATTTGAGGGTTCACCTTGGAGAACGCTGGTGTGCTCGTATGTTGGTTTGCTAGTTGATGTTGTGAGCGAACGAGAGTCATTTGGCATATGCGAAGGTATATTACTCTGCGCATCTGGTGTGTAGTTTAATACTGCCGATAGACTGGATATCCGCGGTAGCTTGCAGAGTGGTTTCCACTGTAATTGCAGCAATTATTTTCTGTTGAGAAGATCTTGCAATAAGTCTTTGAGTTACCATATTCTTGGCAGTTTAAACACTGTATTGGTGTGGACCTTTTCTTTGGTTCTTTAGCAGTTATGCGTCTATGTATGAGGTACTTTTGTTTATATATTGGATGAACTTCTCCCTTTTTCAATATGCTTTTGGATGGATCTAGTTCAACTTTGACCATTGGTTGTGGTTGCTTCAACCGATTCATGACCCTATATACATTCTGTATCTCAAATCCATTTTCAGCAAGCGCGGCCTGGATTTCGGTTGTTTCAACATGGACATCGATACCCTTAATAACGACAGAAAGACGCTTTGAAGACTTCAATTGGTATGTATAATAGTTTCTGTTTTGAGCATCGTAATAATTAATAACTTCTCTATAGTCGTATAGTCGTATAGTCGGCAGTATATAACATCGGATTCGTGTCAGAAACTGCATTTGATAGTTCTAGATATTGTCGCACTATACTAGTAATATTATCTAACTTCCCAATATGATGTCTGTTTTTGTCGATAATCCGTTAGTTAGCTCTGATTTCGAGACTATCATTTCGTGCTGGTGTTGGTCTCACCCTATACCAGTCTCAATTTTAACTGTATGCATCGTCAACTTATTCTGAGGCAGTTAGCAGGGGCTTTTGCGTTTTCTTGTAAGATCGTTCTTACTCAGGATAACGTTCGTTTTCCATAAGGAAAAGGATGAGATGTCAGTTCGACTGTTAAAGACTTGAAAAGAAATACTAGTATATTTTCCAAAAGCAAGAGAGGTATAGTTAAAGACATTGTTACATAAAGTTACCTGACGACACAAGTCACTCTTTCATCTTTATGCTAATTTGAGCAGCCAAATTTTCCTGTTTGCATTGTTTTAGCGATATTTGTTGACAATTTTCGTTAGTGCGACGAGTAGTCCATAAATTAGTGGTTAAATTTGACGGACGATACCAATTGTATAACAACAAAATAGCAATAATCGGCATTATTTGCATTCTCCGCCTAATTGTCGACATTTGCTACGCAAAATCAATTGTCTACTCTATTTTCTACATCAACATGTAAACAATACTAACACTGAAAATACATGAAACTTAAATGAAATAAATAAGTTTACCAAAACCCTTAGAAACCTTTAATTATTAAAGTATACTTCCCTCTAGTAGATTGGAACTATGTTGTCTTATGCCGTACGATCGCTAGGTTTTTGTAACTGAGTTCGGAACCGGAGTTCCGCCCTAAAAACACTTTTCATATCCTCCCCTTTCGATGTTATCTCGCAAGTATCAATATTGGTTTACAAAACGTTTACTGTAAATTTAGTTGGTAGATGTAAAGTTACACATGCGTTAAGTGAACATGCGTTAAACGTCCTGAAAGGCAGATTTCGCCCAAGAGCAACACAATTAAATCAATCGACTCAGGCAACTTGTTGCATTACTCTAATTCATAAGGATTTCGTAGAAGCGTTTGCAACTACGCAATGTGTCAGATTAAACCAACTAGTGTGATGCACTAGACAAGATCGATATGTCAATCGGACGTCAATCAATTGCATTGGTTTCTTTATTTGACAATTTTATTTTATTCCGTTTTATTTATCTTGTATTTTGGTCGTGCGAATAAGCATCGCAGTATCTCACCGCCAGCCAACCATCATCAATATCTCACAAATTTGTATCGATCGGAAAACTTTGATATTTTCATCGGTTTTCATAAATATGGCTCTACCAAACTATTATAGCAAAAATTTTCCGATTAGTGAAAATATTAAGATATAAATTTTCGTTGATTCACAATTGCTAGAAAATACCGAGCTTCACTAGAATCTCGTTTTAAGAATGCGAGCTCCTTTCGAAATTGTTGTACCCAAATATTATACAGTTCGACCGATCGAAATATTGAGATATGAATTATCGTTTAATCAAGATTTCTAAGAAATCTCGAGAGCTTCAAAAAAAGATTGTCATTTTAGATATTCGCTAAATTATATCGGAACCAGTGTAGTAAATAAATGGATCTATTATTATATCACAGCGCTACACCCTATTAGTAGGAGGGGGGGGGGGGGGGGTGAGGGCGCGTGGCAAAGGATGACAACAATTTCATCACCAACTCACCAACGTCAAACAATCATTGCTTGGGTTCTTACAAATATGAGTTGCCGCTTGGGGACATCATAGAAGAAAGTGAAAAATGTAATGCCACTCGGAATGCAAGTATGCGTTAATCAGACAGCATTCAATGGACCAACCATTGATTGATCCGAAACCAAAAAAATTATTACAGAAACGAATACTAGATGAAATAACACAAACCAGCAAACACAAATATCAACCCTCGGCTAACCGAAACGAAAATTGGAACATCAGAATTCTAACCGAAGCAGCGAATCTATCACAATTAGAGAAAGAAATGGAACGTTATACAATAATCAAAAATTCGATATTTCACAAAATTGAAATTCTCGGCCTCAGTTAAGTGAGATGGAAATTAATTGTGAACATGGGACGTGGGCGCGCATATTGACAACAGCTAGGTTTTCTGGAACGTATCTACCGGGTAAAAACATAATGGGGTGTAATCGTAGCAAGATTTCATTCAAAAATTCGAAAAACAACCATAATTCGTGCTAAGCCCCAACAGCAGGCACAGATGAAATAACCCAGGATAAATTATACGAATAAGTATATTTCACAACATCCAAGGTACACAAAAATGTAGTCAAAATAATATAAGAAGGTTAGATAACAAATAGATTTCAATCGCAAAAAACCAATCTATCCACCGTCTTGGATAACCAAGCCTTGGACTCGGTACATAAGACTAATGGAGAACGACTCACCGACTTTTGCCAGCTATTTATAGGAGGCAATAGATTTTCACACACAAACTTTAGAACAAGGAACCAAGTTGATCACGGAATGAACAACAATAAATTTCGCACGTGATTTGTCGATATCAGAGCAGTGAGAGTTGCAGACATTCACAGATGATCACAAACTTGTAATATCGAAGTTCCAAATAAAATCCGCTACTGTAAAATGCATCAAGAAATTTAGGATTTTTTTTAAACCTATTAATCTGATTTACGCCGATACAAGAGATACATACCAGATGAAAGATGCCCCCACACCATTGAAGAAGCCATAATCACTGTTGACTAACAATGGAAACAAATCGAACAGTGGAAACTAATCGAACAGTGAAAGCAGATCGAAGAAGTTTATACGAAACAGATACCATATCTGAGTGTATTCCGAAAGTAGAAAACTCTGGATCAGAACTCAAGTTGCAAATGTGCCAACAAAAAACGTCGGAACTGAAACGTCGATACGAACATACGGCACGGAAAATCAAGAAAATGGCAGAGTGGTAATATGCTATACACCAAAAATATTCTTAAGGCAGGGACTGCAGCAACCTAGAACATGCGCGCACTTCATCAACGCGTAAGATGAGCAATTGGAAAATTAACGAATATAATACCAATAAGGGATGCATCTTATCAAATCTGAGCTACAGATGTAGCACAATTGCAGAGATAGAAGGAATATTTCGGAGAGAACTTTACCAACAACACGTAAATATTCGAATTAATAACTGGCGCTAATAACGAAACTATCAACAGGCTTCTAGCAATGGAGCGGGAAGTTAGCATGGTCGTTTATAAAATTAAGAATAACAACAGAGGTCTTTTTGTTAACGGACAATATACCACCTCAAATATTCGAAGGAGACATACCGACAACTGAAATAGCTCTAGCACCTGTAATTACAGAAGTATAAGGTAGAATACGGCGGAAATGGAAAGAAAGACAATATCAACTCGAAATTAGGAAAGGAACGAGCTGCATCGATCATATCAACACAACAAGCGTCATCTGTTCTATTGCATGTATATAATGTCTACTCTTAGTGGACCTCAAACGTGCATTCAACACAATAAATTGGCATTCTAAAGAAAGTAATTGAACTTACATAGGATATACTCAGATCATTAAACAAACTCGCCGACGTGCAACAGAAAGTACAGAAGCTATCAGATTCAGCTAAAGAAATTGGCTTCAAAATATAAATGAGGAAAACTAAAACGATGAGGCCAAACTTGGTGTGTTTCTACACCGATATATGTAGATAGTACGGCGGAACTGATGAAGACATACATATATGTATAAGGGAAGCAACAAAGCTATAACAACATTCTTCATGTTGTGGAACTTTGTTTTAGAAAGGGAACACATCTATGCTATCTCACAATACCAAGCTAAGAATGTTCCATTCGTACGTGAAATCAGTTGTAAATTTGTAAATAAATGTCTTACACCACAAATGAAGCAGTTATCGGGACCGAAATAAGAAAGCGCAAGTAGAGATGGATTGGTCAGACATTGAGAAAGTCATCGAATGACGTAACAAACAGGTCTCTGCAGTGGAACTCACAATGAAAAAGGATTGTCGAACGACCAAAGCAATAGCGGCCAACTGGTTAATGAATGGTCTATTGGAATGGTCCAGCCAGGCCCCAGAGATGCCAGAAGGTCCATGCTGCTGATAGATGAGGCATACTGGAATGTCGTGATGGAGGGATTTGTATTAAACCTAGCAGCAAATATTTAAATAATTGGATGAATTGAAATATTTGTTGCGTTACTTCGCCTAAATGTATGTTTTAACCATTACACACTCATTAGCCAAACAAACACAAAAAGCCTGCAATATTTTTATTTTCAAACAGCTTTGATTTTTATTTATTTCCTTCCATTTTTTGCTACATAAGAGTGTTTTAAGGTGTGTATAGTTAAAATTGTTTACCCTCATAATTTTGTTGTTATCAAAATATTATTTCGCCTTTGGAAAGTATGAGTGTATAAGTAATTTAATCAAACTTACTCAGTTACCAAACAATTTTATAAAAAAATAGCTTCTCAACCTTTTCCAGATGTAAATATAATATCCAGTTTCATTTTTCCGCAACGTATTATAATGGAAATAAGTATATTTGGCAGATACGTATATCTATAATTAGGTCTAAATATTTCCTGGAACTGCGTGAGAGCTTTTATTTTTATAAACAACAATACGTATCTATTACTCCCAACAAAAACTCATAAAGGAAAACCGGGAATACGCAGTAATCACCCAAAACAAAAAAATTATCTTGAAAATAAAAGAAATGCTATTATCATCATTGCCATTATCATAGCGAGCACGAAAAAAAAAAATTCACACACACACACACACACGTACAACAACGAAGAAATCATTAAACCCAATCTAAACAGAATAACAAGAGTATTAAGTTTTTATATAGAGGCGCAAAATAAAAAGCTCAGTCGAAAAAAAAATCAATTTGCTTTAATGAAAATGATGAGCTTTCATTTTATTAATACCGGCCCGTATATTTCCTCCTTCTTATAAATTCATATAGAGGAGTGTACCCGACACATCATACAAAATAGAATAATGACAATAAAAACAATAATAAAAGTCTGTGAACCAAATAGTAGATAAACATTTTTTGTTTTGTCTGGCGGACACTTTGACAAATGAAAATTATTTAACAATAGAGAAAATAAATAAAAAATTTTTAGTAACCCAAACTTATTATGAACTACGATAAAATTAAATACAACAAAACTAAATAAACTTCATTGCATTATTATTATGCGAGCACCCCTTACCTAATCACACTCCTCACCCATATACCCACACATTCACCAAAAAAGATAATTTAACTTTGTCAGAAATTGTTATTAGCTTATTATGTACATTCGTAGTGTATACGAAATGTTATTAGCAAAAGCTCAAAAGTTTTTTCTGTTTAGCACATGACCCCTGGATATATGAAGCGAAAAGTTGTACAAAATACAATTACTTAGTAATGAGGGTTTGAACAAAAATTTTGTGTGCCGTTTTCGGTTTACTTACACGTGCCCCATCTTATATATTTAAATTAAATTTTAAGAAGATTGTTTAATTTCAGTTCCTTGATTCAATTAAGACAAACAATGACCAACAAAATAATTATGCAAATTTGTGTTAATTGAAATCCTTCTCTACCGAAATATACAGGGTGGCCAGGTTTGGGATCCCAATCCCGTAAGGAGTGATTTCTTAGTTCATTCAGTGAAAAGTTGTATGAGCGAGTGGTCGATTTTTAATGTCCTTTGAAATACTGTGTAACTGGCTGTGTAAAAAATTTGTTTCAGAAAAAAGGTTACACAAGTATTAAACCGTAACTTCCTTGCCAAAATATTTATCAGTGCAACCAACTTAGTATTACTTAGTGGTTATCTTGCATCTGCATCCGTTTGAGTGCTTTAAAGTACAAACATTTTTTTTTATAAAATTCATTTTTTTTACAAACAACTGTTGGAGCTGCTGTGTGTATTCGTTGTATTACTTTTTTTTTTGTTTCAATTTCTTTGGCGTATACAAGCGCCTTGATCGTTCCCCATACATAAAAGTCTAATATAGTTAGATCGGGACATCTTGCAGTCCAATGAATTGGACCATTTCTTCCAATCCAATTATTTGGATAATTTTTTTTATCCAATTCTTAACATTTATACCGTTGTGACTAGGTGCACAATCATATTGGTAGATGTGCAAAAATCTACTTAAAATAGGAACGTGATCAAGGAGGAGTGGCAATTCGTTTCGTATAAATTGTAAATATCGTTCAATTCATACGTTTGCGCTGAAGCCGTGCCGAAATGATGTTTGATTTTTTGAATAAGGATTTTCAGCAGCCCACGTGTGTAGATTGCGAAAGTTTGTTATGTCATCTCTTGTGAATTGAGATTCAGCCGCCTATAGAATACGTTTCATAAAACTATCATTGTCAAAATTGCTTTCAATCAACCAATTACAAAACTTCAATCTTTCATGTATGTGAAGTTGGCCCAAATTTCAACCCAAAAATACGCAGTGGTACGAAAACTACCATTTCTATCATGTAAATATGAAATGTCAGCCTAAAAGAATCGTATATCACGACATTTTAATGATGACAGCCGAAAAAACAACAATATATGTCATGATAAATTTTTGAAGTCAGCCCAAATTTGTTTTACTTTGACAGTAAGAATTGTCTTGGCAGTTATGACGAATACAATCAGCTAAAGGAACCTTTGTAACCGTGTACAATAAATGTAAAATAGCCGAGAAGAAATTCTTATTTTTTTTCACAGGCCTATATAGAAATGTGAAGATTTTCCTAAAACTAAAAATACATCTAAGTATTAGAGAATATATTACACAAAAATAGGTCAACTACACGATGAACGATTAATTCAATGATGATTAAAAGCTTGTTCAACAAATCTGATCAACACAATAGATTTTAAAAAATCGGAATAAAAAAATAAATTTATTATCTAAGATTGTGAAACAAAGATCACAATGACAACTTTTGTGGTGAATAGGATATGGTTAAACTAATTATCTTACTTTATACTTACTGAAAATTTACTTACTGCAAATTTGACATACTCTGCCTAGGAAAACTTGAAAATAAGTGTATCCGAAATATTGTCTCAACAAAGCTTCATTTTTTATTGTGTACTCGTGAAATATTAGATTTTATTTGCATTCATAATCATGCATTCCTAAACTACCTTAGAATTCGAAGTCAGCAATAGGCGAATATTTGTAGATAGTCCATTGAACTCAGAAACTATTCGCTGACCGGACTAGTAGGTTACATAAGCTGGTAGAGGAACCTTTAACGTATTTGAAATAAATTTTTGGGAATTTTTGTATGTTTAGTATTCGAGATATAGTCCATTGAATTCAGTATCTAATGGTCATAGTAGGATCGATGGGAAAGTGAGTAACCTAGAACAGAACGTTTTATTAATTTTATTCGATACTTTTTAAATTTATTGTAATTAACATTTCATAGCACTTGGTCCACTTTTGTAAAATTATTTATTTCCAGACAGATTTTTGCTATATTCTGGTTATTTGGAGGTGATAGTAGAACTAGGTATATCAAGTAATATTTCTTGCGGCTATAAAATATTATTTCGTCTGGGATAGCAAAGACACAATCTGCATTATCATCTTTCGGCTAACTTTAATAGGGTACCCAAACATATTGTATTCCGTGTACAGGAATTCTGTTTAAAACACTTTCGAGGTGATGCGCGGAAAATGTCTTTATCATGATCTGATTCCGCGTCTGCTAGGGCATAGTTTACAATTGAAATATTGAAGAATGTAATCTAAATACGCGAATCTGGACCATTTGACGCAATTTTGCATTTCAAAATTAAGAAACACCTTATTTTTGAGAAAACATGACAAATGCGAATGTTCAATGTCGGATATCGATTTGCAAAGTGCAGTTAAAATCAAATATAAGCAACACTTTCAATTGTATAAGATAAATAAAACAGCTCATTGATGCCTTCGAATTCTAAGGTAGTTATGAGTGGAAAACGATTCAATTGATCTACAATTCAATTCTTGTGGTTTTGATCAAATCTTACCCCTAAATCCCCATAAGATTTTCTTGAAACTTTTTGCATGGCCTAAACTGACGAATATTTATCTACAAATATTCCCTTATTGATGACTTCGAATTCTAAATTAGTTTAGGAAAGCAAAATTATGAGTACAGATCGATTCGATTGAACTACGTGTAATTTCAGTTCTTCGGTGACGTTTTAGTTTGAATAATAATTTTAGACTAAAATTGTTTATGTTAATTTTTTAATATTATTTCTATAATTTGGTTGATTAATATTTTTTTACAATGATTTTTCTTTAAGCTGACCTTTAAGCTCTCGCTTGTTAATAAATATAAGTCGTAATTTTTTAAATTATTATTTTCAATTATTTTGTTGAATGCTTTATTATAAGCAATAATTGAAAGATTCACTAATACTATTAAACTATTTTAAACTTAGGAATGTTTTAGGAAATTCTTCATCACTGTACTTATCAAAATTTTGCTAACAACTCTTTTTAAGTCAAAATTTGTTAATCCTATAAATCCTAAATTTCAAAAAACCTACAATGATAACTCTTCTGAAAAGCTTAATCTTAAAATTTTATAGGATCTTATAATTATTAGTCGCTTTTCGTAAATTTTATACATTTCAACATTGCAAAAATTAAAATGCCTTCTACGAAAGTTGCGTAACCCGTACACTGATTTTTGCCAAATTATCGAGAGAAAAAACTGACGTAAAAAGTTTAATACCGATCAGTCAGTTTAGCAATTTCATGGCAAATTATAATTAGAATATTTTTATTTTTAATGGTTTTTGAAAAATTTGGGGAAAACTATAAAAATTTTAATTAGGAGTTGTTGCTACTTTCGGTTCACAGATTTTCTCTACCATATCACTAGCATATTTGAATTAACAGAAATCTTAAGTATGAAATAACATCTTAATCAGCCAATCCGTCTGGGCTGAAGAGAGAAATAATTTTTGTAAACAACAATTTAATTGTCCAAAACAGTAATTTCACTGACCAAACGGCATAGTAATTAAAGCTTTTAGGGGGTACGGAGTTCGAATCCCGATAGGGGCAGAATACGAAAACAAAATTTCATCATCAGAATACGATCTGTGATGAAAATGAATACAACTATGACCCCCTGTCGGAGTGCAGAACTCATGGGCCGGCTCATCTTCCATACCAGTTGGTAGGTATGGAGCTATGCAACGTGCAGATGGTTCTGTGATAATCGGACCTATAGCGACGTACGTCCTCGAATTGACTGGCAAACGGTGTAAAAGTAGGACGTGAAAAGAGAACCGCGAAAGGGTTGGGAGAGCCTCGGCCCCATTACATATAGAAGATAAATAAACAAAAATAAAAAAACATTTCCGCTTAAGTTTTTGAAAATTAATGAAAATTGTGTAGATCGTTATTGTTTCAAATTTAATTTAGAATCTTATGTAGTTGTTTGACTTAAGTTAGAAACATACTAAATATCATGATTGTTCTTAAAGCAGCTGAATATGGATCCTATTACAACCTCCTGAAACATTTTACTCGTAAAGACTAGAAAGAGATAATGTTGGGGAGGCCGATGACCAATACCCAATATCTCAACTTCCACCAAATATTATGGGTATTCTTTAACCGGCTGATTAAGGGCCATCCACGTATAAGGTCCCCATTACAACCTCCTGTATTTTGTCGAATTAATCAGTTCCATATATATCTTGAGCAGCATTTTTTACCATTTGAAAACAGAACGGAATGTAATGACGTAAATGTTGTTTATCGACATGAATGTTTTAAAATTAATACACACGGATTGACGGCAGGTCGGCAGCTTGTAAATGAGTTAAACTTATGTCATAAAACAACAATGATTAAGCTTCGAATATCCTAAATGGCGGCGATTTCGATACTTTCAAGTATATTTTAATGCATACTTCATAGCCGAAATTTAATGCTTTTATAGTTTTCGGTCATGATAGTTAAAGAGCGGATTATGAATAAAATGCCTATCTCATCAATTATAGTGAGATGCCTCATTTTTGGAAGACCATGATTCGAGTGTCAAATTCGTTACCATAAAAAATATTTTTGCATATTTCGCATATTTTACATAAGCAAAAATTTTCAATTTAGCAAATTGTTCCAACCATTTCTAGCAAATTGTTCCAACCACTCTATAGTAATGTCGGAAAAATTATTAATAAAATATTTAAAAGAGTTTGGCTCTGAAGGTATTGAAACTACTGACCAGAAATTAGTGTGCACATCACTATATGAATGCGATGTTAAATTAAAAAAATGCCTCATTCAGCAACATTTAAGAACATTGAAGCATATTCGACAGGCTCAAAATTCAAAACAACAGAATGAAGAAAATCAACCAGGAAAAACATATTTGAATGAAAAAATTTGTTTAGATCTATGCAACGTGATGGTTGCTACAAACATACCTTCCTGGAAATTAGAAAATGTGGCTCTGAGGTTAGAAATTGATATATTAATTTAACTTTCCAATCAAAATTTAAATTTTATTTTAAAAGGTCTTTCCTAGAGAAATACACGAGAGAAGAAATTTCTAGTAAATCCACCATTCGAAAACAATATCTGAGTTCTTGCTATGCAAATATAATTTCGGAAATAAAAGAAAACCTTAAAGGCAAACAAATTTCGAGGTCTATCGATGAAAAACGGACGCAGCTGGACGTTTCGTTGCAAACATTATAGTTGAAATTCTATGGAAGGATTTGGATAATATTAATTCGGTGTATTTATAAGACTGCCAATTTGTAAATAAATTCAATGCTACGACAATGGATGTTAGTGGTAACCAACGCTGTACCATATATAGTTAAAATGGGCAAAGGTTTATCTATTTTGTACCCCAATTTGACACATGTAACATACCTTGCACATGGATTGTATAGACTTGCATAGCGTATCCGATCCATTTTCTCTCCAAAATCACAACATCGCCAAATATAATTTCGATATATTAACAATTGTCTTCGCGGAATTAGAAAAGGATGCAGCGTCTATTGTCAAGTGTGCACATCTCATTGCAAAAATTGATTTGCTCAATGATATTGATTTCCTCACTACAAACTATGGATTTATTCCAAACAAAATTGAGTAATGAGAAGCCTCAACGTTGTCCCTCAATCAAAGCCTCACAGTAATTGATTAGGTTTTTAGAAATATTCAAAATGTACCGGGTTCAACTAGTGAACAAATAAAAATAAAATTAAAAACAATTTTTCAAAATAATTCAGGTTTGCAGAAGCTAAAAGAAATTAGAAAGGTCTGGGAAGACCGTTTTATAAAACGGGAATCGACTATGCAGGACCCATCCAGCTAAGAACTACCAAGGGTCGGGTACGCATGACAACCAAGGCCCTACACATTGCGATAGTGAGCAGCCTAACAACAGAGGCATTCATAGCGGTCTCCAAAAGATTCGTTTCTAGACGAGGGCTTTGTACTGATATAGTCTCTGACAACGGAACCTACTTTGTGGGTGCAAATTCCGTAATGAAGAAGACGTGCAGTTCAGCTATGACCACATTACTCGACGACGTAGCAGCTACGAGGGAGGATTGAAAATGAAACTACCTAGCGCTAGATGGCAGCACAAACACAAAATTTTTTGTTTTTTAGAAATTGCGATCTGTCAAACGTCAGCTGTTAAAATTTCACCCAAATTCATCGATTTATTTATTTGTTGTAGTCATTTGAGGTAAGCAACTTTTGTGTTTCTTGAAAAATGGAAAAAAACGAATTTCGTGCAGTGATTAAACACTATTATTTGAAAGGGAAAACGGCGAAAGAGACAAAAGAAAAGCTCGATAAACATTACGGTGAGTCTGCTCCGTCAGATTACATGGTAAAATATTGAATTGCTGAATTTAAACGCGGCCGAAGAAGCACTGCAACAATACCATCAACAGGAAGGCCAAAAGAGGTGGTTACTGAAGAAAATATCAAGAAAATCCTCGATATTGTTATGAATGATCGCCGAGTCAAGTTGCGTGAGATTCTTGAAATGGTAAACATATCATATGAACGTGTGTTCAACATTTTGCATGAACATTTGCATATGAAAAAGCTATCGGCAAGATGGGTGCCGCGTTTAATAAATGATAAAGCGTAATCCTGTTGATTTTTGGCGTCGATTAAGTACTGTTGATGAAACGTGGGTCCACCACTACGCACCTGAAACCAAAAATCAATCGAAACAATGGGTGGAAGCGTATTTTGAGGGTTTCCCGAAATCGTATTATTCAGATGGTATAAAAAAGTTGGAATATCGTCTTACTAAGTGTGTTGAACTAAATGGAGATTATGTTGAGAAATAAATTGTTTTTGGCAAAAAAAAAAATTGTTTTCCTACTTAGGTAGCTTCATTTTCAATCCGCCCTCGTATGTTAGCCACTGATGGAACGACATGGCACTTCATACCACCTCATACCCCACATTTTGGCGGAATATGTGAAGCAGGAATAAAATCCGTGAAATTTCATCTTAAGAGAGTAATAGAAGATTCAACTCTAACATTCGAAGAATTAACCACTCTCACCACTCAAATCGTCCTCAATTCTCGGCCGCTGGTTGCACTAACCAACGACACAACGGATACAACAGCACTAACACCAGGACACTTTCTCATTGGAGATGCTCTTAAGGCGATGACGGAAGCGACAACCAGCAACACAGGATTAAGAACGAGATGGCACATGGTCGAAAAAATGGCAAAATACTTTTGGAAGCGATGGTCTTCTGAATACATTCACCAACTTCAACAACGGAGCAAGTGGAAAACCTCCCAGCCAAATTTGGCAATAAACGATCTAGTATTGGTGAGGGATGATCAACTACCTCCAACCCGATGGAAATTGGGACGGATCACAGACACTCATACCGGAAAAGACGACTTGGTACGAATAGTAAAAGTAAAGTGTAAGGACGCAACCTACAAGCGACCAATAACAAAGCTGTGCAAAGATATTACCGATGAAGGCCATTGCATCGCTCAAGGAAATAACCACCGGGAAGGCCAGTGCAATTACAACTCAAAACAACAAGCCGGTATCCATGCAACAACCTCATCGTCGAACCAAAATGACAGGAAAAATAAACCACATGGCACTAGCCATCCTTTCAGTGTGCTGCCTATTTGGTTTCGTGAGCACCAACATCGAAATAAGGCTGAACAATCATTCCATTGGGATACATTTCGAGGAATTGGGCAAGTTGAAGATTGTGGCGACAAAATGGACATTAGTTGTTCAATACAACTTATCTTCCTACTGGGAGGAAATTGACAACTTTAAAAGAGCCCACACAGAGTTACAATCAGTTTGTAAGGAGCTGCCCGGTTTAGAATGCGACATCATTCTTCAGCAACTCTTATTTCAATATAATTATTTGATAGCAGACAACGAGCTATTATTACCGAGGCCTCGGTGATTCAGTGGGCCTTGTATTAGGATACCTATTTGGAGTACTCACCCAGCGAGAAGCTGACAAGTATGAATCCTATTTTGAACAAATTAACAGTGACGAAAATTATCTCTTGACTCTCATCAAAAATCAAACAACATTGTGGATAACACCATCAATTTGGTAAAACATAATACAAACCTCACCACGGCATCTATAACCAACTTAGTTAAAGGCCAACATCGTTTGCGGCAGGAAAAGTTGCAGTTAAAAGAATGTAGAACGTATGAAGACAGAGTGCGATCAACGCTAATGTCCATTTTTGAAATGATGCTAGTTCTAAAGAGCCTCCAGGACACGCAACATGGATTACTCAACGTGATTTATCATGTTCATCAAGACGTCCTGCATCCATCCATACTTACCCCAAGTCAGTTGGAAGAAGAGCTACAATTCATTCGACAACACGTGCCGGTGACCATTACTCTACCAGGACACGACATTCACGACCTCCACCATGTGTATGAAAGCATGCAAATCCGCAGCCGAGTAACTCCAAAAAATGTAATAATTGAAATCATTTTACCACTGTCGTTCGTGTGGGACTATACACTTATATATGCAGTCCCAATTACCAACATCATCCATGGTGGCACTCAGTCACAAATCATTAGCTCCACTGACTATATAGCAATGGCAAACGGCGTGAACACTTCGCATTATTAACCAGAGAAGACGTACATAAATGTCAGGTATTTAAGCCTGTACATCTCTTATGCGAAGTATCACAAATTATCAACACTCCTTCAAATCAAACGTCATGTGAGGTAGCGATATTACAACGAAAGAATGAATTGGACGCCGTATGCGGACTAGGCCAACAAAAGCTAGTAATCATTGGATCAAACTTCACGCTGCCAACCAGTGGATATATGTGATACCCAACTAGTGGAAATCGAATCCGGCTGCGTGCTCAGAGACTCTGACGTTCAAATAATTGCGGTAGGAATATCTAAACACAATATCAATAAATTTGCTCTGCACGCAACTCATTTAAGGCATAGGGCTAACAACCTACGGGAATTCAGTGCTGTGGTCAAAAATTAATGCGAACGAAGTGGATCAATTGAATTTCTTGAATCATTGAAAAATGATGAACAGATTACCTGCCATCATCAGAGTGCTCATCATATCCACCATTACGCAATGATCCACGTTTTATTTTGGAGTGCTGTAGTAATAGGAGTCATCTGGGTTGCAAACAAGTTAAGAGGAAAATGCATTGCAAACTACCGTTCGCCGTATGCGTATGCCGTTTTTGTATTTTTTTCCACACGTATACGTATACAAATCCTATTGGAATTATTATTTTCTTATGAGATTCTGATTGAATTTTGCTTGTGTTAGTGAATGGAGTACATTGTTATGAATCTACAAATAAGATAATAGTATTAAATCAACCCATTTCATCATTTTCATTTAGTTTTAAAGAACAAAATATTTAAATAAATGATATAAATTAATAGAACTTGTATTGATTAAGTTTAAGAATTATTTTACATAAATAAGTTATCAAAGTTGCAACCCTTTTAATATATAGTCAACACTACAACCAATTTAGTACAATAAATAACTAATATTCTCATGCGAATTCTGATTAGATTTATTATTTCTGTCCAACTTAAACATTTTTGTTCAAAATCATAATAGAAATAAAAAATTCGTTGCAAATTTGCTGATCTGGTTGGAAAGCGGGAATCATGTTGGCCAGATGAGCAATTTAGCAACCTATTAGAAGTGTTTACGGAACTTGAGTCCAAATCTCTGAAAAGGCGTGTTAATGGCCGTTTACCATTTTGGTTCAAACTCTAATTATAAATTCAAAAATTCGTTGCAAATTTGCTGATCTGGTTAGAAAGCGGCAATCAGTCTGGCCGGATGAGCAATTTAGCGAGCTATTAGAAGTGCCCATGGAACCTGAGTCCAAATCTCTGGGAAGGTGTGTTAATGGCCATTTACCATTTTCGTCCATACTCTAATTATAAATTCAAAAATTCGTTACAAATTTGCTGATCTGGTTGGAAAGTGGCAATCAGGCTGGTCGGATGAGCAATTTAGCGACCTAATAGAAGTGCTAACGGAACTTGAGTCCAAATCTCTGGGAAGGCGTGTTAATGGCCATTTACCATTTTCGTCCAAAATCTTATTATAAATTCGTTAAATTCGTCAAAAATTCATTGCAAATTTGCTGATCTGGTTGGAAAACAGCAAACAAGCTAACCAGATGCGCAATTCGAGAACCTATTAGAAGTGCCCACGGAACCTGGGTTCAAATCTCTGGGAAGGTGTGTTAATGGCCGTTTACCTTTCTCGTTCAAACTCTAATTATAAATTCAAAAATTCGTTGCAAATTTGCTGATCTGGTTGGAAAGTGGTAATCAGGCTGGCCGGATGAGCAATTTAGCAACCTATTAGAAGTGCTCACGGAACCTGAGTCCAAATCTCTGGGAAGGTGTGTTAATGGCCGTTTACCATTTTGGTCCAAAATCTAACTATAAATTTAAAAATTCATGATCTGGTTGGAAAGTAGCAAACAGGTTGACCGGATGAGTTATTTAGCAGCCTATTAGAAGTGCTCACGGAACCTGAGTATACATCTCTTTTCGCTCAAACTCACAATTGATAACAATAATTTGAAAGGAATTTGCATTACATTTACATTTTAAAACTATTTTAGGCGCTAGCGCCACTTCAAAGCGGAACTCAATCTCTGAGAAGAAAATCTAAGTATTATTTAAAATATTTAATCAAAATTTTAGTTCAACATACAATCTTGAATCAATTTTATAATCTTATTTATAAAATTTTGTTTGAAACGATTGTATATAATTGTATACACACTTTTATTGTATTTTAAATTCCAATTTGTATTCCCAGATGGATTCTGATAAGAAACTACAATAAATGTCAATTGTTTTTGCATTTTGAAGATAGCATTCATTGGTTCATTCGCAATGGTAATTTTCTTACACAAAAATAACAATCCGGTAAAAATTGTTTAAATGATTAATTAATTAATCAATCTATTTATTTGAACAAACATTAAATGGTAATAATTTGATAGATAATTTGATTTGATAATTTTATAAGCTTGCATAAAAACTGCATAGAATCAACGACGTATGACTATATATAGATACTTGGATGCGCCAAACATGTTTATTGTTTTGAGAGAAGCTTTTGCTTAGCTTTTGCAGCACCCTTGCGCAAACTGAATTCACATTACACCAAAATACATTGAATAATACGAGCGCAATTTTAAACTCTAAAAATTCTGTCTTTATCTTAATTTGACTATCTTGCCACAACTCTACTAATTAGCAGTCGACTTCCCAATGAACAAAACTTTTACTTAACAACTTTATCCTTTTACTTTTATTGTAAGAATAGCGTGACCCATAAATATGTTGATAAAAAATAAGTTTAAAACTGATCAAACTTCATTATTATTATTTATAAACCAAATGGGACGTCAAAACGGAAATATGGTTCTTGTTGTCATCCACCAGATTGCGACACCGACGGGAAAGAATAGATTGGAATTTGGCATTAGGTTGTTTATACTGAAATTACAATTGGCGCTCACCACCACCAGGCCGTACAAACCCCGCCCCGCTATTAGATATGACATATAGTAATTAGTAAATAAAGAACAAATATAATTAGTTTGAATAAATCTACTATATATGTACAATAATTATATCATAAATTAAATTAATAAATTTGAATAAGAATAATATTTTATTTAAATACAAATTTATTAAAATAATTATAAAAATAAAAATTATAATAATAATTATATAAAATATTAGTAACATTTAGTCGTTATAAATTTATTAATTAACTCAAAGCAATTTTTAAACATTGATAAGTACTTTCATTATACATACACGTCGCCTTATTAATGACTTTGTTATTCTGACGAGACAATTTACTTTTGCAGCCTCACAATGGCAATTATTTATTCAGTAAAATATACAGACAAACCAAACGGAGGAAGTTTATCAACAACTCATATTAGTGTCACCCTATTATTTGGTTGAAAGAAAATAAAATTTATGGGAACATTTTATAGTTCAATTTTGACATCTCGACGAAGACAGCACAATCACAAAACTTCACAAAAAAATTTACTTTGGCAATTTCATTTTTTAACAGGAATTTAAATTTGATTGGTATCAAATACAAACTATTTTAAAAAACTTCTACTCACGAAGAATTCACATTCACTATAATATTTTCTAACCATAAACGATCTTAATGTGCGAGAAATCCTTTTTGTAAAATCCTTTTTTGTGTAAGTATATTAGAATGTTCCTATAAAAATAGTTTGGTTAGTATGGTTTCTTTTTATTATGACAACCACTACATCAAGCGATTTTATCAAAAGACCTTTTCTGAGTTGTTTATGTTTCATTTTGATATGTGGCGAATTTATATTTCTATCTAGTTCTTTTTTACTGAAAAATATTTTTCATTAAGGTTTTTGTGTAAATTATCAAATTTTTAAAAGATTATTAGAAGGAAAACAAATTGATTATTTACAACAATTTAAAAATTTACATTGCAACTTGACACACAGCCCGATTTTACAAGTAAGATAAAGACAGAATTTTTAGAGTTTAAAATTGCGCTCGTATTATTCAAAGTATTTTGGTGTAATGTGAATTCAGTTTGCGCAAGGGTGCTGCAAAAGCTAAGCAAAAGCTTCTCTCAAAACAATAAACATGTTTGGCGCATCCAAGTATCTATATATAGTCATACGTCGTTGATTCTATGCAGTTTTTATGCAAGCTTATAAAATTATCAAATCAAATTATCTATCAAATTATTACCATTTAATGTTTGTTCAAATAAATAGATTGATTAATTAATTAATCATTTAAACAATTTTTACCGGATTGTTATTTTTGTGTAAGAAAATTACCATTGCGAATGAACCAATGAATGCTATCTTCAAAATGCAAAAACAATTGATCAAAAGTGGAGATAAATAAACAAAATTCACGTTCATAATAATGAAAATTTATTTTGCCTTCAATAATTCATTAATGTGTACATTTTATAAGCCTACATACACACCAACTTATTAGTTTTTGATTTGGCTATATACGTATAGTGTCACTACTTTTAAAATTATAAAACCGTTTTCTGGTGACATCTAGCGGATGAAATATCAACGTTTCGTACTAAATTTTTTAATGTACTAAATTATTCCGGTTGGTTTCTGTTCATTTATTGTAGTTTCTTATCAGAATCCATCTGGGAATACGAATTGGAATTTAAAATACAATAAAAGTGTTTATTGTACAATTATATACAATCGTTTCAAACAAAATTTTATCAATAAGATTATAAAATTGATTCAAAATTGTATGTTGAACTAAAATTTTGATTAAATATTTTAAATAATACTTAGATTTTCTTCTCAGAGATTGAGTTCCGTTTTGAAGTGGCGCTAGCGCCTAAAATAGTTTTAAAATGTAAATGTAATGCAAATTCCTTTCAATTTATTGTTATCAATTGTGAGTTTGAGCGAAAAGAGATGTATACTCAGGTTCCGTGAGCACTTCTAATAGGTTGCTAATTTGCTCATCCGGCCAGCCTGATTGCCACTTTCCAACCAGATCAGCAAATTTGCAACGAATTTTTGAATTTATAATTAGAGTTTGAACGAAAAAGGTAAACGGCCATTAACACGCCTTCCCAGAGATTTGGACTCAGGTTCCGTGGGCAAATCTAATAGGTTCTTAAATTGCGCAACTGGTTAGCTAGTTTGCTGTTTTCCAACTAGATCAGCAAATTTCCAACGAATTTTTGAATTTATAATTTGAGTTTGGACGAAAATGGTAAATGGCCATTAAGACGCCTTCCCAGAGATTTGGACTCAAGTTCCGTTAGCACTTCTAATAGGTTGCTAAATTGCTCATCCGACCAGCCTGATTGCCACTTTCCAACCAGATCAGCAAATTTGTAACGAATTTTTGAATTTATAATTAGAGTTTGAACCAAAATGGAAAACGGCCATTAACACGCCTTCCCAGAGATTTGGACTCAGGTTCCATGGGCACTTCTAATAGCTTGCTAAATTGCTCATCCGGCCAGACTAATTGCCACTTTCCAACCAGATCAGCAAATTTGCAACGAGTTTTTGAATTTATAATTAGAGTTTGAACGAAAATGGTAAACAGCCATTAACACGCCTTCCCAGAGATTTGGACTCAGGTTCCATGGGCACTTCTAATAGCTCGCTAAATTGCTCATCCGGCCAGACTGATTGCCACTTTCTAACCAGATCAGCAAATTTGCAACGAATTTTTGAATTTATAATTAGAGTTTGAACCAAAATGGTAAACGGCCATAACACGCCTTCCCAGAGATTTGGACTCAAGTTCCGTAAGCACTTCTAATAGGTTGCTAAATTTCTCATCTGGCCAACCTGATTTCCGCTTTCCAACCAGATCAGCAAATTTGCAACGAATTTTTGAATTTATAATTAGGGTTTGAACCAAAATGGTAAACGGCCATAACACGCCTTCCCAGAGATTTGGACTCAGGTTCCATGGGCACTTCTAATAGCTCGCTAAATTGCTCATCTGGCCAGACTAATTGCCGCTTTCTAACCAGATCAGCAAATTTGCAACGAATTTTTGAATTTATAATTAGAGTTTGAACCAAAATGGTAAACGGCCATTAACACGCCTTCCCAGAGATTTGGACTCAAGTTCCGTAAGCACTTCTAATAGGTTGCTAAATTGCTCATCTGGCCAACTTGATTCCTGCTTTCCAACCAGATCAGCAAATTTGCAACGAATTTTTGAATTTATAATTAGAGTTTGAACCAAAATGGTAAACGGCCATTAACACGCCTTCCCAGAGATTTGGACTCAGGTTCCGTGGGCAATTCCAACAGGTTGCTAAATTGCTCATCCGGCCAGACTGATTGCCACTTTCTAACCAGATCAGCAAACTTGCAACGAATTTTTGAATTTATAAGTAGAGTTTGGACCAAAATAGTAAACGGCCATTAACACGCCTTCCCAGAGACTTGGACTCAAGTTCCGTAAGCACTTCTAATAGGTTGCTAAATTGCTCATCCGACCATGTCTGATTGCCACTTTCCAACCAGATCCGCAAATTTGCAACGAATTTTTGAATTTATATTTAGAGTTTGAACCAAAATGGTAAACGGCCATTAACACGCCTTCCCAGAGATTTGGACTCAGGTTCCATGGGCACTTTTAATAGCTAGCTAAATTGCTCATCTGGCCAGACTGATTGCCGCTTTCCAACCAGATCAGAAAATTTGCAACGAATTTTTGAATTTATAATTAGAGTTTGAACCAAAATGGTAAACGGCCATTAACACGCCTTCCCAGAGATTTGGACTCAAGTTCCGTAAGCACTTCTAATAGGTTGCTAAATTGCTCATCTGGCCAACTTGATTCCTGCTTTCCAACCAGATCAGCAAATTTGCAACGAATTTTTGAATTTATAATTAGAGTTTGAACCAAAATGGTAAACGGCCATTAACACGCCTTCCCAGAGATTTGGACTCAGGTTCCGTGGGCAATTCTAACAGGTTGCTAAATTGCTCATCCGGCCAGACTGATTGCCACTTTCCAACCAGATCAGCAAATTTGCAACGAATTTTTGAATTTATAATTAGAGTTTGAACCAAAATGGTAAACGGCCATTTAAATGGCAATTGGCAATTAACATGATAAATTAATTTATTATAATACAAGCCTATATAAAACTAATAATTTCGAGTAAACTTATCAATCAATTTTGAAGTATTTTAATTATTTTAGGAGTAAGGTATGATGAATACTTTACTCAAGTGATAATAATTCTTGAATGAATCTTATTATACTTTATTTAAAAAGAGATATTACATATTAACAACCGTATTCTACATATTATTCTAACATAATTATAAATACAATACTTTTCTTTCCTCCAAATAAACCGTTACTTTAATTTGTTAAATCGTACAAAGAAATTTTTTACTTTACATGTACAAAACTACAATTAGATTAACTTTTAGAACTAAAATTTCCAATTGGAATGGCTATGTTTTCTAATTAGATTTGGAATTAACAGTGTGAAACTAACACATACAAAAAAGTGTGGATTTGTATAAAAACGGCATACGCATGTTCGCCGTCTCCTCTAGCGAGAGCCAACGAAAGCATAATTTAACAGATGTGCGACATCAGTAAAGCCCGGGAATATGTTGAATCAATGTCAACATGCGCAATAATACAATATTCCAAGCGGTCCATGAAACAGTATCGACACGGGTGGAATATTGTATATTGTAGCAAATTCAACAGTTTTTAATTGTTTGTGTATTGTATTGTGTGTTTTTGTTGTATGTAAATATTGTTGATTTTAAGCGTAAGCAATTTTCATGTATAGAAAGCCCAGTTTATCGAGATAATAAAATAGAATTGAATTATAAACGCATAACAACAGTTGGTTTAATTCTCAGTGAATATTTGGAGCTCACCAGTGGTAAACCAAATACTCACCTAAGTACAGAAATCTAGGCAGAGGCCAGATTTTTACATGGTTGAAATTGAACTGTTCGTCTTTCAAGCAACATAGCTCTCAAACGGATGCAGGTGTATAATAACCACTTAGATCTATACAATTACCAGTCAAATAAGACTAAATATTTTGGAAATGCCAGTATAAAAGTTGTGTGTCCTTTTTTTCTCACAGAATGAACCAAGGAATGACTCCTTAACGGATTAGCATCCAAAATCCGGACACCCTGTATAAACGTATAAGACCTATCTCGTACGTCTCTTCCTCCTATATATAGGAAGGTATGCTGCTGTAAGGGGATCTTTTATAAAATCAGTAGAGTATGGAGTGAAACGTATGTGACACTGTCGCAAATTTATTTTGTTTTTGTTTCCGTTGATATACGTAAATTCTATGTATGTCGTAATCACACAACAAAAATGTAATAACAGTTTATGTCCTCCCCATATAAATTTATCAATATATACATAAACGAGCAATATATGAAACAAAAAAAATTATTTATGCATGTCAATCATGAAGAATGTATCTCGTTCATGAAAAGCTTTAAAATTGATACTCGGATAAAATGTATAAAGCTAAATTGATTTTATTTTGTGTTTTAGAGCTTTACTACCTTTAACTTTTTATGTTTTGAAGCACAACATAAGAACATCGTTTAATTTTATATATACGAGTATGTACATATATGTATGTGGGTAGCGAGGAAGATTGAAAAGGTATATCAAAATGACATTTAAATAAAGTTAGCAAGCAATAAGTAGGTGTCTTTCGATTTGACGTACCATAACCTCTAAACAAAAAATACCAACAACAAAATAAAAATCAATCAAAGTTATTTGCATCATTTACTTACTTATCTATTTATATACGGGTAAAAATAAATAAAACTTTGGATACGATATGTGTATATATGTAACCTAGAAAATAAGATTAATGCTACTCTATTCTTTTAGCATAGATATATACATAATATCGATGTACGATATGCGATATCCAATTTCGATAATATGGTTGAAAAAGTTTTGTGGTTTTCATATATACATAAATTTATGGTTTTATTCAACTTCTTCTGAAATAACTCTTGTATATAGAAGAGATTATAATGGAGTTTAGAAAATATTTTTAAATATACAACAAATCTATAAATACTTAGCATAGTAATACGATTTTGATGCATAATTCATTATTTTAATGAATTGTATCACTAGCAGATTTTTATTTTATCTAAACCAGATTACGATTTTTTCTATCGGTTTGTTCAATAAAAAAGTTTTTTTTTTGTAGAAAATACGGGCGCTCCCCAAATAATGCGGAGAAAAAGTTTTACAAGAAAATTTTGTTTATTCAAAATTATGTTAAGAAACTTAATAAACTTACAAACTTCAAAATAACATGTCTAAGCTGTCGTAAGATTTTGTTCCAAACGTTGATTGACCATGTTTTAGAGTACTTCTCGTAAGTGTGTGAAACTTTTAATTTCTGGTGAAAGTTGAAATATTGTTAATTATTTAAACTTTTTGGGCGGTTAATAAAAATTTTGAACAGTATAAATTATTGTCTAAATCCGGAATAAATTATTATCCAAAAAATAAAAAACTACAAGAATTGCCACTTCAGGTGGACCGGTTTTGGTCAAAAATTACTGACATGGACGGATAGAGCAATCGGAATAAGATTTAATATTTTTCTATAAAATCAAAGGTCCTAAAGATTTGTGGAGGAAATCTGGGTACCGGTAATAGTTTATTTTAAAATAAAGTATAGTTCATCAATCATGAAAAATTGTGATCTGGAGATTTTTCCAGATGTTGTTTTTTACTAAATGTTGTTTGTTCTGTACAACCCAAACGGATTGAGTGATCGGGTTGAAACTTCAGACTTCAGCTTTTTCCATAAAATGGGAGATTCCAGTGATTTTTGGTCGAAACCGGTTTACCAGAAGTGGCAGCATCCATGGGAGATTTCTCATTTTTTGCAAATATTTTGAAAGGCATATCATTTAAAAGAAAAACGGTTAACAGGATCTAATTTAAATTTGCAAAAATACCTGTCCAGATTTGTTTTCCTAATTTAGCCGGAAATGAGGGTTTCTGTCACAAAAAAATGATTTTCAACAAAATTTCGGCCCAGTCGCATAAACCAGACGCAAAATCATTTTTAAAATCCTTTGTCGACGAGCTGTCACCCCTTATACAAAATAGTTTACAAAGTCAAAATTAAAACTCGATGTTTTATTTGTGATGCTCCGGCAAGAAGCATAATTAAATGTGGGTTTGGTTATTTCCTAATTTTAATTTACATATACCAGTACATTTCCCAATCTACTTTCGAAATCAAATAGTTTCTAGGCACCGAAAATTTTAATGCTTATTCTGCATGTCAAAAGTGTCAAGTAATTGGCCGACATATGAGTTACCCACGAATTGATGTACGTCGACGCACGAGTGATCCCGATCATCATAAAGAAGGAACTGTTCTTCTTGCCCTACCAATGGATGTGTTTCAGGATGTTATCGTGTGTGATATGCTGCATCAATTACATGTGGGGATAATGAATAGGCTATTGTTATGTTATACCGGACAAATAAAAACGCAAACAAAACCGGATGGTGGGATTCTAGAGCAATTATACAAATCAGTAATTTTTTAAATAATTGTAAACGCCTTCTGGCACCTTTTCGTTTCTGAAAGCCATTTCTGAAAGCCACGAATTTCACGATACTTTAGACTCCATCGAACCGTTAATTTAAATCTGAAATATACAGTTTAAATTAAATGGTGGACCAGATCAAATGGCGCCAATCATAGCATACTCGGTTCTGTTCCAATTATTTTGGATATTTTCGTAGTACCACCCGGGTTTTGTACTATTCATTTAAACAAAATTTTCGTTCGATCCGATTCACCAATTTTCGAAATCCCATATGGAACTCATTTTGAAGTTCTCTGTTTAACATGCTGTTTTATCCCAAACAGTATAGTTAAGAAATGGCTTAGATTAATATTTAAAATGGCCATTTCTATCATGAAATCTGAGTTACATCTCCTTCAAATGAGGAATGATTTAGTTCTATTGTAAAACAAGACGCACCATAATGGCTAAACCGGAGCACCGCTAAACAAAATGTCCAGGATCATGATCCATTGCAGTCGCTATCTTTCCTTTTTTTATCATCCGAGCTAATTTTTTTAGTAAGGATCCGGACGCCATCTGAGAACCATCTAAACAAAGTTTCTTGAGTTTAAAGCTGATTATAATTGACTCGAAAATCCCTCTCGTTTATTTTTATAAAAATCTTCGATCCTTAAAAAACTTAAAAACTAAAAATTTCCGAAAATCAGGACTCATCGCAATCCATTCCTGGCAATCTGGAATTACGAAACTCTTATCGTCGTGATTGTTATGAAAATCGATCGAGTCGAAAAAAAATGTATAAAATGGATGCGAGATGACCTCTAAATCAATTTCCTGAGAACCGTGAGAGGCTAAAAAACTTAAAGGAAGAGGTCGGGGCTCACCAGACGACATCAAAATCATTTGTAAGACATTAATAAGACAGTGAATGCTACAAATCACTTTTATTACTCATGACAACTAACATCTTCAAAAGACGCGGTTAACGCAAACATAGAACTTATTTTCGTAACACAACCAGCACAACTTGGCTCAACATTCCGCAATATGATGGAACTTCACATCTAATTAACATAAAACGCAAGACTCAACGCGAAGCAACATCGTGCAACATCACAAAGCGCAACATTTAGTAACATCAAGCAACATGTTGCAACATCACGAAACGTGATGCTACAAGAAGGCCCCAAGCCCAACCAAGAACCACCATGAATATGGCTGCCATAAATTGGAATTGATATCTACTCGTAGTACCCGAAAACCCCCTCAACAATTGTTGAGTTAATTGTTGTATCAAAATTGTTCGAGCTAAATATATTTTCAAAACATGGGATCCGGGACCCAAAGAGGTACTTCCCAAACAAATTTTTTCGAAATTAGTACTCA
The DNA here is from genome assembly GCA_963691935.1 of Nephrotoma guestfalica. NCBI lineage: Eukaryota > Metazoa > Arthropoda > Insecta > Diptera > Tipulidae > Nephrotoma > Nephrotoma guestfalica. The sequence continues at coordinate 31,029,177 of OY829913.1, read as the reverse complement.
AATCAATCTATTCCTGGCACTAAAAAACCACTATCACGCAATTTTTTCCCAAATCGTTCAAGTCGAATTTTTTTTTTAAAATTTGGACCCCATCGGACGGCCTTCTAAATGTATTTTCCTGAAATTAGCACTCGTCAAAACCAATTCCTGGCATTTAAAATTCACTTCTCACCAACGGGATCCGATCTTGACCCTCCTAAATTAACTTTTCCCGAAATCAGGATCTACCTCAATTGGTTTCCGGTACTTGAAAGCGCCTCTATACCAATTTTTATGAAAATCGTGCCAGCGGAAAAAATAAAAAAGGGAACCGGACCCAACGAATGACTCTCTCAATGGATTTTCCCGAAATTAGCACCCATCACAATTTACTCCTAGCACGCGAAAACCCCCTTACCAAGTTACATAAAATTCATAATAACAAACTAGATCTGTGGCCTCCTCCCTCCACGGTTTCGTCCCGAAATCAGGACCAACCTACACCCACATCTATTTTTATCAAATTAGTTCGAGCCAAAAATTAATTAAAAATGTGACCTGAGCCTTAGGGTGACTTGCTAAATGAATTTTTCTGAAATCAGGACTCATCGCAAACGATTCCTAGGAAAACGTCCCTCAACAATTTTCATGAAAGTCATTTGAGCGTAGTGAAACAATTATAAAAAGTAACCTGGGTCCCAATGAGGACTCAAACGAATTTTCCTGAAACCAAAACTCATCGCAATTGATTTCCGTGAAAATCACATTGAAAACTGTATGTATGAAATTTATATTTTCATTTTGCTTTATTTAATTCCGTTACAGAAATAAAGAAACAACGTAAAAACTTAAGTTTTTGTGACATAAAGTTAAGCAAGGTCCAGAACCATATTACGTTACCATTTACTAAAGTTGTTGATTGTTTTCTGTAGTTACAAGTCATTACATAGATGGACAGTAGTTTAAGTAGTTATCTGATAAGCTTTATTGTTTGTAATTTCAGCCTAATGAGGTATAGGAGAATGAACAAATACTAGAAATAGAAGAAACTGTAGCTCAAGAAATCAATCATTCGCGGAAATTTTGAAAATGAAACTCATAAGTTCTAGAAAAGTACCTGTCTTTGACCTGGTAATAAGAAAAGTGCTTAAATAGTTTCCCAAGGGAGCCTTCTGAATCGAATATGTATCAAAGGTTTAGAAATTTGCGGAAGTGGTTATGATACTCAAGCCAGAAAAAAAAACAAACGAAATAGTGTTTCATAGACCAATATCACTATTACCTGTTATGTATCAATTAGTGGAAAGACTCCTATTAAATAGAATGAAACCACGTTAATTGAAAGTAAAGATCTCATCCATATATATACAACAAGTTCATAGGATAACGGACATTTTAGAAAAAACACTTGAAGAGAAGAAGATCCGCGCATCAGTTTCCTTGACGTGCCTCAGGCTTTTGATTAGGTCTGACAATGCATGGATACAGCAATGGATACATTTGCCGATGACACTGTTATCATATCAGTAGGTGACGCCATAGAGGAAGCACTAAAAAACTTCAAAGTGCGATAGTCAGAACTAGGCACTTCAAGCAACCTGATCATCAAGAGATTCCAAAACAGAGGGGCTACTATCAAATTTTTCGAATTTCGGATTTTTCTGATATAGAAAAATCCGAATATCGAGAAATTCGCCGCAAATTTACCTATTATGAAGCTAGTGGGTCGGGTTTGTCAAATACAAGCGTGACGTTAGCAATAATGCATTTTATAAAACATAAATCTTATTTGTTTAGAAATATTAAAGTGTGGGGTTGGTTAAAAATACAAAATGGACACCATAGGCTTTTTTATGCATTTAAGCGATGAAGAATCGGTTGATCGAATTCATGAAATTTTTCACGATCCCCTCATTTCGTTTTTTAAAAATTACAAGTAATTCAAATTGTTCGCCGGTTGTAGTCCCAGCAAATTCACAAAAAATAAATAATTCAATTTTAATTATTACTCAAACTGAAAAATACGAATATTTTATTACATGTAAAATATAAAATGTATTTCTAATTTACTTACATTTTTAATTTTTTTATTTCTCGAACAAATATATTCGATAACACATACACAATTCATCAACTACGAGTAAATAGCAGTCGGATTTTAACATTTCATTTTCGGAAAATTCGATTTCGTTTTCTCTTTTAGTTTCATAATTAGGCGGACTTTACGATTTCGAATTTTACGGATCAAAAACTAATTTCATCAAATCGAAAATTTCAAAATGGGCGCCCAGCATACTAAGCCTCCTTGCTAGTATGTAATAGTGACCTCAACAAAGCATCACGGAGGCATGAAGAAAGGTTCTACAATCACCTAAACGTCTAAGTCAGCCAATTGCTTGACCAACGAGAAATAATAATAAGGCCCAAAAGGGTAGAACGGTTTGTGTTAGATTCATAACCAACGCAAGGCAGAACCAACATTAGATACAATTTAGGAGAAATCATTGGGGTGGGGACACCCTAACCATGTAAAGTCGCAAAATAGATACATTGTAATAATTTAAACAAATAAAATTACCAATGTAAACTAAAGATACTATCGGTCGCTTTCCGGCCAGCAGCTGGCACTGACTGCATCACCAATAACGTAATCAGGAATATTTATATTTAATTAATTTAAAAAACAATTTATGTTCAATTGAATACTACTAAGCTTACTAACTATAAATTAAATTAATTTTGGACGTCGTCTAAAAACATTAAGTTCAACCACCGACCACTTGTCGTCTCGCCATATCTCTCCAACAACTAGCTTATGAAATGGCTAATACTACAGTATGTTTTTAATATTAGTATTTACAAAATATTTTTGACCTCATCCATTCCATCGAAATGGTGTGGTTCAACAGAAAATCCATTTTGTACAAAATCCCATCTTTAAGAATAATAAATTTAATTTTTAATCAACTGAGGCGACATTCATATATTCAGATTTCTCTAATCTCTGGGTATGCGCAAGAATAAATATTAAATTTATTTTCCAAATCTGCAAATTGCCATCCAACAGAAACTAATAAAATTATTTACCATAATTTAACAATAAATAAGCGGCGGCAATAATTTATAAAACAACTTTGCGTCTCAACAATATTTCATTTTAAACTGTCTCAATTATTTTGTAATAAAAATTATTTTTCAAAATGTTTGCTGCTTCTGTCTTTTGCATACTTATATTTTAATTTAATTTATTTAAAAAAAATAAAATAAAATACATTATCGCTTTATTTTATTTTATTTTATTTTACCAATATTTATATTACTATTATTTCGTCTCAAATTAAATTATAAAAAAAAACGAAAATTTATTAATTTTATTATTTTTTGAACAACTAGAAAGCTTTTGTGCTCGAGCTTTTTTCAGATGATGATGATTTTATCATCATTAATTTAAATTTCGTTTTTATATAAAATTAATAACAAGTGTTGTTGTTGTATAATGTTGTGTTTTATGATGAAATATTTTGATTAATGGGTTTGACGGTTTATTACAATTATTTCGACTGTTGTTCGTGTTGTTTTTGTCGCAATTTTCGAGTTCATTTTAAATTTTGCATACACAATTTTTAGGTCATGAAAATATTATTTATAGTCAGCAGCTTCATTTGGTGTTTGTGATTTGTTCTTTTCATATTTTATTGGTATATGGTACTCCCCTGTAGGTTATCCTTAACATCATCAAAAATGTTGAAAGTAACGCAAAATTAGCGTTCCTTTTGTTAGATATGTAAAAAAAATATATTTACATTTCCGTTTCAACACAAAATGAAATTTATTTAAATTTCATATAAGAGCGGAATACTTTTGCAAATTTAATGAATGGGGGGAATTTTAAATTGCTCCATTATTAATATATTTTGGGTGTACTGATAAGAACCAAATTTTGGTTATACAATTTTATTACCTTAAGGAAGCTATTAATACGTAACAATATGATTGATAATATTGTCATGCTGTTATGATAGAGAGGAAATAAATTATATTCTCTATCGATACGGAAAATATATAAGGCATTAAGATTGTGTACCAAATATGATAATGATACTTTAAATTACATCAACCTAATGAATTTTTAAATAATGTTTTCAAAGAATTTCGGGTTGGAATAACAAAAACAAATATGGTGGTTTCCAGAGGAACATTAATTAAAATTGAAATTTACCATGTTCCCTTAATTGCATTAGGCTTAATATAAATGTACCTGTTAGTACGTCACTGGCACTGTTCGGTCTTTCCCTGGCAATGGGGACTTGGGAAAAGTATTTTGATGTTCAGCTTTTGTGTCACAAAATTTTTATGGGGGAAAATATTTCTCCATTTAACTTTGTTTCAAGAATATATACACCAATGTCATTTCTTTAGTAGGCCAGAAAAATATAATTTTGCCAAAAAATGCTATAAAACTTTTTTTCTCAATTCCGTAAGGGAAAGCTAGAATAGTGCCAAATAAGCATGTAGTAAAACAATATGATTTAATGAAAATTTTTGAATTTTTCGGGCTGCAAATATTTGTGATCTAATAGAATCTGAATGTCTACAAGCAATTAAGGAGTAATGGCATTTGTTATGTGATCACTCGTAAGAACGGGTTATAACATCTTAACTGGGTTTACACTATTTCATTATTAACTTAATAATCTAGTCCAGAATTAATTGCTATAATCTCTTACCCGACATCTTGTAATTTCTGTTTATAAATTTTGTCTTTTTTTGGTTCGGGATTCACACGTACTTTTTTTGTATTTAAGCAATTCTATTTTTGGAATTTTTAATTGTTCAATTAGAGTTTATTCATAAAATCTTTACATGTTTAAAATAAATGATATTCAATAATTTTGTTTGATTGGCGATAATTCGAGAGACCGTTATTGATCTCGAAAACTTGGTGCTACATTTTTCATTCCGCACGTAACAAATTAGTGGCAGCGGAGGGATCCCACGGTCGAAAAACTCCAAAGGGTCTCTACCAAATTAAAAAATTTGTGGTTGTGAAAAAAAAAATTGAAATTAGATTAAATAATTTTGGAATGAAAATAAAATGTTAAGCACATTTTACATTGAGAGATGATTGATGTTTCATTGAGAGTCATCGAATTTTTAATTTTTTCGCATCGAAATTATTGAAGGGCGAATATTTACTCTAATTTTAATTTATATTCAAAAATTTTTTTTAAATTCTTTTGTGACAATAAATTTTGAATTGAAATGTCCAAATTATTTATATTATCCGAAAACGAATCCTACGTAAAATTTTACATGGCTGGACGTCGAATCTTCCAATAATTGGGTTATTACAACAACCAACTTAAGTGACCGTAATAAAAAGAACCAGTCTCTTGTACCCGCTTTACGCATACTTGCATTTGTACGAATAATTATGCATGCGGATTAAATACACAAAAAAACAATTCAACTACATATTTACAATAAATCAACCATTTACACATTGCAGTTTATAATCACGCGGCAATATCCAGTAGCAGTACATCAAGGACCCGTCATCCATAATATTATACGGAATTAGTTCTGGACACCATCAACTAGTACCGGACCACATAGTCATCATTTCACATAAAGGATACTAACACCACCACATAAAATAAATTTTAGTAAAGGTTAGTGAAATTTCCATTTATAATTCATATGTTAGCTTGACTGAGACGACGCGCGTCCGGTTAAGATCGGATAATGAAAAAGAATTTGCTCCTAACATAGATTTGACTAGCATTTTTCACGAAATCCGAAATCCGAAAAGATAGTCAAGGTTGATTGTGGAATAGAACCCTCAGAAAAGTCCAGTAATTCGACACACTCTGATACTGCAAGTGTTTCTTCCGAAAGTACTGTCGCAAGTTGTCCTTCAAACCCTAACGAACAATTGTACAACATGCCATTTAAACTAGAAATTGCACTAAAATTGATTCCTACTTTTGATAGCGATTCCTCCAAGCTGTAACATTTTCTTGCTTGTTGTAACTCTGTTTACCAAACCGTCACCGAAAAGGACGTTTCTGTATTTCTGGACTCGCTAAAATCGGAAATAATTGACATTGCCTTTGGGCAAACCTTTAAGTATAATGAATACACGTCTTGGGATGATTTACAAAACGATTTAAAATCGAATTTTCAGAACTATATTCAAGTAAACATTTACAATTAGAACTCGTAAATATTACACAACAACATGATGAATGTGTCAAAGATGATTACGTTTGTAGAGTTTAGGAAATCCTCTCGAAATTAAATGAAGCTTGTATAAGAGTTGAAGGCATCAAAGCTGCCAACGTCATAAAAAACAGAAATTCTAAAATCGCCTTGCTCACTTTTCAAGAAGGCCTCCACGATAATATACACTTAATTGTTAAGGCATGTCGATTTCAGTCAAAATTCAGTCGAGAGTCATTATCTAAAGCTTGTGAGGAAGAATTAGTTTTAAAATTCAATAAACAAAAAAAAACAATTCTCAACTGCCTCCTAAACAGTTGGTTAAATGTCAACGATGTTGTAAAATGGGTCATACTGCGTCTTCATGTTATCTAAACTAATTACCCTAGTTTTCCTAATCAAACAGGTTCACAACAACCTGGCCCTTCGAGCACTACTATTTAAAAACTTTAATACTCCATTTAAAGGTCAAACAGTTCCTCAAAATTCTGAAAGCCAAAGAGCCAAATCTGTCGTTATTTGCGCCTGTTGTAAGTGGCCAGGTCATCGCATTAATTATTATTTTAAACGAAAAAGGGCTACTGCTAACAAATATAATGCCGACACCAACGACGAATCGGAAAAGCCAATTTGCTATTCGGATCTAAAATACTCTCTAAAAGGCATCTCCGATAAATTCATTCAAACTTTAGCGCGATGTAAAACTTTTTTTTTTTTATTTTTTTTTTTTATTTTTTTTTTTATTTTTTTTTTTTATTTTTATTTTTTTTTTTTTATTTTTTTTTTTTTTTTTTATTTTTATTTTTTTTTTTTATTGGTAACTATGCGATCTGTTTTGGGGCTCAAGGCTCACCCTGCTCTTCCGCGGTTATGCTTTTAACGTCCTTACTTTACGCCTTGCGGCCAACTCGAGGACGTACGGCTATAGGACCGATTTTAAGACCATCTGCACATTGCAAGCTCCATGCCAGCCTATACCAGCATGGAAGATGGGTCGGCCCATGAGTTTTGCACACCGACAGGGGGTCATAGATGTGTTACATTTCACCACAGATCGAAATCCGTTGATGAAATTTCACTTTGCATCCTGCCCCTGTAAAACTTAATTTATCTGAGTCGTTTCAAATCTCTTCGATAGCATGTTCTGGCATTTTAGGTAAAGATTTCCAATCCAAATTTAAATGTCAGTTAGATTTGAGAAAAAACGTATAAAAATTCCACATGAGGCAGGCTTCTGTTCTATAAATTTATGCCTGGCTCCCGTCAAATTTTGTGGCACCTAGATCTGAAAAATTAATTCAATTTTCATTTTGTTGCGCAGAAAACGTTGAATATTTGTGCTGTTCATAAGAATTAGTGTCCGGCGTTTTTATCGGCAATTCTTTAATTAAAAACGAAAATAATTCGTTCTGTATAAGCATTTTAAATACTACGAACGAACCATATGCATGTTCTAATTTTTCTCTAAGTCTGTATCCGTTAGAAAACTATAACGTTCGTCCATATCGGTTACCTCAATCCCAATGAAATGAGATTGATTTGCAAATTTGTAAAATGCTCGAAAATGATTTAATTGAGCCTAACAAATCTCCTTGGAATTTTCCTCTTCTAGTGGTTCCAAAAGAATCAAATCCGGATGAGGCAAAATGGCCGCATCGTGGTTGATTATCGCAAATTAAACGATATCACGATGGGCGACAGTTTCCCTTTTCCGAATATTACTGATATCTTGGATCAACTCGGAATAGTTCATACTTCAGTACCATTGATCTAGCTGATGGCTATCATCAGGTACTATTAGATGACATGGACCGGAACATTTTAGAAGAATGCCATTTGGTTTGAAAGGTGCCCCGGCGACCTTTCAACGCCTAATGAATTGTGTATTAAGTGGTCTCAATGGTATCAAATGTTTCGTTTACCTCGACGATGTAGTTGTCTACGGCTGTAATCTAACTGACCATAATAATAAAATAAAGGAAATTTGAAAGTTAATCCCACTAAATGTCAGTTCCTCTGCAAAGAGATAACCTATCTAGGACACGTGATAACCCCTGAAGGTGAGTAAAATCGTTCTTAGGTTTCGCTGGTTACTATCGCCGTTTTATATCACATTTTTCGGATATTGCGAAATCCTTGACTCAGCTTTTAAAAAAAGACGTTGTCTTCAAGTGGGATGCCTTTTGCGAAGAAAGCTTTAATTAATTAAAGAAAGCGTTATGCTCTCCACCAATATTAATTCGACCGGATTATACTAAGAAATTCACAGTTACTTGTGATGCTAGCGATATTGCCATAGGTTTCGTATTATCGCAAGAGGTACAGAGTATGGATATGCCAATTGTCTTTTCTAGCCGAATTTTGAATAAAGCAGAAAATAATTATTCCGCTATAGAGAAAGAACTGATTTCTGTGGTTTGGGCCGTTAATCGCTTTCGTGGTTACTGGCTATGTAGTTTAACGAATACCTCTTTGAAACTCGCATTAAACTAGACGAATATTAATTTAAAATCGTACTTAAAGCTGGAAAACTTAATACCAATGCTGATTGCTTGAGTCGAATCCGATTAGAATCAACCGATGATAACATTAACGTCAATGTACTAACTAGAGCGCAAAAATTACGGCAAACATCTGTTAATGATGAAAGTCACTTGTCAGAGAACGAAAAGTCTACCTCTAACGAAGATAAATTCTTATGGTTTCCCAAATATGCTAAGTGAAATTACTAAAATGATAAAAAATTGCAAATCTTGTCAACTGATAAATCTGGTCTACCTAATAAAATGCCTATGAAAATTACTAACAGATGGTCGCGCCCGTTTGAAAAGCTCTTCCTGGATATCGTTGGTCCTTTGAACACATCCTACTCCGATAATAAATTTTTGTTGACCATGCAAGATGATTTGACCTATTTCAAATCGAGAGACTGAGACAGTTGCTCGAGCGTTCGTCGAAAATTTTGTCTGTGTTTTCAGGATACCAACTTTCATTCTCACGGAACAAGGCTCTAATTTCATGAGTGAATTATTTAAAAGAATCGTCAAAATGTTCAAAATAAAGAAACTAAATACAACAGCATATCATCCGCAGTCCAATGGATCTCTGGAAAGATCGCATAGAACTCTTGTGGACTATCATTGAAATTTTAGCAATACGCATCCAGTAAATTGGGATTTATGGGTTCCTTTTGCTACGTTTAGTTGTAATACTTGAACTAGATTTCGGTTGTAAACCACAAACTCCTAGTTCCCTTACTCATTCTCGAGATATTGTTTATAACGATAACGACTATTATTTGATCTTAGACTCAAATTGCAACAATCTTTCGAAACTGCTAAACAAAATTTAATTGAATCTAAAGAGAAATCTAAAACCTACTACGACAAAAACTCCAAAGTCGTGTGTATGTACACAATTGCATGGGAACGTCAGACACGAATATGGATTGATTTAGTTATAAATTATTTTTAGTGATTTGCTCATGCACCAATTACGTAAGAAGTCTTCCACGTGGTGCTATCGTGCGTTCGTGCCGTCACCTCATGTAAACCTTGATTATTTTTGATTTACTGAGATGTGCGGAATTATCTCAGTCATCTCTTTCTAGACAATATACTGCGGAAGATGCATAAATTAATATTACGGTACGAATTGGGCTGAATTGGAATTCTAGCAGATTTTCATTTGGGGGAAGCTGAATTTGACTGAGTTAAAGCCGTATGGTTCGGCTATAGTGAGTGGAGGAATTGGATAATTATTTGACCGATTATTTTCAGATTTATTTTGTAGAAAAATCTAGAACTTCATCCTGGATTTATGTTGGAATCTCATACCAAAATACCAGATCCGAACATGATTAGTTAAGAAATTGCTTAGCACGGCCGAATTCAGAACTTCTCTAAAATCCATTTTTAAATCCCCATCGAATTCTGATTACCTGATTTGACAATAACTTTTTTTTGGGATATGGTCAAGTTCCATTCAGAATGGTCGAATTGTAGAACTTCATGACATGCTAAAATTCCAATGCAAGCTGCCTTTTTCATTAAAATCCTAGCCAAGCTCTACAAACAAGATTGGAAAGTTATCGGTTAGGAAACGGCCTGGTTGAGCATTATGTTAGAGAGACAATCCAATATTAACTCAGTCAATTTTTTGTGTTAACACCGTTGTGTGTTTCGATATACGGGGCTAACCCTAGAGATTGTCACGCGGTTACATTATATACGTTAAATCACCCAACAAATAGGCTTTCAAAATATCATGGTAAGATTTAGGACTAGTGAGATGCAATATGAATTAGCAAGCTTTCAATGGGAAATCTTAACTCATTCAATTTGTTGGAATTTTCGCGGTTCGCTTAGCACGTCCTACTTTAACACTATTGCCAGCCAATTCAAGGACGTACGACTGTAGATCCAATTTTCGTAGAAGCTTCTACACTCAGGCAGGTGGCCATAATTGTGTTCGTTTTCATCACAGATCATAGTCTGACGATGAAAATACCCTTTTGCACCGTGCCCCTCTCGGGATTCGAGCCTGGTACCTCTCGATTCAAATGCCAAAGCTTTAACCACTGTGCAGTTTGGTCGGTTTGTTTCCAATTTTAATTAATTTTTACTGCAATGGAAAAGATTTTCTAGAAGAATTTAACCTAACTATTTCGGTCTGTAATCTTGTTAGTGCTCTGAGATTAGCTGAGCTAATTTTTGATTATCAGATTATAATATTTGAATATTAATTTATAATAATCAAAATCACTTTGATTTCTAAATAAAAAATTTCAATGTGTCACCCACCAGTCGTTCGAATTTTCGACGCCAAATACATAATAACATTATTATTATTACAGTATTTTATGCACGTTTTGATTATAAATTCAACTTTTAATTATATTAATAAAATATCGATTTTATATCAAATGTAGTTTATAAAGATGGATTGTACGATAGAATGAATAGGAGACGAAATTAAATCAATATCAAATTTTTCTAATATATAGCATAGATGAGCGACATAATGTGATGAAATTTTTTACAGCCCAACATAAAAATATTCTTTAAATGAACCACAACTACACCACTGCAGCACGAAAGTAGACGTAGTAAGACGTCTCCTCCCCCGGCATCCCAGTCTAGCGACAATATACACTTTCTAGCATCCCTGGAATTTAGCAAGGCTCAATGGCATTAATACACATTAATCCAAAATTAAACACTGATCATGTACCACTAGCAAAATAAAAATAAAATATATTCTGGCTGGAAAGTTGTAAGATTTTTTTAAAAATTCGTAAAAGATAATATTATAATTTTGGCCTCTCATTTGGAAATATCCAGAGTTCAAATTTTTCAGTAAATTTTGATGTTAAAAGTAACTGTTCCTTTCTCTCAACCATACCGCCAAAGTCCGAAACTATTGGTTTCAAAAAGTTTTGTGTGAGTGCGAGTGTATGATTGGTGCCGTGCAAACCTAATGTCTTTGTTTTCTCTAAAGCCCAGATGGATTGGATACAAACGGACTTGGCGTTTCTTATCTAGTTACTGTAGTTGCATGCAGTTGCAAGCGACAGTGCAGTACAATAGGGCGCAGAGGAGCAACTAAACGCACTGTTATTGGGCCTTCGAGGGTAAGCTGCATATGTCTTGAAAATTGTATCGGCAGTATACAGGTGCGCTTTAAGTGGATCATGACTGAATTAGATATTAGATATGGGCAGGCCCACGTCAGTAAATTGTGCAACAACTACGTGGGGAAGGCCTGCAAGATGTGTATAATGGACATACAGTGGGCGCGTTTATCAGATCTGTTAAGGATGATCATCTGAAATTTAATATTGGAAATGGCTTTAGAATATAAGGCAGCTAGAGCAAGTTAAGCTACTGATACAATAGACTTGCACAAGCTTGATTCCGAGGATACTACAAAGATAAATGCGATAATAAAAGAGGAGTTCATGTAAATAACAAGAAACTTTAGGAGTCATAGGAAACTATTGAAGTCAAGTGCAGAAGAAGGTGACATTAAAAATTGAGAAAGTTGTTATTGATTCGGGAAGCTAGGTCACTACATCCAAGACTGTTGGCAATCATAAAAAGGTGGTTTTGAAGCAGCCTGATTTCCGAGTTGGATTACGAGAAAAGTGTTCTGAACTATCAAAATTAAAGAAGGTTCAAGAAACGAACAAAACCAGAGCGAAATAGTCCGTCCAAGATTAACAAGTGAAAGTTAAAAACCGTTATTTGTAAAAGCTGGACTGAAAATTTAACAAAATGATTTGTCGGAGTCGGATGATCTTTATTTTTCAGAGTGGAAGGGTACTCCATGCTTTATGGAATGTTCAAAACATTCAAAAACTGGAGAGTAAATTAACAGTTGGGTTTCAATGAACCCTGGGGAACCCCAACCCCAATAAATTTTGGATCGCTTAACTTGCCATTTATCTTAACCACTTATTTGATATTATAGATGCTAACCACTAATTTGGAACTCTAAAAAACCCTATATTATACAAAATAGAGAGCAGAAGCTTATAATCGACCAAGTCGAAGGCTTTAACTGTATCAATAAATAAAGCACCACAACTATTACCTTTAGTTAACCAATATTGATTGTATTTATGAATTCCAACAAGGCCGATTCGGTACTCATACCTCGACGAAAGCCATGCTGATGAATACTCGGTACACCCGTTTGATCTAAAAAACTAGAAACCCTATTTTTAACTGCCTTTTCAAGAACTTTTAGGATTACTGGCTGCAAGGCAATACGTCTATAGTTACCTTTGTCGAGGCGATTACCATTCTTAAAAAGGGGAATTATAGTTGCTGTTTTCAATCGATCGGGTGTAACTCTCAGCTCAAAGGAAAGGTTGAAAATGTGTGCAAGAACGGGACTAATATGTCCTTTTAGTATATAATTACTCAGGCCAACGTTATCAATTGATTATTTCGGTTTCAAAGCACAAACAAGTGAAAAAACTTCATAACTAGACACTGGGGATAAAAAATACGTTGACGGACTGAAATCAAAAGGCAACTCGGAACTAGATGGCGTAAATGGCAATACTAGATGGCAATACTAGAAAAATAACAATTAATCTCACTAGCAATTGCTAAATCACTCGTAAGAAGTTCTCCGTTCTGTGCTAAAATAGATTTAACTAGTGGCGACTTAGGTTTACGAGTTAAAATTTCGTTCACTAAAATCCAGTTTTTTTATATCACCGCGGCTAACTGAAAAACGCTTAGAATACAAGATTTCCTTTTCTTTTTTGATATCCACATTAATTATGGTGCACATTCTATCGTAATTTTCGCGAAGTACCGCATTATCAGGGCGCTTAGTTAACTTGGTTCGCCGTTTATTCCTTTCATTAATACGTCAGATCAAAGAAAATCCAAGGCTGCAAGCCTTTGATTTTAGATGAGCAATATGTATAGCAGTGTTCTAAAATAGTCGAAATATTATCCAAAAATACCTCAAGGGTTAGCGATGGATTGTCGATGTTAAAAATGAACCCCCAGTCCATATGATCCAACCTTTCATATAAAAATAACATATTGAGCTTCTTTCTTCTTCTCGTGGAATTTTGGGTCAAATTAGAGCCGGATGAGAAACCTATAGTTTAATCTCAATCAAATGTTGGTCAGAAATTTTTAGGTCCTAAGCTTAAACGCTGTTATACCTGAAATATCATTAAGCCGTGCAAAAAAGTGCGCGTGGGAATATTAATCAGTGATTGAAGCTCAAAACAAGACATTAGGTTTATATAATCATTGGTGCTGTTTGGAAAACCAAGAATATCAATATTCTTGTCTGCAAAAACAAAGAGATTTTTAAACCTATTTCAAAACCTCGGCCATCTCCTGAACGAAAATATTTACAGCTGTATATTGAAGCCGATAAATGCATCAAAAAACATATAATTATGGATTCGAGCTTTTAAGATTTTATTTTCAACAATTTTTATTGTTACAGTTCTTATTAAAAACTTAACTCTATTTTGACTAAACTCTAAAATAAGATTAACTAAAATTATTTAAGATTCCATCTATTTATCTATATCTAAATTGCTTCATATTACAAGCCAAGCCAGTGGAAATTTATTGGTGCATTTTGATGAGTTCGCATTTCCCACGATTTGTTTTGTTGTTGATCAACGTGTTCGTTGTGCCGAGGTTGCGTCTTTCAATATTGGTTTGTTACCTTGCATTCCTTATGGGTTCATAACTCCTCCCGGGGGTTGAGATTGGGCATCCGCGTCCTTTGGTATCAAACTTACTGCTTTCTGTTGCTCGTGGCATGATGTACCCAGGTTATCCTGTTCCACTTTTGCCTTTGGAAATTCTCCATTTCGATCTTTGAGTTGTATGGTTGTTTTGTTGCTGTGAACACAAATGTATAGGATTAGCAATATTATACAAATTGTGGAAGTTGATATGCGCCCAGAAAGCGTCCACATCCAGGTTCGGTGGCTCATTTGTTTCAAATAAACATTATTCAATTGTTTTCTGTTCTGAATATGTTCTCGGGTTATGACTGTAATATCTGGGGTTGCTATCATATGACGAGTAACTTGAAGTTTGCTTAATGCTCCTTGGACTACTTGCATTTCACTCATTATTTCGTAAGAATGAAACTTTTTGTTGTTAAACGTTGTCGTGCAGTTAAAGAAATCCGCTAAAAAGTTTCTTGTTAGTGCCCGGTTGTTTGGCCCGCTGTTCGAGAAGTGGGTTTCGTTCTTGGCGTTGTTTATCACGACTTTGTCCGCCGAAATATACTGGATTGTTGTTTCCGTTTTTGATGTAACATTACACTGACCCTTAGTCCCCATTACTAGTGGTACTATGCAGTTATCGCGAAACGCCTTTATGTGCGATTTTTTTTGTACGAAAATATTATGGTTTATTGTTGAGAATACCCTTTGTTTCGATTTAATAAGATGTTGTGGATAACTTTGTATAATTGTATTGTTAAGAACTAGAGGTATAATCATTGGTATTATAGAGTCCTCATCTACTAATTTTGGTACCTCAAGTATGTATAATAGAGTTTCTTTGTGTATGGCAATTTTTGGGGTTACGTACTGGAGCGCTTCATCTGGATGCTGACTTTTCTGAGTCTGGAATGTTCTGGCTTTTGCTCTTATGTTTGGTTTTAAAAACACTACCTGCCCTTCTGATAATTCAGGCGGATTTTGTTTTTTATTGTTTTGTTTAATCGTTCGACTTACCGCTAGTTGAAAATTGTTACTCACGCTTTGGAAAATGTTTTTAGCTTGAGTCTGAATTTCTTGTTGGTTTATGAGGTTGCTTTGATTAATGATCACCTCATTTGGCTTATTGTGTTGGAGCTTGCGATTTTGTTTTTGTTGGTGTTAAAGATCTCAATTAGCGTCGCATGTGCCCTTTCTACTTGTCCGTTGGACTCCGATGAGGAGGCGTACTCCAGTTTAATATTAGTTTACCTAAAAAGTTTTTGAATTGTGTGAATTTGAAAGTGGTCTCGTGATCTGAGACAATCGATTGTGGTATTCCAAAGAGAGTAAATTACTTCGTTAGGGCTGCCCTTACGTCTGTGAGATTTTTTGTGTTTATAAAAACCATCTGTAAATGTTTTGAGGAAGCATCAATTATAGATAGGAAACTTGTTCTATTGATACTGAATATATCAATATCGAGTCTTTCAAAAGGTTTTGTTGTAGGAATTAATGTGAATTTTTATTTTACTGGCCATCGTAGAGAAGAAGCACGATTTTTTAATCTGATTTTCCACTTATTTTGTGCCCCTATGAGCATTTTCGTGTACTTTTACTAAAATCGAGTTTTGACGGTCCTCGTCAGTCACGTCTTCGACCATTTTAGTGACGAACACAAAGTGTCCTTTTTTGCAAAGTTCTCTCTACATGCTTCCTGAATAATTCCGTATAGCATTTCCGGAGCTAAAATTGCAGACTGCCTACCGTTAAGAAATTTTTTGAAATGTTGAATGATGTCTTCTTTTTTAAATTCTTGGTTTATTATTATTATTCTGTTAATTTTCGGGAATACTTCTTCAGTAATTCTGGTGCCTAATTCGGACGGTCTGAGAATTATTTGGTTGTTATAGAAATTAATAGGTCGTTCTGCAAAATGAATATGGTAGTCATTCGAGGTGTTGGCGGATTTAACCGTATTAGTTTCATCTATTGAAAGTCTACTAAGGGCGTCGGCCACAACGTTAGCTTTGCCTTCCTTATAGATGACTTCGTAGGGCGAGGTAGAGCGTGTGGAGGCCCTTATAGAGGTAGGGCTGCTATTTTTTTATTGCCCACATTATCGCAAGCACCTCTTTTTCGTTCGTCGCATATCTGATCTCAGTATCGTTTAGTGTTCTAGATGCAAGTGCTATTGGTCTTTCCAGTTTATCATGTACCTGTGAAAGAACAGCACCTAAAGCGTATTCGGATGCATCCGTCGTTAGGATGAAAGGTTTACTGAAATTCGCATAAGCTAGTATTTGGTCCGTGGCAATTATGTTTTTTAATGTTTCAAAATAATTTTCATATTCCGGGTCCGAAACGTTAACAGTAGTTCCTTGTTTTAGAAAGTTGGTCAAATTTTTGTAGATTTTGGAGTAATTACGAATGAATCGTCTATAGTACCCTGATAATCCCAGGAACTGTTTCATTTATTTTTGTGTGGTTGGTATTGGCCACTCAATAATTTTCTTTATTTTATCAGGGTTCGGTTTAACCCATTCTTGTGTTAATATATGTCCCAGAAATTCCGTTTCTCGCTTTAGAAACTCACATTTGTCAAGCTGAATTTTCAAGTTGAAATGTGATAAGCGCTTTAGGACTTCTTGAAGATTCTCGATGTGGTTATCTAGATTGAAGCCCACAACGATGATATCATCCAAGTATACGAACAGATCTTTCCTATTAGTCTGTGTAGGACATTATTCATGGCTCGTTGGAAGGTTGCCGGACAGTTTTTTAATTGAGGGATAGGAAATTTGTCATTTATGGTCTTATCAGTTAATTTTCTATAGTCAATCACTACTCTGACTTTCCGGGTGCCGGAAGCGTTAGCTTTCTTAGGTACAACCCAAATAGGGGAAGGGTAAGGGCTGCTGGAATTTCGTACGATTCCACTGTCTAGCAACTCTTTTATGTGATCTTCTATGTCCTTTTGAAATGGTGAGGGTATCTGTATGTTTTTGTGAATACGGGATCCTCATCTTTAGTATTAATTTTATGTTTAATGATTGTGGTAGCAGAGAGTTTTACATTCTGTTTCAACAGGACCTTCTGATTTTCATAAATGGTCTTTATGAGAATTCTTTTTTCTTCTTTACTTAAATGTTCTGGCCGAAAAAGTTTATTTTGCCTATTTTCGTCACGTCTCCTGCGTTCCTAAAATGTTTTTACTTTAGATTTTTCTAATGATAAAAGATGAGCGGGTATTATGTTGGGCTTGACTATGTTCTTATTTGCTCCAGTGTCTCTTAGGATTTTTACGTTTTGCCTTGTAATTTTGTTTTGGAAATTTATATAGGGAAGGAAGTTTAATCTTCCGAATCAGAGTTGTGCTCCTTCCAAAAATTTTCGTTTTCTGGGTTCGGATTCGAGTTGTTATCGGAGCCCTCTTTTTCCGGCTCAAGATCTGGAAGTGTCTCGTGATTACTAACGATTTCCTTAGTAAAGGTTCTTCTTGGTTGCCTCGAAGGGTCCACTTCCATAGGTATGGGTTCGTTTCTAACTTGCCGTGCCCAACTTTGGTTTTTTATTTGGGAATTTGCAGAGTTAGGATATACGTTTCTTCACTGCTGGAGGTGATTGGGCCTATTTTGAACATTGGCTCTTTTCGACTTCGCCATTATGGTCTCGTTGGAACTGAATTCGCACAAGAAGGCGTAAGCCTCTTCAATGCTTTTCGGCTTTGCGGCTTGCGCGTATCCGAAATAAGGTTTTTTTAAGCCGGAAATAAATGCGGCTGCTAATCGCGTGCCAAGTGACGTTGTACATCGGGTTCTGCTTAGCTAGCGACTTAATATTTTGAATAATTTCTTTTGTTTTATTGAAGAAAGCATGTATGGACATACCTTCTTCTTGTTTGTTACCCCAAAGCTGGGATTTATAAAATGGGAGTTCTTGTTTGTCTCCTAAAGCGTCGATTAAGGTTTGTTTGATTCCGAAAATTTTTCTCAATCTCCTGCAAGGCAGAGTATGTTTTAGCCTTGCCCTCAATTTTGTTTTTGGCCGCTTGCAGCTACATTTTGAACTGTTGGTGTGGGACTATTCCGTCGAACATTACAAGTGTCTCCTCGGCAGTTTTCAGCTCGATGTTACTTGTTTTTTATTTCCATCAAAAGTTGGATTGTATTTTATTGGATCTGGGATTAATACTGGGGTCCACCGCAGGTGTTTTTACTTTTTGATTTAAAATTGCGTGCAATTGGTCATATTGAGCCTGTTTCTCAGCTAAATGTGTAAGTTGTTGGATAATAGCACCCAGTTGGGCAGATATCTACTCAAAATCGGTCATGGTCGGAGAGGTTATTTCTTCCATCTGATTTATATTTCGAAATCTATCAAATATTTCGATAGATTTTTCCCTCCTCCGCACGGTTCCGTTATTACGATGAATCGACGGGTTACGCATTCCTTATTTTTTTTGCCTATCTTGTAGTACAAAAAAAATTATTGTAATTGATTATTGTGCCTATTTCATAGTGCACAATATCAAGAATTTATCTTACCTATCTGGTAGTGTAAGATAACGAAAGGGGTTTCTATAATAAAATTAAAATATAAACAAAAATTCTTACCTTTTGCAATCGTATTTGAGCTGGTTCGTGTGGATATTTCAATGAAGAGGGCGGAATCTTGAATCCTCTAAACAGTTGGTTCCAACTTTCAGTTCGGGACGTTGTTAGAAAAAAACCGTTCCCGATTCACTTGTGTATCACTTAACTCGTAAAAGTTCTGTATGTTTTTCCCATAACAGTTGTAACAGTAGTTTCTTGGCACATCACTTTATATTCACTTATCACACACCGCTCGGCTGTGCCAATTATGGGTTCGAGCTTTAGTCAACCATAAAAATTGATTTTATTTTCAACAATTTTTAGTGTTACAGTTCTTATTAAAAACTTAACTCAATTTTCACTAAACTCTAAAATACTAACTAAAAATATTTAAGATTACATCTGTATTACAAGCCAAGCAGTGGAAATTTATTGGAGCATTTTGATAAGTTCGCATTTTCCACGATTTGTCTTGTTGTTGATCAACGTATTCGTTATGCTGAGGTTGCGTCTTTCAATATTGGTTTGTTACCTCGCATTCCTTATGGGTTCTATATCATAAGCAAACTTCCATTCAACCTTAATGATATCCGCTGATGACAAATTATGGGCACTTACTGAGCAATCTAAATTCGAATCAAAATATACGGCAACACAACCAGCCCTATATGAATCATTGCACGCACCATACAACGTATAACCATTTAAATTGTAAGAAGACAATTCATTAGTGTGAATCCAAATTTAACTCAAAAATATAAAAGAGGGCTTCGTGTTATATGCATTAATATTGGCAACCAGTACTTCAAAATTCCTTCGACGATTTCTAACATTTTGATGTACAATTAAAACAGCTGCAAAATCACAATTAGCCATAAAAAATAAAACGATTATGGAATCGCGAGAAATATCCTGTAAAATGAAGTACAAATACAATCAATACGCCTAAATGAGCAGGTAATTGCAAGAATATAAAATCTGATAAAATATTTCAAAAAGTTTACACAGAAATAACATACAAAATGATCCGAATTAATGGATAAAAGATTAGATGCGCCTAAAATAGTTTCCCTAATTCCCAGACCGAAGTTGTTGTGATTACCTCGTGAGTTTTCATTATTCAACAACTCTCAACAAAATCGGAGCAGAGGCCAGATTTTTTAAACCCTTTTCTTCAAACATTTACGAGTTTAGAAGCAATACTGTCCTGTATTGCTAAAATATCGTTTTAATTCCCAGAATAACCAGTGGAGCGTATTGGAGGTTGATCGTTTAATAAATTATGTTTGGTATATAAAGCTTGTGATTTAACATTTCACAAAAGCTCATTGAAATAAAAATATTTAAAACGTAAATACAAAAACAATGTTTAAATTATAAATTTTAACAAACCATAAACCTGGCGATTTTATTCCACTGCTTCACAAATTGAATATTAATGAACTAACCAAAAGATATCATAACGATGAAATTGTTAATTAAGATTTAATGTACGTATGCTTTCCATTCCGTGCAAAAAAACTTGTTGAATATTTTATAAATGCTGTTAATGTAACATCTAACGAAACGGCCTATAAATTATAAAAGAAGCATTTGCATTATTATAAATATTTATATGAAAATACGGTCCCAGGAATTAATTTCTTTTATGATTTCCATGGAACGCTTTAAATGTAATCATCAAAAAGCACGTTACTAACAATTTTTTTTACGTGATTTTAAGAACTTCTCAAACTCTTTTCATCGTTTGCAAACTGCTCGTGTATTCAATGCCGTTACCGCAGCCATAAAAATAAATTTTATTATTGTTTACCAAGTGTATACATACAGAGAGAGCGAGATGTCGAAAGGATTTTTCCAATTTTTTATTTATGGTTATTGCTGTTCCAAATATATACCATAGCTACTCGTTATGCTAAATTGGAATTCTTACATATTCAAGCAATAATGGTAGCATATCTTTATATAGTTAATAATACGGTTTCCGAGTTCGACAAGGTCGCAAATTGGTATTTTATACAGTTTAGGGGAATTGCAGTTAATACAAGTATCGTAAACTGTGTTTTATGTATTATGCAAATACAAACCAAAGAACTAGCCAAAAGGGTGTCCGAATTCGTAATTTATATAGCATATTGAGTCAGCGACAAAATTGATCCTTCCTCTATTGTACACCCTAAATAAATTAAAATGTTTATGTATTTCTAAAATGTCGCTAATAAATATTTTAATCACATAACTATAAAATTATATCAATTATACGGTTCGAAATAAAACTTAATGAGGTCGCACATACTACAAGGACCATTGTATTTGACCCCACCGGTTATACTCAACACGTCTTTTTATGCTTGCGAATTATTAACCAAGTTGCGTGGGAAAAAGGGATGCAAGAAATCCTGCATAAAAAATGTTTTATTACGTATTTTTTTTTTGTTTTGGATGCCGGAAGATATTTTCGTTTGTTATTTTTATGATTTCATGATTTTCATTTTTGAAAACACATTATTTGGCACTTTTTAACGCTTTTGAATAATTTTAAAATGAACAAAAATAAAAAACGATTTAGTTTTACGACAAATATAAAAAATTAATATTTTTTGGATAAGATTGGTTCAATAATTCTGTTTAACAAAATTTTACGATTCATTTTTGTCGGATCAAAGCATTTTAATTTTGCCACCTTGCCCTTCTCCCCATAAACATTAAAATAACCTTGTACCGTATAGTAAAACTTAAATGCTTTTTGATTAAATTTGAATTTCATTTTATATCGTTGCGTGCGATGGAGCTTTTGTGTGCCGTAATTAAATAATTTTTTATTAATTTAGTTATTTTATAATTTATTACTTTGCATTGAAATAACTAAATTTAATTAAACACGTCTTGGGTTTTTGTCTCGATTGTTGACATTTCGAATTTCGAAAAAAACGGAGGCAAAAGGCATTATATCTGACGATGTTAACTTCGCTTGTTGTTATCAGCGATTAACCTGATTTAGCCTAGAAATATTACTACGGGTAACAATTAACAGGAATTGTTTTTAATGAGAGTACCTATTTCGTGCGGAAATTGAGAGACGAAACCACAAATATGTGTATACGTACACGAAGTATTATACACAAGTTTGAATAAGTGTGGTGTCATTTGTTATACAAGTGTGTGTGTGTGTTTTTTCTGTGATCATCAGAATTATTTCTAGATTCATTCGCATTACTGCCCAACAAAAAACTTTTTTATCGATTTTGTCATAGATAACTATGGTTTCACCAGTCATGGGCTTTTTGATTTCACTGCAGCCTGCGGCAACCAACGCCGGACATAATTGTGGGAGGAAATAACCTGACAATTAAACGCATACTCGCTGAAACTACGAAGAGTAGAGCAACAGGTAAAAATTGCGTACTTACTTATGTGATCGTATCTTTAAATTTATTTATTTCTAGCAGGCATGGCAAGACTTAAAAAAAATATTTAGCGGAAATTAAATAAAATTAGAGCGGCACAAAATAGAACCGAAGGTGGGGAATTTACACCCTTATTCCATTAGTCGCATCACATCATGCAATGTGACTACTCGTTTGGTAAAATTAAAATATTATTGACTTAGGGTTAATGTTTTTCACATCGCTTTACTTTATAGGGGCCACCAGTAACGACTATAAGTAGCACACCACCATCACCGGAATTTTCCCACCCCAGTACAACCAACGCTTTTGCAAAATTTAACGAGAAATACTTTACCTTTACCAGTTTGCGTATCTCTACAACCAATATATTTCTCTGAAATTCCACCATATTCCGTATCACAATCTGTAATTTCATTATCCCAATCACTTGTAATTACATCACCACACTCACCAACAACTCAACCCTTTTCACTACGATTTACTCTACATTCATGGACAGGCTTAACATCTCATCGATCACCGACGATTACATCAATAGGGTTAAATTCTACATCGCAACCACTAACATCCTCGTTAGCCTCCCATCAAATTCAAACGCATTCATCACCACAATCCGGACTGCAACTTCTTTCACTACCCTCACCATCCATAGAATCAATCAGAACATTCAGACTTCGCAGAAAACGGATATCAGAAATTCCACCACTCGTGCACAAAGATATAGAGAGAACGACCCATGTCAATTTGATACATTTTTAACGTTTGTTTTATCGCTAGGAGAGCATCGCTATTACTTCTGTCATCCGCTCGTTAAAACTTCAAGAGGATATTAAAGCTATACTAATGCAAGGAGAACACCATTGACTGCAACTGCTAAATTTAAATCTACTAAATTTTGATTTTTTAATTTTGTTTTGAAATGGATGTAAACTGGAATGAACTTCATGGCCTACAAGTTTTTAAATTTATGTAATGTATTGTTTCTGCTGAGTTAAATAAAAACAAAATATTTAAAAATTAATTCCTGTTTCAACTGTGTAACTTTATTTGATGCCCCGGAATTATCATCTTCTGTGTTACTAACAGGATCTATTTCGTCTTCCTTCTCGTCAATTTCCTCTATTGGATAGTTTTTTTGGACTATCATATTACGTAACGTAAGGTACGCATATATGGTACGTAGTGCGGATGGCCCAATGCTTTTTTAAGTCACCGAATCTGGATTTTAATATGCCAAAGCAACACTATACCTCACTTCGTATTTTCAGTGGAATTTATTGAAGCGTTCCTCAGTATTTGTAGATGGGCGTTGGTATGGTACCGTCAGGTAAGCCTTCAATGCGTATCAAAATTGCCAGTAATAGAAGAGAATTGATACGAAAATATATTTTTTTGTAAAATATTTAAATTTATTGTAACGGGTGATTTTTTAAGAGCTTGAGAACTTTTTTTAAAAAAAAAACGCATAAAATTTGCAAAATCTCATCGGTTCTTTATTTGAAACGTTAGATTGGTCCATGACATTTACTTTTTGAAGATAATTTCATTTAAATGTTGACCGCGGCTGCGTCTTAGGTGGTCCATTCGGAAAGTCCAATTTTGGGCAACTTTTTCGAGCATTTCGGCCGGAATAGCCCGAATTTCTTCGGAAATGTTGTCTTCCAAAACTGGAATAGTTGCTGGCTTATTTCTGTAGACTTTAGACTTGACGTAGCCCCACAAAAAATAGTCTAAAGGCGTCAAATCGCATGATCTTGGTGCCCAACTTACCGGGCCATTTCTTGAGATGAATTGTTCTCCGAAGTTTTCCCTCAAAATGGCCATAGAATCGCGAGCTGTGTGGCATGTAGCGCCATCTTGTTGAAACCACATGTCAACTAAGTTCAGTTCTTCCATTTTTGGCAACAAAAAGTTTGTTAGCATCGAACGATAGCGATCGCCATTCACCGTAACGTTGCGTCCAACAGCATCTTTGAAAAAATACGGTCCAATGATTCCACCAGCGTACAAACCACACCAAACAGTGCATTTTTCGGGATGCATGGGCAGTTCTTGAACGGCTTCTGGTTGCTCTTCACTCCAAATGCGGCAATTTTGCTTATTTACGTAGCCATTCAACCAGAAATGAGCCTCATCGTTGAACAAAATTTGTCGATAAAAAAGCGGATTTTCTGCCAACTTTTCTAGGGCCCATTCACTGAAAATTCGACGTTGTGGCAGATCGTTCGGCTTCAGTTCTTGCAGGAGCTGTATTTTATACGGTTTTACACCAAGATCTTTGCGTAAAATCTTCCATGTCGTCGAATAACACAAACCCAATTGCTGCGAACGGCGACGAATCGACATTTCACGGTCTTCAGCAACACTCTCAGAAACAGACGCAATATTCTCTTCTGTACGCACTGTACGCATTCGTGTGGTTGGTTTAATGTCCAATAAAGTAAACTGAGTGCGAAACTTGGTCACAATCGCATTAATTGTTTGCTCACTTGGTCGATTATGTAGACCATAAATCGGACGTAAATCGCGAAACACTTTTCGAACCGAACACTGATTTTTGTAATATAATTCAATTATTTGCAAGCGTTGCTCGTTAGTAAGTCTATTCATTATGAAATGTCAAAGCATACTGAGCATCTTTCTCTTTGACACCTTGTCTGAAATCCCGCGTGATCTGTCAAATACTAATGCATGAAAATCCTAACCACAAAAAAATCACCCTTTATTAATAAGTAGCCATGCCTGATTATTCTCAGAATTTAATCTCTGAACGACTGGGAGAATTTTACTTCCTTCCCATATATGGGAGTCATGGGTCGAGTCAGGATATCTTACGTTCATTCTCAAAATTGTCATTCTTTCTTATTCTCGTATTAAAAATATTAGATGCATCCGTTAGTAAAACAATTAATGTTTAGATTTCATAAATCACCGCTTAAGTATTAATAAAGTGGAAACCCTTTCTGTTTAAATAAGCGTAATCGTCCCTTTTCTTTACGCTTGCAATTGCAATATGTCTGCAATCAATTAGGCCCAATATGCCGAGAACACCATATTTAAAAAACAACTTTCCTTTTTAGAATTACAAGAGGCTAATGTCGCCGGAAAAATTACATGATTGTGCACTAGTTTTGTGCCAATAATTATACTGAGTCGAGCCAAGCTTGCCAAGCAACGCGTTTCTGTTGGCTCCTGCTGGCATAAAAATGCAAATTTCTCAAAATTTTGCTTGCAGATTCTCAATATCGAAAGCAAATGATTGTTTGACGCGGTGTCACATAAATAGTATTTTGATTTGAATTACGGCAGGCAGTGTTTTTTCTAAAAAAAATGTTTTCGTACAAAAATTTCGAGATCAAGCACAGTTTTAAATTTTTTTTATGATGTTATCGCGTTCATAGTTTGGTTGATACAAAATCGTTTGGTCTAACAAAATTTGAACTTTCGTTTTTTGTTTTTCTGCTCTTTTCAGCACAATTACTGATGAAGTTGCGAAATTGTCTTGGAAAACGCGTTGTGTAATTCTTTGTATCGAGCTATTTAAGATTTCAGATATGCTTGAAATTTTATTCAAGTTGGATTATTAGACAAACCAAATCGTTTTTCAATTTGTTGGCAATTTCAAAGCCATCTAAAATTAAATTAAATAATAAAAATTGATGTTAATTTTTGTGTAGGGTCTTCCTAATGTGATCAGTAGCAGTTCATTTCCAGATACAGTTTTATCTCTTCAAACAGTTCTTTTATTTCACCAAACTAATAATCTAACTAATCAGTTCGCCTTCTCGGAGAATATTTCTAGTTTGATCTAGAAATACATACCTCCCTAAAAATGGAATAACCAGATAACCATTGCTTGAAGCGAATTTAATTTGTCTTTATTTATCTGGAGATTTTAACGTCCTTGTTCTAACGTTTTGATTTGTTTGTAACCATCTGCTGTGGCCATATTCTGGTAATTCCTCGGCAATAGGAAACTGGGTAGAGAATTTACAAAAAACTGTAAATTCTTTCCCCAATTTCCTATTGCTGGACAATTGCCAGAATATGGCCAGAGCAGATGGCTGCTATACAAAAATCGTTAAAAATGTTTAACAATCAAAATATAAGACGTCTGTATCACCAGATAATTAACGGAAAATTAATTTCGCTTAAGCAATGGTTATCTGGTTATTCCATTTTTAGGGAGGTATGTGTTTCTAGATCAAACCTTAAGTAGTCTCCGAGAAGGACTAGACAGAGAGTATTCTGCGGAGCTGGTTAAACTCATCGAGAAAGAGGCAACGATAGCAATGAAGTATTTATTGAAAATGAAAGCCAGAATAAAAGTGGTAAACGATAAGGTAGACAGTTGGTGGCAATTTTTTTGGAAATAAATTTCCCTGCCGTTTTCACTGTGGGAAAATCATTGCCAATTTATATATATTTGCATCAAACTTTTTTGTTCAGTAGACCAGAAAAACCTGATCTATAGATAAAACCTACGTAAAATTTTTCCGCAGTTCCCTATTCCCAGAATAGAGCTAATGGTGTAATATTTTAGTAGTTAACCTCAACCCAAGTTGCTAGTGCCGTATCTTTTGAATATATGGAGGGTCTCAGAAAGCAGTTTACATGGCCGAATTTAACAAATTTGTAAATGACAAAATATGTACAAAAAGCCCCTGTCGGAGGCTGCCACTTCCGGTGGACCTATTTCAGCCAAAATCATAGAGATCTCCTATTTATGAGAAAAGCTTAAGTCTTTCTTGGACGGTGGCATTCCGTTCAGCCAATCCGTTTGGGGTGTAGGGAACCATCAGTTATTAAGTGATTAAAGAAATTTTAAAAAACTATGTTTTTGTCTTCGGCGATATAGCGAATGTTAATTCTGCAAAAATCACGAGGTAAAAATTGTTCATGATTACCATACATATTTTAGTTTACTACATCAAATAAAGTAATAATTTTCGATTTGTATTCAGAATTAAATAAGCAACTAATTCACGTGCCAATTCTGCAAAGTTACCAATCAGCTATCACTGAATATATTAACCGGCACTCTGAAAATTGTGAAATATCACTAAACATTCATTAGTAGTGGACAAAGAGACCCAGTACCAGTACCGTCACATCGACAAAAAAAAAATGAAAGCTGCGTCAAAAATGATTAGCTCGTAATATTCGGATAACACACAAATAGTATAGCTGCACCGCAGGAAAGTTGCAACCTATATGGAAAACATCTGTTTCCAAGCAGAGAGCGGCAATTCTTAAAACTGCTTTGCCAATGCCAGACATTTACTTCTGCTCAAGATTTACAACTCGCAAAGACGCGAATGGAGAGTTGAGAACAAACGTGGTTGATTAATATGGCAATCCTACGACGAAGTGACATCCGAGCTGTTGCCCTACAGGGCGGGGAGGTACTCGTTAGGGGTTACTCGTTACACCTCCACGTACTACGCCTGGGTCTGAAAGTAAACACCAACAAAATTAAATGTTTATCAAGGCCAAATAGCATCCATACAATAAATCTCGGGTTAGCTATAACATCAACAAATGATGTTAGGCCTTCTACGCTTAGCCAAGATTGTCATGATTAAAATATATAGGTCGCAGACCTGTGCTAACTTTTGGAAGCTTGATCACTTACGATTGTAGAATATTATATATCTATGAAAGGAGACCATTCGATCCAGTGAATTGCGGAAAACAAATATCGGATACGAATGGATTTCGAAAACGATCGTCTCCCTCCCGTCTTAGAGATTGTGACATTATCGGATTCATTAAACCCAATCGAATTAGATGGCTGGTCAACGTTGAACGATCCTCATCATCAAGAATGACAAGAAAAGCGTCCGATCAACAACCAGTCGGCGTATGTTGCAGGAGAAGATATAGACTGGTGTGCGACGAACCGAGGACCGATGTAAAACTGGCCCGAAAAGTAGCCCGAAAAAAATTGTGTCTTTGCTTAATCTGGAACCCAAATAATGTAGCCTCATTTCTGCACGAGGTGGAAAGAAGGTTCGTGCCAGTCTCAGTATGTAACGATTTTCAACATAAAATTTACTAAGAAATTTTCTTCTGTGGCGATTGTCACAGGAATTGCCTGAGACTTCGGCTGCCATCGAGGAACAGTATAGGTCATCTGGAACCCAAATAATGGAGCCCCATTTATGTACGAGGTGGAAAGAAGGTCGTGCCAGTCTCAGTATGTAACGATTTTCAACAGAAAATTTACTAAGAAATTTTCTTCTGTGGCGATTGTCACAGGGATTTCCTGAGACTTCGGCTACCTTCGAGGAATAGTATAGGTCATCTGTAACCCAAATAATGGAGCCCCATTTCTGTACGAGGTGGAAAGAAGGTTCGGGCCAGTCTCAGTATGTAACGATTTGTAACGAAATCGTTACATACTGATACTGACACTAGCCTTCTCTCCACCTCGTTCAGCAATAGGGCTACAATCATTGTATTCCAGATGGCCTACACTAATTTTCGATGGTGGCCGAAGTACCAGACAATCCCCGTGACAACTGCCACAGAAGAAAATTTCTTAGTAAATTTTCTGTTGAAAATCGTTACATATTGAGACTGGCACGCACCTTCTTTCCACCTCGTACAGAAATAGGGCTCCCATTTGTTTATTAAATTTTATTCTATTTTTTAGTGTTGGCTTGTAAAATTAAATTTGGTTGTAGTATGCTGATGTTAACAAAATTTCGGGATAAGAATTAAAGGTAATGCAGATTTTCTACATTTTTCGGGCCAGCCCAAAATTATTACAGATTAAGCAAAGACACAATTTTTTATCGGGCCAGTTTCACATACATGAACCGAGGTAGTTGGAGGAGTCCCATGCAGGCGGGCGGTAAGATCCCTCTCAAGGAATGTGAAAGCTACAGAGAGTGAGTGAGAGAGAGAGAGAGACAACCGTTACCAACTTTGAAGTAAATATGATATATAAATCTCACCAATAGCACTTGTGTAGTCATTTGTTTATTAGCATAAATAAGTGGCTTCTAGGAGGCCAATTCACAGGTCCTTTTCTTGGGGTTTTTCATTAAATTTTGTTTTTAACAAATCGATGGTAGAGCTTGCTAATGGCTTGTAGCTCCATCTTGCTGAAACCAAAATTCATTGATATTGATGTTTTCCATGTTTTCAAACCAATAGCCACTAAGTATCGATCTGTGCTCCATTAACGGTGGCATGCTGACCTTGCTCATTTCGGAAAAATGAGATCCGTTGACAGCACCAGCATGAAAAGTACATACCATACAGTTAATTTTTCAGAATGCAATGTACTTTGTTCAATTACTTCTGGATTGTTTTCGCTCCATATTCGGCAGTTTTGTTTGTCACGACTCTTAGTCACGTTTGACCAGAAATAAATCTCATGACTGAACAAAATTTTCCGAGAAAAATGTTCATCATTCTCCAATTTGTCTAAGACAAAGTTAGCAAATAAACGATGCTTATGATGGATGGCCCAATAGCTTCAGTTTTGCAATAGTTGGATCTTATATGGCTTTAACCCATATACCTTTACGGTAAAATATGTCATGTTGTGTCATATGACAGTCCTAATTGTTGTGAACGTCGTGGAACTGAAAAATTTTTATCCTCTCGTACACTCTCTTCTACGGCAGCAATGTTTTTTTTTTTGCTTCGTGCATTTCTTTATATTATTGGCACTTTTACATCATGCAAAGAACAATTCGACGAATATTACTTTCAAGAGGACGATTATCTACACCATAAATAACACCAAGTAGACGATAAGTTTGGCGAACACAACACTGATTTTGATAATAATGTGCATCACTCCATTTTACAAAATGTCTAACCCTACTGAACAACAATGGCAGCTGTTAAATATAATTTTCAATATGGCCGTAATCCCTATCAAAAATTAGGACACTTTTATTGGATAACCCTTTATCTAATATTTCTAAAGATACGGTTGCTAAGTGAAAACGTATCCATTGAGTAAATACATTAGTTTATTAGTGCTTGCTACGATTCCTAAAATCCCCCTTTGTTTTCAATCGCCCGGGGGTCAGACTTCAAGGCGCTCAATTACAGAAGGTTAGCGCCACGAAATAAATTGAATTGTTATTTTGAATAATTATGTTAATATCTAAAATTGCGCAAAAACATTTACATATTGTAATCCGCAATATCGTAATATCGAATTGTATTTGCATACAAATTATTTTATTAGAACAAATTACAGATACTTTG
The DNA here is from genome assembly GCA_963691935.1 of Nephrotoma guestfalica. Lineage (NCBI taxonomy): Eukaryota > Metazoa > Arthropoda > Insecta > Diptera > Tipulidae > Nephrotoma > Nephrotoma guestfalica. The sequence goes on along the minus strand of OY829913.1, from coordinate 30,998,536 downwards.
AATAGGGGGGTATATCTAATAACATTATAGCTTAGCTAGATGGAAGAAACATCTAATATTCATTTCGGCAAAAAATAAAATAAAAAAAAATTTAATCAGTTCGACTCGTATGACACAAGGATTAGCTAAGTATATACATTTAACCCAAATAAGCTTTCGTAGTGCATAAATCAAGTAAAATGTTATTTTACACATACACGTACCTTTCAGCACATACATACATATATAATATACCTACTGCACACTCATATTACATCCATTTAAATATAATCAACGAAATTTTAAAAAATGTTTTTTATATTTCATGTCGTATCTACGCTTTGATGTTGCAATTTATGTATTTTGTATCCATTAAATCTAAGTGGAATTATGTAAATTGCTCAAAAGGATTGTTTAAACTTTTTATTTTTCAGTTCCCTACTTAGCAACCTTACATTGCCATGTAATGTGATGATGCGCGCTCTTATACGTTTCAAGTTACGTATCACCTCTACGTACTACTCTACATGCTGTATACTAATTTAGATGTGGAGGGGTTTATAATTTTACCATTTTACGGTGAACGGGATTACATACAATTTCACGAAAACAAATATAAATCTTAAAGTTAAACCTGTTATGGAAATATTTTAATAGATATTAATTCTTATGAAATAAGATGAATAAATGAAATCCATATAAAATTTATAATTCGTGGAAGCTGAATGTATATACTCGTACGAGAACATAATTTTGTATACATAAATACGTTAATGGAAGAATCCTGTGGAGCGAGTGATCGAACCAAACAATTTTTATTTTTAATTTAAACTGATTGGAAAATGTATAACGGCTTATTATAAACATGAGCCTTGGAAAAATATAAATTCAATCTGCTCTACAGCAACATATTATATAACAAGGCGGGAATGAGGGTGGAATATAATTTATAATGGAGATGAAGTAATGAAACTTATGATATCTAATAACGCCACTAGACATTATTTACTACTAAATTTATATCATGCGGTTAAAATTGTATACATATCCTGCAAAGGCTGTGCACAGTACATACTATTATGCATATCGATTTTCATGTTAATGCAGGTATATACACTATATGCAGTAAAGTATTCCATCACTGGGGAATTTGTTGTATATGGGTTTTCTGCATGTTCTTACCAATGATACGTGCTGGAAACAAACAAAATTTAATATTAATATCCACACTGTGTTATCACAGTTTATCATAACTAAATAAATCATAGAGTGTTGTGTTGTTTCTAAGTGTGTATCTGTGTAAGGTGTTATCTCCATTTTTGCTGCATGTTAAATACCTCCCCGAAATATGATTTAATTATCCGGTGACAAGTATGAGATGAGGCTGAAAGAGAATTTCCACATATTCTACATGTGTGGAGAATGTATGTAGACACTTTATATAGTGGCGTTGACAATGTAGAGAATGTAGCCAAGTCTTTATATGGCATGGCAATAATGTACCCGTACGGAATGATAAGAAACAATGAATTTAAACACATCTAGCTGAGCCGTATTGTCTACATTGCGTAGATAATTAATATTCTACATGTGTAGAGAATCTACGTAGACAATTAAGTAGTGTCGTCGACAATGTAAAGAATGTAGACAATAACAAAAGTTGATGATTTCTTTGTTGTTGGATCCATTTCGCCTCGATGGAGATTTATTTCTACCTCACATTTGAAAAATTGTAACCCAAGCCTTTATATGGAATGACAATGATGTACTCGTACGGAATGATAAGAAAAAATGAATTTTAAAACACATCTAGCTGAGGTTACCAAGCAGTGTTGTGCCGTATTGTCTACATCGCGTAGATAATTAATATTTTACATGAGTAGAGAATGTATGTAGATAATTAAAATTTTGACGTCGACAATGTAGAGCATGTAGACAATGTCGAAAATTAATGATTCGTTCATCAACACTACCCCACGGGGGTTTATTCCTACCCTACATTTGAAAAATTTAAACCCTTACATTTTTAATGGCAATGACGTACGCCTATGTATATAGGTAATATGCGTTGTTTTGCTCTTAAAACGGAATGATAGGGGAAAAATAGTACTTAAGTATTATATTTTAGTTGTATTAGTACAATTTTGTAAAAATTCGGAAAAGGTCAGAAACCTATGTTGTAAAGCAAAACTTCATGCACAGTTAAATTTTAAAACGAAATTCGGAGCCGTTAATAAACTAATTTGAGCGGAGGTACCCGTAATTCAATGAACATAATTATCACTACACAATAAAATATTGAAGCTCCGGATCATGGTAGAAATCTTATTCCGGTAAAACAACTCAAGTAGCAGCAACTATTTATTTATTGAATTAGTAAGGAAACATTTTGTAATTGTATTTTTTAGTTTTGTTTGTTATTGTAACACATTTACCGGAAAGAAGGCATTTTATTGAAATTAGGGCTAATATTTTTAATTATATTTAAATGCATAAATTAAAATTATAAATAGTACATTTTTAAAATTAATTTATTTACAATATAAATTTATGTATTTAAATAAAATTAAAAATGTTAGTCTTAATTTAAATAAAATGTTTTATTTCAAATGTCCATGTATGTACAAACATTAGATTTCAGGTATATCAGAACAATCCATTTCAGACATGTCACATACGGTTCGTCTATGACTTGTCACATGCTACTCAACTCAGACATGTCGTAAACGATTCATCTCAGACGTATCAACAAAAAAAATAGTCCCATTTGACTGTTACTGATTAGTCATTAGTGTGTCGTCAATGAATTTCTGGCTGGAATACTAATATAGCTGGACAGAATTTTAATCACATTGGGCAGAGACAAATTTTAGAACACAGTCATCGTTGGTGCAAACAGAGTATTCGCAAGTCCTTCGAGCTACCCATATCTACTCAAACAAAAATTTTAATTTGTTCTCACTAACAAATTTGCGCTCTCACTACTTCTCACTAATAAATTTGCGTTCCGGAAACTCGGCTATTTTGTGCAGATTATTGCGAAATTAACAGAATGTTGTAAGAGGCGCCATGTGTAATAGCGTACCAAAACAATTGAAAGATTTTAATCTTGAAAGATAAATAAGAAAATGCCAAAAATTCAAAACTGAGGCGATATCGAGAAATCTGACCGGAAAAATCAATTGTTGTGAAATATTTCAATAAGCTTGAAACTAATCGAAAAATTATCAAAATTGGCCTCGCTATTTAACAAATAAATGAAAGTTTAACGGCAAAATTGTATTCGATAACGGAAATTTAATTTCGAAAATCTTCTTGCAGATTACTGATTGCTCTAAAAATATTAGAGAAACTGTATCTATGCATCACCCCACATTTACTAAGGCTAATTGTAATAAATTTAATCGAGTATGCTCGAAAATAGTTTTCAATCTGTTTAAATTTTCCGATCTCAGTGGAAACAACCCCAGACGCTGTACTCGCATTTCACCTGGAAGAGGGAATTAAAGAAAGAATTTATTTGTAATTTCAGTTGAAATATTTTTTCCGGCCCACCGAGAACAAAAGTTTGATGTAACGATTTAATTTAATTTTTCCACGTCTAAATTAACAGCAAAAATTATTCCGAATTTAATTTTGTTTTCAAAAAAATTGACAGTAGCTTTTTACCTCAGCATGCAAAAATTATTTCCCCAATTCCCTATTCCAGGGGAACTACCAGAATAGTCCCACAAGTCTAAGCTGAACAGTCTATTTATTTATTTTACTGTAAACAATTGTAAACCAAAGTGTTAAGTTGAAATACCGAAGACAGGTGAAGCTGGCGGTTTTTATCTGCTAGTATTTCTGTTATCTGCAGGTGGCAGTTGATACTTTTACAATTCCTAAATAAACTTAGTTTATTTCGATTCTTTTTTCGAATTTATTGAATTTTCTTGAATTAGTTTAAACATACACTCTTAACACCTATTTGTTTTGTAAGCATTGAGTTCGAAGTTTACCCAATATTGGAAATTCGTGATTTGAATTGGAAAACTGTGAGAAGGCAAATTCAAACAGAAAAACTAAATAATCTACATTGTCTTCGAATATTCTACATACTCTACGAATTGTCGACATTGTCTACGCCAAAATGAATAGTATACGCTATTTTCGACACAACATGTCGAAAATTCCAAATTACGCGTAGACGCACAACACTGTTACCAAGACGTTGAAAGCTTGGTTTCAAACCAATGAAACATTGAATTTTTTGAATAAAATTATTTGGTCGTCTCATTAGACTCCAGTGGCCACTACAAAAATAGTGAAAATACTTTGAACTTGAATACAAGGTATAACCACATGGTGTTAGCGAACTATTATGCCTCACTTCGCAATTGTTAATCCCTTCATGCGATTTCTGTATGAAATTTTGGGTTATTCCGGTTGATAATCCGATATTATATTTACATCGAGGTACCTATATGAAATTGGCCCAAAATTCTAGCCCAAAAAATTACGGATTTAAAAGCTGGCAAAATCTTTAAAAAAGTTGTTGTGGTTCCTTATGTATTGGGCCAAAAATTCTAACCCCAAAAATATTATTAAGGTACTATAAAATATACGAATATTTACAGCATCAAGTATCTGCCAAACATTTTGAATTTTCGATATGTTAAATCAAAACTAATTCTACTGCCACAGCAAAAGATCCATATTTTCATCTCAGCCCAAAAGTAAATCTGTCGTAAAACTATATCAAACCCGCATGATAGATAAAACACTTCTCTCAAATCGAAAATGAAAGATTAACGAAATAAATATACAATTAGTTCCGTATCAGTTTATTTTGAGACTTAACTTAGTCAAAAGTAAATTAGAATTTATGTTAAATGATACATCAGAGCATTATACGACATAAACATTTAGTGGGGAATCGGAGGATTAGGGGCTCCCCATAGTCATTATTCCGATGATAGTACAAAAGATCGGAATGATGACTATGTGGAGCCTTTAATCCTCCGATTCCCCAATAAATGTTTATGTCGTATAATGATCTGATGTATAATTTAATTTAAAAGCTATTCATATGCAGGGGCCATACTCGAATAAATCCGATACAGAATTAAAATCTAATACATTCTTCGTTTTATTTTACTGTTTTGGGTTGACAGTAATATTTTTCTTTAATGATAGTATCACGACAGATTTATTTTTGGGCTGACATTAAAACATGGCGGTTTTTATTTCGTTGGCAGAATAATTATTGGGGTGGTATATATAAAATAGAGTCTTTTTAAACATTTTTGGGCTGACACTTGCCTATAGTCAATTTCTGTATATTTTAGTATTGCCATAGATTTTTTTTGGGTTAGAATTTGGGCCAACTTCATATACATCATCGAGGTGAGGTAACCAAACTTCCAACGTCTTTGTAACCTCACCTCGATGTAAAATTAATAATAGTACCCAAAATTTTAAAATAGTCGTTATTTTATGAAAAATCGGGTAAAATCGCGGAAATATATACCCCAATATTTGTATGAAGTTTGTAAATCGAACTGAGAACCCATTCGCTTAAAAAATGGATGCTGAACTTTGATAATGAAAGTGGATACACTATTCGTTTCGAAGTTGTATATAACAGACGGCATTGCACATACAATTGCATTCATAGCCGCGAATTTAGCATCGTACCGTATTTTATTTGGTCTCGTTAAAATAGATCGTGGAACTCGATTCCAACTAGATTTAAAAATTTTAATTTTTTAATGTAGCGCTGGATGCAGAACAATTCTTTGAAGATGCTAATACTTTCCGGGTTCCTTGACTATCGATAATACAAATAATAGGATCGTATGAAAGGAAAAGTTACAGGATCGTGTGAACCCATAACAGGATATCTATTACCTTCTCGGATGTCACCGCGGACAGTTTAGACGTGGACGATATCTTGCTGCTTTTACCTCCGCCTCATTACTCGTAGTCTTTACCTTAAAAATTTGTTTCCATAAATACGTGAGTTTTGATATTAAATCCTACTAGAAACATGATGGTTGACAAGAAAACCGTAACAACTTTTAAAACATGAAAACGTTTGCAAAAATTACCTGATTACGGAACAATTTTTTATTATAACCGATTCAAATTCAGCTTGAAAAGCTCAATCTAGAACTATAACGTACTATGTCGCAAAAAATTGCAACCCGGTGTTAAATCTCTATAAATTCAAATTATCTTTCACGCGTCTGTTTGATCTCCCATTTTGTAAAAATCCGTGCTATGATCCTTCCTCTATCTAGAACAGTAAACTTTTCCATGATATTTTAACTACGAGCTGAGATTATGTTTTTTCTCGTCAATCGATGCCCCAAAATCGAAAAGTACTCGTGACCAATATATTTTCCCATACAAATGACCATTATCGAGAAATGCTCTAATCATAATGGAAATTCATATAGCTATTCTCTATGCCATGCTGAGCAATTACGTAGAACATCATTTTAAACTACTCAGATCTGGGCAGTCAGGGAGAGCAGTTTTGTTGTTATGAATCTTTTCTGAGAAAACCATGTGGAGTTTCATGACGATTATAGCATTTTGTAGAAAATGGTCATTTGTATGGGAAAATATATTGTTTAAGAGTACTTTTCGATTTTGGAGCATCGCTTGGAGAAAAACCATATGGGAAAATGATTTGGATAATGGCGGGAAGTAATGGCCGAGGAGGTTATTAACCGGGTAGGTAATGGTGGGCAGGTATTGTTCGGGATAATATTCGGAGGGTAAAGGCTGGGAATAATGGGCCGCGAGTACCTCCGATTGGTTTTGAGGCAAAGGCGGGGTTTTGTCCTCAGAGTTAATAGCCAGGAAATAAAGTCCTAGACCCAGGAGAGGTACTGGTGTACGCTTATTTATTTAATTTACCTAGTAATATACGCGAGAAACAATTATTCAGTCAAATCCAACAAATACGCACAAACTAACATTATTTATTAGTTATATAATTCGCGTAAAGCCTAAACAATTTAAATTTGCGAACGGTTAGAATCGGTTACTCGAAGCATCGCTTAATCAAAGTGCCGGTCGAGACGGTAGACAGGGCTTGACAATGAGGGTGCAATGTACCCATGTTAAAATCATTAGACATTGATTCTGACCAGCGAGAAGTATACTAATATAGCTAGATCTAATTTTAAACCAACAGTGATTATTTGAGCTTGTTGAAGGTGCATTTCAGTGGAGAGAAGTAAATTTTAGTACATAGTTGTATATGAAAATTTCGTAAAATATTGCGTGCAGATGCTTGATATGGAAAGAAAATGATTTTTGGAAGTGGTGCTACATGTAATACGACACATAATAGGTATAATAATAATTGAAAAATCAGGTGAATAAGAAAATTTTAGGCGGATCTAAGCAAACATTTAAAACTAATGTTTTGATTTGACCTACCGAAGATAGATACAACTCTTGTTTGTGATCTGCCAGTTGTTCCGTTTTTTGCAGGTGACATTAATAATTTCACAATAAGCTTTTTAAAAGTTTAGTTTAGTTCTATTATTGTTACGGAATTATCATGTTTCTAAAAGAAATGTCCAAATCGTGACAATTACAAAGTGGTAAAAATTAAATTTCTCTGATAACAGCAAAAAAGGACCCATTTGCCCAGTAATGCAATATAATAAGTAATAGTAATAATCTACATTGTCTACGAATATTCTACATACTCTATTCGGGAAAATAGAGATTCAAAATTAATTGTCTACACTATTTTCGATACCAACATGTCGACAATTCCAAATTACGCGTAGACGCACAACACTGCTCTCCCCAATAAACTATTAAACTTCCTTCGCCAAATTTTCAGTTGACATTTTTAATTTACTTACGAGTTATGTTATGTCAACCATTGTTATGTCAATAAAATACGATTCAAGTGTGTGGAATTTGTGGCTTTTCACTAATCGTTGACGGAAACTGTGCAACTTTTACGATAAACGTTTTTGTCACGAAAGCCTTTCTTCACAATTGTTTCTAGATCTTTGAACAATTTCTATTCTTCATTCCATATTATTCATATTTAAATTCGGAAAAGAACTGAATTCAATAATGCTGCAGGCTTCCTATTCCCTCCATCGTCCCAAAACTACTCGAAATCATGAAATACAACCCTTTAATGATTGGTTCTAAAGACAAAAGTTGTTGTGTCTGATTTTGTATATTAACCTAGGATATAATAATTTTCGGAACCAGTGTGAAATTTTTGAACGTTAAGCCGGAATTTCCGAGATATTTTAAAATTTTCGTAGCAGTTTGATTAGAATTTGAAATATTAAAACATTCAAGCACTAAACTATGCCAGGTGTAAAATAAATAATGTAGTTCATACTGATATGATCATCGTATGTCATGGACACTATGGATTTAAAACTGCTTGTAACAAATTATCGAATTTATAGCTACCGCACCGCATTGAATATGTATATCTAAGGTCTAGATCTTGTTTGATAATCATTTATGTGTTTCTTCAAAGTTATGGAGTTCTTTTACGTGTAACCAAAAAACATACTCGTATTTTTTCATTTAAAAATTAGGTATTTTCTGCTGTTATTTCATAAGCCTCGAGGTTCAGTAACAATGTGCTGTGGGACCAGATATGGGTGGTTTCATATATAAATATGTGGTAATGCAGTCTTAATGTTTGTGGACTGGGAAAGCTTTTAAAGTTTCTCATCTGTTGCTAGACTACCTATTATGACAAATAAACCGAATTACCCATAAACGAAGTTCCCTACATTATGTTTTTTTGACGTGACTTTCTAACACTCGAAAACCCCTTTTAACCGCCCTTATCTGAGAACCTCTTAAAAAATGTTCCCGAATTTATGACTCATTTTAATCGATTCTTGGCACTAGGAAACTACTCTCACGCATTTTTATCAAAACCGTTCAGAACGAAAAAAATTTACAAAATCAACTCAGTTGCAAACGGAAATTATCATAAAGGAATATTCTCAAAATTAGAACTCATCACAAATTTGGAACAAACATACAATGTTATGGTGTTTAAACGTGTTCAATTGATAAATTATTAAAAAATACATTAATTAGCTAAAGAATTAAAGAAACTAATCTTATTATTCATTAAAACCAACATTTCCGAAAAAACGCATACAAATAACATCGCCGTAAGGCATCTAATTAATAGGAAACACATTACGCAACACGACACAACATAAAGAAATACGATGCAAGATAACGCAACATCCACCAACATGGGGCACCATCTTTCAACATGATGCAACAATACGCAACATGGTGCAACATTACGCAACATGGTCCTAATAACTCAACATAACAGCTTCGCAGGAAGACCTCTATCCCTCGCCAATTTTTATCTAAATCATTAGAGCCGAAAAATTCAAAAAGAACCATCACCATCAAGCGGAGACCCAATTTTGAAACCAGTTTCCCTGTAATACGAATTCACCGCAAACGATTTCTGTTACTCGAGAGCCAAATTCACAATATTCAGTGCTCAAAAAACCCTTTTGCAGGAAATGTCATCAAAGCCACTAGATCTTGCAAAATAAATAGTTAAAGAAAGAACCTGGGAACTGCGGAGGAGCATCTTAATGAATTTTTCTAAAATCAAACCCATCACAATCGATCCCTGGTACTTAAAAACGCCCATTTTATTCTCAAAAACGATTGAGCTGAGGAAACCAATTAAAACCTGAACTAGGGTCCCATCGTATGACGCCCTAAACGAACTTTCTCAAAATAAAGACAGTCGCAATCAATTCCAGGTACTTGTACCTCCCTTTCAGCAATTAAAATCAAAGTCATTTGAACCGAGAAAAGTTAAATTATTGGGGATACAAATAAGTATTGAGGTTTTTCTTATAACTTCGAAGCTTTATTCATAGAAATTGGTAAGACGTTAGCTACGAGTTTTTCCCATCTTTCACGCAGCATATAGATTCCGCGTCGAAAAAATTCCTCGCGTTTTGAGGCGATCCAAGAATAATCAACCCAATGTATGGCTTCTTCGTAAGCAGTGTAGTCAGCCGGAACAAGTGGCAGTCGGAAGGAGCAATGTCTGATGAGCACGGCGCAAGGAATAGGACATCTCATTCAAGCGCCTTCAGTCTCCTTGATGACTCTTGCAACATGTGACCGGGCCTTTGAGCTTCAACGCTCGGCTTAATTGCATCAATCGTTGCTGATAACGTTCTCCAGTGACGGTTTCGTTAGGCTGGAGTACTTCATAGATCACTCCGAACTTGAACGACGGATTGACGATTGAAGTTGATGAATGACCGGGCTTATCCTACAATTTTCTGCGCTTTGGGTTGTCGTAGAGGGTCCACTTTTCGTCCGCCGTCACGATGCAAAAAACCCTTTCGGTTTTGTCTTTGGAGCAGTTGTTCGGAAGTGACAAAATGGCGTTCTCCGTCTCTTGACTTAACTTCATACGGAACCCAATTTCCTTGTTTTTGCACCATACCCGTGGTCTTAAAACGGTTATGAATCGCTTGTTGAGTCACTCCAAAAGTTTCAGCAAGCTCCTTTTGAGTTTGATATGAATCGTGGTCCAATAACGCGTAAAACTCACTGTACTGGTCTCTTTTCGCGTTCTTTGTCACTATCTAGTGTCAAAATCGCCACTTTTTAAACGGCGGAACCAGTACTCAAATGTTTTTAATGAAGGAGCATGTTAACCATATGCATCACATTGCATTCGATGTCCATTAGCTGCAATTTTCTTCAAATTAAAAAGAAGCAGCGCGTCGAAAAAATTGTTATTTTTAGGCACAAACATTGACATGATTAGAGCACAAACTAAATATGTTGTTTACAGGGAAACTGATGACGCTTTAAGATAATTACAGTTACAAGATGGCCCGATGCGATTTAATACTAGTTACGCCATCTTTTGTAAATGCCTCAAAACTTATTTGTTCCCCTAATAAATAATAAACCTTCGCCGCTTACCGAAAGACCTCCTAAATAAATTTCCTGAAAACATTACCCACTCTAATCGACTCCCGGTTTTCGAGAACATTACTTTAGCACTATTTATCCAAGTTGTTTGTGCGTAGAAGAAAAAGTATAAAAACAGAAAACCAAGCCCTAAAAAAGGATCGTCTGGACGTATTTTCGCGATATCAAGACTCGCAATTTATACTTGGTGCTCGAAAAACCATTTATCAGCCATTTTTATCGAGGTCGCTTGAACTGGAAAGAAAAAACCTAAAATCAAAGTTCAGGATGAACCGAACGACCCTCTAATTGAATTTCATCGATATCAGAACCCTTCACAATTGATACTTGGTACTCGACAATTTTCTTTCAGCAATTTTTATCAAAGTTGTTTGAGTTGAAAAACTCATTAAAAGCAGTACCCCGGAATGTTCCCGAATTGGGACCCAGCGGAAATGCCTGGTCCACGTTAAACATACTTGCAGCAATTTTCATCAAAGTCGTGTAAGTTGAGAAAAAATGAAAAATAAAAGAACCCGGGTTCCACCGGAGGATACCTATACGATATTTCCCGAAATCACGATTCATTGCATCGATTTCTGTTTAACGTAAATCTTCTTTCAACGATTTTAATAAAATACGTTAGTACCGAGAAAAGATGAATTCGAGATAAAAAATTTTCATGTATTCAAAACTCCCTTTCAGCAATTTTAATCACAGTTGTTGGTACTAAGAAAAGAAAAAAATGGAAAATAGGTCCTAAACAAGACCCTCTGGATGGATTTTTCTAAAATCAACACTCATTGCAATCAATACCTGGTGCTTGAAAAAGCGACTTACATCAAGGTCACTCGATCTGAAAAAAATATATTTAAAAACGAAATTCAGGGACAACCGAAAGTCCCTCTAAGCAAATTTCTTTGATATCAGGATCCATCGCAATCGATTCCTGGTACTTGAAAAACCTCTTTCAAGTAGCAGCATTTTTCATCAAAATCATTTGAGCTGAAAAAAAAATCATTAAATACGGTGGCGGGGTTCCGATGGATGACAAAATGGTAACGCATTATACAAAAAATCGAAAGACGCTTCAGTGGCCATGTTTTATAATATTATCGATGTCGCTTACTACAAAATCAACCCACAGCCGGAGCACGTTGCTACAGGATCTAGAAAAACAATTAGCGATGCTACAGGATCTAGAAAAATAATTAGCGATCTATTGAGGATCGTGCGAGGAATCCAAAAGTGATGGCCCAATTTTCATCTAAATCTTGGATACAATGCAAGATAGGCGGGCCGGTTATTGTTGTCGATCAAGCACCGCAAAATGCACGCTCACATGTTGGAAGCTGCTCCAATTGTAGATCGTTGTCATCCTTCTAACGCAAAACACAAGAAAGTTGTTTGATTTGCAAGTGACCAATTTGCAATGAACATGCAGAAACAATTATGCTGAAAATAGATGTGCAAATTTTTTGCATGCAGCGCCGGATACAGTTCTGTATGTGAAACATATGAGCATAATTTTTGACACTAGTGTGCGGCAATTTTCTTTTCTTAAGTTAGAGCAAGCTATCAATCGGAGTATTTGTTTGTTTCTGTTAGTTGACAAATATGTCAAACAAAACTGAAAATGACAAAATTTAGTGTCACAAGTGATAAACAACAAACAACGTGGCATGAAGTTGGCAAAGATTTTTAGTTTTCATTTTTTTCATGTTGTCAACAACGTCGGATGCACAGTCAAATTAGAAATTGCTTTATGATATTTTTCCCGTTATATAAAATTATTTCACTGTCTACACATAACATTGTAGGTAGAAATGTACCTCTGTTTAAGGGACATTTTTGATTTTATCGTTGTTTGTTCTTATTTTGCTTCCACAAGATTTCCAAAAATGCCAAATTCTGATAAAGGAAAGACCAATGAAGGCTAAACATAAGTTTCAGATTTGTAGCTAACTTCCAAAGCAAAAATATTTAAACTGAAAAACGAAAAAGGTTCAATTGTCCCTTACCATGCACATAAAGGTTAATGCAGATAGAAATAAAGTCCTTAATGGAATTCTAACTCCTGTATTCTGCGGAATTAAACACTGGTTTGCCCGTAACAACGTCATTTCTTAATTGTAGTGGTTTTGTTGAAATTTTTAGGGAAGCACACAGTGCCAATGAAATTATTCATTTATTTGAAGTTCAAGACTAACAGTAAACTCTAATTCACAACATTCTCATGTTCTACATTTTTATTTCATTTTCAAACTGTACATATCTCAGAACGTGATGTCATGTATCAATTAGAGCTTTTGATAAAATAATTGGAGAAAAATATTTAGATTTAGAAAAATAAATTGTGTATTGTTGAGATAAGTAATACACGTTTGCAAACTGAGATTCAAGTATGTAATCTGTTTTAACGTAATTTTTAAATTAAAATTATAGAAAGCTCTCCAAATCCACAATAGATAAATAATTCTGCTTTTACAACCCAACAGTTTAAACTGCGAATCGATTCTCGATGGCACGCCCTATGCATAAAAAAATAATCTAAATTTAAAATTTATTTAGGACTTGAGTCCACGGAGTTTTAAAACAAATAACTGCATAAATAATACGCAATTTATACAAAAAAAATGGTTTAATGTCCCTTCGGATTCAATTTAAAAATACACCACTATGTACGGTCATACCGAGATGTACCTTTCGTCAAATTGCCATTTGAGTAAATAAAATAAAAAATCCATAGACGATAGATGGTGTATGTAGTACAAATAGAAACAAAAGACCATTTTCCAATTAATTTCAATTTCCCAATCGAAAAACGTATAACTAGGAACATTTTTTAATTTTAAATAAATTTCCATAAAACAACAATAAAATTTCCCTCCATTTTGTGCGATGCGGCGCGCGGAGATGAAACTCGCGAGAAGAATTGTAATTATATCGCTGGAATTCAATATCTATCACGTATCTGTATTATCTATTATTATATATCTACGTAAAAGATGAACTAAAAAACTGAAAATAGTGTATAGAGCTAGGTACTAGCTTTTACTAGTATTTTCTTTTATCACTTTTTTTTATTGCAAAGTGGGACGGGTAAATCAATTTATATTATAAATTTGGTGAATTTCAATTTTTGTCTATCTACGTACGATGTAGGCGAAAAGATAGAAATGATGAGATCACGGTTTATTTTATTGTCGTAGAGACTGACAAAAATAAGTTTTATATTTTTGTTGATTTTAACAATTTTTTCGGTTGAAGTAGTATATAAATTTTTGCTTAACACTATTTTCGGGGTTCCTTGAGAACGAAAATGTTTTTATCATAATAATCCAGGCGGGATGAAACGAGAGAGCGTTAAAATTATATGACTCAAAATCAGTAAACTTTATTGTTATTTTCTGCGATATAATTACGCCATAAACTACTCGCTAGGAGCTACTAAACAGTTATAGGTGTCTACCTTAAACTTGTTAAATATTTTTTTTTTATATAACGACAAAATAATAAAAGCTCAACTTTATATTTAATTTTTATATTATTTTTGTGTTTGTAACATGAACAAGACATTGCACCGACAATGTTCAGTGCTAGAGATGTGGGCAATCAAAAAGTATAATAAAATGCAATAAAAAGTTTTTTACGTTGCTTCTATTTGTACAAAAATTTATTAATAAAGTTTCATTTTATGTATGTACACGTTTAAGTTTTTTTGTTATTGTTGATAGACAGCACTAGCACTACTTCGTTAGACAGGTAGGACGTACAACATATCAAGCTCGTTTATTTTCACTTTGCCACTATGTACGTATTTTTTTCTAACAGTTTATTTAAAAGCAAACGATTCACGTTCTACAAAAGTAGAGTGGCAAAGCATTCTTTCAAAGTTAATTATAATCCCAGTTTCTGTAACCCGTAAGGCATGCATTTTGCGTGAAATGTCTTTTTGTGTTCAGTCAAAACTCGAAGTATCGAAACAGCACTATTATATGGTTGATACGATAGTACTGTTTCGATACTTCGAGTTTTGACTGTGTAAAAGGAACTTCAATACTTTGGAACAATTGGATATTCAGTACTGTGGAGGCAAGAAGAATAGAAAAACAATAATGCAATACCTTGGGTTTCATCCAGAGATGGGCGAGGTAGATTACACAATGTACTCTACGCGGATGTCGACACGTAATCTATCATGTAGACTACATAGCATTTGTTGTAGACAACCAAGAAAATAACACTGGATACGTAATTTTTCGTATATTTTATGTTAATCGATCTGATAAAGGTGCTCTCTAGCTGTTTGATAAGTGTATAATTATCCTAGTTTTCATTTTGATACTAAATTACGGATATGTTCTTCATTCACTTCAATTCAGTTGCAGTAAGCTGTGCACTATCAGAATGTTTTATAATCGTGGTTTCTGTTGTTACAAGTCCAACAACATGATCTGCTGTATTGGGCTCGCCACCATCAACGTATATAGAATTGTTTTCTTAGTTAATATTGGTTTCTTCAATTATTTGGTTCATACATTGTTATAGCATGGCGTTATTTTGAATAGTTCTAGCGAATAACTTAATTTATTTTTGACGCTCCGACAATTTCCTTAAATTGTATACTGTTGGACCCAATAAATGGCATAATATTTGGCAGATCTCACACGGAAAAGGTAATCTTGTTACCACAAAGAAAATGATTTCTTTAAAGTCCAACGTTCGCTTTTTCTTAATTTAAAAATTTAGTGTCCTATTTCGTCATTTTTTTTCTTGGTGATAAATTTTATTTCCTTAAAGAAAAAAACATTTCTTGACGCAAGAAGAATATTAATTATTGATTTGAATTAATATTTCTTGAATTTAACGTTACTATAAATTCTTTAGTGCAGTAGAATAAAATTTAAATAAAGAAGATTATCTTGAATTAAGTAGAAATTTTCTGAAATAATGAATATTAGTCCTATCTCAAACTATGATAATAAATTTTCTTAAATAAACAACGTGGGTAGCTGCAGCAGGGAAACTTTCGAATTTCAAAATGAAACTTTGCATTCCGATTAAGCCCAATTTGTGCTAATTTGTGCTCACGGGAAAGAATTAGTGCTGTCCAGGAGCCGAAAAACGGAAAAGAAAATTTCAAATTTCGCCTAAAAGACGGAATAAATATAACCCGATTTCTAAAAAAAACAGAAATAATTTAAGCCTAATTTTAAAACTTTCTAAAGGCCGCTAAACTGATGAAATTTGTGCCTATCATAGAAATATAATTTCCATAAATTTTCATTCATTAATCGAGGAAAACCAAACCAGCCCCTGAAAGATACTATATTTTAAAAAAAAACGAAGATATATCGTTCAATAATATTTGTGTTGAACAACAAATAAAACAATAGAAATAAAATGTTCTAAAATCCAAGTCATAAGCAATTCAGATAGTATATTCCTGTCAGGTATGTTCATTGCCATCCGAAAAATATAGTGGCTGAATTTGTGCTAATCCAGAATTGGCCCAATTCCAGTGAACAACAACGACCGTTGAATGAACAATTTTCGGACAAAAAGTGTTCTAGAAACCAATGAAGTTGGCACTTCTGATTGCATATTCCTACCAGGTATGTTGATTGCCATCCGAAAAATATAGTGGCTGGATTTGTGTTAATCCAGAATTGGCCCAATTCCATTGAACAACAACGACCGTTGAATGAACAATTTTCTGACAAAAAGTGTTCTAGATACCAATGAAGTTGGCACTGTTGATTGCATATTCCGATCAGATAAGTTCATTGCCATCCGAAAAATATAGTGGCTGAATTTGTGCTAACCAGAATTGGCTCAATTCCATTGAACAACAACGACCGTTGAATGAACAATTTTCTGACAAAAAGTGTTCTAGAAACCAATGAAGTTGGCGCTTCTGATTGCATATTCCGATCAGATAAGTTCATTGCCATCCGAAAAATATAGTGGCTGGATTTGTGCTAATCCAGAATTGGCCCAATTCCATTGAACAACAACGACCGTTGAATGAACAATTTTCTGACAAAAAGTGTTCTAGAAACCAATGAAGTTGGCACTTCTGATTGCATATTCCTACCAGGTAGGTTGATTGCCATCCGAAAAATATAGTGGCTGAATTTGTACTAATCCAGAATTGGCCCAATTCTATTGAACAACAACGACCGTTGAATGAACAGTTTTCTGATAAAAAGTGTTCTAGATACCGATGAAGTTGGCACTTCTGATTGCATATTCCGATCAGATATGTTCATTGCCATCCCAAAAATATAGTGGCGGAATTTGTGCTAACCCAGAATTGGCCCAATTCATTGAACAACAACGACCGTTGAATGAACAATTTTCTGACAAAAAGTGTTCTAGAAACCAATGAAGTTGGCACTTCTGGTTGCATATTCCTACCAAGTATGTTGATTGCCATCCGAAAAATATAGTGGCTGAATTTGTGCTAATCCAGAATTGGCTCAATTCCATTGAACAACAACGACCGTTGAATGAACAATTTTCTGACAAAAAGTGTTCTAGAAACCAATGAAGTTGGCGCTTCTGATTGCATATTCCGATCAGATAAGTTCATTGCCATCCGAAAAATATAGTGGCTGGATTTGTGCTAATCCAGAATCGGCCCAATTCCATTGAACAACAACGACCGTTGAATGAACAATTTTCTGACAAAAAGTGTTCTAGAAACCAATGAAGTTGGCACTTCTGATTGCATATTCCTACCAGGTATGTTGAATGCCATCCGAAAAATATAGTGGCTGAATTTGTGCTAATCCAGAATTGGCCCAATTCTGTTGAACAACAACGACCGTTGAATGAACAGTTTTCTCATAAAAAGTGTTCTAGATACCGATGAAGTTGGCACTTCTGATTGCATATTCCGATCAGATATGTTCATTGCCATCCGAAAAATATAGTGGCGGAATTTGTGCTAACCCAGAATTGGCCTAATTCATTGAACAACAACGACCGTTGAATGAACAATTTTCTGACAAAAAGTGTTCTAGAAACCAATGAAGTTGGCACTTCTGATTGCATATTCCTACCAAGTATGTTGATTGCCATCCGAAAAATATAGTGGCTGAATTTGTGCTAATCCAGAATTGGCTCAATTCCATTGAACAACAACGACCGTTGAATGAACAATTTTCTGACAAAAATTGTTCTAGTAACCAATGAAGTTGGCACTTCTGATTGCATATTCCTATCAGATATGTTCATTGCCATCCGAAAAATATAGTGGCTGAATTTGTGCTAATCCAGAATTGGCCCAATTCTATTGAACAACAACGACCGTTGAATGAACAACTTTCTGACAAAAAGTGTTCTAGAAACCAATGAAGTTGGGGCACTTCTGATTGCATATTCCTATCAGATATGTTCATTGCCATCCGAAAAATATAGTGGCTGAATTTGTGCTAATCCAGAATTGGCCCAATTCTATTGAACAACAACGACCGTTGAATGAACAACTTTCTGACTAAAAGTGTTCTAGAAACCAATGAAGTTGACACATCTGATTGCAAATTTCGATCAGATATGTTCATTGCCATCCACATGTGGAAGTATATACAGATGCAAGTGTAAATGATGATCGAGTAGGTGCCGGAATTTATATTCCTTCAATGAGGAAAGAGAAAATGGTAAGAGTGCATGACAGTATCTGTTAATGAATGCAGAATTGATAGGGATTATGGAAGGGATCAAGTTGGCAATGACAGAAGTGAGAAGGAGAATAGTGTTATTCTCTGACTCCCGGAGTGGGTTGGAATTAATTAGTAAAGGTGAGGGAACTCATGACAATGTGTATGTGGAAATGTTGTATAAGTATCTTCAATCTTGTGGGAGGGAGGTCATCCATCAATTGATACCTTCACACCTACAGATTGAAGGTAATGAAAGAGCCGATATATGCTTGCGAAACTGGGTTGTTTGATTGAGGATGTAAATGAATATGAAATCATGGATGCCAGAGACGTACTTCGCATGTTTCGATAATCCCATTTGATTGAGAGTGATAGAAAGTAGCTCTGGCCTTATATACACCCAGTAATTTTGCGAGCTCTTGAAACAAGATAAATTCGAATTGAGAACCTTGATCACTGATAAGATCCAATGGAATACCGAATATAGCAATGTAGGTTGCCAGGACTTATTTTGCAATAGTTTATGCTTTTGTTATTGTAGATTATTAACAATCGATACAAGATCTTCTCAATGGCAGCAGTCTTTATTCATCGATGGTCAAAAATATTTGGATGTTACTTTCTTCCGTGAAGCTTTAATGCTCGGATGTGCCAACTTATGAACGTTGTCGAATATTTCATGTTTAGTGGTTTATGTTGATACGGGCGAGCCGTTGTTTGCGATTCGCACCATATTGTTACTGAGTTTCCATCATGTGTCATTTGTTCTATCTTCAGTCTTTGGTTTAATATTTTCGACCCATTTAAGTATTTTTTCAATTCTGAGTCTGATCCCTGTGATTGTGCTGATATTTTAACATCGAATCCTATGAAAGTTAGTCGACTATCGACCACTATATTTTCTTGGCCGCTCACATGGTGCGTCTCTCTCGAACTACGCTCGGGTTTTGATTGAATGGCATTCACGAGTGGCTTGTGATCCGTATGAATGTGGGATTCATGGTTGGAATTTATTTTTTCTTTGGGATGTGCAAGTATTGTGCAGTTTGCCAAAGCATTTTTAATTTTTTCTAACGGTTTCTATTACTCAATGGGCCAGGAGAATTTACCATTCGTACCTAGGTAGTTTGATCAACGAATTTGTGTGATTGTAGATAGGTAATAGTTGCTCGGCCAATTTGGTAAGAATCGATTGTAGTAATTGAACCTTCCGATTATGCGTAGGATCTGCCGAACTGTGGTAATATATGGGAAAACCTTGATGTTTGTAATTCTGATTTTAAAATGTGGTAATATATGGGAAAACACGAAATTCACATTTGGTTGCACGGATTGTGATTCCGTAATCTGATAGTCTTCTGAACAATGTCTGTAAATGCTCCGAATTTTCTTCAGCTGAATAGGAATGGCAATTCTTTCGTTATTTCGTGCATATATCGTTGGAATGCTTGACTTGTGTTTGTAAGACCAAAATCATCCATCAAAAATGGTGTAGTTATTGCGGGTGTGGGTTATAGTGAGTATCTATCTGGTACATTACCTACGTTTAATTACCCGCAATCTTCAGAAAGATTCAAGTCATTTTGGTCCTATTTAAGTACCATGTGAAGTGCAGCATAACGATGAACAAGAATGTTTGCAAAGACCTGCAGAGGTTCTGCATGTGCTGGAAAGTGTCGTTTATGCTTTATTGGTGCGTCATACGTTGGATATTATGGGTGACGGTGAGCTAAAATCTAAGATTTATCCTATGGCAGATAAGGTTGTTGTGAGATCGATCAAGGACTTATTCTTTAAATCGACCGTTAAACCGAGTTTAGCTAGGAAACCCCCACTAATGGTGGGTTTGCTAACTAATGCGTTAACTCAAAATGGTTGTCTCGAATTATTTTTTTTTCTGCTGACGAAGGTATGACAGATATGTCAGCGCCAGTGTCTATCAGGAATGTCAAATTATTGTTTTAGATTTTACGAATAAATGGTAAATAAATGAATAAACGAATAAATGTTGTCGGAAGTATTTAGTTTTTTCGATTTGAATCCGCCCGTCAAACCGCAATGCGGTTTTTCACATTTCTGTGCTATCTCTCCGAATCTATAATGGCACCAACAATGTGATAGTCAGAAAAAGGTGATCGAGAATTCGACGGTAAAAAATTCCTAAAACAAAATCTTCTGAAATTTTATCGATCGTTGTTGCATATTTGGAACTGACCGAAACGAGTTTTAACTTCATTTATGGATTTGTATAGTTCCTGTATGCTGTAGTTGCTACCTTTGGGTGTGTATTAGTTATGGGTAGGTGCATAAATGTTGGCCGTCTCGGCTGAGAAAATCGCACCTTTGGTGGAACCGTAATATTCACTGTTTTTTTTATTAAATCAGATGACAAAGCATTTGAATCGTCTACTATTCTGGATAATTGACTGTGGAAATCCAATTCAATACTTATTGGGTCCTTTTATGAGGGTGGTCTTTAGTATGGGTATATCGCTTTTCCATTGTAGGTTTTACTATGATATCTATATTAACTGTCCAAAATTCCGGCAAACTAATTGATTCCACTTGTAATAGGCATCTTATTTACATTTATTATGCTAATAATAATTTTCATCTTGATTGTAAATTTTTAAGTTATTATGTCAATATTTATAGATTATCTAGAGACTGAACATCGTTAAGCAAGCTGTTTGCAAATTTTTTTGAATTATAAATGTGTCGACTTGCGCTATAATCTAATTTCTTTACCATTAATGATCCTCTCTTACTTACCGGACAAGTGATGCAATGGTTAAAGTTTGGGCATTTGGAGCGGGAGGTACTGGGTTCGAATCCCCCAGGGATTGGATGCAAGGCAAATTTTCAGCGCCGACCCACCGTCTATGTAAGTGTACAGGTTAACCTGGAGCTTGCAATGTGCAGGTGGTATACTGTAACTGTGTGAGTAGGTGCATGGTTGTAGGAGCTAAAAATTATTGTAGATTGTTTTTGGAAGCTAATACTCTATTGAACCATTTACACAATTAGCACTCTGATTTCTCTAGTCGAATCGTTTCAATAATAATCTGTGATTTGTGTAAAGAATATCCATTTGCTATTCCAACCAAGGGTTTGAATAGTAAGAAACAATAAAATTATAATGCTGAAAACAGGTGTGCATAGTTTATGCATGCTTTGCTGCGTGCGAATATGCGGGTAATTCCTCCATTTTTTTAAAAAACTTTTGATGTTTCTTTCGAGACATACACAAGTGAAGTTAAGACCTTATTTCGATTTTTTTCACTTATTTTTGTTGTCATGAATTCATTTCTTAGGTAGGAGTCATGTGAAAATTTTGGATGGTTAGAAAAAAATACTCAGTTTCCCGTTTGAAATTACTTCGACCATAAACATATTGAATAATGCTGGCAAGGCAGCTGAGTACGGTTTCCTTACACGTTCCAATAATTTTATGGAAATGCCATACTGTGAAGCTATAAAAATAACTACATTTAATAATTTATAGTTTTTACAGCTTATTCCAAATTTATCTTCTAAATATAAAAGTTTATAATCAACTGTAACTATCAAAACTTTATATTATAACAAGTAGAATAATTATAAATTTAATAGAAGCCATTCGATTCTAGTCTTTATTTTAAAATTATTTCTGAAATAATTAAAAATGAAATAAATATTTGTGAAACCTTATTATAGTAAAGAGTGGATTATAACATGAAATGTTTGTATACACGGGTAGCACCATAAAATTTACAGGAGGCAAAGTAATAAATCTATGGGGAACAAACAGTTAAGTAAAAGTGTATTGCTTTTTTATAGATCAATAAAATTCATCATACATGTAGATAGTTACGAGTTTATATATTGAGCTTTTATATGGGGTTGCGATATACAGTACACAAAAAAAAAAGTTTAATATGTTCGAATATATCGATAAAATCTTACGTGATATTACATTTTATTGAATATATCTGCGTGTAGAAGTATAAATATTGGGATATAAGGAAGATATATATGTTACTTTTATGTACCTATATAGATTCATTTCAGATTCTCCATAATCGGTAATATATTCGAAAGGTATAAATCGACATTAAATAGGAAATTCATACTGGTGTTTATGAGGGCGTAGTGCCGAATCCCCAATACACAATTTTAATTATTATCGTACCCCGTTCGTATATCTGAGTATTCTGATTTTCTGAACATTATTCTATTACAAAGTACTCTAGACGTAAATAATGTCGTAATATATTACATGATGACAATAGTATCATCTTAAAGACATTTGACCCAATTAAATTTCTATTATGTTTCTCATATCTATGTGATTTATGGTAATGAATAGAATGAAAATTAATAGAAATCTTAATTAGAAATTTTTTTATATTCAAATAATAGTTTTTTGTTCTAAAATATTTGTGATTTATAGTTGTAGTTCTTTTAATTAATAATAGTTGTTCATGTTGAATATATATACAAAAAAATTGTTACAATTTAGTTTTTTGTTTGATAATTAGAAATATTTGCTTCTTAATTGTGTTAATTTTCTCAAATATTTAGATTATAAATTATGTTTCAGGACATATGGTTCACCAACACACCTCATTTGTAATAGATGTTGTCGTAATCCATTCCACCGTAGCATTGGTTCCTTAAGTTAACGAGGGATTGGTTGTGGCTTACTGTAGGTGGGATTATAACTTAGATTACCATGTAGCTAGAGAAAACAGAAAACAGGAAAGGAATTGGGAAACTCTAAACGCTGCGGCAATCAAGATTTTCGCATATCTCTATACCAACAAAAATTGAAGCTATTGCCAACTTTTCTTATATACGCCTAAAGGTTGATAATGCAATACATACACGTACAGTCGAAACAAATAGATTGTTGCGATATACACAGGCAAAATATTGTTCTTCAGGTATACAAACGAATGTCGCCAACTGTACTAATATGTTTCTTAACAACTGTACAATACATTCTTATTTTTATTTATTTTCTAATTGATTTACATCATATAGAGTCAACCACTTTTCCATCATCGAATTGCCTGTGAACAATTTTTTTTTTCTTGTGTGAAAAAATTTAAATAATTTTTTTTAAGTGAATAATTAATAATAAAAGTGGATAAAATCTTTAAAGAAAAAATCAGGAAAGATAAAAACATAATACCAAAAGTAAAAAATAAAAATAATAATTTAATAAAGACATTCAAAAATATAAAAACCGGTGAATTTATAAATTTCCAAGATGACGGAGCGGGCATCAAGCCTTTCACATTCGGAAAAAAATTTAACAATTGAGGACGGTTGATAAAAGTGAAAGTGATAAAAATAAATATAAAAAAAATTTATAATAACAAATAAAATAGAAACAACCCCAAATATGGATTGTGAAAATGAGGTATTCAAAATAATCAAAAAATCTTTCCAATTAGTAAATACACTACTAAATACTTTCAAAAATGTTTATAAATTATAATATTAAAACTAAAAATATAATTGAAGTTAACAAAAAAATAGTGAGAGTGGAATTCGAAACTTGGGACAAGGTAAATAAATGTGTGCGTGTGGATGATCCCATACATAAAATATTAAACAAAAAAGAATATAGATGCTTTATACCAAAAGCATATACTCACTTTAAAAACATGGGATAGAGAAATAAAAACGCTTTAAGACACTAATTTATTAAAAATAGAATTAAGAGCAAGTGAATTACCTAAATTGGTACAATTTTGATATAAATATTAAAGTTGACATAAACATTCCAAAACTAAAATTTTGTCCTCTATGCCTCAACTAAGAGATAAGATACACAATATGCGCAAAGTCAAAAACTATGAACCAAACACATTTTTGCCAAGGAAAACCAGAATGTAGATTTTGAAGGCAGATGTTGAACAATACACAAATTCAAGAGTCTGCTCCGAAAAGTAAAAACAAAATAGAATTATAATCCACATGATCGAAAACAAAACAACTTACAAAGAAACAATTGATAAACTTTTTCTAAACGAAACAAATATTATAACGAACTAGATTTGCAACAGTTTCCAATTTTAAACAATAATCCAGATACGAACATTCCAAACCAATGGATAAATAGAACAAACACACTCGAAATAATCATAGAAGAACAAAGAGAAAAAATAGAAACATTGGTAATAGAGCATATGCTGCATCTGAATCTGATATATTAACAATAGATCTAAAGGAAATAGTACAAAACTTAAAAATAAATTAAATGTCAAGTCAAATTAATATTTTACATTCTAATATAAGAAGCCTTAATAGTAATAAAAACTTAAACGAAACTTGGATACACAAAAACAACTTACCAATCTTCAAAAATTATAAACTCATCACAAAAAATAGATCAGATGGATTTGGAGGCGAAGGATTCCTAATAAAAAATAATATATGATCGAAAATTATAGATCTCAACATTAACCTAACTTACATAGAAGCACAATAGAAAAAACTGAAGAATTTCGAAAAATAATCAAAATAGCAGAAAATAACCAAAAGATACTAATAGCAGGAGACATACATGCACACAGCTGTTTATGGGAAGAAAATAGTAAAGAAAATAGACTGGGGAAAAACATTGCAGATTTGATCATAAATAATAGAATACAAATATTAAATAACAAAAAATCAACAAGATCAATTTGAGAGACCGCACACTATGCACACACGATATAACTCACAAAATAACATGTGATTGGCTTGAAGATAACATTGGTTCAGATCATGTACCAATACTAATAAAAATAAATACAAACAGATATTCCGACATACCGACAAAGAAATCATAAAGTGGAAAAATGTAACACAAGAACTAGAAAATATAACTAGCATAGACCACAACACAAAAAACATAGAATCGATAATGGGGGAAATAATAAAAAACGTAACAAAAAAAATTATACACAACTCAAGAAGTATTGAGATCAATAGCCATATTGAAACGTGAAATTAAAAAAGCTGGAAACGATTCGTAATGAAATAAATACTACACAAAATACTAAACAAATTTGGACCAAAATTAATAAATTAAAAAACAAAAAAGAAAAAGGTTTTCGCTTACTAGAAGATTATGATATGATGAAAAATTCATGAACGAATATTTTCCAGATCTAACAGAAGACAAATCTTTACCATTAGAAATATCGATCATAAAAGACAAAAAATTTAATAATAAAACAATAACAGACAATAAATAACAAACAAAATAGTGCACCTGGAGAAAACAAAGTATCATATAAGTTACTAAAAGAAATAATTAAAATAAACCCAAACATAATAAACCTAATAGTGAATCAACTAAATATTATATACAAAAAACAACAAATCTCTGAAAAATGGAAAATGACAAAAGTAATTACAATCCTAAAGCCAAATAAAGATGAATACGAAACAGAGAGCTACAGGCCTATATGCCTATTAAACGTGGATAACTGCAGCAAGGAAACTTTCGAATTTCAAAATGAAACATTTTCATACCGATTAAGCCCAATTTGTGCTAATTAGTGCTAACGGGAAAAATTAGTGCTAGTCCAGGTTCCGAAAAAACGGAAAAAGAAAATTATACATTTCGCCTGAAAGACGGAATACATAAAATCCGACTTCTATAAAACCCAGATATAATTTAAGCCTATTTTTAAAACTTTCTAAAGGTCGCTAAATTGATGAAATTTGTGCTTATCATAGAAATATAATTTTCATACATTTTCATTCATAAATCGAGGAAAACCAAACCAGTCCCTGAAAGATATTACCAGCCCCTGAAAAACAGAGAGATATCGTTCAATAATATTTGTGCTGAACCACAAATTAAACAATAGAAATAAAATGTTCTAAAATCCAAGTCATAAGCAATTCAGATAATATATTCCTATCAGATATGTTCATTGCCATTCAAAAATTATAATGGCTGATTTGTGGTAATCCAGAATTGGCCCAATTCCATTGAACAACAACGACCGTTGAATGAACAATTTTCTGTTAAAAAGTATTCTAGAAACCAATGAAGTTGGCACTTCTGATTTCATATTCCTATCAGATATGTTCATTGCCATCCGAAAAGGATTCACCCAAATAAGGGTGAAATAGTAATACCACTAAGGAAATATGGGTGCCGCTTCAGCAGGCAAACTGCGTAGTTTAAGTTTTGTCTAGTCACCAACAAATTTTGCTTAATTTGAATTTAATTTGTTTCTTTTGTTCGTCAAGGCACGCGTTGGCATTGTAACTGGCTAGTTTTTGAACGATAAACGATATGACTAGGCGAATTAAACTGAAAGAAATTTGAAAAAGAAACAATCATATTTTTTTTTTTAATTTTGAACAAAAACAATTAAATCGCTTTTCTTAAGTGTGGATCCAATGAAACTTTAGAAAGCGAGACCGATACCAGACTGCACAGTAGAATTAAAATAAACTTGGGTTTTAAGGTTAGTTTTCTAGTAGTGACCTCTTTTTGAAATTATCGTTGCCGTTTTGAGCAATTTCACAACATACAACAACATATTATAAAAACCACACACTCAATTCTCTCTTTACGTGCTCTATTCTTACACGATTTTTTTAAACTTAAACGAATTTAAGATAAACTAGCCATTATCTGCAGCTGTAATTCGTAATGGATCAAAACTGTCTGTAATATTGGAACATAATTGTTGAACAAATGATTCATACCTCGAACATATTTTTAAATTTTAAAGATGCAATTATCTTTAATTCTTGATTCTTAAATCTTGATGTGCGCAGCCAGCTAGCTCCACAGAACTGAACTAAGAAACAAAAACTGTGAGATGTTTTCAACAGCATTCAGGCAGCCAGAAGAGCAGCGTTGATATTTTTCACTGATTTCTTGGAGAAATTAAGTATTTTTTCCAACTTACGCAGAGTTCTGGATCGCTTCCTAAGTTTAACTGGAGGCGCGGAGGTGTTTCTGCACTTTCTACGTTTTCGTCTGCAATTTTTTCGTTTTGCCTTGACCGCATCTTTACCATCGATTAAAATTTGTGTCTCGGAATTTTTGTAGTGGAAACGCCGGAGAAATCATGAATTAGCTATATATAAAGCAAAAACTATGGCGTTTAAATTAGATAATCACAAAAGTGGAATACAACTCATTTCGAATAGGCTCATAAGCCTCTACTTGATAAATAATTCATCTGTTGTATTTTTGTAATTACGGTACGTCCTGTAAACTTAGCATTACGTTAATTGAAAACTTGGCAGGGAAACGAATAGTAGTAAATAAAAAAATTTGACTGACATTTTAAAAAGCTACTAAGCGTTACATTTTCAAATAAAATTTATTTTAATATTTTAAATCGTTTACCAACTAATTTGGGGACTTATCACGTAATCCCATAATTCGATTAAATAATTGCTAGCTTTCAATAGAGCATATTTCGATTACTGTGAAATTACCGTCAAACTGTTTTGCGAATTTGATTAGTACTGAAGATAAATGGAGAAATTTTTTACTGGAAAACTTTTTTAATATCATATAAAATGAGCAGAATGTTTCAAATTTAGAAATTTTTTATTACGCCGGCTAGAGTTATCATAATCAATCAAATTATTATGCGAAAAGTAAACATAATGTAACAAATTTTTTTGGCTTAGAACCAAAACCATATACCGCAAAAAACAATATAAAATTCGAGTCACAAAATAAATATGTCAATTTGAGATTATGGATAATCCTAAAACATGAACTCTATACATTAGATTATATCGCCGAAAAATATAAAATAAGTAGCAAATCACAAATACACAAAACGATAATCCAAAAAATGTAATCCATTAACCTTGGCCCCAATTTTTTTATGTATAATTTTATAGTCCCAAAAAAAATGTATAAAAAATTATTTATTTTTATAATTTGGTCCAGCATCCTTACCTTATTCATATAGTTTCGTACAAATTCCATAGACTGTTCAAGTGCATACGTGTCGCTACTGCACGAATCGATAATTAAATATCCGATTGTCATGTTAGGCAATATATTGGTATCATTATTAATTAAATCGATTGCGTACATCATTGCCTCGAGCCGTTGTATACCCTTTTCCTCCTTAACCATGCCGCACGGATATTCCGGATTTGTACTCAAATGTTCATGCATCGGAAATATACCACCTAAAATAATATCACCCACTTTGGTTCGCATTATTTTACCTTCGGTAACGTTCATGCCGATCGCAAATTTTGGATACCACATAAACAGTAACAGTATAATTTTTAGCACTAAATTTCGTTTGCACTCAAACATGACGAATTTTATACAAAAAATTTAAAAAAAAATTAAAAATAATATTTCCCACCTATAAAAATTCACTATAAACACTTTATATCACTCACATCTATATATAAATCACTCGACACTACATTGAAACTACACACGAATTACTAAATTAGTAGACTAAATTTAACATTTAAAAATTTGAGTTGATTAAATTTATTTACGGTTGATGATGTTGCTGTTGTTGTTTAGCACACAAATTAATTACAAACATATAGGCTACTGGTTTAAGGTAAATACATTTTTTAGATAAATTCTATAAACACTAACACAAAATAATTATAGTTATTTTTAACTTTTTTTGTTATCAGGGGGATATTGGACTAAATTTTATTTAAAAGTCGTACCGCGATGAACTCGAATTATACACTAAAGATAATTTCACACAGCAGAATCTAAATTTGGGCGAATACAGAAAAGTTGAGCAAAAATTGCTTAGACGAGATGATGCTGAATGTATTTTTATTTGGAGCACAAAATTCTTCGTGCGATGGGGAGATGAACATAAAAATAAGAATTTCAAAAAGGGAAAATCATGCGCGAGATGCTGGATACATTCATAATGTAGCTGAACAATATAATTTCTCCTCATCATATGTTTCCTTCATAGTGGCAATATTCTATCCACGCACACCAGCAGCATAAATCTTATAGAGATTTTAACGCCTCCACATGTATTTCTTGATATTTTATTTCTTACATAACGAAACGCCAAAACGTATCATATTCTTTTGTAATAGGAGCTTTTTCTTGTAAATCTATATAATATCTAAAACATGTTTGTGTCCTAAATTAAGTTATATCATTTCGAGATGAACAACAGCAATATATATTTATACATAAAAGCCTATATGGCGTCTGAATCTCCAAATGCGATATCTAATTTCAGTTTCATCTGAATATTCCCCATATAATACGACTTTTATGTAATGGCAAGAAGTGTAAATGAAATGTGATTCAATACAGATTTATTCCTTAAATAAAGCCCACCATCCTATAATCCGATAATTTTTAATTTTAAACGTCAACAAAAAAAATTTTATTTCTAGAAAGTTTTAATTCGTTTTGTAACGGAAAGTGTGTTTACGAAACTTTTAAACTTTTATAGGAAATTTTAACCTTTTTCGTTGATTTTTTCTTAAGCAAGATAAACAAGAAGCTGTATTCCGTATTATATCGTTGAAGACAATAAAATGGTATACACCTGCGAGTAAAGAAAACTATATACACACAAAAAAGTTTTCATTTCTTGTTAACAGTTGGGGTATCGTGTGAGTATTTATATTGACATAAGTGTATAGAGAACACAATTTTCGTAACGATTTTCAGATAGATATGTACATTATGGTACATGTAGCCGTATTATAAATGAGTTTTTACTTTGAGCTTTGGAAAACCGATAGTTTGAATGATTTAGGTTACTACTAGAATCGCATAATGAAACCAAATATAATTTGTTACCCATATCTAAAAACTACCTTGTACAATTTTAAAAAAATATTTAGATAAAAATAAAAATCGGTTAATCATAAAACTTAAACTTTAATCTTAAACTTTCTGGTTCGTTGGTTCAATTACGAGTTACGTATACACTCGTACTACAAGATAATAATTTGCTTACATGAACAACTGTAAGCTAACTGTGAATACAGTAAAACAATAAATGATAATCGGAAAAACGATAACGAATAAGTGATAAACGAGAAACAATATACAATAAACAATAAACGATAAACGATAGACGGTAAACGCTAAACGCTGAACGCCAAACAATAAACGATAAACCATAAATGATAAATGATAAACGATAAACGGTAAACGATAAACGAAAAACGATAAATGATAAATGATAACAATAAACGATAAACGAAAACCGATAAACTATAATAACGGTAAACGGCAAACGGTTAACGATAAACGGTAAACAGTAAACGGTAATCGTTATATGGCAAACTGTAAACGATAAACGATACACAATAAACAATAAACGATAAAACGATAAAACGATGAAACGATGAAACGATAAAACGATAAAACGATTAAACGATAAAACGATAACCGATACATGATAAACGGTAAACGATAAACGATACCTGCTTTTTTACCTACAAATATAAAAAATTATTTTTTTTTATTATTTGTACAACAATGAGTGAAATATGAAACGACATAAGACACTTTTAACGGTAAATGATTAGTGATAGCCAATTATTTACATTATTTAGTCAGTAAATAACAATAAAATGATAAAACGATGAAATATAACGTTAAACAGTAAAACGACAAAACAATAAACCGATAAAACAATAAAACGATACAATGATACAACGACAAATTGACAAATGTGGTTCGATAAAACGATAAAACTACAAAACGATAAAACGATAAAACGGTAACCGATAAAACGATAAAACGATAAAACGATATGACGATAAAACGATAAAACGATGAAACGATAAAACGATAAAATGATAAAACGATGAAACGATAAAACTATAAAACGATGAAACGATAAAAAGATAAAACTATAAAACAGTAACCAATAAAACGATAAAACGATAGAACGATAAAACGATAGAACGATACAACGATAGAACGATAGAACGATAAAACGATGAAACGATAAAACGATAAAACGATAAAACGATAAAACGATAAAACGATAAAACGATAAAACGATAAAAAGACACAACGATAAAACGATAAAACGATAAAACGATAAAACGATAAAACGATAAAACGATAAAACGATAAAACGATGAAACAATAAAACGATTTAACGATAAAACGATAAAACGTTAAAATGATAAAACGATAGAACGGTAGAACGATAGAACAATAGAACGATAGAACTATATAATGATAAAACAAAAAACGATAAAACAATAAAACGATAAAACCATAAAACGATAAAACGATAGAATGATAGAACGATAAAACGATAAAAAGATAGAACGATAAAACGATAAAACGATTAAACGATACAAAAATACAACGATAAAACGATAGAACGATAAAACGATAAAACGAAACAACGATAAAACGATAAAACGATAAAACGATAAAACGATACAACAATACAACGATACAACGATAAAACGATAGAACGATAAAACGATAAAACGATAAAACGATAAAACAGTAAAATGATACAACGATAAAACAAAAAACCCTAAAACGATAAAACGATAAAACGGTAAAACGATATAACGATAAAACGATAATACGATAGAACGATAGAACGATAGAACGATAAAACGATAAAAAGATAAAACGATAAAACGATAGAACGATAAAACGATAAAAAGATAGAACGATAAAACGATAAAACGATAAAACGATAAAACGATAAAACGATAAAACGATAAAACGTTAAAACGATAAAATGATAAAACGATAAAACGATAAAAAGATAAAACTATAAAACAGTAACCAATAAAACGATAAAACGATAGAACGATAAAACGATAGAACGATACAACGATAGAACGATAGAACGATAAAACGATGAAACGATAAAACGATAAAACGATAAAACGATAAAACGATAAAACGATAAAACGATAAAACGATAAAAAGACACAACGATAAAACGATAAAACGATAAAACGATAAAACGATAAAACGATAAAACGATAAAACGATAAAACGATGAAACAATAAAACGATTTAACGATAAAACGATAAAACGTTAAAATGATAAAACGATAGAACGGTAGAACGATAGAACAATAGAACGATAGAACTATATAATGATAAAACAAAAAACGATAAAACAATAAAACGATAAAACCATAAAACGATAAAACGATAGAATGATAGAACGATAAAACGATAAAAAGATAGAACGATAAAACGATAAAACGATTAAACGATACAAAAATACAACGATAAAACGATAGAACGATAAAACGATAAAACGAAACAACGATAAAACGATAAAACGATAAAACGATACAACAATACAACGATACAACGATAAAACGATAGAACGATAAAACGATAAAACGATAAAACGATAAAACGATAAAACGATAAAACGATAAAACGATAAAACGATAAAACGATAAAACGATAAAACGATAAAACGATAAAACGATAAAACGATAAAACGATAAAACGATAACACGATAAAACGATAAAACGATAGAACGATAAAACGATAAAACGATAAATCGATAAAACGGTAAAACGATAAAACGATAAAACGATAAAACGATAAAATGATAAAACGATAAAACGATAAAACGGTAACCGATAAAACGATAAAACGATAAAACGATAAAACGATGAAACGATGAAACGATTAAACGATAAAACGATAAAACGTTAAAATGATAAAACGAAAAAAACGATAAAACGATAAAACGATAAAACGATAAAACGATAAAACGATAAAACGATAAAACGATAAAACGATAAAACAATAAAACGATAAAACGATAAAACGATAAAACGATAAAACGATAAAATGATAAAATAATAAAACGATAAAACGATAAAACGATAAAACGATTAAACGATAAAACGATAAAACGATTAAACGATAAAACGATAAAACGATGAAACGATAAAACGATGAAACGATAAAAACATTAAACGATGAAACGATAAAACGTTAAAATGATACAACGATAAAACAAAAAACCCTAAAACGATAAAACGATATAACGACGCAACGATAAAACGATAAAACGATAAAACGATAAAACGATAAAACGATAAAACGGTAAAACGATAAAACGATAAAACGATAAAATGATAAAACGATAAAACGGTAACCGATAAAACGATAAAACGATAAAACGATTAAACGATTGTCCCGCTTGGCTTTGGGTCCGCCCAACAACACGAGGCACACTTGTCATCTGCGGGTAGCGTTCAGTGGCTCGGGTGGGTTCTTACGATACCCGTGCTGAAGGGAAGCCAGGGTACAATAATGATAAATTATCATTTACATAAGTGTGCTAACAAAAGGAGGAACTTCAAGATCAAAGCAACCGCTGCTACCACTACAATCATCCCCTACAATAGTACGGTTCTAAGCTATGAACATCATACTAGCGCTAACTCAAAAAGCTCTGAACAAAAACACGTCTTGATACACGAAGTTATGATACCGGCTAAAAAGATTAAATTCGAGTAACATCCCGCATCTCCACCAGGGCAGGTTCAAAATATCCACCATAAATAGTGAAGATTTTGAAGCTGAAATTGAGTAGGAAAAAAAAACAATTTTTGGGAATAAATTATACTTTAAAGTTTAATGTCCTTAAGGTGGTAGGTGCCTAAAATTTTACCTGTTTCATCCGCTAAGACGTAATTCACATTTCCTCGCTTTTCTTTCACGACGGCTTTAATAAACGGAAATGCAAATTTACCAATAAACTTTTTCGTGGCATCGCTGATCGGATGTTGTTTGACGAATACTATCTGACCAATGTCCAGAGATCGGTCGCGAGTCCTTAGGTTATAACGCTCAGAATATCGATTATATGCTAACAAAAGATTCTTTTTCACTTCTGAGTGGACGATTTGAAGTCTATCACTAACGTTCATCCAGTCTAATCTAGCTTCATCTACCATATTCAGTTCCTTGAGTATTTTGTACTCATTCCCATGTCCGATTTTATGGTAGCCGTATAATAGGAAATGAGGCGAAAACCCTGTTGATTCATGATTAGAATTTCGAAGTGCGCTTGCGATTTGTGGTATGTGCTTATCCCAGGCTGTATGCTTCCCGATCAAGTAGGCCCGAATTGCAGCTATAATGGACCTATTTACTCTCTCAGAGGCATTGCTCTGAGGCGAATAATATGCAGTTTTTATGTGATGAATCCCATATTCTTTAATCAATGCTTGGAACTCTTTTCCTACGAATTGTACGCCATTGTCTGAATGAATGACTTGTGGGACACTAAATAGTGAAAATATTTCGTCTCGCAAACAATTGACTATACTCACTGCCGTCGCTTTCGTCAAGGTTTTTAAATAAACAAACTTAGTTAGATGATCTAACACGATAAATATGGTTGTTTTTCCAGTGGACGATCGCGGATAGGGTCCTAACAAATCAATGTATATTTTCTGCCAAGGTCTTTCCGGCATTACAAATTGCCCCATAGGTGGTCGTGCGCATTGATTTGTAGCCTTAGATTGTTTGCAAATTAAACAGTTTGTAACAAACTCGTATACATCTAATGCCATCCTCGGCCAATAATATAGTCTGCGAATTCGCTCGAGCGTTTTCTTGATTCCACCATGTGCGCCTTCCGGTAAGTTATGTTCGCGCTCGATAATATCCTTCCGACTAACGGATGGGATCCACATTTTCCATAGAGGAACATCAGTCAACTGTATGTCTAATTTAGGCTCAACTCTAATAAAGATTTTCCCATTTTTAATGCAAAAATTCGGATGGTTTTCCGGGCTTTCTTTTATGCGCTTCCGTAGTGAATCGAATTCTTCGTCATTCAGTTTATTTTCGTCAAACAGGTTAAAGTTGTGTAAAGTTACATTCGTATTTACTTCATCTAAAGTGTCACAATAAACTCGCGATAAGGTATCAGCTACCACATTATCCTTGCCCTTCTGGTGAATTATGGTAAAGTCAAAGGACTGAAGTTTGAGGCTCCATCGTGCAAGTCGTCCACTCAAGTCTTTTTGATTCATTAACCACTTAAGGCTGGCGTGATCGGTAATGATGGTAAACCTATATCCTTCAATATACGGCCGAAACTGTTTTACACTAATCACAGCCGCCAGACATTCTAGCTCTGTGACCGTGTAATTTCTCTGTGCCGAATTTAGTTTTTGCGATACGAAGGATATAGGTTTCTCACCACTATCGTCATCCAATTGGAAGAGCACACCGCCAATACCTTGAGTACTGGCATCACAACGGATAAAGAACTGTTTTCCGAAATCAGGGTTGTGAAGAACGGGAGCCCGACATAGAAGCTCTTTCAACCTTCCAAACGCCAACTCTGCCTCACCGGTCCATCGAAATTTGACTCCTTTACGTAATAAATTGGTGATAGGGGCGGTAACGTCGGCATAGTTTGGTATGAACCGACGGTACCAGCCCGCCATCCCCAATAATCGTCGTGTTTGTTTGACAGTTTTAGGAGCTGGAAAGTTATTGATTGCCTCTACTTTTGCCGGATCCGTTCTCAAACCCTTTTCTCCAATTATGTACCCCAAATACCGTGTTTCTTTTAATAAAAAATGGCTCTTCTCAATGTTAAGGGTTAATCCGGCCCTTGACAATAATTCCGCTACCGTTTTCAGCAGTTCCAGGTGCTCGTCAAACCCCGCTGATATGATCAGTAAATCATCCAAGTACACGAATACATGTTCGTGTAGTTGGTGGGGTATTACTCGATCCATCAGTCTGCACATGGTTTGGGGTGCATTACACAACCCAAACGGCATGACACAGAACTGATAGAGAGGACGGCCTGGAACTGTGAAAGCTGTTATTTCTCGGGATTTCTTCGATAGAGGAATTTGCCAAAAGGCAACTTTAAGGTCAAGACTAGAAATGAATTTGGTCTCCTTCATTCTTCCAAGTAAACCGTTTATAATGGGGAGCGGATATGCATCCTTTTTGGTCACCATATTAATTTTTCTCGAGTCTAGGCATAATCTGTGTTTACCATTTGATTTTTTAACTAATACAACAGGTGAGCTCCATGGACTATAACTCTCCTCAATCACGCCGAGTTCAATCATTCGATCTATTTCATTGTATATGAGCTGTTGGGTTATAGGAGAAACTGAATAATGTCTTTGCTTTATTGGGGTGGCATCACCAACATCAATTGTATGTTCGACAAG
The DNA here is from genome assembly GCA_963691935.1 of Nephrotoma guestfalica. NCBI lineage: Eukaryota > Metazoa > Arthropoda > Insecta > Diptera > Tipulidae > Nephrotoma > Nephrotoma guestfalica. The sequence continues at coordinate 30,961,750 of OY829913.1, read as the reverse complement.
ATTAGTTTTTCCTAATCCTTTTGTTGCAAAAGAGGGGAAGAGTTTAATAATCTGGCTTAGTTCAAGTTTTTGGCCTGGATCTAGTTGGTGCTGATTATCATCCATTTGCTGAACTTTCAATTCACTTATTATTCCCGGTGCAATGTTGAACTTTTGCCAAAAGTCTATCCCAAGGTAAAGCTCTGATTGAAGAGTTGGAACGATACAAAATTTAATTATTTCAGTTTTGTTTAAATATTTTACTGGAAGATTTACATAGCCACGAAGAGCATTCATAGTTCCATCGGCAGTTTGTATACATGAGTTGAAAGGTTTAAAACGAATGGCCATAGATTTCAAAAATTCCTCCGAATTTTTACCTAATATGCTAACGCTAGCTCCACTATCTAGCAGTCCGACAATATATTGACCGTTTACATTTACTCTAGCATATGGACGTGGGTCGTAGTCTACATAATTCGAAATTGATGATATCGAGCACGCGCGTTTAAAGTGTTTTAACGATTTCCAATAGGTTTGTATTCGCAATATTCTTTTGTTTATTGAGGGCTTATTATTGAGAATAGCCTCATTGATTAAAGTAACTGAATCTAAGGGGTCGGTACTTATTACTTCGAATTTGTTGGTGATTGTTTTGGCACCATTGACAATCTGGGGTTGGTTAATTTTCCCGAACGAGCTTCCCCAGTTCTGACTGCGTTCGGCACAGCATTTCCCTGGGCTCGTCTCTTCTGGCATCTGAGACAATCTTCTATTTTAAAGCCAGCCAGTCCACAGCCCTCGCAAAAATTATGGGTTTTTTCAAGTGGGCAAGATGAGAACCGATGGCCAATATCTTTGCAGTTCCAACATACTACAAAAGTTTGCCGATGGACTGCATCTACTTGAATGATTTCCGATTTTAGACTTTCGTTGTTTTTGTCACTTTCATCTGTAGAATTAGAGTTGTGGTATGCGTTTTCAGAAGACTCGAATTGATCAGAAATTTGGGCAACAGCTACATGAGAGCGTCTTGCACGTGATTCGATTAATCGCCGTGGATCAAAACCGGACGTATTCCACAGTTTTTCAAAATTATCGCAAATTTTCCGAAGTGAAGCCGTTGTTGCAATTTGCATATTATTAGTAGCATTCTTCAATGCAGGATTCATGTTGTCCAGTAGGATATCCAAAATTTCTTCATTCGGCAAAGGATCTTTTAGCCGATAATTAGCATTTTCAATTTCCGTAAGGTAGTCGTTAAAAGTTTCTTTTGGATACTGCACTCGACTACGAATATATTTTCGTGTTTCGCGATCACCTTCCAAACTACTGAAGCGATCAAGCAACGATTCTTTCATCTGCCTCCAAGTTGAATTTTGGTTTTTTCGAATGTAGTTGTAATACCATTTGTCGGCCTTATCGGTAACGAAGTTGCGCATCAATGTCACTAATTCTTGTTTGGGAACGTCATCTTGGAGAGCGTGTTCTTCGAGTCTCATGATGAAGTCTTGGACATTTTCATCGCCACGCTTATTTTCACGCCCTGAGAAGGAGATTTTCCATCTTGTTGGATCAATGCGTTTTCGATATACAAAATTGAAAGAACGTGAAGAATTTCGGGTTCGTCGGAAGCTTGAGCTGCCTTCTGAATCGCTACTTGATACATTTTCCCTGCGATTTCCATGTCTAGGTGAAGGTGATTTGTTCCTTCGATTGTTATTCTCGCGATTACTTTGGGAACCTGTTGCCATTTTTTCCATGAACTGTTTGGCAATTTCATCTAATTTTTTTGAAAATCGTCTTTCCAGTATTTCCTCAAAGTCAGTTTCGGATTTTCGGTCTTCATTCCCCGTTCGTTTGTTTTCATGCCCGGAATCGCCATTTTCGTGCTTTTTAGAGGATGAAGGTTTAGATCGGCCACCTTTCTTTTGCCATTCACTACCACTTTCTTGCTTTCGAATGTCTCGACTAATAGACCTAGCTAGTCTTTCCAGAGAATTATTAACGATGGAAGTCCCCGATAAGATTGGAAAATTATTAATCAAGCGCTGTGCTCTGTCTCGCCAGTGAATAATCCGGTACAATACTTTCCTTTTCTCAGACACTACACTATTTTCTACTTGATCTAGAGCATTGTCTAGTTCAAGAGCCTGCTGATTTATCGCATTTAACTCAATTTCGGGTTCATTCGTAATATGAGATAGTTTGGGCTTAAGACTTGGGTTTTGGTGTTCTTTCTGAATAGTCTCCACCAATTTTTTCTCAATTCCAGCTGAACCTGACACTAATCCTCTCACTGAATATTCAACAGCTATTTCCTCTGAATTCAGAGCCTCAAACATAATGTTAAATTCCATTTTGATAATCACCTTAAATGTTTGTAATACAAAAGGAAAGAGCGGAAAAAATTCGTTGGTAAATTTGCACCTCTCACGTGTTATAACTAAATTAGGTGAATATGATACAGAAAAATAATTCTGATCAGAAGTCACTAATGATAATGGTGTCAAATATATCGGAACACCCCACAGTACGTTTAGTGCTCAAAGGAAAATATATATGCAACTACAGGTAATTTTATACACCTAACGTTTGCAAAATTTATAAGTTTTCGAAGTTATATCCAAATATATAATCAATAATAAGTAAATATATCGTAATATGTAAAATAGATCACAATAATTAACAAAAGATAAAAACAAAACAAAAATATAAATGTATAAATTAATAATTATAAATGACAAATGATATCGAAATAGTTATTTTTTTTTATTTTTTTTTTATTTCATAATAAGGGGATGATTGTGTGTAGCTTCATGTATTAATTAGTCGCCATAATTGCTTTACATTTGCGACGCGAGACTTCAATGATTTAATCTTAAAATTTGCTCCACCTTTTGAACAATAATGATTAAAAATTATTAATGAACTCTGATTAAATTTGAATTTACAGAATTTATTCGAGAAAAAATACAAAATCAAAATATTAACAAAATGACATGTTATTTGGTGGTTGATGAGCAATTGTCAATTTATCCTATCCGAGGAATCCGGATTCACCGAACCATCTATCGTCATAAGAAATAAATGCAATATCAATCGTCAATAACCAAATGTAATCAGACTGATGAAAAAAATAAAACTTATTTTGAAATTTACTGTTGAGTAGAAATAATGATAAACCTTGAGAAACTCAGTTGTGGAAATGTAAGGGAACCGATTCACGGAGATGTCTGTGAAGTTAGCCCGGAAACGATCCCGCAAAAATGCGATGGCAACACTAAAGTACATATATCACGACACTTTTCAATGTCATCCCGAAAAAATATTTATATCACGATATTTTTGAATGTCATCCCGGAAAAAATTATGTCATGACAGTTTTTTACTATATCAATCCATAAAAATTTATAAACAATTTGTATTGAAAAACTGATACCAACCCGGAAAAAATTATGTCACTATAATTTTCCTATAGATTGTATAAAGTTGATAAAATAGGCTAATTAAGTACATTCATACCTCGCATTACGGATAGGCATACGTTCCGGAAAAGCAAGCCTTAAACCGAAATTCCGTTTATCGAATCAATATATTTCATATAAATTCGTAGAAATTATAAGCCATCCGTTACCAAGACAGTGCAATAAATATAAACGACAAAAAAATTCATAATAAATCACAACAGTCAGCTGACAACGAAAGGGCGTTCATTTAGCGAGGTATGAGAAGAATATAAAAAAACTAAATATTATAATACAGATGGCAAACAATTCTATGATTTAGAGCTCCGCTATAGTCGTCTGAATTCGTAGTACATGTCCATTACCAGAATCAGGACTATATACATTTTGTAGTTCAGGGATTGGCCTGTTTAAATAACAAGTGGCAAAAAAATTCTATGATTTAGAGCTCCGCTATAGTCGTCTGAATTCGTAGTACATGTCCATTACCAGAAACCGGACTATATACGTTTTGTAGTTCAGGGATTGGCCTGTTTAAATAACAAGTGGCAAAAAAATTCTATGATTTAGAGCTCCGCTATAGTCGTCTGAGTTCGTAGTACATGTCCACTACCAGAAACCGGACTATATACGTTTTGTAGTTCCGGGATTGGCCTGTTTAAATAACAAGTGGCAAAAAAATTCTATGATTTAGAGCTCCGCTATAGTCGTCTGAATTCGTAGTACATGTCCATTTCCAGAAACCGGACTATATACGTTTTGTAGTTCCGGGATTGGCCTGTTTAAATAACAAGTGGCAAAAAAATTCTATGATTTAGAGCTCCGCTATAGTCGTCTGAATTCGTAGTACATGTCCATTACCAGAAACCGGACTATATACGTTTTGTAGTTCAGGAATTGGCCTGTTTAAATAACAAGTGGCAACAAAATTCTATGATTTAGAGCTCCGCTATAGTCGTCTGAATTCGTAGTACATGTCCATTACCAGAAACCGGAATATATACGTTTTGTAGTTCGGGGATTGGCCTGTTTAAATAATAAGTGGCAAAAAAATTCTATGATTTAGAGCTCCGCTATAGTCGTCTGAATTCGTAGTACATGTCCATTACCAGAAACCGGACTATATACGTTTTGTAGTTCAGGGATTGGCCTGTTTAAATAACAAGTGGCAAAAAATTCTATGATTTAGAGCTCCGCTATAGTCGTTTGAATTCGTAGTACATGTCCATTACCAGAAACCGGACTGTATACGTTTTGTAGTTCAGGGATTGGCCTGTTTAAATAACAAGTGGCAAAAAAATTCTATGATTTAGAGCTCCGCTATAGTCGTCTGAATTCGTAGTACATGTCCATTACCAGAAACCGGACTATATACGTTTTGTAGTTCAGGGATTGGCGTGTTTAAATAACAAGTGGCAAAAAAATTCTATGATTTAGAGCTCCGCTATAGTCGTCTGAATTCGTAGTACATGTCCATTACCAGAAACCGGACTATATACGTCTTGTAGTTCCGGGATTGGCCTGTTTAAATAACAAGTGGCAAAAAAATTCTATGATTTAGAGCTCCGCTATAGTCGTCTGAATTCGTAGTACATGTCCATTTCCAGAAACCGGACTATATACGTTTTGTAGTTCCGGGATTGGCCTGTTTAAATAACAAGTGGCAAAAAAATTCTATGATTTAGAGCTCCGCTATAGTCGTCTGAATTCGTAGTACATGTCCATTACCAGAAACCGGACTATATACGTTTTGTAGTTCAGGGATTGGCCTGTTTAAATAACAAGTGGCAAAAAATTCTATGATTTAGAGCTCCGCTATAGTCGTCTGAATTCGTAGTACATGTCCATTACCAGAAACCGGACTATATACGTCTTGTAGTTCCGGGATTGGCCTGTTTAAATAACAAGTGGCAAAAAAATTCTATGATTTAGAGCTCCGCTATAGTCGTCTGAATTCGTAGTACATGCCCATTACCAGAAACCGGACTATATACGTTTTGTAGTTCAGGGATTGGCCTGTTTAAATAACAAGTGGCAAAAAAATTCTATGATTTAGAGCTCCGCTATAGTCGTTTGAATTCGTAGTACATGTCCATTACCAGAAACCGGACTGTATACGTTTTGTAGTTCAGGGATTGGCCTGTTTAAATAACAAGTGGCAAAAAAATTCTATGATTTAGAGCTCCGCTATAGTCGTCTGAATTCGTAGTACATGTCCATTACCAGAAACCGGACTATATACGTTTTGTAGTTCGGGGATTGGCCTGTTTAAATAATAAGTGGCAAAAAAATTCTATGATTTAGAGCTCCGCTATAGTCGTCTGAATTCGTAGTACATGTCCATTACCAGAAACCGGATTATATACGTTTTGTAGTTCAGGGATTGGCCTGTTTAAATAACAAGTGGCAAAAAAATTCTATGATTTAGAGCTCCGCTATAGTCGTCTGAATTTGTAGTACATGTCCATTACCAGAAACGGGACTATATACGTTTTGTAGTTCAGGGATTGGCCTGTTTAAATAACAAGTGGCAAAAAAATTCTATGATTTAGAGCTCCGCTATAGTCGTCTGAATTCGTAGTACATGTCCATTACCAGAAACCGGACTATATACGTTTTGTAGTTCCGGGATTGGCCTGTTTAAATAACAAGTGGCAAAAAAATTCTATGATTTAGAGCTCCGCTAAGGTCGTCTGAATTCGTAGTACATGTCCATTACCAGAAACCGGAATATATACGTTTTGTAGTTCAGGGATTGGCCTGTTTAAATAACAAGTGGCACAAAATTCTATGATTTAGAGCTCCGCTATAGTCGTCTGAATTCGTAGTACATGTCCATTACCAGAAACCGGACTATATACGTCTTGTAGTTCCGGGATTGGCCTGTTTAAATAATAAGTGGCAAAAAAATTCTATGATTTAGAGCTCCGCTATAGTCGTCTGAATTCGTAGTACATGCCCATTACCAGAAACCGGACTATATACGTTTTGTAGTTCAGGGATTGGCCTGTTTAAATAACAAGTGGCAAAAAAATTCTATGATTTAGAGCTCCGCTATAGTCGTTTGAATTCGTAGTACATGTCCATTACCAGAAACCGGACTATATACGTTTTGTAGTTCAGGGATTGGCCTGTTTAAATAACAAGTGGCAAAAAAATTCTATGATTTAGAGCTCCGCTATAGTCGTTTGAATTTGTAGTACATGTCCATTACCAGAAACGGGACTATATACGTTTTGTAGTTCAGGGATTGGCCTGTTTAAATAACAAGTGGCAAAAAAATTCTATGATTTAGAGCTCCGCTATAGTCTTCTGAATTCGTAGTACATGTCCATTACCAGAAACGGGACTATATACGTTTTGTAGTTCAGGGATTGGCCTGTTTAAATAACAAGTGGCAAAAAAATTCTATGATTTAGAGCTCCGCTATAGTCTTCTGAATTCGTAGTACATGTCCATTACCAGAAACCGGACTGTATACGTTTTGTAGTTCAGGGATTGGCCTGTTTAAATAACAAGTGGCAAAAAAATTCTATGATTTAGAGCTCCGCTATAGTCGTCTGAATTCGTAGTACATGTCCATTACCAGAAACCGGAATATATACGTTTTGTAGTTCAGGGATTGGCCTGTTTAAATAACAAGTGGCACAAAATTCTATGATTTAGAGCTCCGCTATAGTCGTCTGAATTCGTAGTACATGTCCATTACCAGAAACCGGACTATATACGTCTTGTAGTTCCGGGATTGGCCTGTTTAAATAACAAGTGGCAAAAAAATTCTATGATTTAGAGCTCCGCTATAGTCGTCTGAATTCGTAGTACATGCCCATTACCAGAAACCGGACTATATACGTTTTGTAGTTCAGGGATTGGCCTGTTTAAATAACAAGTGGCAAAAAAATTCTATGATTTAGAGCTCCGCTATAGTCGTTTGAATTCGTAGTACATGTCCATTACCAGAAACCGGACTATATACGTTTTGTAGTTCAGGGATTGGCCTGTTTAAATAACAAGTGGCAAAAAAATTCTATGATTTAGAGCTCCGCTATAGTCGTTTGAATTTGTAGTACATGTCCATTACCAGAAACGGGACTATATACGTTTTGTAGTTCAGGGATTGGCCTGTTTAAATAACAAGTGGCAAAAAAATTCTATGATTTAGAGCTCCGCTATAGTCTTCTGAATTCGTAGTACATGTCCATTACCAGAAACGGGACTATATACGTTTTGTAGTTCAGGGATTGGCCTGTTTAAATAACAAGTGGCAAAAAAATTCTATGATTTAGAGCTCCGCTATAGTCTTCTGAATTCGTAGTACATGTCCATTACCAGAAACCGGACTGTATACGTTTTGTAGTTCAGGGATTGGCCTGTTTAAATAACAAGTGGCAAAAAAATTCTATGATTTAGAGCTCCGCTATAGTCGTCTGAATTCGTAGTACATGTCCATTACCAGAAACCGGACTATATACGTTTTGTACTTCAGGGATTGGCCTGTTTAAATAACAAGAGGCAAAAAAATTCTATGATTTAGAGCTCCGCTATAGTCGTCTGAATTCGTAGTACATGTCCATTACCAGAAACCGGACTATATACGTCTTGTAGTTCCGGGATTGGCCTGTTTAAATAACAAGTGGCAAAAAAATTCTATGATTTAGAGCTCCGCTATAGTCGTCTGAATTCGTAGTACATGTCCATTACCAGAAACCGGACTGTATACGTTTTGTAGTTCAGGGATTGGCCTGTTTAAATAACAACTGGCAAAAAAATTCTATGATTTAGAGCTCCGCTATAGTCGTCTGAATTCGTAGTACATGTCCATTATCAGAAACCGGACTATATACGTTTTGTAGTTCGGGGATTGGCCTGTTTAAATAATAAGTGGCAAAAAAATTCTATGATTTAGAGCTCCGCTATAGTCGTCTGAATTCGTAGTACATGTCCATTACCAGAAACCGGACTATATACGTTTTGTAGTTCAGGGATTGGCCTGTTTAAATAACAAGTGGCAAAAAAATTCTATGATTTAGAGCTCCGCTATAGTCGTCTGAATTCGTAGTACATGTCCATTACCAGAAACGGGACTATATACGTTTTGTAGTTCAGGGATTGGCCTGTTTAAATAACAAGTGGCAAAAAATTCTATGATTTAGAGCTCCGCTATAGTCGTCTGAATTCGTAGTACATGTCCATTACCAGAAACCGGACTATATACGTTTTGTAGTTCAGGGATTGGCCTGTTTAAATAACAATAGGCAACAAAATTCTATGATTTTGAGATCTGCTATAGTAAAATAACCTTTTTTTTCATACAACTACTAGCTAAACAAGGTGAACCGTTTACGAATCATAAACGAATACTATACTTCATATAATAGTTGGCAAACGAATCGATTTTGCAGCTCAAAAACGATAGTTAACGGTGTTACTATTCTAACATAATTAGACTTTTTATCGAAATATTCGTTCCCATAATGTTCACTTTTAGTGATACGCGAACGTAACACAGGGATGGGCGATTACGCGTCGACTACTAATTTTTACAAGATTTCGTCGACAACGTCGAATACTCGTCGACAACGTCGAATACTCGTCGACAAAGTCGACAACTCTTCAACTACGTCGACAACGTCGAGAACTACTTGATTAATTAATTTACGCCATCTATCGAAACTTATAACAGAACTCAGCTTAAATTGCCTGTACTACTCATTGATAGATGGCATTGTATTTATGAAATATTAAATCATACTGTGCCTAATATTTATGACATAAATTGCGTAATAAATTGATAATTATCCATTATCGATAATAAATTCTTTGCCAATCGTGAAAAGTCTAATTAAATTTGCGAATTTGACTAAAATTTGAGTATACCATTCATGAGTGATTTCGCTTGTATGAAATTTTCATGCTTCTGCTATTCATCACTACGCGGCGTATGAATAGTTAATTTAGATTTATGCAGACGTTTTATTTAATTTTAATAATTTTGCTTTATTGTAGTAATTTCGAATAACATTAATTATTCTTTTACATATAAATTAATAAATAAAAGACACTAGGTAAAAACATTCATTTTAGTGACACCTGTTATTAAATTTCAACAAGTTTTTCAAAAATATTAATTTAACAGTGCAGGTAATGTCAAAATATTATGTGTATCATATCTGCTGCGTTTTTTTGAAAAAGCTGCTCTAGACCGCTATATATTATATTTTGTTTTTTTAACCAATTCACGAATTATTAAAATATTTATGCTTCGGATTTACTCAATCGAATCCTAAAGAGCTTACGCTAAGTCACTATCTTGCATTATATATACGAATAAAGTTTATGCTTGTTCTCAACAACTCTGAACAACTCTTGATATTATGTAGAGTACAACAGAGTTCATCAAAAATTTTAATAATTCCTGAACTGACGAAACAGGTTAATTTTTTTAGTACACAATTTTTTGATTGTTCCTTACTTCATTTACAACTGGAAATTTGAAAGAATGAAAATACAATGACTGAATTGTATTTTTAATAAGAAAAAATGGTTATCTTAATGTTTGCTGGTGAAATTAATTAATTTATTTTAATATTGGATATTATTGTGTTTAATTATAAACCAAAAATATTTAATTTTAAGTTAAAGTTAGTTAAAATGATTGACTTGAAGTTAGTTCAAGTTGTTGTCCTAAATTTTTTTGTTAAATATCCCTGTATTTTAAACAATATTTTATCGCGGTCTCGAACACCATCCTCAATTTCAATAAAATGTTTTGATCGATTATACTTTCATGGTTTGGTAATTCGAACACTTGGAGTAATACTTGCAATAAGCTTGGCCAAAACGTGAATTAGTTGGGAGTAAACATTAACGGCGTTTCGTCCATAGCATAGCCAATGCTATGGATGAAATTTGTTTGAAAATTTAACAGTTCAATAAAATTTGGTATATTAGGTGGAGATAAATTTAGTACTAGGAACTGTTTTGAAACAGTACCTCAATGGGGTGAAACGAACCCTATTTCTTATGAAACATAGGTTTATTTATTGCAATTAGGATTTGGCAATAAATTTTGGTTTAAGCACTGGAGCATGGCTTTTAACTTGAGTGGAACCACACCACCAATAAAACTAAATTTATTTCAAGAAATTTGAGTCCTAAACTAGTTTGCACATGCGCACTTAAATGGTATTCTGTTCAATCTTCAAGAAGTGGAAGAGCTTGCACAAATGCACAATACATAATTTTCTGTAATTGTTGTACAACATAATTTCCTGGTGGCGTTCGTGTCAGAGGGCTCAAGTCAGAGATTGCATCGTGTTCGATAGAAGGAAATTAGTCAGAAAGGAGCTAAAAAGTTAGCTAAACAATTATTTGCAATTACATTTCTTTTGAGATATACAAATGATTTGTAGACTTCAGACGAGCATATGACATGTCCAATTGAAATAATTTACGTAATGCACCTTGATTATCTAAGAAACAATATAAGATGTAAACATTAAACACAAACAAACACATAGCATTGTAATTTGTGTAAAGTCGAAAACTTACTATGGTGTTCACTTTTACGCATTAACTTTTAGGTTAGAGAATCAGTGTGCTAGAGTAGCTACATAGGGACACCTAAAATATTGGTTCAGCTATTTAAAGACAGTGAGCCAGTCACCATTATGTGTCAAAATTTCGATAATTATTCAAATTATTTTAAAAATTCACGTTTCATGATATAATTTGTTTAAAATTGCTGATCGAATAGCTTTATTATATTCCAAGATTTAATCCCATACCTACTTTTAAATTACGACTTTATAATATAAAGCACATTTTCAATGTGTTAATACTACTATTCGTTCGTGGTCATTTTGCACGAAAAATTCTGTTAGAATCGCGAATCCTTCGCCGAAACCCAAAAATCGGGTCATAAGTTGAGGCCGTTTGTCGACATTACAGATAGCAAAGAAGATAGCGGTCTTAAGAAATTACAATTTTTGAACTCTTCAGGGCAACAATATAAATTACATAGGTATTAAAAATGAATTAAACATTTTTGGATTAGCTTATTTTGTTTTGTTAAATTCTTAAACTTTAGTATTTACAAATTTTTAATTATTTTACATGAGTATTAATATTTGTAAGTTTTTACAATTAATTTTGTACACATAAATATTTCAAAAAAACCTGAAGATCAAAACGTCGGTTAGAAATAAAAATATTATTTAAAAAAAAAACATAACGACATCTTTACTTAATTTGAATTATAAACGCTCAATAACTATATTTTATTATACTCGTATCAACAATTATATCTGATAATGTACTCGTATATCACGGCATAAGAACAATTTTTTATTTTAGGTACGGAAAATGTTTGCTTTCATTCTATTTCATAGAAATTCAAAATTACAAAAACAAAAACCTTGTTTTTATAACACACAGGCACAGCTTGTTTTGGTATATTCTCTACATATTTTGTATAGGCTCTTTAAATTTTTTATAAACCAAAACAAACCGATCAACAGAAAAACGAAACGAAGATCGAACCGAATGAAATATAACAAAAAAATATTTTTTTGTACGTATACAGCGGTGAAAGTAAATCTAGTATTTCTGCTTTGAAATATTTTTCATAAATAAAATAAACTATTTCATGCTGTGTCGCGTAATGTGTAGTACCGAAAAGTAATATATTGGAAGCGGCGTTAGCGTCGCACTGGCTCATAAAATGTAATATTTCTTGCTTTCTTATACTTGTTTATTTTATGTTTTGACTTACCTGCATTGGTAAATTAATATTTTTGAAAAAATTTGTTGAAATTTAATAACAGGTGTCACTAAAAAGAAATTTTTAACTAGTGTCTTTTATTTATTAATTTATATGACAACGAATAATTGATCATGTTCGAAGTTATTACAATAAAGGAAAATTATAAAAATTAAATAAAAAGTGATTAAAAATCATAGATTAACTATTCATTTGCCGCATAGTGAGGAATAGCAGAAACTTGAAAATTTCATAACGGGTGATATTAAACTTTAGTCGTTTAAGGCACACATCATTCTGATACCAGTTTTTTTGGAGTAAATAACAAATTTCAATAGATTATATGCGTCCGCACCATCTTTTATGAAATAGACTTATTTATCACGCACGATGCAAGATTTTTAACGGCTATGCTATGACAGTATAAAAGTTCGTTATTTTCGCACGTTATTCAATTTCTATTTTACATTTGAAAGTTCAGTATAAAAATGTCGAATTTTCGAGGCGGACGGCCTAAAAACCTAAACTTTGAAAAATATAAATTTACATTAGTCGGTTTCTGGTAATGGACATGTACTACGAATTCAGACGACTATAGCGGAGCTCTTAATCATAGAATTTTTTTGCCACTTGTTATTTAAACAGGCCAATCCCTGAACTACAAAACGTATATAGTCCCGTTTCTGGTAATGGACATGTACTACGAATTCAGACGACTATAGCGGAGCTCTAAATCATAGAATTTTTTTGCCACTTGTTATTTAAACAGGCCAATCCCTGAACTACAAAACGTATATAGTCCCGTTTCTGGTAATGGACATGTACTACGAATTCAGACGACTATAGCGGAGCTCTAAATCATAGAATTTTTTTGCCACTTGTTATTTAAACAGGCCAATCCCTGAACTACAAAACGTATATAGTCCGGTTTCTGGTAATGGACATGTACTACGAATTCAGACGACTATAGCGGAGCTCTAAATCATAGAATTTTTTTGCCACTTGTTATTAAACAGGCCAGTCCCTGAACTACAAAACGTATATAGTCCGGTTTCTGGTAATGGACATGTACTACGAATTCAGACGACTATAGCGGAGCTCTAAATCATAGAATTTTTTTGCCACTTGTTATTTAAACAGGCCAATCCCTGAACTACAAAACGTATATAGTCCCGTTTCTGGTAATCGACATGTACTACGAATTCAGACGACTATAGCGGAGCTCTAAATCATAGAATTTTTTTGCCACTTGTTATTTAAACAGGCCAATCCCTGAACTACAAAACGTATATAGTCCGGTTTCTGGTAATGGACATGTACTACGAATTCAGACGACTATAGCGGAGCTCTAAATTATAGAATTTTTTTGCCACTTGTTATTTAAACAGGCCAATCCCTGAACTACAAAACGTATATAGTCCGGTTTCTGGTAATGGACATGTACTACGAATTCAGACGACTATAGCGGAGCTCTAAATCATAGAATTTTTTTGCCACTTGTTATTTAAACAGGCCAATCCCTGAACTACAAAACGTATATAGTCCGGTTTCTGGTAATGGACATGTACTACGAATTCAGACGACTATAGCGGAGCTCTAAATCATAGAATTTTTTTGCCACTTGTTATTTAAACAGGCCAATCCCTGAACTACAAAACGTATATAGTCCCGTTTCTGGTAATGGACATGTACTACGAATTCAGACGACTATAGCGGAGCTCTAAATCATAGAATTTTTTTGCCACTTGTTATTTAAACAGGCCAATCCCTGAACTACAAAACGTATATAGTCCCGTTTCTGGTAATGGACATGTACTACAAATTCAAACGACTATAGCGGAGCTCTAAATCATAGAATTTTTTGCCACTTGTTATTTAAACAGGCCAATCCCTGAACTACAAAACGTATATAGTCCGGTTTCTGGTAATGGACATGTACTACGAATTCAAACGACTATAGCGGAGCTCTAAATCATAGAATTTTTTTGCCACTTGTTATTTAAACAGGCCAATCCCTGAACTACAAAACGTATATAGTCCGGTTTCTGGTAACGGACATGTACTACGAATTCAGACGACTATAGCAGAGCTCTAAATCATAGAATTTTTTTGCCACTTGTTATTTAAACAGGCCAATCCCTGAACTACAAAACGTATATAGTCCCGTTTCTGGTAATGGACATGTACTACGAATTCAGACGACTATAGCGGAGCTCTAAATCATAGAATTTTTTTGCCACTTGTTATTTAAACAGGCCAATCCCTGAACTACAAAACGTATATAGTCCGGTTTCTGGTAATGGACATGTACTACGAATTCAGACGACTATAGCGGAGCTCTAAATCATAGATTTTTTTTGCCACTTGTTATTTAAACAGGCCAATCCCTGAACTACAAAACGTATATAGTCCGGTTTCTGGTAATGGACATGTACTACGAATTCAGACGACTATAGCGGAGCTCTAAATCATAGATTTTTTTTGCCACTTGTTATTTAAACAGGCCAATCCCTGAACTACAAAACGTATATAGTCCCGTTTCTGGTAATGGACATGTACTACAAATTCAAACGACTATAGCGGAGCTCTAAATCATAGAATTTTTTGCCACTTGTTATTTAAACAGGCCAATCCCTGAACTACAAAACGTATATAGTCCGGTTTCTGGTAATGGACATGTACTACGAATTCAAACGACTATAGCGGAGCTCTAAATCATAGAATTTTTTTGCCACTTGTTATTTAAACAGGCCAATCCCTGAACTACAAAACGTATATAGTCCGGTTTCTGGTAACGGACATGTACTACGAATTCAGACGACTATAGCAGAGCTCTAAATCATAGAATTTTTTTGCCACTTGTTATTTAAACAGGCCAATCCCTGAACTACAAAACGTATATAGTCCCGTTTCTGGTAATGGACATGTACTACGAATTCAGACGACTATAGCGGAGCTCTAAATCATAGAATTTTTTTGCCACTTGTTATTTAAACAGGCCAATCCCTGAACTACAAAACGTATATAGTCCGGTTTCTGGTAATGGACATGTACTACGAATTCAGACGACTATAGCGGAGCTCTAAATCATAGATTTTTTTTGCCACTTGTTATTTAAACAGGCCAATCCCTGAACTACAAAACGTATATAGTCCGGTTTCTGGTAATGGACATGTACTACGAATTCAGACGACTATAGCGGAGCTCTAAATCATAGATTTTTTTTGCCACTTGTTATTTAAACAGGCCAATCCCTGAACTACAAAACGTATATAGTCCGGTTTCTGGTAATGGACATGTACTACGAATTCAGACGACTATAGCGGAGCTCTAAATCATAGAATTTTTTTGCCACTTGTTATTTAAACAGGCCAATCCCTGAACTACAAAACGTATATAGTCCGGTTTCTGGTAATGGACATGTACTACGAATTCAGACGACTATAGCGGAGCTCTAAATCATAGAATTTTTTTGCCACTTGTTATTTGAACAGGCCAATCCCTGAACTACAAAACGTATATAGTCCGGTTTCTGGTAATGGACATGTACTACGAATTCAGACGACTATAGCGGAGCTCTAAATCATAGATTTTTTTTGCCACTTGTTATTTAAACAGGCCAATCCCTGAACTACAAAACGTATATAGTCCCGTTTCTGGTAATGGACATGTACTACGAATTCAGACGACTATAGCGGAGCTCTAAATCATAGAATTTTTTTGTCACTTGTTATTTAAACAGGCCAATCTCTGAACTACAAAACGTATATAGTCCCATTTCTGGTAATGGACATGTACTACGAATTCAGACGACTATAGCGGAGCTCTAAATCATAGAATTTTGTTGCCACTTGTTATTTAAACAGGCCAATCCCTGAACTACAAAACGTATATAGTCCGGTTTCTGGTAATGGACATGTACTACGAATTCAGACGACTATAGCGGAGCTCTAAATCATAGAATTTTTTTGCCACTTGTTATTTAAACAGGCCAATCCCTGAACTACAAAACGTATATAGTCCGGTTTCTGGTAATGGACATGTACTACGAATTCAGACGACTATAGCGGAGCTCTAAATCATAGAATTTTTTTGCCACTTGTTATTTGAACAGGCCAATCCCTGAACTACAAAACGTATATAGTCCGGTTTCTGGTAATGGACATGTACTACGAATTCAGACGACTATAGCGGAGCTCTAAATCATAGATTTTTGTTGCCACTTGTTATTTAAACAGGCCAATCCCTGAACTACAAAACGTATATAGTCCGGTTTCTGGTAATGGACATGTACTACGAATTCAGACGACTATAGCGGAGCTCTAAATCATAGAATTTTTTTGCCACTTGTTATTTAAACAGGCCAATCCCTGAACTACAAAACGTATATAGTCCGGTTTCTGGTAATGGACATGTACTACGAATTCAGACGACTATAGCGGAGCTCTAAATCATAGAATTTTTTTGCCACTTGTTATTTGAACAGGCCAATCCCTGAACTACAAAACGTATATAGTCCGGTTTCTGGTAATGGACATGTACTACGAATTCAGACGACTATAGCGGAGCTCTAAATCATAGATTTTTTTTGCCACTTGTTATTTAAACAGGCCAATCCCTGAACTACAAAACGTATATAGTCCCGTTTCTGGTAATGGACATGTACTACGAATTCAGACGACTATAGCGGAGCTCTAAATCATAGAATTTTTTTGTCACTTGTTATTTAAACAGGCCAATCCCTGAACTACAAAACGTATATAGTCCCATTTCTGGTAATGGACATGTACTACGAATTCAGACGACTATAGCGGAGCTCTAAATCATAGAATTTTGTTGCCACTTGTTATTTAAACAGGCCAATCCCTGAACTACAAAACGTATATAGTCCGGTTTCTGGTAATGGACATGTACTACGAATTCAGACGACTATAGCGGAGCTCTAAATCATAGAATTTTTTTGCCACTTGTTATTTAAACAGGCCAATCCCTGAACTACAAAACGTATATAGTCCCGTTTCTGGTAATGGACATGTACTACGAATTCAGACGACTATAGCGGAGCTCTAAATCATAGAATTTTTTTGTCACTTGTTATTTAAACAGGCCAATCCCTGAACTACAAAACGTATATAGTCCCATTTCTGGTAATGGACATGTACTACGAATTCAGACGACTATAGCGGAGCTCTAAATCATAGAATTTTGTTGCCACTTGTTATTTAAACAGGCCAATCCCTGAACTACAAAACGTATATAGTCCGGTTTCTGGTAATGGACATGTACTACGAATTCAGACGACTATAGCGGAGCTCTAAATCATAGAATTTTTTTGCCACTTGTTATTTAAACAGGCCAATCCCTGAACTACAAAACGTATATAGTCCCGTTTCTGGTAATGGACATGTACTACGAATTCAGACGACTATAGCGGAGCTCTAAATCATAGAATTTTTTTGTCACTTGTTATTTAAACAGGCCAATCCCTGAACTACAAAACGTATATAGTCCGGTTTCTGGTAACGGACATGTACTACGAATTCAGACGACTATAGCAGAGCTCTAAATCATAGAATTTTTTTGCCACTTGTTATTTAAACAGGCCAATCCCTGAACTACAAAACGTATATAGTCCCGTTTCTGGTAATGGACATGTACTACGAATTCAGACGACTATAGCGGAGCTCTAAATCATAGAATTTTTTTGCCACTTGTTATTTAAACAGGCCAATCCCTGAACTACAAAACGTATATAGTCCGGTTTCTGGTAATGGACATGTACTACGAATTCAGACGACTATAGCGGAGCTCTAAATCATAGAATTTTTTTGCCACTTGTTATTTAAACAGGCCAATCCCTGAACTACAAAACGTATATAGTCCGGTTTCTGGTAATGGACATGTACTACGAATTCAGACGACTATAGCGGAGCTCTAAATCATATAATCTTTTTGCCACTTGTTATTTAAACAGGCCAATCCCTGAACTACAAAACGTATATAGTCCGGTTTCTGGTAATGGACATGTACTACGAATTCAGACGACTATAGCGGAGCTCTAAATCATAGATTTTTTTTGCCACTTGTTATTTAAACAGGCCAATCCCTGAACTACAAAACGTATATAGTCCGGTTTCTGGTAACGGACATGTACTACGAATTCAGACGACTATAGCAGAGCTCTAAATCATAGAATTTTTTTGCCACTTGTTATTTAAACAGGCCAATCCCTGAACTACAAAACGTATATAGTCCCGTTTCTGGTAATGGACATGTACTACGAATTCAGACGACTATAGCGGAGCTCTAAATCATAGAATTTTTTTGCCACTTGTTATTTAAACAGGCCAATCCCTGAACTACAAAACGTATATAGTCCGGTTTCTGGTAATGGACATGTACTACGAATTCAGACGACTATAGCGGAGCTCTAAATCATAGAATTTTTTTGCCACTTGTTATTTAAACAGGCCAATCCCTGAACTACAAAACGTATATAGTCCGGTTTCTGGTAATGGACATGTACTACGAATTCAGACGACTATAGCGGAGCTCTAAATCATATAATCTTTTTGCCACTTGTTATTTAAACAGGCCAATCCCTGAACTACAAAACGTATATAGTCCGGTTTCTGGTAATGGACATGTACTACGAATTCAGACGACTATAGCGGAGCTCTAAATCATAGATTTTTTTTGCCACTTGTTATTTAAACAGGCCAATCCCTGAACTACAAAACGTATATAGTCCCGTTTCTGGTAATGGACATGTACTACGAATTCAGACGATTATAGCGGAGCTGTAAATCATAGAATTTTTTTGCCACTGAACTACTATACTTTTAAGAACAGATTAAATTATATTCATAAGTGTATATATTTAATATTAATTTAACTGTATTATTGACATTTTTTATAAGAAACTAAATTTTTATGACATTGTTGTTTTTTACAAATTGAATAATTACTTATTATATCAATAAACCCACCTGTTTGTATATAAATTATATAATTTTTATTTTGTGCTATAGTAATTAGCTATAGTACAAGTTAAAAAATGTCAATATGTTTTTATTTACAATGGCCGCCATTTTGTATATTATTTTTCATAATAAAATTTTTCTTACTATCTTTATATTTTTATATCGTGATAGTTGTAGTTTCATTATAATTTCTTAAATATATAAAGGTGTTACCATATTTAAATATAATCATTTTCCGGGCTGAGTTTCCGGGATAACTTCACAAAGGTTTCACGGAGCATCTATCACATTATCACAATGAGAGTCATCAATCACGATTTTTAGCATATTCTATTACCGATAAAATTAATAAGATAATGGCGAATAAATTGTTTAAAAAAATGATGATTGAAAATTAATGCTGTAACAACAGTCAAAATGTCAAAAAAAATATAATTAAATAAAAATTAAAAAGTAGTAAATTACCGCAAGTACGACTGAAGCGGAAAAAAAATATTACTGTAAAGTTACATGGTGAAGCCATGTGGATGCTTTGTTAGAGCGACCAGCCAACAAAAATTATTTACCGTATTTTGCTTAATCAAACATGTGGCCTGATAACATTTAAAAAAAATTTTTTTTTTCAATGACCCGTTTCTACTTCGGTCCCTGTTTCGGCGCCAATTGTCCCGCTTGGCTTTGGGTCCGCCCAACAACACGAGGCACACTTGTCATCTGCGGGTAGCGTTCAGTGGCTCGGGTGGGTTCTTACGATACCCGTGCTGAAGGGAAGCCAGGGTACAATAATGATAAATTATCATTTACATAAGTGTGCTAACAAAAGGAGGAACTTCAAGATCAAAGCAACCGCTGCTACCACTACAATCATCCCCTACAATAGTACGGTTCTAAGCTATGAACATCATACTAGCGCTAACTCAAAAAGCTCTGAACAAAAACACGTCTTGATACACGAAGTTATGATACCGGCTAAAAAGATTAAATTCGAGTAACATCCAGAAAAAAAAAAATCCATTCACAATAAAAGTATGAAGAAAATGACAAAATAATAATATTAATATAGGTTCAATGATAATAATAATAATAAGAAGAAGAAGAACATATAGGTGGAAAATATAGGTAAAAATAAATTTAAATAAAATAATGTTTACGTCACCAAAAAAAATTTGTTGTTGTGATGGTGTCCTTTACCCAGCTATCCGTTATCCGCTTCTGGTACCTTTATGCTTGTTTGTCGTTTATGCACGTAATAACCCGACTTGGAATGCCCCGGGTTAATTTGAAGCACACCACTGTTTTATTAATTTTGATGGATATTAGTTTTAACCAGCGGCTTCTTTTTTTGTTTTTCGGATTATTTGGAATATCGTTGTTAGTTTACATAAAACTTTAGATTGAGTTTTCTATTCCACATTCTCGTACACTAACACTATTTAGTAGTAACACTTCGGCATTTGCGGGAACTTTTGCGTAGCTTGATTCACTTAGGTTAATTATTTTGGTGTATATTAGTATTTGACCACACAGCTTTTCTAAATTATTATTTATTTATATTATTTATTACTTTATTATTATATGTGTCTGTCCATTCACATTTATGTTATGTAGTAGAGAAGGAACACAACTTCCCAGGGAAAGCTCGATTTACACACACACAAACAATTTTAAACGATTTTTTTTTTTTTTAATTTTTCCCACTATTTATGATTCTTATTTTATTTAATTTAAAAAAACAATTTTTATATAAAGTTTAGGAATTTTCTTAATTTAAGAACAATATTTAGTTGTTGTTAATTGAAATATTTTTTTTTTTAATTACATAGTTGTTTAATTTTTCTATTGATTTCAACAAAATAAAAACATCTACCATCTTGGTATAAAGGTGCACTTGTCGAAAAAAACCATGAATTTATAATTTATTTGTTTTAATTTTCAATTTTCTGTTGTTTTTATATATATATATTTTAAGAACTAATTAATTTATTCTTTTAATTCCTTACATACAAGGCACTTAACATTTTATCACACATATAAACTATCTTTTTATCTGGTTTTTTTTTTTTCTGAATTTTTTTGCGATTGTTTAATTTAATATTTTATTTTTCGCACAATCAGTATCCGCTAACTTTTTATTATTCAGAGCCCCCCATACGCATCTTGTTCACCGCTTTTATACCCTCTTTCCCCCCATTTTTATTTAAAGTCATTTCCCCGTCGTCTATAATTTTTTTTTTTTTGTGTTGCTTTTAGCTCAGCTTAAGTTGTACCCGATGTGATCTACCATAAAACCATAAACAGTACACGAAATAATTTCATTGTACTCAAAATTGGGATGCGTATTCAATTCGAAGGGGGGTTTTTTTTTCAATCGTTACACGATAAAACGATAAAACGTTAAAATGATAAAACGATAGAACTGTAGAACGATAGAACAATAGAACGATAGAACGATATAATGGTAAAACAAAAAACGATAAAATGATAAAACGATAAAACGATAAAACCATAAAACGATAAAACGATATAACGATAGAACGATAAAACGATAAAAAGATAGAACGATAGAACGATAAAACGATTAAACGATACAACGATACAACGATACAACGATAAAACAATAGAACGATAAAACGATAAAACGAAACAACGATAAAACGATAAAACGATAAAACGATAAAACGATAAAACGATAAAACGATAAAACGATAAAACGATAAAACGATAAAACGATAAAACGATAAAACGATAAAACGATAAAACGATAATACGATAAAACGATAAAACGATAAAACGATAAAACGATAAAACGATAAAACGATAAAACGATAAAACGATAAAACGATAAAACAATAAAACGATACAACGATACAACGTTGCAACGATTAAACGATAAAACGATAAAACCACCGAACGTCAACAAGAAACCTCCTGGACGACTACGGACATCCACGAACCCTGGAAAAGAAGAGTAAGTGCAGGAAATAATCCTTCGATCCCCACAGGAATCTCTTCGACAAATTGCTCGGGAGACCCACAACTCAAAAGATAGGGTCCATCGCATCATGAGGCGTCTGCGCTGGAAATGTTACATTCCACCACTAATCCATGCTCTCAATGAAGATGATCCTGACCGGAGAGTTCAATGCTGTGAATAGTAAGTACCTGGCAAAATGTGCAGAAAATGCTGGCTTTCCACAGAAAATTGTGTGGAGCAATGAGGCTTCCTTTAAATGAAATAGCTCCATTAATAGCCATAATTGCACGTCCAATAGGACCATTTTTTAACGGAACTGTCACTGGTGAGAGTTACCTCACCTTGCTGCAGGAGTTTGTTGGTCCACACATTACAGAGATGCTTGGTGATGACGACGAGATTTACTTTCAGTAAGATCGAGCACCTCCCCACTACCATCGCGATGTACGAGCTCACTCGACGCAGCTTTTCGAAACACATGGATTGGACGAAGGAGTAGCATTGAATACCCTGTGCGTTCCCCAGACCTCACGCCTCTGGCCTTCTTTTTGTAGGGATACCTCAAGAACAGAGTTTATGGCGCCAAACCAAAAAAATTTGTTGCATTGAAATTGGAAATTGAAAGACAATGTCGCGATGTTCCAAATGACCTGCTTTGTGACGTCTGTCTTCCCTTGGTGCGCGTTATCAGCGTTGTCTGGACAATAATGGTCATCAATTTGAACATTCGCGAACATGACTCTTCAATTACATTTGTCTTTTGTAATGTCATAAATAAAGTTTTTCTCGTTATTCGAAGTGTTAGTACATTTTTTGAGACGCCGTGAACATTTCTGGGCTAAGTGATTTAACCGTAAACGTAAAAATGTCTCTCGACAAATTAAAAGTTATCGTAATTAGATCCCGTTCACTATTCTCATAGGGTTTCGAATGATCTATCTAGGATCGGTGTATTAGAATTTGCAAATTTATTTAAATTCATAGAACTTCTAAGTAACAAGTATGACACAGTAAATGTCATCATACGAGTAACTAAACCATGTCCATTTAATGTTAGAACTTTGTCCATGCTTTCCTAAAAGAGAAAATTTTGAAAATAGCTTGAAATCAAAAACCACAATTGTTTAAAATACACAAGGCAAAATCTTCATCATTCTTCATATTTAAATCCCGTACCACGCACGTAGGGTTTTTGGTCATATATGTGAAATTCTGTGATTGTCTAAAATAGCCTTCTTTAGAATTAAGGAAACGTTAGTAAATTGTGTCACAATTTCTCGTTGTTAGAAAATTTTAGAAAATTGTCTGATCTTTACAACGACGCGATAATCTAATAATCATAATGACGGTAATATTTATCGGAAAATTTTATTGACATTCTTTATCAGTTTTCTCCAGTTATGAGCTTGAAACTCACTCAACATAGTTTATTGTAAGCACTCTTCTATATCACTAGCACGATTTCAATAACCTAGCTACTATGTTATGCTCTAGGCTATTATCCTAAAACCGTAAACTCGAGGAGATCTATTAGGTATATAATAAAACGAGCAGGTAATGTATTTATAACAGGCCATTTGTCTGAAACTACATTACACCAAATACGTGTTGAATGTACATGCTCGTATGTGTAATGTCTTTATTGGATGAAACAATCAACAAAAAAAGTACGAAAAATTAAACCGAAACGGTTAATGTTTCTCGCATACGCGCCAAAAATGCCTATGTTTCAGGAATGAAGTTTTAATACTCGTATGCTCATTCCAAACATAATACAGCATATACAAAAATAGCTTTTATCTGTAGAACATAAAATAAAATTTTATTAACCATTTCGCATTATAAATTTTATTACTCTGTGCAGTAGGTAAGGCTCTACATTCTATATGAATAATTGATCAATTTGTTTTGGACAGCCCAGCAGGTTATGCGTACGTCAAAATCAAAGCTGCTCTATGTACCGCACAATCAAACCCGGGTATTAAACTCTTTACCAAATTGAATGATAAAAATTAATGATGTTGAAAATAAAAAGGTAAACAACAAGCGAGGGTGATTCTGGGCAAATTCATTATCCTTAACGTTATCGAAATATAAAAATTACCTTTATCCCTCTTATATGAGAGCGAAACGTTTTGAATATTACATAAAAAGTAAAATTTATCCGACTTCCTAAATATAAAAATAAAAAATACGAAAAGTTAAATTCCGTTCTGCTGCTGCTTGTTCTCTGATTTTGATTTTATGTTTTATGATGATTATTCAAGCGGAGCATAATTTATCATCGATCAAGAAGAAAATCAAAGGAATCTTTTTTTGGATGTTTGTTTGTGTTTATGTTTTAACGCTGTGCCTTCGAACAAATAAAAGAAAAGCTCATTTTGGATTATTGTTTGGAGAATGATTTGTATGATTGAATTTGTGTGTGTATGCCCCCAAAAATCATATTCGTGGAAATAACATCTTACAGCCTTGATTGGATCGTTCTCTTCTGTTACGTTTGTATACTTATAAATGAAAATGTTTGTATTAAGGACTTTAGTTTGTTTTTTTCTAACTCTGTGCGTTTGTCAATGACATCTCCAGGGTTCGTTTTTTTTTTCAAATTGACTCAATCAAATGGAAATGAATATTACGAGTAGTTAATTTGGCATGTTTAACAATGTAATAGAGTTATTTCGTATCTTACATCTTTTTATCGATTTTTCATCCTACAAAAATTTTATGTTGTAATGTAAAGTATGTTCAGCTCATAAAATACCAACAAGATTTTGTGTTTGTTTTATTATTGTGCATTAATTGCCGGACAAATTAAACCCACATTAGTGTCTGACTACGAAGCAATTTTAAGATTTTAATTTATTTGTTTAGGTTTGGAGAAAGCATAAAACATTAAAATAAGTTCATTATTTTATTATTTATATTCTAATTTATTCCTTTTGTATATTCCATTTTATGCTATTTGAATGCGCCCTTTTTATGTTTTCTCGGAATTGCGAGCAAATCTGCTTCTATTGTGTGCAGACTGAGTTCAACAGATTTCTGTTTGTTTCAAACTGTATGAATACCGTGAAAAAAGCTTTTAAAAAGTTTTAATTATTAGTTTTATGAATATAAACATTTTAAAACAATATAAATTGCAAACACAAGTCATTTTACTTTATTTTAAATAAAGCGCAGATCTCGGAATTAAAATATAA
Organism: Nephrotoma guestfalica; assembly: GCA_963691935.1. NCBI lineage: Eukaryota > Metazoa > Arthropoda > Insecta > Diptera > Tipulidae > Nephrotoma > Nephrotoma guestfalica. The sequence goes on along the minus strand of OY829913.1, from coordinate 30,936,386 downwards.
AAGTTAAAAATAAAAGCTGAACAATACGGTTGGACGCGTATGTAAAATAACATTAAATGGTTCACACACAATAATGTTATCATTATTATATGAATATAACCGAAATAAAAGTTTGGCCAAAAACCTTATCGTACCAAAAAGGCAACACACCCAAAAATAACTAACGTGGATGTGTAACATAATGAAAAGACTTCTAAAACAATATTATGAAATTAAAAAAAATTTTGCTAAACCAACAACTTTTTAAAAAAAGCTAACAGGGTGCATTTTATACATGTACAATATCGTACATGTAATGAAAAGAAACGAGTATCAGTAATTACATTTGTTCGAAATTGGGTTGGCTCATTTTATCTGAATTTCATAATAAAGTGTACAATTTAAAAGTTTCCTATTTTTTTAAAAATATCCAACACACGATACCCATTTTAAGAATTTTGGACCGGAACAATAAGGAACAAACTATTATTATTGTAACTGCAGTCGAAAATTATTTAAAAAGCTACTTCGGCTGTGAAACGTAGAATTTATACAAGACCTGCTAAAACTTCAACGGACGATTAATTTATTTTGTCTAAATTCATTATAATTCCACCTTCTAAACAAGCAAACTGTCCGTTGTGAAATCGCTTGTACGTTTTAATATTTTGTATGGTTCTCGATGCCTCAATTCAGAATGCGAAACTTTGCACTAAATTATGTTAATTCGGTTTTTCGGAGAAGAATTAAGCGCAAATTTAGTGATAGAAAATGTAGCATTTTATGCTTGCAGTTTACTGGAAAAACGTGCGTCCAAATTTAACCAATTATTTAACTTTCCTCTACGTAGTTAAAAGTAAGTATAGTAATCTTGAAAAATGTTGACGTCAAGATTTGCCATTAGATTTAATATTTGCTATATCGCCGAAGTAAAAAAAAAACATTTTACTAAAAATGTTCATATATGACTAATGTCTGTGTCCTCTCTACAGCCTATGGAGTTTGATTCCGAATATTGGATCCGCCTGGTTTGTAGAGAAGCCGAATTTTGGTGAAATAAAGTGTCTTGCTCAAAACTCGCAATTTCCAGTCAAATATGAAAAAAATATATGGAACAATTTTGTTAAAAACTTAATCTACAATTTACAATCTACAAGACGGCTCCAAGCTCGATGGTAGAGTGGGAGCTGATGAGTTCTGTGGGGAATCAAATGTAAGTCTATCTTTTCATTTACCTGATTACTGTAGTGTGTGCTAGGCTGAAGTTATAGCGATTGAAGAGGTCATGAACTGGTTGAAGCACAGTGTGACATCGTTGACTTATATCAATATCTGTGTGGACAGGCGGGCGGCCATTCTTTCACTGGATTCAGTTTTCCTAGCGTCAACGATGGAGTTGGATTGTTACACATCTCTTAATGAGTGAACACTTCAATATCCAGTTGGTCTGGGTTCCGGGCCACTCTGACATTGAGGAAAATCTCACGTTGACTCTTCAACTGAAACCAGGGAGAGAATGTTTAGGATGACCTATGTCTGTGCTGAAAGCAGCGGGTTGTAGAAAAGCAGTTACCTTGGCAAATGCTAGGTAGCTCGACAGTCCGACTGGCAGAGTAGCGAAGCAAGTATGGCTTGAGCTGAGTTTGAAACGATCCAAGTTCTTGACCACACTAAGGAAGCGCGACTTAGGTAGAATTCTGAGGGTGCTGACCGGACACTGCCTTTTCGGAGATCATGCCAGAAGGTTGGGTCTGGATACAAATTACTTCTGCAGTAAGGAAGAGGAGGAGGCTCTTTTTCATTTCCTATGCTCATGTCCTGCGCTAGCTGGCCATGATCACTTGGGCAAATACACTATCGAAAACCACTGAAATCTAACCTAACCTAACCTAATTTACAATTTTCTGTTGTAATCGTTTTTCGTGATTTGCAAAAAATGTTATACCTTTCAGAAAAATTACAATAATGAAAAAGCTCTTATGAACCCTATCACTTTCAGTGGACTGATTACGGCCAAAATTCACTCAGTTCACTCAGGATCTCTCAGTTTATGATAAAAGCTTAAAAATAAAGTTTCATCGCGATTAGTTGGAGAACGAACAGACATTAAGTCTGCCCGGAACCAGACCCATTATTTTATTTTCTAAATATTGTTTTACAAAATTATATAAATGTTATAGGTATCATCGGCCATGCACTGCAGCCATGTCTTCTGACACATAATAAGATTACCAGAACTCGCGAGGAAGAACTACATGGTAAACTTTGTTGAAGTAGAATGATGCTTCGGATTACAGAAAAACTGTTTTCAGTAAGCACACTTAGAATAGTTCGGAGCAATTATTGATCCAAAAAAACACCTTTACTATATCACTAAACATCAAAGTTCCAGTTCATGAAAAACAATCTCATCAGGTGAACAATATTGAAGTTGGTGACAATCATCTGTTACCGGAAGCTAAGCAAAAAGTCCAAACCGTCGTTTCAGAATTTCACGCGCTATTTGAACCTGTGAACAATATGGAAACAATCAAAATTGGTATTAGAGCCGAAATTAAAACAACGACTGAACGACTGACTAACCAATCTCTACTAATCCATACCCATTTCCTACAATATGAGACGAGAAGTACAAAAACAAATTAGCCGACTCCTAGCGAATGGAATAATAACACCTTCCAAAAGCTCATATAACTCGCCGATTTGGATTGGTACAAAAAAAATATGGAATTGTGATAAACTTCAAGAGATTAAATGAGTAACATCATCAGACACATATCCGTTTCCTGAAACAAGCAATACCATCGCAAATTTGTGTAATTCGAGATTTTTTACCACCATCGATCATACTTCGTGATTTCATCAAACGATCATCAAGATGATGTCTTGCAGACTTCTTGCAGAGAACTATAGATGAAGTTTTAAAATAATCTATCGGTGAGGTACGCTACATGTACGAGTATATGAACGATATCTCAATATTCGGTGGGAGAACTGAAAAAGAACATCTCAATTCAATTTCAATTCAATTTCAATTCAATTTCAATTCAATTTCAATTCAATTTCAATTCAATTTCAATTCAATTTCAATTCAATTTCAATTCAATTTCAATTCAATTTCAATTCAATTTCAATTCAATTTCAATTCAATTTCAATTCAATTTCAATTCAATTTCAATTCAATTTCAATTCAATTTCAATTCAATTTCAATTCAATTTCAATTCAATTTCAATTCAATTTCAATTCAATTTCAATTCAATTTCAATTCAATTTCAATTCAATTTCAATTCAATTTCAATTCAATTTCAATTCAATTTCAATTCAATTTCAATTCAATTTCAATTCAATTTCAATTCAATTTCAATTCAATTTCAATTCAATTTCAATTCAATTTCAATTCAATTTCAATTCAATTTCAATTCAATTTCAATTCAATTTCAATTCAATTTCAATTCAATTTCAATTCAATTTCAATTCAATTTCAATTCAATTTCAATTCAATTTCAATTCAATTTCAATTCAATTTCAATTCAATTTCAATTCAATTTCAATTCAATTTCAATTCAATTTCAATTCAATTTCAATTCAATTTCAATTCAATTTCAATTCAATTTCAATTCAATTTCAATTCAATTTCAATTCAATTTCAATTCAAGTTCAATTCAATTTCAATTCAATTTCAATTCAATTTCAATTCAATTTCAATTCAAGTTCAATTCAAGTTCAATTCAATTTCAATTCAATTTCAATTCAATTTCAATTCAATTTCAATTCAATTTCAATTCAATTTCAATTCAATTTCAATTCAATTTCAATTCAATTTCAATTCAATTTCAATTCAATTTCAATTCAATTTCAATTCAATTTCAATTCAATTTCAATTCAATTTCAATTCAATTTCAATTCAATTTCAATTCAATTTCAATTCAATTTCAATTCAATTTCAATTCAATTTCAATTCAATTTCAATTCAATTTCAATTCAATTTCAATTCAATTTCAATTCAATTTCAATTCAATTTCAATTCAATTTCAATTCAATTTCAATTCAATTTCAATTCAATTTCAATTCAATTTCAATTCAATTTCAATTCAATTTCAATTCAATTTCAATTCAATTTCAATTCAATTTCAATTCAATTTCAATTCAATTTCAATTCAATTTCAATTCAATTTCAATTCAATTTCAATTCAATTTCAATTCAATTTCAATTCAATTTCAATTCAATTTCAATTCAATTTCAGAACGCGAATAGTGGGAACTACTACTTCTAACGTTGTGTGTTTTCATCATATTTTATTGATGGTATTTCAGACATGTTCGTTCTTATGATATTTACTGTTCATCAATATTACTTGACTCTTTAAATGTGTTGTTATGTTGAATGAAAAAATTATTCGCTTATCGATGCCTTCAATAAATATCAAAGGTGTTTTTTAAAACAAAATTATGAATGTAGAACTATTTAATTGATTATCAATTCAATTCGTGGGATTTTGATCAAATCTTACTTCAAATTCTCAGCAGATTTTCTGGAAACCGTTCAAATAACTTAAACTGACATGCTCGTGAAGTTTATCCAAACTAATCCAAAAAATACAACAACAACACACTTATTGTAATAGTATTGGTGAAAGTAAACATTCAGGCGAATTTATATTAAATAATTTAGAAGAGATGTGATTTTTTAAATAAACTTAGGTACATTCCAAAGTAATTCTAAGTATTTTCGAAGCATTTAGCACGAAATTCAGTAATACTGGTGGACTACTGAAACAAAAAGAAGTATCCCAAGCAAGTATTACGATTTTATAATGGGTCGGATAGGATGACCCATGAGTTTGAAAAATGTAATTATTTTAATAGATCTTAGGTACATTCCAAAGTCATTCTAAGTATTTTCCAAGCATTTAGCATGAACTTCAGTAATACTGGTGGACTACTGAAACAAAAGGGAGTGTACATTTTTTAATCTCATCGAATACCCTGTCAGACCCATTATAAAATCGTAATACTTGCTTGGGACACTCCGATTTGATTCAGTAGTCCACCAGTATCACTGAAGCTCATGCTAAATGCTTAGAAAATACTTAGAATGACTTTGGAAAATCACTTCTCTTCTAAATTATTTAATATAAATTCGCCTGAATGTTTACTTTCACCAATACTATTTCAATAAGTGTGTTGTTGTTGTATTTTTTGGATTTGGATAAACTTCACGAGCATAAACTGACCTATATCTATGAGGGTGAATCAAAATATCTTGCATTATCATATGAAAACAAGTGAGTGAGACAGCAATATTTTTATTTTTCGAAATAATCATTACCTTGCCTAAGCACTCCAAAAAAAATTTTCTCTTGCTCCATATAATATTCATTTACAATAAACTGTACTTCCCAATCACTGGAGAATTTCTGGCCTCTTAGTTTTTTTCTACAGAAAGTAGTCACTGGGAGCTAAGTGTGGACTGTACAGGTGGTGTACTGTCGAGAAGAAGTAAAGTTTTTTTTCTAACGTTTTGGCCGTTACTCCCGGCTCGCTTTTTTGAATTTTCGCAAAACCTCTGCGTAATAGATGCCTGTGAGTGTGGTTCTGGGTGGCATATAATCAATCATCAATATTCCTTCAACATCCCAGAAAATATTTGCCTAAACCATACCAGCAGACGATTGAGTTTTGAAATTTTTTGATAGTGGCTCACCACGTTTGGTCCATTGCATCGATTCTTATTTGAATTCCGGATCCCAATGATGAATCCATGTTTCATCCCCTGTTATTACGTTATCCAAGAAACCCATCGAGTACATACTTTACATGTGAAGGTGGTCATGTAATATGGTATAAGTGGTGCCATATATGAAAGGAAAAGTCTCCAGGATAACCGTGCAAAGAAAGATCTGCGGGACGACCAGGGCGGTTGTCGTCTTCTAATGACTCCCGACTACTATTGAACAATTTTACCCACCTTGTTACTGTGAAATATGGTGCTGCGATATAAATTGCATTCCGTTCATATTTACAAAATATTTAATAGCTGCACGATATTCAATTTCATTCATTTTAGAATTTTTTCAAAACACGTGTTACTAAATTGAAGAAAACAAACGAACTGTAAAATTTAAATCGACATTTCTTTCTGTAAGTTTCACCGCGACATAACACTTTCTTAAAAGTGTAGTTTGTGTAGTTGTCTCACTCACTTTTTTCCATATGATATTGCAACATATTTTGATTCACGCTTTTCTAAAATATTTCTCTTATTGACGTGATTAAGATGATTTTCCATCACCGTGAATGTTTTAGAAAAATTTTGTGCTGAAAATTTTATAATGATGAAGGTGTCGGGAATAAACGTAAATATTTGCCTAGAACGTATCAGATTACAAAAATTGTCTAAGTGTTTTTCAAGAATCAATTGCTAATTGAAAACCCCACTCAATGAATCCCCCATCTACAATTCGCGTATACAATAAATATTATTTATTTATTGATCAAACAACAATGTTAGCGAGCTGTACTCGTCTACAAAAAAAAATATTTTTCATGAAAATGTATATTTTTTGGCCTGGCCATTGTCACCCGCAAATATATATAGATCCCCATTGAACCGCCTAAAATAAATTTATATCGGATATATCCGATAAAAACGATATAATCATTGTCTGCTCGAAATTTATCGTTGTGTCGTGATTTTTATTAAATTAATTGATTGTAAATTAAAAAATCTATTATCGAGAAATATCTAAAATCCCGAATAATTTTTATGTCTAATCATCGCGAGTGGTTTTATTATCCTGTCCAATTTTTTAAAATAAATTAATTATTGAGTTTATCAAGGCTCTTGACACACATACCATATTACGAGTATAAAAGTGAAAATCAATGTTATGTTGTGTATGCTTCGTATACACATAAATTACACAAAGCACATCTTTATGGCGCCGATTATATGTAGTGTTTTGTGTCTTCTGTTTATTATTAGTTTATCAGTTTTATAGTTTATTTATTGACTTCTCAGTATCCCCGTTTACGATTTAGTTACCTAAACAGCGAATTTCGTGTAAAGTGTTCAAAGCCAAATATTGCCGCTAACCGTTACTAAAAATTTGACAATATATACCAAAATATTATTTAAATATAAAATTATGAAAGCATGTAGACCCACCTGAATAAACAAAAGATATTTATAATTAAAAATTATGCACAGAATACACCTTGCCCATTTAAATAACAATATTCTATACACAAAATTGGTCAACAAAGAACTGCCAAGGGAACGAAAAAAAAATCAAAACTTTTAGGACTTCGTTTCCTAATTAAAAACAATTTTTCTCGGTTCGTTTATTTTTGTGTTTGGGTAATTCAAAAGCTCGCCAGAACAATAGAATGTATATAAGTTAGCTAAGTAAACAATTCATATAATCTTGAAAACGAACACAAATAAATTATTATTATTTAATTCCTTTTAATTAAAAATATTATTTTAACAATATGAAAACCAACTATTGGTGTGGATTTAGAAATCTGAAATTAAATTTAATTACTGTATTTAATCTAAGGTAAACAACTTATATAAAGAAATTAACATCAAGTGGGGTTCCTCGCAGCAAACAAAAAAAAACTAATTTGATCCGACTCGACGTTTCATGCGAGTATGGTATAATTGGAGCAATTAATAATGCTATAAATTGCGCATTATTCATTAAATTAGTCTGAAAGCTCATGCTCATCAGTAAATACATAATAAAAGCACAAACGGAAATATATAATAATTTATTAGCATTTATCTTCTCGTATATAGAGCGTATAAAGGGCGCACACAGAACGAGAAAATCAATAAATTTAAATACAAACATTATTTACATTTTAAGTATATGAATAGTATACAATACACTACATATATACTCGTACATAGTACAGAGTTATATAAAAGAGTATACTACATACTCGTATAAAAAAGGGATGCTTAGAATCTTGAATTTTAAGACAAAAGCACTTTATTTTCATTGTTTTATTTCAATTAACTACTTTGAGCATTGAATAAATTACAGACAGTAGAATTTTAACTTTAGGTAATAAATCAGTTAAATAAAGCAATGGGTGAAGTTCCACCCACACATATACAGTATATATATATATATATATATATATATATATATATATATATATATATATATATATATATATATATATATATATATATATATATATATATATATATATATATATATATATATATATAAATTGTATTTTTCACACACATTTGGAAATCATCGCACGCACTGCTTACCACCATTCACAATGTTGCGTTGTTAATCGTTCTAACTGTAGCTAATCGTTCATCACTTGCAGAGTCAATTTTGTCGAAATGTTTTTATTGATTGAGATATTATTTACACGTATAACTAACGTTAATAAAAACGACGAATATGACAAAAATTAATAATTTGCAATATTTGAATTTCATTCATTGAATGCGTTTCGGTCACGTTAGATATCATTGAGATTTTGTTGGTGTTGAAAAAATTTGTTTTATCAATTATACGCGTTATAAAAGTTGTGTACAGGTAACATAACGGAGGCCTTTGAGCTAATTGCTGGAAAAGGGAAATAATCTGATTATTTTTTGATCATGATCTGCCTGTGGCATTTATTCCCTAAAGTGTATTCTGGCGCTTGGGAATAAATGTTTATTGGGAAAAATTATTTCAAATTACTGCAGTTTTGACTTTTATATTTCCTAACCTATTTTACAGAAGAAATACTTGGCAATAAAATTGTAACGGATAGTATAGTGTTATATAGGCATAAAGTATTACTAATAAATAACTTCCTAGGTATACAAAATAGTTATACATTTTGATAACAAAAATGAGTACGACTACACCGCGAATTTAATGAAAAATTATTTCCAAGGAGCAGAAGTTACTGTTAGTTTCTTTACTAGAGGAACAAATCAACTTAGCAAATGATCGGTATGTACTAAGTAATCAGTAATCACTCATATGTTCATCAGTGTGATGATAAATAAATACCATAATAATTTTTATCTTAAATATAATTTTAGCTCTGGAGGTATCAATGGCGCAGAAACTACCAGGGAACTATGGAATGAAATAGTGGCTAAACTAAATTCCCTAGGGGGACTAATAAAGATGGGGAAAAATGGCGGCGTGCATTGATGAATTTGAAGTAAATAAATTGCTTATTTGTTGTTTAGTTCATACTTATAATTATTTTTCGTAGAAAATACGTACGTGCGCAATGAACCAGCTTAAAAGAGTATGAAAACAGGACAGGCCTTGGACAAGAGGGGTCATCAAGGAGGCCTAGTCAATTGAACATACTCGATCAACGAATTTTAAAGATAGAATTACGAAGATACGAAAGATACAAATTTTAATTTTTACGCATAAAGTTGCGTGTGCAGGGTCCGGAAACATTGAGGGTGGAATCCAACTACAATCGCAAGAGGTAATCTTTATACATATATGAATTACAATTTAATAGGTTTTATCGTCTCGGCAATAATTATAATAAAACAGTAACAAAATTATTGAGTTCATCAATTTTGATATAAGATGATAATTGTAATAGAAGTATGTTTATGTTTGGGAGCAATGAATTTTTATAAGCTTGATTTTTATTATAGCCCTCTCTCTACAAGTACTGCACATCAATTGGCCAGCAATAATCAAATTAGAGGAAGAGCAGTAGCAGCTGAAAGACTAAGCATAAATGAAACGCGCCGACCAATATGGTCTACACGAATTCGTGGTTCAGCTTACTCCCGAGATAAACTCTTGGAGACCCTATTAAAGTTAGCCGAAAGTTTCCAGCCGAAAGGTAATGCAGATAGTGTCTTCGCTATCCCAGTCGAGATGTATTATAGTGTCTTCGCTATCATAGCCGAAAGATGATAATGCAGATATTGATTTTGTTATCCAAGCAATGCATCCATTGCTATCCAATTTGCATCCATTTAGCATCCATTTTGTTCAGAAATTCTGAAGGGGATGCAGGGGTGTAATTTAGCACAATTTCGCTAATTCAATATATCGAAAATGCATTGAATGGCCTGTCGCTCAAGATTAGCGTGCTTTGTCATTGATGCCACTATGGTTATTCGATAGCCCATTATGTTGGTCAACTTGGATAAATAAATTAGAAGATCCAATCATTTTTGCTGAAATCGGTCCACCAGAAGTGGCAGCCTTCATAGAAGTTTTTTATATTTTTTTTTTAATATTTTCAACAAGAATTGGGTTCCTGTACAGCCCAGATGGACTGATTGATCCTAATGTAACTTCATACCTAAGCTTCTTCTCCAAAATGGGGTTTTTCCCGTCCACTGGAGTTGACGCATTCATAGGACGTTTTCCATTTTTCTACCGGAAAAGACAGCTTCAATAGCATCATTTTGTTTTTTGCATGTATTTTGAAAAGTATTTCATTTAACCGAAAAACGATTATGACTCCCACTGATTAATCGGAGTGAAAAATCAAAATTTAGCTTTTTCAAAAATTGGGAGATCCCAGTAATTTTTGGCCGAAATCGGTTTACCGTAAGTGGCAGCTTCAATAGGAGCTTTTCAATTTTTTGCAAATATTTTGAAAAGAATATCATCTATAAGAAAAACGACTATGAAACTAAAGCATGGTAAATTACTTTTGCAGCAATACCGACTCAAATTAGTTTTTCAAAATTTAAACGGAAAATTAGTGTTTCATGTGGAATCTACTGAAGATAACTACGACACAGCTTGGAAGTTTTAGAAAAATATTACTAACACAGCAAATTAGTAACACCGAATCCGTCGATGTAACTGAAAGCTTACACAATAAAACAACCGAGTCAGGCATTTGAATCAGCAGCAAAAAGCTTGTGCACTTTCTAGAAAGGCGTTTTCAATCTTTTCGTTTCCCGAAAAAAATAAAATGGTCATGTTGTACAATTTGTGGAAAAATTGGCTCAACAAAAGCTATCCAAGCTATCCAAGTTGTTCTACCTCCAAAGGCAAACACCAGACTTTACTACACGAAATAAATGAAGAATCGTAGAACGGTTATAAATCTAAACATATCAACATTCTAAAAGGATTGTGACCCGGTAATTTCAGCAGGAGCTCCAGTTAGAGTACTAAATATTTACGATGGCTTCAACTTGTTACGGCCATTAATAGATCCAGGACCACAGGCCACATTTACCATAGAAGAAGCACAATGACTCGGATTGCCAAGAACAAGCTGACAATAAATAATAATGGCCATCAGTCCTAGAATTCCATCAATCTATAAGATTTAATCTAAACCTCGACTATTATTAAACTGCCGTCAGATAAAAATATATTAAGTTTAGGCACGGTGAGGTTTATAGACAGGTAAAGAAACATTCATTTCATAAGTGTATAGTTCAAAGACTAATAGCCACATTACATTGGCATATATAGATAAGCATTAAGAAATACACTCCAAAGAAACCTAACTACACGGCAAGGACTTCAAAAATCTATAACACAATAGTTCCAAAGTTGAAATTTGTGTTTGATGCTTTCTGCAAAATAACAACACGCACATCACTAATGTTTCTAGGACTAACCCGATAAGACAACCTAATTGCAATATTGATCAGATGGAAGAAGCATCGTTAGGTAATTACATTGATTATCGAGAAAATGTTCAACAAAACTTTCAACGAACCCTTCGGCGATCAGAACGAAATAAACTATGGCATTTGCATTTTATTTGGCTCCAAAAACGTTATCCTGAGACATTTTATCCTGAGCCAACACAATAATAGAGGAGAGGCAATAATCGCTCAAAAAGGATTATTAAACCATTCTACCTGTGGACGATTTAGCAATCAAAAATTATACTTCACGATTTATGGGCTAATGTTGTAGAGAAGATTATAATTAATCAATGGCTAGAAAACTGCACCAGCTTTGCTAAAATTGAACTGCATTATTTTTGTGACACCTCTAATGAAACATGCAAACCATCGCCAATGGTAACCAACAAGAAACATTGATACTCTAAAACTTGAAGAAGCAGGCAGCATGGAACGAAATTCAGTAAGTTCATTTACGATATCAGCGAGAAAAAGACTCATTCGCAAAAACTTAAAATAGATCTCACTTTAATCCAGAGGAACTCAACACATCACTAAAATTAAAGTCGAAGTCGCACAGAAGGAAGCCTTTGAAATATAATTAAATAAATTAAAATCAAAATATAAATTAAATTAAATTGTTTAAAGGGCAGTGTCATAACATTTACCTCATTCATCGATGGAAATGATCTTCCAAACTAATAAACTACCTAGGGAATTCGTTGTGGAACATTCACGTACAGCCCAACTGTAAGTGGGTGTTTCACAAAGTGTTTTATATATTTTTAAATTTGGTTTGGTTTGCGAATGTCTTATATATAGGGTTTTCTAATAAGAGTGGTATGATTTCTTTAAAAAAGCACTTGCACTTGCTGTGTGGCACGTAGCCCCGTCTTGTTGGAACCAAATGTTGTCAAGACCAACCTCTTCCAATTTCGGCCATAAAAAGTTGGTTATCATCGATCCATACCGATCTTCATTGACAGTAACAGTATTACCAGCTTCATTTCGAAAAAAATACGGACCGATGATTCCACCAGACCAAAAATCACACCAAACTGTCAAATTAGGTGAATGTAATGGTTTTTCATGAATAATTTGTGGATTTTCTTCGCACCAGAATCGACATTTTTGTTTATTTACCGCACCACTCAGATGAAAGTGAGCCTCATCGGAGAAGATGATTTTCTTAAAATAATCGTTATCGGTTTCAAGTTGTTTCAACGCAAAATCAGCAAATTCACGACGTTTACGTTGGTCCAATTGGAATTGACAAATTGCCATTTTGAAATTGACAAATTGCGGTCTTCAGCAACACTTGCCTGAACGGCAGCAATATTTGCATTACTTCGAGCGAATCTTTGTCTTATTGGCACTTCAACATTATGTAAAGAAAATGTACGCTCAACTTTTTCCACAATTCGACGAATAGCGAGCACACTTGGACGATTATTACGACTATAAAATGGCAAAAGCGCACGAAAAGTTGCAATTGGAGAACGATTATTTTGATAATAAAACTGAATAATTTGTAAACGTTGTTTTTGCGTATATCCCACCATGATGAAATTCTAAACATTACTGAATATAATAAAATAAAAAATGACAGATCATGACATATTACAAATGGCCGAAACGTCACTTAAAATCATATCGTTCCTATTGGAAAACCCTATATTTCCAAGGCGCTGAACTAATCTAAATTTTAGTTTTATCGTTCTTAGGGCATTTCACAGTGCAGTAGTTACTGATAGTGGCGTTTTTGAATTGGCTTGAGAAATCTCGAAATTTTTTAAAATTTTTGATTCCCTAGCGAATTCGTCAAGTCCATCCTTCCGGTTCTTCTATAATAGCAAGTACCATCTCAATATTTCAATGTTTTGAATGAAATTATAGCAACTTTCATGCTTCAGTCTGTTCGAGAAATTCTCCAATCCAGTAACATGGGTGAAACAATACATGCCGATGAATCCTCACAAATGAAGTTACAAGTTTTTTGTTCTAAGTATGGTGTTTCCGAATTCACTTACAATTTTGAATTATTTTCTGGGCAACCTATCAAACAAAGCATGGTTCCTTCCAACATTGATTGGCTTAGTACGTTTTTTTGAGCAAACTTCTCATTGGCTCCTTATGATTTTTGAGTAAATCTCATTTATTCTCACAATAACAAGACATCACAGAGATTGCACCACAATGAAACCATATACGAATCACTCCTACGGGTTTGACCTATCAAATGAAGCATGGTTCCTTCCAATATGGATTGGCTTAGTACGTTTTTTTGAGCAAACTTCTCATTGGCTCCTTATGATTTTTGAGTGAATCTCATTTATTCTCACAATAACAAGACATCACGGGGATGGCACCATAATGAAACAATATACGAATCACTCCTACGGGTTCAACTTATTAAACGAAACATGCGCTTCGTTCCACTGTAGATTGGCTCAGTACGTTTTTTGAGCAAACTAAAAATGACAGGTTTTTTTTAGTAAAACTCTCGTTCGTTGGTTTGTTTGTTCGGAATCTTATTATGGCTAAAATCAAAACTTCACACAGATTGTACTCAAATTCCGTTATACAGGAATAGCCTTTATAAAAAGACCAAACGGATCACATGACGATTTAACAATTTTATTTCCCTAACTAAAGCTGACCGCGTAGTAAACCCATCGTTACTAATTTACACGAGAAACTAAAAGAATCCGGAAATACAGATCGCCGAGCAGTTAACCAAACTCTTGGAACTTATCGCCAAAACAAAATGAATTAGAGTTGAGAGACGAAGCCCTATATTCATATATCCTCGCACTGCTCACTGGGTAACTCTAAATGAATCACACAATGTAGTGGAGACGAGGAGAGGAAATTATGTTTATACTCATGCACTCTACATGTCACGGTGAATCATGGCCGCCCTAAAACCAAAACCAAATCAGCCTATGTTCCCCAAGTTAGGCGCGGCTGAAGCGGGCGTCTGTAATGTATGTAAACGGCTCACTATATAAACATACTCAAAATAGGTTTGAATTCCTTAAGATTATTCACCAGTATGTGACCCGGTAAGGATATGGTAATGCAAAAGCAGCCGTGGCGGCCATTTGGCTGATATCGTTTTCAAATGTTAATGGCATACCTTCCTCTTTACAATGAAATAAACATTCATTGATTTCTCTTAAAAAATATTCGTTTTTTAAATATCAAAATGAAACCTCTTATTGGAAAACCCTTTATTATAACATGAGTTGGAGAAACACGTATAGTCACAACCTAAACCCTTATAAGTATTTAAACGCGGAGGCGCTATTCATGCATTCGATCCACAGAAGAACTGCATAAAGGACAGAAGATCGCCATCATATGTCAACTGCATAAAAAACGTGATCAACTGAAAATAATAAGTTTCCTCTGCGTCGAGTTGTTAAACTCGCAAGACGAAAATTACTCTAAAATCAACAATAGAAGCCAATGAAAGTTTTACTCAAAAAAGCAAAATCTTACTGAGCAAGTCCACATTAAACATGGACATATAATGTGTGATTAGCCGTAGTAGTAGGAGTTGCATGATTGAATTGTGGTGCAATCTCTGTGATGTCTTGTTATTGTGAGAATAAATGAGATTCACTCAAAAATCATAAGGAGCCAATGAGAAGTTTGCTCAAAAAAACGTACTAAGCCAATCCATATTGGAAGGAACCATGCTTTCTTTGATAAGTTAAACCCGTATGAGTGATTCATATATGGTTTCATTGTGGTGCAATCTCTGTGATGTCTTGTTATTGTGAGAATAAATGAGATTCACTCAAAAATCATAAGGAGCCAATGAGAAGTTTGCTCAAAAAAACGTACTAAGCCAATCCATATTGGAAGGAACCAATCTTTCTTTGATAAGTTAAACCCGTATGAGTGATTCATATATGGTTTCATTGTGGTGCAATCTCTGTGATGTCTTGTTATTGTGAAAATAAATGAGATTCACTCAAAAATAAATAATCTGATGGCTGTTTTACTTAAAAAGTGTTAGTGGATTGTTATATGATTCCCCGCCATTTGATAAGTGAGGCTCTAGGAACAACTTATATTTGGTTTATTTTTGGTGCAGTCTACTTTTGGTGTTATTTTTGGTGTCTTGTCATTTGCCAGAATTGGATGCACTGAAGGTCAAAAGGGGCCGATAATAGTTTTATTTTAAAAATCATTTCTGAGCAATGTGGTAGTTTTCCTCAAGAAACATCTCTATATACATTTGCTTCTTAGTATTAAAATAATTAATTTATTAAATATTATTATATTTTAAAATTACATGAACTTTAATTTTTCACTCAAAATTCCTATAAGAAATATTTTAACAGTGTGATTTCCAATACATGCTTGTTTTTGTTAATTGGTATAAACTTCACACTCATAAAAATTGGGTTATACAGAAACGTCAAATTATATCCAAATTGCCGCATTAAATTGTATTTTACGGCCTACCTTGCGACATCATCACAAAAAGCTATAACAAAAAGGTACCAAGGATTGTTCTAAGATGTGACAAACAAGAAAAAAGTGATAGTATTAAACTGTCCAATTGCCATGTCCCTGCGGTTTCCCCAATTTTCAATTTTTTTAAAATTTGTATGCCCTACCAACTTCACCTGTTGCGTAATTTATATTTCCACAAATGACGACTAATTTCGACTAGACAATAGCGCATATACTACGTATTAAACTGTCTATATGCCATGTCCCAGCGGTCTCCCCAATTCAAAATTTTTTATTTAATATGTATGGCATACCGATTTCACCTGTTTGAGTAGTTTATATGTCGACTAAGGTTATGAGGGTCACAGGGATTCTTCTAAGACATCGTCAGGAAGTTATAATAGCTCTATGTACTAGGAATAAACTATCTATATTCCATGTCTCAGCAGTCTCCCCAAGTTTCAATTTTGCATCAATCTCCTTATGATGTCTTATAAGAATCCCTGTCATCTTCATTACCTTAGTCGACATATAAACTACTCAAACAGGTTAAATCGTTATGCCATACAAATTAAAAAAAAAAAAAAAATCGGAAGACTGCTGAGACATATGCATATGGACTGATTATTACTTAGTACATGGGGCTATTGTGATCTCCTGGTGACGTCTTAGAAGAATCCTTGTGATCCTCATAATCTTAGTTGAAATATAAATTACTCAAGCAGGTGAGATCGGTATGCCAAACAAATTAAATAAACAATTTAAACTTGGGGAGACCGCTGAGACAAGGCATATAGAGAGTTTATGATTTATTACATGGCGCTATTGTAATCTCTTAGACGTCTTAGAGGAATTCCTGCGATAAACTACTCAAACAGGGGAAATCGGTATGTCATACAAATTAAATAAAAATTGAAAATTAGGGAGACCGCTGGGACATACAGACTGATTGTTAATCAGTACATGGACCTATTGTAACTTCCTATTGTAATTCATAATCTTAGTCGACATATAAACTACTCAAACAGATGAAATCGGTATGCCATACATATTAAATTAAAAATTTAGAATTGGGGAGACCGCTGGGGCATAACATACAGACTGTTTATTACTTAGTACATCGGGCTATTGTAACCTTGTAACTTCTTCATGACGTCTTAGAAGAATTCTCGAGATGCTTATGGTATTAGTCGAAATATAAGCTACTCAAACAGTAGAAATCTTCATGTTATACATAATTATTTAAAAATTGAGAAATCGGGAGGACGTTTTATATGTGGCATAGCCTATTAGCTTTTATCACTTCAAACTATTTTATTGACTTGATCGCATATTATAACAATCCTTTAAGCCGAAGCATGTTTTTTCAAACCATGTTTTTTTTAAATTTCCACTCAAAATGCTTATTAAATTTAGAAATTAGATTAACAGTGTAACACTAATACACTGATATATTTGTGATTTGTTAAAAACTTCACGCCCGTCTTTTTTAACTGTTTTATTGACTTCAACGAAATGGAAGTCGAAATTTTGTGGGGTGATCATCGATCACATTATGATTTTATGATTTTCAGGATATTGTCATAGTTGTGGAATGGCGAAAAATGGCCCAGAAGAATACCATTACTGTTTAAAGAGCTTCTTGCGATTTTTACAAAATACCAGAATACTACTCGAGATTATGCGTGACGTATCATTACCGTTTAACCAGTTCTTTCGACTTCAACAGAATGCCAGCCGAGAATTTGCGAGGTGATCATCGACTTCGCTATGCTTTTATGTTAGATCTATCAAATTTTCTAATTTATGACGATTTACAGAATTTTTCCATAATTGTGGAATGGCCCAGACATGACCCAGGAGCATATAAGTGCCGTTAAAAGAAATTCGAGATCGAAAACACTCTTAACATTGATGATATGCTACTGAACCATGTTTGGCCATTTCACATACATGGCAAAATTCTAAAAATCGTCATGGATAGGGGCCGCTGATAAATATAACATAAAACATAGTGAGATCACTAATCACCTCGCAAAATCTCGACTAGTATTCCGTGGAAATCGAAAAAATTCTTTAAACCATATTTTAATTTGAAGCTTAATTTTATCACGTAAAGGGTGTTTTTTAGAGGTTCACAATTCTAAATTAAAATAGAACAAAGGAAAACATTTTGAATATCAGTGAGACTAGCTTTATTGGGTAGATAATTTAATGCCATTAATGCTTGAATATGATTTTGGACATGTGGCCGCCGCGGCTGTCGCTTACTTGGCGTAATTTGGAGGTCCAATTTTCGATCACTCTGCGCAGTGGTTGCGACCATATCTCGCTAATAACTCGCCAAATCTTGTGTTCCAAGTGTTCAAACGTCTTTGGTTTATCGGCGTAGATAAGTGACTTAACATATCCCCAAAGAAAATAATCTAACGGAGCTAGATCACACGATCTCGGTGGCCAATTAGCAGGACCATGACGTGAATTTAGTCTTTCATCAAATATTTCTTCGAGTAAATTAATTGTATCCCGCGCTGTGTGGCATGTGACACCGTTCTGTTGGAACCACATATCAGCCAGATGTATACCAGCAGATTGTGGTACAAAAAATAGAAATTATGTCTCTATACTGTTCACCGTTTACTATAATATTCCGTCCATCAACGATTTTGAAGACATATGGACCAATGGTTCCACCGGCCCATAAAATGTACCAAATATTAGTCTCATCTATGGCCAAGAGCATGTAGTGGTTTCTCGAATGGATATATTGAAATTTTTCCGTTCAACATATGACATGGGGTGATTTTTGTCTTATTTGAACCTGTTATCATCAAGAGATTGTGCTAGTGGTAGTGTGCTTCTTTAATGGACCAACCATGATCTAAAAATATTAGTTTCATCCATTGCCAAGAGGCTATTGTGGTTTCTGAATAATAACTGTCTACAAATACTCGCTTATTCATGCCTTCGAATTCTAAGATAGAAGAAGATTTGTGGAAGCAAAACCACGAGTATAAATCGATTCAAATGAAGTACGAGTAATTTCAGTTCTTCGGTGACGTTTTAGTTTGAATAATAATTTTAGAATAAATAAATAAGTATTTTTTTTAATTGCCATATTCAATTAATTATTTTGTTGAATGCTTTATTATAAGCAATAATTGAAGGATTCACTGATACTATCAAACGATTTTAAATTTAGGAAAGTTTTAGGAAATTCTTCATTATTGATTAATAATGAATATTTAACAAATAATTTTAGTTTTTTAGTGAGTAATCACTAATCAAACACATAATTTTTACTTAGGACTTGTTTAGGAAATATTTTACTCCGGTAAAAATCGGCCGGCAAACCGGATCTAATACCCCTATTATGGTGACAAATTATGAGATGTCCAAATAATACTATTTGCATTAATTGCATTGCCTACAATTTTTGACCGTGATCCCAATTATCCTAATTAAGAATATTCAAATAAATTTTCAATAATAGATTTTAAGGCTTCTGTAATTCTGTAACCCGATTAAACTTTATTTAGTAGTGAAAGTGTAACTATACCCTTTAATCAGATTAAAATTGTAGCAAAAATGATTTAATTGAATTTTGATAAGTAATTTTAAATATTTAAAAATGTTAGACAGTTTTAAATTACTTTTTCTAGCATTTGTACATTATCGTGAGTAGTATGCGAGCTACAAAAGGCAACCTCGTTACATCACAAACAAATGTTCGATTAAATATTTATCTTAGTACAATTTATACAATTTTCTTATTTCCGGGATACTACATATAGGAATATGTTTATTTGATATATCAAAAGGATTCGATTTTATTGTTTAGTACGTATATTCTGTATTTACCTAACATGCACAGCATTATATAGAAAATAAAATAAAGTTTAAAATTGGAATCGACGTAAGAAGTAAATTTTGGTTTAACTTCGAAAACGAAAAGCTTTTATTTTTGTTATTTCAATTTAAGTTCGATACATAATATAAAATGTAGCTTAAAGGGATACTTTTGTTTATTGTTGATTATATTTTTTTGTACCATTGGTGGATATACTTGGGTTTATACGTACATAGCAATGAACTTAAAGATAAGCTTTCTATATAACTTTAATGTTTTTATGTAAGTGAATATCAAAAATCCGTAAACGTGTCCGCCTACAACAGAACACATATTAAGATCTAACCTCAAAATATCAAAACTATATACTTGACACATCTCGTCATGATAATCATATAACGAAACAGTCACATATTAATACAAAAAATCTCAAATAAAACACGTTATTACCTCGTTTCCTTTAATCAACGACGACGCAAAATGTGCTGTAACAATAGCAACATGAATTATATGGATGTCAGGAGCGTATAAATTGTGGCGTTTCTAACATCTTGTTCATTTCAAACAACAACAATATGTGTATGTATGGATGTACAGAGCATTTTCTTTACTCTTGATTTTCGCCT
Source organism: Nephrotoma guestfalica (assembly GCA_963691935.1). Taxonomy (NCBI): domain Eukaryota; kingdom Metazoa; phylum Arthropoda; class Insecta; order Diptera; family Tipulidae; genus Nephrotoma; species Nephrotoma guestfalica. The sequence goes on along the minus strand of OY829913.1, from coordinate 30,915,846 downwards.
CTAAATTATTTTAACAACCATAGCAATACAAAACTCCGGGACTCGAAGAAGAAAACCTGGAAAATGTACCATACAGATTTCTGTATGTGTTTTCCATCTTGTTTTCCTCTTTTTATTTATTTATCATCCTTTTACGTACACACATACATACGTGTACATAACGTAATTTTTCCTTTTTGTTCCTATGTATAAATAAAAAATAAACTTTCTCAAATTGCTTTGTTGTGCGAGCTTAATGGTAAATTGAAATCGTTTTTACATCAACGTTTTGTTCTGTTGTTGTTCTCTTGTCGAAGGTACACGATTTTATTCTGACAGAGTTGAATGTTCATACTTTTGCGACATAGATTTCACATATTGCTTTTCTTCATGGCATACAAAATCAACACAGAACTAATTTTACAAAAACATCAAAATTATAAGCTTTCATCCGATTATTGTTTTTCTCGACAATCCAATTTTAAATAATTCAAAAATATTATTTCAGTATAGTAGTATATAGTTTTAATGTATTAGTAGCCAGAAATGTAAGCACAAGAAAAAATTATTCATCCAATAATCCTCTTTTGAATTTATTAAAAATCTCTACAATAACAAGTAGAATAAAAGCTCAATAAGTTTTGTTCTTCAGACAGAATATTAGATTACTGGGATGTTTATTATACAAAATCTCTCATCTGGTAGATTTAGTAGACAAAGAAATATTGATGCACGCATTTGCATATTTAAAGTTCTATCTATGAGTTCTGCTTTCTAATCCCAAACAACAAACTTATTAGTGAAAAAGCTTCAGCATAAGTTTTACCATTGTTCCAAAATAGTTCTGCATAATTTTTGTTAAATTTAGAGATTATAAACGAATTTCATTATTGAACGAAAGGCTTATTATTGTTAAAGTAAGCTGACCAGACCTAGTACCGGTAGTACAGTACTCCTTTCAGGAACTGTGTACTCCTGAAAAAATTTGTCCTCCTTTTGAAATTTTTATACTCCTTGTACTCCTTTTCCTTAATATAATTATTTAATATACCTTTATCATACTTTATGGATACGCGTAATTAAATATATAATTTAATAACGTAACTTAACGCAACATAAGCTGTATTTACTTGAGACATTTACAACAACAATTGCACTGAGCAAATGGAATTAGTTAAATCCAATTCCAATTTTTAATTTTCGTACTTGCCGAAAGATGTCGACGTAGTTGGAATTTTTTATATTTTATTCTAAAATGTAGTCACCTGGCGGCTTATCTGCACCTTTATCTGTCATACTGTGTGTCATACTGTACAAAAAAATGCTTTTAATGTGTACGTCTCAAATTAAAATCGATTGAAATAAAGTTCATGAATTTGAATCTAGCCTTTCCAATTCATAAACTGCAATAAGGTTGAGGTCACTTACAATAATATTTCAAAATTTATTTTTAGGCTATTGCAGAAAATTATATCGATTCGAACGTGCCAGTTCGGCCTATCGAGTGCAACCTCTTCGGATGAAGAATTTACGGATATAAAACGGGCGAAGAAAACAAATTTCATGGAGACAGTCGACAACTACAGTGACCTTGATTTAAAGAAAATTTTGGAGAAACGATGGCCTTATTAGTATAGGTATGTTTTTATCCGGAACTATGAGATTCCGTAATATTTGCATTTAATTTCATTTTTTCTCATAATAATAAGCATCATCTATTAGTTTTAAACAGTTCTGATGTGTGCCCAAGCCATACTCATGGAGGTCTTCAACAATTTGGAGATAGATAGGAAATACATTTGTTTATATGGTATGTGGCGGGATTCCAAATAATCGGTGGATTATCTGGTGTGCTTGGGGCTATCGATGGCAGCCATATTAAAATCAGACGGCCACGTTTAAATCATCAAATATACCTTAACAGAAAAGTCTATTACAGCATCGTTTTGCAAGCAGTATTAGATTCCACCAACGCTTTATTGATGTTTACTGTGGCGAGCCAAGATCCTTGCACGATGCTCGTGTACTAAGACAAATTATTTCCTCAAAACAAATTTTTATTGGGAGATTCAATCAAATTTTTGGATTTCTCTATTTAAAGACACGGGTAATTTAACTGAACAGCAACGACGATTTAATCAAATTCATGCAGCCTCGAGAATCGTCGTTGAAATTGCGTTCAGATTAATAAAATGCCGATTTCGAAGAGTTATCCACTTCACATAACATATAGACACAGTTACACAATATATGCCAGAATTCACACGCTAATTGGCCTGTTATTGAAGTTGAGGAACCACCAATTGTTCAAAATAATCCTGGAGTTATGTCTAATAGTGGACTCGATCAACGATAAAAATTATTTGACCGGTGTGAAGTACTTAACGTTAATGAAAAGTGTAGCTACACATTTTAACGAAAAGTGTAGACTCAAAGAGTGTAGATACACAAATTATCAAAAAGTGTAGCTGCAAAAGAAAAAAGTTTGGAATTCGAAATGCGTGGTTTAATTAAAATTATTAAAAATTAACAAAAACATATTGAGAATCACAATATGTACTACAATAATAAGTTTTAGTACCTTTTTTACAAAAAAAATAATTTTAAAGTTTTTTAATTCAAAAAATCATCGGAACAATGAGTGCCGACTGTAGAATTTAGTGTTCTCAACTTGGGCGTGGTGGCGTGGTGTGTAAAATGTGTACAAAAAATTTCAAGACAATTTGCATGTTGTGATTGGCGATATGGCGCTACACGTGGAAGCCTCTTTGGGGCCAAATTCACTTAATTTTTTCATAATTCATAAAATTTTCGGAACAAAAAATCATCCGAGAATTTGGCCAAAGACGCTCTCACGTGTAGCACCATATCGCCAATCACAACATACAAATTGTCTTGAAATTTTTTGTACACATTTTTGACACCATGTCAAGTTGAAAACAATAAACTCCACACTCGGCACTCATTGTTCTGGTGATTTTATGAATTATGAAAGAATTAAGTGAATTTGGCCAAAGAAGAATTTTGGCTAAATTTTGTTGTGTTTCTAAAACGTTTATATAGGTCAAAATTGTATTATGATTAGTATCTCTAATATGTTCAAAAAGTGAACTGATCTGATCCGATCATCTCGTAGCGCCAAGTACAAATTGATAAAATTGTTCCCGTAAAAACTGTTTTCTTGGTCCCGCGTAAATTACGTGACGCAGTCATCACAGTTTCTCTGCTAAACAAGATTTAATGACCCTATAATGCTACACCCGTAAGCTCTAATTCATTTGTCGACAGTCATTAGATACTGCATCACACTTTTCGTATTTTTGTTAATATTTATTATATCGTACTGGGGGTGGTAACGGATTTTTTTGTTTTTTCAAATTAATTACAACATTTTGAAACAGTTCAGTCCCAAAAATTTACCCCTAAGAAGTGAACCTCTTTAAAAATCATATTTCTCGGCATAGATTATCAAAATGTAGAAAATGTCGGTTAATGTAACAATTTAAGGGTCGAAATTAGATGAAACAGACCATTGTGTAAAAGAAATGGATACCCATTAACTTATTCCAACAGCCCATACGCACAGTAATCACCTTTCTGTAGAAAAATGAATTTGATGCAACAGTTCACCCACACAATCATCGGCAATAATCCATCGAATTACCTTCCAGTATAACAAATAGGTACACCTGATTACAACAGCCAACCACCAAACCCGATCTTAATGTATCGAATTACCTTTCTGAACAAGTAATGAGTACCCCTGAATTTATCAAAGCAGTCCACACCCACAAAAATCGTTAATACGAGTAATGTATCGAATGACATACATGTACAACAAATGGGGCCTTAATATGTTACAACTACCCACACCCATAAAAATCGATCATAATGCATCAAATTGCCTACTAGTTTACCTGTGTTATTGTTATCTAATTCGATGCATTATCGCCGATTTTTGTGTGCGTGTGGGCTTTGTTGTAACAAATTCAGGAACACGCATTTATTATACATAAACATAATTCGATGTATTTAGACTATAGTGAAGTGTCCGACAAACTAAAAATGACAAAAAACTTTGCAACAGCCCACAAAGTGTAAACCTACACTTTCAAAAAAAAACTTGTGTTGTAAAACGAAATAAAATGCTAATAAAAATAAGTTCACAATGGCAAGCTAATTTAACCACAACAATAAGCCATAACCTTTCATCATGTTAGTTAGGCAATTCTTAATGTTTTCTAGAAGCCAACCAATTTATGCGGTGGGGCAGTCATAAATTTTTTCATTTTAAAATTTTGCTGTAGTAAAAAGTGTAGTACCGGTTCGAAAGTCAATGACAAGGCATAGTAGGGATGGCTACGCTTAACGGTATATGAATCATGTTAGCTAGACAATTCTTAATGTCTTCTAGAAGCCAACATATATAGAGTTTTCCAATAAGAGTGATTTGATTTCTTTAAAAAAACACACTAATTGTTAAGGAAATTGAAATGTTTTTTATTTAATGTGAAGTACAATCGATACAATTAAGTTCTGAATAAAACGCCATTTAAATGGCCTCCACTACTTCCCCTGCAGGATCGAAATCGATGAACTTTCGAGCGCCTTTTCCACTAAATCAAGTCGTATGTCATGAATAGCACGTTCAATATTGACTTGTAAAGCTAGAAGAGAGTTTGGTTTATTTAAAGACCAATAACTTCAAATAACCCCACAAGAAATAGTCTAATGGTGTTAAATCACAACTTCTTGGATGCCATTCAATATCACAATTTCTTAGAATAATCGAATCTCCAAACTTTTCTCGTAATAATTCAATTGTTGCACTTGCTGTGTGGCCCGTAGCCCCGTCTTGTTGGAACCAATTGTTGTCAAGATCAACTTCTTCTAATTTCGGCCATTAAAATCGGTTGGTTATCATCGATCTATACCGATCTCTATTGACAGTAATGGTGTTACCAGCTTCATTTCGTAAAAAATACGGACCGATGATTCTGCCAGACCAAAAACCACACCAAACTGTCAATTTAGGTGAATCTAATGTTTTTTCATGAATAATTTGTGGATTTCCTTTGCACCAGAATCGACAGTTTTGTTTATTTACCGCACCACTCAGATGAAAGTGAGCCTCATCGGAGAAGATGATTTTCTTAAAAAAAATCGTTATCGTTTTCAAGTTGTTTCAACGCAAAATCAGCAAATTCACGACGTTTACGGTGGTCCAATGGCTTCAGTTCTTGAGTGAGAACAATTTTATATGGATGCAAACCCAAATCCTTTCTCAAAATCCGCCAGGTTTTGGTTTGAGGCAGTCCCAATTCTTGAGAACGTCTTGGAATCGACAAATTGCGGTCTTCAGCAACACTTGCCTGAACGGCAGCAATATTTGCATTACTTCGAGCGAATCGTAAAGAAAATGTACGCTCAAAATTTTCAACAATTCGACGAATAGCGAGCACACTTGGACGATTATTACGACTATAAAATTGCAAAAGCGCACGAAAAGTTGCAATTGGAGAACGATTATTTTGATAATAAAACTGAATAATTTGTAAACGTTGTTCTTGCGTTTTCAATATTTGCCATTAAGATCAATACACTTTTGCATGCGTTTGAACCAATTTTCGAAGCACATTTTCCACTCCGATTGAGGTACCTCGAAATCATCGATTTTGAACGCATCAATCGCATCTTCAGATGTCGCAAAACGTCTATTTCGCGATTTATTTTTGATTTGCGGAAATAAAAAGAAATCTTTGGGTCCCAAATCAGAACTATACGGCGGATGTACCCAACTATTCGACGTCTTGACAGTTCAAATTTTAACAAGTTTGTGCCGATGTGTGAGAGCTCGCATTCCCGCGATGGAGAATGATCCATCATCGGGTTCCCTTATTTCGCCGAATACTTCTGGTAACCGATGACTTTTGACAATGCCACGGTTGCGACATGTCCATGAATCGAAGTGCGTCGCGCACAATCAAATTTTTTGGTTTTGGCTAATATCGAAACACCCATACCATCGACTGCTGTTTGGTTTCGGACTCTTACGCATAGATCCAAGATTCGCCACCTGGCACGATGTTATAAACATGTTTTGTAGCACTGCGATCATATTTTTTGAGCATTTCTTTCGACCAATTGATACGACTTTTTTGAGCGTTTGTCAGATTATGTGGGATCCGACGCGAACTAACCTTTTTGACGCCCAAATGTTCATGCAGTATTGAATGTATGATGGTCCCACTACTGCACAAGGATGCCGCAATCTCAAGAAAACCCCACGTATCAGTTCATGCACAGTATTGTTTTTTGAAACACCAACCGATTTTGGACGACCTTCACGAAATTCGTCGTTGACCAAACTGCGACCACGATTGAATTCTGGAAACCATCGATAAACATTGGTCCTTGGTGGTGCTTCATCTCCAAAACCCAAATAAAGTTCAGCAATGCACTGTTTTTGAGTTAATTACGCCGAAAGTTGTAAAAATAGTGGTAAATATACAGACTAAAATATCCAACTTTACAATAGAAATGTCAGTTACTAGACCATACTATTATGGTTGCCCAATCACGATTAAAAAAGGCAACACTCTTAATCATTGTTTATTTATAGGTATCCGGTATATGTACTGGTCGAAACTAATTTGAATGCTGATATTTACAATGCGGAGTACTTTCCTGCGGAATACATTGTCTTTAGACGGGATCGATCTGAATTAAATAGTTCTAAATCAAAAGGTGGTGGGATACTCATAGCTGTCCACTCTACTATCGTAAGTGATACAGTTGATTGCGACCCAACTATAGAACTATTATGTGTAAAGCTGAACATCTGTAAGAAATCAATAAATATCATTGGTGGAATATATACCACCGAATTCGGAAACTGAGGTGTATACTAAATATACACAGTGTTTGTTTAAAATTTCATCTTCAACCAACATAGACGACAACGTGCTAATTCTGAGAGACTTTAATTTACCTAATGTCAAATGGGTATATGATGTGGATGTAAATTATATCATACCTTGTAACGTGACATCGACTGTTGCAACTTCATGTATTGACTCCATCTTATCTTATGGTTTTAGCCAGATTAATGATGTTCCTAACTACATTGGTAGGTTTTTGGATTTATTCTTTACGAATTCGATTAATTTATATACGGTAATCGAAGCACCCGTTCCATATATTGTTAATGATATTAACCATAAGTCGATGGAGGTCAATCTGAACCAATCAGAACTTTTATTGTCTAACTCAATTAAGAATAATTTTATATCTAAATTTTATGATTTTAAACGTGCAGATTTTGATAGCCTGATTTCATTTTTCTCATCAATTGACTGGAATGCGCGCTTCTAATTTAATGACTTAGATCATGATGTGCAACTATTTTATAATATTTTGTTTAGTGGTATCGACAGATTCGTTCCAATTTCTGTTTTAAGAATAATCGAAATAATCCTCCGTGGTTTAATAAATGCTTGATTAATTTAGGTAATCGCAAGAAGAAATTATATCGGAAATGGAAAAGATCCAACAATGCTTCTGTTAAATTGGCCTTTTCTTCTGTATCTAATGAATTTGATTCCATGCATAAAATAGCTTATAGAAACTATATCAACAAGGTTCAAAATGATTTGATATTAAATCCGAAATCGTTTTGGAATTTCGTTCAGTCTAGAAGGAAAACATGCGGTTTTCCGTCGACAATGTCTTACAATAATGTTTCGGGCAATAACTCTATAGACGTAGCCAACTTATTTGGTTCTTTCTTCCAAAATACTTATAGACTAGATAATGTTAATAAGGGACCACTTGCGGATACAACACATAATAGTACAAACACCACCTTGTATATACCTCGTATCACCCCGGAGGATATTATCAAATCACTCACTCAGTTTAAAGATGGCTGTGGCCCAGATGGTGTTCCTTCAAGTTTCCTAAAAAAACTTGGTCATGAGCTAGCATTTCCTCTATCAATATTATTCAATGGATCACTTTCGTCGGGAATTTTTCCAGTTGTTTGGAAATCCTCACATATTGTTCCAATCTTCAAATCCGGTAATAGGAATGCTGTCTCTAATTATAGGGGCATTTCTATACTATCAGCGATCCCTAAATTGTTCGAATCAATTGTTTGTGACCACATATATTTCGGTCTGAGGTCATTTATAGTTGACGAAAAACATGGGTTTGTCCGTGGAAGATCTACCGTGTCGAATTTAATGGAATTTTCAAAACGTGCCTTGGAGGTGATTGAGGCTAAGGCGGAACTTGACGTCATTTATACTGACTTTAGTAAGGCGTTTGACTCAATCAACCATGTTATTGTATTGGAAAAATTAAAATCTTTTGGCATTTCTAATAATTTGTTAAAATGGATTGAATCATACCTTACTGAACGCATACAGTTTGTAAAAATAAATGACAGATTTTCTAATCCGATAAAAGTGCATTCGGGAGTTCCACAGGGCTCCCATCTTGGACCCCTTATCTTCATTTTATTCTTGAACGATATCACCAAATGTGTCAAATTCGCTCGTTGTCTAATTTATGCTGATGATCTAAAAATATTTTCCCCTATAAATAATACGCAAGACTCATTTAATCTGCAGAAGGACATTGATGCAATTAGCCATTGGTGTGAAAATAATTTATTATTTTTGAATACCAAGAAATGTAAAATTATGTCATTTACCCGCTCATCGTCATATGTAATACATGATTACTGTATTAATAATGATTAGTTATCAAGAATAACTGAAGTAAGAGATCTTGGGGTTATGTTTACACAAACCTTATCAGTGAATCGGCATATTGATTTGATAATTGCAAAGGCTTGTTCTATGTTAGGATTTCTTAAACGAATTATGAAAGAGTTTAATAACCCGAAAGCTTTGATCTCGCTATATCAATCTCTTGTCCGTTCACAACTTGAATATGCGTCATGTGTTTGGTGTCCAAGTTACAGTAATCATGTCATGCCTCCCTCCATATACCGAGCGATGTAAATCTCTAAAACTCGAGCCACTTGATATTCGTCGGCAGCATGCTGGGGCTATTTTCATTTCCAATTTACTAAATGGCGAAATTGTAAGCCCGTATTTATTATTTAACCTTAACTTGTATGCCCCTGTGAGGAATCTACGTACTCGAACCCTTCTGAAATTAGATTTTCATAAAACTAATTATGGATGTGACGAACCTTTGAATTTAATGTCGAAGTTTTATAATCAATTAAGTATGTTTTGTGATTTTAATATGACGAAATCTGGAATCAGACTATCTTTAAAGGAAAACTATTTTAAATAATTTATTATAATAACCAGAATTATGTATTTCATTTGATATATTTTTTATTGCTAAAATTGTACTGTAATTTATATTACGAATTAATTCACTAAAATAAAATAAAATAAAATAAAATAAATTTATGTAATATAATAAAGCTAAATAAAACAATTTAAATTATAACAATTGAGTAACTTAGAAATAATTTCAGGTCATCCTGATTATTATTAACTGATTAAGTGAGATATCCACTCAGGTACATGATGATCCCCGACCACCGGTTAGGCCGCCTTCAGTTCGTTCGAGAGCATTTGGATTTTACAGAAGAACAATGCAGAATAGTCCTATTCTTTGACGAGTGCAGGATGTGTTTACACCAAGTAAATTGACTTCTCAACGGTACATTGAGGAAATACTCGAGGACTACGTCGTACCTGTTCCCGGGTTGTTTGGTGAAAACTTCCTGTTCATGCAGGAAAATCCGAGACTGCATAAGGCTGGCCTAATGTACCATCAGTACCTTCAATAAGTGGATGCTCCTATGATGGAGGGGCCAGCTCAAAGCCTGAAACTCAATCCCATTGAAGATTTATGGGACAAACTGAAAAAATAAGTTCGAGCCAAAGTTTTTGCTCCAACGAGTCTATTTATACAGGTATCATCGCAGACGAACGGGAGGCGATAGTGCAAGATTTGGTGAAAACTTTAGTGAAATCAATGAAACATTGAATGGAAGCTGTTACTCGGGCTGGGGGAGAGAATGCATCTTATTAATAAACATATTATTTTTGCTAATTTCCTTGTTTTAATTCGATTTTTACCAACAATTGTCATGCTGACAATTTTACAAAAAACGTGTACTTTAGATGTTGACCTCAAAATTCACTTTGTTCGCACGATATAAGTACAAAAGAAGTACCACTGGAAAAGTGCTGAAACAGACTTTGAATCTGCATTCTAGATAATTAAACAAACATTGGATTTTTGATATTTTTGAACTTTTGCTGAAAAGTGATCAATGTGCGTGTTTTTTGCACCCAAGTGTACTGCCCCACCCAGTTTACCCGAGTGACAATTAAAATTTCTTCGGTTTCTCATTTGATTATAATAATTCTTCCTTATGTAGTTCAGTGTGTAGTGTTTGTTACTAATCTGCCTCGGATACAGATTTTATAGTTATTTTTGTAACACTTTTATTAACCGCAATATTCGTGTTAGTGAATATTGATTAATGAAATGGTAAATGTTTTTTTTAAAGATAACTGCAAAATAGTTAAAATAATGTTAAGCAATTAAAAGTTACGCCATTTTCCGCTTTGTACAGGTATCATTTTGATATGCACCAACACATATAAACGTTTAGTGACTTAGTGAAAACTTCACACTGCTGTATAAATATGTGAAGTTTTTGCTAATTTTTTTACAGTAAAACTTTAGCAGTATCTTCACATGCATTCGAGTTAGCACTGATTGACACACTTGTCTGTATAATCGTCATCGTCCACATTAAAATGTGTACATTTAATTGGGACGGAATTTTTGTCATCGGAATCAAACTAATTATCTCAAATATGGTAAGCGAATCTTTAATAAATTAAATAAAACGCTCTCTGCTTCATATCTTAAGGCTTGCACATACATAAAACATAATTACTAGTAACATTAATTTTTCACTTCCACCTCGGGGTAATTTTGACTGTTTACCTTTCAACATGTACACACATTTTTTTATCAAACAAGAATATTTTTGTAATCGTATATAAATAAAAAAGGACAACTGTTTATCCTTTCTGTTATTTTATTAAGGCAAACATTTTCTTCTTATTTTTTTTTTTGAACAAACAATGATTCCGTTTGTATAATAATAAAAAATACTAGCTAGGTATACCCCGACGATGATACTGAAACAGAGATTACTACTACCAACAGAATTACATGGCCTCAAGGTGAAAAATGCCATTTTTCACTTTAATTTTCCAGCTCGTCTTTGTGTTTGACTTTAAACAGAACCAGTATACACATTTCGAAAAAGATAATATATGGGATAAAATGAAAAACTACTTCCGATATTACATGCCTATAACGTGTATCCTTTTAGGGATTAAGTCACGTTAAGTAGTTTTCTGGAATTTAATTATCCCCTTAAAATGCTAAAGCTACTAGTCCAAATCAAAGTTAAGAGCAAGTAGGCCGGAAAAAATCTGGTTATACATAATTTTGTACCTGATTCAATTAAAAAACAATATACGCATTGTACATAATGTGTAGGTACATGATGATGATGGTGACGGTACATGGATGTGGATGGTACTCGTACACAAACATCAAAATTATGTAAATTTATTTAATTGAAATTCATAGAATATAATCCAAAATGATATTCTGTGTTGTAAGAGGGACATGGTACATACAAACACGCACAACATGTCATTCGCTTTAATCCGGACAAAAATTATGTATATAAATGTGTGCGCAATCAATAAAATGCCTTTTGGACGGATTTTGATATTTTTCGTGTATCCACATATGCTGGAAAATAAGTGAAATTTTTTTGCGTCCGGCTTATATACGTTAATATTACAAAACCAAAATCAAATTCAAATCACAAAAAGCAATTATCAAACTTGATGATGATGATGATTATATAAATCGATATATTTTCCAAGCACTATATTGATACAACCGTATGTTAGCTCCCCGTTTCTAGTATCGCCATTAACACCCACCTCCTCATTTTATCTAAGCGTTGCGGAGTACATAATTTGAGTATATGCCTCGATGATTGGAAAATATTGGTATTAAGGTAAAACGATAAGAAAATTCATATACTAAACTTAAACTAATTATACATTCAAGGATCTAGAAAGCTCCCCCAATTCAAAACAAAATTATATGCGGCACGATAATAAACCATTATTGTTTACGTGAAGCGTATGATGTCCAAAAATTTCGTGAGCGGTAATACCGCTTCGGTTAAATATTTTATTACACAATCAAAAAGTCCGATTCATTAATCACACAAACCATTTAATAAACTTAGTCTTTGTCGACTGCTGTGCGATAACACAAAAAAATTTAAATATTAAAATTAAAATAAAATTAATGGTTTAGAAGCTCTGTCTCATCACTTTGGCGGAAGAAAGCTTTCACCGAAAAAAATAAAAAAAATAAACAAATAAATTTTCATTATATTTTCTTGATTTATTCAAATTTTATTTGAATAAGTTTTATTGAGTTTTGGTATAATAAAAAAATCTACTTTCATAATAAACAGTCAACGGAATCAAGATAAAACAAATTATTTATTTTCTCTATAATTTAGAGCTTTGATTGTGCTTACTACAATGGATTAAAAATATAAAGCAAAATTTTTTGTGTGGAAAACAACAGAAAATCTTAAATTTCAAGAGTTGATGGTTTTTTACTGTACCAATTATGACAGATCTAGTTGGTTGAGTTCAATAAACTAATTTACGTTTATTACTAAACTTGGTAAGTAAGATAAGTAGTTTACGAATCACAAGTCTAAATATTTTGGAAAAAATAATTTTAAGATTGATAGTAGAGTCATAATTCCTAATTTGGCTTGTGTATCATTAAGTGACCTATTGTACTAGGAAATAATGCTAGGTAATACAATTTTTGGTGTGAGTCACGCCAGAAATCCCATTTTGGAAATCCCGCGGATTTCTAATTTTGTCGAGTAGTACTTGATTGTGCAATTTTATGCTTCTAATGGCAAAAATTCTGCATTACGTATTTTGGGGGATACTGTAGGATTTCTGACGTGCCAAAAATTCCACAGATCCGTTTAAATGTTGAAGATTGGTCCTAGAACGGCTACATTTAACTATATCCCGCGGATTTCTAATTTTGTCGAGTTGTACTTGATTATGCAATTTTATGCTTCTAACGGCAAAAATTCTGCATTACGTATTTTGGGGGATACTGTAGGATTTCTGACGTGATTATATCACACCAAAAATCCCACAGATCCGTTTAAATATTGAAGATTGGTCCTAGAACGGCTACATTTAACTATATCCCGCGGATTTATTATTTTGTCGAGTAGTACTTGATTGTGCAATTTTATGCTACTAACGGCAAAATTTCTGCATTACGTATTTTGGGGGATACTGTAGGATTTCTGACGTGATTATATCACACCAAAAATCCCACAGATCCGTTTAAATATTGAAGATTGGTCCTAGAACGGCGACATTTAACTATTTTAGTTTATTATGTAAATTTACTAAGTTAAAAAATATCGCAGTTTTTTGTAGTCATATTGATTTAACTTGATTTATTTAACCTGAAGACCACAATTCACTATTCATTCTGCACTTCAGCTCAATTTGGTCATATAATACTGTTAATTTAAACCTATTTTCCCCAAGTTAAATAAAGAGTGTTTTCTGGAAATCCCGTCTTTTATAGTGGAAATCACTTAAGTTCATTCAAATCACTCAACTCTAAAGTTTCATGATTGTGCCTTCTACCCATCGACCAGCACCACCCGTAGAAAACCCTTATTTCAACCCTAACTGGCATGGAGCTTGCAATGTGCAGATGGTCTTAAAATCGGTCCTATAGCCGTACGTCCTCGAGTTGGCCGCAAGGCGTAAAGTAAGGACGTTAAAAGCATAACCGCGGAAGAGCAGGGTGAGCCTTGAGCCCCAAAACAGATCGCATAGTTACCAATAAAAAAAAAAAAAAAAAAAAAAAAAAACCCTAACTTGATGTTGTAACCTGATTCTCTCTGATGGGGAGTAAGTACAATCATGAAATTTGGTCAGTATGTTCAGTACATACAGCTTAAGTGATTTTAACTACATGAAAGTTAAAGATGGGATTTCCAGAAATTACTCATATTTTTTATTTAACTTGAGGAAGATAGGATTCAATTAACGGTATTATATGACCAAATTTGGCTGAAGTGGAGAATGAATAGTGAATCTAGGATAATCTTACAAAATCTGCGATATGTTTTACCTATCGGTAAATGTACCTCACCAGATTCTGTACACAATGCTTTTAAATGGTTAGGTAACGGCTTTCTAGGACCATAATAATGACCAATTCTGGAAGAGGACTAAATTGTTTTTGGAATGCACAGTTTAGGACAACACTTGATCACAAGTGATAATCATGTCAAAAATCCCACATTATCTCCCAAAATACGTAATGTACAAATTTTAACGTTAGATGCACAAAATTGCACAATCAAGTACTACTCGACAAAATAAGAAAGCCGCGGAATTTCCAAAATGGGATTCCTGGCATGACCCACACAACTTTTGACTACAACTTTATGTTTTTTTCGATTCTCCGCTCTCACGGTACATAAAGGGTGTTTTTAGAGATTCATATCTTTAAGTTGGCAACACTGTTTTATTTGTTTCCGATTTGACAGCTGACATTTGCTTTGTGATTAGTTTGATTTGCCATTTCATAACGAATAGACTCATGGCAGAGCAACGCTTGCAGATTGTTCAAATTTTTTATCAAAATAATGTTTCTGTTCGCCAAACTAATCGTGCATTACGTCCCCTTTACGGTCGTTCTAATCGTCCTTCAGAGCGGATAATTCGGTTAACTATAGATCGTTTTCGCACCACGTATACTCTAAATGATAATACGCATCCAGTAACACGTCAAACATCATTGAGTAGCATTGAGGAAAACCCAAACCAATCACTTCGACGTCGTTCTCAGTTACTGAAGATGTGTCCATCCAGTTTAAGGAAGATATTATCTAAGGATCGTGTTTTTCGTGCTTACAAAATTCAACTTGTGCCATCCGACCATCGCACACGCCGCCAATTGATATTCTAAACAAAATTTTGTTCAGCGATGAGGCTCACTTTTGGTTGAATGCGTACGTTAAGAAACAGAATTGACGAATTTGGAGTGAAGATAATCCACAAGCCTTTGCCGAAACACCGTTATATTCAGAGAAAATCACTGTTGTGTGCACTTTATGGGCCTGCGGAATCATTGGTTCATATGTCTTCAAAAACGATGATGGGCGGAACGTTACTGTCAACGGTTTCTGACATAGAGACAAGATTTCTAACTTTTTTGTACCCCAATTGACTAGCATAAACCTTGCTGATATGTGGTTCCAACAGGACGGTGACACATGCCACACAGCACGGGATACAATTAATTTACTTAAAGAAATATTTGATGAAAGACTAATTTCACGTCATGGTCCTGTTAATTGGCCATCGAGATCTTCTTTTGTAATATGCAGTGTTGTGCGTCTACGCGTATTTCTGAATTGTCTAAACGTAAACAATTGATTTTTAAGTAGATAAAGTCGAGAATTGGTAGAGTATGTAGACAATTCAATTTTTCAATTTTTCTGATTCAAATATCTAGGCAAATCGATGTCTTCGATATTGGTACAACCATAAATGATTTCATTTTTTATTCGAGAGATTCACCAATTGATTATCAATCCACGTTTGTTTTCCCTGGTTCTCTTTCACTAGAGTTATATTGCTTGAAATGGAGGACATGTGGCCGAGATAGATAAGACAACAACAACTTCATCACCAACGTCAAGCAATCATTGCTTCGGTTAGTAAAAATTTGGGTGACCCCTTACCCGGCATGCCATATGCCTAAATCAGCGGTCTTGGGAGCTGGCTAGGATTCAATGATCCAATTATTCCTTGATTCAATCGAAATGATTACAGAAAGAAGCATCAAAATTGTAACAGAAGCTTAAGTCTAGCATAATTCGAGAGAAAAATGAAGTATGACAAAATCGAAATTCTTGGCTTCAGGGAAGTGAGGTGGAAAAACAGTGCAAAGTAAACACAAGTGAACGAAAGTTACTCTGGATGCGATAATATATTAACAACAGCTAAAGCAAAGAAGGCACTAATGGAATGGAACCCAGTTAAAAGTCCCAACAGAAAACGCAGATGGAACAGCCAAGTATAAGTTATCTGAAAACAATTGATGGAATAACAAGAAACCAAATAGACCACGTAATGATTAGCAAGAAATTTCACACGCCATTACAAGATGTCAAGAAAATAAGAGGTGCAGACATTCACAGTGACCACGAACTGCCAATATCACAATTCAAAATTAAGATAATCTAGAAATATAACCTGTGATGTGCTCAAGCTCAGATTCCAAACCACTGAAGAAGCAGATACCAACACACTCAGGTACTAATAATACACACGCAAGCTCTGGATCAGCGATAAAATTTTGAAGAAAATTGCAGAACGCCCACAACTCAAGTTGCAAATGTATCTACAAAATAAATCGGAGCTGAAAAGTCAATACGAAGATTATTCCACGAGAAATAAAGAAAATTGAAAGAAGTGACCATAGGCAATTCACTGTAAACATTCTCAAGGTAGCAGACCCGGAACATGCGTCAATACATCAACGCGTACGATGCGCAAGTGGAAAATTTACTAGCATCCTGCCAATAATTATTTCAAAGACAACAATATTTCGGAGCTGAAATGGATGTGATCTTCGGCCTGGTGCTTGAATGTAGCAATGTTCGATTGGGTTTCATCCCCCTTATCACGGTCTCTTCCAATGTAGATATAACAATAGATCATCACCCGTTTTAATTGATTCTTGATATAAACATGAAGGGACACTCCACCATATCGGTTGTCCTTTTATGCTGGTGGGTAATAATTTGCGACTATAGCACAATCTGATGGATAGAACACAATCCGAATATGTTGCCATCGATTGATATTAGAATGTACCTGTATGTAAGTTTGTATGAAACGATCGGTTTCAAAATTGCTGCCGATTTGTGTAGCAGCATAATACAATGCTGGAATCGCTTCAAAATGTCTATCTCGAATTAACAAGACGACGTGCTGTACTTACGTTGTTCATTACTGTTACAAGGTGTTGTGCTGCACACAACTCCAACCGAAGAATTTTAATTTTTTTAGCCGGGATATCCTTTATCTTTGCCGTTACCAAAGAAACAGTCAGTTGTTGTAGGGCATTGAAAAACGCTAATCAGTAGGTTTGTAGTTCAGCTGGTAGTGATGTATCCAAGTCAAGATTCGCTTTTCATAAAAGCTCTATGAATATCGTGGCAGTTACTATTACTCGAGCCAACTTTTCAGTAGGATCGTACAGTCTAGCTGTATCATTGAATTTGTAAAAATCACTGTCTTCGAAGATCGAATTATCAGCCGAAATGCTGATATGATTTGGCCGCCTCGGAGCTGTGATTTGACGCCGTTGGACTATTATCGTTGAAGTGCCGTCAAAGATAAGTGATACGCCGATAAACCATAGCAACGGTTAACGCTCTCATGAACAATATTCGCATTGCCATTGAAGACATAATGCCGCATACCATCGGAAATGTGCTCAAAAATTGGACCGACCGTATGGGGTAGGTCAAGGCCAGCCGAGACAGTCATATAAATGAAATAGTATTCAATAATTAATCGGAAGGATTGTTCTTTACAATGAAACAATAAATTTGAAAAAATATTGAGAATTTTTTGAATTATTGCATTTAAAAAAAAAAAATTATTTGGCCCACCCTATAGTTGTTGCCAGCATACTTTTTATTGCAGAAATCCTATTGGCCACAAACGTTTTAAATCGGTTTGGCTCTCCTCTAATCCAGCATAATCTAATAGTTGAGTCAGTCCAGGCGTAAGTCTTGATATCATTGAGTTTCAGGGTGCATTGAGTATGGCTTATGAGTTTCGCTAGTAGCAAGGCTGCGTTAAGCTCCAGATGTGGTATTGATAATTTAGTTTTGATAGGAGCGACTCGTGTCTTTGCTGTGAGCAAGTGTGTTGTAATGTGGCCCATATTGTCAGTTGTTCGACAGTATACCACCGCAGCATACGCAGACTCGGATGCGTCGGGAAATCCATGCAGCTCAATTGATGATTCTGTTGTTATGTCCATCCACCGAGGAATCATTATCTGCTTCATTATAGACATTTCTTCCTTGTAGTTCAGCCATCTAGCGTTTAGTGTCGCTGGTAGGCAATCATCCCATCCTATTCCAATTGTCTTTAGTTTGGCCGTGATGGTTATTGGTGACAGCCACCCTATGGGGTCCAATAATTTGGATGAATCTGACAACAATGATCGCTTGGTTTGTTGACCATGTGATAGGTGTAACCTTGAGATATCGAACTCAATCGCATCTGTAAAGGGATGATACACGATCCCTAAGGTTTTTACGCTGTCGGATAGTAGGATCAAACCACCTTCCTCCGTGAGTTCCCTTATTCCTTTATAGTTGAAAATGCTTGTATCACTTCCAGTTAGCATGTCATCAACGTAAAAATCCGACGACAGGATCTTGGATGCTTGGATAAGTGCTGCTACCATCTTGTGCCAGTTGTAACAATGCTCGTACTGCTGGAAACTGGCTGCGGTAGTTCCATAGGTAACCGTATTCAATTTGTAGGTAGCCAAGGGTTTAGCGGGATGGTCTATCCATAATATTCTCTGATAATCTCGATCTGCCTCATGAATCCATACCTGTCTGTACATTTTCTCGATATCTGCAGACAGTATGAATTTTTGCCGTCGCCATCGGAGCAAAATGTCCGCAAGATCTTGCTGCAATTTTGGGCCAGTCATCATTAAATCATTCGATGATACTCCCGTGGTGGTCTTCGCTGAAGTATCGAACACAACTCGGAGTTTGGTTGTTGTACTGCCTTCCTTGAGCACACCATGATGTGGTATGTAATACCTTTGATTCACATTATTTCTTCAGGCTCCCGTCGGACTAACTTCATGTGCTTTAGATCGAGGTACTCCAGCATGAATGGTGATACATCTGCTTGAATAATGCATCCTTTGTAAATCGAGCTGTAGCAATCTGGCCATTTTTCTTGACTCGCCTAAGTTGTGGTGGCTTGATTTAAAACAAATCCTCACCGTGTACCTTCCATCTGGATTGCGCCCCACATTTTCTTTAAAGAATTTTTCGATTTGTATCTCCTATTTGGTAAGATTTCTTTCTTCGGGAATATTTTCATTCTCAATGAATAATTGTAATTGTTCTTGGATGTCCTTTGTTGCCACCATAGAGGTTGTTGGTTGATGCTCATTGCTCCCCAGATTGCCAATTATGACTCATCCAAATTCAGTGTTTTGAGCCATGGGCTCATGATGGCTGCCCTTTATAATGTTGTCGGTAATCATATTGGTTGCGAGCGATTGTAGTAGATGTTGGTTTCGGGAAGCTGTTGAGTGAGCTTGTCGAGTACCAAAGCGTCACAAGCATACAAAAATTTCCAGAAAATATTTGGCTCAGATTGATGTTGATGGAGTGTCTGCAAACGCCAGCCTTATTCTCACATATGCCACCAATATTCACGTTGGTTTTTCCTTTGTTTGCATTCAATAGATGAGCGGCCTTTAATGATATTAAGTAGCGACCTTAAAGTAGCGACCTATCCATTGCTTGTAGTTGCTTTGATTAAGGCGGTGGGTAATAACACAGGTCCTTGTTGATTGGCCAGAAGAATTTGACTTATACTCTTGCTCGAAGACGCTGCGTTGTTGCAATGCAGAAGTGTATGATGCCCATTGCACACAATACATGTTGTAGATTTACACTGACCTCTTTTATGTAGTGCGAGACATTGTACGCAAAGGTTGCATTCATTTACTAGCCTTGCTCTGTATAACGTTGGAATTTTCTGGAATTGCTCGCATTGCTCTAATCCATGCATACGCTTTAGTGGTGGCACGAATGGTGCTACATTAAATTTTCGCGTTGCGGCTGTTTTTGTGCTGCCCATTGCTCCTAGTGACTGGAACTTTCTCTTCATGAAATTGAAATATTCTGATATTTTTGGTATTTCCCTTGGATTGGGTACCGTTGATTCGTAGAGCCTGACAGATTCTAGATCCATTTTTTGATCAGGATGAATGTTACAAATGACTCAAATGGAGAGCTCAAATTTAGCCGCTCTATGTTGTGTAACAATTCCTTCGCAGAGTCGTGGAGATTTCGTAACGCCCCGGTAGTTGCAACTTGTATCGTTGGAAGTGACAGCAATGAATTGAAATATTGGGTAGCCAGCAGTCGTGGGTTGTTGTCATCTGTCGTTGAATGAACTCCAATTTTCGTAATCTCCAGCGAAATTTGGCACGTCCAATGTCGGTAATTTGATTTTTGGACATCCTGTTGTTGTCGATGTTCCTCTCTGGAGCTGTTGTAATCTGGTAATCGTGGCTTCCACTTTAGCCTGCATGGTGCCCTTGAAGTCCTTTTTAAAATACAAGGTTCCTCGTTCATCTGCGTCGCTTTCTACCATGATTTCTGTGTGTAGCTGGTCGATTACATCAATGTGTTTTTGCAATTGGTTGGTCTTTAGCTGCAAATATTCTTTTGAACAGCAATATTTTTGTACAACTGACGCATTAAGATGTCTTGTTTCTTAAATAACTTATTGTTGGCATCTCCATCGTCCGTTGACTCCCGATCCTTGAGAGGTATTGATGAATGTTGTTGCTCATCTGATTTTGAGTTCATATCGTTGTTTTTTGGAATATTAAAATCATGACTGACGAGTGATGTGAGAACTGACGCGGTCCCTTATTCAACGCATTTCCTCTAGGAATAGATCGTACCTCTCCACCAGTTGTCTTCTGGAACCCCAATACGAATGAGTTGATTTTAGCGACGGGGTTGCTGCTCTAATATGCTCGTCTATTGCCACATAATCTTTGTATAGTGACAAAACGTTCTGTATGCCACCTTCTAAATACGTTTTGGTTTTACGGATATCGCCATCCTTGTTGTAGTTGCGATGCAAGACAATTATTTTGTCTGCATTTTCTTGCTGCTTGCGTAGTAATTCTGCCATATCTTCCTTGTTGTTTTGCCGAAAGAATTTTCAGTGTGGACGTGACTTACTTCTATAGACTTTGTTGTTGTACATTTTAATGGGTTGTTGAGTGTGTACGCCGGGCTATCCGGCTCGATGGACCAATGAAAAATCAGGCCTTTGCTCTGATTTTGTTTAATACTGATTATTTAAATTACCACTGAAGGGGTTTAAACAATCAGATTGAGAACTATATACGGTTGTAAATTATTTTTAATTCTAACTTTTTATTACATTAAAATTAATTAAAATGCAATTTAACCACACAAAAAAAATACAAAAATACATAAATATGAGTACCAACAGTGTACGGTATTCGGATGTGGAGCAGACTGATTTTTTACATGTTGTGTTTTCAACATATGTGATAAAAAACCTATGAAAAATCCTTTTTTTGTCATTTAGTATATAGCCACAACTTTTGTTTGAATTTCATGTCTCCCACACCACGATTTCTTTCGGAACATATCTATCGCGTTCTAGGAGGTACTCTTTCGTGGTTCACTTTTTTTTCGCCCTACATTTTCGCCATTTGCTAGCTAATTCAAGGGCTAATTCAAGGCTAGAGGTCTGATTTTCGTAAAACTATCTGCACATTACATAGCTCCATGCCAGCCTATAATACTGACACGGAAGATGGGCCGGCCCATGTGTTTTGCACTGAGTTTTTTCATTTTCAGCACAGATCGTAATCTGATGATGAAAAATCACTTTCGCATTCTGTCCCTATATCGGGATTTGAACCCCGTAGGTCCCGATTCATACTCCAAAGCTTTTACCACTGTGCCGTTTGGTCGGTTACCAACGACTTTGCTAGGAATTGTGACATTGCTTATATATTAGAAAAATGGAGCGGAAATGCATTACTAGAGAACTATTTTATGGATACGAGTAAGAACAAAGGAAAATGATTTGGCACCGATAATCTTTCTATACATTCTGGATTGATTAATGGTATTTTCATACGGAAACTATAAGTTTTAGTTCTTAGAAGTCGAATACCTTTACTCGTTGAAAGATGAAAAGTTTAAGAAAACATTATTTTATATTCGATTCACTAAAAAACCATTCTGACTATTTATTTATATTGCATTACAAATTGCTGGTTTTAAAATTGATTTAATTTTAGAAGCTACATTTTTATGTATACGATGACAAAAGTTTTATTACGAATATATTACAGAATATAAAAACATCATGATAAAATTATTTCCGACCAATTGAATATCGTTTGCAGTTAAAATATTTTATCTGGGCACAAAAAATAATATAAATTAAAGACATTTCGAAAACGTCAGACGATCAAATAATTTAATACCTCTAATTATATTGTTATTAGACTGCTTCCGTTCTATCATTCCATTCCTATCTATAAACAGTAAATTATACCAATTAAATTAAACCGGAAACCGTGCAAATCGAGCGATGCTGTACATTTACAACAATTTTATTTTGCATTATGAAGTCATTTTTCACCAGAAAATATCACAATAAGTCGATTGCGAAAGATTGAGTATTCCTCCCCGCGCGCATCCTTTTCACTATACATCAACATAATAACGTCGTTTGGAATACAAAAAAAAATAAAAAAATTGGAAAATTGAATTTCCAATTGAGTTACGAAAATTTTATTATTAGTTCTGGTGATTCTGCTATATACACGTAATATATTTTCAGGCGTTTTTTCTATACAACCGAAATACAATAACAAATTATAATAATTTGTTGTTGTCGACGTCGTCGTCATTTTATTTTCACTCTCTGGTTCGGGATACCAACAATTTTGACATTTTATTTTTCTGACAAGGGTTTTTCCATGTACATAATATTTTGTTGTTTCTACCAATATTTTTTTTGATTGATTGATCTTCCATTTAATTTTGATTGGATTAAAATATATATATTTTAATTTCGTGTATTCCAAAATAATCGAAAGCAGTATAAAACCCGTAGGGCATGTACACGAAATCTTAATGTAAAGATATAAAACATCAAAAAATATGCTCAATTTGAGTTACTCCTTCTTACTACCTAGGTGCTTGTTAATTTATTTATACTGGAATACTACCGCGGACAAACACAACAATTTTTGCGGTTACCTCCAATCGTGACTACACGTCAAATAAACAAAATCGCAATATAAAAAAGTACATAGCCCAATACACAACGAGTCCTATAGAAATGCTGTGGTGGTTTTCCACATAAAATTTAAGATGCTGTGTAGTAATGCGACCACTACTGCACATAGGATTTCGTGGACTGCGTGTCAAAAATTCGTATATAATGAACGTATGTAAAGTTATCCCAGAAAATAAAAATATTTAATTAGGCAACACTAACATGTCAATAACCAATTGCTCTTGTGTGAAGTTAGCCCAGCCCAGAATTTTTATCAATATTAATTAAAAAACGAAAAATTATCAAATTTATTAAATTAGGTTTGTTCATATCTAATAAAAAATTAAAATCTAAAGTACCAAAAAACTGTAAAATTCTGAGTTGCATATAGAGTAATGAAAAATTACAGGCAATATAAGAAAAAATTCGTTCCGTCGCAAGTTCCCGAAAATGAACTCTGGGCTGGGAATTTCATTGATTTTTATATAATTCAGCTCAAAATTCGCTACTGGTGTATTATACATTTCAAAATCATGTAGCCCTGATCCTGATATTTTTTAATTACACATGAAATTTTATTTTATTACATTGTTTTATAAGAAGTTAATGTATTATGAATCATAATTGATCAAACTGAATTTATTACCATTATCAATAAAAAAGAAAACATGTTATATAAATAATTTTTGAACTACTCATTTTTGCTCGCCAATGTATATATATATATATATATATATATATATATATATATATATATATATATATATATATATATATATATATATATATATATATATATATATATATATATATATATATATATATATATATATATATATATATATATGTGGGATTATTTAATCAGAACTTAATCAAATTGAAGAAACCGATTTTATAAATATATCCGATAATTTTTATTTAATTACAAAACTTGAACTGAACTGTGTTTTCAATAATATTTTCGGTTTATATACTCCTCAGATGATTTGATATACATATACAAAAGCAGTACGAGTAATAATTGTAATTTTAGTTTAGGTTATGTACATCCGAATATTATAGGATGATCTTACACGGCCCCCCTGCTGACTCATCCGGTCCGGATGAGTGACAATCTTCGTTTGATGCGTATTTATCATCATCCTCTGATATACCGTTGTAATATAATTTCATAAACTCCACGGCTGTAGTTGTGTTGACTGGACCTTCAGAGCATCCGATTTTACGCACATCATAGCGATCTTTGCCATTTGATTTAACTACTTCGGATGGTCCCAAATATTTCGCTTGAATTTTGGAACCGCCTCCAAATGGATTCCTTTTAATCGCAACAATATCTCCCGGTTCGTACTGGTATGGTTTTTTTCTTCGCTTGTTATAGTTCTTTCTATTCTCATCTTGAACTTTAAGGATATTGAGCTTCGCCTCATCACGCAGTCTTTGCCGTTCTTCATTAAATAGTAAGGCTTCTTCTTGTTCAACTATTTTTCTTAGATGCACGTTCTCTGGACACCTCATTTTCACTCCCATTAAGAGTTCGAATGGGCTCATCGCAATGCTTCTCTGAAAAGAGTTATTCAGATACCTTTGTAATATTTCGACATGTTTGTACCAATTCTCTTCATCATTGAAAGCTAGTTTAGTTAAAACTGGAATAATCAATCGATTAATACGCTCTACTTGCCCGTTTCCTGTAGGTACCCCTGTTGTAATAGTTGAATGCTCGATATTTTCGTTTCTGCAATAATCTTCAAATTCTGTAGAGGTAAACGCCGTCCCTCGATCAGTGATAATATGTGCAGGGTTGCCAAATACTGCTTTCAGTAATTCCAGTTTTTGCAACGTTTCCATTGAAGTGACTGACTTTGTAGAATAAAGCCAAATAAATTTTGAGAAACCATCAACTACGCATAATATGTATTTATATTTTTTTCTTGTCGACGCCAGGCTTCCCAAATGGTCGATATGGTAAGTGACTAGGAGTGTCACCTTTTGGTAAGGGGTTGAGAAAGCCATCTTTTTTACTCGATTTTCGATCAGCAACAATACAATGTATACAGTTTTTTATTACGTTTTGCACCTTGGCTTTCAAATTAGGAATATAGTATTCCCGCTGGACAAGTTCTATTGTCTTCCTTTCCGCAAAATGACCCTGTTCGTGGTATGCAACTATGACTTCACGTTCCATTGCCCGCGGCACGACCAACGATAGACCCCCTTGGATCATCTTGAATAGAACACCACCGTTAATTACAAAATCGTCAAACTCACCAGATTGTAGCAAGGTAAATATAGGCTTTAAAGATTCATCATTTCGCTGCGCAGCTCTGATTCTTGTAACCAAGTTACTTTGTATTGTTAACAACACAGAATTTCAACTGAGAGCATCGTCATGACGCATTCTGCTTCCAGGACGATGTTCCAATTTAAAACTAAACACCTGCTGCTGTAATGCCCATCCGGCAATTCTGGAGGTTAATTCTTGTTTTTCCATAGTTGCTTTGAAAGCAGCAGAATCTGTAGCAATTGTAAATTGTAACCCCAAAAGGTACACTCGAATTTTTTATGGCGCCACTACGATTGCTAAAACCTCCAACTCATAGCTGCTATAATTCTCCTCCGGTTTTGTTGTTTTTTTACTGTGGTAGAAAACCGGATGGAAGTCCTTATCCTCCCCTGATCGTTGTAGCAATATCGCACCTATTCCGATCTTCGAAGCATCCGTATGAAGTTCAGTGTCGGCTGCCACTTGGTAAATCCTCAATACCGGTTCATTAAGCAAATTCTCCTTCAGTTTCGCGAACGCAGTTTCTTCTCTGGCGGTAAACTTAAATTCATTTCCTTTGCGTAACATGTCGGTTAAAGGTTTAGCAATAATAGCGTAACCCTCAACGAATTTTCGAAAATAGCTTGTAGGCCCAAGAAAACTCTGTAAAGTCTTCACATTCTTAGGTGTTGGAAATTTGCAAATGGCTTCTTTTTTCCTTAAAGATGGTTTTATAATGTCATTCAAATAATGACCTAAATATTCAATAGAAGGACTGAGAAATTGACACTTACTCCACTTAATTTGCAATCCATTTTGCTCTGCCACTTGAATAACTTCCTCGAATCGTTTTAGTGCTTCCTCTGGAGTATTAGCATGTACCACCAGATCATCCATGTACACACAAACTATTTTCTTTAAGCACAACGGCGCAAATATATTATTTATGAACCGTTGAAATACAGCCGGCGAGTTGCACAGCCCGAAGGGTGCTCTTAAAAATTCATACAATCCTATAGGTGTTATAAAGGCTGTGTATTTTACAGATTCGGGAGCTAAGGGTACATGGAAAACCCCGTTTCGTAGATCCAAAGCGGAAAAATACTTTGCACCTTGGAGCTGGTATCGATCTTTAACCACTACTTTATTCAGACGTCGGTAATCTACGCATAATCTTTTCGAACCGTCTCGCTTATTCGCCAATACTATTGCACTCGCAAAGTTGGATTTACTGGGCTGAATAATTCCTTCTTCAAGCCATTCGTCGATTTGTTTTCTAACAATATTCAGCTCCAATGGAGAGAGACGACGACAACTGCTTACTACTGGTGTCTCCTCAGTTAGAATTATCTTCATCACCACATCGTCACTTGGTTTAATACTTTTTGGATTATAATTAATCACCATTTTGTTTATTGCGTCAACGTAATTGTGTTTCTCCGTACCAGTAATACCAACATTTGGTGAAAAGTTTCCACGTTCAATCAACATTGCATAATTATCATCAGGTAGAATCTTTTTCATTACAATGTTTTCTGGAGTTAAGATAGTAATGGTTTGGTTAATTAGCTCCTTACCCAAAAGAATGTCTACTGGAAGCACATCATCAGCCACAATATGGAAAACAGTATTATAAACATCTCCATCAATTACTACATTGACAGTAAAACGTCCCAGAGTTTTCATGTTTCTCGAACCAGCGCCACTGAACGTTGTCGTATTATTTTCAAAATCCGGAGCAGCAAGCGCGCAAAATTTTCTTTTCGACATAAAATTCAAATCGGACCCATTATCCACCATAGCATATAAACTCTCATTACAAATAATTATAGTTTTCAAATCATTTATAACGGATCGCCGGCTTTCTTCGTTAATCGCGGCACACACCTTCGCGGGTTTCTAAGCCGCTACATTTTTACAATTTGGCGCAATATGGCCGAAATCTCCAAATGGGTAACACTTTGGCCCTTTTGATTTGTTCCTGCAGCGATTTCCATTATGGTCCCAATCCACCGCAATTAAAACACCTTACAGTTCGTTCATTTGAGGTTGTGTTTTGGGATTGAATTTTAGTCGTGGTTGCACCTTCCGCAGCACCTTCTCTCTCCTTCAAATCTGCATACAAATCCAACTTTGATTTGAATTCTGTAATGTCCTTAGCTCCGACTAATATACTGTTGTTCGCCATAACATCATCAATTCCCGAAACACAGTAATCTATTATTGAAGCGTCATCGATGTTTGCAGAGATACCGATTTCGCGCAACGTAAGCAAATAACTTCGAAAAGTTTCGTTTGGCAGTTTCCTCCGTTCTTGCAATTTTTTATGCACTTTCGAACTAACGATATCCTTTTTAAATTCGCTTCGTAAGAATGTCGCCAATTTTTCCCAGCTACCAACATCACTGGTAGTACGTAAACTTGGTTTTGCTGTACTACTTAAAAGTTTCTTTGCATATACGACCTTATGTGCATCGCTCCAACCAACACCAACTGCTGCTTCGTTGATATCATCGATCCATTTGTCAATAGCATATTCGTCATCGCCACTGAATGAATTAAGAGAATACTCTATATCTCTAAACGGAAATGGTACACCCTTGCTTGTTGTTTCCATATTATTTGACGAAAACCGTGTTAGAAGATCGTTTTCACGCCTCAAAAATTCAATTCCTTTATTTTTAATGGCTAGTTCCATTTTTGTTAATTCCGCTCGCTCTCGTTCCATTTGTCTACTCCGCCTTGTAGACTGCAGCTTCTCTGAGATGGTATCGCCAAAGGAATCGTCGGATTCTGAATTGTTTTCTCGATTTTCATCTCGTTTTTTGTTGTTGCTTTTGTTTTTTTTTCCCCATGGGTATTAAGTTATCCGCACCAAACAAACTTTGCTTCCGTAAATACTGTACTAAAATTTCGTAACAGTTAATAACCAGCGAACGTGTTCTACAACTTGTATTCACTAATACAGTAACGTGCTTGTTTTGTCGACAGTAACTATGTATAGTCGTACGACTTTTACGTAATACGATAATTATTCAGTTACTTAAACAAGGTCGTACACAAGAAACGGTAACAAATAATAACTCTAATTAGCAGTTTCTTGAGATTTGAGTCCAAATTTTCACTGGTTTCAATGTATTTCGACACAAACTGGTGCACTTTATACAATTTTCTTACAATTTGTTATATGTATAATTTTAAGAATTCGTCTAATTTCTAAGCTCTGCTTTACTGACGCCACAATAAATAATCCCGTTGTAATTATCACTTCTTCCACGAACGTACGCCTTACGATCCGGAATTTCAGTTGTATGTAGCGTTTATACCACAATTAAGCACTATCGCGTAGCAACTTTGTATATACAGCTTGGTATATATCCAATGTCACGAATGCACGCCTTGCGATTCGTAAACTAACTCCTTAAATATATTTATTCAAAATCACAACACTTAGGAATATTGTATATCCCGGTTGAACCCCCAATTGTGGGATTATTTACTCAGAACTTAATCAAATTGAAGAAACCGATTTTATAAATATATCCGATAATTTTTATTTAATTACAAAACTTGAACTGAACTGTGTTTTCAATAATATTTTCGGTTTATATACTCCTCAGATGATTTGATATACATATACAAAAGCAGTACGAGTAATAATTGTAATTTTAGTTTACTTTATATTATATATATATAATATATATATATATATATATATATATATATATATATATATATATATATATATATATATATATATATATATATATATATATATATATATATATATATATATATATATATAAAATATATATATATATATATATATATATATATATATATATATAAATATATATATATTATATATATATATATATATATATATATATATATATATATATATATATATATATATATATATATATATAATATATATATATATATATATATATATATATATATATATATATATATATTATATATATATATATATATATATATATATATATATATATAATATATATATATATATATATATATATATATATATATATATATATATATATATATATATATATATATATATATATATATATATATATATATATATATATATATATATATATATATATATATATATATATATATATATATATATATATATATATATATATATATATATATATATATATATATATATATATATGTATAATTATTTTATTCTTTTGTTTAGTTCTGCCTTATTACTACTAATTTAACTTAGTTACTAAAATGATTTTTGTTTCGAAAAATAACCCGCTTTAGGAACTCTTTTTCACTGGAATTAATCATTTTAATTAAAACAACGTTGCTGGTTTTGAAATAATTGTGAACGCTTCGTAGCAACTCAAAAATGTTGATATGCTGGGCAAAAATGTGTTTATTGATATTTGAAGTGAAAACCATTCTTAAGCGATTACCTTTCGACAGAGAGTTTTGGCAGGACCAAAAATATTTGACAAGTATCTCAAATGTTCCAAGAAATTTTTCACTATCTTGTTTGTTTTTTCAGCAGAAAATTTATAAAGAAAAAGAGTCTGGATTAAATTTAAAATTTATGAAATATTATGATTTAGTTGTAAATTACCTAAACTACTATTAGTTTCGGTCATGGTTGCTCAAATGTGTCGTTGAAGACCACAACCTCGTAGTGTCTTTTATGGTGTCTGTTAGATTCCTCCTCGCATTCCGAATTCGAAAAATCAGCTAAACAATTTTCCTTTTGCTTTGCCTCTTGGTAGTCGACGATGTTGTCTTTTAATAATTTGCAGTCGAATATTTCCCAATCCTGGGCAGGATCAAGTTTTTTTGATTTGCTTGTTTGTAATGTTTAGGCCAAGCTACTGTTTCGCCTTTTATCCAATTCGTGCATACAAGGAATACTACTTTTTTGCCCTCTTTGCTTACCGTTTCAATAACGGAATACATAGCAGCTAGAAAAAAAAATGTAAAGATGTGTATTAACTGTTGACAAATTTTGATTATCGAAGTGAAGAAAGAAAATTCAAAATCCATCATCGTCGTTTCTCATACCAAACAACTTCTTCTGTACGCCAAATAAACGTGGTTGTATCAATTATTTCTACATATTCAAATTTTTTAATAGCTTTATCTTTTGTGAAAAACCAGCAATTTCTAACCGAATTGTTAATTAACAAACAGTTTTTAACTTTTTGGGGTTTTTTAACTGACTTTACGGTCAAAAAAAAATATCATTTTCGGCCGATCGAATTATTATTCGTCTACTCTAACTTCGATTTTAATTTCATTCGGGTAGAATTTTTTAACGACTTTTTACAGTAAAAAAAAATCTATTCGGTCTTTAATTTTTATTTGTTCGTATAGAGTTTGATTTTCTAATGAATCCTACGTTTAAATGTTTCATGTTTGTTGGGTGAAAACCGTCTGTTTAAGTTGGAAAAAGTTGCATTCCGAGTTGTATCGATCTTTCAAGTAGAGCACGACTCTATTTTGTTGGATTTATAAGATTTTTAAATTCGGATACGATTCGAGTAATAGTCGGTTTAAATTATTACCCGACTTTTTACAGACTCAAAACCGTAAAGCCTGGTACGGTTAATAATTTTTCACGGGAAGCTACTGCAATTGTAGTTCCTAAAATTGTATTAACCGCATAGTTGTTATCGAACATAACCAAAAATACATCAAACCTTTGATTAGCATTCGGAACGAATCACAGTTAGATGGTGCATTTTTAATAATTGTGCTTATCAGGTGGGATATATTTTTAGTTTGTTGTTTGGAAAAACATTTAATTTCGCGATACTCGTATAATATTTATATGGTTTAGTAAAGTAAAATGAAATTTGTATTTTATTTAGTAGAATTCTACTTGATCCACAGAGTAATCGGGCACATTCAATTTACTTATTGTGATTTAGAAAATACCGTTTGTCAAGGTCGCTCACATATTGGTTGTTTAAAAAGTAGATCAGGCGTAAACTAATTAATTATCTTTTTACATTGATTGTTGTTGTTTTAATAATGATGTTTATTTTTTTAGCGATTTATGATTCAATCAAGTGACACACATTTGCAATATAATTTGCTAGATGCAATTAATGGGTACTGTGGCAGAACACACTCCCCCGTGAAGTGGGATACTGAGTTGGAAAAATTATCCGCCCTCTCGCAATTATTGAAGTCAAATGAAAGCACTCTTAAGCAACAGTGCTTATCGTCCTTTATTTATTTAGATGTTCAGTTCGTTTATTTACAATATTCATGTTTCCATCAACGTTGTGAGATAACCGGGACTTTAGAATTTGGAAATAATTTAAAAAATATTAAATTTATTGGGTGTTCTGGTGTAGATGTGCAAATGAGAAAGAAATTTACGATGGCTTGTTTATATAACTATTCCAACCGATCTACGCGGACGGCCTATAAATCCTTTATAGAAGAATACAAAATCTTGCGACAGCATTTCAATTTAACCGAACAAGATGTTAAATATTTATATTTTTTGAATGTACTCACATGGACTGGAAACTTAATAATCCTGTGTTTTTTATACATGGCCCATCGTTACGAAGCTTTGAGATTCATCATTCGTGGATCAATTTATTGAGAGCCATCTATCACGGAGCAATATAGTGGCTGCTTAGATCTACACCCGCACGTACAGTTTATTTTAATTTATTCATTCTTTCATATGCTAAGTGTTATATAAATATTTGATACAGTTTCGAAAATAAAATATCTTTCATATAAATCCTTCGCCATCATCATCGTAATCAGAAACATATCCTTATGTAAAATATTCTCACATATATGATGTGGTGGATATTTCCATGTGTAAAAAAAGTTCTATTAATATTTATGTGTACCGTAAAAAACGAATCTATATAAAAGGGGAGGGAAGAAAGTTTTCTAATTTTCTTTTTTTCTTTTTAACCAAAGTGAAAAAGATTTACATTTTCCTTTACGTTTTCGTTTACATAACTTTTTATATTCACAGTTTCTTTTATAGATATGTATTTGAAATTGAAAATGTTTAGATAACATAAATACTCCATATGTATGTAATACTCGTATGTGTTATTGATAAAAAAATATAATATTTTATTCTTTTCAATTTTTGTTAAATCTCACAGCATTGTGCTCGATAATTTTATTGGATTTGATAAAATAGATCGGCAACCTGCGATAAATCTAAATTGTTTTGAACAAAATATTTCTGTTTGCTGAATTTACTCAAAAAAACTGATCAAGAAGTTGTTTATCACCAAGCAAATGGCACAGTGGTTAAAGCTTTGGCGTTTGGATCGAGAGGTACCGGGTTCTAATCCCGATAGGGGTAGGATGCAAAAGTGATTTTTCATCAACAGATTACGATTTGCGATTAAAAGGAACACAACTACGACCCCCTATCAGGAGCTATGCAATGCGCTGATGGTAAATTAAATCGACCCTATAGCCGTACGTCTTCGATTTGGAAGTAACCGCGAAAGTGCAGGGAGTACTACCGAATGAATTTTTGATTTAGTGGACATCTTACACCAAGAAAGTTCATTTCCTCATACATTTTGTATGGAACGGCTTTTTTGATGATATCTCTAGAACGAATTGACTGGTTTCGATGATTTTTTTTCGTCTCGGCCTTGAGAAGTTTCCTCGTGCATTGGAAAAATATGAAAAAGACCAACCATATATTATTTGTCTATATTCATCTCTCTCCAACTGTCCACGCTTGAGAAATAAGATTTTATATTGGAGTTTGTTGTTGTTTTCATTTGTTTCTGGTCTAAGTATTAGACAGACATGATTTCATGATTTTTTTGAAATTTATCAGCGAAAAGTGATTTCAGACAAGTGAGTTCAGTTTGATGATTTCCACATTATGTGAAAGGTTATTTAGTTTGTTATTGTGCGTGCATCGACGATCAATCTAATCGATAATTTTGTACTGCGTGTTTGATTTTTTTTTTTTTTTTTTACTTTATTTACTTAAAAATTAGATACAATAATTAATTTGGTTACCAAACACTTAGTGTTGTAGGTAACAAAGGAACATACTTAATGAAGCAGCGCGCTGTTTTATGTTTTATAATTTTAAAATATATATAGGGTTATCCAATTCGAGGTTGATAAAGTAGAAATCTGTATACCGACATCTGTCAAAGATAAACGTCAAGTACGCTGTCATTTATTTAGCTGACATTCTGCCATTTAAGAAAATGGAGCATTTAACATACGCAAATTGGGTGTTGGAAAAACAGGCCGTCGATGCTGATTTTTCGAACAAAATTTTCTTCAGTGATGAAGCTCATTTTTCTGATGGCTGATATCAATTGGCCTCCAAGATCCTGTGATTTAACGCCTTTGGATTTCTTTTTGTGGGGCTACGCGAAAGATCGTGTTTACGCAAACAATCCCCAAACTCTTGACGAATTGAAAACTAATATTCGTAAGGTAATGGCCGAGATACCTCCCGAAATGTGCCGAAAAGTCATTGAAAATTACCGCAAAAGAATCAAGGCCTGTAAGAAGTCCAGTGGAGGACATTTGAATGATATCTTGTTTAACTAAAAATGGCAAGGATCAATCTGTAAAATGAAATAAAAATTACAATACATTCCGAATATTTTGTGTGTTTTTTTTAAGTTTACTTTATCAAGCTTGAATTGGTACCCTTTGTACTTATATAAAAAAAAAGGGAAGTTAAAAATTAAATAGACTATGATTGAAAAAAAAAAATTATAATATATTATATACTACTAAAGAAAAATTTACGTTAAACAATAAAGAGCACAAATATTGCAGAAAAAGCAAAAAAGCACTATAAAATAAAATTAAAATCAAAATTAAAATTCGCACCGTAAAGATTTTAATGATTATTTATTTAGACATTTTAAGTCCGATTGTTTATTTTAGGTTGTTCTTAAATACATTTTTAGGCATTTCTTAAACAAGCTAATACTTTCAATTTCTTTTAGTTCGGTTGGTCTAGTGTTTTTACATTTTCAGACCTTTGTACAGTATATTGTTGTTTTTTGAGTTTGTTGCAAAAAATTGCAAGTGGAAGTTGGCTCGCTGTCTCGTACCATATGAATGAATATCACACGCATGAATCAGAGGTCGGTGAAATTTAATTAAACCTCTTCGAATTTTAAATATTGTCATTATGAGTTCGAAATCAATTATATTATGGAAGCTGAGTTGAGATATATTTTTAAAAAGTTCGATTGTTGAAAATCTTAGTGGCAGGCGGTATATGTTTTTTAGGGTTTTTTTTTGTAGAATTGCGATCTCATCACAACGGAAACCAGCGCATCCACTCCACACTGGGTTTAAATATATTAATTGTGGTAAGATAAGGGAATTGTAGATTAGTAACAGGGAACTTTGCGGCAAAATATGCTTCAGTTTTTTGATCGAGAATACAAAAGGTTGTATTTTAGCCTTAACCATATCGATATGGGCGCTCCATTTCAATTTTTCATCTATCAGTAGACCCAGGTACTTAAATTGATCCGTACGCTCTATCTGAATTCCCGCATAACTAATCCTGTACTCTCTTATAACTTCCTCTAATATTTTTTTATTTGGAAATATCATATACTTAGTCTTTTTGGCATTTAATTGAAGTTTGTTTTCATTGAGCCACAGGCTTAGCAATGTCAAATCCATCTGCATATCTTCAAAAAGCTCTTTAAGATTTGTATTTTCATACTTTATAACAGCATCATCAGCATATAGCTGAAATGTGCCCTTAAAGTTTTGTCTGCATATGTCGTTAATGTAAATGTTAAAAAGGACCGGCCCAAGAATGGATCCTTGCGGTATACCCCTTGCGAGACACATCACATCACTTTCTGTTTGATTAACAACTACAACCTGCGGACGAGCTTTAAGATATGATCGGAATCACGACAAATGCATCGGCTCAAACTTCAATCCCTGAAGTTTGGCGAGCAATATATCAGGGTCTACCGAATCAAACGCTTTCCGTAGATCCAAAAATAAGCACGCTACAATCCGTTTCTTGTCAACATTTTCCGAAATGAAACTAGTTAACTCAAGGCATGCTGCTTGTGCACTAGAGCCTTCCGTAAACCCATACTGGTCTCTTGCTAAAATATTATTCGCCTTCAAAAATTGCAATAACCGGTTATTCACTATTCTTTCGAATACTTTTGAGACTGAGCCTGAAATAGATATTGGTCTATAGTTGGTTGGCTCTAGTGCATCCCCATCCTTAAATACCGGTAAAACTCTTGCCATTTTTAGTTTTTCCGGAAACTTGCCTTCAAGCAACGAATTGTTAATCAAGCTAGTTAGCGCTCTCTTCAATTTTTCTTAAAAAAACTGAAGGAACTTGCCTGATATGCCGTCCCGCCCCGTGGCTGCAGCTGTTTTCAAACATTGAATGACTCGACTAACTTCCTTCTCACTCACATTGGTTACATCAAATTTAAAATCTATATGATATTCTGCCATAATTACGACTACATTTGGCCACGGAAAATCGCATGCATGTATATGAAACAAGCATTGAATGCGTTGGCAACTTCCCTTGGGTCCTCGCTAACTGAGCCATTTAACATTACCGAAATATTTTTTGGTTTAGTTTCACGTGTCTTATTATAAATGGCCAACTTTAATAGATTCCAAAATTGTTTGGAACTTCCAATACAATTTTCTACTCTAGTAACGTAAAAATCTCTTTTAGCTTTCCGTACTCTGGTTACTTACAATCGAGGATTTTATTAGATTGAACTTAAATTTTAAATGTTCACACTCAGGGTATTTTACAGTTAGTTTAAATAATTTTTCCCTAGTTTTGATATCCCGGTATAAATCTAAGGTCATCCACGGTTGTTTCAGACCCACACGTCGTGTGTCACGCTTATATTGCATGCAATCCTTCACGACATTCTCGAGCCCGCTTACCAGATCGTCCAGAGTTTCGACGGTTTCTATTTTTCGCCAAAAACGATTTTTCGCAGCCAAATCATAATTTAACATTTTAAATACTTGTGCCTGTTTAGATTCTCGAGCTTGTACATCTAAGACTAATTGAATTGCTCTGTGGCCGGAGAATGATACATCCTCCAATGCAAAACTGTGTACTAATCCGAATTGACCAGTCAATGCATGATCTATAATAGTGGAAGTACTGTTGCATATTCTTGTGGCAGATTTTGATGCTAATTTGTTAATGAGCATGAAGCCATTTACAGATAGTAAATCTAAATATTTACTAATTTTTGGGTTTCTTGGATCTAAAATATTTAAATTAAAATCCCCTACTACAATCGCTCTCGGAAATTTCTCTAAAATTGTTTGAAAGGACTCTAAAAAATTATCAACATTTGATCCCGGGCATCTATATATACTGATTAAATGCATATTTTGCTTAAGCAATTTTAAAACTAGAAAATTGTTTTTCAGCTCATCTTTTTCAAAAATTACAGAGCATTTAATATTCTCTTTAACTAAAACACATATTCCACCTCCTTTACCCGTACGACAACTATGATACGTATTATAACCATGAAAATTAATTAAACATACCTCATCAGATTGTATCCATGATTCAACTAGTACAATGATTTCGGTCCCATAATTACACAACGATAAGAAATTTTCCACCTCATGAATCTTCGACTTCAAACCCCTGATATTGAAATATACAATATTTACATAACCCGTTTCCAATTTTTTACGACCGTACTTAAATCCGAGTTCATAATTAACGCTATCAACTAAATCCGCTATTTGAGAAATGCCATTTGTATTTATGTGTGTATTTCTATCTGTCATAAATCGAAACAGCTGACTCGTTTGTTTATGTTTTTGTTTCTTGATATTTTATAGTGCAATTTTAAGTTTTTAACTAAAAATAAATAAATATAATAATAAATAAAATATATAATATAATAGTGTTTAGTGATCAATAAATCGATATGAAAATAATTCTATGTGAAGCGATAAATTAGTCTATTTGAGTCAATTATTCAAATTTTTAATTTTATCTAAATCGTTTGAACTTTTTATGTGAATAGTGTTACTCTGTGGTGCTTTTTTCAGTAAAATCCGATTGTTGGTGGTCCAGAGAAATTGGAATTGGTTAGCTATTTTAAATTGGCGAGCAGCACGAAATAGTTGGAGTTTATTAGCGGTAAGATGATCTCGAATAAATATTTGTGTGATATTTTCAGTTTTGAATCCAATTTGATCCGAAAATAGATTTTTATATACTTTCTTATTTTTTATTATTTCTTGCTTGATGGTGATGGATTTAAGCTTGACCAGGAGAAAATGATTAGGCGTTTTGGGTGCTGTGCTGGTGGATGGTAACACGAGTTCTCTCCCGATATATTATGCGCTGGTTATACAGTCACTGGATACGTTGGCTTTGATTGTTTTAAGAATGTTTGCAGTTAAGGTAAGAGGATCAAT
The DNA here is from genome assembly GCA_963691935.1 of Nephrotoma guestfalica. Taxonomy (NCBI): domain Eukaryota; kingdom Metazoa; phylum Arthropoda; class Insecta; order Diptera; family Tipulidae; genus Nephrotoma; species Nephrotoma guestfalica. The sequence continues at coordinate 30,877,824 of OY829913.1, read as the reverse complement.
CGATCTATTCGGTATTCCAGAAATCACAATGTTGCTTAGATTGTCTTTTTCTTTCAGATATTCAACTTCCGTTTCCAGGCGATTAATAGTGTGATGGAGCTCTTCGTTGTTTTCCTGTGCAACCTGGACCCTGTTTTTCAGTTCCGTATTTTCAGCTGGTAAATTTACTATTTGGTCACGAAGCACCGATAGTTGGTCAAGGAGAGATTTTTTCACATCCAGGATTAGGTGCTCAAGTCTTTGAAAGCTTTGTTGATTGATATCGACTGATGATTTCAAAATATGTGATGTTTGTGGTGTTTGAGATGTTGGAGGCGTACCATCAACAGGAGCCTGCTTCTTTAAATCGGAGTTGTTTTTAGGGCTGACAGTTACTAGGGAGCTTGGTTTACAGCAGTTCCAAATGGTGACGATCTTTTGAATTTCCTGCCTGTTTTTACCAGAGAAGCCAACACAGCGTGAATGGAACGTATTGTGACATCTGGTGCACTTAATTCCTTGGTGAATCTCTTATACTTTTCTTAGCTTTTTATGTAAATATTATATTATATAAACGGATTTTACAATAAACAACTATTATTTTAAAATAAAAATAATAAAATTTTAATTTTTAATGCCCAACAATTGTTTTTCTGAACTGAATACTTTGACAGCGCGCCAAATTTTTTAGTATTTGATTTTCCAGGCGGATTCGTTTGTAATTCTGTGGAATTCTATTTTCTACACCACCAGCGACAATATTGACCAGTTTCTTTTCGATGTGCCAAAGTGATCCGTTTGCACGAACATTGCTCTACTTTGAGATGTCACATTATTAGGCGAGGAATGCTTCATCGATAAAATTTCAACGTCGGAGGCAAGGCGATGCGGTTCCTGATCATCCAGATGTGCGTTCTACTGATGCCCTTGCTCGCATTTACACAGTTCATCCGAAGAATGACGTATGCTTCTACATGCGGTTATTGCTGGTGAATATTCGTCAGGTCAAGAGATCAATTTGCTTGAAAACGATACTCATTGAAACATGCCAATAGCTGAAACAGCGACAAGTCAGATGCTCACATTATTTGCTATCACTATTTCGACATGCTTCCCATCGAATCCACGTGAACTGTAGAACAAGTACAAGGATGACATGTCAGAAGACATTTTACATCGATTCGTGTCAGTTCAGGGAATCCCGATCTCAAAGCTAATGAGGAGATACATAACCAGGCTTTACTTTTGATGTGCGGTAGTTTGTTAGTCAAGTTAGAAATGCAGCCGCTATATCGTGGAATGAACGACGGTTTCAATCGAGAATTGGAACGTGAACATGAATACGATCGAGATGCGTTAAACCAATCTGGGGGTATATTATGAAATTTATCCGGCTCGGATTTTTCGATTCGACCCGGATTTACTCTATTATGAAACTTGTATTATCGGATTGGTAATAAACAAATCTGAAGTTAGCAACATATTTTTTTAAAATAATTTTTTATTATTTAAATGCTACAAATTATTTTATTTTAATAATATTGAAATATAAATCACTTCCACTATATTGTGTTGAAACATCAAAATAATATCAATCGTATACTCTACAGAATACACTAACTAGCAGTCGGATTTTTTGTAGTGTGATCGGAAAGATCCGATGCGATTTTACTTTTTAGTTTCTAAATAGCACGGATTTATTCGTTAACGGAAAAAACTGAGACGGATAATTTTCATAATAGACCCCCAGTTCGAACGAATGTACCACCGTAAACCCCCAACAGAAGGAAGTGTACGATACGTTAATGAATGCAATTGATGATGGAAATGGTGGTTTATTTTTCCTCGATGCGCCCGGTGGAACTGGGAATATATTCCTCATGTCATTGATTTTGGTCACTGCTCGTGCGAGATTCATAATTGCTGTAACAGTTGCTTCTTCTGAGATAGCGTCCACGTTGCTAGAATGATGCCGAACGGGTCATTCAGCGTTGAAATTGCTGTTAAAAAACCGAATGAAAAAACCGACGCGCATTGGAAGCAATGACTCTACTGTCTGGCGATTTCCGCCAAACACTACCAGTCATTCTAAGAACGACCGCTGCCAATGAAATAAACCTTGCCTCAAATCATCGACCCTGTGGCGCTATGTGAATAAACTTCAGCTGACCACAAACATGTGAATTGCATTGCTAAACGATTCATCTGCCTAAGGCTTATGCAAAGTGTTCCCGAACACGTCCCCTAACCATAAAGATCACAATTTGTTGGGTGTACGAGTAATTCTTGCGGCAGAGAACAAAGATGTGGATCACTTATATTTACTTCACAATTCAAAATCAAATCATTGGTCCTCTACATTCCTTCAAATCTATCGACTGGGTAACAAATGAAGACGTAACTACCAACTATTGAAGTGAATTTTTAAACTCATTGGATCTGTCTGGCCACCGCACAATTTACAATTGAAGGTTTCAATATCTGAACCAACCAAAACTATGTAGTGGAACGCGATGTGATTCACGCGACAATCCCCAAAGGAAAGATCAAAGATGAGGAAGTTCTCATTCCGAGAATTCCGATGATCTCCACTTTCCGATTCAACTCGTATTCGCCATGACGATCAACAAATCACAAGGCCAATCCTTGAGTGTTTGTGGCCTGAATCTAGAAAATGAATGTTTCTCTCACGGTCATTTGTACGTAGCATGTTCACGTGTCGGCAAACCAACAAAACTAAAAATTTTGTATAACAAAAGATGCTTCAATGAAGAGAATCGACCCAAGTGTAACCCATACAGCAAATAGTTTAACAGAAAGTAGTGCAACAACGCTACGCGAATCATTTTGATTCACTTCAATAAAGCAAATGCCTTGCTGCCACGTCAATCAATTTTTAAAAAACTGAATTTATTTTAGCTAACAAGTTAACACAACATTTATTAATTCTGAGGAGGTACGAAGTTCGCTGGGCCAGCTAGTTTCTAAATTTATTTAAATTTCACTATGTAATTGAAATAAAACAATATTGAAGAAGATTACCAATTTTTTAGAGTCTTCTTTGTTCTTAGCTCCTATATTTCGTCAACGAATTCGATACTTTGGGCGTATTTTATTACCTGGCTGGTTGAATCTTCCAATTCCTTTACCGTCAGCAAGGAATATTTTTGTTCGCTTCGGATCGCTTTAGTATTTGTTAAGAACCTGTTAACAAAACTTAAAATTCTTATAAGTTTATTAAAACCAGAGGTTCTGGCAATTAGCTGTTCGATTACGTAACCGTCACTTGGGCATTGAAATGCGTGCATCGTAGATAGTTTTTCATTTTGCCTTTCTAAATTTGTGTCAGAATTACAATATATTTCATCGGATTTGGGCCATTATTCACTTTCCAACTCCAACCGAGTAATTTGATTAAAAGTGAAGCTCCACACAACTGCAATCTTGGAAGACTAACTTATTTTATTGAAGCAACTTTAGTCTTGCAACCAGGGTTACATGAGTAGTCCCATCGTTATTTGTAGATCGACAATATACTACTGCAGAATATGCTCGCTCACTCGCGTTTGAGAATCCGTGTAGTTCTGCTTTCTCAGTGGGAATGTACCTCTCGATCTTTAATTCTGTTAGTTCGATGAACTCTTGTTTCAGCTGGATACATATCTTTGCAATGGTATCTGTAAGCGAAAGCGTTTGAAACAACAACACAAGAGGACACCCAGCCTAATGGGTCAACTATTTTAGAAGCATTCGAGATTAAAGTACGTTTTGGCAAATTCAAAGTAAAAGTGAAAATATCTTTTAAGGGGTTCCATTGTATGGCAAGAACATTTGTAGTTGTTTCGGTGTCCTCTATTTCCAAAAAATCGGATGTGCCTGCCAATCCCTTCGCGTTTGACATCCATTTCCTTAACTTGAATAAGATGAAGAATATAAAAAAACGCAATTTCGTAGTGTTAATCAATGACAAATATTTATGTTCTCTGCTAAATATCTCTTTGGATACAAGAAAGGGATTCACTTCACCGGCTTAATAGGCGCGAAAATGTCTCTGTTTGAAGAAGATTCCAAAATCGATTTTGTCGAAAGTCCAGCCAATGTGGAGTAAAAATTGTGAAATGCGTTTTCTGTAAATCTGGCCATATCAGCGTATGTGAAGTTGGCCCGAAAACCGAAAAAAGCCTTTCAGTCCGAAAAATAATACGCAAATTTTTCTATTAAACGGTTTTTCTCGGGATGGTTTTCGGGGAAACTTCACATACGTTCCATACCACGATAATGGAATACAGTCCTATACAAAACACGATTCGAAGTGACACGGAAAGTATCACAAGTTTATTGCTTATCTTACAAAAATTTTAGTTCAAAATGTTTTCAGTCAAAAATAATTCTGTAAAAACTTTTAAATTCACACATGCATACATTATACCACAATCATTAAGTCCACAATCATACAAAATACAACTACTTCTACAACTATTAGATGATCTTGAAGTCGTTAAGTTAAACTCGAGGTCGAATAATATAGTTAATCGACTAGATATTATGCTAGCGTCACTTAAACTAGATCACTCAATGCAGACAAGGCAAAATCGATTTTGGATATATGCAAAAATTATAACGATATATTTTATTTGCCTGGTGATAAACTTAGTGCAGCTGACATCAGTTATCATAAAATTTCAATCCAATATATATTAAGCATTATCGATTACCAGAGTCAACGAAACTGGAGATTGACAAACAAGTCTCTCAAACGTTAAAAGACGATATAATCGAATCTAGAATTGTTCTGTGGAACTTTCCTCTTGTTGTAGTTCCAAAAAACTGTAGCAACGGAGAGAGGAAATGGAGAATATTGGATAATCTTGGTAAATTAAAGTATTTTACTAGACCTCGCAAATGGTTACCATCAAATTCGTTTAGATGAATCTGATAAAGAAAAGACCGCGTTTAGTCCTTCGCTATAGAGGATTATCCTTTTAAAGCAATGCTATTCGGGTTGAAAGGAGCTCCATCGATTTTCCAACGTCTGATGAACCACGTTCTCAGCGATCTACACGCAATTAAATGTTTGGTATATTTAGACGATATTATCTTCACCGGACATTATATAACCGACCATAACTCAAAATTAACATCAGTTTTTCATTGTTTCAGAACAGCATTACGATGTAAACCAGCAACGTCATTTCGTGGAAACACAAACAAAACTGTTGTTGCTGATCAAAAATATGCCTACGGCAAAGTCAAGCAACGTGTAGACAATGGAAATGGTAGGATTTTTTTTCATGGTGCTCCTGGCGGCACCGAAAAAACATTTCTGATCAATTTAATACTGGCGTCGGTTCGAATGCAGAATGGAATAGCACTCGCAGTAGCATCATCGGGAATTGCATCAATGCTACTCGATGGTGGGCGAACAGCACACTCAGCACTCAAGCTAACCCAAAATTTTAACAAGACCAATATACCAACCTGTAACATCAGCAAAAATTCAGGAATGTCCTTAAAGCATACAAAATTATCATTTGGGTCGAATGTACCATGGCCCATAAAAAATCAATCAATACCACCCCAAATCGATCAACACCCGCTGATGAGCTAAACGCATGCCTCAAAGCATCTTATTTATGGAACCGAGTTGAAAAAATTACTCTCTCAACGAACATGCGTGTGCATTTGTTGAAAGAAGCCTCTGCCCAAACATTTTCCAAACAACTTTTGGACATTGGAAACGGCAAAATTCCAATTGATCACTCAACAAATGAGATTACGTTTCCGCCAAACTTTTGCCAAATGACGCGGAGTATTCAGGCCGTTGTTGTCAAGGTATTCCCAAACTTGACTTGCAACTACAAAAATCCAGATTGGCTATGCAAACGAGCCATTTTGGCCCCAAAAAATGATGATGTAAACAAGCTGATTGAACAAATTCAAATGAAATTGTCCGGAGAACCAATCAAATACAAATCAATTGGCACAGTGATGGATGCGGAACAAGTAGTCAATTATCCAACCGAATTTTTAAATTGAATGGAGCCACCAGGAATGCCACCACACATATTGACATTGAATGTTGGTTCTCCGGTCATGCTCATTCGAAATTTGAACGCACCAAAGTTATGTAACAAAACCAGACTGGCAATTGATGATTTCAAATGATTTACCCTTCGAATTCAAGCGGCTACAGATTCAATTGCGTCTGGCCTTCGCAATCACCATCAACAAATCACATAAGGGCAATCGTTGGCTATTGCTGGTTTGAATTTGACAAACTCATGTTTTTCACACGGCTAAAATTGTATGTTGCTTGCTGTCGAGTTTAAACACCAAAAAATCTATTCATTTATGCACCAAATGTGCATGTAGTTCACTTTCAACACTTTAAAGATTTTATTCAGCTGCAAAATAACAACAGAAATTCTCTTTTGTGATAGCCACCTTGTGTTCTATGCTGCCACTAACGGGTCAAGGATACAATTTTTCCAAGCCCATACTAATATCGTAAATAGGTAACGGCTGCCATAATGCGTCAGAAATCGACTGCGAAGCAGCCACAGGATTAAATGCTCATATTTGTTAAAAGAATTTTTTTGTTGGACAGAACTATATTCCAGATATTATGTTATAAGGAGATAAACGTGACCATTTGAAAATCCATGTTTCATATAATTTTTTGTTGTATTTTTATAACCATAAATACAAAACCAAATGTTGCACATCATTACGAAAATTAATGATACTCAATATATTAAGATTGATACGTACAACAGTCTCTTTTATGTACCGTACGTTTCAAACCATTGAAAAATTCATTTCCGTTACGAAGAAAATTGTAACATATTCAATTTGCTACATATGGATTATAGATACTCGTATATACATTTTTACCGTTTTGTCAATTGAAATCGAATATTGAATAAAACAATAATCTACATTTATATATCGATACATAAACGTGTATATAAGGACAGTGTTATGTTTGATTTATTTATCGATCGATCCTGGTATGTGCTGTACATATCTACATACGCTGTGGATAGATAAATTTCAATTTATAAAGCAATTTTAGTTTTCTCTTACGAGGAAAATTGTCTAAATCACAAATCTGAGGTAAACGGAAATACGAATATGTACGAAAACGTTATTGAGGGAGGAAATGGAATTTATAAAGGAGATGGGGGCCATTTACATACATACATATATTCGTTTAAAAACGAAATTAATTATATTGCAAAAACCGAATTTAAACTGTCATTATAATACGAATGAGATTTAGCACCCTCATATACACATTTAAAACAGACAAGAGTGTTTAAAAGCATACGGGCTCTTGAGCAATATACAGAACAAAAAAAAACAAATTACAAAAATATTTCCATTACCACACCTTAAAAAAGCTTCTTTACCATGTCGTAAAACATCAAAAACATAAAATTATCTGTAATCCTAACATTAAATACATCAGCATGCGAGATAAGCATCTGTTAGCTGTTTATATATATTTAAGTGGATGTGTGTTTTGGATAAATAAATTACAAATGTAAATGCAACAATTTTTATAGTTTTTTTTAAAGAGATAAATCTTGAAGAGCTTTTATTTAAATTAAACTTTTTCTCATCACTTTTTAAACGATTATGTGTGTGTGTATGTGCGCGCTATAACAAACCTGTACCTACATTAACGGTGTATGTAATTATAAAACATGCAAAGAATGTAATTGGTTTAAACCGCGACATGCAGATAAAGTTTTATATTTTTTTAACTTCAAAAAAGCTTAATATCTACTTTAAATTTACAGGTATAATGAGAACTTTAATAATTAAGTATGAGTATATTAGAAGCTCCTTACCTAAATTGGATAATTAGAAAATCTGATAGAGTAATCTTATGCAACGTAATTTTTCATAAATGACTATACTACCTGGTAGAGAAGGGAGGTAACAGATCAAATGAATTCGAGTATGCTCAAAAAGCGATGAAATATTTTTATTTTGGTTGTGGCTTTCCGATTTATTTTGAAATGTTTTTGTCTACTGCTCCTAATCCTTAGATTTCCAGAAATAAAAAATCGTCAAGTGCGTTAAGTTCGGAGACCTTGGTGACTGTTCAATCCGTCTTTTTCTGCCAATCCATTTTACTTATAAAGATTAAGGAGGTGGGAAATATATAAAAGTGGGAACAATTTTAATGTATAAATAAGTTTTTCTTATTTAGCACTTAAAACTGTTGACACAAGTTTCATCCATTGTATTTTATCGCTACTTGAAATGGTTTATTCACAACTCATATCACAAAATAATCATAAATATTTTTAATAGCGGTGGTTATTGTGGTCACCTTTTTGTAATATAACATAAAACTGCAAGGCTGAGGTTCTGCTCCAAATTAAAACCGAACCCCAAAAATTAAAGAGTTTAGGGTTATGAAAAGTTATTTATAACACAGGCAGCGGATAAGCTGGTTTCTTAAAATACAATTGACAGTATGTCCCTGCTCTTTCTTTTTTTTGACACAGAAACTAAAATTCTTGAGCGAATGCATACTACTTCGACATCGAGCGCAGTACGATTATCATCTAACCACCGCATAAATGTGAGCCAAATACAAAGCTGTCACTGTTGAACCACTATATTACTTCAAGGAACAATATCACCACGCAATAATATTTTAAAGCACAAATTCATGGAAGGATTAAAAACAGCTAGCACACAGTACAAATCTAATTTCGCGTGCAAATTGAACGAGTTAAAATATTCGATTGTACACACAACCCATTCGTGTGGCCACCATGTATACTGTTGAAAACAGATTTTTGGTATGTGGAAAATAAAAACACTGCTACCTCTTGTTATGAGCAAAACGGAAGTGAAGACATATTTTTATTCATTTTTAATACAGTGTAAACGTGCCTATAACCCAATTTATTATAATTCCCAACTAACAAAAAACATAAATTCACCCTATAAGCCAACACTCCCACTTGAATTTACACTAATTTTTAGTCTCAATGTAGTTTGTACTAAGGAAGTCCTTTTGTTAATGCATCAGCAATCATCTGATCTGTCCCGATTGAATTTATTGTGATGACAGATGCTTCTACTTTCTCTTTCACAAAATGATGCCTGACATCGATATGGTTCGTATACGAAACGAATACGAGGATGGTATGCAGCTGTCTTCGAGAGATTAATTGCGCTTCGACTGTAAAAAAAATCGGATAATCGGATTCGAAGTCGGTCTGCTGAGTTCCACGTCCAATTTTATTGCTCCTCCGCCTTTGAGAAAAACATAACCATTGGTGGATTTTCTTTCATCAAGATCACTCGCCCAGTCTGCATCACTAAAACCAGTAATGTTGTCTAATTCCGATCTCCGATATTCTAGCTTCGCACCTACAGTGCCTTTTCAAGTAACGGAAGATCCGTTTCACTGCAACCCAATGCAGCTTTCCGGGATTATTTGAAAAACGACTCACAAAATTTACTGCGTAGGCAATATCAGGTCGCGTACCCTGTGCTACATACAGAAGGCTACCTACCGCTTCTTGAAATGGAGTTTCTGCATGTCCCCAATAGCTTAATAGTAATGTCGATTAGTGTCGCAACAGGGTTACATTGAGACATGTTGAATTTTTCCAAAATTTTGGTAATGTAGTCCTGTTGATCCAGCAGCTAAAATGGTTTTAGCTTCTCCTATATCTTTCATTTGAAAACGTTTGGACAGTTCGTCTTTCAAACCCGTGCTCTGTGCTTTGTTGGTACTTAAAATCAAAAAAACATCGACGTATGCCGCCGCAACAAACAACTGCTTTGAGATCGTGTCATGCCTATATCTACCAACGCCTTGTCCAACTTTTGGTTCCATGCACGGCCGGCTTGTTTTAATCCATAAAGTGCCATGTTTAATTTACAAACTTTTCCTGTTCCAGTATGTGATCTGGTTGCAACATATACACAGTTCCCCTCAATTCACCTTGAAAGAACGCAGACACTGCATCCATTTGCTCAACATTCATATCGTATTAAACAGCTAGTGGCAACAGATAGCGAATTGAGCTATACTTCACTACTGGTGCATACGTTTCCTCATAATCCAGATCTTCACGGTGGGAACAACCCTTTACAACGAGCCGTGCTTTGTATTGAACTGAACCATCTAATTTTAGTTTGGTTTTAATCACCCATTTTGACTTGATTGATTTGCCGTTACTCGGTAGATTACACAGAGTCCATGTTTCGTTTGCCATAGCCCATAATCGCTTCATATTCATCTTCCATAGCTTGTCGCCACAAATTACTATCACTGCAGCTCAATGCTTTTTCAACACTAAGCGGATCGATAACTCAATTGACGAATAAACGAAATTATTTTTTCCGTTTAATTCCGGTGTCCTTTTTGAACGTCGATTTCCGCTATTTTCCGCTATCAGAACCATTGTCTTGTGCGTCAACAATCGTTTCGTCACTGAAACATTCATCTTCATCGCCTGGGCTTTCATTATATCCCACTTCCTTTGACAACGGTAAAGAAATACGTTCCAAATGAATCTGCGATGAATCAGACGCAACCGGAGTGACATTCCTTTCCACCGATTGTTCATTATTTGACATTTGGAAGAATTGGTTATCAACGTCGTTGTTTTAATATTCGCAGGACTCATCAAAAATACAATCACGGGTTGAGAAAACTTTTGTTGGATTGTACATATGATTCTGCATTGTTGCGAGTTTTTTCGATTTTGTTTTGGCACATGTACCATAGCCTTTGATCCAAAAACCCTCAAGTTCAACAAATCTGGTTGTCTTCTAGTCTAAACCGTCTCTTGTATCCGTCTTGATAACATCTTTGTCGGTAATCGGTTGATTAAATATACAGCCGTGTTCACAGCTTCGGCCCAAAAACGTTTCGATAACCTAGAATCAATCAGAAGACACCTAGTTTTTTCGACAATTGTTCGATTCATGCGTTCACACAATCCGTTCTGCGGTTATATGGAATTGTCGTCTGATGCTGAATCCCCGAACTCTGAAAAAAACTCAGGAGTTCTTTGATACAAAACTCTCCACCGTTGTCTGTCCGCAACACTTTTAGTTTTTTTCCACACTGATTTTCGACAAATGCTTTAAATTTTTTGAAAACCGACACTACTTCATCTTTGGATTTTAAGAAGTAAACGAACGTCTTGTGCGAATAATCGTCAACCTTTTAATCGATTTCTCTTCCATGGGTCCGCACAAATCTGATGATGAGGTCGATTTTCCGTACTGTGATTTTGGCTGCTTTAATTTACAGCAAACGACTCAAATGTCATTGTTGTCACTTGGTTCAACAATGTCCATTCCCGACGATTTTTGCAACTCTTTCATATATTGAACGCTCATATGTCCAAGTCGGCAACGCCACAATTCAAAATTGTCCTTGACAACTGAACCGAATGAACAACACGGACTTTTATCCAAATCGAGTTTGTCCATATGCTTTTCTAGAGTTGCTGTCGCAATTAGTTGATTACGCTTGTCAAAAACTCCACACTGGCGATCATCGAAAACTATCACTTTACCATTATATGCCATCTGACCCCCAGAAAGTAACTTCGTTGATAATTCAGGCACATACAGTAAGTCTGTTGTGACAGGTGTTTTTTTACTGTCAACTACGATGTCCAGATTACACATTCCCTTACAGTTGACTGGCACTTTTTCGTTGTTAGCCGTGATAACTTCTTTAGGTGATGACAATCGGGAACAATTTGTAATAATTTGCATATTATTTGTCATATGCGATGATGCGCCGGAATCGATCGACGATTCATCATGAATTGTTGTTGCATTTACCGCAAAAACTGAGAGCAAAGCCTGTTTATCCTCCGTCTCCTTTTTTTGGGCGGAAACTTGCATTTGTGTGCGAAATGACCGATCTGATTACGGTTGTAGCATCTTGGTTTAAACCAAGGTATCACCGTACTCAGTAATGAGTAATTTTGACTCTACGTATTCCCCCGTAATCTTCGTTTCAAAGCTTTCCATAGCCATAATCATTGGCTGAAATTTTTCTGGCAAACCCGCAAGCAAAAAAGTGCCAATCCATTCTTCGCTGACTACAAAACCAATGTCGTTTAACTTTTGCGAAGCACAGATAATTGTCGTTATATACCGCTCCATTGACGGACAATTTTCAAGTTTTGTGTTAATCATTTTTCGCATTAAGGCGATTTTATTCGACAGTCCTTCATGCTGGAACATTTTTCTTAATTTTTCCCACCCATGTTTTGAAGTTTCTAAACTCCGAATATGAACATAACGCTTGGCCATCTTAATTTCATCTGCTGTCTGGACTTTAATTTCGATACAACACCACAGATATTCATGCGCAGGATACGATTTCATGGCAAATTCCCATGCATTATAATTTTCACGTCCCATTAATTTTTCTACTGGAACACTATTCGACGCCATGACTTGTTCTAGTTTTCGAATTTTTACTGACAAGCTTTTACTTTAATTACTTTATCACTCAATTTACAAGGATTTTTGCTTGATTCCACAATAAAAAAAACTGCCAAAAAACTGGGCCCATAACCTGTTGAAAATAGATTTTTAGTATGTGGGAAATAAAAACACGGCTATCTCTTGTTATGAGTAAAACGGAAGTGGGACATATTTTTTTTATTAATTTTTAATACAGTGTTGCCCATAACCCAATTTATTATAATTCCCAACTAACAAAAAACATAAATTCACCCTATAAGCCAACATATACTACCCTGCTGCTTAAGTGATGGATGTTAAACTTGTGTAATGAATGCTTATACAATTCCGTTGCAAATTTGGCCTCGACCGACAAATTTAGCCTTATGATTATCGATGAAGGCTTTTTTTATTTTTTTATTTTTATTTTTTTTATTTTTATTTTTCATCCCTGCTATCTGTTCTGGGGCCAAGGCTCTCCCAACTCTTGCGCGGTTTGCTTATTTACGTCCTTACTTTTTCTCCAGTGTCGGCCAAATCGAGGACGTACGGTTATAGGTCCGATTTTATTACCATCTGCACGTTGCATTGCTCCATGCTAGCCTATACTGGCATGGAAAATGGGTCGGCCCATGAGTTTTGCACTCCGACAGGGGGTCATAGCTGTGTGCCATTTCATCACAATTCGTAATTTGTTGATGAAAATTCCCTTTGCATCCTGCCACTATCGGGATTCGAACCTCCCGATCCAAACGCCAAAGCTTTAACCACTGTGCCATTTGGTCGGTAACCACATTTTATTTAGTTAAAATACATCTTGATGAATTCGACTCCGACTATAGAATTTAAATTTCTAATATCTTTAATGCAACGCTGGATGCAGAAAAATTCTTTGAACATGTTTCGATTTTCCGGGTTCCTTGACTATTCGAAGTGGATTACATCGACAAGTGTGTAGCACCTATACTAAACAGGTAATCTTGCATGCGAAACTAATAATAGCGTACCATGGCAATTGGAAGATTATGCGAAAAAAAAAACAAAGAGCATCCCGAAGATTCTTGCCAGTTCTAAGCCACGGATTTATTGTTATACCACGACAATTGGAACATTATTTGAAAAAAAAATCCCGAAAATTCTTCTCAGATCTAAGCCTAAGAGTCTGCTAAATTTTACATTAAAAATTTCAATTAATATTTTGATTTGAATTACCGGAAGCTGGTGAAGCTGGTGGTTTTTGATTTTTGTTTTTGCAGCTGTAAGTATAGTGTTGCCAGGTAAAGTTTCTTTAAAATACGTATAACCATGACAAATTTGTAATTGAGATTTACTTGTGGAGCCACAAAACAGTATACGCCCTGGTTTGATGAATCAGGATTAGAATCATGAGCATAATATACGGAGTTTTTAGACGGTAGTGACTTTTTATTTGGAGAAGCAATAACAATTTTATCGGTTTTATTCTGATATTTCAAAACAAAATTTAATACCCTTCCACACCAGGGGTTTTGTTCTATCATTGACTGTATAATAGAGCCCACATCGAGTAGTAATTCCGCGGGTATCCGCAATTATCCGCTATCCGCTAATTAATGTGGAAGTATCCACATTAATTTCGGGCGGATAAGTGTCGGATGTAGATTTATAAATTTCATCCACGCGATGCGGATAATCCGTACGATTGCGGATAAACCTATTGTATGCATATCAGCACGCATAACAGTTTCAAATTGTTTTTTCTTTTACCTTGCATTGACAAAAAGATACATTGTAGCACTGTACTAACAAAAGAGAGAGAAATTAAAAATGTATTTTTCGTTTTCAGTTGATAGCTACTCCCTATTTAGGGATTTGGCCGCCTCAAATGACGTTTCAATTGCATGTAGATTTCAGATTAATGATTGATAATTTAAGTTAGTTTCATTAAATCCTATAGTCAGATTCCAAGGCTGCTGCAAGGAGCAGACTGCTGCTAGATGATACAACATTGCATACTGGCATACCGGGGCTCGGGATGATCTCGTTCTCTACTTCCATTTTACCAATTACTTATGTGCTGTTTCCATGCGGGAAGCCAAATTTGTACTAAGGCAAAGTGTGGTTGCTTGCCGTGTATGGTGAAGTGGTTATCGCATTTTCTCTCTTTTCTACTCATCGCCTTCAAAAATTGTATAAATTTCATAAAAAAAAGCAAATTCATAAAAAAACATTTTTGAGGATGAGTGCGAATGCGGATTTTTCGCTAGTGCGGATGCGGATAAATTTATATTTTTTTCGGCGAATGTGGATCGCTGGGCTCCACTGTATAATAGTTTTGCTGATTAGCTGATAATTTTTCTGATTTGATTCATGAGTTTTGGACATAAAGTTCACAACACTTTATTTTGCAATTCGTTCAGCAAACTTTAAATTTGTATTCGATAGCACATCTAACTATGTCAAGATTTCTGATTAGAGAGATATTGAAGAACAAATATCGCATTATCCAAATCGCATATGTGTATGGAGGGCTCTTATAGGAATTCGTTTCATTGTTATCCTATTTGCTATTCTAATTTCGCTGCGTTCTAAAAATACTGTGCAGCTCAAAGAATTCTAGATCTCCATAATCATTGGTGATAATCATTGGTTAAAATGATGGTCCAATATCATTTTGCACTAATTTTTATTGTATGTGCTAAAATATCTATTATTCTTGCTTTCCACGCGATACCGAAAATAAAGTTAGTCGCATTCTCAATTCGCGGCTAGAAGTTCTAAAAGTTTAAAACAAAAATAAACTCGAGTTCAGCAGTTATGGACTGGCATCTAACGAATTTTTATATTTTCAGAAAAATGTTGTTATTTAACAATAAGGCTATTTCAATTATAAGAAATTGATGACTGCCATATCGTTTTCTTAATAGGCGATTATAATGTTTAATAAGCTCCATTGGTCAGGATCAGTTTTTTAGTTTTTCATGGTAATGTCTAATATTTGATCCAAATTAATGCAATTATTATCAGGAAAACTCAAAAAAAATTTAAATTTAATCTTATTAGACACGTACATGATAAACTCGATTATAAAAATACGTAGGATGCGCATTAAGTACGTACGTTGCGCAACCTTAAAATAGTGACATCTGAAAAGTGACAAAAAATTAAGTTTCTCTGGTAAGAGAAAGATGTTGCCACATGAAAAACATATGGCATTACATTGGAAACTCGCATTTTGAACTGTAAAATTATTTCGGGGTCACCTTTAGGTTCCCTCCTCAACATTGAAAATACGAGCAGCAATATGATGGAACATAAAGCTATATACCCTAATTAATGAAAAGCACAAGACATATTAAGAAGCAACATAATACAAAGCCGCGTGACATGGTACACAATGACGCTAGATAGTGTAATATCTAGCAACATCTCACAATGTAATGCAACAGTAAGGAACATGGTGCAAGATCATACGTAAAAATAGTGTATAGAACGCAACATGATACAACATCACACAACATGGCGCAACATCATACAAGATGGTGCAACATGGTGAAATGTTATGCAACATGAAGAAGGACTTGTAAATATTTCCTTGGATGCAAAACCCCGTCTCGCCATATTTTATCATGGTTCAAGCCAAATAAAATGTTGAAATAAGGTCTCCTGCCAACATAATAACGGGTGATTTTTTAAGAGCTTGAGAACTTTTTTTTAAAAAAAAACGCATAAAATTTGCAAAATCTCATCGGTTCTTTATTTGAAACGTTAGATTGGTCCATGACATTTACTTTTTGAAGATAATTTCATTTAAATGTTGACCGCGGCTGCGTCTTAGGTGGTCCATTCGGAAAGTCCAATTTTGGGCAACTTTTTCGAGCATTTCGGCCGGAATAGCCCGAATTTCTTCGGAAATGTTGTCTTCCAAAACTGGAATAGTTGCTGGCTTATTTCTGTAGACTTTAGACTTGACGTAGCCCCACAAAAAATAGTCTAAAGGCGTCAAATCGCATGATCTTGGTGCCCAACTTACCGGGCCATTTCTTGAGATGAATTGTTCTCCGAAGTTTTCCCTCAAAATGGCCATAGAATCGCGAGCTGTGTGGCATGTAGCGCCATCTTGTTGAAACCACATGTCAACTAAGTTCAGTTCTTCCATTTTTGGCAACAAAAAGTTTGTTAGCATCGAACGATAGCGATCGCCATTCACCGTAACGTTGCGTCCAACAGCATCTTTGAAAAAATACGGTCCAATGATTCCACCAGCGTACAAACCACACCAAACAGTGCATTTTTCGGGATGCATGGGCAGTTCTTGAACGGCTTCTGGTTGCTCTTCACTCCAAATGCGGCAATTTTGCTTATTTACGTAGCCATTCAACCAGAAATGAGCCTCACCGCTGAACAAAATTTGTCGATAAAAAAGCGGATTTTCTGCCAACTTTTCTAGGGCCCATTCACTGAAAATTCGACGTTGTGGCAGATCGTTCGGCTTCAGTTCTTGCAGGAGCTGTATTTTATACGGTTTTACACCAAGATCTTTGCGTAAAATCTTCCATGTCGTCGAATAACACAAACCCAATTGCTGCGAACGGCGACGAATCAACATTTCACGGTCTTCAGCAACACTCTCAGAAACAGACGCAATATTCTCTTCTGTACGCACCGTACGCATTCGTGTGGTTGGTTTAATGTCCAATAAAGTAAACTGAGTGCGAAACTTGGTCACAATCGCATTAATTGTTTGCTCACTTGGTCGATTATGTAGACCATAAATCGGACGTAAATCGCGAAACACTTTTCGAACCGAACACTGATTTTTGTAATATAATTCAATTATTTGCAAGCGTTGCTCGTTAGTAAGTCTATTCACAATGAAATGTCAAAGCATACTGAGCATCTTTCTCTTTGACACCTTGTCTGAAATCCCGCGTGATCTGTCAAATACTAATGCATGAAAATCCTAACCACAAAAAAATCACCCTTTACAACAAATGATAAATCACGCAACATCCCTCCACAATATGCAACATAAAGCAACATGGTTCAACATCCTGCAACATAGTGAAATATGGCGCAACATGATGCAATAACACGCAACATGGTGCGATGCAACACGATGGGCTATCCGAGGAATGCTAAATGTAGTCTCCAAAAATTAGAACCCCATAAATTAAAACCCCTGTCCCACTCAATGTTATTAAAATCGTCTAAGAAAAATAAAATACTAAAAGAAGACTCTGAGCTTCTCGGCCCCACCGAATAATCCCTAAAATGAATTTACTTGATATAAGAACCCATCAAAATCGGTTTTCGGTAATTTACCTTTTAAAAAAATGTGAAAGTTTAAGAAAGGGATTCGGGGTCAACCGTTTCACGATCTAGACCAATCACATTCGATTCCAGGCAATTGAAACCCCCTTCACAAGCGGTTGTGATGACCGGTAACCAAAAACCGAACATTTTTAATAAAAATCGTGCGAGTCGAAAAAAGTTAATGTAAGGTACCAGGGCCTCACCAGGGATAACCATCTGAACGGATCTTCCAGAAATTTGCACTCATTGCATTCGATTCATAACATTCAAAACCTTTGATTTAACAATTAAAATTGTGCCATCCGAAAAAAGTTAAAGAAAGAGATCCGCGGCTCACCGTTTCATCCTCTGAATAAATTTTCCCTAAATCTAGACCAATCGCAATCTAGTTCTGGCAAATTAAAACCATTTTTCAACAAATTTTAATAAAATCGAGCGAACCAAAAATAATTTGAAAACTGGACCGGTATTGTGAGACGGATATATAAAATGAGAGAGAGAGAGAGAGAGAGAGAGAGAGAGAGAGAGAGAGAAATAAATCACTCCAATAGATGAAATCGATATACCATTCTAATTAATTAAACAATTTAGATTTGAGGATCCTTTGGGTCATGGTGTATCGACAGGCTAACACTGAATATTAAGGGCTATTGTATTCTCTTAATGACACCCTAGAAGAATCCCAGTTACCCTCAAGATATTAGTCGAAATAAAAATACTCAAACAGGTAAAATCGGCATGTCATACATATTAAATTTGAGAAATCGAGAGAACGATATACATATGGCATATGTGGAAATGAGCTCTTCTCACTTGAAACTTTTTTGTCGACTTGATGGCATATTACAACAATCCATTAAAAGTTTCAAAGCATATTTTTTCAAAATATTTCGCTCGACATTCGTATAATTAGGTTAACAGTGTAACACTCATGAAGTTTTGTGTTGCATCCACTAAGATACGTAAATCCTCGTATGTAGTTTCCAAAGTGGTCTTTGGTGTATTCGTTTAGCATTTCTTCTAGACTTACTATTTCGTTGTTCATTCTTCGAATTCTTACTAGAATAGCAGATGCATGATTTCATTTTCTTCAGGTACATTGCGTTGTTGCGACCAGATGAGGATTCTTGATCGCAGTCTCGTTCTGAAATTGTATGAAATTTTATCTGTAAAATTTTATTTTCAAAAAATGTTTTGGTTTTCCTATCAGAACTGTCTTTTTATATTTTATCCAGAGTTTTTCGATTTCTGCGATTTCCGCCTGATTTTGAAATTCCTCCATTCTGGATTAGTTTGCTTTAACACTTTAACACATCCGGCCCGTAGGACCACGAATAGTTCAGTTTTTGCCTGAACTAGAAAGGTAAACTTTTTTCTAAGATACTAATGCATCAACCGTGGGTCGGAACTAGCCCAGTAAATCTAAACAAATAATTTAATGAAATGAGGAGCGATAGTTTTAATTGGTTTTTAATTTCTAATACCAACATAATATGTGTTATATAGCAATTACCAATAGACAAAATACACTTACATATCAAGGTGCTTTATGGCTCATAAAAATCCTGATGTACCAGCATTTTTATGAGCCATAAAGCAACTTGATAGGTTTTATTAGAATTAAATTAACTGTTACCAGCTGCATTCGTAACACACGTCATTCTCATTGTGCTCCACAATCTGCTCGCTCTCCTTCTCGCACTCTGGATGGATGTTATATAAACCGTCGGATAATAGATATCATTCTGTTCGTAGGTAAGTCTAATAAAATTAATTAAATATTTTGTATAGTGAAATGGGGTAGGTTTTGTTGACTGTTGGGTTTTTCTTAAATATCAAGGTCTATTAAGACATTTTTATATGGGAAATGTTAGGAACAACAAAATATTTACATTTGTAAACCCTGCCAAAATATGTATAAAACTTTGCTGCCCAAGCTGTACGTGTTTCCCTAATACATTTGACAATACATTTGACAATATTTTGTTATGATATTTTCTATAAATCTCCAATACACCACTATCACCCACCTATCATAGTTTCCCCGATACAACACACCAATGAGATACTATAAAGTATCTTAAAATTTATTTATGTATTAAAATGTACATTGTTTCCTCCCCGATCTGTAAAATAAGCTACAAATCATGTGATAATTTCCGATATACCGAGAAGCAAAAACCAATTGATCTTCCTTGCTCTGTGCAACAAAACTAAATATATTTAATTACCTAAGAAGCTCAGGAGAAATTCAGCTGTTTTCAAATTAAATAAATACTGTTTGTTAACACTTCAAAGTGCTTATGTATCCTCTCCTGTCAGTAAAGTCAATATTGTGTTAACAAAAATTTGTACAAAACTCGCTTCGGTAAGAAAGACACACTCATTATTATCTAAACAATATTTACAGTTTTATAGCGACACTACAGATCGTTTTGATTGTCATCTTGAAGTGTAATAAATCGAAGATTTGTTAGTCACAGTCGAACAGATTTACAAACGAGATGATGATAGAGTGGAGATACAGCACCCTATTAAAACCAAGTAAGAAACGTTTTTTTATTCATCTTGTGTATTTTACGAGAGTGTATTTTTCCGGATTTACGAAATCGAAATTTGGTTTTCCTTGTTATCATTATTATTTTTGTTCCTATTATTTGTGCTACGTTGTTATGTTCTGTATTTTCAGACGTAATTGAGAAGGGGTGCAGGTAAAACAGAAATAATATTTTATATAAAAAAATTCAATCGAAAGGCTTCCTGGAAAGATGTGGTAGATTCACCAAATACTTCTACTAGCATTTGAAACAGATTGGAACATAGAACTGATCATTAAAATTATATTTTCTGTTAGCAAATTAAATTTTAACTAAATTCAATAAAGTAGTCGAAAAACTATGGCAGTGAGATATGCCCAAAATAAGAAAACTAAACAAGTATTAGTAAGTACACTGTTAAAAAATTCGTATAAGAATTTTGAGTCAAAACAGCCCCGCTCGTGGCCCCTAACTGTCGGTTCCAGAAAGTTTGTATACAAAGCCCTGTGGAAATTGTTATTACATTAAGACAAGGCAATCATGTGACCTTAAGGACATTCCCATAAAAATGGTATAATACTGAATTTTGTTCTGAATTAAGTCAATTCGATCGAAATGAGTAGTTTTAGTTTAAATAAATTCCGGAAATCAAGTGCAATTTCCAAATTGAGATTAGGGATATCCTTATTGGTTTGCGTACAATAATTCTGGAAATCGTAAAGTTTGTTGGAAAATTACACTATGTGGGAAAAATTGCCTTAGGTTGGCAAATCAAATGAGTTAACTGCCATTTCCCAAAAGAAAGTTGGGATATCCTTTTTATTTCTCCTTTTCTTTTCTTTCCACTACGTGGAAATGTAAACATTAGTCCGATACATGCAAATAAGTCAAGAGCCTGTTCCAGAAAGGGGAAAAGGTATCTTTTTCGTCCTCGTAAATCAAATCGATTCGATTGGTTTGAGTAGTTTTAGTTTAGATAAATCATCGAAAAAGGATACATTTCCCCTTCATTTGGAAATGGTTCTTGAGTCATTTGCTTGTGTCACCCTAAGGCTTACAAAACCCACACCAATCAAATGAATTTGATTTGCGAGAATGAAAAAAGATACATCTCCCCTCCTTTTGGAACCGGCTCGTGGCTCATTTGCTTTGTTGATCTAATGCTCGTTATCTAAGGACCTCCCCTCTTAATTTACGTTTTTTAACTTTAATTTTAACTATATTTATCTGCATACGTAGAAGAAGAGGCCAGGAATAGAATTTAATCAGATTCCACAACCCTTTTCTTAGGTGTGCTCCTTTGGGAATCCAAACATGAAATTAATATTAGTATTATAAAATTATAAACCTCAATTAGTTGTGAATTTAAAATCATTCTGTCATCTAGCATGAATTTATTGTATTAATAAAATTAATAAGGAAAAACATTTGTAATTTCATTATGATTTAGGACGGAACAAAATAAAGAAAAGTTTAAAGCAAAAATGTACAGCGTAAAATTAAATAAATTAAATAATACAATTTTGTTATCTAAAATTAATATCTTGAAGGGGAGCTCCTAACGAATTGCAATTCAGCAATTAGAACTTAGGAAACAAAATTCGCCAGCACACAGTGCTGCGGGTTACATCAAGTCTAATTTATTGTGCCCCACCAACAATCGAGGCCATAATGGCGAGAATATCGATTGTAAACCACTCCTTCTGCCAATAAGGCCAACCAATAAGTCGAACGATTATAGCATCGTGAAGAAACACTCTAACCGACGAATTCAGCCAGTCTAGAGTATGGCACAAACAAAAGGATGTCAAAATCAATTATCCAGTTTAACAGGCAGATGCTTCGGAGAGTTGTATAGAAGACCAAAACAGGCAAAGTGTGGCGAAATTATTCCTTCTCGGTGTTCTATTAAAGATGTAGACTTTACCCCCAGCGATTTTCAGAAGTATGCTAATTATTATTGCTCAACACGCGCTTTACATTTAACACTCTGTGGTTTATTAGTAATTTCTTAACAGTGTCTTGCTAAAAAAATTGATTTACATAAGCCTTTTACAAGTAAATATCTTTTATCACATGAAGGGTGCTTTCAGGGCCGGTGTGATGTTTTTGGGCCTGTACAAATTTTTTGAACAAGTACAAATTCTTTAGACAGAAATTTATCCGAGTATTCTTAGTGCACTTTTTGAAAACAAAAATTAAGTTCTTGGTCAATAATTTAAGCCAGTGTGCATTTTTAACAGTGTACCTTAAAATATTATTTTCAATTAAATAATCAATGTTCGTTTGTTTTTAATCATATGCCGCAAAAAAACAAACATTTGACGTGGTTGGTTGACATTGGTGCTAAACATCATGGGATGGCCCATTTCTTGTAAAATATACATTTTAGGTTTAAACGAAAGTGTCATAACCGATCTATCATCGAGTAGAAGTCCAAAACCATCCTAATGTTAGGATTGGATGTATGGGATCACATTTGTAAATGGCTGAATCATTTTTAAGAACAAAATTAGGATAAAATTAATAGTTCCCAGGAACCTGAAATGTCGTCATCCATCTCTTCTGATTTCGTTTCAAAATAAGACTTCTATATCTACAAAAAAATCCCAAGACCAACTGTATGTTGAGATAAGTGAATCGCAGTTCAGTTTATGTATAAAATATCAATGGTTCCCGGGAACCACGACTGCGGTGATTTCTTTTGATTTCAATGTGACTTAATGTTCGCGGATTTTTAACACCAGAGAACTTAAACCCTTACCAAAATGAGAACTTCCTTAGGTCTCTGCCAAATCGATTAATTCTTGTTTTGTGCTATAGGTACAGAGCAAGTGGTGGTGTTAAAAATGGGGGGTGTGAATTTTCCTACTTTTTGTGGTAGATATATTGTGAGTCATTTACTCCTCTCCGCCTCTTAGTTTTCTATGACTAAAAAGTCGTAAACATTGTACGAATACCATTAAAAATGAAATTTTGTTGAAAAAAGAAATCTTATACAAATTAAAAACTTCTTAATAATGTAAACTATGTTCGAATAAAAGTCCAAGTCCAATATGGCCGAATCATTTTTAAGAAAAAAATTTTGATTTAAATAATTGGTTCGCAGGAACCTGAAATGGCCATATGTGAATAACCCATTCAGTTTTCGTATGAATTG
Source organism: Nephrotoma guestfalica (assembly GCA_963691935.1). NCBI lineage: Eukaryota > Metazoa > Arthropoda > Insecta > Diptera > Tipulidae > Nephrotoma > Nephrotoma guestfalica. The sequence goes on along the minus strand of OY829913.1, from coordinate 30,854,379 downwards.
TTAATTTAAATTAATGTTTCCCGGGAACCCCGAATGTGGTGATCATTATCAAATAATATCGGTTATGCCACTTTAGGTTCCAGGGAACCATTCATTTAAATCTTGAAAAAAAATTCATTTAAACCATAAAAAATGTTTTAGCGCTAATATCAACATGGGTATCGTCATGTGCATTTTATTTTGGATAGTGGGCATGATGCCGTGTTGGAATCAGAAGAGATTGGTCACTCGTGGTTCTCGAGAACCATTAATTTAAATCAATAATTCATAAATATACTGAATGGGCCATTCACATATGGGCCTATTACACCAATCTCAACATACGTTGATCTTGAGGTTTTTTTGAATTAGTGGTCATCAGTTGTATCGAAGTCAGAAGAGATCGATGACGAAATCCAATTTTTTTCTTAAAAATGATTCGGTCATCTACACATGTGACCCTATAGCACCAATCTAGTTCCAGGAAATTAGTCGTTCAAATCTAAAATGTATATTTTATTTACGCCAGGATTCTTTAGCGCCAATCTCAACACACGGACATGTAAATTTTATGTTGGATAGCGGACATGATGCCGTGTTGAAATCAGCAGAGATAGGTTAGGACATTCGATTCGACGACAATCTCAAGTCTCGATCGTCAATTCAAAATTTTTTGGGATGAATTTAATAATCCTGGGATGGGATAAAACTAGTATTGTCTGATGAGCATTTTTTATTTTTCTAAGATGAAATATTTTCACACTTCCGAAGAGCTCATGCAATGAATTTTTTGAAATTTAACTAATTTATCAAGTATTGGATTTGAATTAACCAATTTTGGATACTGCATTTGTTATTTTACGAAACAAAATTTCGTATTTTTAAAGTACACTGTTAAAAATGCACACTAGCTTAAATTATTACCCAAGAACTTAAATTTTATCACACTCTGAGCACTCTGAGCACTGAATCGCCGACAATTCATTCGTTTTATGTTTAAAAGGTGACCTAAACTTTAATCAGTACATTTTTCTCGATAAATGGTGCATTTGTTTTTAATATTTGCATTATGTTCTGCAACTGTTCCATGGCTCGCTTATTAGTATGTACTCTTTACGTACAAATCGAGGGCTATAGTTTCGGTTTACGTAAAACCGCACATTGCTAGCTCCATGTCGGCCTGCAGTACTGACATGGTGGATGAATAAACCCATGCGTTCTGCACTCCGACAAGGAGTTGTAGATGTGTCCATTTTCACTGCCGATCGTAATCAGATAACGAAAATTCTCTTTTGCAGCCTACCTCTATCGGGATTCGAAACCTAGCTATAATCTCTGTGACGCTTGGTTGTTGAAAAATGGTTTTCACGCTATTTTTGTGGTAAAAACGTTGCTTACAACAAAATTGTTTGTCATACTCTTATCGTGCGATTACTCACCTGTAAAATGTGAATCACGTCGGATAATTCACTTCTGATTAGAATCACTTGGTTTATAATTTATCATTTAAGACTTTTTAATTTCAATTGTATTGTTTTAATCTTTATTTGTAAGCAACAAACCATGTTGTTAATAAACTTTTCTAAGGTATAGCTTTAAACTGCATACCAATATTAAAATAAAAAAATTTGCCAGCCATACGAATATAATTAGGCTGCAAAACATCCCGAAATCGTAAGGCCCCAGTTGACTATGGGATTCCATTTTTTCATAATAGTACATGAACGTCTTCCAATTCCATCTATTTTCGGTTGGAGTTTGGACGTCTGGCGGGCTGAAATTTTGTACCGCATTCGTGTTCTGAATTACACCATCATGTTCAAAACTCGACGATTGATTTGAAAAATTATATAAACAGTCCACCAAATAGCACATCGATTCGTTTGACTTCTGTTTTGTTTCCATTGTACAGCCAATACTCTCCACCATCGCATTATTCGTCAACGCTGATTCATTGAATTCATTATAGTTTTCACAATATTTCAGTTGAACCGATGACACATCGACAAATTTGCTTGACGTGAAGCATTCATTTTTGGCATCGAAATCGACGAGTGCCGATAACATTTCTAATTCTGAATCCCATTTAATTTTCATGTGTTTGCGATTTTTATTCACGGTTTGCAAAAAAGCTAGACGCGTATTGTAACCAAGGGCCGAGTTATCTTCGACGGTTAAACGATTCTAAAATTTTAAATTAACTTAAATATTTTCGAGTATTTTCGTTTAGGGTATCAACACACCTGAGCAGGGCACGCAACGTGCGTCCGGTTATCACAAAATTTTGTTTGTAAATCACAATAGTTAAACTTTTCAACTGATTCGACACCAAATTGCAACGCCATGATAAGTACAAATCCAGCTAATAGAAACATTTTCTGTATATTTGTGCGGCCGATGAATGATGAATGAAAATTCGAAAACTTTTATTTTAGTATTTTGTGCGATATGTACTAATAGTTATTAATAGTTCAAAATGATTATGTGTCAATATAGCAGTTGATAATTGTTAGCGAGCAATCCGAATTACTAAGAGTATGTAATGAACATTAAAACGTTCGTAATCTCCGAATCTGTCTGGTATGTGAGCGTAGCTGAAACTGAAGCGCTGTACAAACATGGAATCTGTATCTATACTATGGGTTACTCGCGAAAACCCGGATTTCCAAATCCCGTTTCCAAAATCCCGAGAATCAAAATACCGGAAATTAAAATCCCGGAAGCCAAAATCCAGGAAATCAAAATCCCGGATCGAACATATTAAGGGCTGTTAAATTTTTGGATAGTCAGAACAGTTTTGAGAAATTCCTGCATTTTCGTTCTTCTAGTTTTTCAGTTAAAATTCATTACAAATTATGCTCAAACTTACTTTGCACGATGAGATTGGTGTTTTATTATTGGGGTATCATAGAGAATATTGTACATAAATTGAATTGTTATTAGAAATCCGCCTATCGCAATAATTATGACCTGCTTTGGCCAATATGTTTCATTGTGTCATATAATATTTAAAAAAAAAAGAAATGCAAATTAATTTCAGTTTAAATCTAAATCAAATGGCAGCAATTTACGGTCCGCGACAGAAATGTATCTTCTTGGCCATGAGTACTGTCAGCCCCAATAAATTGTCCTAATTTACCCTCAATAAAGCAAGAGTTTTGTTTTTTACAATCACCGTACTGTAAAATTAACTATTCGTGAAAGTGCAGCTCTGACAATCTAGGAAATGTCTATTTTTTGGTCAAAAGCACGAATTCCGATAAAAAAGCAACAACATTCCATTGAAAAATTGGAAAAGTTTACCGTGAACGAGAAATTGCCCTTAATAGTAAACGGGATGATCTTTTCGATATCGCGCATACCAATACCTTGTCCATGATGACCAGCGAAGACGACAAGCGATTCTTCTTGTCACAGCGTGCTAAAAGGCGTCCCGGATTTTTGGCTGGAGCCAGACAATATGAAATTGACAAAGAAAAGCGGAAATCGGGACGTATGGAGGCATAGAAAAATTGTAAACGAAGATATCTTGAAGAAAAACTTAAATCAATTCCAATAGACTCACGAGCATTATTATCGTCACCCAAGAGTGACAGCGAAAGGATATCTGATAACGACATGAACTTCGAAAATTTTCCCGTGCTGAGCGTAGAAGGAGGCCCTAGAAGAGGCAAATGTTTCGTTACTCCTAGAATATTGTCAGCTTTGGATAAGTGGAAGATCGTGCAGTAATGCATTTAATCAGTGTCGTTGCCGAAAGCCTTGGACATTCTATTGATGAACTCATTTTAAATTGAACACTGAGGCGTCTCCGTGGAAAAAATAGAGTAGAAATATCAGCATCAGTTAAATCGACTTTCAAGTTATCTGGAATGGAGTGGATCGTGGCGGCTTGCTTCGATGCAAAATATTCAAATACTGGTAGATTAAAAGTAGCAGCTATTATTTTAGAGAAACTGGAACGAAGTTTATTATATCTGCTTTGTTGACATCATGTACTCGTAGTTTAATAAAAAAAATGGGCAATACTCAGGAGTAAATGTTCCGTTATTTGTGAGATTCAAGAATGACTGAAATTCCTTGAATAAGGATAATTTCAAAGCAGACACAGATGATCCCAATGTTCATACACAATTAAATGGTGTGAAAGCGGAATTAGCGGATTTTTGTAAGAACGAATTGGCAAAAGAACATGCTCGGGGTGATTACAAAGAATTACTGGAAATTAATCTAATTTTTTTGGGCATGATACAAAATGAAAATGTCCGTTTCCGTCTGCCAGGGTGTATGCATCGTGCTCGCTGGATGTCCAAAGCCATTTATATATTGAAATTATTTATGTTTCGTGAAGAATTGAAGTTAACAGCACAAGAACAAAAGAATTTACGGGACATTTACATTTTTGTCGTACGATTTTATGTGGACATTTGGTTACATTGCACGAAAGCTGTTAAAGCACCAATTGTGGTATTTGTCCGACGAAAGCATCGCATTCTATTGGCGTAACAGATGGATATGATAAGGGATGTAGAGGCCGAGTCTAGTAAGTGCGTCTCGAGTTGAAAATTGATGATGTGAAAATATTCATTACGAAACAACTAGCAGATTTTATTACATCAAACACTGGCGATTTTTTAGACGGTTCAAGATTTCCACAAATTTCTTAAACAATGATCCGGATATGTGGCCCCAGAATGATAATTTTAAGAACATAATGAAGATTATCAGTTAAATAAAAGTCGCGAATGATATCGCAGAACGTAGTGTTAAATTAATACAAGATTTTATTAAGAAATTAACAAGAAATGAAGATGGCATGCAATATTTACTACAAGTCGTAAAGGACTACACACAGAAGTCACAGAAGAAACATCCTTAATGGGTAGAAGGTCATCTTAAATTGATTATTATTAAAACACTCAACTCGCGACCTCTAAACCACCTTCGATCGACCCAACATTTTTTCTGTTTAAGAAGTTTCTAGCATAACCTCACATTTCTAGTAGGTGTCCCGTTAGATATTGGAACTTTCAAAAATAAGGCTAGCTCCATCCTATAGTGTGTAGCTAACCATTTTTATTTTTTATTTTAATGTGGTTAACAAGTATTTTGACAACCATTTGAATTTCTACGGAATTTCATGAAATACAACTTATGTGGATCCGCCCTAAATCATTCAGTTTCTACTTGGTTAACTGTCTAACATCTCCGAAATTCCTGGAATCGGCCGTATTGTAGCAGATATTTTCACGATTATTTGAATTTTACGCTTTAAAACTTGTTAACTGTTTTGAACAGAACAATTCGTCCACGGCATACATCCACACTTGATAACATCTCTGAGATCCTGGAATCAGTCACAGTGTAGCAGGTGTTTTGACAAATATATGAACTTTTGAATTGAACAGCTTAATTTGTGCAGTATTAGGCGATATATGTCCGCACTTGATAATATCTCTGAGACTCCTGGAATTGGTCATAAAGGGTTATCCAATTCAAGCTTGATAAAGTAAACTTAAAAAAAACACACAAAATATTCGGAATGTATTGTAATTTTTATTTCATTTTACAGATTGATCCTTGCCATTTTTAGTTAAACAAGATATCATTCAAATGTCCTCCACGGGACTTCTTACAGGCCTTGATTCTTTTGCGGTAATTTTCAATGACTTTTCGGCACATTTCGGGCGGTATCTCGGCCATTACCTTACGAATATTAGTTTTCAATTCGTCAAGAGTTTGAGGATTGTTTGCGTAAACACGATCTTTCGCGTAGCCCCACAAAAAGAAATCCAAAGGCGTTAAATCACAGGATCTTATAGGCCAATTGACATCAGCCAATCGCGAAATCAAACGTCCAGGAAATTTCTCTTGCAAAAGATCTCGATTTGCTCGTGTTACGTGACTGGTTGCTCCATCCTGCTGGAACCACATATCGTCAAGATCATAATCTTCGATTTTCGTAAAAAAATAATCGGTTAACATGCGGCCATAGCGCTCAGAATTGACGGTAACGGTTCGTCCATGGTTGTTCTCAAAAAAATGCGGCCCAATCACACCACCAGACCACAATGCGCACCAAACAGTGACTTTTTCCGGGTGTAATGGCTTCTCTACAATCAATTGTGGATTTTCTGAGCCCCAAATTCTACAGTTTTGCTTATTAACGTATCCACCAAGCGAAAAATGAGCTTCATCACTGAAGAAAATTTTGTTCGAAAAATCAGCATCGACGGCCTGTTTTTCCAACACCCAATTTGCGTATGTTAAATGCTCCATATTCTTAAATGGCAGAATGTCAACTAAATAAATGACAGCGTACTTGACGTTTATCTTTGACAGATGTCGGTATACAGATTTCTACTTTATCAACCTCGAATTGGATAACCCTTTAGTTTATCAAGTATTTTAAAGAAAATAGTTTACGTTTTAAACCTTATGTCAGCCACCCCAAAACTATTTATTTCAATTTGGTTAACCATTTTGAACAGCTCAAGTCGCCCACAATTAGATGGCATATTTTCACACTTGGTAGGTAACCTCTCTGAGATTATTTTTTTTGGCCAAAGTGTCGCATATGTCACTTCAAATAATAAAGGAATTATTTTTTTAATAACCCCAACCTTAATTTAGACTAGAATTATTATGATAAAATTTTTATCCCGATATCTGTATCAAATATACATGTTTGATGGGTATTTTTAGTAAAGGTTTGCTATTACATTTTTCCATTGCTACACTTGTCAGTAAATACACTTTTCATTAGAAAGTTCACTTCAGGCTTTCATTACCGCAGCTCAGTATTATTGAGAGGATGGTCGTAGATATGTGAAGTAAATGGGCAAGACCCTAGCTTGGACATTATGTGCCTTAACTTAAAATACGTATAAGTATAATTAAGATACAGAACCAAGTTAGCATGATTATCTTAAGGGATTCACAATTAAAAGTTATTGATAAAAAAATTGGCCCCAAGCCCAAAAATGTTGTTAGTAAGAAATGCTAATTGGTAAATTAACGTTATCAGCAGAAATGGAAAAGGGAGATTGTATTACATAACCCACGCCCCTAACGAGACAGCTGGCAGACCTTTCGCCAATTGGGTCCAAAATGTTGGTAGCCTGAAATGTGTTATAACCCATACCTAACAAAACACCATTCGCTCTATCGGAAAAGTCCAAAAAAGGAGTTTTATAAAATCTCTCCTTGTGCGTGCGTGCGAATGTGTGTACAGACTTAATGCCTCTTGGCGCTCTACAGCCCAGACGGATTGACTGATCAGGTTGAAATTTTATATTTAAGCTTATTCTATAAAACGACTAAAAATTATAAAACTTTAAATTATATTTAAAAAAATGCTGTTCCACACCATTTTTCCAAAATTTAAGGGAAATAATATTTTTAGTAGTAGTCGAATTGGTTGATTAGCTTCATACTTAAGCTTTTTCCACAAATTATGATGCTCCTCTGAATTTTGGGCGAAGCCATTCCACCCGAAGCGACAACTTTCACAGGAGCTTTTTTGGTTTTTGCAATTATTTTGAAAAGTATATCATACAATTTGAAATACAATTTGCAACAAAATTGTATTAGATCTGAAGCCTTAGTATTGAAGCCTTAGTATACTAACTTTTGAATTCGACGTTAATTTTCAGCGGCTTTGGGTTTCCTATAGCAAGCGTAGGAACAAAAGAGAAAAGATAAATTAAAATTTCCTTTTTTCTTCGTTTGTATAGGAGAACGATAGCCTTCGAAAATGAACGTCGAACTCAAAAGTTAGTCCCTAGTTTTCCAAAATTTAAGCGAAAAGGACGACTTTTTGGCAAAAAACTGTTTCTTTAACAAAAATTCGGCCTCTGTGCCGAATTACGTTTGATTACGTTTGATAAAATTTGATTAACAATTTTCCCACCAGAAGTGGCAGCTTTTATAGAAGATTTTACGTTTTTTTGCAAATGTTTTGAAAAGAAAATAGCATTTACGAAGAAACTATTAATATAAAAATATTGTAAATTAATTTTAAAACAAAATTAGTTTAGGGCGGGATTTCGACAAAAATTGCGAAATTTATATATGGCAACTCCTTTTCGAAATTGAATTGACAGCTCTACATATAGTTTTTATGTCAAAAATTGTTTGTCAAAATGTATGTTAAAAAATTTAATTTTGTTTTTAATATTAAATTAATTAATTAATTAATTTTAATTAAAATGATTAATATTGGTGCTGTGTTTTGAAGTTTAAATGAATAAAGTGCTGAAAGAGGCTCGCGGATAAAATATTTACGTTAAACGTCGTTTTTTGCGTGATCACTATAACGTACTGGATATGACTGATCGAAAGTAAGTCACACTTTCAGATTTATGAATTTTTCTCGAGTTTTAAAGGACGTGATTTTATATTTGCATAACCAAATAAAAGCCCGAATGAATTTGGGAATAAGGAAAACTAAAATTTCATTAGGAACCAAATTAGCCGCCGTCTTAAATTTTAAAGTCACGGAATCTTACCAGACATCCGTAGGAGGCATAATGTTCCATTCCATGATCCAATCAGTTCTTTCAAATGCCATAATTAAAATTACTGGAATGTTGGAAAGATATACCATCAATCCGTGAAACTTCCGAATGAGCGTGCAAAATCTGCTTTTAAGGAACGGTTTTTCGAAAAGACCGGCAATCGTGTTATTATTGGGTGCATTGATTGCACCTACATTATAGTTAGATCAATCTAAAATCATTCCATGAACGTGCCAATCGTCACTGTACATATCTACAAAAATTGTTTCGTTTTATTAATAAATTATGTTTCAGGTTTGCAATTATGTTATTTAAATTCTGTTAGTGTGTGCTAGATATTCCGCACGACACCACAATCTATGAAATTTCCGGGTATCCATTAGAGCGTTTTATCATGACACCGTACCGCAACCGAAATGAAGCTCAAAAATCCTACCACAATTTTCATGCTCAATCGCGAAATTCAATTATCCCGGAAAAATTTCCGGTGTTTGTTAGGACAGAGTACTGCGTTATGAGCCTATTAAAATAGTGAAACTGACAAATGTGTGCTCACCTGTTTACAATATTTCCCTAATCAATAAGTTGGACATGGTAAATTTGCCGCGACCTGAGAGGAATGAAGTGGCATATGAAGCTGATTTACAGTATGAACATGAATCGAAGTATGAAAGGGCAGCTCGAATTCGATACAACGCACTAAATTGTTTCGTTGTTTATTTTGTTAATTTTGTAAAATAAATTTTTTTAATTAAAACAATCATATGCTATAAACAAAAAATGAAATTTTAATTCAATGGTCCTCCGCAAGTTTGAGACGTTAAATTGTTTCATTTTTTCTTTTGTTCGCTTAGTTCTGCGTAGATTTTAGTTGAAATATCCTTTCGGCGTCGCAGTATCTGTAGTGCTACCAAGAGCTTCTTCAGTTCTTTGTGAATTTTCCAGTTGAACTTCTTCCGTTATTTCCTCACTGGAGTCATGGTCCGCATCTATTCAATCTACTCCTATAGCGAACTCTAATATTCCGGTTAATTGGGACACTCTTCAAATGGCGATCAAAATACGGTTCTTAAATCGCCACCAGTCAGATTAAAGTTGACGTGTGCTTTCCGAAGTTTTATTTTACTTTAATTTTAGATCCGCCCACACCTGTGAGATAAAATAACTATTTATTCCATTAAGTATTGTAGTTTTGTGCAATTATTCTACAATATAAAGGGTGATCCAATGGGAGCTACTTTTTCCAATTGGGATTCTTAGTAATATTCGTGCGTTACAATTGTCATGTTCATACGACATTTGTGTGCAGTATTCATTGACGTTTCACCATGAATAGACTTACGCGAGAACAACGTGTTCAAATTGTGCAAATTTATTTCAATAATCAGTGTTCAGTGAAAAATTGTTTTCGTGCTCTTCGACCATTTTATGGTGTTCATAATCGTCCAGCTTAACGCACTATTCGCGAAACAATCGATACATTTCGATCCACTTTTTCATTATTGGATATTCATCAACCGGCTAGAGTGCGTACAAGTCGATCTTTTGTGAATATTGCTGCTGTAGCTGAAAGTGTGTCGCCGTTCTCAAGCTCTGGGTCTCTCGTATGGCACATTGTGGCGTATTTTGAAGAGAGATCTTACTTTGAAGGCATACAAAATATAGTTTGTTCAAGAATTGAAGCCGGTTAACCTCTTTGCGTCATCGATTTGGTTTATGGACGATGGAACAGCTCCAAAACGAAACTGACCCGTGAATTGGCTTCCAAGATCTTGTGATCTCACCCCGTTAGATTAGTTTTTTTGGAGTATCTGAAATCACTTGTTTTAATCGATAAACCACAATCGATTCCTGCATTTAGATTTCCGCTTCTAGAACATAACACGCGTAATTAACGAATGGATCATCTAAGAGTCAGACGAGGCGACATTTAAAAGAAATTATTTTCAAACAATAAATCTCATAAACCGGACCTACGTCGCAAATACAATTTTTCATTATTAAAATGATTTTAATGCGTTTTATATCAAAAAATATCCGGAAGCTCTTATTGGATCACCCTTTATTTTAAACAAGTAACCTCCCTTTTCCAAGAGTCATCGTCTCGGACAGGGAGGCCTTCGCTATTTAAACGATCTGTCAGCCCGCGCCAAAGTTCTTGCATGTTCTGCCTAGTACTTGTGCTGTTGAAATTCCCTCTAAATATTGCAACAGCACTTAAAATTATTTGGTGGTTGTAACCCTTTTTGGCTGGATAAGAAAAACACAAATTTTAGGTTATGCCACTTTCAATTTAAAATTATTTTCTTGAGTGATGAAGTATATCGATCGCTCGTTTATAATGATACAAAATACCGATTTTTCGAAACTACCGTTATTTTTTCGAACTTCATAAATTGTGATGTCACAAAATCGCGCCCCAGAACATTTTTCAAAATTTACCGGAAACGATAATCAGTTTCTTGATACTAATGCATTTTCCATTAATTACGGAGAGTACGGGATTGACAGCCTCCACGAAGTATTCGATGTAAAACGAACGGTTGTAGTATCTAATCTCTTGTAGTAGAGGGCCATCTACTAAATTATCAGGAAACATCAAATCCGTTCCAGAGAAGATCAAATTTACAGAGGTCACTGGTAAAGAAAAATAGAACTCGGTAGCTGACCAAGCCAAAGCTTTTTTAACGTTATAACTAGATGAACTGGACAAACATTACACGAAATAAGTAATACCACCGGAAATTTTACTTTGCACATGACCGAATCTAGTGAAACAGCTGTTGAACTAGAAAAAGAGAATATGGATCTCTTGGCGAGACTAGCATATGGAGCAATTATTTGACAAGCTAAGTGAAGAAATTGAGTATCTAAAGCGAGAAAATGAAAACCTAAAAATGAATCGGGGTTCAGAAAAAGATTGCGATAGACGAAGCATTGAACCAGGCAAACTCATCTACTCCACTGATGAAGATGTATTACAAAAAGAGACGGATTAGATCCTAAAGAAGAAAAAAACAGTCCAGGAAGAGTAAGAAAATAAAAGCTGAATCGTCACCTGATGCTGAGCAATTAAATGGTAGGGGACAATGTAGTCCAGATTCAAAATATGTTCTACCAAATGCCAATCAACAAAATGCCAAGAAAGATCACCCCACGAATAAATATTGTGGGTATACCAGAAATTCAAAATACAAAGACTATAAGGTAACAGCGCCAAACAATGACGTTTGGAAAATTAATGCTCTGGACTCAGATACATAGAACCTTATATCTATAAAATTGAATGCTGAGGAGTAATAGTGGTTCACTTATGAGAACAAACAGGCCCGGCCTATAAAAGTCTGGGCAAGAGGTTTGTATTACACTTGCTCAAGCAAAGAAATAATGGAAGACTTACAGAATAAAGGTCTTAAAATACTAGATGCTGTGAATATTGTTAAAAACGAGAGAACAGAAATCCAGTAAGGAAACCAAATTATCTGTAAAAGGCGACTCCCTCTTTTTATGCTAGTATTTGACCACAACGATAATGTTCAAAACATTTATGGAATAAAAGGAATCCTTCACATGAAATTGAAAATCGAACCAATGAGGAGAACCACAACACCCATCCCACAATGCAAGAAATGTCAGGCATTTAATCACACCCAAAGATATTGCGGGCGAGATCCAAGATGTGTAAAATGCTTAGGTAATTATATTACCCAGGCATGTATAATAGGGAGAGATGTGCCAGCCAAATGTATAAATTGGAAGGGCCAACATCCGACTAATTATCGAGGCTGTGAGGTTGCTAAAGAACTACAAAAATTAAGAGGTAAAACAAGAAATCAACCGCAAAATCACGAAAATGGAAGGGTTCAAATATAAATCAGATGGATCAAAACCCACAACCAAGCAACACAGGGCAAAGAAGTTCATTTGCCCAGGTAGTGAAAGGTTTGGGTTCAACCAAGCATATGGGCTCTGAAAGTCACCAAATTATGGAATACATTATGAACAGCATTGCAGCTATTACAAAGCGGCTAGATGACCAAAGTAATCTGAACAACATGATACTTGATCAACTGAAGAAAATGCAACCTCTCAACGCAATGTCTCTGAAGGAATACCTTGAGTTATTTAAATCGCTTGGACGTAGGTGATTTTAGTGCGAAAACACCTATTGGGGACTAGACTTACGACGTCAAAAGGTAAAGAATTGCTTCAAGCAGGGCAGACATCAACATGTGAATTTTACTCTGGTATATCCCAGAACTGCATTCACTTTGAAGACAGTAATTCTCCAGAAAAAATTATCACCAGTTGGAAGATGAATTACAACAACTCATTGAAATGATTCACTATGCTGCTTTGGCAAGTACCCCTATTATACAAAATAAGAAGAAGCTTAATATATCCTACCCAATGCAAGTTAGAGAGTCGGTAAGAGAAAAACGATGGAAACAGAACTTGCCAGAAACATGGGAAATAACTAGAACACCAGAGAACAAAACAATTTCTAGCAATTTAGGTAACAGTCTCAAATCTTTCTTAAAGAAAGTTAACGAAGAGACTCAAAAGACCCAAACTGCGAGTGCCTCCTAAAGAAAAGGCTGATCTGTTTGCGGAGTACCTCGAGGATACCTTCCAACCACTACCAAGACAAACGGCCAATGAAAATATAATGTCAATCCAAAAGCTAGATGGTTTTGATATACACCCAACAACCCCAATACACTCCGCACCCCCCTCCTCTGCAGAGGAGTGTCGTAAGACCAATCCTGTATTTATTATATACAAGAGATATTCCAACAACAGATGCAGGATATATAGCCACCTTTGCAGATGACACAGCAATCATGGCGATTGGAAGTAATGTCGCTGAAGCAACGAGCAAACTCCAGAAGATTACCAATGCGGTTTGCAACTGGACTAAGCGCTGGACAATCTATATACCGATAGAAATTATCTCACGCCCAGTGGTATATGCAAGCAAAGCTAAATAGCTTCGCATGACACTCGATGCCAAACTCAAGTGGATAGAGCACGTCAAAAAGAAAAAAGAAGAACTTAATATTAAGTCCAGAAAAATGTATTGGCTCTGAGCTTATAAGACACAACAAGCTGCTGCTATATCGGCAAATACTGAAGCCGATATGGACCTACGGTATTCAACTCTGGGGATGTACTAAGCAAACAAACGCCAAAATGATACAGACGACTCAAAATAAGGTTCTCCGTACCATCGTAAATGCTCCGTGGTGCACAAGAAATGAAGACCTTCATAGGCTTCAGGAACATGGATACCCCTGTATTTCGTAAATATAAAATTTGTAAAAATTTGAAAGATAAATTACTAGATGAGTGGAAATGGCAGCTTCAACGGGAGCGTCTTACATTTTTGGAATGTTGTTGAAATGTGTAGCATTTTTAAAAAACGACAAACAATTAAACGATTCAATTAACAACGGATTACCTTGTTGGTTTCCTGAAATTTTAGCAGGTATAATTTTATTTGATTATTCAAAACAGTTTTATGCAAAGTCTGGTAAGTTGTACTTTTCCACTTAGAAATTAAAAGTGGTATATTCGAGATGTGTGTACTTTCGTCTTAGAAGCAAGTTGGGTGTTGGTCACAACATACACACCATTTTTTGCAATAAATTACTACAACTAGTAAAAGTAGCAGAAACACAAACAAAATTAAACTCTCTCACAGTAAATTAATAATTTTTGCTGTTTAATCACTAAAATCATACACAGTGCGTGTTAACATTTAAGAAATTTCCACAGGTACAAATCAAACGTTTTCAATTTTGCTTGGATGATATAGAAATGCACTTGCATTAGTAGCACATGAGAAAGGTGGCATACAATTATAAATTTTGGCACACTAACTTTAGACCTATTATGAATTTTCTTTACCTTATTTGATCTGTTAACTTTTAACGCCAATCGAGCAATCAACCAATGTGCAGAAGCTATGATCAATGCATGTAGTTGCGTCATTCCATCGGGTTCATTTTTCAAAGAGGCAAAGCCTTCAAAAGCCATCATGGAAAGAATGACCGCACAATGAGGTGCCCCAGGTGCTTAAGAATATCTTACTTAACTAGTTCGGAAAAACATAATTTGTGCAATTATAGCGACTAATCGGCTATTTATGATTATTTATACCAACAATTTGGCTCGCTTCTCAGTATCAGTAGTTATCAGTTATATATTTAGAATTTGATTTATGACTGACGAGTTTAAGTAGATTAGACCAGTAACATACACTTGTTTGCAGTTAATTCATAATATCTAGCCATGAATGCTTTAAACAAAGCCATTATATTTAGTGTAATAACTGTATCAGTATTTGCAAACGAGCCGACTAATGATTATTATGGAATACAAAAGTACATTTGCAATGAGGCGCACATAATGTGTATGCCGTCGGATACCATAAAAGTAGGTGACCGAATCAAATAAATTATTTTCAATTGTAATTTGCATAATGTTTTGTTTTTACAGATCAACCCAAATTCCGACCCGAAATTAAAACCGGATCATTCTAATACAAATGCCTTATTGTTCAAATTAAATGATAAGCGTAACAACAATGCACTTGTTGAATATGACGAAGAACTTTCAACGATGTCTGCTAGATTATCATTATACGGGAGTTACGCGAACATCAGCATATGTTTAGCTTCTCGGAAGTTCGTCGATATAAAGTCGGTTGAAATTAAATCATCGTATATTTATGACTCTAAACAATATAATATTGCATCTATACCAATTTTAGAAAGTGATTTGCTGTTAATTTCAAATATTGGGTGTACACAAACGCAAACGGTACCGGCGGGAGAGTACTCGGACTATACATATTTATGTTTATATAATTTTTCAAATAGATCAACGAACCAGCTGTACAAGAAACTTATTTTGCAAAGAGAGTTTAATTTAGGCAAATCCGATATATGGATAATTTACGGCCTAGTTATTTTCGTCTGGTTCAGCAATTTAATTATTTCAGCGTTTTTGTGTACCGCTCGAAGATTTGATAAATTATTAATGTTCAATGCCGAATGAAATCGACATGTCTTCCGTAATAAAACGTTTTTTATATAAAATGGTTGACGTATTATTTTTAACCGCGCAAAGCCTTAAAGAAAATCCGAAAATGTTATTGTGGTGCAGGATGTCCATTTAACAGAATAATTATGAAACTAAATGTAATCTTCATTAAATATGTACAGTGTATGTGTTTTAAAATAATCAGTATCCACCCCTTAGACTCTTAAGATCCTTGACGTTTATCTTTTAATACAATATCTGTTTATTTATACAAGGAACCACATATTTTATTCATTTCCCAAATGTATACACGCACTAGATGTAATTTCGATTAAGCCAAACACAAAAAATAGTGGATTCGTCTAATAAACATTTATCTAGTTTTTTTGTATCGTTTGTTCATCACTTTATTATTCAACGTGAATGGAGCGCCGCATCCAAATCATTTATCTCTACACTCAGCTAATACACTAACAAAGTAATAAGTGTATTCAGATCACAATTTTGTGTACATTGTGGATATTTCTTTAAAAGCTCTAAGGCGATAATATATAAAAGTTGTGTTTGGTTTGTGCATGTGTGTGTGTGTGTGTTTGAGAATATGTACTACATAAGAAATAACTGTGTGATAAATTTAATACAAAACCAACTAAATGGTTTTTAAATTTGGGTGGGTCGATGTTGGCGGCCTGTGGCGGCCATGTTATTTTGGTGACGTCAGTCTAATCTAGTATTTTTTTTCGGTCACTGAATCAGAATTAGTGTTCATTAGTAGAAACGTTGCGCGAGTCACGTCAGAGACGCCAAACCACCGGTCAATCAACCGCAACCTAACTCTTACATACTTTAGTTATCATCTTTCATTTATATAAAATTTTCCACGTTTTCATTTCTCATCAAAATGTATTTTTTATCTAATTACGTAAAATACGATATTTTTGTTTTTCAATCTAACATAATTTTGATCACCTAAAATATGATATACTTGTTTTTAATTTAACGTAATTTCGCCTATTAATCAAAAGATAAGAAAGTTATAAAAATTATTATAACGAGTTAGTTCGAGACGTAACTTATTTGAATAAAGAGTTTAAAACCGAAAGTAAATTTTTATAATTCGTAATTGGCGCAGTTTGGTAAAGATAAAGCAAAATAAAAATATTTTTATAGTGAATCGTGAAAAAATAAAAAATACAACACAAGTACAACAAGGTGTAACAAAGAATATATAAGTTTACCACGAAAAAAAGAAATTTGTCTTGTGAACAAACAAGTGAAACGAAACAAAAATCGTTAACAGTGTAAAAATTTTTTTCGGAAGATAAAACTTTTCACACCAAGGGCATATTGGTGTTAGTGAAATTTAACAACCACATTTGGAGGAAATGTACAAAACTGGATACCTATCAACGGATTATTGATGTGGTACGTCCAATTATGTTTAAACTATTAATTTCTCTCTTATTCGTTATCGGAAGCTTCGTCGTTCAAGAAGTTCGTGTCGAATTCAACATAAAAATACCACGGATTTAAATAATTCAATTTTTAACTCACTAAGAGTACCCGACGCAGTAAAAGATTTACCAAAATTTGACGGTAACAAAAGAAGTCTTTATGATTTCATTGACAATGTCGAGGAATTTCTTAGTGTGATGAAAGATATTAACGGAACCGGATATGCCAAAATAATATTAAGGGCTATTCGAAATAAAAAAATTGTAGAGGTAAACGAGGTTCTCAACATGTACGGTACGTCCCTAAATTGGGATGAAATTATCGATATATATTCTACGATCATTAATCATATTAAAATTCATGAAGTAGAAGCAAATGTAATTACCATGTCTCTAGGTTCCATTATAAGATCAATGCGACCTACTTCACTAAGCGAGGCATTTAAATTTTGCCTCCAGGAACAAAACATTTCATATATAAAAAATAATCACACGGATCGAAATAAACAGACAATTCAAAGGCCGACAAATAGTAAAATATTTTCTAGAACACCAAATCATCAAAATTTTAACTTTCCAGCCATAAGTCAAAGAAGCGGCAACGCAATGTACCCTATTCACAATAACTATTTTAAATTTAACTCCACAGGATTTAATCCTAAACCAATTTAACATTTTTCACTTCAACATAATTCATACCAAAATTATCAATCAAGTTTTAGACCTAGAGTCACACTACCAAAACCAGAACCAATGGAAATCTCAAGCGAATCCAAACCTCCTTCAAATTCTTACAATTACAATAATAGAGTATTTGCTCCCTCTAAACCTAAACCTAGATTCGTAGCAGAAGAATTATTTAATTTAAACCAATCTCATGAAAATACTTTAGATTCGTATGTTAAGAATGAAATTGATGACGAAAATTTTCAATCACAAGCCTCCAACTTCAAATCAGATACATAGACATAAACAATCACCAATTACACCTTTTACGTTATATCCAATTAAAAAATCAAAGATAATCGTCACTTGAAATTTTTGATCGACACAAGTAATAATATAGTAAATCATTTATAAATCCCGACTTAGTTGAACCCTCGTATACAAAAAATTAACCCAATAAAAATAAAAACAGCATTTGACACACACGTCGTTAATCAGCAAATAACTGTGAACGGTTTGAATGAATTAGAAACAAAAGAACCACTTCAACTTCTACTCTACAAATTTCACAATTACTTTGACGGACTAATCGGATTGGAATTATTACAGCAGTTGAAAAGAAAACTTGACTTCAATAATTCGATTTTCGAAACTACCAATGGCAAACAAATTCCGTTACTGTTTAAACCGAATTTTATGTCTAAAATTTACCAGTTCCAGCTCAAAATAAAATCATAACTCACTTACCCGGTGACATTGAAAACGGAGATATTCACATTAAACCATTGGAGATTCAGGAAAATCTTATAATACCAGAAGGTATTTATCACAGCAAAAATTGGTGCATTTTATGCATTTATCGAAGTAACCAATTATTCAGACGAACCACAAACTTTTGTCATTGAACAACCTATTAAAGTTATAAAATTAAATTCGAATCAATTTTCAGAAATCCATAACTATTCAATCAATTCTGAAACTAATAGTTCACCAGGTGATGATATAACTAAATTAATTCGCACAGACCACAAGAATCTAGACGAAAAATCTCACATTAAAAAACTCTGTAAACGTAACTCTGTTTCACGAATAATATTAAACATGAGATAAATACAAAGGACGAGGTTCCAATATTTACCAAATCATATAGATAGAAGAAATTAGAACCCAAATTACTAAAATGCTAAATCAAGGAATTATTCGATAAAGCTTTTCACCTTGGTCGTCACCTATATGGATAGTTCCGAAAAAATAAACGCTAGTGGAAAGAAGAAATGGCGTCTAGTAGTAGATTACTGAAAACTCAACGAGAAGACTATTGATGATAGATATCCTATTCCCAATATCAACCTCAAGACGTTCCAAAAACTGCTTTTTCCATTGATAATGGGCATTATGAATATATAAGGATGCCCTTTGGGCTTAAAAATGCCCCAGCTACTTTCCAACTCGATTTGAATAATGTATTAAAAGCTACCCAAGGAAAACACTGTTTATGTTATATGGATGACATCATAGTGTTTTCAACTTCACTTCACGAACACATTGAAAGCCTGAATAAAGTATTTAAACGGTTAAGAAATGCCAATTTAAAAATCCAATTAGATAAATCAGCATTTCTCCGCAAAGAAATTGCCTTTTAGGTCACATCGTCACATCGGAAGGCAAAAAGCCCAACCCCGATAAAATAAAAGCAATAACAAATTTTCCTATCCCAAAGTCTGAAAAACAAATTAAATCATTCCTTGGTCTTCTTGGATACTATAGAAAATTTATGAAAGATTTTTCTAAATTAACAAAACCTTTCACGGAATGTTTAAGAAAAGATAATAAAATTGTTTTGGATTCTCGGTACTTGGAATGTTTCGAAACATGTAAAAATTTATTAGTTAACGATCCGATTTTATAGTACCCGGATTTTACTAAACCATTTAACTTAACTACCGATGCAAGTAATTTTGCATTGGGTGCCATATTATCACAAGGACCAATTGGTTCAGATAAACCTGTCTGCTTTGCTAGTCGAACTTTATCAAAAAGTGAACAAAACTACAGCACAATCGAGAAAGAATTTCTGGCCATAGTATGGGCTACAAAGTATTTCAGACCGTATCTGTACGGCAGAAAATTTAAAATTATTACAGACCATAAGCCTCTGACATGGTTTTTTTCTCTAAAAGAGCCCAACTCGAAATTAATCCGTTGGAGACTCATACTGGAAGAATTCGACTATCAAATTAATATACTCAAAACAATACTCTAAACCTAAAAATTTGTTGACAATATTTCTAGGAGCCACAATTTTAATAATCTTATCATACATAATTTATAAAGGATTAACCAAACGCAGAAACAAAACTATCCAAAATGCAAATACTACAACAAGTAATGGTCAACCGTCAACCAATTTGTGGTCCACATTCTTAGGGGGAGGAGTCACGTCAGGGACGCCACAACCACCGGTTAATCAACCGCAACCTAACTCTTACATACTTTAGTTATCATCTTTCATTTATATAAAATTTTCCACGTTTTCATTTCTCATCAAAATGTATTTTTTATCTAATTACGTAAAATACGATATTCTTGTTTTTCAATCTAACATAATTTTGCTCACGTAAAATATGATATTCTTGTTTTTAATTTAACGTAATTTCGCATATTAATCAAAAGATAAGAAAGACATAAATCGCGCGTTTGGTGGCCAAATTTGAGACAACCGGTTCGGCAAACCATCGGCCAACAATCGTACGTCAAAGGACCAGATGGACCAAAAATATAGCCGTCGTCAATGAAAGTGTACAGGAGAACCCGAGGCAGTCAATTCGCCGTCCACAAGAACTCAACCTTTTACAGACTTCAACTTGGCAAGTTTGCGTCGAGACCTGGGCATACACCCGTACAAGATCCAACTGACCCAGGAGCTCAAAATTAAAGATCATAGACAACGCCGTTTGTTCGCTGACTGAACTTCAGAGCGTTTTGTAGAGAACCCCAATTTTGGCCGAAAAATAATCTTGCATTTTTGGATGAATGGCTTTGTTAACAATGAATTATGTTGAAACTAAAAATAACATTTTCAACAAAAATTCCGAAATTTTCTTCGTCTTCTCAGCTCGTTAAGGGTTGTAACTTTATCCAGCACTTCACAAAATTCCAATCCAAACTATTTAATGAAGCGAAAAAAGTGCAACGTACCCATAATTTCAGATATTTATGGGGTAAAAATGGAAAAATATTTTTATGCACAACAGCGACTCGGAGATGAGAACTTCGCTAAGTGCGTTTTGATTTTATTAAAAATTCGTGGAATAATAAAGTGAAGTGTGAAAAGATCTCAAGATGGCTGAAAAATTAACATTATCGCGTGATCGGGCGCTTGGTTCAATAAAAAACATTTTACGTTTTGCTGAAGCAATAAATTAAAATACTACGCCCGAAGCCGTAACATCTCGAAGAGAAATTCTTGAAGATAGATTTCAAATTTTCAATGATCTCAGTCTATCTAAAAGCTAGTGAATTACTAATGCGTGCGTGTGCTAATCTGGGACAAGCTGAACCAAATAAAACGCCTGATTTAAACGCGACTCTTGAGCAATTTATGTATCAACAGAGTAGTTTTTATGAAGAAATGAATACGTTGCACCACGTGCGACTACCTAAAATTAATATCGCAAAATTTTCGAGCGTTATAAATATTGGGCTCCGTTCCACGATCTTTTTAAAACAACGGTACACGACAATCCAAAAATTAGTAAAGTGCAAAAATTGCAAATATTGAATAGTGTACTCGAAGGGGAAGCTTCTGCTTTGGTAAGCCATATTTCCATAGCGGAAAATAATTACGTTGAGGCATGGGAGAAATTTTGCTATCGCCATAATAAATTAACACCGATTATTGCACCATTAATTCATACTTTCATTGATCAAAGACCTTGGGTTTAAAATTGGCGACACAGCTGACGAAATAATACGCGGGTTAAGAGCTCTAGGACCAAGAGCTAAGCCACGTGATCCTCGGCTCATTCACATTTTACTGGGTAAAATAGATAACGAGTCGAAACAGTTGTGGGCAAACGAATCAGTTGGAACGGATTTTCCTACAATTAAAGAATTAATTGCCTTTTTAAATAAAAGATGCGATGCACTAGAAATTTGCGATGCAACAACCAAGAAATCAACAAACAAACCAAGTGCAAAAACAGTTCTAGTTGCTCCCCAAATTCCCCAAATTTCGCGTCAAACAGCTTCAACTCATCATGTCATGTTCAGTCAACATTCGCATGATCAATCAACACACTCATTCAATAAGCCCCATCCACTATTGAACTAAACCAAACCGACAATAGCCAAACAACCTGACATGTATGTCACGCATACTTATCCTCAACAACCACGGTACTACCCACAGCTGTAATCCTGATTATGTCACGTACCGGGAAGCTCCAGCCATTCAGAACACTTTTGGATTCAGGTTCGCAAACGTCCTTTATAACGGAATCCTGCGCTCAAAGTCTAAACTTGAAACGACATTTTTTGAAATTTTAAACCCAGAAAAGCGAATAAACAAGGATCTTCTTGGGACCGCTTCAATCTTCAAAATTTGGTTGGTTAGTTGCAGGTAATCTTGAAAATCAAACACAACCTATTCTCATCATGCACGCAATCACCGAATCCTTGAATCAACAGCAAAACGACAATTTAAATCGAGAATTAAGAATGTTTTGGGAAGTCGAAGAACCAGTTCCTGTCTACAATCCGGAAATATTATCTGCGAATGAGTGTGAAACTTTTTACGAGATCAGCACGATCAGAGATGCAAAGGCACAATTTGATGTAAGGCTTCCTTTCAAAAATCCACGACCAGAATTAGGCAGATCATTGAAAGCAGCACAGCAGAGACTATTCGCTATGGAAAGAAAATTTCAACGATCGCCGGAATTTAGTGACGAATATAAATCGTTCATACATGAGTATATCGCCCTAGGGCACATGACGCCCGTATCACTTTCCGACATACCAGCCGAAGAGGATCAACGATATTACCTGCCTCATCATGCAGTTATAAAGCCAACAAGTAGTACCACAAAATTGCGAGTTGTCTTCGATGCATCCTGTAAAACCAGTAACGGAGTTTCTCTTAATGATGTATTGCAAATTGGGCCGAACTTAGAAAAGGATTTGTCAACAATAATCATGAAGTTTCGGAAGCATTCAATCGCCGTAGTAGTCGATATGGAAAAAATGTATAGGCAAATCCTGGTCAATCCTGAAGATGCCAATTTTCAACAACTACTATGGCGCGAAAATCAAAAGGAGAACATCAAAAGGAGTTTTTAAACTTAGCACTGGGACAGATGGAACCGCTTGTGCACCATATTTGTGTTGCACAATACTTGCCTTGAGAAAACGTCTCGGGTGTTTATTACTTCTGATTTGGTCCTAACTTTCCAACATATGTTTGTTCGTCAACGACCGTGTTTGTCAGATTATCGATAATGTCGTCAATGTCGTTCAGATTATGTTTGAGGCCATATTGATATTGACTGTTTGGCATCTTGTTCCATCATGTAATTGGAAAACCAGTGCTGCGACGTAACACTCACCCTGTTAAAGTTAATCGGGTAGTTAAACCCGATAGTTTCCAGTCGAAATTAAAAAAAATCGACAATGCAAATAGTAATATGCTTCAACCGATATTTTTCAGCCGACATTTCCCGATATTTTTCAGCCGAAAGTGTTTTGTATACCACAAATATTTGTTTAAAATTTAACACTAAACAATATTTTTAATATCATTTTTAGTTGTCCGGAAAAATTCATTTTACAATTGGAAAATTGCAAATAAATAATTAATGCATTCTAAAAATTGACCGTAAAAAATGTCGTGGTGGGAAATAGATCCAACTAAAACGTCTTAATGATGGTCGCACCCGAAAAAAATTCCAGATCTATTTTCATGTGGGGGTCCGGGAAAACTCGATCGAATATATCGCACACACCGGTGTGGGCATCATTAAGAACTTTCATTTGATTATATTTCCAGCCATGACACTTTAAATAGTCAATTTTTAGAAATTTTCAATTTTCATGTGTGCGATATATTCAATCGAGTTTTCCCGAACTCCCCATATGAAAATTGACCTGAGATCTGTTTCCAGGTGCGAGCATCATTAAGACCTTTCATTTGAATCTATTTCCATCGATGACACTTTAAACAATCAATATTTAGAAATTTTCAAATTTCGTGTGTGCGATATATTCAATCGAGTTTTCCTGGACTCTCCACATGAAAATTTACCTGAGCTTTTTACCAGGTGTGAGTATCATCAAGACCTTTCATTTGAATCAATTTACAACTATGACACTCGGTCAATATTTAGAAATTTTCAAATTTCGGGTGTGCGATATATTCAATCGAGTTTTCCCGAACTCCCACATGAAAATTGACCTGAGATCTTTTCCAGGTGCGAGCATCATTAAGACCTTTTATTTCAATCAATTTCCAACCATGACACTCGGTCAATATTTAGAAATTTTGCGTGTGCGATATATTCAATCGAGTTTCCCGGACTCCCTACATGAAAATTGACCTGAAATCTTTATCAGGTGCGAACATCATTAAGACCTTTCATTTGAATCTATTTCCAGCCATGACACTTTAAACAGTCAATTTTTAAAAAATTTCAAATTTCGTGTGTGCGATATATTCCATTGAGTTTTCCCGGACTTCCTACATGAAAATTTACCTTTTATTTGAATCAATTTTCAACCATGACATTCGGTCAATATTTAGAAATTTTCAAATTTCGTGTGTGCGATATATTCAATCGAGTTTTCCCGAACTCCCCACATGAAAATTTACCTGCGTTGTTTACCAGGTGCGAGTATCATCAAGACCTTTCATTTGAATCTATTTCTAATCATGACACTTTATACGGCAAATTTTTAGAAATTTTCAAGTTTTAGATCCATGATATACATTTATTTGCAATTTCCCAATAGTAAAATGAATTGTTCCGAACAACTAAAAATGCCATTAAAAATATTGTTTAGTGTTTTATTTTTAACGGTTTCAGTTCAATTTTTTTTTGTTGTAGAAAACAAATATTTATGGTATAAAAAACACTTTCGGCAGGAAACTTTCGGCTAACTTTAATAGTAAGTAACACCCATGCTACAGAAGTTAGCCGAAAATAATACATTTTCGTATTCGCTTGTAGTACAAAATTGTGTTGATATTAGCCGAAAATTACATGTTATTGAAGTTAACAGTAAATTTTCGCCGAAAAAAAAAAATTGAAAAATCAATATCACTTAATTCGAAAGTTAAAGGTTATATGAACTCGGTGAAGTTAGACCAATTCGTGAATAGCTGGATCCCATATTTATAAATTGCCATATTACGGGCCATTGAATTTTAGTTAAAGCACAGTGAAAACCTGTGCCTAAAATCAGGCCATACTTTATGTAGCATCATAGTGAAATAAATTAACAACTTCACCCAGTACAAATTAGCACTAAACATGCGTTCAGCTTTAATTTATTTCACTGTGCTTCTACATAAAATATGGCCTGATTTTAGGTACAGGTGTTCACCGTTAGTGCCTCAACTCAAATTCATTGGCCCCTAATACGACAAATTATAAATATGGGATGCAGCTATTCACGAATTGGTCTAACTTCACCCAATTCATATGACCATGTAACATTCGAATTAACACATTCGCGCACACCCTTTTTACACGGCGACTACTCAGAATATCACATGCCATAACTCCGGTATTGTTGATGATATTTTAAATCTGATTGAAGTCTCGTGTCTTAAATATTTTTAGAAATTTTCTGCAATTGCTAACCTTTTTTTGCAAACAGTACTGTTAATGCAGTAGTGACTCCCCATGGAAATTATTGTTGACTATAGGACACTACAGCTTTAGCAGTAGTACTGCAAATACAGTAACTGGCCCATTGGGAGGAGTGTAATGTATAATAAAGCAATACTGCATTTGAAGTGTAATAAGAACCATCATTCGTTCAGTCGTTTATTGAAAATTAATAACTTTTAATAAAAATTCTAATCAAAGGTAACAAAGAGACATTGCTTGCACTGATATGCGATTTGCTTTCGCTTTTTGGCTAGTGTGCAATATTTGCAATCACGAAAATAAGTTTTTCTTATGTGAATGTTGGCCGGATGGAAATGAATTTGTGACATTATTGGACTATCCACAATTAGGTTTGCTGGTAGACGGTGTCCGCTACTCGTATTTTCAATGTTGAGGAGGGAACCTAAAGGTGACCCCGAAATAGCACAAACGTTATTTTTGGAAAATAAAATAGGATTTAAATACGGATCTGTCTATTACATGAAATATAATTATTTATACCATCTTACGGTTTTCCGAGGACACGAGTAATATGACACTAATTGAGCCAGTCTATCGATTCCAGACATATTTTGATTATATTTCTCAATTTTGACGGGCTTCTTCAGCTCTTTACCATAACTATTTGTTGTAGTAACCATTTCTGGGTGATAAAGGACTTGCCTTTTATCCTTCCATTTGGAGATATAAACAGCCTTTTAACTGACCCAAATGTGTTCATCTTTACTAAGCTCCTTTTGGATTAGCTCTTTCGAGTTCCCCTTTCGATTGCTACGTAGAGTGCCACAAGTATGTGTTCTATGAGACAGCAATATGTTGGACATTGTTACACTGTTATAATATTTGTCCATGAACACATGAGTCCTTTTCCTAAATATGGAGCCATCAAACATATATTTTCAAATTGAAAACAAAGCCAGTTGGATCATAAAGCTCATAAAACTTGATTTCACACTTTGCTTTTTTATTTTAAATATTTTGCTTAAAATGTAATCTGCCCCGAAATAGTAACAACGACTCATCCAATGAAAGATTTTGATTTTTATTTAAGTGAGTTTTGCCTAATTGTGGATTAACGTTCAAACATCTCAAAATCTGCTCAAATCGGCGTCCAGACATGGTGATTGAAAAACTGGGTGATGATATAATGGATGTCTTGAAAAAAGGTTTCGTAATTTCGGCCGGTGCAAAAGACAAAGGTCAATAAATTTTAACATTTCAAATATAGCAACTGGCATGAATTTTGCAGTTTTCGAAAATCGAGTCTTGTGCTCTTTTCTGCACAGTCTTTCGCCATACGCATTATTAGTTGAAACTAATAATAATTTGAACGACTCACCACCAAAAAAAATGTCAAATACCTCCTTCGGCGAATTCCCACTTATTTGGCAACCTACCGTATTTTGTTTGAACTCACAATTTTGTTTCCCTCGCTACGGTTGATGTCCAAAGTTCTTCGATATTTTCCTCTTCCATATGTTCACCTGGTTCTTGCGGAACAGTATTCCCATCTATTTCGTTTTCACATCCGGCAAACTGTCACTATTTTTACTATTTTCTTTGCCACTGCTACTGCCTTTGTCGATATAATCGGGATCATCAAGACTATCATCCGTAGAGAAGTCAATTTCTTCTTCGGAACCACCACTATCTAATTCTTCAAATAAAGCCAATAGTCGCAGTTGCTTCTCGTCGTAGCAGTCCATTTTACAATATTTATAAAAAAACACCAATAAAATCCGTCTGCTCAACTCGACACTTTTTTGTACACTAAACTTGCATTTGCAGTTGTGTCATTAATTTGCCAGAGTAAGACGGAAATATAGGTACTGCAATGTACTTCATGGTATATTTTGATAATGTAAAGAGAAAAAACAATTCAAATGAGAAGAGCTAATTCTCATAAAACAAAACAACGAAAATACAAAGAGAAAATAAAATTGTACTGTCATAGCAGTGGTGACCCATTGGAAAGCTATACGTATACTGCAATTGCAGTGGGTGTCCGTGAATGCGTTAAGTGATATTGATTTATAAATTTTTTTTTCGGCGAAAATTTACTGTTAACTTCAATAACATATAATTTTCGGCTAATATCAACAGAATTTTGTACTACCACCAAATACAAAATATGTCGATAATGTAGGTTTGTCTTTATTCTGCTGAAATTTTCGGCTAACTTCAGTAGCATGTACTCGTAACAGTCACCATTTGGTTATCCTAAAAAAGATGAATAATTGTAATTATTTAATATTTGATTGTAATTCTGGTTACTTACTTACAGAAAAACTTTAAATATGTCATAAATGTCAAATTTCAAGTTCGAACAAGAGTTACATATTTAAAGTAGATTATATTGCCGATCATGCAGTTGCTGTATTATATTGTACCACTTGCTTATCATTTTTACACAGCTAAAGTTAGTCATTTTTAATTTGTTTGCAAATTTAATTCTAGAATTTATTATAGAAATACCAGTCAACGGTACAGTCGCTAAACAAATTGTACATATACGTTTAAATTAGATTTATTTGTGAAGGTTGTTGTCTCAACTAACAAAAAATATAGGTTACGTTCTTTACTACTTTTGTTGTGGTTTTAGTTAAGATGCTGCCACATTTAAACCATTTTTCTATTTATTATTTAGATGTAAATAATGAAGTACGGGTTCGACTACATTTTGCCGAATTAACACAAATTTAAGTAGTTTACAAAGTAGTCTAAACCATGGAGTGATTGCTAAAATGTTAAAATGAAATTCCGAGTAAAATGTCAAATTTTTTATTTTACAACAAAAGGATAAAATAAAGCAACAAAATAGTTGAGTTTATTCTATTCTGATTTACGGTCTGCTATTGGAATGTACCCTCGCTTCACAAGTGCATGAAATATGCTAGAGTTGACAACGAGTTGAATTGTCTATATGTCAATTTGGCTCTACGGTATTTGGACGTTACAAAAAAATTAAAAGTTAATTGATTTGTCAAATTAAATTTAATCGAAAGTATAAATAAGCCTAAGACTGGCATATCGTTTAATTGTGTACAAGAAAATTAGAATAATTAAAATCCCACTCCATATCAAACCAAGTAGTCCATATAAAAACCATATATCAAGACGATCCAAATTGAAATGATCGCGCAAATGGATCAGAAAAACCTCTTCGGGCACCGGTATTTGAATTGGTGGAATTGTAATGTTTTCGGTCATTCCTGGTTTCTTTTTAAGAAAATCGATTGTCGATCGATTTGAGGTGTTGTACAAGCATTTAAACAGATACGTACTGTAAATCCATGTCGGAACCGTCTCTTTTGTACATCCAATAATTTCAACCAATTCATTTTGTATTAAATTATTATTATCCATATATATGGCAGATTTTGTAAAAGGTTTATGTGTTACTTCTATACTGATATATTTTATGTCGATATACTTAAATGACGTAACACAAATTACATCATTATACGTTTTTATCAAACGAGACAGATTATCAAGTTCGTCATCCCATTTTAAAAGCGAGTACTTCCGTTTTCGTCGTTTATTATTAATTTCGTCATCAATCAAAAATCGTTTCTCGCTTTCATCAACCATGAAATTTTGTCCCGGTATTGTTTGCACATTGTCCTATAAATTCCAATAATTATATTCCGTTAAAAGATGTACAAGGTAATAGCAACAAATTTTTATATTTTACATGAGAAAAACACGCGATGTGCTTCCGGGTATCACAAAAATTATCTTCTATATCACAATAGTTTAAATTATTTACTAAAGCACCTGAACTATCCAGTGACACTGCCAATAATATAAAATTTATAGTTAACGAAATTCTAAACATTATTGTTTTACTACTGACTCCTACACAAATAACATTAAATCATGGATGAGCGTCAACTTTATCAACTATTGAAATTCCATGAATTAGCCGAGTTTGTAATCCAGTTTATTTAAAATGTGCTGTTATCGATTATCGTCGTACAATTCAAATTGAATGGATTTGAAATTTTTAATCAAAACAAAACAAAATTGTTAAATTAACAAAGCAGTGTTAATCTTGGAAACCTGGCACCAGACGAATTTACTGTACGAGATTACAGGACGACAACAACAAATGTATGTATCCGAATACACAAACTCTTCATATTTAAATCAAAAAATTCAACTTACTCGATTTTTGATAAAAAGTGTCTTGAGATGTGTAAACATGGTAGCATTATGGTAGCGAAAATAAGTTACATATACTGTTCGATCTGAGTGCATGTACAAATCGAATTCGTCTCGTAGGAAGTTTATAAGTGGTTCAGCTTGAGGAGCAGCAAAATTAATATTTAGATCCCCACTCATAATCATCGGTTTTTGAAATTATTTCAGAATATGGAGCAAGGACGAAATGTATGAACTTTATTATGTCTTCGACAGCTTTATTCGGCGGGTGTTGTATACAATTACCGAAAACATCTTATTCCCATTGGGAAGCTGAAGTTCGGCCGTGCATATATCGCCAATGGGTTGTGTTGTTACTCTCATACCAGTTGTTTGTCCAACAATGATTTCCTTGTGCGACAGGTGACTGTACGTGTTCTACTTGAACTTATATTAACGCAGACCATATCTCTCTTGAACTGAACGCAGTTCAAAATTATAAATATAAATATGCTCGTCATTGAGTAGCATGGTCTTGGATGCAAGAAAATTGAGCATCCCAGCATGGCCGTATCAGTTAGATCGAGGTGATTTGACTTTAGACTGTCACAGTTCAATGTTAAAATGTGACGTCAATATCGTACAAAATTCTCCATTACCTCCTGAGCTGTACTAGCGGGTTTGTGGTGAGGCGCGTTAGCTCGTTTTGAAGAGGACTCATTGAGGTTGCATTTTTACGTCCATGGTAGAAGACATGATCGAGACGCGTTACTCGTGATAAAGCAACATACACAAGTTGTTAACTGTGTTTATTTATAGTAAGAATATACTATCCGTTATAGGTACACCCTGTGATGCATGAATTGTGCTGGCCGTCCAGCTTTAAGCCGCTTGACCTTCCTGCCAACTTGTGAATTTGTATACCGAAATCAATCCAGAGTCGTTTGACATTTTGGCTGCGTTGACGTTTTCATCGTACTCGTTGTTCTCGTCAGGTTGACCTCTTTCGATATACCTCAGACAGCCTACAGTTCCATTCGCCAGCACATCTGTCACGCCAGTATTGGTTTTGATCAAGTAAGGCCAACCTATGACACGTGGAATTTTGTACGGTAACCAATTTGTATCCACTATGCTGATTTTATGGATCATCTTCTCTTGGGTCAAAAGAAACAAAAACCTGAGTCTATTTTGCCAAAATCTTGGTGTTTTTCGATTAACCAAATCTCTCAGTTAAAAACCCAAACAAGATCTTGGTTGAATAAAATTTTAATTTTAAATTACCAAATCATGGTTATTCAATTTTTAACTTGGTTAATATAACCAAAACATATGGTTATTTTATTGGATAGAAGTGGAAATAAATTGGTAACAGTGCCCATCAGCAAGGGAAAAATTATTTTACTAATGACTTATTAATTCTACCAAATTTTCTTAGTAAATGTAACAAAATTGGCGGTTAATTTATTTAAGATTTTTTCGGCTTTTCGGGCAAAATATTATTTTTAATGGCATACATGTTTATGACCTTTCTAGTCATAGAAAAACAAAGAGGCCGAAGAGAAAAATTTACTAAATATTTGATTGCCGCTTGACTTCAGTTAGTTCATAAAATTGGAGCCCTCGCCACATTGTAGTCTCGAATCACCGATCAGAAACACGTTCTTTCCACCAAACGAGTCGCGAATCGACCTGTTGTAAAAGTTCCGCTGAATCATGCTCACTTCATCAATAATAACAGCGCGAACATACTTAAACAGGGGCCGAAACTCTAGAACGACATCATTCTTCATTCGACATAACGCTCTCTCGCTTTTTTGCAACCGGACCTAGACCAGTATATCGTAAAAACGTTTAAAATTTAACAAAAATGTTTGATTTAGCCACCTTTAGCGCGGATAATAGCATCTAGTCTGTCCGAGAAGGCTTCACACGCTGCACAAATGTGGTCTGATGGTAGTTTGCCCAAGCAATCTCTAAGGCGTGGACGGTCTAAAATTTTTTACTTTACGGGGAATATGGTGGCCACATTTGTTGTGAAGAAATGAAGTTGGGAACATTTTTTTGTAAAAAACGTTGGGTTTTATGGGATGCCGCCGAGTCTTGTTGAAACGCCCAATGGTTTCTACCGAATTGTTTACGTGCCCAAGATAGCAAAGCATCATGGACAATTTAAATTAGAAGTTGTACTGGTATGTAAACTTTTCACACTTGTTATCATTCGTGATGTCGTTTTGGTATCGGTTTCACGAATTCCTTCAAGCGTATCCGCTTTAGTTTTGGGACATTCAGAATTGCCTAGATTCGCCAACCAATTCGTTAACAATAATTAAATTGTTTATTATCGGCTAACTTTCTGGCGTTTGAAGCACTAACACGCATAATAGCATTTTGCCTAAAACATGAATCGATATAACTGGTAATGGTAAATTTCATTTTATCATATCTTTTGATAAGAATATCGAAATAATTCGAATCAGTAATATTCAAATGCCTGACAGAACTCAGTAGGTCATACTTTAAGTGCTGAAGTTTTTTGAGCCGCTGACAATGATGATTTTTCAAGAATTACACTTTTAAAAAAATCAAAACCTTTGACACTCTTTAAAATTGGAATATTGGAATAATCACACGATAGGTTTACTTGAACCAGAACGAAATGGACATTTACTTTCACCAAGTGCTCCCGTAGTATTTACTTGTAACGCTGAATGCTAATGTCGTAAACCGCGCCTAACTCTGTAACTGTTTATGTCGATTCGTCAGAGCGAAACGAAAAGTGTGTGTGTGTGCGTGTGTGTGTGTGTGTGTGTGTGTGTGTGTGTGTGTGTGTGTGTGTGTGTGTGTGTGTGTGTGTGTGTGTGTGTGTGTGTGTGTGTGTGTGTGTTTTATTAAAGCGGAGGAGGCGACCCTTCCATAGGCTATACGTATGAACCCATATATGAAACACGTGAGAGTATCAGATTCTTACCGACACCCCCGATAAACCATGCCGTTTGGCCCCGTGGAACTACCGTTAGGTATTACGTCGCGAAGCAGGCTCACCTTAAGCTACCCCTAATCGGCTAGATTAACTCGTTACTGAATTCCTGCTTCTTTCGAGGCATCGCAGCTCTTCCATTATCCGCGAAACACTTCCACTTACGGCGTTCCACCTATCTTCGGATGCCAGCATTAACTCGAGTATAGTTTCCGGTGTTAGTTGGACCTCACGTGCACAGATACTGCTTCTCTCCTCAGTAAATCGTGGACACTCGATTACTACGTGCTCTACATTCTCCGTTACTCCGATGCATAAAGGGCAATCTGGTGACTCTTCGAGTTTGAATCTGGTACTATCTAAAGCAACCATGACCTGTCAGAAACTGCGTAAGATCCGCATCCACTGTTGAGCATTTCGAAAGCGACACTGATGTTCTGCCAGGTTTCCCGCTCTAACTATAGCCTCTTGTAACCGGCCACATACAACTCTCTCTAGGATTTTACCTGCCGTATCCAAAAGGCAGACTGAACGGTAGGAGGACGGCTCACCTGGTGGTTTGTCTCCTTTTGGCAACAATAACAGTCTCTGTTCCTTCCATTTACTAGGGAACACCCCCTCAACTAAGCAAGCAGTATATACTTCTGTGAATATGTTTGGGTAGGCTTTTACCACCGACTTCAATGGAATATTCTTCATGCACCCTTCCACATGCCTTCAGAACCTCTCCCTCAGTAACTGGTGGTACATCATCCTCCAGGTCGCCTAATACTTTTAATACACGATCGGGTTGCTGCGGGAACAGGTGACTCACTAAGTCAGACAGCATTGCCGGGCATGTGGGGGCAGTGGCGTAATAGGTTCTGAGATTTTCATCACCAAGTGGTAGCGTCTACCGCAGGGATCGCGGTCGGCCTCCTCGCACAGTTCGTGGCATGATTCAGTTCCGATCGAGCTTTACAATACCGTTGTCGAAGGGGAGAGTTTTCGACGTGTCTAGCACGCTTGTATTGCCTTCTTGCGTGCAGACACCTTTTACGCAATTCCGAAATCTCGTCGTTCCACCAGAAGACCGGTTTTCTACGATTATCCACCATCCTTTTTGGTATTGCTGCACCACAGGCTCTTGTAACAGGATTCATAAGCTGGGCGGTTTTGTTATTTGCGGTATCAGATAGAGTAAGACCCTCCATCATGAGACGGAAAATATTCTCATCGAAGAAGCCCGAATTTAAAATCAACAATTTAAAAACAACATTCGAGCTGAAATTGAGGTCATTGGTCCGCTTTTATTGGAAAAAGTCATCGAAAATTTTGGTGTTAGAATGCAGTTCTATAGACGAAGCCGTGGTGGGCATATGGACGATATTGTTTTTCATACATAAATGGCATAGAACCACCTTTTCTTATCAATACAAAATTTTGACTTTTCATCTCAAACTGTGTGTTTTATTTACAAATCAAAAGAGGACTAGCAGATGGCGCACCCTGTATATGCACATCACACGTTTCATAAGTTCTAATGAATTCTACCTATCCTAAAGGTGTCTGGAGTGCCCGGTTAGTACGAAATACTTAACGGAGTCGCAGGATTTTGTCATCATATTTATTGATAAAGGAACCAAATGTAGGCCTAATCTACCTACATGGCGATTTTCATAAAGTTGAATTCTACCTACACTGATTGAGCTTGGAGTGTATACCACCGTAAAATTTTTTAAGCGGGTCGGATAGCACGTAATACTAAACGGGGTAAGTAATACTAAGCAGAATTTTGGCATTCGACTGTTTGATAAAGATATCATATGTATGTCTAGGCTATCTACATGGCAAGTTTCATAAAGTTCTAATCAATTCTACCTACCCTAATTGAGCTTACGGCGTATACCTCCCCAAAATTCTTTATGCTGTTCGGTTATCACGTAGTACTAAACAAGGTTGAAAAAATTTGGCATTGGATTTTTGATTGTGGAATCAGATGTAGGCCTAATCTATCTATTTGGCAAGTTTCATAAGCTTCTAATGAATTCTTCTTAGCTTAATGGTGCTTGGAGCGTATACAATCCAAAAACCCGTTGAATCGCTCGTTTAGCACATAATACTAAACAAGGATGCAGAATTTTAGCATCGGATTCTTTGATAAGAAATCAGATGTTGGTCAAATCTACAATATCTACTTGGCAAATTTCAAAAATGTCTGATGAATTTTCCTACCCTTATTGTGCTTAGAGCGTATACCACCCCAAAATTCTTTAAGCGGTTCGGATACCATGTAATACTAAACAGAGTTGCAGGATTCTGGCATCGGACTTTTTGATAATGAAATCAGATGCAGGCCTAACCTATCTACCTATCCTAATTGAGCCTAAAATTTTATTTTAGAACTTTATGTCGCTTGCTTAGTAGGTAGTAGGCTAGACTTACATACGCTTCCATTATCAAGGAAATCGATGCCAAAATCCTGCAACCTAAACGGGGTATTTTGTGCTAACCGAATGGCTTAAAGAATTATGGGCTTGTATGTATACACTCCAGTCACCATTAAGGAAGAAAGAATTCATTAGAACTTTTTCAAACTTGCTTATCAGGTAATATGGTTTGTTAATTTTTTATAATTAAGAAAACCTAAGCCGTATTGGCCTTTATTAAATTTCACTGTCTATAAGAAGAAAATGGGAGGAGTCAAATCAGGGTATCGTGGTCGATATGCTGTGTGTGATGCGACGCCGTCATGTTGAAACAACATGTTCTGCAGAGCTAATTGATCCAATTCGAGTACAAGAAAGTTTTCCAGAATGCCGCGATAGTGGTCACCAGTAACTGTTATAGCATTGCCTCTAGCATCCTCAAAAAATATGGTCCAATGATGCTGTCCGTTCAAATGGCACACAATACAGTTACTCTACAAAAGTGTAGGGGTCTTTGGTGTATCAATTGAAGGTTTTCAATGCCACAATAGTGGCAATTCTGTTTATTAACAAAGTCATCCAAGTTGAAATGTGCTTTAGCGCTTATAATGAGCTGTAAAACTCTTAACACTCCAATCTTGCCACCGATCATGGTAATTTTCCTGCAGCACTTGTTACAATTTAAAAAAAAACAAAATTGTATTTTATACGAGACATGATGAAAACATTGCCAATTTTGATGCACGTCGTCGATAAGAGGTACCTGGACAAAATCTTTTCTGGGGTACGTTGGTTTAGTAGCCGCTCAGTCTTTACTTTATCTCCCAGTACATGCACATTTTCAAAATTATTCATTTTACGCTGATGCTTGAACTTACTTATTTTACGTTTTAATATTTACAACAGCATTTTGCAAATTTTATTTTCTTTCGGCTTTATTTGAGTTGATTTATAAAAATTAACATTTTTACAAATTTTAATATTTTATTTGTTTTATAATTTTATATTTAAAGGTAGACAAGCTTCCATATCAGGGGTTCTGTGGATATACTGATTTTTCGCATTTTCATTTGCGATCGCTTGTTCGTAGTTGTATTAAATCATGAAACACCGTTAGTCTCGCTTTTTATATCATGCGCAGAGTTAAATAATCCAGTTGCGATTGGTTTGAATGCCACCACACTATCCCCACCACCCCGGTGATTTTAGTGAACGATACGCATCATCGAAATCCGAGTCGGTTTGGTGATCAAGCGAACCGTCCTCGACTTGAGTTGTTCGTTGACGCTCGGTGAGAATATTACTCGTTTAGGTGATATTGGGATCAATTGGTCGGTAGGAAAAGTGCTGGACCGTATTGTTTCTTGTAACGAAGTAGTGTTAGATTTAGCTCGTATCTCCGTCGATACACCTGTGTTTTTGTCAATTTCTGACGCCTCGAGGAAACAAAATATTTTTCGAATAGCATCCGCGCTAACTAAAACCAATATATAATTGTTCCTTGGCATGCCGAGGCGTTAATGAGGCCTGAATGTCGTTGAATTGCTTAAGCATATGACTAATTCGGATTGACTGATATACTTGCTTGATGTCATGAAATCCGCGGGAAGTTGCAAATTCTGTCGTACTCGAGTTAGGCTGACGTACTTTGGGAATCTACCTTGTCCACTGTTTGTTAGCTACACACATAATTGCGCCTTTGAGGATACGGTGCCATCGGATTGTACGCTGTGGTACATTTATGTTACGTCGGGCCCACCTTAACTTTGCGCAGCAGATCGGCGACTGAAATTTCGTCGGTGATCCCGTTTTCTTTGTTTTTTCCCCTTTACTTTCTGCCATTCTTGTTCTACCAACTGTAGCATCCTCCAATTGATTTGAACTCGTGGTGTTTATTTCTTCATTACCCGACATAGATACCGTGGTATTTTGCTTCTTGTTTCCGTCCTTCTTGTTAATAAGGGTTTCCGACATTCGAAGTGCTTGCAGGACGTTCTGAGGATTACCTTGCGGAACAACCTTATAGCCTGGACAGACTGAGGATTAGTTAAATTGGTTTAGCAAAATTCGGTCAAGTACTCTAGGAAATAAAATTCAATTCAGTTCGTGCTTGATTGAATTTTGCTAAACCAGTTTAACTAATCCGCAGTCTGTCCAGACTATTAGTAGTTCTTTTCTTACTTTTCCATTTTTCATCTCTCTTAGGTGGCGTAGTCAACTTCCTTTTACTGGGCTCCACAAGTGGTATATCTTCGTTAGTCACACCCTTCAGTTCCTGTTTCCTGCTCACAGTTCGTAGACAAACTAAATTTTCTTTCTTATCATTATTGATCGGTTAAGTTTGACACTGCTTTTCCAAAAGGTCTATCTTACTTATAGCTGAGACATAAAGCGTGCTAATGGTGTTTATCATCTTTTTGATCTCGCTATGCACATTATTTCTCGGCTTTACAAACTCCACCAGTTCCTCAATTTTTTTTTCTCAAGCCTGGTTGGCCTTATTTCATTAGTTTCCTCATCGTACCTTCAATGTACCGGTCATCGCTCCGTTCTTAGGGGATCTTTGCATTAAGAAACTCTTTCCAAACGGGTTAGCGGGTGTTCTATCCTCATGCACGGATTCAATGCTTCCTCTCTCTTCGCTTGTAGGCATATCTGTCGCATCGGTCAAGTTGGAGCCTACTTGCTCACTCCCTTCAGCCGGTACTGGGTGTCCTACTCTCTGCACCGTAACAAAACTCCTCAACTGAACTGTTAAATAGGTGCACAGCCGCCCCTTCTGGGGTACAGTCGCTGACCGGGAAGGCGCTCAATGTGAAACAAACGCTCCAGGACTTAAGTCACATAACTCTTAAACGCATCATTTGCAAGTGACCTATGTGACTCCTCTCTGATTTCTGCCTCGGCCTAGCTTCCTAGAACCGAGTTACCACCGACACGAGCGTGGACGTAGTCAAGCGGAGTAGGGATGGAGAGGTTACGTCTAGTAGTGATATCAAACCCCTTTGCTAGATGATAATCCACTGTATTTGAAATGCACCTCGTCACCTTTTGATGTATGATAATGAATACAAAAAAAATTATCATCATCATGCAACTATGAGCTCCACAAAGTTCCCAATTCCACTCAAAAACAAAAATTCGTAAACCATAAAACTAATTAAACTTTTCTTTACCACTACATAGTGTAGTCTCAGTATAATACACAATCATCAGATTCGAAATTGAATTTATTTAATTCGTTGTATAACTTTTATTGTTGATTGCAATTAAATTAAAAATCAAATCTAAAATAAAATAAAAATATAAAAACAACTTAACAATTAAATGAAACTAAAAGTTTGCTTGACAGCGCGTTTAACAATGTTAACAACACATACAAGAACCTACCTACAACAATGTTCTGTATGTATACGAGTATATGTAGAGGAATGAAATAAGAAAAAAAAGTTAGATTTATTTAGTTTTTGTGAGAAGGTGGAAAATGGAAAACTTTTAAATTACCTGTAAATGTTTTCTATTGCGCGCATGGAACGAATCTGAAAAAAAAATAATTAAAACAATTTTTCTATGGTTTTCCAGGAATATTCGTCTATTGTCTTACCAACTATGTAATTCGAAGGTGTCGGATCGTAATGGAAACTGGATAGTATATACGAAAAATCAATTTATTTGAAAAACAAATTAATTTTTGTGATATAAGACGGTGATTCCTAAACACCGATCCGCGCAACATTTTATATATTACTATGTTGGTGTGACGAACTTAAAAATAGGTTACGAAACCCTGTGAAAGTATATAGAAGACGGATGACTTATTTAAAATGTATCCAATCAATCAGACTGATTTCGATCTGCCTAGGTAAATTTATATATGCATTTATACAATATTATTCATGGAATAATATTATCCCCAAATATATAAACGAGAATATGTAGAGATAAAAATAAATGAATTAAATTGAAATTTAAATTTAAAATTAGATAAAAAAATTATTTGCCAAAGCCATCATATAGCGTACGCCTTCACCACACACCAAACAGTTGTCAGTGTCATTATTTTAATTGAATTCAAAAATAAAAATAAACTTTAAGTTTTCACTTTTCCAACTTCTACTAAATAAGGAAAAAAGTTTAAAGTTTTCGTTTTATAGTGTCGGTAGTCGTATAAAGTTTTTTGCTCTTCTTGTTACATAACATAAAAACAACTTCTGCACTACATTTAAAAAAAAATATGATAAATCCGACTTTAATGGTAGCCGTGCGGTAGAAAATCTCCTAAACCACATATTCTATGCCATACATCAAGATGTATTGTAATAAATAAATCATTTCCAGTTTTCATATCATCACATCCTCCGAAAGGAACGCGCAACGGATTCTTCTAAACGGAAAAAATTTTCACGATTATTTAAACACAAGAATGTTTGTTATACGGAAAGCATTATGCAAATTATGCTATTTTAAATTTCGTCACATAAAATACATAATAATTTATTTTCATTAGATTTACGTATATACGTAGTGTACACATATATTATATATTACTACTACAGCACGCGAATAAATTGTGGGGATTTACAAGCAAAACATAAAATGAAAGGGAGAAAATTATTATCGATCGTTATAAAAATATCCAAATCATTTTCTATGTCATTCACGTCTTACAATAAATTTGAGACACCACCAATCTAGGAAATAAATTCCAAAAACGAGTATATGGCGTGCGTGTGTGTACATATATAGGCTTTAAGAACGTTGCTATCGTACTGAATTGAAATACTGGAAAATTTTGAGCTAAATGTAAGAACAAATAAATTAGGGGACATGCGCCTAAATATTTTTCTTGTGAAGCACTTTTATTAGTCGAATGAATTTGCTATAGTTATTTCCCCAACAAGTGGAGTAATACTTCCAAGGAAAAACCTGTTGAGCTCCAAAATATATTTTTTGCACATAAAATTTGCAACGACAGTCAATATAAATAAAACGTAACACTGGCAAAATTATAGACATAAAGTTCACAAAAATTTCGTCGGGACTCTAGGTAAAATAATAATAACAAGTTTTAGCATAATTCGTTCCAAATCAAATCGTTTTGCTGTGCATCGCGCGATATGCGCGCGAAATGTTTTATTTTACTTCATTGAAGGTAAAAACGGGCCTGCCCATTTACTAAAATGTATATTTCGTAAATTATCCGCGTAAATCGACCAGAAATATTTTTTATTTACCTTTTTCGGTAAGTTTATTGAATTTTATTCAACACCATTAAGTTTTATTGTTCGATACATTTTATTTTTGTTACGCTTCTGGAAATTTAATTTGAAATCATGTAGAATCTTACTTAAGCAAATTTAAGGCAGAAAATGTAAAAATTCTATTTACCAATCCAGTTAGGCAAAGTGAAAACATGTATTTTGCCTGTTTTAAATTTGGGATTGAACTAGTCTTTCAACCTTTACCGTATTTGATATTAGTTCCTAAATACATTTTTCTAAAATTGTCTTTTAGTCCCGTGGTCAAAGAGAGTACTTACAAAGCGCACTTACTTACCATAAATAGCAAATTTACAAAGTTGGTTAATTAAGAACTTATAGTTTCATTGGGAAAGTAAAATATTACAAAAATGGTTAATAAATATTGAAGAATATTAAATTTAGCTGCTAAACTATACCACTATTTATGAGGAGAACCACAACACGCATACCCCAATACAAGAAATGCCGGGCATTTAATCACACCCAGAGATATTGCGGCCGGGATCAGGCATGTACAATAGGGAGAGATGTGCCAGTCAATTCTACAAATTGTACAGCATTGCACACAATTTTTATTTCAAGTTTTACAAAGTTTAGTTTTTTATTTAATTAAATTTACCACGACATTTTAAATAAACTGCCTGGTTTACAATATTGGTTTGGCCTTTACCACACAAATTTGCACTGCCAACTGGTTTGATTTTATACAAAACAAAAAAGGAATTGGTTTGACATTTGTGCTTGGAAAAGTAATGCATGTGCAAAAAGGTTTTATTTTCGAATTTGGGTGTGTATGGTTTGCCCACAGGCAATACCTGATCGGTGCTGTTTGTTGTTCATCTCGAATGACGTGCGTTCATG
The DNA here is from genome assembly GCA_963691935.1 of Nephrotoma guestfalica. Lineage (NCBI taxonomy): Eukaryota > Metazoa > Arthropoda > Insecta > Diptera > Tipulidae > Nephrotoma > Nephrotoma guestfalica. The sequence goes on along the minus strand of OY829913.1, from coordinate 30,813,172 downwards.
CATTGATGCGTGAACATACCGCCGGGGTTGAACAGTTTTGTTCAATAGGTACCATAGGTAATTTTACCACTTTCGTTACAGGCCTCTTCAATTCACCTGTTCTTGTTTGGACGATGACCACTCGGGTCTGCTGATCGGATCCAGGATGAACTGCCGTAACCTTACCGAGGAGCCATTTACTGACTGGCTGGTTTTCATCTTTGACGACGACAATGTCATTGATATTCACGGATGGCTTCGGTTTTTGCCACTTGGACCTTGGTTGAAGCGATGTGACGTACTCCATTTGCCAGCGCTTCCAGAAGTGTTGCTTCATGGATTGGATCATCTGCCAGCGGGATAAATGTGACGTATTTAGGTGACTGACGTCGTTTTCTGGGATAAAGTAAAAAATGGGATGGTGTTAAAGCATTTATTTCATTGGCTGATAATACGCACAACGGTCCGGAATTGAGAATGCTTTCAATTTCCGTCAGGAGGGTATTCATTTCCTCCAGCGTAAGCACTGTGCCCCCAATCACACGACGTAAGTGGTGTCTGGTGGATTTTATTGCGGATTCCCATATTCCACCGAAATGAGGTGCGTTTGGAGGAATGAAGTGCCAATTAATGGATTTGCTAGAAATAAAATGAGAGATGTCATTAGAGTTCTGTATACAATTTCTTATTTGTTGGAGATGATTGTTGGCGCCGATGAAATTTGTTCTATTGTCGCTATATATGTCCTGGCAGCAGCCACGTCTCGCAACAAATTTTCGTAGGGCGGCCAGAAATGCATCGCTGCTCAAGTCACTTGCCAACTCGATATGTATGGCTTTCGTGCTGAGGCATATAAACAAACATATATAGGCGTTGTATTTTCGCTGCCCTCGTCCTTTTGTCAGGTAGATGAGTACCGGTCCAGCGTAGTCCACTCCGACTTTTAAAAATGGACGAATTAATTCAACTCGGTACTCCGGGAGGTTGCCCATTATTTGTGATCATTTTTTGCCGATTGCCTAGTGCATGATATACAGTGGCGGATTATCCTTCGTATTATATCTCGCCCGCCTGGTATCCAAAATTGCTGACGTGACAGCGCTAGTAATAATGCTGGTCCCGGATGTTTGTGCCTTTGGTGCATTTCATCGAGCATTAGCGCGGTGACCGCTGACTTGGGTGACATTATTATTGGGTGTTTCGTAGAAAATGGGACATTCCATTTCTCCAGACGACCCCCTACTCGTAAAAGCCCCGATTCATCAATGAATGGGCTTAGGGACTTTAGCTTGCTGGAACCCTTGACGAACTTGAATCTCTTAATATCATCAAGGTCTTGCTTATAATAGGCCCTGGTCGTATTTGCATATCAAGAACAATGCATTATATAATTCAGCTCTGGTCACGAAGTTGGCGGAGACGGCCTATCTTTGTTTTTTAGCACCTGCAACGAATCTCAAACAGTAGGCCACTATTCGTTGTAATTTGTGGAACGAGGAGCATTTGGATATTAATTTTTCAAGAATGTTATGCTCGACCGTGGTGGTATGAATTAACTCTTCCATGATTGGTTCAAACGTTGAATAATCTGCCTGTTGAACTGGCCAACGATCTCGAGGAGCACTTAGCCAGGGTGGTCCTTTCCACCAAATGGCGTGGTCTTGCAATTCGTTCGGGAATGCACCGCGGGACGCGCAATCAGCAGGGTTCTGCTGTGAAGGTACGTGGTTCCAGTGTTGTCGATTGAATGATGATACTATTTCGGACGTTCGATTGGCTATGAAGGTAGGCCATCGTCGTGGATGGGATGAGAGCCAATCAAGGACAATAGTGGAGTCCGTCCATAAATAAATCTGGGTTACGTTGGCCGTGGTTTCTCTCCTTACGACGTTCATTAATTTCGTCAATAGTAATGCTCCACACAACTCGAGGTGCGGAATGCTTTGTTGCTTAATTGGAGCAAATTTGGTTTTGGCTGAAATTAGGTTGACATAGGTATCTCCAGTTGCTAATATTACCTTGTAATAGACCACCGCAGCACAGAACCCGTGTAATTCCACCTTAGCTTGTTTTGACGTGTGCACAAACCGGGGAATGGATATTTCTTCGATAGTGGGCAACCTTGCTCTAATTGATTCCCATTCCTGGATTTCCTTGAGTGGCAAGGCATCATCCCAACCTACATTCAGTAACCATAATTGTTGGATAAACATTTTTATTTTAACATTAACGGGAGCGATCCAACCCAGTGGATCGAATATTCTTCCGGCCTCGGAGAGTATCTTTATCTTCGTGAATTTTGCGGATGTGGGGAGACATACGCGGAATTTGGACGTGGATGGACTTGACTTGTTGCTGTCGATCCGAAACTGGAATATCTTCTAGGATGTCATTTGAGTTCGATACCCATTTCCGCAAGGGAAAGCCATAACTGGATAGCGTGGATGTGAGTGATCCCTTCAATCGTTTTACTTCTTCAACGGTATTTCCACCCGTCATGAGATCGTCAACATATACAGACTTTTCGATAATGTCAGCTACTACTGGACCTTCTGCTCTTATGTCGTCCGCTACCTTCTTTATCGAACGAGTTGCCAAATATGATGCGGATGAGAGCCCATAAGTCACCGTGCGTAAGGTAAAGTATCTGATTGGCTGCGTCGGTTCATCCCGCCAGACAATCCGCTGGTATTTAGTATCATCATCGAGGAGGCGGATTTGCCGGTACAATTGCCGGGACGAAAAATTATATAAAAATCAATGAAATTCCCAGCCCAGAGTTCATTTTCGGGATGTTGCCGCAGAACGATTTTCTTCTAACTCAGCTAAAAATTAGCTACTAGTGTATACATTTCAAAATCATATAGCCCTGATCCGAGACATTTTTAGTATTGGCGAAATAATTTTAGATTTATTGAGTGGGACGAAAAAATAAAAATCAATGAAATTCCCAGCCCAGAGTTCATTTTCGGAATGTTGCCAAGGAACGATTTTCTTCTAACTCAGCTAAAAATTAGCTACTAGTGTATACATTTCAAAATCATATAGCCCTGATCCGAGACATTTTTAGTAATGGCGAAATAATATTAGATTTATCGAGTGGGACGAAAAATTATATAAAAATTAATGAAATTCCCAGCCCAGAGTTCATTTTCGGGATGTTGCCGCAGAACGATTTTCTTCTAACTCAGCTAAAAATTAGCTACTAGTGTATACATTTCAAAATCATATAGCCCTGATCCGAGACATTTTTAGTAATGGCGAAATAATATTAGATTTATCGAGTGGGACGAAAAATTATATAAAAATTAATGAAATTCCCTGCTCAGAGTTCATTTTCGGGATCTCGTCACTGATCGAACTTTTTTAACATTGCCTGTAATTTTCCTTTACTATATGCAATTCAGAAGTTTACTGCTTTTTGGAACTTTATTTTTTAATTTTTTGATTATATATAAACAAATCAAATTTAATAAATTTGATAAGGTTTCGTTTTTTCATTAAAATTGATAAAAATTCTGGGCTGGGCAACAGGCCACACAAGAGCAAATTGGTTATTGATATGTTAGTGTTGTCTGATTAAATATTTTCATTTTCTGGGATAGAATTCTGGGATACCTTCACATACGTGATGTATCGGGATGTATTGTGGAACCAAAAGTAAAGATGTAAAGTGGTGTGTTGGTTAAATCGCCTATATCACGTCGCAAAATATTTTCCACCTTCATGACATTTTGGTCCTTCGCCTTCATTTTTTGTTGGATTCATTAAAGTCTAGGAATGCAACAATTGTAATACGAACAACTGGTTGGATTAAGGCATAGCGCCCATATAGGCACACCATATAGGGTGTTTTGTTCATCAAAATAACTTTTCGATTTGAATTCACAAAATATATTTCTGAAAGCTAATATAAGTTTATTATTTTACATTATTAAGCAAAAATTTATTAAAAATGAAATTTTTATCACAAAATTAAATTTTTTACAGTTGTCAAAATTACTTGTATTCGCAATGAAATCGCTATCCCAACTGGTGATAGTAATATCCGAAAGCAAACCATCTATGAGTGAAGCTTCAACATTTAGACCGGGAGGTACCGCGTTCGAATCCCACCAGAAGCATGATGCAATAGGGAATTTGCATCATCGAATACGATTACCAATAGGTTACTCATCATAAACCGAGAAACAAATTTAAGTTGTTTGAATTAGGAGATGGTCTCTGAATCAGTCGTAATAATGACGAAATAAAAAAAAAATAAAGTAAAACATATTAAAAATGTGACTCTACTGTTAAAATGAAAAAATATGGGCAAAATTACGGTTAATCATGTCAAAAAGTTTAGGAAAAAAGTACCAATCAACCGGTGCTGATATCCTGTTCTTTAGTTGTATTAATTAAATTAATTGGCCCTTCTTGGTGAGCCGACTACTGCGCTCACACGAATCAAATTCGGACTCTGTAGTGCGGTGGCCACTGCACTTATATAGCTTTCAATTTTCTCTCAGTGCCCCTTGGCGCAGTACCTACAGCGGAATTTGTTGGTCGGAATGTGTCATTTTACGATAAAACGTAAAAAAATGTACTTTTATGTTCGCGGATGTAAAGTTTAATTTGTTCGCTAAACAATTTTTTGCTACAACGTGTTTGGAGAGCTTTCAATATTCGTTGAAAAGTTTGTGATGCACGGTCGTTATGTTGATTTGAATATTTTATTTTATTTTTCGTTTGTTTGATTGAAATTACATTGTAATAATTTTAAATAGCACTGGTATCATTTCAAATTTTAAATTTACACCTGAAATCGAAGAAACCAAAAACTATAAAAAATATTTAATGAAAAGGATTTTTTTTTTATTTAAAATGTAATTAAATTTCCGCGGTTGTTGATCTACTAAAACTAACCCAGTTTCGTTGGTTACCATTTATTTTCAAATTTTTGTACATTTATAACATCTTGTAATCCCGTAATGTATTTGCCTGTAAAATTTTATTTACATTATTCGGTTCCTCAGTAGATTTTTTTTAATGGTGTGAAAATTTTCATTCTACGTAAACCAATTACGCGTAGACGACCGATAAGTAGACAGATAGGTCACAGAAATGGTATTTAGTACATCTACTTATAAACTTTTGGGTGTTATGAGTTATTAAAAATTAAATTCGGTTAGGTTAAGAGATATTTTTGTTTATTTTCGAGCATTAATTGGATTTAAACACAAAAACCCACTTAGACTATCACTTTACCAAATCATATTAGAAGTGGTAAAACGTAAGTTCTTTGGGGAACTTTGTGTAAGCGTGAACAGAATATTAAATTAAAGGGAGTTGAATGAATATCGATAAATTAATAATTTATTTAGGATTAATTAGGGTAGCATCTACTCAACAGTAAACTGAAATCTTTGCAAAAAAAAAACGAAATTAAAATGAAATGGATTTACGTAGATTTGCTTGTTCGTATGTACGAAGAAAAATCATCAACAAAACGGAAAGAAAGCAAAAACAACAGAGCCAAAATAGCTTGAATAATAAATACACAAATTTTAATTAACTTCCGGTATGATGCGAAGCTTCAAATTTGTACACTCCATTTAGTAAAAGAAATTAAATTTTTTACTATACAGACGTACAAAATACGCTTATTAGTCATTAAAGCTTAATATTTAAATACTTGGTATGAAACTTTTGGTAACTTTGGCACCCACTTATCGGATTTATAAATTTAAAAAAATGTAAAACAAAGTCAAAATACCATTCAGGTTACTTCAAAGTTTGGTTTATCTATACATATAAATAAAATAGGTGTGTCTGTCTGTCACGTTGAAATAAATTATTCATCTTGGGTTTTTTACATCTCTTATGAGATACGAGTAAGTAATCATAATCAAGAGTCCGCACTGATACTGATACTGATTTTAGTCCAATATCTCAATCAGTTTTTGTTACAAGATAAAATATAAATAAATAAATGCATGCCAAAACAAGATAACAAGTCCAAGCAAAGATTGCCAGAAATTTTCATCGCCTTCTTATATTAAATCTTTGTATTGAAAACACAGACAATCAATTATGTTTAATGGGTTTCTAACTTGCAATAATGTTAACGTATTTTTTTGTTTTCTGAACAAGCAATCAGTCGGAATTGGCAATGTATTCAACGTTGCACTCCGTAACAAGCAAACTATCGAGGCTGTAACTGAAATAACTTTTTATAGATTCTTAACCAAAATCATTGGTTTCTGAGGCTGGTCTAATAGATTCTGAGGTGGGCCAATCATTACTTAACCCATTTGGGCAACTTTTCAGTACGAGGAGAAAAACTCTGAACTCCGTGACCAATTAAGAGGAATAAAGCAAATTGCACCGACCAAACGGCACAGTGGTTAAAGCTTTGGCGTTAGGATCGGGAGGTGCCGTACACAACACATTCGCCGACCCATCTTCCATGTCAGTACTATAGGCTGGCATGGTTCTACGTAAATCGTACCTATAGCCGTTCGTCCTCGATTTGGCAAGCAATGCGTAAGGTAGGACGGGAAAAGCGAACCTCGAAAGAGTTGGGAGTGCTTCGACCCCAGAACAGATGGCATAGATTAAAACATAAAAAAAATACAAAAAAAAAAAAAAAGGAATTTGCAGCTAAATTGAAAGAAAATATTTTAAAAATCAACTTGGAAAATTAACTTATTCTACATTAAAATCGATTACGAAATAGGTTGCAGTACCCGAGTACAAGCTCGTTTCTCTTACAAAGCTTAAGAATGTTCTTTCTATTTATTAAAGTAAGGGTAACTTGTGCAGGTTCAATAAGCCTCCGTGGAAACATTTTCCTCTAGTGTTTTTTCATATTCATGAGCTGTTACGGAAAGTAGCTCTCAAGAAGTTGAGCAAATTCGATCGGGATTTACAACAATAATAAACTCAATTTGTTTCTCAATAATAAAGTTAAACCCGTAAACTCCTGTCTTGTTTTGTTTGTTTTTCAATATTTAAATTTTATATTACACAGAAAATTTAAATAACCACAGATTACCATAATTTCCGAAAATAATTATGAATGACTAACCCAGGAAATTGCCGTTAGAGGGCCAGATATTGTTTGGTATGCAAATACGGAGTTTTTTTGTTATAGGCAGATTCGAATGGTAATGAAAAATATATAAATAGACACAAATTAATTTTTAGATTAGGTTCAACAACAAATTTTAGTTAGTAAAGTAAGCTCTGATCAAAGCCCAATCAAAGTTATGGCTAGAGGTTTTCACTTCACCCAACCTGCGCAAAAGATATATACTATTAAGGGAATTTTTAACATGAAAGTTAAAATAGAGCCATAGCTAAAAATACAGTGGTCTAACCATTATCATCATCATCATCAAGATTGAATCACACTCAAAAATATTGTCAAAGAGAAGAAATGACTGGGATCTCCCAATTTATTGAAAATACTTAAGTAACAATTGTCATCCCGATCAATCAATCCCGTACAGGGACCGAAGTTTTGCTGAAAATCGTCATTTTAGCTTAAATTTTGGATTAAAGTGATCTCAGCCGATATTTGTTTGTTCATAGCGGTTATTATCATAAATGATATTCTTTTCAAAATGAATAGAAAATACTTAAGTAGCAACAGGTAATCGACTTTCTACCAAATTCAGTCTTTATGTGATGGTAATTAATTCTGTCACAATTTCTAGTTTCATAAATATGATGAATACAATCAAATTTAATATTAGATTGGAAACAGAAATGGCAACCTGTAAACTGATTTTAAACTTTTGTTCTGCATTACTTGTATTTTATTTAGCCTAGTTGCAGTGGCTGTTTCATATGTAAGTAGACCGTACCTAATTCGTGAACGAATAAACGAGAAATAAATCATTAACAACACCCGTCTATGAGCAAACAAGGATATTTTTCTAAGAAGACCTACAAGTGGAGCAATTTTTTTTACTAATGACATTAATATGATCCTGCCAAAACATATGAGAGTCAAAAGTTACTCCTAAATATTCAAATGAACTAACTCTTTCAACCATAATGTTGTTCACTTTAAGTGGAGGCACAGTAATCTATTGATGTATATGGGGAATGAAATATCATATATGGGATCATGTTAATTAGACAATTCTGAATGTTTTCTAGAAGCCAACATATTTATGCGATGGGACAGTCATAGATTTTTTTAATTTTTAAAATTTTTTTTTAGTATAAAGTGTAGTGGCGGTTCGATGGTCAATGACAAGGCATCGTAGAGATTTCATATACCGTTAAGCGTAGACATCTCTACGATGCCTTGTCATTGACCCTCGAACCTCACTACACTTTTTACTATAGCAAAATTATAAAATTAAAAAAAATCTATGACTGCCCCATCGCATAAATATGTTGGCTTCTAGAAAACATTAAGAATTGCCTAGCTAACATGATCCCATATACCGTTAAGCGTAGACATCTCTACGATGCCTAGTCATTAACTTTTGATCCTTACTAGACATGATTAGTGTAGGTAACATTTATTCAGAATATTTGTGTATATACAGTTTTAAGCTTTTGTAAGGTTTTTTGTCAATTTGTCAGAAACTTCACGCTACCCTTGAGTCAAGAAAATTTACCAATCGAGAGAATAGTAATTTTGTAAAAATCTTGTTAAATAAAGTCTGTAATTATTAATTGATAAACTGCCACCATTTTTAAAAACGTGAATAACCTTCGCAACCTTTAAACAATTAGGATAAATACCAGTTAACAAACATTCATTAAAAATTTCTGACAAAAGTTTTGAGAAAAAATCAGCTCTACTTGTAATCACATAGTTATTAATTTTGTCCGGACTATCATTAAGTGAATAAATATTGTAAACTTCCGCAGTTGTAACTAATGAAAACTACATAGCATCAGAGTTCCAACAAATGGTTCCGGGTTTGAAATGGTTAACTATATCACCAGTATCACTATAAAGCCGTCCGTTAAATAAAATTGAATCAAACTGAGTACTCTAAACCTGCACCGACCAAATTAGCCAGCCTCAATGAAACCTGTACTATAATTTGATACACATTTATTACAATTTATTACAAGAAATCCCGATTTTATTACAGTTAACGTTTTCGAGGAACGAGTGGTCGGTTTAGCTTACAATTAAACCTGCACCGCCAAAATTGTAACTTTTGATATAGCTATGATATCGCAATGATTCTTGGACCATCATTTATTACAAATTAATTACATTGAGTAAGTTAGTACAAGACCACCCCTATAACTTGCCTAAGGGTAAATTACCCCAAAACGATTATATATTTCAAAACGTCAATTTATTCAACTTTAATAAATTTTTTTACACCAGACTGCCACCAGATTTAGAGAAAAATGTTGCAAGAAGTTTTGTCGAGGATAAGTCAGCCTTATCCAGGTGTGTAATAAATTATTTTTGTGTCAGGATGCGTGGAATTGACTCCAAACGGTAACGGCTACAAATAGGTAATTTAAGAATCGATTTTACCACTTTTAATAATTTATTACGCCAGACTGCCACCAGATATTGAGTCAAATCTTACTCCGTGGTCGTTGTGAAGGGACTTTATTCATTTTGGTAATAAGTTATTATTGTGTTAGGTCAGACGGAATTGGCTCCGAACGGTAAAGGCTTCAAATTTTTAATTTATAGGTCGATTTTACAAAATTTATTTATTTATTACACCAGACCGCTACTAGATATGGGGTCTAATGTTACACTGGGGCCGCTATAAAGGGCAGGTCAACCTTATACAGACGTGTAATAAATTATTTGTGTGTCAGGCTTCAAATAGGTAATTTAAAGGTCGATTTTACCACCTTTAATAATTTATTACACCAGACGGCCACCAGATTTTGAGTCAAATGTTACTCCGTGGTCGTTGTGAAGGGCAGGTCAACTTTATTCACTTGTGTAATAAATTATTTTTGAACCAGGTTACACGGGATTTGCTCCGAACCGTAAAGGTTTGAAATTTTTAATTTAAAGGTCGATTTACACAAAAGTCAATAATTTATTACACTAGACCGCCACCAGATATGGGGTCTAACGTTAATCCTATGACATTGTGGTAGGCAGGTCAACCTTATTCAGTTGTGTAATAAATTATTTTCGTGTCAGGATGCGCGGAAATGACTCGAAACGGTATAGGCTTCAAATATGTAATTTAAGGGTCGATTTTACCACTTTAATAATTTATTACACCAGACCGCCACCAGATATGGGGTCTAATGTTACACTGTGGTCGTTGTGCAGGTCAACCTTATACAGGTGTGTAATAAATTATTTTTGGTGTCAGGATACGCGCAATTGACTCCCAACGGTAGAAGCTTCAAATAGGTAATTTAAACCCTTAAACCGTTTACCTTCCCCCGGGAATTATATTGACACTAGCAGAACGAGTAATATTAGTATTAGTAGTTATCAAGCCATAGCTCATTAGCATAATTAGTTACAAAATCATCTGTTTTGTCGACGGGAATATTTAAATCTCCAAGGAGAATATTATCCGAACTGCAGCTATAGGAGAGAAAGCAATCTAAATAATTGAAAAGAAACAATCAACATCACAACCAGGTGGCCGATAAATGGAACAAACTTTAGTACCATCAAATCGATTAAGCACAAATATGAAGTGAAATGGACATAAACCATTATCATTTTTTAATGAACAAAATTCAATGTCGTTTCTGATATATAATGCAAGACCACCCCCCCACATCTATCATCTCTGCATGAAAATATATTACTATAATTGTCGATAGTATACGACAGCATATTATGACTCTGAATAAAAGTTTCAGAAATAACTAAAATATGAACACCAGATTGTAAATTATCAATGAACTCTACCAGGTTGTCAAATTTATTAATATCATTCATCCCATAAATATTAATTTGAAGAGTTATCAATCGCTGAGTGCTACTTCCAAAATCACGGTTTGAATTCATTTTAAAATCATCAACATAATCAAAATACTACTAAACTTACTCATAGCCAGTAAAATGAAATAAGCAGTTACATCTAATCATTAAGTTGCCGATTATGGTAAAAGCTTAAGTATGCAGTATGATTTGGTCTCTGTAAATTAATAATTCTGAGCTGTACAGGGAGATGTCAAATTTTTATTAAAAACAGCTTTTTCCAAAAATCGACATTTCCGCTATAATTTTGAAAATTTTGCCTGGATCGATATTGTTGCCAAATTGTGCTTAAGTATGAAATTTCATCCCGTTTATTCAATCCCTCTGGGCTGTAGAGAAGCCACAGATATTTAGTCTGCACACCAGCATACACAGAACGAAATGTACACGCAGACACATAGTTTTAAAAATTAATTTTTTTGACTTCGGTACTATATAGCGAATTAAGCGCCACTCTCACGGAATTGTTGTGGGTAAATTAAACAAATAATTTTGTTTGTTTTAAACCGATAACTTGGGCGCCGTTGTGACGAATGTTGCAGTGGGTAAATAAAATAAAAACATGTTACATAATTTTAGCGTAATTGTAACAGAATACCCGATAGATCCGCTAATAGACACAGCTTCATGTCTGCAAATCCAACGTTTACGCCGCTGAGCTTTAGCCGGCTATTTTGAATCACTGTCAGACCTCTGACGCTCAAATTAATTAGCATGGTTTTATTTTAATTGCTCATTGCAACTTCCGTTACAGTATCGCCCAAGACATCGGATAATAATGACAATACAAATTATAAAACAAACTTCTGAGGATAATTATTGATTCGGATTTCGATTCACGACGTTTTGCCCGTCACTTCAATTTATTATAAGATGAAGTTTTCTCATAGTGCCAATTCTGGTTGGTTTACGAATATCATCAGCATTTCGTTTTATTATTATTTATTTTATTTTACTCTTATCAAACATAAGTTTATCAGGTTTCTTGTGAAATTTGTGACAATTTTCATTATTTTTAAGTAGTCTGCAGCGTAACATCTCGCAATTTCAACGCAATGGTAGCTGGTAAAAATATAAAACGTAGATAGTTTTCAAATCACCACCCATGTTGTTTACCACGATTCTTGGTAAACAACATGTTTACAAAAAATGAACAAACAGGAAGACAATGGAAACAATATGACGAGTATATCGAAAACACAAAACAAGCAAAACAAAACGAACAAATTTATTTTAAGCAAAATAAATTTTACATTTAGTTCTTCCATAACAGCCGAGCAAGCAACATGTTGTGCAAGCAGCACGATAAACAATTAAGTTTTGCACACCAGCTGCACTTGCCATCATCATGACGCACAAACACTCTCCGCCATTATATATGGTGGATAATAAATATTTAAAATTAAATTAAATAAATTAATTAAATGAATTAACGAATAATTATCAATGAATCTAATTGAATATTTTGTAATAAAATAATATTTTTATTTAAAAAATAATAAACGTTATAAGTCCATTAAATTCGTTTGTATATTGGCATGATTTAAAACCCACCATATTTTGAGTGTATTTACGACTTGTGCCGGCAGTTTTGTTAACGTTAAGTCACTTCTGCCTCCAAGATAGTCGGAAATCCCGTAATAGTGACTTGGTTCGAATGTAGCGTTTGAACAACATCGAACCAGATCAGCTTTCCAAAATTTAACCCTTATACAGCTCAGAAAGATTGATTTATCGAGATGAAACCATCCTTCATACTTAAGCTTTCACCAAAAAATGGGAGACCACTGTGATGTTTGGCCGAAATCGCTTCGCTGGAAGTAACAGCTTTCATAGGAGCTCTTTAGTTTTTTCCAATTGATTTCAAAGGCCTTTCATATTATAAGAAAAATGAAAAAAGCTCTTCCTGAAAAAGGACTACGAAAACTACTCCAAATAATTAACGCAGTATTCAAACTTAAACACTTTCCAAATCATTGGAAAGTCGCGGAAGTAATCATGATACTTAAACCCAACAAACCACTTAATGACAAAAATTCTTTACTTCCAATAATTTCAAAAATATTCGAGAAACTGCTCTTGAAGAGACTAATAACAATAATAGAAGAAAGATATCTTATTCCTCCACATCAATTTGACTTCAGAGAAACAATGGAACGAGGACATCGAATTACACAAACAAATGAAGATTTACTTGAAAATAACGACGTATATTCAAGAGTCTTCTTGGATGTAGCACAGGCCTTTAACAGAGTATGGCGTAAAGGCTTGACATATAAATTATAAAGAGACTTACCAAAGCAGTTTTGTGAAGTTCTAAAATCTTACATATCTAACCGACACTTTCGTGTTAAATTAGTTGGCGTATACTTAGAAAGTAAGAAAGAAAGAAGAAAATATCAGCTGGACTATCATAAAGTAGCGTGCCAACGGTAGAGGAGACGAACATAGAAACGTTTGCGGATGATACGGCCATCTTAGCAGTCGCTGATAGCATAGACGAATCCACAACCAAATTGCAAAGAGCTACTAATATTGTTAGTACCTGGACGAAGAGATGGCGAACAAAACTTAATGAACCAAAATCTGTTCACGTAAATTTTACCAACAAAAAGTTCAACTGAGTAAGAGTAGAAGGGAACTCTCAGCAAACTCCCTATGTAAATATGACAAAATATCTAGGCATCACTCTAGACGCGAAACTGAAATGGAAAGAGCATGCCAAAAAGAAAAAAAGACGAGTTAAACATTAAGTACAGAAAGGTGGATTGGCTGTTAGGAAGAAATGTTGAACTAGCGGGGACTTGTGGTATTCAGCTTTGGAGTTGTACAAAGAAAACCAATGTCAATATCATCCAGACATTCCAACGCATCGTCCTACGTGGAATAGTTAATGCACCGTCGTACATAATAAAATACAACCTTCATAGAGATCTGAAGATGGATTTTGTCAGTGAAGAATTAAGCAAACACACGAGAAAACCATGCAACGTATTACCATAATGCACCATAATGCGTCTACACCATAATGCTAAACGATGATTTGTAAATTAGTTGTAATTAATAAATATAATTAAAAAAAATCTCAATGATTTAGAGCCGACATCGGTCCACCGGAAGAAAACCTGTGATGACTTTCGGAAGCGAGAGCTGGGCCGTGACCTCTTACGACTTTAGAATGCTATCTACTTTTGAGCTATATACTTTGCTATCTACGGATGGAGGATCATAGTGTAGGCGGAAAAATTAATTCGTAGGATGTGAAAGGTAGAGGAGAGTGAGAGGGTTTGGGCACAATATATTCAAAATATGTGTGTTGAATGCCCAGCTTTTATACTGTTAACTATGTACAGTAAACTCTCGATTTAACGGACTCCGATTTAATGGACGCTCGATTTAACGGACAATTTTTATTTCGGATTTTTCGTTTGCCGATTATGATGGGATAGGGTATAGTGGACGGAAATGAGATTCTTAAATGTTTTTGGGAAGAAGTTTTGGAATATGGCCACCTGGGACGGAACTCAGCCATTTCTTAACCGCTTATGATCGGATTGGGTATGTTGGATGAAAATGGGATTTTTAAATAATTTTTTTAAGAAATTCTGGAATATGGCCACGAAAATTGGTATTAAGCAGGCGTTTTTCTTGAGGCAAGCGGCTCGTAATGCTAACAAGTTTCTGGTAATGCTTAACGTCTATCACCAGTACGCAACCACACGAACACACACCACTCATGAAATTAGTAGGTCGAGCGGCAGCCAACGTCATACTCTCACATAAAATTACGTTATGAACCCTACACAAAGGGCTCGGATAAATTTATAGTATTCTTATCAACAACGACCTCGAAAACTATTCACGAGAACATGGAATACGATGCCTTCTAAGACCATAAAATCTTCAGAACCTTTCCAACCAAGCGGAAATTTAAATCTTTGAGGTACTTGCAATACAAGAACTTAATCAATAATGGCATATTCCAGAACTTTTTCCAAAAATTATTTAGTAATCTCATTTCACCCACAATATCCAATTTCTGTCCTAGTTTGTCATATTCCAGAATATTTTCCAAAAAATATTTAAAAATCTTATTTCCATCCAGTCTATCCAATCCCAACATAATCGGCTAAGAAATGCCTGACTTCCTTCCCAGATTAAATTCGATCGAAACAATTAAATTAAAAAACATTCGGATTTAACGGACATTCGTATTTAACGGACACCCCCAACTAGTCCGTTATATCGAGGTTTTACTGTACTATTTTATATGCGCAGTGAATTTCGCAATTATAGATCTTAAAAGAATCTAAATTAATTGTGAAAATCGTTGTAAATTTCAAATTTTATGGAAATGGAAATATTTTAAGTCGTAAACGTTTATTGGAACATAACAAATTTTGTAGCATGTGTGGCCAGATCTTTGCTACACCAAAAAATCGGTTTGACCGACATTTTCATATCATGAAGATAGAAAGTACCAATTTGCAAAAACAAGCAATAAATGAACGATAATTTCGGCGGTTTGGTACAGCGGCACGTTAAATTCTGAAATTCAGTATATTTTATCATCATGATTTGAAAATGGGAGTTCCTAAAATGTTGACGAAAATTTAATGTATTTTAACAGGAACAAAAATATAAGTGTAAAACGCTACTTTCCATGGAAGGATTCGGTCGATTTGTGAGGTTACAACAATCTGAATTGGAACTTCATATTTTACAAGATAATCAATATTTTGCAATACACTTTACTACGACCAGCAAGATATAAAGTTTCGCTTCCGTTATTTTTTTAATTTTTATGCTGCGAATAATTAATTTCATTTGTAAATAAGAGGTGGAAATCTGAAACCACAAACCCAACCACAATCTATAAAAATTCAAATCCTAATCACTTTATTGAGCACGTAAATAAATTTTCTTCTACATTTCGTAAAAGAAAATCATTCGTACGTAGAAGCTTAGGGTTTGAAGGTAGGTAAAATTATTTACATTTTTTTGTTCTCGATGGTAAACATATTGTAAAAAAGGTGGAGTTACCTTTCCTTATAAGTTTGTGCTCGAAACGCAAAACGTTATTGTTGGGAAAATACAATAAAACCACTAAGTTAAACATTTTTCTTGTTGTTATTGCTAATTTTAGTGGCTTTTGGGGTAACATTTAAAATATTTTCCACCTTTAAAGCTCAAAGCGTATATAATACAGAGCAGATTTACAAAAAGCTTTTTGTTGAGATTTCCATTTGTTGATTATTTTGGTATTCATATAAAAATGAATAATGCATTCATTCAATATTCATAAATAAAAATGAATTGTAATTTACACATTTTATTAAATTCAATACTTCGAGGGACTTTTCAATATAAACCGATTTTTAACGCTATAAAATATTTTGATCGATTTTTGAGCGAATAAAAAATATTAAAATTAGCTTTATACTGGGAATGGAATCTCCTTTTTGCTCATCTAGCAATTTATCTTTCAAAATTTAAAAATTTTACATTTCTTAAATAATTCTGATTTGTTGGGGTGAAACCCAATGGTTAGTCCTAAAATTAGTTAAACCTATTTAAAATATAATTTTAATTTGGTATGTTTACTATGTCAAGTGTTCTGTGAAGGTCTTCATTTCTTGTGCACCACGGAACAATAACGATGCTACGGAGAACCTTGTTTTGAAACGTCTGTATCAGTTTTTCGTTTGTTTTCTAAGTACATCCCCAGAGTTGAATACCGTAGGTCCATATCGGCTTCAGTATTTGCCGATATAGCAGCAGCTTGTTCTGAATTGTAAGCTCAGAGCCTCTACCTATGAGCCAATACATTTTCTGAACTTAATATTAAGTTCTTCTTTTTTCTTTTTGACGTGCTCTCTCCACTTGAGCTTGGCATCGAGAGTCATGCCCAGATATTTTGCTTTATTTGCATATGGCACCGGTCGTGAGTTAATTACTATCGGTAGATGGGTAGCCTTTTGATATGTAAAGTTAATATGCGTGGATTTTGTCTCATTAAGCTTGACCAGTTACAAACCATAGTAATCTTCTGGAGTTTGCTCGTTGCATCAGCGACATTACTTCTAATGGCCATGATTTCTGTGTCATCTGCAAAGGTGACTATGGATCCTTCATCTGTTATTGGAATATTCCTTGTATATATTAAATACAGGATTGGTCCTAAGACACTCCTCATTGGGACACCAGCAGAGATTTTCTTTCGTTCGGAGTTTCATATTTGACACGAAAATGTCTATTGGATAAATAAGATCTTAGTATGGCATAGAATTGCCTCGGCAGATCTATATGCAGTTTGAATTATAGTCCACTGTGCCAAACATTATCGAATGCTTTGGCGACGTCCAGAAATATGCTGGAGCATACTTTTTTGCCTTCTAACGTTCTTTCAATAACGTTGGTGATTCTATGCACCTGTTCAATTGTGGAGTGCTTTTCTCTGAATCCAAATTGATGTGGAGGAATTAGTTGCCGGTCCTCAATTATTGGTTTAAGTCTTTTTAGTAATAATTTTTCAAAGAGTTTTGGCATGATTGACAGCAATGAAATTGGCCTGTATGATTTTTTATCGTTAGGTGGTTTATCAGGTTTTGCTATCATGATTGCTTCTGCTACTTTCCATTGCCACGGAACATATTTTAACCGAAGCTTGCATTGATTATGTGTAATAGCTTACGAAATCCTTTTTCTGGTACAGCCTTGATTATTTGACAAGTAACCAAGTCATATCCTGGGGCTTTTTTAACATTCATGTTGCTTTTTTACTTCTTCTTTTAATTCTTTGAGAGTTACTGGACGTATTTTAAAATCATCTAGCTTTTGGATAGACATTATATTATTACTTGCCAAATCAGCATAGTGAATTATTTCATTGAGTTGTTTGAATTCATCTTCCAACTGGTGGGGATTTCTTATCCGTACCTGAAGATTGATTTTTTCCTCTATTACTTCACGAAAGAAATCCCAGTTTGTTTTTGAATTAGTTAATCTGCGTGCACTCTCCCTTTGAATTACCATTTCACTAACTGTCATGATAACCGGGGAATGATCCGATACTAGAGAATTACTGTCTTCAATGTGAATGTAGTTCTGGGATATACCTCTTGCTACATAAAAGTCTATTAGGTCAGGTATCTTCGTTCCGTCTTTGGGCCAGTATGTTGGCGAACCACCAGAGTAAAATTCACATTTTGATGTCTGGCCTGCTTGAAGCAATTCTTTATCTTTTGACGTCGTAAGTCTAGATCCCCAATATGTGTTTTTCGCATTAAAGTCACCTCCAATAATAAAATCACTTCCAAGCGATTTAAATAGTTTGAGGTAGTCCCCCGTTCTCAAGTTATGCCGGGAGGACAATATATTGCAGATTCAGTAAGCTGTCTGTGTTAAATTTGGATCCTTACAGTAGTGACTTGCATAGTTTCTTCTTCGATATTTGATTGTAAATGGTGATTTATATTTTCTTTTATTAGTAATGCCGAACCCCCTCTCGCTCTTTCTGCTGGATGAATAGAGTGATATAAGTTATAACCCCCTATTTAAGCAAAAGAAGATTTAACTAGATGGCTTTCAGATATTAAGAAAATGACGATTTTTTCTGAATCTAAAAATATTTCTATTTCTGAAATTTGTTGCATAATGCCATTCGCATTCCAGATTGCTATTTTGAAAGTTGTGTTTTTACTTAACATTTTTTGTTGGATTGCGTTGATGGAATTGCATTGGGGTATATGTTGTAACGGACCTCTCGGTGACTTACACGTTACACTTAACATCCGGTAGCCCTACGTGGATAATGGGGGTTCAATGCCACCGAAAACACGAGATGCACAACTCTTTATACGTGTTTGATACAATAGTAAACTTAATTTTTTTGGTTTTTTTTTCTATGATCTTCTCTCAACCTCATCATCAACAAATTTAAAAAAAACTCTACTGCATTATAATATAATTATTCAAGTTTATTCAAAATTGAACACAAGATTTCGATAGTATAAAAAAAGTATAAAAAAAATTAAATATCTAAACTATTTTAACGACTAAAACTATGATTTTAACGATAGTTATCCCAAATGGAATCTTTAATAAGTGTGAGCATATACGAGGCTAATCCATTATTACGCAAAAAAAAATTAAATATGAGCAACACCAATAAGAATATATACAGGAAATACCTAGGTCAAACGGGCCTAGTTGTGGTATAATATATATAAAAAAACTCACCAGATATTCCAATTCCTCCTGTGGGTACCCTTAGGTGATTGAGAGATGGCTAAAAATAAAAATTAGTAGTTACACTTCCTATGTATCTTCCTTTTTGATGTTCTCCCTCTTGAGATTTTCTAGATTCAATCAACCTTAGACGGTTTAAAACTGGGTATTCATAATAAGAATACGTCACAAATATTAAGTCACCCGGATATTTCTCTTGATATATTTTGATTTTACAGTAATTATCCGGATGTTCACTATATTCACTACACTCAACCAGTATGATGGTACGCTGTATCCAAACAAAATGAATAAATACGGTTGGCCTTGTGGGTTCATTAAAATCCGTGACAACGCCCGTAATAATGTTATTTTTGTACGGTTGGCCAACCACTGTGATGATTTGTCACACCTGTAGTACCGTTCGTTGAAGGTATAATTTTCTCTTTTTCTTCAAATTCAAAAAAAAATATTTTCCTAAAATTTGAGGCCCTACAACAATAATAGGGATATAGTCTTAGTATATTCGCTATATCTATGTATGTACATATATCAGTCATCGGTTTCTCACCCGCTATGTAGAGTATCCTTGCGTGAGCATTGAATGCTCGAACGAGATATTGTCCTTCCCCCCGTTACACGGAGTTTTTTTATGCAACTACAGGAAGAATTATGGGAAGGACTTTAATTTAATTTTAAACACGGCTTCACACACGATTTATCACTCACCAATATTTAACAATATTTTATGAAAAAAAATAAGATTAGGTGCTAAGCGAATTATATGCACCGCAACACCACTAAATTATTCGGCCCTAACAATATGAAAATTAATTTATTTGGCACCTCTTGAAACTACTTTTAAACACACTCGCGGTGGCCTCACAGAATGATAATAACTCATATATTTTTTATAATTTTTCTATTTTACCGATCATCATAGGAATATTTATATATATGTAGTATATAAACTTATATAGAAAAATGTATATTCACTACATAGATGGTCTAGGTATTTACAACCTTTATATACAGGTAAAGTCTATGTACATTTTCGTTAAATTGTATGTAGCGATCATTTCAATTAAATATCATCGTATTATTTACCTATACTAATTCTTACCGCTTTTCTATTCGATCTTTAGACATGCAGATCAATACATGGACCGATACTCTATTTTGCTCGTCTATATAAAAATATTTTCCTACTACATAGCCATATACATAGAATCTAGCCAACCACCATAGCAACATAATATTAAATAATTCAGGTGTTCGAACGGCGCTATAACTCAAATCATAACTCGAATTTTCGTTTGGACATTTGAAGAATCAATTTCACCTATTTTGCCAGTCAACCGTAACAATGTGTTGTGGTTCTCCTCATTGGTTCGATTTTCACCTTCATGTGAAGGATTCCTTTTATTCCATAAATGTTTTGAACATTCTCTTTGTTGTCAAATACTATCATAAAAAGAGGGAGTCCCCTTTTACAGATAATTTGGTTTCCTTCCTGGATTTCTGTTATCCCTTTTTTAACAATATTCACAGCATCTAGTATTTTATGGCCTTTATTTTGCAAGTCTTCCATTATTTCTTTGCTTGAGCAAGTGTGATACAAACCTCTTGCCAAGATTTTTATAGGTCGGGCCTGTTTGTTCTCGTAAGTGAACCACTGATACTTTTCCGCATTCAATTTCATAGATAAGGTTCTATAAGTATCTGAGTCCAGAGCATTAATTTTCCAAACGTCATTATTTCACGCTGTTACCTTATAGTCTTTGTCAGTAACCGATTTCATCAGTGACATAATTTCTGGGTAACTGGTTACACCCACAATATTTATTGGTGGGGATGATTATTCTTTCGGTTGCACCAAATTTGGTTTAATGTTCTTGGTCGATTTACTACCTTTTGGTTGATTGGCTTTGGGTAGAGCATCGTTTGAATCTGGACTAGATTGTCCCCTACCATTTAATTGCTCAGCCACCTGGACTGTTTTTTCTTCTTAAGGATCCAGTCCGTCTCTCTTTGTAATTCATCTTCATCAGTGGAATAGATGAGTTGTCTGGTTCAATGCTTCCTATACCGCAATCTTCTTTTGAATCCCGATTCATTTTTAGGTTTTCATTTTCTTGCTTTAGATACTCAATTTCTTCGCTTAGCTTGGCAAATAATTGCTCCATATGCTCTAGCCTCGACAAGAGGTTCATATTCTCCTTTTCTAGGTCAATAGTTGTTTTACTAGATTCGGCTATTTGCAAAGTAGAATTTCCGGTGGCATCACTTATTTCGTGTAATGTTTGTCTAGGAATGGCGTTAGAAAAAGTATCGGCTTGGTACCGAGTTCCTTCTATTTTTCATTATCGGTGATCTTTGTAAATTTGGTCTTCTCTGGAACGGATTTGATGTTCCCTGATAAAGCAATACATGGCCCTCCCCAGAATCTATAGGGTCAGTCTCCACAGAGAGTGGATTTACCAATGTTGATATTGGTGTACCACCTGGGGTATTATTTCGTTTTGTTTGTACCATGGCATAGTTTTGATTGACTAATTAGCTATTTTGCGTCACTACTACGAAGGGATTGGGTACCACAACCGTTCGTTCTACAAAATATTGCCCAGAGTATGCCCATATCCATTTATGAATACTTCGTGGAGGCTGTCAATCCCGTACTCCAACAACAACATTGCTCAACCCAAATGTGCTTACAAATATTAGGAAGGAGGCAGGAAAAGGGAATTTGTATTTTTGCGTTTTAAAAAAAAAAGTTTTTCCCTTCTATTTTTCTTTTGAATGGCTTAGCGAATGATAACATCCAATGAATGTATGATAATTGGCCAGATAAAAGTCCGCAGCTTGTATGCCAATTGTGATATGTTCTGATATGATTTGGCTTCTGTTGCCAAAAATGATGTAAATGTTATGCTTTTGTGTGAACCATATGAGCGCGTGAGAGTAAGCCGTTTCGTATAAATGGGGGCAACTTTCTATAGAGCACATTGAAGCCATCGCTGCCAGTGCGAGTGTCTATGCAACTCCAATTGAGTCAGTGAATAATAGAGGAAAACGCCTCAGGGATTTTCACATTTTGTTTGACTGGGTGGAATGAACAAGTGATATGATTCTAGGAAGTGATTTCAATGCGCATTCGAGAGTATAGGTGTAAAATAAATGTTACTTGGGCCAACTTGTTAACCCTCCTTATTCTGGATTCTCGTAATCCGATAGATGAGAATTTCGGCAATGATCATTAATTGATCAGGACGTGTTTAGGTGGTATGGCCGACATATATCGCAAGGTCATTATGAATGGTAAGAAATGGATAGACTGCATGAATGAGATTCTCATAATGAAAGAAGTAAATGAGGTTAACCATCTTGAGGATGGAATAGAGAGTGAATGAGATGTGCACTATAAAATCAAGAAGGAATGAATTTAAGGTTGGTGGATTAATAAAATTCAATATTAATGTAATAGGAAACGGATAGCATCGGGGGAGCTTAATAGAACGAGAAGGAAACGCTGGTAAGAGTATATGTCCCAAATGACACATAGAACAACAACCACAGAGCGCAAGGCAGAAATGCAGTGTTGAATGACAGGGGGTGCTTTTTACAATTGATGATGAGTGTTCATAATAATTTAACCGATTATCGAAATTTTGTTACCTAATAATGAAAGGAAATGGATGAACAAAATGTATAAGGTATTTAGAAACATCCAAATATACTACCACCGGAACTAATAGATTGAGTTATAAAATGATTGGTAGATTTTAATTCGAAGCCAAAGTGGCCTATGCTTGAATTCTCAATCGAGTATGGATGAGTATTCAGATACCGAAAAATGGAGGGCGAGCGGCATGGTATCTATTCCAAAAGGAATTTCGATAGACATCTGGCACCAAATTATAGCGGAATATGTCAGTTGAATGTATTTGTTAAAATCGTGAATGGCACAACGAAAAGACGTTTAGGTTCCGTCATAACCACTCTGCTAATGAATGTGTAGAAAAGTTTGTGTGGGAAGTACGAAAGGACAAGAAGAATGTTGTGGCGGTATTCTTGGATATTGAAATGGGATATAATTACGTGGTTTCAGAGCAACTTTATCAGGCTATTGTGAGATTGAGGTTTGCTAGGAAATTTTTTAAATGTGTCTATGCGTTTATGAATCAGAGGGAGTTAGTGTTGTGTGGTAGAGTGTATGGGTTGGAGGGGGCGGTGAGCATAGGGATCGCTCAAGATGGTAAAATGACAACGACGCTCTTCAACATTTACACAAGCTCGATTCATAGGTCGATTCATTCAATCCTCGGACAAGGTTATTTGGCAGTTTGCAGATGACTTTATTTTGACGAGTAAAGGCGGGATTATCGAGGGGCCCTTGAGTTGGTAGCAGAATAGTGCTATTCTGTGACTCCTGGAGTTGGTTGGAATTAATTAGTTCTGTTGGGGGAACTCGTGGCAATGTGTATGTAGAAATGTTGAATGAGTACCAAGGCACCTACCGATTGAAGGTAATGAACGGACCGATATCGAATGTTGTAGATAAATGTCTGTTGAAAGAAAAGAAGTACTTTGAGTTGGTTAGTTCTCTTTTAAATCAACCTCTCTTTAACGTAATGAAAGGGCCACGCATTTCGACATCCAACAAGCCAAATAGGCATCCTCAAGTACACGTTCTACGTGTCAATTGAATCATCTACGGTGACAACGAGATCAATGGAACCAGAGTAATACTACAGATAGACACGGTGCCCGATTTGACCATAATTTCAGAACAAACATAGCAAGCTCTCGGGTTATCTGGGACCACATACAGCCCCACTGGAATTAAATCGACATCAAAGGACAGCATCCCCACTATTACAGAATTGAACTGTGAATTACGGATCAATAACATCGGGCAAGTATATTTTAATGAAATTTTAGTCACAAATATTACTGAGTTGGATGGTTTAAACACAAATAGCATCGCACGTTTTTGCATTTGGCACCGTTCATTCAATACAATTTGCAAAATCATTTCCACGAAAAAATCGGAACTTGATGCCTTCATTACAGAAAAACGGATTTCAATCTATCTTAGCTTGATCGACGGTTAAAGTAATTATCCACCTAAAGAAGGACGTCCGTCCTATACCCCGACCAAATTGCCCGATATCTTTAGCTCCATTAAAAGGAGTTTAATGCGAACTAGATCGTCTTCAATAACTGGACATTATTTCCTCGATTGAGTATTAAAAGTGGGCGTCACTCGTGGTCGCATACCCATATGCGCCGACTATTCAACCGGGTGAATTCATGCATAGACACCAACCCACATTCACTCCCAATTCGAGAGGAATTATTCGCTCAACTCACCGGTAGTAAGAAGTTCTGTAAAATCGATTTGCCAGATGCTTATCTACAAATTGAATTTGACTAAAAACCAAGCAATTCCTGACATTCAATTCACACACGTTCAAACGTCTAAGCTGGCTGACCTTGACGGATCCATTGCTTATTTCGACGATATTCTTGTATACTCCAAGGACGAGCAGACTCACAAAGCAGTCCTAAAACGTCTTTTTCAATGACTGAAGAATATTGTTTCCGAGTGAAGTGAACCAAATGTAAATTTTTCGCAATGAAGTAAATTATTAGACGATGATCGTAAATAGCCAAGGCTTCACCACAGACCATCGAATATTGCTGCATATTTTGAAAGTTGGTTCGACAAATGCAAGAGTTGCGATCTCCATTGAACCGACTATTGAATCAATGGCGATGGTCACGCGAATATCAACAATCATTTGGCAAGTTCAAACGCATTCTCACATCCGAATTACTCCTCACTCATTACGTCACATCACTTCTTGTCAAAGTCTATGTTGATGCTAGCAACACGGAAATTGCAGTGTCGATTTCCTACGTTTATGTTGGCAGAACGGATAAAACGATTTCGTATTCGTCGTGAACTCCAAACACGGCTGAGAAAAATTTCGGTTAAGTGGAGAAAGAAGGCCTTGCTCTTCTACGGGAGAAGTTTTACACTGGTAACCGACCGCTTACCCGGTAAACCTCTTCTCAGCATTTTAGAGTCGATCATTGGGACCCCCGTGTACACCACAACTCAACTTCAATGGTGGACATAAATATTAACGTCAAATTATTTCGACAATGAAGATTACGTGCTCCTCGAGAATCTCCACCTAATAAAAGAGTTAAACGATCAGATCGAGGAAACTATCGATGTCTTACCCATCGCCCGGAAAATTATCAAAACTCAAACGAAACGCGATTAAACTCCTATGGGTAGTCCTATGGGACGAGTGGATACCGACATCGAAGGAGCACTTAACGGAAAATGGTACCTGGTTACCATTATTGCATTACTTGCATCGAGAAGATGAGCGAATTCTTCTAAAATTATGGCAATCCAGAAACATTGGAAACACATCTTAAAGCCGCCCTATCACCTGATGTAAAACAGAAAAGCTGAACAATTGGTCGACACTAGAAAGAGTACTAAAAAAGCGAAGGGGGAGGGATCTAATAAGGAAAACTAACCAAATTCTCCCATGCATATCGATCAACTCCAAACCAAAAAGCAACACAAACTAAGTCAGCAGCAGAACTATTCGTGGGTCGTTCAACTCGAATGACACTCGATTTGTTGAAACATACTCCAGCACACGGCATGGATCGGGATATTGAACAAGAGTATGACGACAATGTATACTCAAAAGTGTATCGCTGCAACGAACAATTTTCGAACGAATCACACGTCACGGTATTCTGGCAATCAAATAAGACTTTGCTACATCGAGAATAATAATGATTCTCTACAAGGCCAGTCACTAACATCATCCTCAGTGATCATGTACCCACAGCAACTGTAAAATAATGTAAACGCAGGATTCTAAAATGAGAACTTTTCCTAGCTGGTAAAGAGAATTGGCTATCAGACCGCACACATCATCTCGGTATTAAATAAAATATTAGTCGAAAACTTTTAAAGCACCTTAGAGATTTAAGATTGATTGTTAATATTGTCAATTATGTTAACGATGCATTGCTGTTTAAATCTTAACTATACAAGTGAGCGGCCATTATAATGAACGATTAACGCAAAAAAATATCTTAATGTTGTTGATAAAACTATTGCGTCTGGGTTATTTCGTCAAATCAAAAAAGTTCTATGTGTGATGAATCTGAACAACAAAAGCGAGATTGACTCATGTTGAAAAATGCGTGTAATGCAAAATTACTAAACTTCTGTTTGAAAAGATAAGCGGCAGCGTATCCGGCCCAAACGTTATATTTAAAGCAATTATTTATTGAGACATGTTAGTTTTAATTAATTATTCTAAGAATTAAAATGTACTTAACTCAGTTTCTAGTTTTACTGTGTGTAGTAATATTTTTGGTGCACTGTAGTTCGCTAGCCACCGGTTACATAAAAATATGTACTCTCGATGGAAAAAATGTTACGAGCACAACATATGCGGATTTTATTAAAAACTACAGCACGAATTACACGATTTGTTTGTACGACGAGTTAACTGAGCCCAGGGAGGGCTTAACAACAGATCAAAACAATGGTATTTTAAAAGATTTGAAATTATTTGTGACCCAATTGTATGATGGAAATGTGCGGAATGGTGAACGTCTACTGGCGCAAATTAATCAGGAACCTGAGATGCAACATAAAATTTTGCTATACAAATTTTTGTTCGAAGAAATGCAATACTACGACGATTTATATAGTTTTGCCGGTATGATACTGGGGTATCGCGTCATTTCGTTATTGCGATCATCGATAGCCGATATAAATTTACTATACATCATCGAAAATCTTCCAGACCCGATTAAAAAATTCCCGTTTAATGAAACTGTAGTGTTCGAGGTGTATCACGGCTATAGTGTGAATACAAAACATTTGTTTACGTCCACGAACAAATTCGATTACAATCGGAATAAAATCATTTTATCAGGACCGGCAGATCGTACTAAATGTCCGGGATGCTATTGGAATATGGAACCAGTCGCAAATGGACAAGCATTCCGATTATTTAATACGTTTACCCGGGAATATTTGTACGCAGATACCAATAAATATTTGCACAATGATGATTCGAGATGGACCTTCAGCACGACTAATTCAAGCTGTATTCCAGGCGAAGGTGACACATGGCAATTCGAACCTATCAAAAATGAAGATTTTCGGTATCGTATACGAAATTCGTATTACGAAGAATTGTTATTTTCACCAGCTGTCGATGTGGTTGTTACCACGCGCAGGTATGGGCAATTTTCAAACTTTTACCGCTGGCTGATAAAAAAATAAGCGAAGCACATATATTTTATAAAACGCATGTAAATCATAATAAATTTATCAATAGCTAAATTGACTGCTCTCATATTTATTTAAAAATCGATTTAATCCCTAAAAAGGACCGATTTGTTTTTCGATTTCCCAGTTCAATGAATTTTGTATATCTTAACATTGTATAGTATTTCGAAAATTATTTCGATTACATTGGATAAAATGCACCTTTTGGTTTCACTTCACAATAAAGTTTTGCCAACATTATCTCAGTTCCATTCATGTGAGTAATTTTAGAATCCACTCGGTATTGGCCGGGTGGAATAAATTCCGGAAATACACTACTATCCAAAAGCCATTCTTTTATACCTGTAAATCCTTTATAGGGGCATTTTGTAATTAAGTTTGTGTGATTGCGGAATGATTTAATGGAGGAGAGTAGTTGTATGAAAGCGTTCGGCCGAATACCATCGTAATAAGCACAAAAATCAAGTTCTAATTTATCGATGACCGTCGGTCGGTAAACCCCGTTGCGTTTTGTATTGTATGTCACCTCCATTTTCAGGTATGTTGGTTCCGTAAAATTACAACCAATTGTTAATAATTTTTCATGGCGTGACACAACAGTTAAATTACATATGGAATCGTTGCATACCGGGCCTGACGGTTTACAATCTATACGATCGATTTTGACATTATAGTGCTTATTTTGTGTTATCTGCAAGTAACGAGAAATTCTTTAACAATAAAATGACGATTGCCTAGTCTACTTACACTCTGAACAAATCCTACTGTAATTATTATGAACGTTGGGAATTTCATGTTGTAATACGTCGGGCCCAAAAAATAAACTGACAACATTTTTATTCATTCATATGTAAAATTAATAGCGTAATCTATATATCGCCCGATGGTAATCTATTTAATTTCGTGCACATAGGAAGTAATATATTATTTTGGTTTACAGTATATAACTCTTTATTGAGTAATTATTTATTGAAAACAAAATTTATATGATCGTCGCTCCGATTGGTTTGGCTTCATAATAAATTTTTGGGAACATTATTGTTGTTCCGTTCGCATGAGTTAAATTAACATCCAATCGGCAATGCCCTGTGGGTGCAAATGGTGGAAATGCTGTATCATCCAGCAGCCATTCGGTTGCGCCTGTGTATCCTATATACGGGCATCTTCGATTTAGGTTTGAATTTACCTTGAACGACGGCATCGCCTGTAGAATATCTATTAAAGGTGCTGATTTTACACCACGATAATATCCACAAATATCTTGTTCCATATTGTTAACAAACATTGGTTGGTAAACACCGTTACGTCTCATATTGAATGTAACGTACGCCTTTAAATAAGTTGGCTGCGTAAAGTTACACGCTATGGTTAACGCTTTAACATTCCGCTTAATCCTCGTCATACCACAGTATTGTTCTTGGCATGTTCCAGGCGTACTGCAATCGATGCGATCCAAAATTGTTTCATAATTCCGATTTATGTTTGCGGTCTGGGCCACACAACTGCCCAATACTAGTATTAGAAAAATAGAGTACATTGTAGTAACCTGAGTGGTTTATAAATCAAAACTGCGATCGAAATCAAAATATTTTTTGTATTTGCGATTTAAATCTACATATCGCGATAAATATTTCGAGTCCAACTTAATTTTTCAATTATACTGATCTAGATAATCAAGCGATGTGATGTGAATCATTTAAAATATTTGTTTGTAAAAAAATTAAAAATAGTAACAAAACTTTCCGGAGTTTGCTCATACGTCCACAGGTATCTATATACATACACCTGCATACAGTTGTAGAAAATCTTTATTGATTAATTGAAAATCGTTAAAAGCTCTTAAAGTTTTTTTTTTAATTATAAAACGTAAATAAAAAATTTTTGTTCGAATTTCTATGTTTAGAACATCTCGTATATATCTAATGATAGCAATCTGTTACGTGTGGACTTTAAAACTGACATCTATATCTATTTTTTGTAAATGGTTGTTATGGTCTTGCTGCTACGAAATATTTTACAAATAATTAATCATTTTTCTGCAAGAAAACGAAAAAGAAGGAAGAAAATTTATTACACTTTTCAAAACCATCTGTGTGTGTATCCTTGCAAAAATTATACACAAAAAATTACTTTTGGTCGGGTAACAAATTGAATAGGATTTGAGTATGCAAATTGTTCGGCGTCAAGGACTGAATATCGAAATATTTTGTAGCAAACTATCTATCGATTTTATATGCATTGCATCTAAATGTAATTTGTTCAAAATTTTGGCAACAAAACAGATTCCATAATGATGTTGAATACGTTTTCCTGCTTGTTGTTCCGTCAAAGTCGTTCTTACGATAATTAAATTAAAGACGGGAAAATATTAATTAAAACTTTTCCTTTTCCAATGTCAACATTGTCGAAGATTGCAAAATAGCTTTTTAACGAAATATTGGTAAAAATTGTATACAGTACACAAACTAATTATTAATTTTAGTTCAGTTTGTTTGTTCACAAGAGGTTAGGATTCCAATCCAAATCGATTCCGTAAAATGTTCATAACTATTTAAAACTAAAAGGTAAAAAGCTCGATTTTATCTCAGAAAATAAAAAGTTTAACCAAGCCCGAAATTTATTAGAAATGAGTTTTACAAAAATAAAATTCGTTTCGTTTAAACTATTGCGAGTTTTAACCATGCTTTCGTTTTATCTACAGAATTCGTATTTGAAGTAAATTTGTCCTATCAAGCTAAGTAATTTTGGGATGGTCACACTCATGCCTTACTTTATCTTTGTGAAGATAGCCCAAAATGTCAGCTCCGATAATAAAAGAGGTGCATGTGGCAATACTATTTAATTCTATTTATAGCAAGAATGTTCGGGACTGAGAGGTAAATGTGGGGATTTTTTGGCAGTATCTATCGTATTCGCCTGAGACTGAATTTAGCCTATCTTCACATACATATGAAAATTAGGTGTACTTCACAAACATGTTTTATAAGTATTACATCTACTATCAGTCCTGAAAATTGTAACTGTCATGACAGTTTTTAACTATCGTGATAGCAAGTATTTTCGGGCTGAGAGTAAAAAATGTCATGATAGCAATTAATTGGGCTTTATTGACATACATCCTTACTTTGAGGTAAATTTAATTAAATCGTCCCGTAACAACTTTGAGAATTTGGACTCCGGAACAAATATACCAGTCCAACTTGTATTTGAACGACAGTTGCATTAAATTTTGCACGTTAAAAGTCTACGTTTGTCTAGTGAAAGCCATGCGGTTTTGAGATGGTCCACTCATGCCTTACTTTATCTTTGTGAAGATAGTCCAAAATTTCTGCTTCGAAAATAAAAAAGGGTACATATGGCAATACTATTTTATTCTATTTATAGCAAGAATATTCGGGGCTGAGAGTTAAAATATGGGGATTTTTTTGGCAGTCAAAAATGTCATGATAGCAATGATTGTGTTGCCATCGTATTCGTCTGAGACTGAATTTAGCCTATCTTCACATGCATATGAAAATTGGGTATACTTCATAAACATGTTTTACAAATTATATCTACTCTCAGTTCTAAAAATTTCAACTGTCATGACAGTTTTTAACTATCGTGATAGCAAGTATTTTCGGTGCTGCGAGTAAAAATTTGCAAGTTTCTTGGACTGAGAGTAAAAAATGTCATGATAGCAATAAATTGGGCAATCGTTCCGTAGCAACTTTGTGGATTTGGACCCTGAAAGAAATATACCACCCCAACTCGTATTTCAACAACAGTTGCATTAAATTTTGGCGCGTTAAAAATGTACGTTTGTCGAGTGGAAGATATGCGGTTTTAAGTTGGCCATACTTTTGCCTCACTTTCACAAAAACTTGGGAAATATTGTGTTGTGGCAACTTAGTGAAATTGGGCTATGGGCCACTTAATTCCATTCAATTCGTATTTGGACGAAAATTCCATTCAACTTTGGTGCATTAAAAGTATAAATTTGTCGGGTTACGGTTATGTGGTTTTGCGATGGTCACACTATTATCATAATTTTAGGAAAATTAGAATAATCGCAAATTAAGGAAATTAGGACTTGGGCCTGGTATATTCATACAACGTATTTGAACTAAAATTACATCAAACTTTAGCATGTTAAAAGAATAAATATGTCAGATTAAGGGCGAGCGATTTTGAGATGGTCAAAATGTCAGCTCCAAAAATCAAAAAGGTGCATGTGGCAATACTATTTTATTCTATGTATAACAAGAATGTTCGGAACTGAGAGTTAAAATGTGGGGATTTTTTGGCAGTAAAAAATGTCATGATAGCAATGATTGTGTTGCCATCGTATTCGTCTGAGACTGAATTTAGTCTATCTTCACATACATATGAAAATTGGGTGTACTGCACAAACATGTTTTATAAGTATTACATCTACTCTCAGTCCTGAAAATTGTAACTGTCATGACAGTTTTTAACTATCGTGATAGCAAGTATTTTCGGGCTGAGAGTAAAAAATGTCATGATAGCAATTAATTGGGCTATCTTGACATACATCCTTACTTTGAAGAAAATTTAATTAAATCGTCCCGTAGCAACTTTGAGAATTTGGACCCCGGAACAAATATACCAGTCCAACTTGTATTTGAACGACAGTTGCATTAAATTTTGCACGTTAAAAGTCTACGTTTGTCTAGTGAAAGCCATGTGGTTTTGAGATGGTCCACTCATGCCTTACTTTATCTTTGTGAAGATAGTCCAAAATGTCAGCTCCGAAAATCAAAAAGGTGCATGTGGCAATACTATTTAATTCTATATATAGCAAGAATTTTCGGGGCTGACAGTTAAAATGTGGGTTTTTTTTTCAGATGTCATGATAGCAATGATTTCGTTGCTATCGTATTCATCTGAGACTGAATTTAGCCTATCTTCACATACGTATGAAAATTGGGTGTACTTCACAAACATATTTTATAAGTATTACACCTACTCTCAGTCCTGAAAATTGTAACTGTCATGACAGTTTTTAACTATCGTGATAGCAAGTATTTTCGGGGCTGATAGTAAAAAATGTCATGATAGCAATTAATTGGGCTATCTTGACATACATCCTTACTTTGAGGAAATTTGAAATAAATCGTTCCGTAGCAACTTGGTGAATTTGGACCCTGCACCAAATATACCAGCCCAATTCGTATTTGAACGAAAGTTGCATTAAATTTTGCACGTTAAAAGTGTACGTTTATCGAGTGGAAGCTATGCGGTTTTAAGATGGCCACACTTATGCCTCACTTTCACAAAAATTAGTGAAATATGGTGTTGTTGCAACTTAGTGGAATTGTTCTATTGGCCAGTTATATCAATTCAACTCGTATTTGGACGAAAATTTCATTCAACTTTGGTGCATTAAAAGTATAAATTTGTCGGGTTAGGGTTTGTGGTTTTGCGATAGCCACACTAATATCGTAATTTTAGGAAAATTAGAATAATCGCAAAATACCGAAATTTGGACTTAGGCCTGGTATATTCCTACAACTCGTATTTGAACTAAAATTACATCAAACTTTACCAAGTTAAAAGTATAAATATGTCAGATTAAGGGCAAACGGGTTTGAGATGGTCATGTCAATCATGCCTTACTTTAGCAACCAACATCCAATTTTCTTTTACCTCGATTGTATAGGGTGTCACAATAACCGGTTTAGGTTTGATCTATCGGTTATTTTGGCTCTAGCAACACTAATGTCATTCTTTCTTTGACAGAAACTCAGTATATTATTTCAGCAATTAAAGCCCTGTTTCTATCCGATCGATATCGATTCGCTGTATGGGCCCGTAACGAACTCGAAATTGATGAGGGTTTTGCTCAAAAAATCATATTTCTGACGAGGCGCATTTCCATCTCGATGGGTTCGTAAACAAATAAAATTGTCGCATTTGGGAATCAGAAAATCCACAAGGAAGCCAATGCATCCATTGCGTGTTACTGTTACCGTATTTCTTCGAAGATGAGGTCGGCGCGACCGTTACGGTAAACGGAATCAACTACCGCCATATGTTAATATGTTTTTTGTGGCCATATCTTGAAGATATTGGTTTTCACAAACTTTGGAGTCGAAATGGTGATTTGAATTGACTGGCAAGGAGCTGTGATTTGACGCCTTTGAATTTTTATTTGTGGAGTGCCGTAAAAGACGTGTCCAGAAATTTGATCGGCCGAATGGAGTATGCCAAGGCGAGCCGCGATTTCCATTTGAATGAAATCATTTTCCATAAATAACCAGGAGGATTGTACTTTCAAACAAAAAATTAATTTGGAAATATATTAAGCCGTTTTTGTTTTATTAAATTTTTGAATCTGAACTTCTTTTTCGGACATCTGAACTTCTTTTTCGAATACACTACACTTGATTTCCAAAGCGAAACATTTCAAGAAAAACGAGAATCATTATTCCTTCTTAACCTGCCATTTTCGGCACTCAGATTTCCATCAAATTTCGCAAAGATCGCGCAACTAATGGGGAAAGGTTAAGTAGAAAGTTTGATTCAGAATAGTCAATCCGCCTGCACTGTAGAGATGCCGAATTTTGGCCAAATATAATTTTTATTATCAAAACTCGTCATTTCCGGTAAGATTAAAAAAATTGATATGAAAAAATTCTTTGTCGTTATTTGTAAACGATAAACTTTACATCATTGCACAGATCGGAAAAGCTCCAACGGAGTCGGCCACTTCACGTACACAGGATTTCCCAACTAATAGAAAAAGTTTATGTATGAAGTTTCATTCGAATAGTCAATCCGCCTGGACTTTACAGATGCCGAATTTTGGTAAAATGGAGATGGTTTCACGAAACTCGTCATTCCCAGTAAAATTTAAAAAGACCCGAACTAAAATTCTTTGAAAATTAATTTAATTAATTTAGGGCCTTATTTTTGCTGAAAAACAGTTTCTTGTCAAAAATAGTCATTTCCGCTTACTTATTGGAAAACTGACCTGGAACGGTGTTGTTGAAAAATAAATTTAGAACCGTTTTATTACATTATTTTATTGCAAAGAAAAGTGCTACACTTACCGTTTACTTCTGAAAATTTACGGTAAGCATACGTTGAAGAAGAGAAAAGAGCATGGAAAACCACCCAAACAATTGGAAGATGCTGAAATGGAAACGTTATTAGCTGAAGAATAGGCTGGGCCGAAAAAGGATGAAAACAATTTTTTTTTTCGAAAACTGAACATGGGTAGTATTTGAAAGGTGTGATAAGTATTCATAATTTCACTAACTTTTTGTCTTCCATTTTTGACAATATTTAGCCGCCCACTGGCCACTAGGCCCCCTAGATTTTTAGATTGCGGTAGCGTTTAATATTTGCGCAATCTGTTCCTTAACATATATAAGAAATCCTAGCGATTCACGCTTAATGTATTCAATTGACTCAAGACGGCTTCCCCGGAGCGGTCGTTTGAGTTTGCTGAACAGCCAGAAGTCACACGGAGCTAAATCAAGCGAATACGGTGGTTGCGGAACGATATGGGTGGAATGTTTGGCGAGAAAATCACGTAAAACCAATGCAGTATGAGAAGGTGCATTATCGTTGTGCAAAAACCAAGAGTTGTCGATTCATAATTCCGGCCTACTTTTACGAATAGCTTCGCGCAAACGATGCTTAACACTCAAATAGTATTCCTTGTTGACAGTTGAATTTGGAGTGCACCACACCTCGATAATCGAAGAAAAATGTCACCTTGATTTTTGACTTGCTTTGACGTGGTTTTTTCGGCTTCCGCTCACCTTTGGTACGACATTCGGCCGATTGATCGTCTGTTTCCAAGTCGTAAGCATAGATTCAAGACTCATCGCCAGTTATAATACGTTTCACGACATCCTGGTAGTCGCAAAGCATTGTTTCACAGACGTCAACGCGACGCTTTTTTCCAAAAAATTGAGCGATTTTGGAACCAATCGTTTTCACTGATCCTTTCGATATTTCAACGATGCCAGTAAAATCTCTGACTGTTAATCGTCGACTCTCGAGCACCAATTCCTTGTTTTGATTAACGTGTTGATCATCAGTTG
Organism: Nephrotoma guestfalica; assembly: GCA_963691935.1. Taxonomy (NCBI): domain Eukaryota; kingdom Metazoa; phylum Arthropoda; class Insecta; order Diptera; family Tipulidae; genus Nephrotoma; species Nephrotoma guestfalica. The sequence goes on along the minus strand of OY829913.1, from coordinate 30,777,615 downwards.
ATGTTAATGGCCGTCCTAGACGTGGTTCGTCGTCAACACGTTCTCGACCCTCTTTGAACACTTTGTACCAATCAAAAACACTTGCTCGCGACATATAATTATCACCGAAGGCCTTTTGCAACATTCTGAACGTTTCGGCACCACAAAAATCATTCCGCACACAAAATTTAATGGAACTTCTTTGTTGAATAATTCACTCATTGTAAAAATCGCCGAATGCACTTTTTGTACTTCAGAAAGGCAAGCGTATACTAAACACTAATGATTATTCTGATGTGACATTTGGCACAGATACCAGTCATACCAGCATAGAAAAAAAAAATATTTCGACGAATCGTTTTCCGCGCGAAATTTAAATTAAAGAGTCTTCCTACTTTTTGCCCACAGTAATAGTATATATTTCGAAAGTAATTTAATTCACATATCTTAATAACGCACAATTAAGCGGAATCATTGTTCAGCACTAGAGTAGTACTGTCCCTTGTTCTCAAACGAAGGTAAAGTTTTTCTGGCTTCTAACCTTGCCCGAATATGTCCGTCTCTCGACTCCTCGGCAAATACTGTGGAAGATGCTTCCGTTACCAATTTAACGCATCTTTCAACCGCTGGTATGTGACAAGGAAAATTGTCTATAAATAAAACGTGCACATTATTTTCGCTCCAAATTACCTGTATTACTTCATCTTTTATACTCATGGTAAGTGGTGGCTTAGTTACAGGCAATTCTTGCCAATTAATCATTTCCTTATAACTTCGTGCTTGGAAATTTATTTTAGGCACTTCAAAGAAACGGACTCCCTGCGGCTTCTCTAGCCTAGCTTTGACTATTCTTCTAATGCCCAGCTCTCTAATGTTACAATTTTTAGGATCTGGTGTGCGAAGTAAGCGTTGGTCGAAATCACTTTGTGAATTATTTCTCTGACATCAACTGGAAAATGGAGAGAAAGTTCAATCATATTCCACAAATTTCTGGCACCATGATAGCACATTGAAGCCCGCAAGTTTGAAAAAAATTTGATAGTTCGGTAGTCGCTACATATAATCTTAACAGCCGGTTGGCATTTGTTAGCCACCTACCTTGAGATAACTTTCCTGGACTACTACTTGTTAAGCTTCAGCAACAATAACCTTCACTCACAGCGCGACATATCTTATAAAGATACTACTGATCGGAACTCAAATCTTTTATGTTGATATCCGGTAATACACTTTGAATAGGTTGAAATTTTATCACCGGTTTCTTCTCACATTCACTCAGCTGTGCTCCTATGGGTCCAGAAAAAGAATATGGACATTTTGTGTGACCAACCAATTTTCGCATTAAATGCCAAAGAGACATACACTCCATAGAAGAGGTTTACCGACATAGGTTTCTATTAAACGTAATACGCCCCCGTTCCACCCAGTGTTGACATTAGTACCATCACACCCGAGGACAGTTAAGTTTGAAAAATCTATTTTATATTTTTGCAAGTAACGTACGACCTCACGCGTTATGGCCGCCGATTTAACTGGAGCTTGAACTACCACACGTCCAAAATGCTTGGTTTCCGGCTCGTCCACTAGTGAAATGTGCTCCTCGCATCTTATTCTTGTCCACAACATATTTTGGATCAAGTACCGAAACCAGCTTGAAATCTTCAAGAACAGCTGTTGCAATCTTGGCAACCGTTCTATTTGAAGCGCATGTACGATCAGCAAGGACATTCTCATTTGGGTAGAAGATTGTGTTGTCTCGTTCAATTGTCTTTTCTTCAAAGTATGTACTACCTGTTTGAAATTTTTGTCCGCATCACTTCCACTGTCATCATCATCACTTGATGTAGACTTTTCAGATGAATCGAATCCCAAAACTTCCAGGATTCCGCTTGTACCTGCAATATCAGACTGTTTTGATTCTTTTACAAACACAGATATTTTGAGTTCTTTTGATTTCCGGGCCATTCGTTTTCGCAATATTTCTGTCGCAACCTTATTCACATTTCCGATAGCCATCTTCCTTTCACTTCTTTGATCTATCAAAAACGGTATTTCGTCGGGGGGAACTTTGCTCGTTTTCACACAACTTCAAACAGACATATCAGATTGATTGCATTTGCAGGCACATATATCAAAAAGGTGTTCTGCGTCAGTCTCAATTGTTTTCAATTTCTTGTAGAAAAACGGTATTTCTACTTTTCAGAGGTTTAATAATATTTTGATACTTATTGTGGTAAGCTGTAAGCATATCCACTACACGCTTGTGCGTCACTGTAGTAAGTGAGGCAATCTGCCAAATTTGAGGAATTTTCTGTGCTAGTATTTTCCAAATTTCCGCAGTAAGAGGTTCCTTGCTACCAACGCCTTTCAATTAAACGAATACTCTGATAGCATCTCATCATGTCTTTATACGTCGGGAGCATAACAGGTGTTACATAATCAAGACCTTTTGCTTTTTGTTATGTAAAAAAAAATTGTGAGGGGGGCGGCTAAAAATTAAAAAAAAATATGTGTATAATGAGAAATACCTACCACAGCTTTTGCACACTACCGCCAATCAAATTCAAAAAAAAAAAAATTCGGCCCAACCTACTGAAGAATCTTCTCAAACACAATCACAATTGGCTGTAGCATTAAATGTTGAACAATCAACTGTTGCAAAATGTTGACAAACAATCAAAATGGTTCGAAACCCCATTTATGAATTACTGCTTCAAGGAAAACAAAGAAAAGGTTTTTTTGGATTGAATAGTTAATGGAGATAAAAATTGGATTTATTAAGAGAATCCCAAACGAAAAAAATTTTGGGTGAGGCCTGGTGAAGCTGGTCCATCGCAACCAAAGCGAGATATGCATTGTAATACGGTTAGGCCCTGTATCTGGTGGGATCAGAAATGTGCGGTAACAGCTGTATTTAGGTGGAACTATCAATGACGCTGTCTATCAAAGGCAAATAATACGTTTGAAGCGAACTATGGAAGAAAGACGACCAGAATGAGTGAATAGACACAACAAATTAATTTTTCAGCACGACAATGCAAAATCAAATGTTGCAAACGTTGTGTAAAGCTATTTAAAAGGGCACGACCTATAGAAGTTCTACCCAACCCGCCTTTTCACGAGACATAGCTCCTTCAGATTACTACTTATTCCGGTCGATGCAGTCATCTCTTTCAGAACAGCGGTTTCAGTTCTCGCGCAGAGAACGAAAAGTAGCCTATTGATTGGATCGCCTCCAAAGCCAGGATTTCTTCAGAGAGATAATTCGTAAATTACCTGAAAGATGGAGGGAAATTGTACCTGCAGATGGGGCATACTTTCAATAAATAATTTTTTCAGTTTCTAAACAAGCAAAAAATAGTATGTGAGTCACTTCATACACCTAATGGATTATAATTGTATTGTGTTGTGCCGTACGATCGCTATGCGTCTGCAACCGGGTCGTTCTGTCACAAAACTAAAATTCCTTTCCTATCCTTCACTTTTGTTATGTGTAAACAAGCTGTAGGAATAGGACGTTATCTAAATCCCAGTACCTGGTTAACCTTTTCGGTTTTTTGCAATTTAAACAGGAATAATGATTTTTGGTTATACATGACAGTTCAACCAAAAGTCTTGTAGGGTAAATTTTGTGGTTTAGAAGTCAAGTGTGGTGTTTTTGAGGCCGATGTATACATTCGTAGTGAAAGACAGTCGGCTATCGAGCACAACATATTCACTCCTATACATTTTGTTGTTTAAGTTAATTGAATTTTATCTTAATAAACTATATATTTATACTTTTCTGTAGATCAAATCTATATTTAATGCTAAAAGTGGGGTTTCGAATACCAGAGATACAAATTTGTGGAAAATTGTTTATGTACCAGGAACCGATTGTGATGGTTTCGATTGTCATAAAAAATAATTAAATGCGGGCTTTTCGTTTGCTAGGATTGCGATTGTTCTAGGTTTCGGGAAAATTCGTTCTGAGGGTCGACGATAAGCCTAGGTTCCTACATTTAACTTTAACACAATTAAGCTAGCACAATTTTTATAAAAAATGGAGAAAAAGAATTTTCGAGTGCCAGGAGTCAATTGCGATGAGTGATAATTTCGGGAAAATCCTTTTTGAAGGTTGGCCGGTGGGACCCGTTTTTCTTTAAATGCTGATTTCAGGAAAATTAATCCGCAGAGAACCAGGTTTATAATATCATAATAATTCGTTTAGGTGGTCCTTCCGTGAGGCCCAGAACCCATTATTATTTCTTTGCGATTTGATCGATCTTGATAACAATTGCAGAAATAAGGGCTTTTTAATGGCAGGGATGGATTGCGATCAGTTCTTATTTCGTTTAGAAGGCCCTTGGTAGAGGCTGGGTTCCATTATAATAAGGCATGTTCCAACGATTTTGATAATTATTGGTGAGTAGTTTCGAGTACAAGTTGTTCTGATTTCTGGATAATTCAGTTAAGAGTCCTAAAGATGGGTTGCGATGTTGCACCTTGTTGCATGATATTGCACCATTTCAACGAAATTTTGATTCCGTCTGATTGATTACCTCTTTTTATGCATGATAGATGCAAGTGGTTTTCTGATCAACTTTTAGATAGATTACAAACAAAATTATATGAGCAGCATTTGTACTTTATGATTAGAAAACAAAAAAAATTTAGTTGATTGAGAGGGAAAGAGAGAGTATTCACTATTTTTTACTCATTTCCTCTCTCGAACAAGCATTCTGTATAATATTTATATCAATTTAATAAATATTACAGAGAATTTAGTGGTGGGGGTCAGGTTTTGGGTAATCGTCGAATATTAAGTAATTTGAACTATTAGATATTTTTACTTTTAAACTTTCATCTGCAGTTAGGAGCAACGGGCGTATACTAAGCTGGACCATATAACTCCCACCCATCATTAATTTCTTTTCGAGTTGTTTCGCTTCTACTAGGATAATTTATTTCTACTTTCCAGATATTATTGTTATGTCAGTCGGTGACTTCCTTACTGTCTAGCCAATCCATCTCAACTGGCGCTTTCTTATTTCGCTTCTAACGGCTGCTTGAGTTGTTTGTCGAAGCAGCTTAAAATTTATGTACAAACACCTGTAGCTTACTGTTTGTCTAATGCGAATGCTTCCTGGTTTCACAACTGTAGGATAGGACAGGTGATGAATTCCATTCATTGGGCTGCTCATTGATAATACGTAGTGTGTTGTATCTAGGATGGTTGAGAAGGCTGGTTACTACTGGTGTTAGAGCACTTGCAGTAATATAGATGTGTTATTTTGGATATTTCAGCCCGTGTTGTTGTTGGATGCGCCAGATGTTAATTGAATATTTGTGTACTGTTGGTGATACTTTCTCTGAAATATTTCTTTCATTTGTAATTAGTGATATTGTAATTTCCAGTTGATTGTCGTACGCAATGCGGCAGTGTGCGCGCTTGTACCGTACTGCTGCAGCCTCTTCTGCTGCCTTAAGAATGTTTTCATTGCATTTCCTTCGGTCACTAATATTGGCGTATCGACGTGTTTTGTTGGCAAATTTGCAACTTGAGTTTTCGGCGTTTATTACTTTTTTTTTACAAGTATTATCACTGAGCCATGCGGTCTGCGTCTGTATTCTTGGTGCCAAGATCTACACGCTGCTTCTACGTTGGTTCGGAGGCTAAGCTTAAGCGATTCACAGAACGCGATTTATGTGTTGGCATGTTTTAATCGTTGTCGTTGTTAAATTTCCTTCGATTTGTCTCTTTACAGCGACAGGCTTAATTTGAATCAATAATATAACAATTGATGGTCACTGTGAAAGTCTGCATGTCCCATTGGCCTGACATTTTCTAATGACGTAATAAATTACTTGCTGATGATGGTTGTCATGTACCAATTTTTGCATTGTAATTTCCTTGTATCACCATGACATCATTTCTGTGTGTTCTTGCTATTGTAGCTTGTAGTTGTTCATAGAACTCACCCTTGGTTGTCTCATATGCATCTTCTGTTAACATAGCGCTGGACGCTGTGCTAGGTTGTGTTTCGTATTTTTGGAATACGAGAGGCAATATGTTTGTTACATCTAACAATTTTAAAATACCTTAAATATTAAAGAAACTCTTGTATTTGTTGAAAATCATCATTTCGTCAATTTCGATATAACGGTCAAATAAATTTGTATAAAATACTCGCTGACATTCGCCACATTCAATTTAATGTTTGAATAAATTCAATAGCAGTGATACTCTGATAAAAGCTTCCATATCCGCTCAAAATGTAATAAACTATCAATAAAAATTACAAAACGATAAATGAGTTCCAATACCCCATATTTATGTATATATAACACAATAAATATTATTCAGAATTCAATTGAAAAAATTTATTTTATTTATATTTCACTGAGTACACACCATTACAATATTTTCAAGTATTATGTGTACCCTGGTTCAATCACATATAGCGAGAGCATAACAAATTGATAAATAATTCTACTGTTATCGATTTTATATCCAGCACATTTTCCTTTAATGCCATTTGTCAGCTCGTCTCGATACAGATACGTTTATCAACATATATAAATCGACGACGAGTGCACATCATCATTTTCATTGATTAATCCTTTTTTGTCGGTGGTATTATTGCTGCACAAATAAATTGATTGCATTCCACATAAATATTAAATAAATATTAAATTTATTATGAAGTGTTCTCACGATTTATTTATTCAAAAATGCTGTAAAATTAATTGTGAGACCGCACAATGGAAAAATTAAATAACAAAAATTATTTTTTCTAGATAGTCCTGAAGTATAAATAAAATAATCCAATAAATTAACTCAAATAATAATTGTACTGTTAAAAATCTGTTTTTAAATTTGTTCTGATTAAATTATTATTGTTGTTGTTGTCGAGGGAAATTGTTTTTCCGTTTTTATGGAGTGTAAACCTAGATTTTACATGAATGTACATTTAAATTAAAATTTGATTGGATGTCAATTGAGGCGGATAATTTTATTTTATTTGGAGACTATCTGTTGCCTACCTGACTATCTGTTTGTATTTATTGTGCGGAGTGCCTTACAATACCACTGAATGAAAAAAGTTCGTGTTTTAATTCTGTTCATTTGAAGTACATACTTTTGAATACACAATATTTTTGCACCTCAGCCTAGGGTACTAAGAGAGCCCCGGCTGTCTCTGTGTAATTCTAGGTAACACCATGGTAGTCGCGTTCTCGCCGCGAGGGCGGGTACTGATTCGACAGTAGCAAAGTGCTACCGGGGACCCAATTGAAGTGTATCCTAAATTAATCCTGAACCAACAAAAACAAAATAAATCAGAGTGTGTTAGTTTAAAGCAGTCATTTAGGCGAAGTCATATCGCAACAAATATTTCGATTAAAATAATTATAAATATTTACTTATTTATTTATTTAAGAGTTTTAATATAAAAAATATTATCATTTACGAATAATAAGAGATGTTTATGAAAGTCGAAAATAAAAAAAAACTTAACAATATAACAACTATAAGATTTTATTAGACTCGTATGTGCACTCTACTTGTGCCAAGCCGATTAAAATTCTAATGGAGCTCGCATACCTAAAATGACATTCTTCTGAAGAGCGGAATTTCTTAGAAATTTTGATTCTAAGAAAATTAATATTTCGACATTTTCACCGATCGGCAAGCTTGCCACTATAATATTTTGGAAGATCCATATGTGCACTCTACTTGTGTCAAGCTGATTAAAATTCTAATGGAGCTCGCATACCTGAAATGACATTCTTGTGAAGAACGGAATTTCTTAGAAATTTTGATTCTAGGAAAATTAGAATTTCAAAATTTTCTTCGATCGGCAAACTTGCCACTATAATATTTTGGTAGACCCATATGTGCACTCTACTTGTGCCATGCCGACTAAAACTCTAATAGAGCTTGCATACCTAAAATGACATTCTTGTGAAGAACGGAATTTCTTAGAAATTTAGATTCTAGGAAAATTAGAATTTCAAAATTTTCATCGATCGGCAAACTTGCCACTATAATATTTTGGTAGACCCATATGTGCACTCTACTTGTGCCAAGCCGATTAAAATTCTAATGGAGCTCGCATACCTAAAATGACATTCTTGTGAAGAACGAAATTTCTTAGAAATTTTGATTCTAGGAAAATTAATAATTCGAAATTTTCACCGATCGGCAAACTTGCCACTATAATATTTTGTTAGACTCGTATGTGCACTCTACCTGTGCCAAGCCGATTAAAATTCTAACGGAGCTCGCATACCTAAAATGACATTCTTGTGAAGAACGGAATTTCTTGGAAATTTTGATTCTAGGAAAATTAATATTTCGAAATTTTCTCAGATCGTCAAACTTGCCACTATAAAATTTTGAGATATGAATTTTCTTCGAATCAAAATTTCTAAGAAATTCCGTTTTTTCACAAACACGTCATTTTAGGTATGCCAGCTCCATTGAAATTTTAATTTGGTTAGCATTACATAGTTAAGGAATTTAAATTATTTAGTATTTCTGAAACTGTCTTTCTTTAATTTTGGGTACTTAGTAGGGATAGGTTAGGTTAGGTTTCAGTGGTTGCTTACTGCACACTTAGGCCAATTTTTAGGCCCATTGTGATACCACTCATTCACTCCACATCATTAACCCACCTACTTCACCTCTCACACAACTACAGTACACCCACCTGCACATTGCAAGCTCCACGTCAACCTGTACATTGACATGGAAGGTGGGTTGGCGCGTCACACGGAATTCCGCACTCCATCAGAGAGTCTTAGTTGTATTTATTAGCATCACCGATCGTAATCGATGATGAAAATTCGATTTGCATCTAGCCTCTGATGGGATTCGAACCCAGCACCTCCTGGTCCAAGTGCCGATGCTTTAACCACTGCACCACTTGTCCGGTTGTAGAGATAAAGTGCATAAGATCCTGACGATTATTGTTTTCCGATAATTCACACTCCTAGTTGATCCTAATTTTAATTTTTTTGGTAAAATATTTGAACGATGTTTAGTTACTTCTAGCATATCAAAATTTCTTTGCGGTGCAAATTGATCCTGATATAAACATTATGAAATGAAATTATTTGTAAACCTAACAATGTTGTAAAATCGCCTAAATGTCGAAAGTTTGAATTTTTTCCTAAAATAGTACTAACCGCCATTATTATAATTTAGGATTAATTTAGGATAAACTTTATTAGCATTACCGGGAACCAAATGCCAGTAGTATAAATTGGCTAAAACAAACAATGAGTACAAAAAATATGGAATGTAATACCTCAGGTGGTACAGCAGCAGATATGGTGCCAAATCCACACTCTTCGGAGGCAGGCCCAACAGTCTCTGGGGTGGGCCAATCATTGCTTAACCGATTTGGACGAAGTTCCAAATTATAAAAATCACCAAGGTCTTCAACTGGAAATATATTTCAGTACGAGAAGGAAAATGCCGAACTCCGTGAACAACTGAGAGAAATAAAGGAATTTACAACCAAATTGAAAGAAGAACTTCCCTCTAATGCATGCATTTTTTACGAGCTGGTAAATTCATACTAGGTAGAAATTGTGTTGAATAGGACAAATTTAAAGTCAAAAATTGTTTTTGAGGCCAATCCATTCAGCCACTTGTGAAAATTCAAAGTCCGCCTTTAGGCGGGATAATGCAGTACGACGAAAAAAAAAAGAAAAATTTCAAATTAATTTCATTTATTCACAAGACGTAGTAAAACAATATAATTCATTGCAAAAAAATATTTAGGACGATTAGCGATTCAAATTGTGATTTATCATATTTTTATTTATTTATTGTGGAACTCATAAAAACATGTTTTATTGGGTGAGTTACATAAACTAATATTGCATTTCACGCAGCCTAATATTGCATTGTATTACCTGATCGGTCTCTAAAAATGCACCAATGACCTACTAGATCGTAACGGGCATCTACAATTGGGAAATATTCTCTCTTGGCTGGTTTTGGGTAAGGTGTTTGAGATGTTTAGATGGTCGTCCAATGTTTCTCTTCTCTGCCATCATTCCGCTGGAACAGAGTGATTCAGCCACTTCAGTCCGAAATGCTAGAAGCTCAATTTTTTCTTGATTTTAATTTATACGGTGGTATAGAATATAAGCGTTCACAACTGCTACGTCAATAACGTGATAAAATATACGGTTCGACCATTTTCGGGTTTTCATCCGTATATGGTAGCGCCCCCCCCCCCCTCATATGCCGGTTGTACTTTTTAACTATATATGGACAATCGATTTCATGCTGCTTTCTTTCTTTTTTATCCGATCTGGCAGCTTTGTGGTTGCAGGGTGCGTTTGCTTGAAATAAATGGTTTATTTTTCAATATGTCGACTCCATAAGCATTGCCCACATACTCCTCAGAGTATCCACATTCAGTTTTCTCCCCACTTAAGACCGCATCACTCGACAGCTTACAATTTGGCACTCGATTTGAACGGACAGTCCCCAAGCTAAATATATCTCTGCTACGCAGGTATGTTAACAGGCCCATCGACGTATAAAAATTTACGAAATATAGAATATGGTTACAGAAATTTGGTATATTTTTTGAAGGGCGCACAACTACGTTCGACGATGCCCAAGATCAGGTGCGCCTTCGGGAATTTTATTATCCCCAGCACCGCAATAAATTTCAAAGGCGTACGAGAAGCCAATAGGATCGCAAAGCGAGAACAGTTTGAAACCCCATTTGTGCGGCTTGTTCGGCATATATTGACGCAACACAGTTTCTACCATTTTAGTTGTGCACATTTGCTCATCTACGCAAAGCCTAGGTAGCATTGGCACTGAACAGAAAATTTCGTTAAACTGTACTCTGAGTGGTCGAACCTTGAACAACCGATCAAAATCTAGATGATTTTTATCGACTGAAAGAGAATTGTCATTGAAATGGAGATATCGACAAATTAGTTCAAACCTATGCACAGGCATACACAGACATAAAGACTAAGACCCCTATAAATCTCCGCATGACGTTGGAATCGACTTTAAATTTTGTCCCAATATTCTTTTGACACGCATATAGATTCGATTGTTCTTGTTTCTGTGTGTGTCATCCTCATCGTCAGTTGTTTCTACATCGGATTGTATTGAATTCATAAGTTCTTCGATATCCACATCGATCATTTCAGAAACTTTGCGCACTTGTCGAGAGGCCATATCTAACTAAAATAAAGTTGTATTGAATGAAACATAGCGATATATGCATTACAGGGTTAAAGAAAGAGAATGAGGAGCTCAAAAAATCAGTTGGAACACGTGCAGAACTTGGAACGACACCTAGCCCTGCAGTCGATGATGCCATTAATCCATTCCATACGGATGAAGAAGAATTAGAATGAGAAACAAATTGGATGTTGAACCGGAATAAAAGACTTTACCATCAACTTCAAAAGAGGTTTATAGAAACCAGTTAATCATCAAGAAACAACTAGCTCTAGAACAACAACCAGCTAAACCAAAAGAAAAATCACCTCCACCAATAAATGTCGTCGGGATAGCAAATTTCTCCACTATACAATCGATCATGAAATCGATTACAGTAGTCGAGTACAAACTCGTATCTCTAAACAATGGCGTCTGGAAAACGTCGTTAACGTTGTAGACTCTGAAACCTATTGATCTTAGGCTACAAAGCTTAATTCCGAGGGGCTTCAGTGGTTTACTTATGAGGATAAGAATGATCGATCTCTCAATCAAAGTTATGGTTAGAGGTCTTCACCCAACCTGCGGCAAAGGAGGAAGTTATTGAGGATCACAAGCAAAAGGATTATTAAATAGAAAATGCCGTAAATATCATTAAGAAAGAAAAAAATCGAAACTGAACAAGGAGTTCAAATTAACAAAAGGTTGCTTCCACTATTTATGTTCACTTTTAACAACAAACAAAAAGTGGAAGATGTGTGTAATATCAAGGTAATACTTAACATGAGAGTTAAAATAGAGACATTGAAAAAAGTAGCGGGTTAACACTGCAGTGCAAAAAATGTCAAGGTTTTAATCATATGCAGAGATATTGCCAAGGAGAGACTAGATGCGTGAAATATGCCTAAAAGCATTATGCCCAAGTATGTCTGGTTAGTAAAAATATTGCTGCAAAATGTGTAATTGCAAAAAGCAACATCCTGCGAATTACCGGGGATGTGAAATAGCTCAGGAGCCACAAAGAATAAGAAATAAAACGCGAAAACAAAGTCCAGGAATATCGGTAAAAATTATCACACTTCCACCAAAGAACCTAAACCTCATGCTAGTAAAACGGGAGACCCAAAACTATATTCGCAAGTAGTTATGACAAAACCAGTTATTTCGAAGGGCACTACCGAAGGTACAGCAGTGCTCCAAAAGGTACTAAGAAGCATGAAAGCTCTTAACATTCGTCTAGCTAAATAAGAGAATTGTCTTCAAGCTCTAAGCAACAGGTTAGATAAGCAAGACTCTCTAAATGAAATGTATCCATGCTCTATTAAAATGATGCAAGCAACAACAAATAAAATATTAAGAATCGTAACCTGGAATGCAAATAGGCTAATGCAACATATTCCAGAATTAGAAATTTTCCTAAATACTGAAAAACTAGATATATGCCATTCATCTAGCAAGGGCAAGGGGAGGATCGTCGGTGGTTATAAAAGAAAACATCAAACACTTTATAGATCTTAAAATTTAAGAGGAATTTATGCAAGGAAGAGAGCTATTTGCAGCTGGAAGACTATGCAATTGCGATTTTCATTCTGGAGATCAACCAACTTATTGGCCTATCATTGACTTCTTTATCACCAAAGGTGTAGACGAAAACTACATATACCTAGAAAGCAGCGAGCAGATTATGTTGGATCACACGCCTGTTATTATGACAATGAGCGCAACGATTGTTAAGAAAACTAGTCAGTATACAAGAAGCGGCGTGGAGTAGTACCTCCTCAAGTTCAAAGGAAATGCGCCGAAATGCTAGTTATCCTTTGGAAATTAGGGAACTGGTTGCAGCAAAATGAAAAGCAATGGGGTCTGGCAATAAAATCGAGCACCAGAATATAAAACAACTCTAAATTTGTATTCAATAAACTAAAGTTGCTAATTAAAGAAATCAAGAACAAATCCATTAATAAATACTAGAGTGGCCTTACTGGGGATAAAGATACCGAGTACTCCCTTTGGAAAGCGACAAAAAGTTTAAAACGAACTAAACTACAAATTCCACCAGTTAAAAATGAAGATGGCACACGGGCTATAACTGCAAGGCAAAACGATTCGTTGTTTGCAACCCACCTCGAGAACACGTTCAAGCCTCTACCTAGACAAACTTCAGAGGAAAACATACCAACGGTATATAAAATGGATAACTGCAATATATCTCCTGTCACATTACAAGAATTAAAACAGGAAATCAATCTTAACCTAAATACAAAGAAATGTCCAGGATATGACTTAATTACGGAACAAATAGTAAAAGCTCTTCTCGAAAAAGGACTACATGAACTACTTCAAATAATTAACGCATTGTTCAGACTTAAACACGTTCCACATTGATTTGGAAAGTAGCAGAAGTAATTATGCCATCTACACCAAACTAACCACTAAATAACAAAAATTCGTATAGGCCGATTTCCTTACTTCCAATAATTACAAAATTATTCCAAAAACTTAGCCTAAAGAAACTCAAACCAATAATAGCAGAAAGAAATCTTTTTCCTCCATATCAATTTTGTGGTTTCATAGAAAACCATTCAACAATAGAACAGTACACCGAATTACAAACATAATTGAAGATGTACTTGAAAATAAGAAAGTATGTTCAAGCGTCTTCTTGGATGTAGCACAGGCCTTTGACAGAGTATGGCATAAAGAGTGGAATATAAATTACAAAGCGACTTACCAAAGCAGTTTTATGAAATTCTAAAATCTTACATATCTAACCCACACTTTCGAGTTAAATTAGATGGCGAATACTCAGAAATAAAGAAAATATCAGCAGGAGTACCACAAGGTAGCGGTTCTGAGACCAACGTTATATGTTCTATACATCTCGGATCTGCCAACTATAGAGGAGACTAACATATCGACGTTTCCGGATGATACGGCCATCTTAGCTGTTGCTAATAGCTAGAAGAAATAGTAGAATAGTGTCAGTACCTGGACCAAGGGATGGCGAATAAAACTTAATGAAACAAAATCTGTTCACGTAAACTTTACCAACAAGAAGGTCAACATGGATACCAATAGAATCAACAAATTCCCTATGCAAACACGGCAAAATATCTAGGCATGACTCTAGACGTGAAACTAAAATGAAAAGAGCATGTGAAAAAGATAAAAGAAGAGTTAAACATCAAATACAGAAAGATGTATTGGCTCCTAGGCAGAAATTCTTAGCTAACTCTACATAATAAATTGCTACTATACAGGCAAATTCTAAGACCTGTGTGGACTTATGGTATTCAGCTTTGGGTCTGTACAAAGAAAACGAATGTCAAATTAATGATGAAGCAACTGTGGATATTTTAAGATATGATTTTCAGCTCATTTTAATTTTTTAGCACTGACTTTCTTGTTCGTTTCCTCATTTATTTGTAGATTTCTCAATTTGTTGTTGAAATGACATCCGGCTTTTTCTTGCCAAATTAAAATCGGATATGGCCATCCGTCGTATGATTGATTCATTTCTCAGAGTCGCTGAACATGAACATTTTTGCGATGAAGAATTATGTCACGCGAGATTCTTCGCCACTTATCTGCTCTAACTAAAACAATATAGTCATCGCGTGGGATTTGTTCAAGGACAGTTCCGGAACTTTTCAAATAATTCGATGTGTTGGTTGAATACAGAGAGAAAATTTCTCGTTTAGAGAAATGTTGAATGCGCAATACGATAAATTTACGTTGTAAGCGATTTATCTTAAAATGTTCCTATGTCCTTGGAAAACCCCACCAAATATTAATTGTACATTCGAGATAATTAAGGATTTTGTCCAACCAAAAATCATCATACCTTGAAGTGTTTTAAGGGCTAAGGGTGTTTAAGGTTGTAAGCGATTTTCCATAAAATGTTCCCATGTCCTAGGAAAACCCTAAATGTACATTATCCAACCAAAATCATCATCCCTTGAAAAGTTAAAGGGGCTAAGGGTGTTAGTATGCTCAATTCGTAATACGATATACTTACTTTGTAAGCGATTTTCCATAAAATTTTCCCATGTCCTAGAAAAACCCCACCAAATGCTAAATATACATTATCCAACCAAAAATAATCATTTCTTGAAAAGTTAAAGGGGCTAAGTGTGTTAGTATGCTTAATTCGCAATACGATATACTTACGTTATAAGTGATTTTTTATAAAAAATTTCCCACGACCTAGGAAACCCCCACCAAATACTAAGTGTACATTTGAGATAATTATGGTCTAATCTAACCGAAAATCATCGCATTGTGCTCGCTTTCCTTAAATTATAGACAAAATAATTTGTATTTCTTATATGGTTGCTGGCACTGGTGTGCGAAGCAGTCTGGGTAAATTATGGCACAGTAACATCCATTGTGTTAAGTCCTCTTGTGTTGTGTTCATAGTAAATTAAAATTTATTGTGTCTATGCGTTACAATAAATTAATGTGAGCTTTTTGTTTTATGCTTTACTGTGCTGAAATAGTGTGAAATTTCACATGCGGCTACAAATTTGTACAACAATTTCAGATGACACTTTAAGTGTTTCGTAATATAACGGGATCTAAAAGGCTCAATGTGTTATCTTTAATGTATATAAATGATGATATAATGTTATAATAAAAGGACATCGTCTTTAAATATACTCGAATACGATTTTGTTGGTGTATGCGGTTGGTATAGTGATGGAATCCGGACCGAAATTTAATACGAAAAAGATGATTTGTATTTTATTAACAGCAAACAGTAGAGCGGAATATAATAAATAAAATTCCGAAAATCATGTTTCGTTCGAACATAATTTGAAAGTCCTTGAATAAACGAACCTAATGAACTTTGAGTTAATTCCCATCGTTCAATGAGTTGCGAAAAATGCAAACTATTTGTTGTGTACCACTATACACAGTGTATTAATACCTAATAGGATTGTTGAACTTTAGTACGATAATAATACGACGATATCGACTTTAAAGGAAAATATGGGTACATACGTGATGAAAATTCCCATCAATCATTCAACATAATTAGATGTAGATTCAGATCAAATACTGTGTGCCATAAAAATTTACATATACGACATAAACTACTTGAAAGCTGTGAATGATGTATGGAAATGAACTAATGACGTATGTATGAAATATGTGAATGTAAATATCTGCGTAAATATAAAAATAAACTTTACAAGTTTTCACCCAAAATTTGAAAAGCTTTTAAACAGCGCACTTACTGGTTTATGTTGTATTGGAAAAAGTTGTTTTTTGTGTCCAAAATCTGTAGGGAATTTATGTTTTATCGTTGACATGGTTAAACATTTAGATCTAAAGCAATATACAGAGCCAAATTCTGTGTAACGAAATTACGGATCGAATAGTAATTGTTCCGCGACATTAGCAATTAGACTGTGTAAATGGGTTGTAAATGGTTTATGGTTTTAAGTTTAAAAATAATGAGCTAACATTTCTCAGTATCGTCGTCGACGTTATCGCTGTATATTGTTAATGAGATTCGCAAATCTTTGGTACACATAAAATAAAATATTTTATCATATTCGTGCATATTTTATTAAGAACTTGTACGCCCATAATCAGATATATTGATATAAAATAACTGTACATCATATTATTATTTATGTAACCATATGTTAAACGTGATAAGAATGAAATGTTCGAATATTTGAACGCACCGTTTATCACCATATAAGGAGATTTTTTAGGGTGTTGGTTAAAATAAATATTCGATTCGGAAAATTACGTAAATATTTAAATGACAATGATTTTTGGCGGTATGTACTCGTATATTCGATTTGAATGCTCCAGCATACTGAATCAATTATTTGCGACAGTTTTTTAAAATTCTGTGCACGATAAATTCAATAAAAATTGTAATAACGACTTGGTGATTAGGAAAAAATTAGCACTCACAAAATTTTATATTGGATTATTTTGTGAATAGAATAATAAATTTAAAAGTTCGCGCACGCATGTTTTTAATGACATTACACAGTGTTTCTCCACCATAACCATCGATTATATTTTAATTTCGTATGCCTATGTAACTTTGGTAAAATAATGTTGTCTCGAATTACTATTTCGATTTGTTCAGCTTAAAATTTATTACTAACTTAGCTAATGGCATTACATGGAATGACGAGGTATTTGATCGTTTCAGTAATATTTTTCCGAATTGACGATTGAGTTTAGATAATTGAGCTTAATGTACCAGGCTTACTTCATTCAGAATCTGTACACATCTCGTTATGGAAGCTGCCATTTCCGTTGGGTAGATTATTGCCAAATTTCATTATGTTTTTTAATTTATGAAAAAAAATTAAGTATGAAGTTTCATCCAAAACGGTGAATCCGTCTGGGCAGTAGAACGAACACAGACAGACAAACAAACATCACCTCGAAAACCACTTACTTCGGTAGTATAGCAAATAATAAATCGGCAAAAATCTGGAGTTCAAAATAATGTTCATGATTAGTGTATTTCCTTCAAGTTGGACATTTTTATAGTACCAACCGAGTTCCGTATGCGTTCCATCCAATTTACTTAGGTTTCAAATCACTTCCGAAACTCATTGTAAAATCCTATGCTATGTATTTAACATACAAAGAGATGATCCATTGCGGATTTCCTATTAAAATTATGACCAGGATCCTATTTGCGAGTTCCCTAAACAAGTATTATACCCAATATAGGTTCTAAATAAGTTCGAGAAGCGCTGCTAGAAAATTGTAATTGCTAAAAGCATTAAAATATAGCTTTATACGCGTTTCTTGAATTTGACCTCTTGAGAATGGCCAATATTTGTATTAGAAAATTTTATGATGGACGACGAGACTCACTTTCATCTGAACGGGTTTCACACATAATCCTGAAAATCTCCACCAGCGTTCATTACATCAACTTCGTTTGACTTTTTGGTGTGGCATAACCTCGCGCATGATTTGTGAACCATATTTCTTTGAAAATGTGTAGGTACAAGCATTACGATCAAGGGAACTACTACAGGACAATACTTCAGGACTTCCGCCTCCCACTCGTGTGAGGGAACAACAACCATGGGAATATGCAGTTTCGGCAAAATGGTGGGAAGAATTTCTGAGTCGCGTCATCTCCAAAAACAGCGAATTGAGATGGCCGCTTCGATCGCCTGATCTGGTGACTCCAAACTTTTTCTGT
This sequence comes from Nephrotoma guestfalica, assembly GCA_963691935.1. Classification (NCBI taxonomy): domain Eukaryota; kingdom Metazoa; phylum Arthropoda; class Insecta; order Diptera; family Tipulidae; genus Nephrotoma; species Nephrotoma guestfalica. Next base: position 30,759,250 of record OY829913.1, on the reverse strand, counting down.
AGAGCTATCTGAAGGAGACGATGTATAAATCACTGATTGTACCTCTCCTGTTCCGAGCAGACGGAACAATGTCTGGTGAATACGGCGTTGGGGTACAACTTCTCAATTGAGTGTTTCAAGTAGGTTTTGACGGGCGCCGCAAAATATGAACGAGCAGTATCATGCAGGAGAATAATTTTGTCGCGACTGGAGTAGTAGTGGAGCGTTTTTCTTCACTGCTCATCTCATCAATTATTTTCGATAGAGAGCTAAAAAACTAAGTAAATCGCCTATAAACAATGCAAAATTGCTTGTTGAGTCACTCGCTCCTAATGTAAGTGCAAGTTCTTCTTCGTTCGCAAATTCACCGTTATTAAACTTTTAAAACCACTCTCAAACTTCTTTGATGATTCTTATGATTCTTAAATCTGTTTGAATACCTTCTCTTGTGGTCGCTGGTACGCATTGGAACGCAAAATCTAAAATTGATGAATAAAAGTGACCAATATCTTCCAAAGTTTCATCTGTCAAAATCATGTAACATATTACAAACCTGGAAGCATGTTCAATTGCTGCTGTAATTTCCAATATTCGATCTGCGCGGTTGCTATAGTTTGAATCAGCTCCGTGCAGACTAAGTATCTTGTGATTATCTACAGCCCAGACTGCTCGAGTGATCGAGATGCAAGAGATTCATACTTAAGATTTTCTCATAAATTGGCAGATCCTAATTATTTTTCATAGAAATTCTAAATTAGAAATCATAGAAATTCTAAAAGATTCTAAATTAAATTTCCAACAAACCACCATGGTAAGTTCTGAGATGGTACTAGACCGCTGCTAATAGAAAACTCGTTTATTTTGAACAAACTGAGAGTTGAGGAAGTTCGGGACAACTAAATTTTCTTTAGAGTACTAAATCGACCGTACAGTTTTCTGAATTGTTCCTAGAATTTCCTATAAACCAGCATGCTAGGTGACGTATATTTTGAGATGCTCCTAGGCCCAATCTAATAGAAAACTCGTTTATTTGGACCAAATTTGGAGTTTCGGGAGTTTAGGATAGCCAAATTTACCATAGTTCACGCAGAGTTTTCTGAATTGTTCCTAGGAACTCTTATAAACCAGCATACTAAGTGTCGTGAATTCTGAGAAGCGACCTTACCTTATTTGGTATAAAAACGTTTATTTAGTGATATTGGGTGTTTAGGGTGTTTAGGACAGCCAAGTTCTCCATGACGAATTATAATTATAACACACTCTTTCTTAAATGTTTCCGAGAAACTCCTATAAATCAGCACCCAAGTAAAAATTTAGGATCTAAATCAATTCTAGAAGCCCTTGTAACACTATACTTTAAAGCAATTACCAATTAATAGTCTTCTCGAACTTATATAGAACGAATATCGAGGAATTTTAGCTAATTTGGCTGACCAAATCACCCTGAATTCCAATTTAGCCAAAATAAACGTAAAAACACGGCAAAACGGCACAGTGGTTAAAGATTTGGCGTTGGGATCGGGAGGTATCGAATCCGAATCACGATAAGATCAGGATGCAAAACGGAAATTTTATCAACAGGTACGATCTGTGATGAAAAGGAACATAACTATGACCCCCTGTCGAAGTGCGAAACTCATGGGTTGACCCCTTTTCGATATTCAGCACTCAAGGCTGGCATAAAGCTATGCAATGTGCAGATTGTTCTACGACAATCGGACCATTTGCCGTACATTCTCATATTGGCTGACAACGGCGTTAAAGTATGGACAGAAAAAGCGAACCACGAAAGAGTTGTACGAGTGTCGATCCCAGAATTGATTGCAAAAATAATAAAAAAAAACTGTTCTTCTATCATAAATGACCTAGTACTATCTCTAGATGAATGTTAATTAGAGACGCGGATTATCGTATTTTCCTGGGAAATGTAGGGAAACCGTACATGTCATTTATCAATGCAAATTTGGCTGTCGTAAAAACCCTGATTTCCCAATTTGGCCAAAGTAACCGTTTTCTTGCCAAATCAAACGTGTCAAAATGGTTATCCAAATTTAATCGGAAATTACGATTTTTTTTACAAATAACTGTTTTATTTGTATAGTTTTCCAGTCCACCTGAAGTGGAAGCACCCATAGGAACGTTTTCGTTTGTCGTAAATACATATATTGAAAAGGACAGAGCATTTTCGAAAAAGGAATTAAATTTAAAAAATTATAGATTATGGTTTTTTAAACAAAACCTTTTCAGATTACTTTTAAGATTTTACCGGAAATAACGAATTTTGGTTAGAAACATAGTATTTCACCAAAATTCGGCATCTCTACAGACCAAGCGGCTTGGCTATTCAAAACAAAACTATTGGGGTACAAATGAGTTTTGAGAGATTTACAAAAGATGGCGTAATTAGTATTAAATCGCATCGGGCCATAAAACATAAAACATCGTGTAATTTTGCTGTTATTTTTTAATCTCTAACCATGTCAACCTTTGTGGTAACAAAACACAATTGCTTGGAGCGCTGCTTTTTTGCTCCATCAATAAAAACATGTGAATCCTGGTTCCGCCATTTTAAAAGTGGTGATTTTGATACCAGTTACAAAGAACGAGAGAGAGACCAGTAAAGTTTAAAGATGCTGTGTTGGGGGCGTTAAGTAACCAAAATTCATGCCAAGTTCAAGAAGTGACTCGACAAGGGAATTGGGTTCCATTTGAACTCAAGCCAAGAGACGTCGAAGGGTTCTTCGGATCGGAAGGTTTTTTTTGTATCAATCGTGACGACGGACGAAAAATGGAACCATACGACAACTCAAAGCGCAGAAAATCAGGAGTTAAGCCCGGCCATGCATAAACTTCAAACGCCAAACCGAATAATCATGGCAAGAAGCTAATACTGTGCATCTAGTGGTATCAGTTCGTAGTCCTACTGTGAGCTACTCCAGCCTAACGGAACCATCACTGGAAAACGTTGTCGCACAACGCTCGGCCACATATTGCAAGAGGCGAAAAAGGAACTTTGGAGGCGCTTCAATGGGATGTTCTACCTACCCGCGGTATTCATCAGACATTGCTCTTACCCACTAGCACCTGTGCCCGTCGATGACTCATATCCTTCCCGAGCAGTATTTCACTGCTTACAAAGAAGCCATAAATTTAGTCAATTTTTTGATCACGTCAAAACACGAGGAATTTTTTCGACTTGAAATGAATGAAAATTTGAATAAAATAGATTGTACCAACTTCTCTGAACAAAGTATTGAAGTTATAAAAAACCTCAAAACTTATTTGTACCACCAATGCATACTAAACTCCCATAAATCAGACATCTGTGTTCTGGTCGTAGCAGCTTTCGTAGGAACTTTTTCATTTTTTGCTTTGGATAATAAATTTTCAACAAGGGTTGACCATTGCTCCGCCTTTTTAGCATCTCATCTAAAGGTTTAGACAAAAAATGATGATTGAATTCGTTTGATGAATTCAAAACAAAAATTCCCGGGTAGCACCTCATTGTAAGAAAATCGTACCGTTTCTATTAAATTTCGTTAGGCAATCGTTAGGTCAGGATTGGTGCGACTTTATGTCAGTCCATGAATCATGTTTTACACTTGCAATTATTGTGTATACTTTACTTCCTAATTTATACAATATATGGTTTACAAGGAATGATTTTTCCTCGGCTTCTGTACATAAATCGTGCGCTCTGTCTACACACGAAATGAATTTCGCTAGATCGTCGGAGTTGCCATTAAATTCGGGGATAAGTTGGGAAATATGTTCAACTTTTTGGAATTTATTCATTTTTATGGTTGATAAAGGCTGAGTGTTTCTTTGAACAGTCAAAAAATCAGGTATTGTGGTTTCAGGGCAGGCATTAATAAATGCGTTGGGGCCTACGGATGGTGAATTGAGTAAAGATGGCGATAGAATTTCGGTTTTAGGACTCCCAATATTACCAAGGTTTAGGGGAGTTACGGTTTTGGTTCGCTTCGCGAAGGGTGGGATAACGAATGGGTCGTTTTTGGACTTTTGAGTGTTTTTTGACATTCATTTACTAATGGTTTTTGCGAGTAAGTTAATTAATTTATAGATTATTAAATTAAGTTTTACAGGTAAATTTTGTACAAAGGCACAAATGTAAACTAAACTAAAATATTGTTTCGTTCTAATTTCCAATTCAAAGCGTGCAGGGTTACTGACTTGTGAAGAGATTGTTTTAATTCACAACAGCCTATTTTGGTCCTATTTTGGTTATAAAGTAGGAAAACTTTCTTCAAAACATAGCATTTTGCTTTTGTCAAATTCCCCATCTCAATACCATATGGGAAAATGTCGCAAAACAGGAGTGGAACCGATTCCACTCGGTTCGATAAATGTTTATGCCCATGAACACAAAAACAGACACATACTTGTATAACAAATGACAACACACTTATTCAAAACTGTCTGTCAATTTCCGCACGAAATGGGGGTACTGGTATTAATTTTATAATTTTAACATTTCCAATTATTTCTCGGTCGATAAAATTTCTGCTCTGGACTTTAAATCAAAACCTAGATTTGTCGTAAATTCTGGGTATATTACAAAAATTACATTGACGCATGTAGTTTTACGAAAAATTTCCAGAAATCGTTTATCTTTAAAAATTCTTCATTTAGGAAGTAAACATAAACACTTAAATGTCTCTTCCGTGTAACATTCAATTCATGAAACATAATCACATAAAATTGCATTTAATAGTTGCAGATAATTAAAATTTTACGCAGATAATTAAAATGGATCGTATAAATGAAATTAAAAATTTGTGCGCTGATTTAATTCTTTATAAAATAAAATAATTCGGTTTAACCTTTTAATCGGCTTAATATAAGAACCACGGTACAAAAAGTTGGATTGAAGACGGTTTACATGCTATAATACTCGTAATAGGCAATTTCGCCGCAACAAACAACTCCGGCATTTTCAGGTCAAACACATTTATTTTGATTCATTCAATAATAATAAAAAACGTAATTGTATATTTCAAGCCATTAGAACAAATATTTTATGTATCGTTGGTTATACACATTGTTGCCACTTGAATCATAAATATTTTGCCATGGCACACAATACGACATAAATATACTCGTATTCTACCATTAAACAAAACACAAATAAAAAAAAATGTTGGTCAAAGATTCTTTCCAGTTTGACCATTTATACACACACACACAAAATTAGATTCAGATACAAAACCAAATAAATAAAAATAAATTGGATACACAAAAAATATATACGATATCAAAAAATATTCCAATAAAAATTTAATTAAATTTATTACAGATTTTCAGCGCTTTCTGTACACGAGTGTATCATCCACTCATCTGTCCGTGGTATAAATATATGGCAAGAGCTAACAAAGTATTTGGATCAATAACGTAATTGTTGTGATTACATTTTACTGAGCGAAATGGCTCTGTGTGTATTATGAGTTTGTGCCGATTTCGAAGCGAAATTATTTTTTTTTATACATAGATAAGATTAGATCTAAGGACTAAATTCAATTTATTTTCACGTCATGATCGGAGATTAAATAAACGAAATATTGGTAGCGCTAATGTTAACGTACATTCAGATGTATCCAGTTCTGTTATCAAAGGGATCTAACCTAAAATAAAGTTTATTAGTTAAATAATTGTGTAAGTACTTTAGTTATACCAGAGACAACCTAAAACAGATATTCCATCCTTTGTAAACGTAAAATTTCAAACTGTGTACACATTTTCTATAGAAATAGTTGCACACAATCAAACATATTTTGTTTTTTGTGTGTGTATACGTAACACACAGTTTAACGAAAAATCACAGATACAACAATGACATTAGAATTATCAGAAGTAAATTTTGTTTTACTTTTTTAGTTCAAATGCCGCCGTTTGTTATTCCGCTTAGTGTCGCTAAATGTCAAATTGTTTGGTAGAGAAACATTTGCTCCAGGTAGAGAAACACTTGCTCAATTTATCTAGCTCTTGTTAGTGTTATTCTTGTTAGTGTTAGAATGGCTGGAGTAACAACGAAGTAGTGCTGCTTAATAGGCCTTGCACTACATACGTCTATCCCATGGGTAATGCGTACGCCTTAGTCCGAGTTCTTCGAAAGAAGAAGATTCTTTAATAATCTGGCTTAGTAATTAACCTCATTAGGGTTAAGTTCGTGGCGTAAATGTTGGTCGTAATTTTGGTTCCCGTTTGGTTATCGATTTCAGCAATGGAAGGTGAAATTATCTATATATTAAACGCCTTCCAAAAATCGATGCCAAGATACAATTCCTGTTCTAGATTATGATTAATGTGAACTCAAACCACTTTCTCTAGATCCCGAAGCAACATGAGCTTTACTGGGTAGACAAAATATTTTATAATTGAAATCACTCAAAAAATTCTCTCTAACAGCTTCTAAAGTCGTAATAACCGCTCCACTATCAAGTAATAAAAATTTCGATACCGTTTGACATTTAGATGAACTTTGGTGTACGATCGATTATCTAAACGCTCCACAAAATTTTTTTTAGATATAATATTTCCCAACGAGTGAAGTGCTCAGGTCAGGTGAAGTGCTTTTAACTGAAAAATGCGGTGAAAGAGAAACACTGACGGGAATCTACAACAGTGATTGAGAGATAATAGTGGAAATTGGTTAAATGTGGCTTTAAATTTTATGTAGTGGCTGGGTCGGGGAAGTCTTCTGTTTGATTTACTTTTAACATTTCATTATGCCCGCATCCAAAACAAAATCTAGTTTTTCCTCATAACTTCCTCATAACTGTATGTCCCATATGCCCCTTTGTATGTGTGCTTGCGAACACAAAATTGTTCTGGTTCATAGCCGGTTCTTTTCCAAACATCTTCTAGTGCGAAACATCGTCATACCAACGACGTAATAGATGAGAGCTCTTGACCTGCTAGTACTACTTATAACCCTGGTCTCATATTACGTTTCACTATATGAAAAATTTATGTATCATGTAGAGTTTGCGGGACTATAATGCACGCTTTATATCATATTTTGTCCGATGACCTTGAAATATATGAATCAAATCTAGATTTAACTGATTCCAATCAATATTTGGGTGTCTTTCAATAAGGCACCAATACCAGTTGGATACTACACTGCTCATTAGAATTGCTATTTGGTGGACTAGATTATTTCTCTGAATTCCTGCTGCATCAGCCAAGCGTTCAATTCTGAACAAAAACCGTTCAATTGGTAATTTTCTCGATTAACCGTCGAATGAGATTTTTCCCTTGCTTACGATATTAGTAAAGTCATACTGCTGTGTGGTTTTTGTGAAGAAACTTGTAGTGGTTTCTGACGAATATCAGTTGATGAAACAAATTGGCTGCAACTTACGTACCTCTTCATTACCGTTATTTATTTCGTTGGCTATATGCGGTCCGAGGATCCCAATCCTTTTTGATATTTTGGTTGGATCTTCTTTCTCAGAGATCGACAATTCATCTGGCTCTTCGATCTGAGCGTCTTTGATTTTATTCCATATCTCATTGGGGTTATCGTTCCCCTGCATTAACGTCTTAACTCCAGTCAGCACTAGTCCAATCATAGTCAAGTGGTTCAAACATTGTCGCTTGTACGACCTAGTACTGGTTAATACTCTTTCCAGTCTCTTTGTAACATTACATAATCTGCCTCCTATCTGGAGAATGTCAATATCCTTCGTTTTGGTCTCGGTTTCAAAATTAGTAAGCCATTCACGAAGTTCCTTAATCTGCAACGCGCATTGTTACAATTCTCGTCGTGTAGCGGAACGAGCAACAGCATGAGCTCTGTACGGTTTATCTTGAAAATCGAATGATGTTTGAATTTCATGATCTTTGATTATTATTGGTTTGACTATACCACTTCTTGTTGAAAACTACTTACACTTGGCTTGGACATTGCCAATAACCACCGATGTAGTGATTGATTTAGTGGGGTACACCTTTCCCTTTAAATATCCCCATAGTAAGAAATCGAGAGGGGTCAAATCACCAGATCGTGGGGGCCAGTCGAATTCACCATATTTTGACATTATTCGACCGGAAACAATTTCACGCACTTCCTGGCTGGAACCTTGTTTTCGGTTGGCTCAATTGATTCAATTCAGACACAAAAAAGTTTTCCGACTTATCCCGATAGCGGTCACCAATAACTGTTACATCATTGCCTCTTGAATCACTAATGAAATATGGTCCAATGATCCACCGGCACAAATGGGGAACCATACATTATTCTAGGAGAGTGTGGTGGTCTTTGGTGTTTGAACTGTGGGTTTCCAGTGCAGCAATGGCGACTATTCTGATAACTAACAAAGCTAGTCAAGTGGAAATGTGCTTCGTCGCTAATAATGATATTTAGCCAAAAATGGTGGTCGTCTATACTAAGATGTAAAACTAGAGCACTCCTCTTGTGTTACATGCGATTTGACATGATTTGATATGATTTGATATGATTTGATATGACTTGATATGATTTGATATGATTTGATATAATTTGATATGATTTGATATGATTTGATATGATTTGATATGATTTGATATGATTTGATATGATTTGATATGATTTGATATGATTTGATATGATTTGATATGATTTGATTTGTTTTGTTATGATTTGATATGATTCGATATGGTTTGATATGATTTGATATGATCTGATACGATCTGATATGATTTGATATGATTGGATATGATTTGATATGATTTGATCTGTTTTGGTATGATTTGATATGAATTGATATGATTTCATATGATTTGATATGATTTGATATGATTTGATATGATTTGATATGATTTGATATGATTTGATATGATTTGATATGATTTGGTATGATTTGATATGATTTGATATGATTTGAAATGATTGGATATGATTTGATATGATTTGATCTGTTTTGGTATGATTTGATATGAATTGATATGATTTCATATGATTTGATATGATTTGATATGATTTGATATGATTTGATATGATTTGATATGATTTGATATGACTTGATATGATTTGATATTCATATCAAGTCATATCAAATCATATCAAATCATATCAAATCATATGAAATCATATGAAATCATATGAAATCATATCAATTCATATCAAATCATACCAAAACAGATCAAATCATATCAAATCATATCCAATCATTTCAAATCATATCAAATCATATCAAATCATACCAAATCATATCAAATCATATCAAATCATATCAATTCATATCAAATCATATCAAATCATATCAAATTATATCAAATCATATCAAATTATATCAATTCATATCAAATCATACCAAAACAGATCAAATCATATCAAATCATATCCAATCATTTCAAATCATATCGAATCATATCAAATCATACCAAATCATATCAAATCATATCAAATCATATCAAATCATATCAAATCATATCAAATCATATCAAATCATATCAAATCATATGAAATCATATCAATTCATATCAAATCATACCAAAACAGATCAAATCATATCAAATCATATCCAATCATATCAAATCATATCAGATCGTATCAGATCATATCAAATCATATCAAACCATATCGAATCATATCAAATCATATCAAAACAAATCAAATCATATCAAATCATATCAAATCATATCAAATCATATCAAATCATATCAAATCATATCAAATCATATCAAATCATATCAAATGATATCAAATCATATCAAATCATATCAAATCATATCAAATCATATCAAATCATATCAAATCATATCAAATCATATCAAATCATATCAAATCATTTCAAATCATATCAAATCATATCAAATCATATCAAATCATATCAAATCATATCAAATCATATCAAATCGTATGAAATCATATCAAAACATAGCAAATCATATCAAATCATATCAAATCATATCAAATCATATCAAATCATATCAAGTCATATCAAATCATATCAAATCATATCAAATCATATCAAATCATATCAAATCATATCAGATCATATCAAATCATATCAAACCATATCGAATCATATCAAATCATAACAAAACAAATCAAATCATATCAAATCATATTTGATATGGTTTGAAATGATTTGATATAATTTGATATAATTTGATATGATTTGATATAATTTGATATGATTTGATATGATTTGATACGATTTGATATGATTTGATATGATTTGATATCATTTGATATAATTTGATATGATTTGATATGATTTGAATATAATTTTGATATGATTTGATATGATTTGATATGAATTGATATGATTTGATACGATTTGATATGATTTGATATGGTTTGATTTGATATGATTTGATATGATTTGATATGATTTGATACGATTTGATATAATTTGATATGATTTGATATCATTTGATATAATTTGATATGATTTGATATGATTTGATATGATTTGAATATGATTTGATATGATTTGATATGATTCGATATGAATTGATATGATTTGATACGATTTGATATGATTTGATATAATTTGATATGATTTGATATGATTTGTAATGATTTGATTTGATTTGATTGATATGATTTGATATGATTTGATATGATTTGATATGATTTGATATGATTTGATATGATTTGATATGATTTGATATGATTTGATATGATTTGTTATGACTTGATATGATTTGATATGATTTGATATGATTTGATATGATTTGATATGATTTGATATGATTTGCTATGTTTTGATATGATTTCATACGATTTGATATGATTTGATATGATTTGATATGATTTGATATGATTTGATATGATTTGATATGATTTGAAATGATTTGATATGATTTGATATGATTTGATATGATTTGATATGATTTGATATGATTTGATATGATTTGATATGATTTGATATCATTTGATATGATTTGATATCATTTGATATGATTTGATATGATTTGATATGATTTGATATGATTTGATATGATTTGATATGATATTGTATGATTTGATATGATTTGATATGATTTGATATGATTTGTTATGATTTGATATGATTTGATATGATTTGATATGATATTGTATGATTTGATATGATTTGATATGATTTGATATGATTTGATATGATTTGATATGATTTGCTATGTTTTGATATCATTTGATATGATTTGATATGATTTGATATGATTTGATATGATTTGATATGATTTGATATGATTTGATATAATTTGATATGATTTGATATGATTTGATATGATTTGATATGATTTGATATGATTTGATATGATTTGATATGATTTGATTTGATTTGAGATGATTTGATATGATTTGATATGATTTGATATTATTTGATATGATTTGATATGATTTGATCTGATTTGATATGATTTGATATGATGTGATATTATGCGATATTGACATATTTGCACAAGAAATATTCATGTTTCAAGGATGATAGACTGTTGGAATTTTAAAGTGGACATACATCATACATAAAAACTACGTTTGTAATGTATCGAAACTTCATCTCCTGTAGTCAAAGTTGGAAACTGTATTTTTTAGATAATAATACCACACTGGCACTTGCATGACATTACGAGATGTAAACTAATATTTATTACAACGATATGACAAAATATTAAGTTTATTTTTTGATTTCTCGACATTTTTGTAATAAAACCGTAAAGTGGATTAAACAAAACTATCTTGGAGAATGGATTCTCCAACGTATTCAAGTGCATTGTTGTTCAATGAATAAAAATTTTCCACTTTAACAAATTCAAATAGTTGCACAAAACTAAAATTTAACTTTTAAGTTTTCATTCTTTGTTATCTACGAAGTGTTTTTAAAAAACGAAAAAATAAAAATTTGGTTTGTTTGTACAATGAAAAATAGATTTACTTACTTTGCTAGACGTATATACTTAGGAACGTATCTTAATTGTATAAAAGTTGTGTAACTTTCACAAAAGTGTATTCTAAAAAAGTAAAAATAATTTGGTAAGGTGAAAATCCGACTTTAGAATGAGAAATGCTTTAATTAATTATTAAATCCGATTGTCGTCCATAAAATATTTCACAGGCGACATCGTACAAATAAACAAAATTTGTTGTTGTTTTTTTTATCTATATACCGTCCATTACGAGATATAAAGGCTACGTGACCATTTACAGGATCATGCTTTGAATTGAAAATTGTTAAGAATTTTTGTGGACAATTCATTGCATTTCATCGCAAATGTAAAAATAATGGAACGGAAATGAAATGAAAATTCAATTCGATTTTTATCCGTTGCCGTTACTTTTTTTTTTTGTTAAACCATTAAATTTTCGTCTCGATGAATTTCAATTTCGAGATTCCAATAATATAACAATTATCGTATATAAACCATGCATATACCGAAGACGGAAATTGTGTATATAACATGATATATTTGTACGTCTGTCGCGCTACTGCTTCTTTGCACACGAGATGTTTTGATTACAGGTTTCTTTTCAATTTCCATTATATTTTTGGGCCATATCATTCACAGTGATATGTTCGTAATTTTGCGAAGAATTAGTAAGAAAATTATAATTTTTTCATTTTCCAGAAATCATTTTGCTTTGGTGTCGTGCTATGTTTTCGAAGGAACATAATAAAATATTCATAAACATTCAAAATTAACCTAAAAGCATGATTTTTTTGTTTTCATTTTAATTTTTAATTAATCCCTGTTCCTGAATATAAAATTACAAATAATAAACAGAATAACATAACTACAAGATGAAAAGGAAGTTTTCTTGTTGTTGAAGAAACACGGAGATCATGACACAAAGTTTCTTAATTATTTATTAACAAAAAGATTTCCTTTCGTCGTATCCGTGGGATGGAAATGATTTTTTTTGGGTGAAGGTTTGAATTTTGGTTTTCGGTATAACAAGTTATTAATGAGAAATTTAATTAACAATGCTAAGTTTTCGTGTATCATTTTCTTAATGAACTGCGTATATATTGTATATGTGAATAGCCATATTGAATATTGTGATTGTGAAGTGTGGAGGTGAATTTATTATGCCAAGATATAAGGAAAAATATTATAGTGCCTGCTAGCAGTTTTAAATATTTTTATTTTTATTCAATTAAATCCAAAAATTAAATATGCAGGTTTTTGATTTAATACTGCACTTTTACTTCATTGCAACTAGTTGCAAATTTTTCTCGTAATCTTTTGGATGAATATTATCTGTGGAGATACGTCTGTCAAAAATTGTACATTTTGTATTCGAGTTGCTTCCAAATTGCTACTCTTTCTTCAATATTACGTGTAAAGAACCGGTTCAACGTTTAAATACTTCCTCAAACCTATTTTTGTTTTTAAGACACGTTATTGAACTGAATACCGTTCCGTCGGATATTTTAAGTTGGTTATTATGAGCAGGATACCGTATCCGAGGGCTCCGTCTCTTAGATCAATGGGACTCTCCTTATAAGTTACTGTAAAATAAACAATATTAATCAATAATAAGTCTTTACAACATATCAAAAGAAAATCCTATACTGACATGTAACAACAGTAGCCATACATCAAATGTGATGGCATTTATAAACTCCACGAATAGTCTCAATACAACAACTTCAACTTGGAAGAAAACGAGAATGTGTGGCTATGCGTCAATTTGTTTGAACTGCCTCTTTAAGCACAACGAGCAACTGTCTATCGAAAACACGATATTTTTATGTGAAAAACCCATCACAATTTGCTCCGTCCACTACAAGAACCAAACGTGTACGTAACACTAGAGGGAAATGAGCTCACAGATTCGACGCAGGCCAAGATAAAAATCGAACGTTAGTGTCAACTAAGCATACGGTGAGAATGGTAAGATACTTATTTTTGCCGATAACCTTGGTAAATATGAAAGAGGTGTTGCGAAACAATCATACCATCACATCACGTTTAGACACCAAATTTGTGACAGGAATCGGAGTATTCATTTTGCACAAACTAACATCAAAGCTGCCTGAACTAAATACTGAAATCTGCAATAGCTGGTAAAAAATGAAATCACTTCAAATCTCCGATACCCTTGAGCATCAGTGTCGCGAGATCGATGTTCTTCTGGAGGCAAATCACTTCTTCCAGATTCTAAGACAAGGACAAGTCACAGAACCGGACGGTTGATCAAGCGAAACGAAACAAAAAAAGAAATTTGGCATTGCAAATCGAATTTAGCATCGACCAAACACTACGTAAGTTTTGGGAGCCGAATAACTCCCTACCAAATAATGCAATTATTAACTGCAGCGTTTAACAGAACTACGAAACGCTTACAAATTATTTATGGGCGAATACCAGCATCTTAATCATATGACGGAATGCTTAGTGTACTGTTTTTGGCCAATTAGTTGCCACATGTAAGTGATGGCGGTATAAGCGTGGTCACTTGCTCCGCAGAATCCATGGAGTTCTGTTTCTGTACTGACAGCTTGATCTCTGCAACCAACGGGGAACTTGGACTTCTTTCGCAAGATGTAATTAATTCAGAATAATTGAACACATTAATTTGACTGTCTGTGGCAATTCTACAGCTCACCGCTTAGCAATTAGCCACAGAGTCTGAAGAAAAATGTTTAATTTTAATTATTACGGGGGATAACTGTCCTCCCTGTTCGTTGCTCTCAAGACTATTACTTTATATTTCCTATCGTATTCTTGGACCGATGCATCAAATACGACTCTAAACTTTGCTGACTTCAAGATTTCATGGTGAGGTAAGCAATTTTTTTTGTTCTCTTCCTCGTTATGTTTGGCCACTATCATATGCCCTAGCTGGTGATACTCCGACGTGAACACTATGTAGCCTTATTTAAACACTTTATCATGCATGTTTCTTTGTCGGCTTAGCGCTAATCTTGGTAGTTGCCTCATTGGTAGTTGTACTACAATTCTCCCACTCAAGTTTTGGTATGTGTCAACTTTTTTACATTTGGGATGGTTCCAACTTCCAAAACTGTTTTAACATATTATCCCCTCTATTTTGCTCGATGAGAACTCGTGTTTCTATGTAGTTCACCCCACAGAACTCAACCAAATATTATGTTGCTGTCTTGTTTAATTCTTTCATTTAAACGAATATTAAATAAAGGGTGGTTAAATTTTAAGGGCCGACGTTGAATGTGAACCACACCTAAACGTCAAGTTTTTTTATGCATTTAATTTGACATTTCTCAATTTCAGACATTTCTCAATTTCAGACTAACTCAATTTCAACCATGGAAAGATAAACAATCGAGCAACGTGTTAAAGTTATTCAGGCATATTATGAAAATGGGCGTTCAAATCAAAATGCATATCATGCACTTCGTGATTTTTTCGGTCAATTTAATCGTCCAAATGTGCATACAATCGGAAAATCGTGCAAAAATTTGAGCAAACCGGGTCTGTAGGAGATTTTAAAACACCAGTGCATGCTCGTACAGCTCGTACAGCAGAAAATATTGCTGCTGTTCGCGATAGTGTGGCTGAAGAGCCGTCCACCTCAACTCGTCGTCGTGCCCAACAATTGCACCTCTCACGCTCGTCGTTAATGAACATTATGCATAAAAAGTTGCATTTACACGCTTATAAGGTGCAATTGACTCAAGAACTAAAGCCTCTTGACCATTCCAAACGTCGTCAATGGTCAGAATGGTGGCAAGAAATGGCAACAGTGGATGATCAATTTTCGAAGAAAATCATCTTCAGTGATGAGGCACATTTTCACCTCAGTGGATTCGTCAATAAGCAGAATAGCCGCATTTGGGCGAATTATAATCCAAGAGTGATTGTCGAAAAACTAATGCAGCCACAAAGAGTGACTGTTTGGTGCGGTTTATGGGCTGGCGGCATCATCGGGCCGTATTTTTTCCAAAATGAGGCTGGTCAGGCAGTTACTGTGAATGGTGTTCGCTATCGTGAGATGATAACGAACTTTTTATGGCCCGAATTTGAAGATATGGATGTGGACGATATGTGGTTTCAACAGGACGGTGCCACTTGCCACACAGCTAACGAAACAATGGCTCTTTTGCGCGACAAATTCAATGGCCGTGTTATCTCACGTGGTGGCGATGTCAATTGGCCGCCAAGATCATGTGACACCGTTGGACTTCTTTCTTTGGGGTTATTTGAAAAAAAATGTGTACGTCGATAAGCCAGCAACAATTCAAGAGCTAAAGGATGAGATAATTCGGCACATTAATGACATAGAACCTCAATTAAGCCTAAGCGTCATCGAAAATTTGGACCATCGGGTGGAGGTGTGCCGCCGAGGTCGCGGCGGCCATTTGGCCAATATTTTGTTCCATACATAATTGAACCATACCATATTATCATAATAAAAAGAATTGACAATAATTTCCTAAATAATTTGTGTTTTATTCAAAATCAACATCGGCCCTTAAAATTTAACCATCCTTTACATGTTTAACACCCAACATTAAGTCGATATTAAGTCGATAACACGTCCACGTTGCAGATATTAGTCTTAAATGAATGGGTAGATAACTTTGAGCATAATTTAGTTTGGTAATGATCAATCCGCTCGTGATTCTAATGTAAGTATTATAACCAATCCCTTCGTGATTTGGTTCTCTCATGTCAGATGCTTAATGTGATTGTTGTGCCTTTGTAATCTCAACCGAGTACAAAAATGTGCGCGGATATAAAAGGAGATATGGATCCCCAATCGATGAGAACTGTGCGAGTAGTCGACTACTCGGACCACAGCTGTAGGTAAAATGTTGGTCGAAACTATGTAGGCATGTGCAATCGTTATTTTCGGTTGATTGATCTGATGTTGTTGTGCTTTCTTGTTGCTTAATGTCTGAGTGTAGCTTTCTATCACTAGTCAGATATTTTGCCTTTGGGAGATATCTAAACCCCTGACGATTTATTCGTAAACTGTTAAAGCATCGTTTGTGTGCTTTAACACACTGACGTCGTTTTGTAACTAAGAATTGTTTGAATTTCTCAAGCATAAAGCTTCCTTGATTGATTCAAGCACATTCACGATGATTCAAGCAGGGTTCACGATGATTGGGCCCATAATGCTCGAGTTTCGTGTCCATTCTCTCTTCTAAGATATTAATTAGCCGCACACATCTCGCTAGTAGCTTTCGAATGTTGGATGCATTCGTCTGCTGGATAGCTGGTTGACTAAGTTTCAAATGAATGGTTTAATTGTGTGCTTTTTCTATGAATGTTCAAAGTAGTTTTCTTCAGTTATGGATATGTCTAATACGATAGATCGGCAGTCACTCCTTCCAAGTACCCCTTAAGATATTGGAATTCCAGGGCCGCTGAAAAATTTGTATTGCCATGAACAGTCTTCTCGTAGAGGTCATAAAACAGTTATCATGTCTTGTATTTACCAGTGAAAGGCTCAATTTTAATCTTTGGTAGTCGCACATCGACAGGATGTGACACACAATTCATGCTGATTTGCTGAATCGGGATTCTACAACATAAAATTGTTCTGTCAGTTATATTATGCCACTATCCTTCTGCGGGTCGATATCAAAAATAGCGGTCTCCATGTCCTCGAAGTGGAGTAAACACATTGTTGTGCAAATTTGTCATTTGCCCTTTGATAGCAGTAGGCGTGATTTTTAACGGCTTTAATTTAATTTCTGGAATTAATGATCTCTCATTTTTAATTTCATTTCTTTCATTTGTTCGGCTACTGTATTTCAGTGTTCCACGCAGCTTGACGAAACGGTTGCCAGTTGCGAGTGATTATTGCTTCAAGGTTTCAGTTAATGATTACCAAAATGGCTGCATTTCTTCTTCGATTTATTCTCGTTTCGTAGGTTCCGATTTCCAAACTTTGATGTACCATACTTTACTGGACGACTTCCACGACATTTCCACGACTTCCACAAGAACAGTTAGAAATACAGTTCTTTATTACATTGTAGACCTTGAACAAATTTGGAATCGTGTAAATTCAACTGGATTATTAAATTGGTAATATGCGTCTAAAATATTGTCGAAAAATTATCAATTCATTTTTTTAAAATCTGAACCATCCCAATAAATTTTGTTTGAGCCGATTTTGTTGGTTTATAAAATCAATACTTTAGTTTAATAATTATATTAAATAAAAACTTTATTGCTTAATTATTAATTATCATACATTGCTAAACAATAATAAATGATTTTTGTTTTTCAACTTTCTAATTGTGCTAAAGCTAATTAAAGTTTATAAACTAAACCATAAAGTTTTGCAACATTTTGGTTTCAAAACTTTTTCTTTCATCGTATCCCCAAATAGCTGAAGCACTTCTATTGTTCAAAAAAATTATTTCGTAGAATAGCATATTTGTGCAAGATAGTTAATTTTACACGTCGAGTAGTTAAACATAAAAAAAATACTATCGGCCCTTCTACGAACGAGACGATATCCATGCCGATATAAATATAACGATGAAATACATCCCCACCTAGGGCAAATACGATACGTAATGCCAATGGTATTCCCATTATGATGAATAGGCGAAAATATAACCAAAACTGGGCGATATCGTTATGGTAAATTGAAAATTTCCGTGGCCCTGGTCGATACATATGTTCCGTTACCTCTTTTGAGTGGTACAATTTTTTGCCGGTTAGCACCAAATATACAAGATTTACGATTATTGTATGAAAAACGAATGCAATTAGCAAGTGTTGGTAGTACGGTAGAGCCCGGAATCGACAAAATTTTGCGCCATATATTAATAGATTGTACCGCTGTTCATCGCACACCATCTCAAAACAATAGAGGATGAAAATTTGTAATATCGTTGCCACGATGACCAGGATAAAATATTTCATAAATGGAATGTCGTCTCGTACCTCTCTCCTAAAATATTAAAAATTTTAAAAATTATTTTAATGCAGCGCGACAATATTTTACCCAATCGATCGGTATATATTATAGCTGATGACGGTATGCCAGGAATATCCGCATAAAATTCCAAAGTAACTTAGAATTGCAATGCCTAGACACATATCAAACCAATGCAATAACGGAAATGATAAATATTGTAGAAGTAGCGATAACAACGAGCACATAAAACATTTCCCTTGCAATGAATTTCGTAGCGGCTCAACCGAAATATAAATTACAAGTGTGAGCAATATAAACACCGCAAATACTTCACTCTGATGTAAATGTATTATAATCGTGTGGTCTAGTAAAACGTGAACATTATCGCCCGTAAAAAATCCAGATTTACAAAGTGCTGGTGTGGTCGGCAATTCCTCCCGATAATCGAGCAAAAAACAATATTTATTATGATCAAAGATGCGGTTATCAAATTTTATTTGTATCGATCCATTTGGTAAAAGCTCCCAACGATCATCTCGTGATAAATGCGGCTTTAGTATATATCCTAATTCTCTGCACGGTCGGTGATCGATAACCGAAAATTTATTTTGATTTAACTGAGGTATTAACGTTTTAAGATTTTTGATGGTCTCCTGATTCACCACGCCACATAATCGAATACACGATCGTAGGTGACAAACACATCCACGTAAATAATTCGGTACACTTTTTAGAATTTCATTTTCGTACGTAAAATTGAACGTGCCATAGTAATGTTTATCGTATTGTAAACCATTGTGGTAAATTGAACCGTCAGACAGATGAACACCATCTGTTATGTTGACGCTGTCAAAATAGTTACATGGTTCCGGATTTCGCTCGTATGTTATCCACGAATGTGTTTTATTGTAGTGTAGAAATGATAAGGTGCCAGGTAGAAGTAACAATAAAACAATTTTGAGCATGTTTTACATACTCGGATATAATAACAACACTGATTTGACTACACGGGAATTTTCGAACGAGACTTTATCTAAATTAGCATATGGGGAAATATATTCGAAGCGCTGCGTCAACGCGTACTGATTACAAACGTAATTTATCAGTGGCGTAACATATGTGTCAGTTTTGATAAAACCTAATTTCTAAATTCAAATATAGCTTATCTGTTTACCATTGGTTCTAAATTTAGGACTGAACATTATTCTAGGAAATTGTAATATAGTTTTACGATAGATTAACGTTTTTGAGGTTGATTGTAGGTCGTTTTTTACCTAAAGACCCTCACATCGTTGCCATAGTGTGGATCGCAAAATTCAAAGCCCAAAAATTATACATTTTTCTCGGAAAAGCAAATCAGGAACAACAGTATTCCATACTGAAGTTGAATATACATAATGCATATTATAGGGTGCTCAGTAAGTTTTGTCGTTCGATAAGAAACACATGATTTTATGGTTTCAAACACATTTTATTATTCAATATAATCTTTCTGAACTTCAACACATTATTCCGGTGACCGTTCACCGGTGCTTTTAACTCGATGCTTTCATTCGATGAAAATCGTTTCCCACCAATGCATTTTTTTTTAGATCTTTTTTCGCGAATTTAAACATCGTTAGTGCAAAAGGAGGACCTGGAGGAGCTGAAAAACGGAAAGAGAGACATACCAAAAATAAACAGTTTCAAGAACGAACATTAAGATTGTGTGAATTTAGTACATATTTCACAGTCAATTCATTTTAAGTGTATCCTCTTCCTTGCTGTTTTTCTTCGATTTTATGAATATTTTGGCTAGGTAAGAAAAGAAATTCAGTAATATAATTTTCTATAATATCACCATCAAATTTTAGGTAAATATTTTGTAAGACACAACAAGTGGTAGCGGATCCAATAAGTCTGGTGTAAAGTTAAAGGGCAAAGCTGCGCTCAATTACCTGCCTGCAAGTTGAGTGCTTTTTATTAAAAATTATTTGGCTTGACGACATACGGCAACGATCCATATAAGGCGTTATATACACCAGTTCAAAAAGGGATAAGCTTTATCTTTCAATTGTACTCTGCATTTGGAAATAAATGTACACGTCAGTGTACATCTGTATCGTAACTTCATTGACGTAAACAATTTTTAATTGTATTAAATATTATTGTGTTGCAACATAAGTTACGTTGACTATGCCAATTAGATTATCAGAATGCTCATACTGGCGAATTTGAGCTCTGCAGCTCTAAAGCTGACCCAGTCGGCTACTTTCTAATATCGCCCATTAGGTTAGTGCATTTACAATTTGAACGAAATGTTTCGATAACATGCTTGCTTGCTGGCATATTAAATCGCTCACTAACCGATCTAACAATTAAAAATTTTATAAAAGGAAATTATAAAATTGGACTAATTTTAAATGTTGTGCCGCCGAGTCTAGAAATATCTACAGATTCTAGCTGACATTTTTGAGAAGGTAAAGCTTAGACCTATTCCGAACATTTACGTAAAGTATATTTAAGAGATTCGTTCTATTAAAAATTATATTTAGAAATTGAGCATTTTTGGCGGTTTCAAATAATATTCCAACCAATTCTGGCGGTATGCATGGGGTTTCACTAACATTTTCAAATAGATCATCCAATCCTGAGTCTATAGTGAATGGGGAAAAATTATGATAATAAATATATTTACAGGCCCTGGACAAAACTTACCGTTTTTTATACCTCCAATCGTAGAGCTGGTCCTCACCCACACTTTCGAATAGAAGCATAATATTGATTGGCATCCGATTCTAATGAGTTTTTCTATGCTATAATAGAATTCATGTTTTCATTTGGTAATGGCAACCAGAGATTTCCACGGAATCTCGTCTACATTTTTCGACAGCTAATTTTTTTTTATCTGTCTATGGAGCAAAAATGGGTCAATTGTATTGAGCCTAATTTTGTTGGGATTCACAACCAAACAGCTGTACTAATTTTACGCAAGTATTGAGCTTTGTATCTCTTGATAGGTCAGTCATATTCCAAGTCTCATGAAGCTTCTTCTGTTTTGCTTATTTTCGATTCAGTACAAAGTATCAACATCTTCCATGGTTACATGGTTGATAGGTATCGGTGCGTGAATGTTTCTTGTCTTAAGGCTATTATGTTTCTGATTTTAATTTTTAGACAAATTGCCTGATAATTGGTATCTTCTAGATGTTGCTGCATATCTTTATAATATTGCAATAGCAGACATGTATCGTCTGTGTAATCCAGATCATTTAATCTGTTTGCCGGGTTCCACTGGATGTGGGTAGTATTAGAAACAGTAGTACTAGATAGTACGCATTCTAGCCCGACTCCTCGCGTGTTGTAGTATTTGTCACTCGGCTCCTCCTTGTATTGACCTCACACCATTTATTGTTTAAAATTTCTTTGCTGATTATTTTCTGTGAAATGCCGATTTCGCTTTGCAGATTGTGCTTTTGTTGATATAATCAAATCCGCGTTCGCAGTGTACGTAAAACAAGTATGGTGGTGACTTCTATTCTTTGGACTGTCTGATGATGAGCCAAATTCAGTTGACGTGATTTTTACAGCTCCGTTCTGATCCAAAAGATTGTTTATTCTATATACTGCTGGTGATTTTCGCAAAAAAATTCTGCCATTCACTAAGGTTGCCTTTTTTCGGTATTTTTTTGGTTAGGTTCTCTTTCCATTTCTATGGAATTGTACCAGTTTTCCGTATTTCTTCTAGTAGTGGAGTTAGGTTAATTACATTTATTTATGCGGCTGGCCGCTTTGCTATTCATGCGCTTCTGGATGACACTTTCAACCTCACACTCCATTGTGATGATTGTTGATTGAATCGTTATAGTTGCTATCAGTAAGCTCATTATGTTATTCACATTATTTTCTATTCAGTTGCCCTCGAAGAATTCTTTGAAATTAGCTTCTGATATCTCTGGTTGCCATTACCAAATGAAAACATGAATTCTGTTGGGCAAAACGCATTAGAATCGGATGCCAATAACATTAATATGGGAATATAATATTATGTAATCTATTCGAAAATTTGGGTGAGAACATGTGAACATCTCTACGATCGTCAGTATAAAAATTGGAAATTTTTTGTCCAGATCCTGTAAATATATTTAGCACTCGCTTTATTAAACTTGAAATATTTTTCAAAATTCTGAAGTTTCTAGCATCTTTAAAACATTGTAAAAATCTGGCCTCTGCCTAGATTTCTGTACTTAGGTGAGTATTTGGTTTGCCACTGGTGAGCTCCAAATATTCGCTGAGAATTAAACCAACTGTTGTTATGCGTTTATAATTCAATTCTATTTTATTACCTCGATAAACCGGGCTTTTATACTTGAAAATTGCTTTCACACAATACAATATACAAACAATTAAAACCTGTTGAATTTGCTACAATAAACAATATTCCACCCGTGTCGATACTGTGTCATCGACCGCTTGGAATATTGTACTATTGCGCATGTTGACATTGATTCAACATATTCCCGGGCTTTACTGATGTCGCACGTCTGTTAAACTATGGTTTCGTTGACTCTCGCTAGAGGAGACGGCGGACGGTGGTTTGCAATGCATCTTCTTCTTAATTTGTTTGCAACCCAGATGACTCCTGTTACTACAGCACTCCAAAATAAAATGTGGATCATTGCGTAATGGTGGATATGATGAGCACTCTGAAGATGGCAGGTAATCTGTTCATCATTTTTCAATGAATCACGATGAGTAATTCTTGTTGCGTGTCCTGGAGGCTCTTTAGAACTAACATCATTTCAAAAATGGTCATGAGCGTTGATCGCACTCTGTCTTTATACGTTCTATATTCGTTTAACTGCAACATTTCCTGCCGCAAACAATGTTGGTCTTTAACTAAGTTGTTTATACATAGATGTCGTGGTAAGGTTTGTATTATGTTTTACCAAATTGATGGAGTTATCTACAATAGTTCTTTGATTTTTGATGAGAGTCAAGAGATAATTTCCGTCACTGTTAATTTGTTCAAAATAGGATTCATACTTGTCAGCTTCTCGCTGGGTGAGTACTCCAAATAGGTCCCCTAGTACAAGGTCCACTGAGTCACCGAGGAGTCCGGGAATAATAGCTCGTTATCTGCTATCAAATAATTATATTGAAATAAGAGTTGCTGAAGAATGATGTCGCATTTTAAACCGGACTGCTCCTTACAAACTGATTGTAACTCTGTGTGGGCTCTTTTAAAGTTTCCAATTTCCTCCCAGTAGGAAGATAAATTGTATTGAACAACTAATGTCCATTTTGTCGCCACAATCTCCAACTTGCCCAATTCCTCGAAATGTATCCCAATGGAATGATGGAACGGCCTTATTTCGATGTTGGTGCCCACGAAACCAAATTGGTAGCACACTGAAAGGATGGCTAGTGCCATGTGGTTTATTTTTCCTGTCGTTTTGGTTCGACGGTGAGGTTGTTGCCTTGATACGGGCTTGTTGTTTTGAGTTGTAATTGCACTGGCCTTCCCGGTGGTTGTTTTCTTGAGCGATACAATGGCCTTCGTAGGTAATATCTAATCGCCAATAGGGAGTTTGCACAGCTTTGTTATTGGTCGCTTGTAGGTTGCGTCCTTACACTTTACTGTTACTATTCGTACCAAGTTGTCTTTTCCGGCGTGAGTGTCTGTGATCCGTCCCAATTTCCATCTGGTTGGGGGTAGTTGACCATCCTTCACCAATACTAGATCATTTATTGCCTGGGAGCTTTGGCTCTGGGACATTTTCCACTTGTTCCGTTGTTGAAGTTGGTGAATGTATTCAGAAGACCATCGCTTCCAAAAGTCTTGCGCCATTTTTTCGACCATGTGCCATCTCGTTCTTAATCCTACTTTGCTGGTTGCCGCTTCCGGTATCGCTTAAAGAGCATCTCCAATGAGAAAGTGTCCTGGTGTTAGCGCTGTTGTATCCGTTGTGTCGTTGGTTAGTGCAACCAGCGGCCGAGAATTGAGGACCGCTTCGATTTGAGTGGTGAGAGTGGTTAATTCTTCGAATGTTAGAGTTGAATCTCCTATTACTCTCTTAAGATGAAATTTCACGGATTTTATTCCTGCTTCCCATATTCCGCCAAAATGTGGGGTATGAGGTGGTATGAAGTGCCATGTCGTTTCATCACTGGCTAACATAGCTGCTACATCGTCGGGTAATGTGGTCATAGCTGAACTGTACGTCTTCTTCATTACGGAATTTGCACCCACAAAATAGGTTCCGTTGTCAGAGACTATATCAGTACAACGCCCTCGTCTAGAAACGAATCTTTTGTAAGCCGCTATGAATGCCTCTGTTGTTAGGTTGCTCACTATCTCAATGTGTATAGCCTTGGTTGTCATGCATACGAATAGATAGGGCAATGTATCTTTTATAGGATTTGTTACCCCGACCCTGGTATTTCTTAGCTGGGTGGGTCCTGCATAGTCGATTCCCGTTTTAGAAAACGGTCTTCCCGGGCTCACTCTTGCTCATGGTAGACTACCCATTAGTTGTTCCATGTGTTTTTGTTTGTAGCGAAAGCAGGTTATGCATTTTTGTATCACTTGTTTTACAGCTCGTCTCCCATCGGTGATCCAATATTTCTGTCTCAGCATTGCAAGGGTAAGCTGTGTGCCACCATGTAATGTGTTTTGGTGGGTTTCCTCAATTATCCGTTGAATAATTATGTTGTTTTTGCTTAGAATTACAGGCTGTTTGCTGGCGGTTGTCAGATTCGAGCTTTGAAGCCGTCCCATCACACGGAGTAAGCCTTCGCCGTCTAGGAAGAGGTTTAATGAACCTAGCTTACTGTCCTTCCTAGTCTTCTGTCCTTGTTCCTTCGGGCGATTTCTGGTCCGAAATCTTGCTACGATTTTCGTGTCTGCAGTTATTTATGAATCGTAGCCAGTATGCGACCGTGCGCTTGATTGCTGTATGTAGACTGTCAGCTAAATAACTCTACAAGTATGTGCAGCCTTTTTATTACCGTCGGCAGCACTTTCTTTTCTTCCAGCTCTGCTTGTAAATCTGATGGTGAATCTGGAACGGGTTCTTCAGTATTCCACTGCGGTGGCATAGTTGTTAGGAAGCTTGGTCCATGCCACCATAAGTTGTTGTCAATGAGCTGCTTGGGTGTTATGCCACGAGAGGCGGCGTCCGCAGGATTTTCCTGAGACTTCATCAATTGCCGCCATCGTTTGATTGCATTATATGAATAATTTAGAAAACGGAAGACGCCTTATTATTGAAACCCCAGCATTTTTACAAAGTTTTGTCGTTTGTTTACAAAGCTTCTGAATTTAGATAAAATTTATGTTCTTCCGTGGAGTCTGAGAAAATATTTATATACTGTAATATTCATGCTTTTTAATGCTTGAATAGGAAGCACAAAAATTGAATAAGATAACGAACCCATCTGTTTCGAACTCATTATAATATTAAAACATTTATAAGACACGACGTAACAATAATATTTAAATATTCAACATAATAAATATTTGTTAATTCTACAAGCTATGTATACATGTGTATATGTTGTTTACTATGTTGTGCAAGACAATATGCTGCTTGAATAAAATATTTAAATGGAAGACAAGACTGTTGATATGTAAATACAGCAGCTAATGACATGCAAATATAAATTTCAACAAAATGAATTCTGCTACACAATGCTATTTTCCTAAATTGTTCGTAGCACTCGCATACTCGTATACGAATATTTATTAGAAGTTTGTTTGTTAAAACATTGTTAAGGATTCAGAACACATAGCCAGGGTGCCACCTAACCTCATCTCAACTAAATTGAATTGACAATACAAAAAATATTATAAATTTCATTAACGCTTTGTTGCATTTTGTTTTGTTTGTGTCAACAGCTTCCACCACTTAAAACTAAAGCAATTTATTATAAACAAGATATAATTTATTAGTGTTTTTGGCAAGTTCTGGTTTAAGTTATTTTTTCTATTATTAAATTTATGATTTAGTGTCGCAACCCAAAACTCATCCACACCATGGGAAAATAGAGAAAAACTGAAATTGTTTATATTTTCGATATCACAAAATTTTTTTTATCTTTATTCTATTAAATATTACGAGTATGTATGGTGGTGTGTATTGCATACAAAGCATATTATATCGACTGCAAATTCGATAATCCACACACAGCCAGCAGCCACATTACGTTGAATTTAAATTTGAAAAATTAAATATATTTTTATCACATTTGACAGCTTGACATAATGTACTTTTCTTATAATTTGTTTTCTTATTTTTATCTGCTACGTACGAGTTTCCTATGTACCAGGTATTTTGAATCGATTTTCTAACGTTTAACAAAAAAGTTTAAAATAAAATTCAATCGTACGTAATCCGATGGTACAAGGCACGTGACGATTACATTAAAAAACAGAAAATTTTGTAGTTAATCGCTTCCTATATATTCTAAGATATGGGTTGTAAAAACGTAGATTTCACTGAAAAAAAATTCAGAATCCAGACGAAGATGATTAATGAATCTGGATTTTTTTTAAGTTAAACGTAGGATTTGCTTTAACTCTATAACATTAGTTCGTGGATGCATGAATATTATTTATACAATCGTTGTATGATTTTCGATTTAATTTTACTATGAAAAGGGTTACAAAATCGTTGAAAATTTGTTATATGGTACATGAATGTCTGCACATGAATGTTTATGTTAAATACCGTGGCCAACAAGCAACTTTCCATAACAAGGAAATGGCATAAATCGCGAATACAAAAGTTTTAATTACTTTACAGAGTAAAAACAATAACAGGACTTTGAATCCCGGACAGGTTGACTGACTGGGCTCCAAATTCATACTTCAACTATTCCCAATAATTGAAAGATCCCAGTGGTTTTTGGCCCAAATCGGTTTACCGGAAGCAGCAACTTCCATAGAAGTTTTTCGTTTTTTGAAAATGTTTTAAAACGTGTGTGCTTCGTGGCACTCCTCGGAGCAACACTATTTATACACCGCGCCGTTTCGTGCCTACATTCGTGAATCTCTCGGTATTTATCGATTATCGATAAATATCGAGAATTAAAAATATTCACACGGGGAAAAGAAACAAAAAACGAAAAAGGATAGTCGGGGTTTACAAGTACACGAGACAGAGTGTCAGAATAAAAAAAAGTGAAAATGCGGAACAATCGTTCACACGCGTCAACCATATTGGTGAACATATTTAAACAACGTTATAATAAAAATAATAATTTTAATAAATAAATAAATAATAAAATTTGTACATAATAATAAAATATAGTGAGTGTTATTAATTAATATACAACGTTGACACCGCTATAACTGGTGACCCCGACGCGCGGATAACAGTTAAAGAAAAACAGCTAGACCGTTACCAAAATTCTGCGCAAGAGCACGTTTTTCTTGCAAAATAGGCGCACATAAATGCCAATAAAATAAATAAAAATTATAAAATATAACATAAAAACAATTAAAATTAAATCACATTAAATCTTGTGTAGTGCAGCAAGTTAGTGCACGGTGTATGTGCTTCAGTACTCACGGTATCAGGAGTTCTCGAAACCCGGTCAATACCATTAAGGAAAAAAAAATTTTAAGTGGAAACATCCACAAAAATATAAAATGTTGGGCCAATAGCCTCCGCAAAGGCGATCGCGCCCATCGAAGGAGCCAGGAATCTGGCCGTTGTGATGTTCTGTGTATGGAGAAATTACAAGAAAAAACACGGAATAACAGTCCGTAGATCAAGGTGGCAGCACGCAAACAACACATCACGACAAAATAGCCACAATTACGTCACAAAAACAACGGATGCATCATCATACATCTCGCGGATCAACCCTAACGGATATACACTTAATCGAGTAAATATTAAACTAAAACATTTATTAAACATTCTTTTTATTTAAAAAAAAACCTTTTTTATCAAAAATAAATTTAACTTTTTTGTAAATAACTACCAAAAAAAAATATTATGTAAAATTTTATACCGTGTGTTTCTTTTAAACTGAGACGATCAAATATCTCGAAAAATATCCACTCTACGGAAAAAATTTCCATAATCAAAATTTAATCATACCGCGGGGGAAATACATTAGTACAAAAAATAGGCCTCACCCCCCGCTTTGTAGGTGGGGCGGGGGTAACTTTTAAACTAAGATAGGAAGCCATATTTTTTATTGCAGATACGGATTCTACGACCAAAAGTACGTATGATTTGAATGAAATATTTTGTTCGGTTCATGATAGATGGCGTTGTAATCGACGAAATTCAATTTTTTCAATTTCTCCTTCTTAGAACACACGCATTCGATTCTGCAATACGTTTGAAATAAAAAACATCGCGTTTTCATTGGAAATACTCGAAATTTGTCATCAAAACAATTTATTAATGTAAATGGCAGGTGAATAAAATAATTTTAGCTTAAAATAAGTGTTCAAAATGATGGCCTGCGACTTCAATGCACTTAAAAATACGCATTTCAAATGATTGTACACACTTGAGAAGTGTGTCTGGTTGAATTTCAGCACACGCTTTTCTGATTCGCTCAATCATGTTATCACGTGTTGTTGGTTCTTGTTTGTAAACTTTGTCTTTGAGATAGCCCCACAAAAAGATATCTGGCGAAGTAAGATCTGGTGATCTGGCGGGCCAATTTACCGGACCAGCTCTACCAATCCAGCGACCATTGAAATCACGATCAAGTATTTCACGTGCCACCACCGAATAGTGTGCAGGACAACCATCATGTTGAAACCACATTCCGTGTCACTTCCAAGCTCAAATTTTCAAGTAATATTGGCAATTCATTTTCCAAAATGTTTCGGTACATTTAACCATTCAAGTTGCTTTCAATAATGTGGGCGCCTATGAGTTTGTTGCCAATTATTCCACACCACATGTTGACAGTCCAAGGACGCTGATGTTCAACTTGACGAAGCCAGTGCGGATTTGTAACACTCCAATAATGCATGTTGTGTCGATTAACCGTTCCATGGTTTGTAAAAGACGATTCGTCAGAGAACATTGACAAAAAGTTACCCGATTTTGGAAATCAGCGCCATGAAGATCTTGGTGTAAAGACACATGATATGGATGATACTTGTGCCGTTTTAAAATTCTCCAAACACTGGTGAGGGACTATCCGGAATCGCGAACTATTTCTCGTGTACTAACATGAGGATTATGAGCCACTGCTGCCGCCAATACAGCAATTTCATTATTTTCTCCAGTGACTGTTGCTATACGGGTCCTCTTTTTCGGTTGAACATTTCCATCAGTAATAAATTGTTTAATACTACGGCCAAATGAAGCACGTGAACGTATCCTATCCGGAAAACGTTGAGCGTAAATAGCAACAGCATTTTCAAGATTTCCGCCAGCTTCTCCATAAACCAGAACCATTTCAATTTTCTCTGGCACAGTTAAACGCTCCATTCTAAAGTATTTCATCGTTTATTTTGCAATTCCGAAAAACATGAAGATAAGAAATAACACAAACGTTAAATGTGATTTACAAAACTGAATAAATCGTTTTGATGACGAATTTCGAGTATTTCTAATGAAAACGCGATGTTTTTTATTTCAAACGTATTGCAGAATCGAATGCGTGTGTTCTAAGAAGGAGAAATTGAAAAAATTGAATTTTGTCGATTACAACGCCATCTATCATGAACCGAATAAAATATTTCATTCAAATCATACGTACTTTTAGTCGTAGAATCCGTATCTGCAATAAAAAATATGGCTTCCTATCTTAGTTTAAAAGTTACCCCCGCCCCACCTACAAAGCGGGGGGTGGGGGACTATTTTTTGCACTAATGTATTTCCCCCACGGTATGATTAAATTTTGATTATGGACATTTTTTCCGTACATATTACGATATTCTATATATTATAAAAGCATTTTAGCCCAACGGTAACCGTCGTTAGCTACACATATCAACATCGGTGGTTCGAAGCAATTTATTTAATTTTTTTTTTTCAAACATTACTTTAATTTATAAAACTTATTGTAAGTGTACGATTGTTCGATTCGACATTTTCTTTACACTGTTAATAGTATAATTTCGTAGACCATTAAAACAATTTCCTTTTTCGTTTCTACAATTTTGTTCATTAAATAATTCTTTTCACGTAATTGAGTTTTTGTTGATTCTCTCATTTAATCTGCCAATTTCTTTATTCCCAATACTCCTTGGCCAGAAAAATAATTCTATTCAGCTGGTTCGCGAACGAATATTTTTTTTAGTCTATAAATAAATAGACACGTTATAAAATAAATATTTCTGCTACGCCGGATTTTAGTGAAGTGAAAAAAAAACAAATTAAGATGCCACTTAAACAACAAAAAGCCGTTTCATCAGAAGGAATGAGAGAATTCCCCTTCGTAAAGGATGAGATAATTCGGCACTTTAACGGCATAGAACCTCAATTATGTCTAAGCGTCATCGAAAATTTGGACCATCGGGTGGAGGTGAGCCGCCGAGGTCGCAGCGGCCATTTGGCCGATATTTTGTTCCATACATAATTGAATCATACCATATTATCATAATAAAAAGAATTGACAATGATTTCCTAAATAATTTAGGTTTTATTCATAATCAACATCGGCCCTTAAAATTTAACCACTCTTTATATGACACGTGGAATGATGTTGGCACATTTACGGTCTCGTAACTCTTCCCCTCTCCCCCCCCCTTTTCTCGTGGATTAAAATTTTAGCTGGACTGGTTGAATACCAAGCAGTTCAGCATGTTGATTAGTCACTTCGTTGTTCTTGAATACGACTACCCCCTGATGCATCCTTGCTCTTATTAACCAAAACCATAATTACTATGATTATGATGAATATGACGATGATGTCCGTGATGTTATTTATCTGATGGTGTTGACATGCAGTAACTGTTCAGTAATATTTGGTTGTAATAATGGCGGCAATATCTGAGACGTTCTCGTTTCTTTGTTTGTGAAGACCCATCCCTTTATTTCTATAGATTCATTTTGATATTGTACTAAATAATTTCCATCTAGATGTTTGGTAGAATTGTTGTATGTCATCGCATCAAGAAAGTTACTTAGGAAAATGATGTTGTCTGTTACGGGTTCTATTATTTCCCTTTCATTGAATGTGAATTCGCATTCTGCATTTAATCCTTTCAGCAGCCGATTGATACACTGGTTGTCTCTCAATTTTTACAGTTGGTTTATGTCACAGAGAGCGGATTCTCTCCTCATTTGGCAACTTTTTATTGTCAACCTTATTTTGAGATGGTGGAATTCCTCCTCTCTGGTCGTATTTTTGATGATCATAGTTGGTTCAGCATATTCGATAGCTTCAATTTCGTTAGAGTAGAGTTGGGTTTCGATCTCCGTTAATAGACGTGTAATTTCGTCCTTGCCCAACAGGTTAGAGTTGATTATCCCGCCCTTATCGAGTTGCGCGGCTCTTATGATTTCTTTTTATTTCTTCCTTTGCTATTTGCAATCGAATGAACATCAATTGTCGGAAACCTTCATTTGCATTGTCATTTAGATGTAATAAAATTTCATTATGTTGACTGAGGATCTTCTGGACCTTATCCATTAGGGCAGTATTTATTTTGTATTGCTCATTATTGTTTTCGATGATCCGATTTTGGCTTTTAAGTATCTCATCCCAGTCGGTTGAGTCTGGAGAACTGATTTCATGATGTTCGAGTCGATTCCTTTTAGTTCCGCCTTGATGTTTGCTAATATCTCGGTATAGGCGTGCAGATCGATCCGGTGTATAATTTTGAATTTTCCACTTAGTATGTTCCCATTCCCTTGTCTGATAGATATACGATTGGTGTATCGTACTCGTGTATGTTTAAAGATGTCGTTATGCCCCATAGGCAAGAACTGGAAGGAAAAACATAAGTGATTTAAATGGGTATGTTTTTAAAATGAGTCTTATGTATTCTTTTCACCGAGACTTTCTTTCCCCCGCGGAATTTAGGTTTGTTTTTTTCCTGTATCTGTTTTATAGATGTGTATATTGGTTGTCCTATTTCGTATGTTTTGGGAGTGTTCCTCTTCAAATTTTCTCTTTGTAATTTGAGTCGTTGGTTGTTTCTAATTCGTTGTATAAAATCTTCATTCACTTTTTCCTTGAAGTCTAATAAATTTTAATAATTAACTCGTTGTTCTCTTCCAAAAATTATTAATTATTAATTATTGCTTCTTCCCAGTGACTGAATGAATGGAGTTGTTGTACCTATCGACGGCTATATTAACCACTTCCTTAGCTGTGAAATCTCTATATTCGTTTTGAAGGCAACGAACTAGTCCAATTATAGTAGAGTGTACCCTCTCTAACGCTCCGTTCACTTCGCTTTTCTGTGAAGGTGTCAGATATACTTGGATGCCCAAAGTAATTAGGTAGTCAGCTACGATGGGACTGACGAAACTGGATTCGTTGTCCATTACCATTATCCTGGGTGTTGTAAAATAATGTAGGATTTTGATTATCTTGTCACTCATGTGTACTGCTATCCTATCATTGAAACTGAAAAGTTTCACGAATTTCGAGAATTTGTTGATACATGCTATTAATTTCTCTCTTTTAATATCGATGAGATCGATGTGTATAATTTCGGTTGTATATGTTGGGATTGGAGTCTCCTGAATCGGGGTTTGTAGGCATGGCGATCATATTTAATTTGGTTACATCATGCTCATCCGAGGAAAATAGTATTTTTTCAAGTATTTGCTCCTTATTTTCGGAAGCATTGCGGTGCGCTCTCCGATGTTCTTCCTGTATGATAAGATATTTATTATCCTCGTTCCGGATGTCTTCTACTACTTTCTGTGTTATGCGTATTTTGTAGCTGAAGATATTTTTCTAGAATTTTAATGCCGCTCACGCATGTTGGATGCAGCTTTTCCTTGAGATGTTTGGTAAGATCTTATTTTGCCCGATCTTCTGATAGAGTGATATAATGCCTATGAACGTTCTGGTGTGGTTCTTCATAAGCATAAATTCCATTCCCTTCAGTTATGATCAATTGGTTCTTGAAGACGTTTATTGGGGCTTCGCAATGTGGAATGAGTTGGGTACCATCTTCTTCCGTACTGTGTAGGGTTTCATCACTCGATGAGGAAAGAGTGTTGACTTCCAGTTTCAGTCTTGATAACGCATCCGCTACTTTGTTGGTAGCCCCGGGTTTATACACTATCTCGTAGTTGTACTCTTCTAGCCTGGCCTTCCATCTCTTCAACTTGCTGTTGTGATTCCTGTTTCGGAGGGTGATATAGATAGTTCCTTAGATTATCTAGAACCCAAACGATCGCCAACATTTCCTTCTCGTTTGTAGTTTGTTTGCAGTTTGTATTTATAATAAACTTGTGTTGTTTTGATATTGTTGTTGTTGGTGGAAAAACAAAGACAAAAAAAAATGACTCACGCAATTTCATTTTAAATAAACAACACACATAAAAATAACTTATATCTCTCTCTCAACTTTCGTTCGCCTCGCCCGATCACACTTTTCATAACACTCTCGTCACGCATTCGAAAGCTTACTCTCCAACTCAAGCGTGCGTAAAGAAGTTTCACTTCAAAAATTATTGATTTGATTAAATACAATCATCATCAATGGAAAGTTTGAGCAGATTTAAAAGTGATTGCCCTTTTAAGAGGCTTGCAATACAACGAGCTGGATCATGTTACGAGTTACACTAAAATATGTGTTTTATGTGCTTATGGAATACACGTTTTAAAGGCGACCAATACAACGAACGGAACTGGGCTTTACGTGAGAACAGTAGATTGCGATACGACAACATCATTGAGGCTCCACTTGTGCCAATTGAACAAATATTGCTACCACTACTTCACATCAAGCTTGGAGTAGTTCAAAAATTTTATAAAAGCACTGAATCCAGATGAAAATGCCTTCATCGAATTGCATCGCATTTATCCACGGTTAAGTGGAATGAAAATAAAAGAAGATTGGTTTTTGAATCTATTTGAATCTAAGTTTTGATCAAATGAAATTGCATTTCACATCTTGTTTTTTATTACAGGAATACTTAATGGACCAGATATTCGTCGTTTGATGAACGATGATGCATTTGAAAATGCTCTCAGTGAACGAGAGCTTGTGGCTTGGAAATATGTAAAAGAAGTTATTAAGAATATTCTCGGAATTGATCGATCCGACGATTGGCGCAAATATATTGAAAATATGCTGATCGCTTTTCATAATATAAACGTTCGAATGTCATTAAAAATACATTTTTTGCATTGTCATTAATTTCACCGAGTTTTTAAAACCTCTACTGTACACTGTGAAGGCCATAATCAAGTAATTCTGGTATACTCTTATGAATTAATTTTGATAACCACCATGTTAACGCGGTAAATTTTCACTGAATTTAGGAAACCGTTCAAGTTTCCGGTGAAAAGTCAGTTTTAGGTGAAAACGGTTTTCTAAAATTAGTAAAAAATCTTCCGACTGTCGCGTTTATATGTTGTTTTAATTAATTCGTAACAGTACTTACGATCCGATAGCTTTCACATGTCTTAATATTCGTCTTCTTTTAAACCACCACAGTTTACGGTTTATATGAATACGTTCAACCGCGCAGACATATATTTCAACTTTATATTATCAATAAAACCTTAGTTTATTTCATTAGGGTGCGTAAATTAGTTTGGCTCATCACGATTTTAGTTGTTATTTTATGTAGCTACACTTTTGATAAATGATTAAAACTTCACACCAGTCAACTATTAAAGGTTAACATCGAAATTGATGTCTAGACTAGAAAATACGTTGCGTAGTTATATAATAAATTTATATTTTTGAAATGATTTGCTTGTTATTGATTTCATTTTCAACGTAATCCAATTATTTTTAATCCTACCTAGGAAAGTTTTAATTCATTTCATTAGAAATTGCCTTCTTGTCTCAATGTAATTGGAACTGCAAAAATGTCTCGGTTACAAAATTTCTTTTGATAAATAAGACAAATTGAACACGACACAATCTCTAATCTGATTACTTTTCCCAAAACCATAATGACATGGGATTTCTTAAAATCATTGATATATTTGAAACGTACGTAAATCGATTTCTCTTAAGCTTTTTTGGAGTGTGTTTGAAAAGTCAGTATATTATGATACACATAATCGTTTAGTATTTTAAAGTGAGATCACAGATTTTACACGAGAAAAAATTTCCTAATTAAAATATTCAGTAAATTATTTTATATTTTCTGTTCATCTTAAATATACAAATTTTATTTGAAGTTGATTAATGGGATTATATACTCGTAGACGTGATTTCGTTTCACACTCATATTCACTCAATAATAATTATATATGTTATCGTTGGAATATTCACCCAGGCTTAATCAATCACAAAACGTAAAATGTATTTGAGAATTGAAGATGAAATTAAATCAAAATATTGCAAATGGAATTCCACACCGAAAATCGATTACTACTTCGTGCATGAAATAAATCAATGTTCCTCTTTACATAAAATCCTATCAAAACATGCAAATTTAATTTATTTTATTCTACATACAAGAAAACAACCCATAAGGTTTGCTGAATACATAAATACATAAAATACTTATGTGTTTATACAAAATATATTACATATGTAAAGGTAATTTAAAAGTTTTTGCCAAAAAAGCAAAACGAAACGAAAATGTTTTTCCATTAAATTAATGTTATTATTGTTTTATGCTTTATACCAACTTATGTATGTGGCTCAACGTACATATGTATAATTATATGTATTCGTAAATAGAAAAGCAATAAAAATGTTAAACTTGATTGGTACTAATTTGATTGTGGCATCGAGATAATAAAAATTACGATTCGTAATGTGACTGTTTTTCATTACTAATCAATTAAACCAAATTTAATTAAATTATAAGGTTAGGTCTACAACGCTACTGAAATTACACCTCACGGCTATAACTCTTACACTAATTGTTGTGATTACAATTTTCTTTTTAGGCACAATTAAAATCAATTTAATGGTGTAATGGTTCGAGTTTCTAAGATTCTGGTACATAAATAAAAAAAAATCCACTTAGCTCCTTTCACATTTTTATTTTGTTGTTGTCATCCAAAGTGAATGTATATCCTATATTATGTACTCGTATATGGTGGCGGTATGTACTTCAAAGATTTATTACTTATGGTTCAAAAGGAATACACAGGCACATAACTCCATATATGTTGTGGAACATAAAAGAAAATTTATCATTCGAGTGTGGTTTCTTTCAATTACTGTGTATTGTATTATAAATTTTCTTCTGTACTTTGTAACGTGTTACACTTTTGAGTAGACGATTTTAAAATTGTGGTAGTTATTGCAATATCTAAGAGTACATGAATATTGTTTTGACATAAATCTGGAGTAAAAATATGGTCAATTATGTGCAGACAGAGTTCGAAACCGATAACATCTATGGCAAGGTGCAAAGGATATCCTTATCACATTGAAGGTAGCATCATTTTTTTTTTGGTCAGAGAACCGAGCGGCACCAAAGTGTTTTTCTGTTTCTGAAGGCATGAGAATTATTCCGTCAAATAAACCAGAGAGAGGTGGTGGGATCCTTTCCTTTGACTAGTACTGACTAAGGTCATTTCGTTCCATTTCGAGAAGCTGGTTCAGGTGTCATATATTGGTAGCAGAATCGGTCCAATGTTAGATTTGTAACACCAAAATTTCAAACGCGAATGAAGTTCTAAATAATTCCGATACATGCTATAAGTGTTCACAAAATAAAACTTTCTAGTGGAATAAAATCTTAAGTGTTCCTTAAAATGATAAATTGGTTGACTTTCGAAGTAAGGAAACTCAGTATGTAGCAGTTTGAAATTTTACAGTGTTCCATTTTTCTTGCAATGAATTATATGCCATTGCTTAATGAATTATAATGAAATTTAGTTAGTAGGAATTCGATTCAATTTAGTTGGTTAGGAATATTAATGTAAGTATAGAATAAAATTCTAGGATCTGTTCATCGTGGACTAAATTTAACCATTTGATATACAATCCTTATGATATTGGGTTTCTAGGTGGATTTTGACTATGTAGAAGGGCATTCGGCTAATTTTTAATCAATAATTGTGAATAATTTAGTGATTGGTATGTTAACAAAGTTACAACTGGTAATACGCGATTTTTGGATATATTCGGTCATCACAAACATTTTCCCATATTATGAGAGCTGCGAAAGAATCACACGATTTTCTATAGTTTAGCAAGGAGTGCCTAAATACGTCTATCATGGTTTTCGTATTTCTGGCGCTAGGTGAGTTGAACTCGCCACATTCAAATTTGGGTATCATGATTTTCGCCGTGAGTGAAAAGAGTGTAAAAAATGTTCACTCATAATTTGTACGTGAACGTACAACAATTTTATTTGTTTAAAAAAAATGGCGACATGATTTTCGAACATAAAGCGCAAAACTACAATTGAATCGCTGGCTGTCTGAGTAGTGGTGCCGTCCTGTTGAAACGAAATACTGGCCAAGCCGTCCTCTTAGTCTGTTAGTGCGGCTCCTTTCTCATTTTCGAAAAGAATTGGTCGTATGATGCCTTTTTACCATATTTCACAGCAAACAATCATCCGTTTTGATTTTATTGGCTTCTCAATTGTCATGTGTGGATTTTCTCTGCCCCAAACACGGCAACTTTCTTTGTTCACATAACCACCGAGGACGGGTGTGAAGTTTCTAACGTTAAAAAAAGTGTAGGTACGCAAAAAAGTGGCAACATAAAAAGTGGCAACATAGAAGTGTAAATGTAGTAAAAAAGTGTAGGTTTCTAAAAATTAATATGAAACAACAATTTCCAATTAATTATACAAAAATAATTGAACTCAAGAAAAATTATTTCCAAATTTAAATTTAATCACTGTCCATAAGTATAATTTATGTCAAAATATAAAGTTCGACAAAAATCGGAAAAAGCAATGCTACACTATTGAATTTTTCGCAAAATCTGGAGATGTGCTCGCATGGTGACTATATGGCAACCAAAGAGAATGAAGTGGGCTATCTAAATATGTTTGTACCATTTCCTTAAATAGGCCATGGCTCTTGGCATACATTTTCAAAAATATAATGTTTTCCTCTAAATTCGGCAGAAGCAATGCTACACTATGGAACCTTTGTGAAGTTGGCCCAAAATTGTATCCCAAAAAAGTACGATTCTATAGGCTGGTAATACCAAAGCAATAATCGTGATATAAAAAACTCTCACGACAGAAAAATATTTTATACATTTATAAATAAATAAAATCACCGCATAAAATTTAAATTAAATGCCGTTTGCAAAATATCGTACATTTTTTTGTATCAATATACGTATTTAGGTTAGATCAAATAAAAAGATAAATAAGGACAAATAACATTTCCAAAATAGTCATTCTTTTAATACCTTGTCGAAACTATTCGAGTACTGCCGTTAACTTTGAGATGCTTTTCTTTTAGACGTTGTCCAGGAGCATTCATGCCAATAATGGT
Organism: Nephrotoma guestfalica; assembly: GCA_963691935.1. Taxonomy (NCBI): domain Eukaryota; kingdom Metazoa; phylum Arthropoda; class Insecta; order Diptera; family Tipulidae; genus Nephrotoma; species Nephrotoma guestfalica. The sequence goes on along the minus strand of OY829913.1, from coordinate 30,719,934 downwards.
TTTTGTTACCCCATTCGCAGTACATCCAGCGACTTTCAGTATGTCCTTTTTATGTTATTTCTTTCAGTAAAATGTAAAGAATAAAGGATCTTGTAGTATATATGGACGCTACTGGTGGACTTGTGCGCTCACCAAATATTGAGTCATCAACGGTATATTACTATTCAATTGTTGTTCCCCTTAAAGCTAATTTAAATGAGCCGTCTGATCCTTTTCCTATTTTAAATTTTATAAATGGTAGCCATTCGTTTGAAACGATACTGACAGTCCTTAATATATTCAACATTTTTATAATTGAAGAGTCGAAGAAACGGCCATTATTAAATGTTGTTGTGACTGATTTCAGTTATCCGCAAATTAACGGAGTTTTGAAAAGTTTCAATGATTTGAATATTGTACAATATTTAAAGATTTGCTACAACCACCTCACGTGCAGCAACAATAAAAGTAATATTTCACAATACGTAAGAATTCAACTTTGTTGCGCACATTTAATGAAAAATATGATGAGTTATATAAATAACCATTTTCGACCGTCATCGAAGCAAAATAAATTTCTAAAAGAGATCGTAATTTTATTTTTCATAATTCAAAGTTACTCGAAAATGAAATTGATATTTGCTTAATTGAATTCACGTTGCTATTAAAATCTAAATACACAAGTCAAAGTACTATTTCCGATTTTAATGTCATAATGACAGATGCGATTATGTTTGACGAGATAAATTTTGATTCAAATGATGATTGCATAGATCTAACAATCCCGAATTATTTTCAAAATCAATTTATGAACAAATTCCGTTTTTCAAGAATTTAATGAGATTTCTAACGATTACATTCCAGAAGAAGAAATTTTAAAATCTCCAGTCAATTCATTTTATAACCCTCAGTTTTTAGAAAAATTTATTGAAAAATATGTGACTTATTTACCAATGTGGTCCATTCTTCTTGAAGATGACCGGCTTAGTAATAGCCATGTTGAAAATTATTTTGCAATTTTAAAGAGGCGGTGTCGAGAATCACCAAATTTAGGCAAGCTTCCTACAAAATGCTTGAGAATTCTAAAAGAGATTTACCGACGAAATGAATATATATTCGATCGGTACAAATCAAAAATCCCCAAAAAATCTCTGAAAAGTAGTTAACTTTAAAATCGAGAGGAATGTCATTGATCGACAGTTTAAAACTAAAAAAAAAATTGGAAGAAGAAGAATGCAATCAGCAAACGAATGCAATCAACAAACTTTAACTTAAATAATATTTTAGATTTTAATAAAAACACCATCAATGAACAATCAAAACTCTCAATTAAACTTCTAATAAATCATACCGAACCCGTAGCTGTTCATGAGGAAACTGAAAAATCATCGAAAAGGGTTTCTGAAAAACGGATCTTTGGATAACAGATCTACATACAAAAGTACAGGGTGTCCGCCGGGAAGGTATACTACTTTGTTTGCTTATGATTTTTGATTAAATGAAAGAGAATGGATCTTACATTGATAAATGTTTTATTTAATGTCGGCAATTATGTATGGAATACAATATCAGATAAATGTCCGCCTCTGTTAGCCTCACAAATGCGAGCCCTTTTGAGCACATTTTTCATTACATTCTCACACATTTCACGCGGTATTTCATTAATTTCATCACGAATATTGTGAATATTGTTTGAGTTGCTCAAGCGTTTCTGGTTTGTTTGCATAAGCCTTGATTTTTAGATATCCCCACAAAAAGAAGCCCGGAGCAGTCAAATCAGGCGACCGTGGAGGCCAATCAACATCACCATTTTTTGAAATAACTTGTTGTGGAAAGAGTTCTCGCAGTAATTCCATTGTAATCCTGGCTGTATGCGATGTGGCACCGTCTTGTTGATACCACATGTTAATCATGCCCAAAGTATGCAGTTGTGGCGTTAAAAAGTTTTCAATCATATCACGATATCGCTCCCCATTCACAGTTACCGTTACGCCGTTTTCATTTTCAAAGAAGTAAGGTCCAATGATTCCTCCTGACCAAATTGCACACCAGACTGTCACTTTTAATGAATGTAAAGGTGACTGATGAATAATGTGAGGGTTTTCCATTGCCCAGAACCAACAATTCTGTTTATTCACATATCCATTTAAATGAAAATGTGCCTCGTCACTCATTATGATTTTTTCATGAAAATTGGGGTTGTCATGGGCGAGCTGTAACATCCTATTGACACGATGGTTTATCGAATATTTTTCCATAATAAATTTGCCACTTGTCTACTTCACGACTGTCAATACTAATATTCGCCTAAATGGCGGCAAAACAAAGTAGTATACCTTCCCGGCGGACACCCTGTATTTGTGCATTTGACTCATTTATTCAGGGTCTTTGTGAAGTAGGATTCGAAAAAATTAAAACTAAATCTAATGAATTACACTCAATTCAAAAATTGGTTAGTGTTATTTGGAGCACTCTGGGAGCAGTTAAGACACGAGGCCTTGTTTGATATAAAAAAATCATTAAGGTTACATGGATCAACCAATTCGAAGTGTATATTTCACGTAATTTTAGCATCGTATCTAATGCTGTGTGAAGTGGTCTGTCGAACTCGTTTTTTTTCGCCACTGAGCAAACGCGGCACCCATCTTGCCGATAGCTTTTTCATATGCAAATGTTCATGCAAAATGTTGAACACACGTTCATATGTTATGTTTACCATTTCAACAATCTCACGCAACTTGACTCGGCGATCATTCATAACGATATCGAGGATTTTCTTGATATTTTCTTCAGTAATATTGTGTTTTTTTCTTGGTTGTTGTTTATTGTGTGTTTATTGTTATAATGTGTTTATGTGAAATACTGTTATATTTTAAAATTTCGTGTAATGTCTTGAACTTCTGGTACTCAAGACAATTGTATTTATAAAGAGTATATATTGTACGGGTATATCCTATTGTATATTGTTGTTGCGTAAGTGCTATGGATATTTGTGGTTATTCGAGGTTATTTAATATTGCATATATTGTTTATTAAATGTATTTATTTAGTTAGTAGTAATTTAAGTGATAATTAAATAGTGAATGTATTGTGATATAATAAATATAATGGATTTTATGATGTAATACTGAATTCTTACCTGATTATAGTCTTGACTAAAGCGCTGTCAATTGTTGTATCGAGGGTTGATTAAAATAAAATTCACTTGTAAATATTCTTTTATAACAAACTTTTATTTATTGCTGTATTCTAAGTAACGAGATAACTATTTAACTATTTTTAATGAATTGCGGATTTTACCGATAGACTACTTTTAATATTTTTCACACAGAACTTTGATTGACTACTTTTAATATTTTCACACAGAACTTTGATTGACTACCTTTAATATTTTCACACAGAGCTTTGATTGACTATCTTTAATATTTGCACACAGAACTTTTATTGACTATCTTTAATATTTGCACACAGAACTTTTATTGACTATCTTTAATATTTGCACACAGAACTTTTATTGACTATCTTTAATATTTGCACACAGAACTTTTATTGACTATATTTAATATCTGCACACAGAACTTTTATTGACTATATTTAATATCTGCACACAGAACTTTTATTGACTATGATTGACTATGATTGACTATGATTGACTATCGACTATTGACTATCGACTATCGACTATCGTCTATCGACTATCCTACATTTTACAAATTTTTGGCTTATATACTATAGGTCTTTATTTATTTTTTAGTTTTGTTTTTTGTTTCGAAATGGTGCTGAGTGGTAGTTTTCCACTCGTAAATTTTTTGTGTCACACATTTAAATTGTTTTAAAAAATTTTTAATTGGGTTTTGGGTCAACAAATTAATAATTTGTTTGGATTTTAATTTGCATGAAATTACATTTTTTCTCATGTGTACGGTTTTTTGTTTTTAACGTTTGTGATTTTCTCAAATTTTCTACGCACACGTGTTTTTGTGTGTTGCGCGTGGGAACAGAGAAATTAGAACATTGTTTGTTTATGATTGGCATGTTGATTGAAATGTTAATAGCTTTATGTGTTGTTTGGGGTGGTTATTCCTCAACACTTCCCCCGTTGGAAAAAGCTAAAATTTTGAGGTTGTTGAAAAAATTTTTGCTAATATGATATCTATGTATATGTGCCTTGGTTTGTTTCGTTGACGTGGTGATTTGAAGTTCGTTGTGCTGCTTGTGTGTTTTCTGAGATGAGTTTTGTCCGGTTTTTAATGCTGTCGTTGTTCCGTTTCTCTGGTCTTGTATTTTGTTCTGTATGTTCTGATATTGTTCGTTTAGGTTATCAAGTGTTATTATTTTTCTATTCAATATTATACGTGTATTTAATTTGTGTAGAGTAATAAGTTATTTGTTATGATATATTTTTTTTTTAGGTTATTGTCTTTAGTTTCCAGCTGTGTCTTAAAGACCTTGATTTACATGTGGTTGTATCTTATTTCCCGTTTTTATTTTTCTTGCTTCGGTGTTGTCTTTTTGTCGCGTGCCGTTATTGTGTATTTTGCTGTTCCTTGACCTACAGTCGTTCGTTTGTTTACATATATCATATTACCATTTTGCTTATTATCAGCCTTGAAAATGTACGTTTATTATGAGAAATTTTATTGTATAATTTTATGCAACGTAGTATTGTTTTTTATGATGCTCATTTTGTACAGTTATGTGTTTTTACGTATGCATATGTTTTGATGACAATATTGTGTTGTTTTATATGTATAATTAGAAATATGAAAAGTATGTATTTTATTAAGTAAGGTTTTCATTGTGTGTGCAATATTTTTGAGTGAAGCCATTTTTGTTTTTTCTTATATAATATTTTTATTTATGTGTGTGTTTTTCTTTGTATGATATGTTAATAAATTTTACTGTGAAAATATTTTTTGTTTTACTTTTATGAATGGAATTTCTTTTTTTTTTTTTTTTTGTGTATGCATGAAATAAGTGATTTTCGTGTATTCAGTATTTAAATTCATGTGTGTGTTTTCTTAATATTTATGTGGTTAAACGAGGTTTTTTTTTTTTTTGTTGTTGTTATTTTCTTGTGTGCTTAATGTCTATAGAAATTCTTACTTTTTTTATACTCTAATATAGTAAAATTTTTGTTTATTTTCTTATATTTAGTCTCTAATTTCTTAATTTGTTAATAATTTTAGGTTTTTTGTTCCTTTGGAAGATTGTACTTATGCTAGGTTTATAATTGGTAAAAAAATATTCTTTTAAAATTATGGTTAATTGCTTGTCTAATGATTTTGTGTTCATAGTTTGTTCTTCCCTGAGTGTTAGTTTTGGTGTGGGTTCATTGAAGAAAAAACTATTTGTTTTTGAGATGTGTTTAGAATTCGTCCATCTCTAATTTTTTCATTTTATTTTCATCCCATGTTGGCCATGGATACGCGGGTATTTTATTTCTCGCGAGCCAATTGTATTTTCTTAAGTTTAGTTTTTCCGCTGCTTCAGCCTTTTTCTTTTCTTCTGGATATTTCAGGTGATACCAGGTAGTGACGTGTTCTGGCAGTATGGTTGTGGTTGTTATTTTTTTTTGCGTTTTGCGGGGGTTGCGTTTTATTGGGTTGTTTTTCCTCATTTTTCTCGACTCTTCATCTCTCTTGTTTTGGAGGTGTTGGATCATTGCGAGATGGGCTTCGGGGAAATTTGACATGGTGTTGCTGGATATTGGGGTTAAAGAAATTTGTTTTAGTATTTATATAATTCTTAAATTTTGGTTATTTGAGTTCGTATCTTGTTTGTCCGTTTCTTTTGTGTCATGGTCTTTGTGTATGTTAATTTCTGTCAAGTTCCCTGTATTTCTGTTTTTCGCGGTTTTGTATTTGCAGAGTATTAGAAATGATACTGTTATTGTTATACTTATGCTGATGATGGTTATTGCTATTCCTGACGAGTGGTTGAGTTTGTTTTTGTTCATCTGGGTAGCTATTTCTTCTGCTGTATTTTTTAGTTCATTTATTTTGCGTACTTCTGTGCTCAGTTGTCTGTTGTATTCGTTGTGGTTGCTTATTTTGATTTGTTCTATATTTTCTGTGTCGTTGTGGTGTCGTAAGTGTTTCAATGAAGCCTCTACATCGTTTGTTGGTACTTCTGTTTGTTGTTGGTGTTCAATTTTTATTGTTTTAGAGTTTCCTTCTATTTGTATAATAAAGTGTTCTGTGATTATTTTACATGTGTCAAGAAATGTAATTGTTCCTTGATCTATTAACTGTACAGTTTCTGTAATATTTTTGCATCGTATTATCATGGTTAGATTTTTAATTGCTGAATATAGCCAAGTGTTTGAATTGTCCATTTTCGTGATTTTTTCTGTTGCTTTGACAGGTAATATTTTGCATTGATTAGTTACAATTTGAGGGTGGAGAAGTAAGTTTGGTAAGCAAAGAGAGTTTTGGATTGTGTTGATTGGTTGTGTTAGTTGGCAAATTTTTATATTTCCGTCTAAAGTATCTATTATGTTTTGGCATGTGGAAATTTCTGTTAAGTGTAAGTCTATGGATTTGCTTTTATCGTTGTTTATTGCTAAGTAGTCTGTGTCTGTAATGTACATCGAGTGTCCGTTCTGTGTTTTAAAGGGTATTACATATGGTTTGTATATTGTATATTCTTCGTTTGGCAATATGGGTATTGTGATTTTTGCTATGATTTTTCTATCAATTTCGATATGATTGATTTTAACTATTTGTCTTAAGTGATTGTGTATTTTCATTACTTTGTTTGTATCTTGGTAATTTGTGTTTACTACTTGCATGATTTTACTAGCAGGTATTATTAGTGGGTGTAAGATTTTATTTTCTAAGGCTGTTATGATTTCTGTTGCGTCATCTTGGAGTCTAGTTATGTGAAGACATTGTACCAGTATAAGGGATGATAATTCTGTTATTTCTGTGTTTAACTTCTGTTTGCGTTCGATGTATTTGTTCTGGTCATTTGATTTTTGTATTAATTTGTTCAATTTCTGTTCGATTTCTAGTGTTTCATTTTGTAGTTGTATGATCGGTCTGGATAAAGTGTCAAAATTTGATTGTAGTAATGCTATTTGCTGATTTTCTAAATTTAATAGTTTTGTTTGTCCGTTGTTGAGTGTTGTTAAATCTTCGTATATTTTAGATGAGTCTTCAGCGTCCATAGTTCCGAAGATAAATTTGCTAATTTTTCCTCCTATATCTATTAAGCCTCGTTTCTGTTTCCCGTACATTTCCTTTAACTTGTTATCTTGTCTCTCTATTTGTCCTATATGCCATTTTAGTTCTCGTCTAAAAGGTTTACATATGTTTTCTGGATTTTGTTCTAATATTTCGTCGCATAATGTTTTTAGGTGCATGTTACAGTTTAAGAGAGTGTCTGTTAATTGTCGTGCTTCAGGAATGTCTATAGTGGTTATAATGTTTAAGTTTTTGGTAAAAAATATAGCTTTGTCGAGTACTTCGAATACTATTCCCGTATTGTTTATTTTCTGGTGGGTGAAAGGTAACTCTGTTTGTACTAGGGTCGTTATTGTTGATAGTAATATTATGTTATAGATGGTCATTGTATTTCCTGTAAGGGTAATTGAGTTGTTAGTTTAATAATTTTGTTTGATTAATCTGTTGTTATGGACTTTTATGTGTTTTTTGTTAACTTCGATTGTGGTGTTGACCGGTGAGTCTATGTGTATTACTTTGTATGGACCTAACCATCGTGCGTCTTGTTTGTTTTTCTTATTGTCATTAGCTAGCCAAACTGTATCATTGGGTTGTAACGTCAGGGGTTTGGAGTCTTTGTCATAGTACATCTTTGTCTGTTGTTTTTTTTGTATGATTCGTTCTCGTGCTACCGTGTGTGCGATGCGTAGTCTTGCTTTTAATTCATTTACGTAATCGTCATAACTGTAAACGGGTTCGGGTTCTTTTTGTACTGCACTAGGGATTAGTGCTGGTCGTCCGTATATAAGTTCATGTGGGGTAAAGTTTGTAGTAGTATGCGGTGTGGTATTGTAAACGAATATGGCGTAGTGGCACATTTCGTCCCAGTTATTTTTATCTAATTCCGTGAAGGATCGCAGATATTCTTTTAATGTATTATGTGATTTTTCTAGTGCTCCGTTTGTTTGTGGATGGTGGGATGTCGTCGTTATGTGTTTAAGTTTTAGTAGTTTGCACAATTCTTTGAACGTGTTGCTCATAAAGTTGCTTCCTTGGTCAGTCAGTATTTTCTCTGGTATTCCGTATTTAGTAATGTAATATTCACATAGTGCTTTCGCGACTGTGTTTGCTGTTTGATTTGGTATAGGGATGGCGCCTGAGAATTTTGTCAAATCGTCTTGGAATGTCAGTAAGAAGTTATTGCAGTTTTCTGTCATTGGCAACGGGCCTACGATGTCAAAAGCTACTCGTTGAAATGGGTGAGTCGAAGTGTCTGTTATTTGTAGTGGCATTTTGGTCCTTCTGTGATTTTTGTTTCTTTTACACAATGTGCATTTCCTAATGAATCTGTTAACGTCGATTAACATTTTTGGCCAATAGTAGAGCATTTTTATTCTTTTGTACATTCTCCATGTACCTGCGTGGCCACCTAAAGGGAGGTTGTGGTATTCGTCTAATATTTGGTGTCGTTTTTTAATGTCGGTTACAATCTCTATTTTTGTGTCTTTTTGATTTGTTCGGTTCCAGTCGTGGGCATTATCTTGTTGTGGTGTTGTTAGTGTTCTTGTTTTGCTTGCTTCGTTCAGTATTGTTTCTTTAGGGTATGTTTTCTTGACTGTGTTTTTTGTTTCTGTTGTTATTTCTGTGAGTATTGTGTTTTGTGTTTCGTTTTTATTGGTTTGAGAGGGGGAATTTGTTCTTGTGTTTTTGTCTTGCTCTTGATTGTCTTTTGCTTTATTTTGTGCTCGCGTGATTACTAACAGTTGTTCTTGGTGTTTGATTCGGCTGAGGGCGTCGGCATTTGTGTTAAATTTCCCGGGTTTATGTATAGTTTCGAAATTATATTCTGACAGTTTTAAATTCCATTTGAGTATGCGATTTGGAATTTTGGTGAGATTTCCGGTGAGTGGTTTGTGATCTGTCACTACTGTAAATTTTTTTCCGTAAAGGTATGGTCTAAAGTTGTTGATTGCCCAATATATGGCAAGCATTTCTTTTTCTATCGTACTGTAATTTCTTTCGGACTTGCCGAGCGCTCTGCTGGCGTATGCTATGGGGAATTCTCCTTGCTGGTATATTTGTGACAAAACTGCACCTAAGCTATATTCGCTAGCGTCTGTTGTGAGTGTGAACGGTCTGTTCATGTCTGGATATTTTAGGATGGGTGGGTTTATTAGGCAATTTTTTAGTGCGTCTTGAGCTACTTTACATTGTTCAGAGTATAGAAATGGTGTACCTTTTCTGGTGAGTTTTGTTAGTGGTTCAGCTATTTCTGAGAATTTCGGGATGAATCTGCGGTAGTAATTTGCAAGGCCTAGGAATGATTGTATTTCTCGCACATTTCGCGGTGTCGGGAAATTCTGAACTGCGTTTACAGTGGAGGGGTTCGGTTTTATTCCGTCTGGTGTAATTAGATGACCGAGAAAAGTAATTTCCTTTCTAAGAAACTGACATTTTGTACATTGCAATTTGAGGTTGTTCTGTCGGCAAATTTCAAATACCTCTAGTAATTTTGAATTATGATCGTTTAGATTTTTTCCGTAGATGATTACATCATCTAAGTAAATGAAACCTTTTAATCCTTGGAAACCTCTAAGTACATGGTTTATTGTTCTTTGGAATGTGGCTTGTGAGTTTTTTAAGCCAAATGGCATTCGAGTAAATTCGAAGTGGCCATAATCTGTACTGAATGCTGTCTTGTATGAGTCTGCTGGGTTCATCTGAATTTGATGATAGCCGCTAGCCATGTCCAGCGTTGAGAAATACTGGGCGTGACCTAGTTGGTCTAAAATGTCGTTAATATTAGGAAGGGGAAATGAGTCTCCGATGGTGATGTCATTTAGTTTTCTGAAATCGACGACTATTCGCCATTTCGGTTTGCCGTCTGCACCTGGTTTCTTTGGTACAGCGAGGAGTGGACTGTTGAAAGGGCTTGAACTTTGTTGGATTTTCCCTTCATTTAGCATTTCGTGAACTTGTTTATTGATTTCGTCGCGGTGCATTTGCGGAAGCCTGTAGCGTTGAACGTGGATGGGTTTGGAGTCCGTATACAGGTTTATGTTGTGTTGGACGCCTTTTACGGTGGTCAATTTGTCTCCTTCCAAGAAGAAGATGTCTTGATACTGTAGGCATAGTTCTAATATCGTCATGTTTTCTTCTGTATTGTTGTCTGTGTTTAGGTTTGCTGAGACTATCTGTGCTATCTGTTCTTTTCTACTGTCGGGTTTCTTTGTAATGTGTTGGTATTGTGGTTCTTCTGTTATTGGTTCTATTTCTGGCTTTATGTTTATCAATTGTATGTCTTCAGTTAATGTATTTGCGATTAGTATTTTAGCTTTGTAGTTCGTCGGTTGGATTAGTAAGTGGGGTATGAAAATGCCTGGTTGAATTTCTTTGGCTGAGCAGATTGAGAGTTGGTTTGTGGGGGTTGTAATTTGTACAATCGTCTCGCTTCTTTTAGGTAGCGATATTTTATTATTTAACTTGTTTGAAAAGGGTATGACGTGACGTTGTAGTTTTATAGTACTTGTGCTGTATGAAATATTTACTTGGAACTTGTCGAAAAAGTCTCGGCCTAGTATTCCATTTTCGGTAATTGGGAAATCATTTGAGACGACGTGGAATTTGTGTGAGATGTGGTAGCTATTGCTAAGTTGTAGACTAAGGTTTAGGGATCCAAGTGTTTTGATTGAGCCGGTGCCTATTCCTGCTAATGTTATAGTATCGTTTTGGTCAATCTGTAATTTACCGATAAAGTTTTTTTTGATTATACACAAGTCAGCTCCTGAATCAATTAACAGGTGTACTTTGTGTTTGTTTATAATGGGTGAGATGGTATCGCGAGTCAGATTGTCGTTTGTCGCTAGATTTACTGTGTACTGAGTGTCTGGGTATAATAGTTGTTGTAGTATGTCTGATTCTGTTTCGTCGAGATCTAAGATGTTATGTGTGAGTGGTTTTGTCAATTTAGGGATTGGATTAGGTAGGGTAGGAGTGATTTTATTTTCTGGAGAGCTTGGTATTTGTGTGGGGTTGCTGTTACTTTTGTGTTTTGTTATTATTTGAGATAAGTCATGTGTTTTTTGTAACAAGTTTTGTTTTAGTTCAGATGAGAGTTTTCGTGTGTTAGTTTCAAGTGTGTTCTGTATTTTTGAGATTAATTCGCATGTTAATTTTTTGAATAGTGAGATTTTGTCGATGAATTTGTTTTGTTCTGGATTGGTGTTGTCAGTTCTGTTCTGAGTTTTATTTGTTTGTGAGTTCGTAATTGTTAAGTTTATGTTTTGCACCGGGGTTGTAGCGGCGGCTTTTGTTTGTTGAGTGGTTGTTTGTGGAGTCAAGTTTTGCACCGAAATTGTAGCGGTGGCTTTTGGTTGATGATTAACTGTTTGTAAGTTTGAGTTGTGCGTCGGCGTTGTAGCGACGGTTTGTAATTGTTCATTGTTTGTGTGTGAGTTTAAATTGTGCGTCGGCGTTGTAGCGACGGCTTTTGCTTGTGGGTTATTTGCGTGTGAGTTTAAGTTGTGCGTCGGCGTTGTAGCGACGGCTTTTGCTTGTGGGTTATTTGCGTGTGAGTTTAAGTTGTGCGTCGGCGTTGTAGCGACGGCTTTTGCTTGTGGGTTATTTGCGTGTGAGTTTAAGTTGTGCGTCGGCGTTGTAGCGACGGCTTTTGCTTGTGGGTTTTGCGCCGGAATTGTAGCGGCGGCTTGTGTTTGTTGAGTTTGCGCCGGAATTGTAGCGGCGGCTTGTATTTGTTGAGTTTGCGCCGGAATTGTAGCGGCGGCTTGTATTTTGTGGTTAATTGTTTGTACTTGATAATTTAAGTTATGAGCGCTGGGGCTCGTGTGTTCGTTGTTTGGATTTGGTGTAATTGTTTGTGAGTTAGTGTGATCATTTGAGAGAAAATTTTTTAGATAGGTTTCTGGGATAGTACCCATTTGGAGAGTGTGTCCGTGGTCATTTTTTGATGCTGTTGATTGTATTAAATATGTTTGTATTGGATCCGAGGTCAGTGGCTCTCCTATGGCTGATCGGATCCGTTGTAGTTTTCCGGTTGCGTTTGTTGTGTTAAATCATATTGATTTTGTGGTTGTTGCGGGAATATCGTATTTATTCTCATTTTGTTGAATGTGTCAGTCAACGTGTTGGTATCAAGCGGTGTGTGATTGTTTTGATTGATCCTTTGATTTGGCTGTCTGTTGAAGAATTTATTGCGGCATTCTTCAAAGGTGTGTCCCGTTGTTACTTTACAGTGTGAGCAGTATTTTGGTACAAAATTGCTTCTGCGTTGGTTCGGTTGATATTGTTGCTGACTGTTTGCTGTTGTGAATTGATTCTGAGTTTGTTGTTGTTGATTGTGATTGAATTTGGGGATGACTTGTGGCATGCTTTGTGTTGACGGCATTTGCTGGTTTGATGTTTTGTCTTGATATTGTTGGTATGCGTGTTGCGGTTGTGCTATTCTGTTAAATTGTTCCTGCGTAGGTGCATTATAGTGTGTGTTCAACGGTTGTCTAGTTGCGTTGTAGTTTCTCTGATAGTTTGTGTTGTGTGTGTAATATTGTTGTGACCTGTTCGTTCTTTCATGGCTTAACCTCGTGCGGCATACATCCCAAGTGTGATTCATTTTTTGGCAATAGTTACAGATGATTGCTGGCTTCCCGTATGTATTCTGTTGTTGAATTATTGGTGTGAATGATGTGACCGCCTGTTTTGCTGTGTTCTGTGCTGTATTTGTTGTGCAGGCTAACATCTTCTCAATGGCTTCTGTCTCGTTTATTATTTCATCTACATTATTGGCTCTGATTGTGGCTATTTTCTCCCTAAGTATAGTATTGTTTAATCCTCTTTTGAATAATTGGACGGAGTTCGTGTTGAGGTGTTTTAGATAGGTGTCGTCGATGTTGTTGGCAGTGTACTTGGTTCTATAGCCGTTCTTGTATTGCTCAAGGGCTTCAAGAAGCCTGTACCCGTAATTTCTGATGCTTTCGCCGTATGCCTGCTGTATATTGTTGAATCTCCTTTCTAGTTCGTCTAGTGAGTGTAATTCTGTATACATGTTTCCTAGTATTTCCTTAAGTTCTTTGTAATTTTGGACATTTCTGTGAGTGATCCTTATGTATGCGTCTCCTGTCAGTCTTAGTTTGATCAATCGGTCGAATATTTTTTGCTCCTGTTCTGTGGTGAGGGTTTCGTAGATACTGTCGGCAGTGTCGAGGAATCTCGTTAAGTTGTGTGCTTGGTGTTTCGTGCCCTCTCCATTGAATTCTGGTACAAAGTTCGCAATACTTTGTTGAATCTTTTGTTGGTCCATTTTTGGATTATTTGTGAGTTTGTTGGTTGTTACAAGTTTTGCGATTTCGAGCGTCTGTGGTGTTTGATCGTCTTCTTTAGCTTGATGTTTTGCTTTTGGTTTTAATTTTTCGTTTCGGGGTTCTGTCACTTGGATTTCCTTTTTGTTGGCTGGTGCCGTCGTATGACTTGTGTTGATTTTCGTTTGAATTTGTTTTTGATTTGTGGGGGCACTTTTGTTGCTTGTTATTTTTTGCTGGGTATTTAAGTGATTTATGATGTTCGAGTATAGTTCGCTAGGTTCTGACTTTATTCTGAGCCTTTCGCTTGCTCGAGTTGGTGATCTTGGAGTTTTATTTGATTTACTGCTGAATGGTGCGATTCCACTCATTTAATTCATTTAATTTATAGTTTTTGTTGCTCATTTGAGATCTTGATTTTGCTTTACGATTTTGGGGAAACAAGAGAATTTTTACAACTGCAAATTTGGGTGAAAGGGTTATACGACCTCGGGAGGACTGTTTACTTTATTTTGGTAAAGGGGTGTTCGACCAAAAGGTAGTGCGAAAGGGTGTGTAAGTTGGGAGATTGGTTTTTTAGTGGATGAGTGTTCGACCTAAGAGATTTGTTTTTGTACGCGTGAATTTATTTTTACTTAAGATTATGTTGACACGGGTTCGTAAACTACAGCGCCAATATTGTGTTTTTTTCTTGGTTGTTGTTTATTGTGTGTTTATTGTTATAATGTGTTTATGTGAAATACTGTTATATTTTAAAATTTCGTGTAATGTCTTGAACTTCTGGTACTCAAGACAATTGTATTTATAAAGAGTATATATTGTACGGGTATATCCTATTGTATATTGTTGTTGCGTAAGTGCTATGGATATTTGTGGTTATTCGAGGTTATTTAATATTGCATATATTGTTTATTAAATGTATTTATTTAGTTAGTAGTAATTTAAGTGATAATTAAATAGTGAATGTATTGTGATATAATAAATATAATGGATTTTATGATGTAATACTGAATTCTTACCTGATTATAGTCTTGACTAAAGCGCTGTCAATTGTTGTATCGAGGGTTGATTAAAATAAAATTCACTTGTAAATATTCTTTTATAACAAACTTTTATTTATTGCTGTATTCTAAGTAACGAGATAACTATTTAACTATTTTTAATGAATTGCGGATTTTACCGATAGACTACTTTTAATATTTTTCACACAGAACTTTGATTGACTACTTTTAATATTTTCACACAGAACTTTGATTGACTACCTTTAATATTTTCACACAGAGCTTTGATTGACTATCTTTAATATTTGCACACAGAACTTTTATTGACTATCTTTAATATTTGCACACAGAACTTTTATTGACTATCTTTAATATTTGCACACAGAACTTTTATTGACTATCTTTAATATTTGCACACAGAACTTTTATTGACTATATTTAATATTTGCACACAGAACTTTTATTGACTATATTTAATATCTGCACACAGAACTTTTATTGACTATATTTAATATCTGCACACAGAACTTTTATTGACTATGATTGACTATGATTGACTATGATTGACTATCGACTATTGACTATCGACTATCGACTATCGTCTATCGACTATCCTACATTTTACAAATTTTTGGCTTATATACTATAGGTCTTTATTTATTTTTTAGTTTTGTTTTTTGTTTCGAAATGGTGCTGAGTGGTAGTTTTCCACTCGTAAATTTTTTGTGTCACACATTTAAATTGTTTTAAAAAATTTTTAATTGGGTTTTGGGTCAACAAATTAATAATTTGTTTGGATTTTAATTTGCATGAAATTACATTTTTTCTCATGTGTACGGTTTTTTGTTTTTAACGTTTGTGATTTTCTCAAATTTTCTACGCACACGTGTTTTTGTGTGTTGCGCGTGGGAACAGAGAAATTAGAACATTGTTTGTTTATGATTGGCATGTTGATTGAAATGTTAATAGCTTTATGTGTTGTTTGGGGTGGTTATTCCTCAACAGTAACCACCTCTTTTGACCTTCCTGTTGGTGGTATTGTTGCAGTACTTCTTCGGCCGCGTTTAAATTCAGCATACCAATATTTTACCATGTAATCTGACGGAGCAGACTCACCGTAATGTTTATCGAGCTTTTCTATTGTCTCTTTCGCCGTTTTCCCTTTCAAATAATAGTGTTTAATCACTGCACGAAATTCGTTTTTTTACATTTTTCAAGAAACACAAAAGTTGCTTACTTCAAACGACTACAACAAATAAACTAATCGATGAATTTGGGTGAAATTTTAACAGCTGACGTTTGACAAATCGCAATTTCTAAAATACAAAAAATATTTGTGTTTGTGCTGCCATCTAGCGCTAGGTAGTTTCATTTTCAATCCGCCCTCGTACACTTTTTAACGTCTGAATCGTATAACCATTTACACTTTTATGTTGCCACTTTTTATATTGCCACTTTTTGTGTACCTACACTTTTTTAACGTTAGAAACTTCACACTGATCCACCGAGGTGAAAATGTGCTTCGTCGTGAAAAATGATTTTTTGACAGAAAGGATTTTTTATTTTAACCAAAAATTGGCTCATTCGGCGAAGTGAAAACTAATGGATGCTCAACTGGCTTCAATTCTTGAATCTATTGGACTTTGTAAACCTTCATACCCGCAGGCCTTTGTGTAAAATTCTTCGAAAAGTCCTATCGCTGATGTTCAATTCTTGAGAACGATGGCGGGTTGAGGTGTTCGGATGTTTACGCCCACTTTCAGCTACAGCAGCAATATTTTCCATCGAATGAGCTGGAAGACGATGCGGAGTGTCGCTGTTCTCAGTTGGCGCTATTTTTACCGAATGTTTGGCAAGTTTCGGCAACTGATTCACTACTTTTGAAACAAGTTTTGATTATTTCCCAACATTGATCAAGCGAACATCGACTAATTTCGTTTACTGGGAATAAAATACTAAATTTTCGTTACTTGACAAACGACATTCGAATTGATAATTCATAAACGAACCAAAAGATTCCGGATTATTTATTCGGAAGATTCATCAATTTTTTATAAACACTATAAACTGCTCAAACTTTCAAACATTACTCGCTTTTCCCTTTAAACCGATGAAAAAGTTTATTAATATTGACAATTTTAGTTACGAGTTGCGTTTTATTATCAATTTTACTAAATTGTTTTTTCCTGTATTCCAGGAGGACTCAACGGCATCAACAAAATTGTCGGTAAAGCCAGAAATAAAAGTATTACATTTGTTTGGCCAATAAACTCCACAGTCACGAAATAAAAGAGAGCTGTCACATATACCAAGTTGAGAAGCCCTTCAATAGAATAGCCATATATCCTCGAACCATTGAGATTAACCAGCTAAGGAAATAAATACGTATTACTGGCTTTGGACTACCTAACTAAATAGCCTGCAGGAATAGCATTACCCAACCAAAGTGGTAGAGGCTGTATGATAACACATGTGATAACCCAATTTGGAGTGTCTCGTGAAATACTCTGACGAACATCAGCAGCTAGTAATTTCGACAGAAGACTTGGGTAAACCTGCGTGATTTAACCCTTAAATGCATGACCAAATTCTAAAAATATTTTTTGATGTATTTAGTGATCTAGATTAAGAATCCGAACTCTTTTTCAATTAGGTTTTTCCAAATTTTCAGAAAATCGTGATGCAAAATGCGTGTTTTTCAATGCACATTATGCACTAAAGTAATATTTTAATAAATTGCAAATAATATTGTTATTTATTTATCGTTAGCGATAAATTTGATTTAGTGGTTTGACCGTATCAGAATTAATGATTTATAGTTTGATAACATCGAGCATTGAACACAATACAGAGAATTACAAATCAAACATGCCAGTTGCTATATTACGAAAGGCAGCCCTATAATAATTATTACAACTTTTTAACTTTTTGCTGTTGATTTCAATATAATATATTTCATTCAATACACACCGTCCTTGGGATGTATAGGTAGGCCAATGTTCGAATGCATCTATTCTAACATCTTTACATGGAATTGCCGTAGAATTTGGTTTTTTCATGCGCTGTTGAAACTCTTTTTCCACTCCCGATGGCCGCTTACGCTTCTTCGTATCTTTAGACACGTTTACTAATGCTTCTGCAATTTGCATTCTAAAGACACTTTGTCGAGGGGGGGGTAAATTCTGGGTGATTATGATTCACTCGTTTATAGAGAAGCTATGAAGTTATCATCGTGATATCCAACAAATGAAAAAAGAGCCTGTTTGTCCATTTCCGACTTTTTAGTGAAATCTTATGTCTGCAAAGATGACTGTCCATCAGATCAACTCCACCCATATGAACATTGTACTCTTTGATAACTTGAGGACAAGGAACTGTTAACCAATATTTGCTTATTCTATCAAAACGACGAACGGTTATTGGCTGTTCTGGCTCTTCAGGGTTTGCGAATGGTTTCATCCCGACATAAGAAGAAACTAAATTGACTACTCTGTTGTCTTTCCATGACAATTTGCTAATATCTATTCCGTGAATTGAAGCAACGAACTCTCGACTAGTTCCACGTTCCAATCTCATCATGGCTTTCTCTTCAGGTAGCTTACATCATTTTATGCGGTTTCGTCGAATGATTCCCACTGAGAATATTCCACGTGTTCTGAGATAAAAAACTAACGGAATTGAAGTATAAAAATTATCAAAATATAATATATGATTCTTGAATCTAGGTATATCTCGTGCAAGGCGAACAACTATGTTTGAAGTAGCACCTAAATCAGGTTCACCTTTGAATACCACATTCACACCCGCCATAAACTTCAAATTTGTATGCGAACCCATATGTACCACACAATACATACAACTTAATCCCCCATTTTTTAGGCTTATTTGGCCGGTACATTTTTAATCATCTCTTTCAAATCATCATTTATCAACACACAATCTGTCAAGCTTTGGAATTTTTCCAAAATTTATGTTGAGCTGATCCAAAATCGGGCGTACGCTATAAAGGTGATCTCTATCTTTTAGGTGTTTGTCAGGCCGATGCGAATTGTCATTGAAATGAATGAAACGTTTTATCTTTTCGAAGCGATTGATGGACATAATGGCTTTGACTTTATCACATCCGTAAGGTCCCCAATAATCTCGAACGCTGGGTAGTTTGACTATTGATATTATATAAATAATTGCCATAAAATCGCGCATGTCTTGTCTGCCAGTTTGGATATTTTGAAGTGAGTAGAGCACGCTTTGTTACACTATCGATGCTTCAATATCTGCTGACCAGAAGAACGAGAAGCATTTATAAGGTGTGGAAAGTTCAGCAATTTTCGATGGTAGCATACAATCTCCTAAGAATTTAATCTGTTCCTTGCTATATACCAAGTGACATTTTTTCCAAATAGGTTTTTCGAATGCGGTGTCCTTCCGATTAACAATTACAGTTGCAAACATAGATGAAAGTTCAGTGTGGCCTCCTAATTGCTGAGGACTTGGATTTATCGGTAAAGAGGGTGTTACGTTATTTGATGTTAAATGCTCATCCGATATTGCAGTTGTTGTCTCTTCGACCATTAGTTCATCTGATTGCTGATTCTTTACATTTATTGGTACAGCTGTTTTTATGTTATTTGATGTTGATAATTCAAAACCGGAAATATCCGTTACATTTTCACTCAAAATTTCACTGAAGTTCCCATGTGAATTTGATTGAGGGAAATGGTCAACAATTTCATCCTCCAAATCAAAAGTATAATTAAAATTAATACCAATATCTGGATCTAGTAGTTGAACGGTTGATGGAAGTATATTCGTGTAGGTATCATTTTCTTCTACATTATCTAATGGATCCTCATTATCAGTCGAGTTGTCATCCGAATTATACAACATATCTGCTACTTCCTCATTCGAATATGTTTTACCATCGATGATAAATGTCGACATTATCTAAATAATTCAAATTATATGTTTATAACATTCTAAAATACTAAAACGTTAGAATAATAGTTGATTACGTTACAATAATATACGTGTATGTACATACGTATGGACTGCATATTGTCTGTTTAAACGGACGATCAGTTATCAATTTGGAGTGGATATTGTCCATTTAAAATGACGATCATTTACCGTTATCAAACGCAAAATTGCGCAAGCAGAATTATATAAAAATTCTTTTAACACTATGCGCCGTTGGTACTTGGCTTTATTGGCTCTATTGTTTTACATGTATTATTTAGAATATTTTTCTTTGCCACTTATTTTTACTTCCTAATGTTTTTTTGTGCATAAAAAAACACACTTTTTAATTTTTACTGCACAAGCGAAACGATTTGTTTGCCGATCGAGAACTAACTGACCCGTTACACAATTAATTTCAACCGACTACTAGATATAGACAACACGTGTACTTACACATACAAGCAAAAATTTTATTAAAATTTGTTTTCTGTGTACCTTTCATATTGATTTTCCTGGTTGTCATTTATAACGGACTTGATGCATTTAAGGGTTAAAAGAAAAGAAAAATACGATCCCCAAAAGTAGAAGCAGCAGGATTTGATTGATAGTGATATAAGTTCTGGAACATATACGTGAATGTTATGCATTGAATGATAGCATTAAACTATTGAACTTCTTTAAACTATGCCGGGTGATGATAGAAGAGCACCAATTAAAAAAAACACAGCTATGAGAAAATATTGGTTTTACAGTTGAAAGTAAAGACGAAAATTTCGTATATCGTGCGTAAAACAGATATATTCAGTACATTCCAGGACTGTCAATTCGGATTAAAGCCATTATGGTAAAATAATAGATAGAGTCAAGCCTATTTTAGATATTGGCACTTTAACCGATTGAAAATATATAATTGGAATGGTTTTGAAGAGTCAGTTATAGAGAAACAGGCGGTAAATGGAGTATCTACCATTCCCCGTGTAAAATAAGTCAATCAAACAAAACATCAAAGCACTTGAGGGCTGGTTAATAAGATAATAAACAAGATTCTATAACTTGTACCGAAATCTGTTTCCGAAAGATAATGATTTCGTTGAAATTACATTCAGTCTTAATAATCTCACTGTAAAGACGTATTAATCCCGAAATTAGTGCTGACATGAATATATCCTCATCTATAATGAAGAAACACGCAACTTTTTAATTTTGTATAAAGCTTTGTAATATCATAATTTGTTTTATATGTACACGAATGACAGGATACACATATATACATTCGACTTACATGTGTAAAGAAGATAGACGTATCATGAGGCTCATATACAAGCACCATCTCCGCTCATACATCTTCTTGTTATTATTTTAATTACATTTTCATCGTTCTCCGATTATCTCTAGTTTTTCATCACTGAAAATGAATGAAATATGCTCGTTTGCAACATACACATGCATACACACACACAATGTTCTTTGATACATTAAAAGTTTAGGAAGTTAGACAGAGGAAAAATATTTTATTATTGTTTCAAAAGAAAAGCATTTTCCACTGTGTGATATACCAACGCAAAAAAAAATGTTCGTACCGATTAAACCATCATACTAAATACAAAATTATGATGATAGCTTCAATTATCGTCGAGGTGAAAAGTTAATTAAAATTTTATGTAAACACATTAACCAGAATGATGTGTGCACATGAATTTTTAACCAATTTTCGGGTGTTGTGTGTACCTGTATACATACAGAGTTAAACTGTTCGACTGTTGACTGACTGAGACAAATTGAACTTTAAAAGCCATAATCATACCAAATTTGTCTAGTTATTTGTTAAACTTTATATCTCGACACTATGTTAAATGTATATTTAGAGAACGAGCAAAACTATACCAAACCGTATAGCCGGGTATGTTCTAATAAAAGCCAACCGAAAGAAAAAAAAACTTCTGTAATAAAGTTTACAACACAAATGGGGTAATAAAAATTTATTTTATGATTTTTCCCTCGTTTCGTATGGATACATTTATAAGCGCTTCTATGTTTATCTTTGAAAGGAAGATGAGAAAGCACGAAACATATATCTATCCGTACATAAAACAGCAAGATGTACGTATGCTGTAAACAATATAAAGTGTTTTGAGCGCAAATGTAATATAGAATCCTTCTAGGTTACAGAGATATAAAATATCATGTATGCTTGTGTATATCTAAGGATATATAGTTGTAAAAGTTTAAGATGTTCTGCATAGAACGAAGCTTTTTATGGAAGATCATAACATTATTTCGTACCTGATGGTTTTTTATATATTTCATTGTACACCTTATTTATGAATATTATTAAGTTGTAAGCAATCGATTTTTTATCGATAACCTACCCCAATTTTTTAATTTAATTTTATTTCCACTATGAACTACTTGCCCTTCTTCAACTAGATATGGAATGAAGGTCTAACGCGGCACGGAAATATCTAATTAATTTTTAAATATTTTCGATCTTTCTTTATTTTCCCGCATTTTTCTAAAATGGATATATTAATTGGTCTCGCAGGTCAAGGGCCTCGGTCTCGGTTAAGGAATTTAAAAAGCACTAAATAAATTCAGCAGATTCTTAATCCAATATGTTGAAATTTGATTTGTAATAATACATTGCGGTTCAATTATGAGTTAAGAATAAAATTCTAGAATCTGTTCATCTCTCGCAAAACTCAGATTTTTCTAAACCAATTAAGCTGAAGTTGTTTACAATATGTTGACTAAACCAAAAACTATTCCGTTCTCCATGCGACACTTAAACACTGGTACAAATTAACGATACTTGCTAATTTACAATTGTGCTGGGAAATTTTCAAAACAAATCGCCTATAAACTTCAGACTTGAACCACCTCCAGGCCCAATGTTAAAATCGTGAGGCAGTCGGACAGCTTGAGAAAATCTTTATACTACATCCGGACTTAAATTTGAACTCCTCAAAATTAGCAATCTGACTTATAAAAACTGTCTTGATCATGGACGATTTATCCCAATTGGTTTTTCTCTATCCGAAGCTACTTCGTAGGCTATATTCCCAATTTTCCGTACAATAGTCGCCTTAAAGAAGACCTTTTGTCGTGGCTTAAATGTTCTATTTCGAGAGCGTAAATTGTACATAAAACCGTTTCTCGAGTTCTGGGCATCGAGCTCAGAAATTCCGTAGCACCAATTCTTGCGGTACGTTATTTCTGAGAACGGGATTGGTTCGAAAAAAAAAAATCATTTACTAGAAAAGTGAATCATAGCTATCAAGAAAAATTATTTATTTTGCTGTTATGATAACTACTGGCGATATAGCTTTTCTAGGCCTTCAACATAGGCCTCGTACCTATTAATCGAGGGGAATATTAGTGGAAGGCAAACAATGATCTCTTCGAATCCAACAACCGGCAAAATATTGCAATAGAAAATAAAAACCGATAGAAGAATGAAGCCATTAATTCAACAACAAGGCGAAATAGTGGAAAAGTTGTTCCAGCTGTACACCAACTATAAAAAATCATATATCTTGAGGCCAAGATAGCAGAGTAAAAGCAGTGTATTTCGAGTTCGTAAATAACTATAATAAAATACGGGATGCTAACCAACACTAGTGACGACCCACCCATACTTTCAAGATAGATAGAAAGTGGCGGATACTTACAACAGCATTATAGTTGAAATACGCAAACGTTTCAATAGTGGCCCTCTAACCACAACAATACCGAAAAACGACAATGGAGAACTTATATAAAGAAATAAGATTCACGCAAAACAAGCTGCAAAACGAAGAAGCTGGGGAATCGTTAAACTTATCATTAACTCACATATAGAACACAACAATTATAGTGCACAACAACAAAGCGCTGAACAACACACACACACACACACACACACACACACACGCACACACACACACACACACACACACACACACACACACACACACACACACACACACACACACACACACACACACACACAAGATTAATCAATTGAAGACCCACATTGGGGTTCAATCAGCTTAACTGATAATTCACCTACAATCAGTGAGATCAAACTACATTCACACATTGATGTTGCACGCTTACAAACTTTATTCGACACCACTAGAGAGTGTCTATTCTACATGTAATGAAACATCTAGGAATCAAAACGGATTTATGGGATCCACTAGTCATCTACGTATTGGCCAAAAAACTGGATCACGATACTCTAAGGTCATACGAAATGTCATTAGAAGATTTAAGAAAAATTCAACCACTAGACAATTTCGTAAAGTTTCTTGAACCATGCTTTATGGCATTAGAATCAGTCTTCAGAGAAAAAACTACGAATTTTTGAAAACCAACACTTGGTACCACATTGTTCCAATTCAAATCAAAGAATATATTCGACAAAAATCTGCCAGTACCATTATTGCAACTATGCAGAAATTGTCTTAAAAATAGTCATGCGTTAGCTGAATTGCTCAGCATACAAAGTTAGGTTGGATAATTTTAGGAAAATCTAATAAGTCACACTCAACAAACAACCCACTGACCAAAAATCGTCGGAATCATAACCAAGGAAAATGCAATAGAAAAAATTGAAAAAACTTGACAAGTTCTGGGAAACGGAGGAACTACATACGCGAAGAAAACGTACTTCTGATGAATAGAGTGACAACTATATTTTCAGAATTCTCACAAAAGAGAATCAGATGGCGTAGATTTCTCCAACTAGAAACGCAACTTACGAAGAACGATGAACTGCGGACAAACAATATAAAGAATTTATGCGATAGTATAAACATTTCGGACACATGGAGAAGATTCACCCAACAAAATTAAACGATAGAAAATGCTATCTGATTCATCACGCTGTCCTCACGCTATCAAGTACTATGAGTAGTTAAGAGTAGTCTTTGACGCGTCTCCCAAAACAGCCATTTTACAGTCATTAAATGACATAATGTAAGTTGGCCCAAAAATACAACAAGATCTTTGATATATCGTAATGAGATGGCGAAAGCATAAGTACCTCATCACAGCCGACATAGAGAAAATATTTTGGCAGATCTGGATAAATAAGAAAAATAGAGACTTTCAACGAATTTTATGGCGAAACTCAACTTCGGATAAATATAGCAGGAAAAACCTTAGATCAGCTAGCAGCAGAGGAAACAGAAAAATTTCCAAAGACCTCCAAAATGTTACAAACTTAATTTTACGTCAATGATCTCATGAGTCATGACGGACTATGATACTATCAAAGATGCTCTAACTATTCAAACTAACTAACTGAACTTCTTCAAAAAGGAGGCTTCAATTAAAGAAAATGGAGAAGCAACCAAACTTACCTCTTAATCAACGCAGACCATAAAGAACAGAATCACATACAATGGAAATCGACCAAAGCATAAATGCCCTTGATTTTATTTGGAAACCTCATGCGGGTGTCTTCGAGTTTAATATAGACCTATCAATGCTCAGTGGTCGCCTGATGAAGCGAAATATCTTCTCCTAACATCAATAATAATAACACCAAAGATAAGGCTGAAACATTAGATACACTTCAAAGACAAATTAAAATTTCCCAGCAAACTGAAAATTCCACACCTGAATCACAAATTGAGGTTCACGGCTTCAGTGATCCTTCAGAACAAGTATGTGTCACTTGCGTTTATTTAAAAGTAACAAACAAAGATTGTGAGGGTTAACAACAGCCTTATAGGAGCCAAAACAAGAGTCGTGCCGACAAAATCAAAAGTAACATTACCAAGGCTACCAACTAAACGGTACTCCCGTGTTGGCCAAGTTATTTGAAGAAGTTAAACTATAGAAATACAACAGCATCTTCTTGGATACAAGGAAATATTCAGAAATTTAAAGCTTACGTTGCCAACCAACAGAGTATCAGAAATTACGAATCTTACTCAACCACAGCAATGGCGAGTGGCGACACATCAAATCAGGAGATAATCTAGCTACTATAAACTCTGATGGTCAAGACCTCATTATAGCTCAAAACAAGGTATGGTAACTGGTCTGACACAAAAAATTGCTTTGTGCTAGCGGAACAATCAATAGAAATAAACAATTTCAATCCAACTACCACTACAGGAGGGGATGATGACAGGATAATTTACGTAATAAATAAAATATCCAGTTTCACTAAACTAGACAACTGTAAAAATTATTATTAACTTGTCGGTCAAGGCCATAAAAATGACTAGTTTTCATTCTTTCCAGAATCATAATAAATTTATTAGTCTTAGAATTTAAAGTTGGTCACTTTTGAGGATTAGGAAACTTTAGGTTCCATCGGGCCACCGACCAGCAAGATATTTCTCGTTCATCAGCAACTGGGGGTTGAAATGATCCGGTATTACCATGAAGGAGTAATTCTTGATATATAACCGTAGCATATTGTTACGAATTTTACTCTACACAAGCAAGGTGGTCGAGTGGTAAAGTAAGTAAACCCAAAAATTGCGAGTTCGAACCCAGTTGTCATTCATAATTTTATTAAGCCATTATTATTCTTAACATCATCGATGTTGTCCAATAATTCCAGAATCCAGACAAAATAATTGATGACGTGGAATATTCGCGAATTCAGCTACAAGAAAGTAATTTACAATACACATACCCCAGATACAAGTATTTAAGCGCGAGCAATTCGGGACACAAACACAGTTGTAGTAATTTAACGAGTGAACAGCGCAAGTTAAGAAGTAAAATGTAAAGCGTGCGACAAATAAAAGTGACCAGTAAAAGTGAATTCGTGTTTGTGAATTGCTTTGGAAATACAATGTGTTGGAAAATAAAGTTGGTAACTTAAATCGGTGAGAGTTTTATTTGCAAAATCGTGTACGAATCCATATTTAACACTCGAAATTCGTAACAATATTAAGGCAGCAAGGTGCACCATTTCCGTAATACTATAATGCAGTGCTTAATTCAAACGAAATCGTTGCGTAGAACGTAATCGTTTTGTATCATGAGTGTGTTGAGTGAGTGAGAGTGCGAAATGAGTGTGAAATTGTACTCCCAGGAGTGCCAATCTATAAAAGTAAACTTCCTTTCAAAATACATTAAGTTTTTACACGGACAATTTTGTAGCACTTAATATAAATTTGGCATCAGGCTTTATATAGGCCTGATATATTCGGCATCATTCTTCATACAACATTAGAAGCTGGTTCTATGCTGGAGTAAATGTAATAAACCTAACCACAGCTATATACTTTATCTTCCAGTAGTGAAAGAATTGAGCTCTTCAAATCAGTTAAACACGTTATGAGCAGCTTAATTTGTCCACTACTAGACGATTCACGAGCACACTTGGTACATCTCTCAGAGACTTTCCAATCGGCCATCTTGTAGCAAGTATTCTAACGGATATTTGAATTTTTCTAAACATTTTTGGTACAAAAATTTATGTTGGAGCAATTGGGAAGATGATACGCATTGGATCATACGCATCACGACAAAACATAACAATCGTGATATACCATCGTACAGCTCCTAGCAAAAGAAACCAATCAATGCTATTGAGTATTCTACTATCGTGTACTTGTATTCAATACGTGATGTATGAAACGTATGAAATGGGAAAACTTCAGCTCAGAAAGGTATAGAAATGACTTGAGATTACGTCACTCAATACGACGTTTGAAAACAAGTGAAATACGACCGATAAGCTCCACAAGTACAACTACATATCTTAACCTGAAAACCCAAAGGAACCGATGGAGGTTATAAACACTGGCACACTCCAGTTAAAAGCAGTAAAATTCTTAACAGTTATAGACATGTTAATTAATTTTGTAACAGCCTACCTGTGAGAATACATTCAAGATGCAATGACATATATATTCGTGTACGTATATGGCAGGCCCAACTTATTCATCACATTAACTTCCTATCCTGACCACCACACAAATTTTAATTTGGTTAGAGGAAAAAATTAGACCAGAGGAGGATGACAATGAGGTACACCCATCATCAGTTACAGCAGCGTGTGCAGCAAATGATGAAAAGGCACATTCAACAATCGCATTGAATATAGAAGACGATCAAATTCATCACATCACCAATGCAGATTCAGCAAGAAGTGCATGGAGAATTCTTAAGGAAACGTATGAATCAAACACGTCAAGCAATCGTGTGCACATTTTGAAATTAATCATGCAACAGCGGCTTGATGAATACGGAGATGCGGAAAACGAGCTCTTTCGAAAATTGTTGGCGCTTGGTGCAGATTTTGTTCCGGAATTTTTTATGAGTGCTACGTTGCTGGCTTCTTTGCCACCAAGCTACGACGGTTTGGTAACGGTGCTCGAGGGTAAAGAAGAGGGTGAATTGACACTCACGTTGGTTAAATCAACGGTTCACGCTGAATTCAAAAGAAGAATGGATCGAGGCGGGACAACGGATGACACTGCATTAAAGGTTGACTCATCAAGACGAAAAGAACAACGTAAAGAGCAACGAAAGGTCAAAAAAGTGAAAATAAAAAGTCTGAGTGCTATTTTTGCAAAAGAAGCGGTCACATCAAAAAGGATTGTTGAAAATACAAAGCCTGGCTCAACAAAAAGGAAGGAAGTGATCAGAAGGCGAATCTAGCGAAAGATGAAACAGATATCAAGAGAAATTTTCTTTCAGTCAAAAAGCTAACGGAAAAAGAGTTTCAAGTAAATTTTAAGGGCAACAAGTGTGAAATATTGGAAAACAGTCGGCAAATTGCAGTTCGCGAAATCAGCGGTAAACTTTACAGAATAAAGGAACCTCACAAAGTTTACTCGGTCGAAAAGGAATCCAATGGATGCATACATTACTGGCATAAGGTTCTAGGCCATAGAGACATCGAAGTTGTGAAATCATCAACTTCAGCGACTGTACAGCGGATTGCGAAATCAACTCCAAGTGCAGAGTGTGTCTCGAAGGAAAAATTATTCGAATCAAGTTTCCGGTCAAGTCGAGTAATAAAGCAGTTGCACACCATCAGGTAATCGTTATATTGTGACATATTCATAGACGATTACTCAAAATTTACAGTCAGCTACCTAATCGCAAATAAATCATCAGTTTACAGGAAATTCAAGGAATATATTGCGATGGTAAAGGTTCAATTCGGAAAGAAACCTAAGTGCATCCATACAGATCGAAGAGGACAGTACCTCATAATGAATTCGTGAATTATCTAAAGTTCAGCGGAATTCAAATCCAGAGAACTACTGCGTACACACCTCAACAAAACGGAAAAGCGGAACGCAAAAACAGAACGTTGGTAGAAATGACTCACTGCATGCTAATTGATGCAGGTCTAGAGAAAAAGTTTTGGGGCGAAGCTGTAATGATGGCTAATTATGTTCAGAATCGTTTGCCAACAAAGGTTACAGAAACAACGCCATACGAAGGCTGGTTCCAGAACAATCCGAATATGCAATATACTACAGTAAATTCGAATCAGAATGTTATGTGCATGTACCGAAGCAAACAAGGCATAGATTCGATTCAAAGGGTGATAAAGCAGTGCTGGTCGTTTATGATTTTGAATCAGAGGCATATCGTTGTTACATTCCGGAAACTGATCTGGTCACAGTTAGCCGAGATGTTCAGTTCGTCGAAAGGGGCCATTTGTTACCTATCAAGTCCAGCAACAATTACCAACAGGAACAAATTATCGGCAATTCAGGGTTGAACAACTTTGAAGATGCAGAAAACGATCCAGTACAAGGGGAATTAATCGATGAGGAAGTTCAGGAAGACAACCCAATACAGGATCATGTTCAGAATGAAGATGAAGAGCAAGCTGTTAGACGATCACAACGCGCTAACAAAGGAATTCCACCAAAGAGACTTATTGAAGAAATTAACGAAGTGAATTCAGTCTTTCAAGAACCAAAGTGCTACGAAGATGCCATCAAGTGTGATCAAAAGAGGCTGTGGATTCAAGCAATAACAGATGAGATGAAGTCATTGATGGAGAATCAAATTTGGGGACTTGAGAAAATTCCAGAAGGTATAAATCTAGTTGGCTGCAAGTGGATTTACAAGCTAAAGTGCAATCCAGATGGAGAAGTAGTCAGACAAGGTTTTTCGCAGAAATACGGTACTGATTATGATCACGTGTTTGTTCCAGTTGTTCGTCAAACTACGTTTCGAACATTGCTTACAGTGGCAGCAAACAAGGGCATGAAGGTTTATATCTAGATGCGAAGACGGCTTTTCACAACAGTGAATTGCATGAAACAATTTACATGAGACAACATCAAAGATTCAAAGTTGAGGAGTTTATATGGTCAAAAGCAATCAGCGCGCAATTGGAACAAAACAATTCATCAAATTCTCATCGATTTCGGTTTTGTTCAAAGCAAGAATGATCCATGCTTGTACACCTACAAACATGATGGGAAAATATGCTACTTATTAATTTACGTTGACGATGTGGTCATTGCTGGTGAAAATAACGAGATAATCTCCAAGTGCGAAACATTTTAAAGTTCAAAACTCAAGATTAAGAACTTGGGAGAGATTAAGGATTTCTTGAGTCTTCAAGTCAAGAAGGAAGCAGATGGCCATTACACGTTGAATCAGACTGCTTACATTGGAAAAGTACTAAAGGATTTCCAAATGTCTGATGCAAGGGAGTCCTCAGTTCCATTATCAGTTGGATATGGTAAAGGAGGAGATACGGATTTGTTGTTGGGCAACGGCAAATGTCAAAAGTTGGTTGGTTGCTTACTGTACATATCAGTCAACACGAGACCTGACATATCGGCAGCGGTTTCAATTCTTGCACAAAAGATGTCCAATCCAAACCAGGAGGATTGGAACGAATTGAAACGAGTATTAAAGTATCTCAAGGGTACTGTCGGTTTGCGATTGTCACATGAGAAGAGTGATGGTTCGGATCAGTTAATCGGATATGCAGATGCAAGTTGGGCTGATGATCGCGCAAGTCGAAAGTCACAATCTGGTTACATATTCAAGTATTGTAGCGATATTCTCAGTTGGTGCAGTCGAAGACAGGATTGAAACATGTCAAGAGGTATTTGTCAAGGATTGAATCGACAAATGTATTGTTACATGCCAATATTGTCCTACGGAAACTATGGTGGCAGGTTTATTGACAAAACCATTGGCGGGACCTCGTGTCAAT
Organism: Nephrotoma guestfalica; assembly: GCA_963691935.1. NCBI lineage: Eukaryota > Metazoa > Arthropoda > Insecta > Diptera > Tipulidae > Nephrotoma > Nephrotoma guestfalica. The sequence goes on along the minus strand of OY829913.1, from coordinate 30,689,363 downwards.
GTTCTTCGGGATGCATGTGGAGTTAACTGATGATTGAAATGAGGAGGAGCATTGGAAATAAGCATTGACTCATTTCCTATGTTTATTGTATTTGACTTTTGTAGCTAACTTCACTTCTGTACGAACTATCAATCAACACGCGAAAAACATCATAAAAATAAAATAAAGGAAATTTTATAATTAAAATTAATTTAGAATTATCCGTGTTTCATTTTCAAGTTTCCAGCACTGATTAGCATTAATTCCATCACTTTCCAAAGGAGTTTGTATTAGATACAGTCACTGGAGTTGATGGTTATCCATTGTACCGCTGGCGCTCTACAGAATATGGTGGATATTCTTTAACTTTTTAATATTGAGCTATCGGCCAAATAACATTGAAATCGATAACAGATGGGTTGTATCGTATTAGTCGCTTCTGTTAAAAACATATAAAGCACATGTTGAATATGTTCAAAATTATGAAGTTACGCGTTACCAAATGGGCACAGATGTATAAGCAGCAATGAAGGTGTACGGCGCATACTTTCATTTCCAATTCATGAAAGAGATCCTTCTGTTATTCATTTGGCTATATATAAATTGAGAAAGCAGCAGGCAAACTGCATTCTTTACTGCAGAAAATGCAGTACATTGAGCAGCTACATACGCACCAAAAACAACGTTGACACAGTTCGTCCAATTGTGGCAACAGAAAACTGAACATGAATGATTTGCAAAAACTTTACTATATGCATAAATTTCCACGTATTTCACTTGGAACATATCCAAAAAAACATTGAAATCACGCAAACGACGTAATGCAGTTGCAGTATCTCCTGACATTTCTTCTGTTAACTCTTTAGGCAAACTCTATACAGTTCGCCCCAGACAACAATAATGTTTTTATTTGCGGTTTCTACTGATTAATGTACGAGGTCCAACATCATTTGCTTGTCTTAGAACATTTAATGGTGGATTATATGAAACATACCGTAACGCATGTCGAGCGTTACAATCATTGGAAGGCGATGCGCATTGGGATTTAACTGTGGCGAATGCAGCTCTCATTTTAAATCCAGATTAGGTATAGGATGTTTGTTTGGAATTTTATAAACTAACTGTTTTTCAACAAATGCTATGAAGAAAGTATATAAGTATTCCAAAAATATTACTTAACTGGGCGTAACACTTCAGTGGCTGAATCTCTCACATTTTGGAAAGAAAGATTGTCCTTTAAACAATTTATTCCACTGAAATCTGCCCAATTTGGGCAAAAGTCATATGAACTTTGCGAATCAACAACTGGGCACTTATGGAGATTCATAGTTGATACCGAAAAAAATTACACATTTACGTCACCTCTCATCACGCTAGATATGACAAATACCCACAAAATTGTTCTTCAGCTTGTACAACTGCATTATTACATAAAAGCCATACTGTATGGACGGATATTTTTTTCAATTCCATAGAACTGAAGAAGGAGTTGAAGACGTGGAGTACAGATTGTGTGGGAACGCTACGCCTAAATAGGGAAAATATACCCCCTATAATAAAAAAAACAAAATTGCGAAAAGGAGAAGTTATAGCCCAACACTGTGAAGCCATAACCATATTGAGATGGATAGATAAAAGGCGCGTTACTATGATTTCGACATATCACGGGAAAAAAACTGGTGTTATAATAAAAAGGAAAAAAGAAGTTACAAAACCTGTAAGTGTCATAAATTACAACAAAAATATGGGTGGAGTGGATTTGATCATTTACAAACGAAATAAACAACAAAAAGTCGACCATTTAAAATTTCGAGTTCAATCGGTAGAACAAATTTTTGCGAAATATGTAAATAAGGTCCAGAGAAAGGTTTCAGGAAGACATTCTGAAAATAAAAATTTATCATAACTTAGTGATCGTCATTTTATTGAAAGAATTCCCCAACTCAACAAAAAGCTAAGCCGCAAAGAAGATGTGTTGTTTGCTACAAACGTGGACGCTGGAAGGAAACAATTCCCTGGTGCACTGATGTTGAAGCTGGTCTATGTTTGGACTCGTATTTCAAGATATACCACACACGAAAAAATTATTAATGAAACACTTTTTTGTTAAACAAAAATATTGAAAATAAAAAACAATGAAACTAATATTTAAAAACGTTTGTTTTATTAAAAAAAACTAATTATTGAATAAATTAAAAACAATATGGCACTGCAATTCTTAATTTTTCTTATCACTAAGCGAAGTTGCCACTTGCAGCTGGCATGCATTCAACACAGAATTAATAGAGTTTAGTGAAGAAGTTTGTGACGGAATTACTATAATCAGTGCATTTAGATACCTGACCTCATTGATTTAAAAAATTATCTGACGTCATTTTATGTCGATGGTTCCAATCTTTGGCTATATCGTGCAAGAAAATGAAGTAAATGATTCGATTTTTTTGTATAATCTTTTTTCCGTGGAACGTTAATCGCAGTGAAAGAGCAATAAATAAAAGATTATATTCTAAGTAAAAGTACTTTTTACGGACATTACTGCCATCTATGTTTCAGAAACAAAACTGTAGACATAAATTTTATGACGTATCAATCAGTTCTGCCTGGAATAGTGCAAATAAAATGTGTAAAGCCGCTACTAGAATTAATAGGTGGAATGGATAGATAACGGAATTTGATAGAGTTCCTTCACACATTTATCACTCCAAATTAAATAAGATGCAGGTAATTTAAAAATTTAAATAAAAATAATGTTAAACAAGATGCAGGTAGTATGATTTCAAAAACTTAATAGATTATGAAAATGATCGTGCCAAAAAATGTCAATTCCCCGGAATTTAATTTAATACTCATACCACGACCGATTTGTTATGAAAGTATTATTAAAGGAACTTAAATATAAAAAAAAAAAGTTTTCTTGTTAATTATGTAGAAGTTTAGCGTTTATATGTAGCACACAAACTCATACATATTCAAATTACATACTTTAAGTGCTATAACATTACATAATTTGTATGTTCACTCTATTAGAAAATATAAAAATCAACATTGTATATTTTATGTTTAATATCGTATATGTGATACGAGCTTCCAAAAAGCATAATATTTCATTAAAAAGTTTTATGGATGAAATTCGAGTTCGCATATGTACATAAATATGTATAATACACAAGTTAAACATCGTAAAATATTTTATGTAATTTCAAAAAAATTTGTTCAAATTTTAATTACCTCCATATGCAAAACAATTTTAAAGTTGAATGTAACGAAATCGTAAGCAAGTCACAGATTAAAGCACTTTGGTTTATTATTAATAAACAAAATCAAACTGTTTATGAGAAAATCTATAAAAATCCTGAAAATAGCGGTGGCTGGTGCAATAAAGTATGTGATATCAATAAAACCAGAATATAACTACCCAGCTGCCTTAAAATTTATATGTGTATTCTGTCGAGCTTTTAAGCTTTAAATATTTTTTTTCTTCTGTACAACTTGAAAAAGTGAATAATTTAGTGAACTTACTTTATATAACATAATATTTTTTCATATATGACAATTTCATAACAATTTTTCTAGTCGAGTGAACAAGCACAAGTTGAATATTTTAAAAAATGTCGCGCGGAAAAATAAACGAGCAGAAATATTGCTTGAGATACTTTGTCTGTGTATTTCGCCTCTTGACGTTAGATCAATATTGAATAATTTAATGTATTTTTTTTTATTTCTGTTCAAATTGAATTGAGAAATACATTTTATATCGTTTTTGAAGTTGACAATAATTTATGAACTGAATTCAAGATTAGTCTTACAAGTTTTGTTAGTAATTTATTGATGTGATGAATAGCAAGTCATTTGTGTAAAACTGTATGGTAGAGAGATATTCTAATGTTTTGATTGTTATGTACCAATTATTCAAATTGGCCGTTAGCCATTTTCTAGATTTGGGACCGCAAACATAGGATATTTTAAGTGTTTTCAGAAATTTCCATAACCACAAATGCTTAAACTTTATTTGAGACAAAAGAAGTTATGCTGTTCGAATCTTTGGTTTATGTGAACATTCAGCTTTAAAGTAAATAAGCAAAAGCATAACTTATGTAATAAAATAATTGAAAAGCTCTCATAAAACAGATGTAAATACAAGTTAAAAATATAGAAAATTAATTTGCTTCTGGCAACTTTCAAAATTGAAAATAAACAATGAAATATTAATTGAATTGAGCTTTATTTATGGAAAAACAATTGGTTGGCGGTGGGGTTTCGTTGATTTCTTGAAATGCAAGACTTATACGAGTAATCGAAATAATATCATTAATATTTGATATTTTATTAAAAATTTAGATTATGTGCGAAGGGATTCAATATTCATGTAAAACCCTCTAAACTTTTATAAAGTTAGGTTACAGCTTTAGATCTCCAGGCGCATATCAACTCACTATAAAAATTAAGCCATTTTTTCAAAATCGTATTCTACAAAACCAAATATCAAATATCTCATAAACCAATTCTTAAAATTGCGAGTGCTTTAGTACTTTATCGCCTAATAATTTAATTATTCCTATCAATGTTCAATCGGGTTCATCACAAGTAATTACAGTTGAGCCAAGTAAATTTTAAACACATTTGCCCACATTTACAATGCGGTTCATAACAGTATATGCACTAGTATTATGAATTTTAAGAAATAACCGATTTGAAAGCTGGTCTATCGTGGATATGGTGAAACGACTGTTACGTGGTTCAATTAGTTTTAGGAGGAATGGTATATATTACCACTTGTCATCAAAAATTGATGTGATAACTCAATTTCTAACCAATAAATATTGATTATAACAATGACAGAGAGTACAACTGTCGCTATATTCGAATAAAATAGTCTAACTAATCAAATAGTGCATAAACTCTCTGCGTAGAGCGAGCTTCTGCATGTTAAAATCGGTTTTGGTATAACCGTTTTAGTATAAAGTACGATTATATATCAAATTACCTGAAACACAGAACATCGCTCGGCCAAAATTGGTTGAATTGTAAGTTTTTTATGCCATTAAGTACAAACATAAATCCTGTGTTTCTTTTATTTTTACATGTATCGTTTAGTAGTTTGTCGGATCTAAATCTCTCTCGCTGGCTTCACGCAGGTGTATTAATAAATAAGTTTTCTTACCAGCAGCTAATATCTCACTTCGATCGAGGAATTGATTAGTACTATTTTTGTAACCCAGACTGCGTCTGGAAGCGTCGAGAAGCCCCTAAACCAATTTTCTCGAATTTGGAACTCATCACAATCGATTCTTAACACTCGAGAGGAATTCTCACTCATTTTAAAAAATAGTTTGACGCTGAAAAATTCATAAATAAATTTTACCAAAAGTAAGACTCATCGCAATTTATTAGCACTCGTAGAAAAAAAAATCCGAACTCATTGTATGGCGTTTAAATACGGTAGATCGACAAACTACTGAGAATTAAAAACATTAATTATGTATATTACGACAATACAACCCAATATTGTTACATCATAAAAATGATTTTCGAAAGGACGCGATTAACACAATCATATTCAAAAGATCTCTATTAACAGAAAACACATGATGAAAGATGTTGCAACATGATACAACATGCTTGTGTAATATCTTACAAGATACAGCAAATCACAAACATCGCACGAATGGTGCTACATGCATTTTCATCATAATAGTTCGGCTCTTTATGAATTTGCATGCGAAGCATTCGAGCCGAAACAATGCAAAAATAGAACTGGCTCTTTACTGGAGGACTCTGTAAACGAGTTTTCGCGAAATATGGTTTCACCGCAATTCGATTTCTGTTATTTGAAAATTGTTTTTCAGTATTATCTATCAAGGTCATTTAAATCCAGAAGAAAATGTAAAACATTAACCCGAACTCTGCCAGAAAACGTCTTTATCCATTTTTTCCAAATCGGGAACTCTACTGAAAGACCACTAAACGAACTATCTTGAAATCGGAACTAATTTCAATCGATTCCTTGCATTTGAAATTCTCTCTTTACCAATTTTTTTCAGAATTGTGTGAAGTCCACCATAATCATATAAAGCGCAATGCTCGAAAACACTGCCCTGAGATGAAGAAATGAAAAACGGGACTCGGGACGACATCAAAATAGGTTGAGGCTTTTTTGAAAGAAATGTGGCAAAGGGATTAAGGTCAAAACATTAGTTAGCTACTGAATGCCACAAATAAATATTTTTATTCATAACAATTAACAGTTTTAAAAAAATGTGATTAACGTAACCAAACCACATTTCACCGTAACACGACATATCGTAACATTCCGCACTATGATGGAACATAATACCAAGCAACACATGACGACAAAAAGTGCAACATCTATCATTATCCCACAACATGTTGAATATGACGCAACATAGTTGAAGGTCAAACAACATCCCCCTGCAAGATGCAACATCAAACAACATGGTGCACCATCACGAAAAATGACACAAGACATTACAGTCTCTTTGGTGGATTTCTGAGGAAATTCATTTACCTCAGAAATCAGAACTGTTTGTAAACGTTTCCTTGCAATTGAAACCCCTGTATCACAAAATTTGGCCAAAATTATATAAGCCAAATAAAATGTTAAAAGAGGGTTCCTATAAGCTCACCCAGGCATTTTTTTGCTTCATAAAAATGGAACATAGACGTCACTTGACAAAATTGTTGGACCCGAAATAAATTTGAAAAACAATTGATTCCTGGCATTCATATCCAACCTGTCTGAGCACTCGTAAACGAATTTTCCGGAAAGCTAGCCAAATCTCTCAAGCTAAATAAGCAAGACCAGGAACCCTGATGAATAAGGAGTCATTGAAATCGACATAGGTCAAGCTGTATATTTTTTTCGCCGCCGGATGTCTCTCTAAATAAATTTTCCCGGAATTATGGATGAGCCACTAAACGAATTTTCCGGAAGAATAACCAATCAAAAGTGATTAGGCGTATCGGATTTTCCCGAAACTACAAGTGATCGCAATCGGATTCTGGTACTCGAAAACCGCCTCTCACCAATTTTTATCAAAATCGTTAATTAAATTAAAAAAATAATCAATTTTCCCGAAATCAGGAATTGATTCCTGGCAGATAACATGGCAACCTCTTTAGAGCACTCCTAAATGATTTTCCAGAACCCCAACGAATAAGGACCAAGCGGAATCGATTCCTGGTACTCGAAAACCCTCTCACCAATTTGTATCGCAATAGTTCGAGTTTAATTTATTTTCAATAAATGGTATTTAGACACCCTCCATTACTGGCATTAGAAAATGCTTACCACGGCAATTATAGCAAAACATTTAATAATTATGGGTGGGCGGGGCTTGTTCACATGAAAACATGTTCCAAACATTTTCCGATTTATTCGTAACATAATTAGTTGTAATTGTTTACCGGACAAGTAATTCCGTGGTTAAAGCTTCGGCACTTAGACTGGGAGGTACTGGGTTCGAATCCCACCAGAGGCTGGATGCAAAGCGAATTTGGTCACCAATTACGAACGGTGATGTTAATAAACACAACTAAGACTCTTTTGGAGTGCAGAGTTCAGCGCCGACCCACCGTCCATATCAGTGTAAAGGTTGACATAGAGCTTGCAATGTGCAGGTGGTATACTGTAATCGGGTGAATGGGTGAATGTGTGTGTGTGGACATTAAATCCACTGGGCAATTAATACTTTCTTTATAAAAAAAATAAAATGATCACTTAAGTGTTGATTAAAACTGTTTAAAATCACAAATTAAATCATCTAGATCCGCGGAAATTGTGCTAAAAATGTCCGAACGGCCTTCTATTAAACCGGTATACATAAACCAAGTGGAGTAATATGAACGCAGTTTTAACCCGCACTTCATTGCTCAACTTAACCTAATAGTCATCGGACTGTAGATCAATCGTTCACATGATTAAGGACTATACTTTTGAATAGCAAAAGATCATCGATTCTAGGTAACGGGTAACAATCCGTAACTGTGGCCGAATTTAAACGTCTATAATCCACACACACTAAAACATCGTTATTCGTCTTAGATATCATTACTACAGGTCCAAGGCGACTCACACGCTTCGATAACATCGTTATCAAGCATCTTAACAATTTTTTGCAATTGAACAAATTAAATTTTTTTGGAATTGTTTGACGTTGTTCTATTTCAGTCGGAAGAGCATGAGACTCTTACCAAATAATTTACATATATTATAAAGGCAATGTCAAAAGTTTTCCAGGTAAATCAATTAGTGTCACTTTTAAGTGACAGAAACAATCACAAGAGACACTACGCTCACTTTTTTGTTTTGTATTAATTTTTTTAAGAACGAAAATGTCGAGATTTGTGCCAAACAAATAGCATTGGCGCAGCAGCATCGAAACGCAAGCTCAGGACCAACTTGCGGAGGCATTAAGCACCACTCGCCAAGGCATTTCCAAACATTTACATGTTATGGGCAAATTCAAAAGAAGGGAAAATGGGTGCCACATTAGTTGACTGAGAGATAGATGGAAAATCGAAAAGCCACATGCGAAATTTTGTAAGAACTTCCTGCATCGAATTGTTACGGAAGATGAGAAGTGAATCTTTTTAAGAATCCCAAACGCAAAAAGTCGTAGCTTTCACCTGGCGGCGCAGCCAAATAGCTTCGGAAAGATGGCAATGCTTTACGTTTGGTGGGCCCAGAAAGAAATCGTGTACTATGAGCTGCTGAAACAGGGCAAAACTGTCATAATGACGCTTCCGCCAATCACTTACCAATCTTAACCATGCATTGCTTGAAAAACGGCCAGAATGAGACACGAGACACAAACGAGTGATATTGCAGCACGACAACTCTCCATGCCATCGCACTCCCATCGTCCAGGACACAACCATAACGCTGAGATGGGATCTGCTACCGCACCTGTCTTATTCGCCAGACCTAGCCCCCTCGGATTATCACTTGTTCCGGTCAATGGCGCATGGATTGGCAGGGCTACACTTGGCCAGTTTCGAAGAAGTACAAAATTGGTTGAATGAATGGTTTGGGTCCAAAGACGCGTCGTTCTATCGTCGTGGTATTTATGTATTGCCAGAGAGATGGCAAAAATGTATAGGTAGCAAAGGACAATATTTTGAATAAACCATTTTTTATATTTCTATTGAAACTTTCCATTTTCGATGCTCTTAACCTCAGGAACGTGGGTTCGAGCCCCACGTTGGGCGCCAATTATGTAGCGATATTGATAAAAAAAAAAAATTTTACGAGAAGCACAAAAGAAAGTAAAACAGGAGTGCACTACACTGTAACATTATATGTGTAGTACTGGAAACTGTTAAGTGTAGAATCTTGATCTTACCGCTGGAGGTACTGGTAATTTTTAAAAATTAACGTTTAAATTAACGCCACATTTATCTAAGTATTAAAAATGATCGTTAAACAACTCAGTACCATTCAATTAACCATTCCATTCAGTAATCGTTAATATTATTTGACTTGCTAAATATCTCCAATACCATTATTATTAATCCATTCAAATCGTACTCAAATGAAATCTCAAAATTTTATTTCCGAATCGCACACAATAACTGTTAAAATTATCGTTCGCCCATAAAAAATAAATTTCAATTGACACATTTTTTTTATCGGATCAATAATTATAACTTTATTTGTTTCCGATAAAATAATAAGAATAAAATTCCCATTTAAGTATATTTTCTATTAAATTACATTTTTTTTTGTTCGTGGATTTTCCATTTTCCAAAAAACTTTCCAAAAATATAATAAAGCGCACAGCCATAATTGACGATTTATTGCTTGTGATTGAATTTAATACAAAACGAAATAAAATGTTTTTGGTTCGTTGATAGCAGCGGCGTTGCTCTATCATTAAATTACGTTTAAATCAAATTTTTCGCAATTATTATGATTTTGGTGTACAGTGGGTACGTAACACGACATCTCACCAAAGAACAATTTCGTAGAAAAAATATTTTATTAAACCGTAATAATCCATCGATTTTTCGTGATGTTGTTCGTGTTCTCGAATACTTATCATCAGGATCTGTCAATATTTATAAATATATAGATATATATTTTTTGGTTCTGACATGCCCTGACAATAAAATATTTGAAACAATATGTATATGTCGTGTACGCATTAATAATATATACCAAGCATAGATAAATATCCCGACACAAAAACATATTTAAAGGATTATATGATGTCGTATTTGATACGCCCGCCCCGGGAATAAATATTGTTGATCTCGGGTTTAGCACTCAAACGAAACACGACGAGTAAATAAATTTTAATGATTTTATCAGCACCATTGGATTACATTGTGTTTTGTTTGTTATAAGTACTTACAACATATACCGTAAATCGAAATTTAAATAAACGAATGTCTAAGATTAGGTTCGGTACCCAATTGGGGATGGCAAAAAATAATAAATTTTGTCAAAATCAATTTATTGTCACTCGATGTTTTTTTGTGTGTGATATATTGATTTGGGAATTTTACGGCACACAATAATGAAAACGACATGAGATGTTAAGTACACCTGAGGCTAGGCAAAGTGATTTTATGTCTTAAGATTATATAACACCGGTTTGTTTTTATGAGTACAACATATAAATACGTATACACACGTGTTTATTTATTTATAAATGAGGCCTGGAGAAATTTTATTGGAAGTATTTGAAATTGCTGAATAAAATCCTGGTACAAAATTTAGGCGCATGCCTCATTTCCCCCAATTAGTTTTACAAATATTTTGCTCAGTCTGTGAGTTCTAGTGTTAGTTGTTTGCTAGAACTCAATACGATATTCGGCACAAGCTTAATACGTGGAATCGTAATCCGGAAGCTCGTGTCCTCATATAAAACATAATCTGATAAAGACAGAGATATAACGATAAAATTCAAAGCTCATTGGAGTAGATGGTATTCAACAGGTATAAATTCAATTAACCTGCCCGAATTCAATTTACTTACCATAATATTTTTCTCATTCACAATATCTATTTTTGATTCGGAACAGACTCCTTATAATAGTATACGTATATAGTGGTAGTATACCGTACCAGAAATAATATTATGTAAATTTTTCGGGTAATTGAAATTCATCCCAAACAATCCAATGGTTATTATTTTATTTTATTTTTTTAGGGGCGAAAGAAATTCTTTCTGGTTTTTTCTTGTGTGCCTATATTGGATTTTAAGTCCGAAAAAATCGACTGTAATTGGATACTTTATGTTTGAGGTTAGGAGATAGATATACAAAAAAATGTATATGGATTTACCCCGAAAAATTCCAAAGATACACATAAAATAAAATCGTCCACCCACCGTTTGGTTATTTATGGGTATGCCAGCATCATCAAAATCAATATATATCTGTGAATGAAGAATATTGATTTTTGGTTAGGCGTTACAGCTGCAAGGTAAACATGATGTTTAGATTTATAACCTCATTAGTTATAAATAGCCAGCTAAACAACATTGAACAAGGCCAGGATTATTTTTACCCCTACACGCAAAAAAATTATCAATTTTGCTAACTTTACGGTTAAGTTAAATTCATATAAATCAAAATGAATGTTCCTAATATTTTCATTAGGACTATGTGATACGTATACATGTGACCCACATTTATATCATTAAAAAAGTTTTTATTTTTATCTGATTATAAACGAAGATGATCTCTCTATAATGTAACCACACAACTATTAGTAAAAAATACATTCAAATTAATAAAATTAGGGTTGAACCGTATATTTATGCTAATTAGGCATAATTAAACTGTAGAAAATGGAAAATTTGTTGTATCTAGATAGAAAGCTTGTACTACACAAACATGTTATAATATTTATATGATAAAATACGTACAAGGAAACTTGTGTACAATATTTTACTATTAAATTTGTGTAAAACTTTATCAAGTACCATTCAGCATGCACGAAACATGAAAAAGCTTTTTATGTAATTTTTATTTTATAAAATTTGAACACATCCTTACATCCAATATCTTATTACATAACGATATATACATATTGGGATATACAAATATAGCATCACTGTACATATAAATGAAAACTTTGGAGAACATGTTTTTATGTTCATGTCTATATTACTTTTAGCATTGGCTTTAAAAAATGTTGCAAAACGTTGCCTGATTTTAAAAATGTTAAACGATTTGTTTACAATTTTCTAACCTATTTCTAACTTTTTCACTCATTAGTTTTTAACACATCGTTCCACATTCACACATTGAGCATGTTAATTGTGTGAAGTTCCTTGCATTTATATACGTGTTACGGTTAAAGTTCAAAGCAAGGATGTATGTGAAGCTGGCCCGAAAAACATTTTTTCATTTTTGGTGTGTTTCTTTGCTAATTTAAATACCATCTCGAACAGCATCATAATTGTATGGAAAACGCATATCTAATCCCGAAATATTTTTTTCATCTATGAGAAAGCTAAAATTATCCCGAAAAGTTACTAAATTGGTAATGCCATATTATACAGATAATAAATGTAATATTTAACAAAATTGTGTTACATTGTAAATCCTGGCAGAAAATCGTATTAGTTGCATATAGCGATTACATATCAGCACGTTTACAAAAACTATATAAACATCCAACGAGAATTTTTACCTAAAAGTTAGCATACTTTGTGTCTAAAATAAACGCAGTCCATTTCCAAATATTCGGAAATTCGAAAAATCGGTCAAAATGTAAATTTAACCCATTTTAGATAAGAAACCTATTTTGCTTTAGATCAGACGTTCATATTCACCGTTCAGATTTGAACTATTGGCGTTATATCTGATATGGATGAACCTAACTTTTTAGATGTAATTGAAGATAGTCCAAATTCCATCCCCGAAAAATGCGATGGCAATACTAATTGTTGCTATCATGACCGGTGTGAAGTTTAAATCAATTATCAAAAGTGTAGCTACACAAATAATCATTTTTTAAAAGTGTATTTTCACAATTTAATCAAAAGTGTAGGTATACACAGAAGAAAATGTAGCAGAGTTGATGTTTTTTTATTTAATTAAAAATATCATTTTATAGGTAGAGATGTCTATTCAGATCTGTGAATGCCCTCGGATTGTGTGTACTCTTATGGATTAATTTTGATAACCACCATATTAACGCGACCCTCGGGGAATTACTTGATTATGGCCTACAATCTGCCCCTACACTTTCATATTAAATATCGCAAGTGGAGCGGTATTCTAAATTCGGGGAGAAACTCCCCGAGGGTCGCATTAATATGGTGGTTATCAAAATTAATCCATAAGAGTACACACAATCCGAGGGCATTCACAGATCTTAATATACATCTCTAGAATCACTTGATTATGGCCTACAATCTGCCCCTACACTTTCATATTAAATATCGCAATTGGAGCGGGATTCTAAATTCGGTGAGAAATTCCTCGAGGGTCGCGTTAATATGGTGGTTATCAAGATTAATCCATAAGAGTACACACAATTCGAGGGCATCCACAGATCTGAATATACATCTCTAGAATTACTTGATTATGGCCTACAATCTGCCCCTACACTTTCATATTAAATATCGCAAGTGGAGCGGTATTCTAAATTCGGGGAGAAATTCCCCGAGGGTCGCATTAATATGGTGGTTATCAAAATTAATCCATAAGAGTACACACAATCCAAGGGCATTCACAGATCTGAATAGACATCTCTAGAATCACTTGATTATGGCCTACAATCTGCCCCTACACTTTCATATTAAATATCGCAATTGGAGCGGTATTCTAAATTCGGTGAGAAATTCCCCGAGGGTCGCGTTAATATGGTGGTTATCAAAATTAATCCATAAGAGTACACACAATCCGAGGGCATTCACAGATCTGAATAGTCATCTCTAGAATTACTTGATTAAGACCTGTACCGAACCTTTACAGTTTTATATTAAATGTCGCAAGTAGATAGGGCGTTTTTTTAAGATCGGTGAAAGATTCTCCTAATGTAACGTTAAATCGGTGTTTAACAATATTTATCTTTAAGAGTCACACAGCCCAATTGGATTCACATATTTCAATATTCATCTACCTATTGACAACTACGGTTTAATATAAAAACGTTTAACCGCATAGACATATAATTTAACTTTACATTATTTATCAAAATATATTTAAATGGCTTTAGGTATGGTTTAAATATTTTTCTTTATCATCCATCCTTTTTAATTTCAAGTACCTATAAAATGATTTTTTTAATTAAATAAAAAAACATCAACCCTGCTACATTTTCTTCTGTGTATACCTACACTTTTGATTAAATTGTGTAAATACACTTTTTAAAAATGATTATTTGTGTAGCTACACTTTTGATAATTGATTTAAACTTCACACCGATGCTATCTTGACACTTTTTACTCTCAGCCCAAAAAACCTCCACGTTTTTACTCTCAGCCCCGAAAATTTTCACTATCACGATAGTAAAAAACTGTCATGACAGCTGAAATTTTCGGGGCTGAGAGTATACCTATATAATATGTACTTATAAAAACATGTTTGTGAAGTAAGACCAATTTTCATATGTGTGTGAAGATAGGCTAAATTAAGTCTCAAACGAACGCGATGGCAACAAAAGTATTGCTATCATGACATTTTCTACACTCAGCCTAAAAAATCACCACATTTTTACTCTCAGCCCCGAAAATTTTTACTATCACAATAGTTAAAAACTGTCATAACAATCGAAGTTTTCGGGGTTGAGAGTAAAAATTTAGAGATTGATAGGTAAATGTTTAAACAACATTTATGGTGTTTTTTAGAAATTTTCTATGTCTAGGAGTTGAGATATACTCCATAGAAGTCAGGAACTATTCGTTGGTCCAACTAGGGGTGCACATCGTTTGAAAGGTGAATGTTTAAGAAGCACGTGCGGTTTTTTTTAGAATTTTTCTATGTTTAGAAATTGAGATATAGTCCATAGAAGTCATCAACTATTTGTTGGCTCAACAGCGGTGCATATCGTTTGATAGGTGAGTGTTTATGAAGCACGTGTGAATGTTTTTACAAATTTTCTATGTCTATGAGCTGACAAATAGCGGTACACATCGTTTGATAGTGAATGTGTAAGGTGCGATTTTTTACAGATTTTCTATGCATAATTTAAATGCTGCCTGATTCTTTTAGCTTTACCCAGGTAGCACCACGTGGAGGTTAGAATCTCGGTCTTTACTACCCAAAAAAAAAAATTTAAATTCAATAAAAAAATAAAACAAAAATAATTCGTTAAACAGTATTCTACTTTTGTGTGTAAAATATCACATTAGGAGTGACACACTTTGACGAATCCCTTATTTTGACAACGTTTTCTTTCACGTCATCAAATTCTTCCCAGTAATCATTTGTCTTACAAAACGCAGTGTAGTGGTTTTCTTTGAAACTAATCAATGAATTAATTTCAAATAACTCTCAAGCGAAATAGGGTTTTGTAGTGCACTGTTACGATATTCAGTATTGAGAGCCACATACTGGTTGCAAGTAATGTTTGGTTATGGACCATGGAAACGCAGCAACGCTTTGGTAAAATTGGCATGAAGCATTTTTCGATATTCGGAATGCCATGACACTCTAGCATTAATATATCTAAACTGATGTATGCTCGATTTTCAACTGTTTTTTTTATAACAAATTTGGCATTCGAATTCAGCAGTAAAGCTTGGAAACTTTAAAAAAAAAATCTGTAACCTGAGTAACATTACCTTCACAATTGTTTTTTAAACCGAAATCATAATTCAAGGTGTTCTTTATTGCGTACAATGCATCGTATTTTGGTACAATGCGGTTACTACTTTTATCAAAGGGCACTCTCTTGCCTCTAATAATTCATTAAACCTCTGTTTTATATTGGAAATGAATGGCTGGCTATTGGTAGGCTGGCATCGAAAGCACAAGCATTTTTATAAAAGTCAGATTTTATTATATTACCATTGCGCAATAATCTTGTGTTTGGTTTTGATATGAAAGGCTTTTTCGTTTTTGGAAGCAGTTTGGTTATAAGCGGCCGTTTTATTTGAATTCTCGTGGCGAAATTTTTCAGCTCATCTTCGGTTTTTTCTTTGAAGTTGTCAAATTTTTTAAAATTAAAATAATTGTGTTTGGCTCTATTTGCCGTAGTATTTTTGCTTCGCCATGTTTCAGACACATTTAATTTCTCCGAGATACTGTCTTTTTTTTAAAGCTAAATGTGAAGTTTTTGACTGATCTTTTAGGAATTGTTCATTTAAATTGTTCAGCAACCAATCTATTTCTTTTAAAACTTAATAAACACATTAAAACACTTGTTTATTATTTCGCACAACTTTTTTTTTCTTTTTTTCCAAAAATGTTTAAAAAATTACTCGATTAATTTCGACTTGTTAGGTCATCATCAGGAGTATCTACTGATTGGTAAAAATGAAAATTTAGTTATATATAGTAGAAATAAGCAAAATAAAATCAAAGAAGGAGGGAGAAAAAAATAGGCAATAAAAATTAATCTATTGATCGTTCCAACCATCTGTTGTTTACACGGAAAAATTACAAATAAAAAAGGGGAGGGGTGCAATAGCAGGTAAGCGATTAGTTATCGGTTGTGTAATAAAATTCAAGGTATATTGAAGTGCATTTAATTACCCGACGTATTAGTCATATTATTAAGAGCGTGAGAATAAAACAGGGCGGGATCTGTAATTGGTGAGAAACGGATTTCCCTCTGTTCGTAAAGGATATCTTGGTTAAGGAATATAGATTTGCGAATTTCGTAAGATTCTAAGGTATCTAAACGTCTGCTTTTAGGTTGTATATGTAATATGTCTAAATTGTTTAAGCTAGCTGTATGATTTTCTAAAGTTAAATGATTATGGAACGTTGATTGATTGCAACCAGATAAATGTTATTTAGCTCTAACTCCAAAATTGCGCCCAGTCTGTCCAATATATGAGAAACTACAATCATTTCAATTAATCCTATAAACACCAGACTTGGAAAGGCGATCAACTCTAGGTTTATTGTTAAAAACCATTTTCTTTATTGTGTTATTATTATAAAAAGCAAAACTAATATTGGTATAATCGGACACAATGTTGCTAATCCGTTGGTTAGTTTTTCCTTTATACTCTAAGCGACGCCAATTTTCCTGCGTTGGATTATCCGGTGGATAAATACCCGTTAGAGCTTTGCACTTTAGCTTTTTATTTAATAACTTTAATATAGTCTTAGTTGCATATCCGTTATTCGTTGCTATTTGTAGAATTATATTAAGCTCTATGTCGTAATTTGAATTTGTCAAAGGGATGTTTATTAGTCTATCTATAAGTGAGTGGAAAGCTGACATTTTAATATTATGGGGATGGTTTGAAGAACTAGGGATAATAGCGTCTGTATACGTAGGTTTCCGATAAATTTTGAAGTCTAAGGAAGAATTAATCCTGGTTATTGTTATATCTAGAAAATTAATACATTTATTTTCTTCCCTTTCCAACGTAAAATCAATGGTGGGATACTGAGAATTTAACCAAGTAAGGAATGAGTTTAACAGTCTATCAGTTCCATTCCATAGATATAGTATGTCATCAACATATCTATACCAAAAGATTATATGACGAAAATAAGGATTGTTGTTTGATAAAATCGTTTGTTCGAAGAAATTCATGAAAATTTCAGCTAACAAAGGTGACAGAGGGGAGCCCATGGGTAGACCATCAGCGAATTTGAAATATGTATTATCAAAGCAGAAATAGTCTTGTTTATAGTCAACTTCAGTTCACGACGTAGGCCCTCATCTACAACATCCCTATCTAAGTAATTACAAACTATTTGAGATAAAGTTTTAATTGGAATTGAAGTGAAAAGACTGACAACGTCAAACGAAACTAGTTTTGAATGTAGTGGAATGTCGACGTCTTGAATTTTGTTAATCAATTCTACCGAGTTCTTAACCGAGTAAGCCGAAAAGAAATTAGTATGATCATTGAAAAAGTTTATGAAACCCTTACATAGCTTGTAGGCAGGAGCATTGCAATACGCAACTACTGGTCTAATCGGGATGCCCTCCTTATGGATTTTTGGTAAACCGTAAAGAATCGGAGCAGATGGATTCATGATAGAGTACTTCCAACCAGTTCCATTAAACAACTGTTGGCATTGGTTGATACACTTACTGACAGAAGTCTTAAAAGACCTAGTTGGATCCCTACCAAGCACTATTGCTTTGCTTTCTGTAATAAAATTAGAAATTTTATTACAGTAATCGACTTTTTCGAGCACGGTAATTGTATTGCCTTTATCCGCTTTACATGCTATCAGGTCATGATCACGTAGCTTTTTCTTTATCGCACTAATCACTTTGAGGTTAGTATTAGGAGAAGCAAGAGCGAGAGAAGCAGCAAAAGAAGAAGAAGAAGATAATTCATATCGTAATTTCATAATCTCAAACGGTAGTTGCCGAATTTTCTGTATATAACACAAAATGTGTTCGAAAACAAATTTTTCTAAAAATAATACTTTACCATAACAATATGGACCCATTTGGTCGTTAATCCGAGTTTTTTCGTTAATCCTATATTATAAAAAATACTAGCGGACCCGACAGATATTGTCTTTTAGTGTTACATGTTCTGATACGCAAAAAATCTTAACATAATAAAATAAAAATGTTCGTCAAAAAATAAATAAAAATTTCCTAGAACCTGATCGCAGCGCCACCTACCGGATCCAATTATAAATCTAAACCGTATAGGTACACACTCAACCACACACAAAAAATTCATTAAAATCGGTCCAGCCGTTTAGGAGTTCGGTTACATACACACGCACAAAAGAATTATATACATAAAGATTGGGGGCGAGGTGAAATGATGTTATTAGTTCTGATATGCGAAAAAGCTCAAAAATAAAATTTCATCAACAAAATAAAACAAAATTCCTAGAACCCTCAGCGCCACTAATCGGGTCCAATTGTGAATCTAAACCATCCGGGAACCTACTCAAACAAGCACAAAAAATTTCATTAAAATCGGTCAAGCCGATTGAGAGGAGTTCAGTGACATACACACGTACAGAAGAATTATATATATAAAGATTGGGGATGAGGGGGGGGGGGGGAGGGATGTGTTATATGTTCTGATATGCGAAAAAATTCTCAACCAGAACCAGGATTCGACCGGACGACCATCTGAACGGATGTTCCAGAAATTAGCACTCATCGCAATTGATTCCTGCCACTCAAAATGCCTTCCTCACCATTTTTTATAGGTGACACCATTTTTTATAAAAATCGTTCGAGTCGAAAAAAAATTAAAGACAAGGATCTGGGACTCACCATTCGTCTCTATTAACGAATTTTCCCGAAATCTGGACCAACCGAAATCGTTCTTGACAAATGAAAAACCCTGGACTCTGCCGGATGACAACCTAGGTAGATCCTGGTACTCGAAAAACCCACTCAGCAATGTTCATCAAAGTCGTTTGAGCTGAGAAAAAATAATAAAAAGGGAACCGGGTCACACCGAAGGCCTCCCTGAAATAATTTTCCTGGAACCAAGACCCATCACAATCAATTTCTGATACTCGGAAACCCCAAAATTTTGAATTCGTTATAGCCTGGAAAGACTGCGGTTTAGTTAAACTGGTTTAGCAAAATTCAATCTAGCACTCTATGTAAAACTTAAATTTACTAGTAGATTTTTGAATTTTTCGTAGTGTGTCGAACTGATTTGAATTTTATTTCCTAGAGTACTAGACCGAATTTTGCTAAACTAATTTAAGTTATTCTCAGTCTGTTCGGGCTATTAGTTAGTTTTCGTAATTTATTAATAAAGATAATGTTTAATAGCAACTCATTACATTTCACAAAGTTTTAATTTTTGAAAGATTGTGAGTTTTTTTTGCCCTAACCTAACTTTTCATAAATTAAGATACCGGAATATAAATTTCTTAATCTTCTTATAAAAGCGAAAATTTATAAGTCCAGTTTTATAAGTGCAATTAGCTCATTAAGCAAGAAGTATCTGTGTAATTAGGCTCACTCAGCGATCGCGGGGAAAGTATAGGGTTATCCAATTCAAGCTTGATAAAGTAAACTTAAAAAAAACACACAAAATATTCGGAATGTATTGTAATTTTTATTTCATTTTACAGATTGATCCTTGCCATTTTTAGTTAAACAAGATATCATTCAAATGTCCTCCACGGGACTTCTTACAGGCCTTGATTCTATTGCGGTAATTTTCAATGACTTTTCGGCACATTTCGGGCGGTATCTCGGCCATTACCTTACGAATATTAGTTTTCAATTCGTCAAGAGCTTGAGGATTGTTTGCGTAAACACGATCTTTCGCGTAGCCCCACAAAAAGAAATCCAAAGGCGTTAAATCACAGGATCTTGGAGGCCAATTGACATCAGCCAATCGCGAAATGAGCTTCATCACTGAAGAACATTTTGTTCGAAAAATCAGTATCGACGGCCTGTTTGTCCAACACCCAATTTGCGTATGTTAAATGCTCCATATTCTTAAATGGCAGAATGTCAGCTAAATAAATGACAGCGTACTTGACGTTTATCTTTGACAGATGTCAGTATACAGATTTCTACTTTATCAACCTCGAATTGGATAACCCTTTACTTAATATAAAGGGTGTTTTTTTAGGAGGTTTGTTTTTCCGATAGATGTCGTTTTATTTTATGACAGTTGTTTTGACAGCTCAAAGTGGCATTTCTACTCAGTATTGTTTGGCAAATCATTATGAATAGGTTAACTCCAGAACAACGTTTTCAAATCGTGGAAATTTATTTTCAAAATCAGTGTTCAATTAAAAATGTTTATAGAGCACTTCGTGAATTTTATGGTGCACATAATCGTCCGTCAGAGACCACCATAAAGAACGTAATTACCAAATTTCGGTCTACATTCACTCTTTTGGATGCCAAGCCACCGACAAGAATGAGAAGAGTTCGTACAGAAGAAAATATTGCTGTCGTTGAGGCCAGTGTCGAAGAAAACGACAATTTATCGATTCGTCGTCGTGCTCAGCAAATTGGACTTTGTCCATCGACTTTATGGAAAATTTTACGTAAAGATTTGGGTTTGGTGCCATACAAAATTCAATTGGTGCAAGAATTAAAGCCACACGACCATCGTTTGCGCCGTGAATTCAGTGATTGGTCGTTAAATCAATTGAACGAAGATCCATTTTTTTACCGTAAAATTCTCTTCAGTGGTGAGGCGCATTTTTGGTTAAATGGATACGTCAACAAACAAAATTGTCGCATTTGGAGCAAAGATAATCCACACGCCGTTCAAGAATTACCAATGCATCCTGATAAATGTACTGTTTGGTGCGGTCTATGGGCTGGTGGGATCATCGGTCCATATTTCTTTAAAAATGAGGAAGGACGACGCGTTACCGTGAATGGAAATCGATACAGAACCATGTTAAATGAGTTTTTGTTGTCAAATCTTGAAGATATGGATATGGATGAAATGTGGTTTCAACAAGATGGTGCCACTTGCCATACAGCACGTGAAACAATCGACTTATTGAAAGAAACTTTCAACGACAACATTATTTCGAGAAATGGTCCGGTGAATTGGCCTCCGCGTTCGTGCGATTTGACGCCACTCGATTACTTTTTGTGGGGATACGTGAAGTCATTGGTTTATGTGGATAAACCTCAATCGATTGACGCTTTGGAAACCAATATTAAACGTGTCATTGCTGACATACGCCCTCAAATGCTTGAAAAAGTGCTGGAAAATTAGACCTCCAGAATGACATTTGTGAAAAATAGTCGTGGTAGCCATATGCCAGAAATTGTGTTTAAATGTTAAATGCCAAAAAATTATCTACCAAATAAAAAAAAATTTTGGTCATTTCATAATTTTATATGTGTTTTATTCAAAAAAAAAATCGGCAACCTCTTAAAAAAACACCCTTTATAAGCACAATTATCATAAACTGTCGAACTGCAAATCAATGAACTAATGGTATCTGACATACTTAATTCCATGACGCTTGGTTAGGAAATGGTCAAGTTTCATCTCATTGAACCAAACCATCTTCCAGAACTTTTTCCAAAACTCAGCATACAGTTCCCTTTCCACCCAGCTCATAACCCAAAACTTCTTCTAAAATTTCTTTTAGAATCCCATTTCCACCCAACAAACTCGGTCCCATCATAATCGGTTAAGAAATAGTCGAGTTCCGTCCCAGACCCGACAAATAATTTGAAACTGTAACAGGGTTGATTGAACTAAATCGAAAATAAAAATACTTGCACGGACATATTCATTTTTAAAAATTCGGAATTTTTGGAAAACAAATTTAGGGCAAACTTAAGTTTAGTTTTCGTACATAAAATAAAGGCTGCCTAAAGAATTTCAAAAATTAATTTGTTTGGTGTACTTATGGAAAACATAGTCCGCAATAAAATACTGGCGCTTATTTCCACATAGGTTATTTTAAGCCCCAAAAAATTTAATTTGGTTTTTGGGAGGTGGCCCTAGTCCAAATATTCATCCAATATTCATTTTAATATTCCATTTCCATCCGATATACCTAATCCAACCATAAACGGTTAAGAAATGACTGAGCTACATCCCAGATGGATATATTCGAGAACGTCTTTCAATATTTCTTTTAGAACTCCATATCCTAATCGATTCGAAGAAGAAGTTCGGTTCCATCCCAGATGAAAATATTCCAGAACTTATTCCAAAGATCACTTAAAATCCCTATTTTATTACATCATATACCTAATATCATTATGATCGGTAATAAATATATCCGAGTTCCGTTCCAGTTGTCCAGATCCCAGAACTTCTTTTAAAATTCATTTAAGAATGCTATTTCCTTCTAACATTCCAACATACCCAATCCCATCATAATTGGTTAAGAAAAGGTCGGATTCCACACCATAGATATTTATGGATAGGAGGACACTCGTCCAAAAATAATTTTAGGCATTCGTCCATCATAATCAGCTAAGAAATGGTTTAGTTTCTTTCTTTACATTTTATACCGTAGACACTTTAATTTTATTTTTACTTTCTTTTACGTAGTTAAACTCATGAACATTTTCGACCTCGAGATTTTTGCTGAGTTACCTTTCGCTATATGTGCGAGGTTTCGTACAGACTAAATCTGTGTGGCCCCTTTACAGACCAGACGGTTCGCCCGATTAGATGAAACTTCATACTGAACTTTTTCATTAATTCCGAGATCAAAGTGTTTTTTGGCTGAAATCCATCCCCCGGAGCAGTAGCTTCCATAAAAGCTCTCCATGTTTTGTAAACATTTTGAAAAGTATAGCATTTACGAGAAAAACAATTATAAACTAAAAGATTTTAAATTAAGTTAACAACAATATCGGCCTAAATAAATTGTTAAGCTTTTTCCAAGAATGTAACTTCATATTTAAACTTTTGGCACAAATTAGCAGATTACCGACCAAACGACACAGTGATTATAGCTTTGGCGTTCGAATCGTGAGATACCTGGTTCAAATCTCAATAGTGGCAGGATGCAAACGGATTTTCATCATCAGATTACAATCTGCGATGAGAAGGAACATAACTATGACCCTCTGTGGAGAAGCAGAATTCATGGGCTGACCCATCTTCCATGCTAGTACTATAAGCTGGCATGGAGGATCTATAGCCGTGCGCCCTCCAGGCTGGCAACGGCATAAAAGTATGGTCGTGAAAAGCGCACCGCAAAAGAGTTAGGAGAGCCTCGGCCCGAGAAAAAAATAATTAGCAGATCTGAGTGAGTTTTGGCCTGAATAAGTCTATCGGAAGTAACAGCTTTTGTAAGAACTTTTATTGCAATGTCGGTCCCGATCAGTTTTCCAAATTTTAGGCGGAAACGACGATTTTTGCCCAAAAAATGATTTTTAGTAAATATTTGGTCTATGTACAGCAAATACGGATTGGCTGATCAGGATAAAACTACATACTTCAGCTTTTCCGTAATTTGGCAGATACCAATGAGATTTAAGTGACTTCGGTTCACAGGAAGTGGCAGTATCCATAGAAGCTTCTCCATTTTATGCAAATATATGAAAAAGTATATAGCATTTACCAAAATCGAATAAAATAAAAAAAATTAAATTAAATTTCAATAAAAATAAGTTCGTTTCATATTATAAATTTTACCGGAAAAGTTTTGATAAAGAAAAACTTAATTTCACCAAAATTCGGCATCTCTACAGATCAGGTAGATTGACTATTTGGAATTAAACTTCAGAATTAAGCTTATTCCGTAAATTAGGAAATCCAAGCCAAATTGTTGATCTTGATGGTTTTCTTAAATAACTAGGAATAATTATTTTGGATAAAACAAGACAATTTGTATCACAAATCTGGTAGGCTCAATTTATCGCTTTAGAAATGAAGTGTGGTGTATTTAAGGTCTATGTACATTTGTCGTGAAAGAAAGTTGGGTTGAAAATGTTTAAAAATGAGCTGTATATACATATATGACAACGGCCACACGTTATTTAAGATATCGGTTCTCGTTCGATCACCAAAATCAAGCTTTGACATTGGGCGGCCACAACAATTAAACCCCTTCATTTTTAGCTATATCGCTGAACGCCGAAAACGTTGTTTTTAAAAAGTTCTCTGTGCCTGTTCACCGGATGTGACAGTTTCCGTAGTAGTTTTTCTGCTTGTTAGTAAATATTTTGGAAAGTGTATCATTTACGGGAAAAACGATTATGAAGTAAAAGATTCTAAATAAATTTTGTAAAAACACCGGCCCAGATGAGTTTTTCAAAAATTAAGCGAACCAAATCGTCATTTTGACAAAAAAATGTTTTAAAAAATTTCCTGCACAGTCCAGACGTTAATTAAATATTCATTAATCGGATTGAAACTTCATACTTAAGCTTTTTCCATAAATTGTGAGACCCGGTGTTTTGGAGCCGAAATTTGTCCACCGAAAGCGGCAGCTTCCATAGAAGCTTTTACGCAAATTTTTTGAAAAATATTTAGAAATTTCGAAACACTATTAAAACCTTTCAAACAAAATTAGTTCAACTCATTTTTTTAGTTTAAGCGGAAATGACGAATTTGATTAAAAAAGTTTTATTTCACCAAAATTTATTTCACCGGAAGTGGCAACGTCCGTTTAAGGATTAAATTTCCAACGAGGCTTGATCATATTAATTTTCTGAAATTTAAACAGGAATAATAAATTTTCATTATATTATACAGCTTTACAAGCAGTAGTTACAGTTACAAGGTAACTTTAATTTTTTGCCCTAGAAATGGTGTTGGCCATATGCACCTCTCCATTTTCTTATTAACACATAAATCTAATCTAAAATTAAGACCAAGATAGACTATTCTATGGTTTAGTATTTAGATTAAAATAAAAACACTGTAAATCGCTTACGCGACCGGCACCAATTTAGTCTACCAGATTTCCATAGAGTTTTTGAATAAAAATTAGATTTACCGGTAAATTACTTAAAATTGACTTCTACCGTACTACTGGTATGAAGCCCTAGTTAACTTCAAAATTAATTTGCTTCGAGAACTAACCTTATGAATATTCAATTGATAGTTTCTATCTATCTACCAACAACATTGAATTTGTTTTCCTACGGGTGAGAAGGCGCAGTTACATACTGCTACAACAATTAGTCGGTAAATATATAAAAATTCCCAAGCACAAAAGATATAAATTGTCAGAAAATACGAAAAACAAAATTTTTTTGTTATTTTTAAGCTCAGTGATTATGAAAAGCTTTACGCGGGAAACGAAAATGTACATTTCTAGAATTCAACAAAATTGGAAATTTTTTATTTCTAGTCTGCATTATTTTTTAAGAACAGACTCATGTACATAACTATGTACGATCTTAAAGTATTAAAATAGTATACAGTATTTACGGGGGTGTGTACTCGTATGTGTCTCTCTGTATATTCGACACAACAATTTTATCGATTTATATCGAATATTACGTACATGACCTTTACTATTAGTCTGGATTTTATAGACGCTTTCGAAACATTCATGTAAGAAATTTGTCTTTTGGCTATTAATAGTTCGGTTTATGGTATGATAATATTAGAACAAGAAAATTCTTGATATTTTTTGGGCAAAATAAATTGTTTAGAAATAATAAACCCTAAATTTTAGAATTTTTTTGGGGGTGTGACCAATTTGTTTTGAAAAAATGTTATGTAGATGATTTTGATCTTAGACAGATTGAAATGGGTTTCCTATTTTGTTTTTTGTCTTATTTGAAGGATGGTCTATTAATTTCCTTATATAGATATTTCTTAATTGATGCCAGCAATTTATGGTTATTTATTTAATTGTTAAACGAACTTTGTATTTGGCACATATTATAAACAGTTCCTTACATTTTATTTTTCTACCACCTGCATTGAAAGCTCTGTTTAAACTCTGGAAAAAAATTTATAATACCGGTGTCCGCCGTCGTTATCATTGATTCGCAAATTGGAAGGGAGTTTTCACGGAATTAAGACACATCCTGAATATTCTGATACAGCATATTAGCAAATGATGAGATAAACAACAAATAAAATAAACTGAACTCAAAATGACAAGAAAAGAAACGAAATATACGAAAAGCTGAAACTTGGAATCGAATAATTCTAGCAGAGGCGACGTAACGCTGTAGCCAATCATAGAATTTCTTAGAAGACGTACCATAAAAAAATATAACACTTGGATACGATGTTTAGCAACTCATGACCTTAACCTTTAAATTTTATTTATTTCAAGCATTTCAAGTACAAACGCTGAGCTATAACAAATTATTTTTCATTTTCATGCGTGACGTGTTTAGTAATAAGACGATGCTTTTCAAAAAATAAAATTTAAATTCTTGTTTTAGAAGCTTTGAGCAGGGAAGCGAATACGCTTAAAAACGTTGTCTGTAATTGCCTTTACAATTTTTTTAAAAGCTTTGAAATATTCTGAATAATGGTGTGGAGACAAAATTACGATTATTTGATTTTTTTTGTACATATTCGGTAGCCTTAACCTTGTTGGTAAAATTAAATATGTTTTTTGATAGCTTTTGTTAGAACAGCTGTTTTTATTATAAATTAATTGATAATTTTACGGAGAATTCGTGTTTGTGAATTAATATTCATGGATATTTTATTAAAGCGGTGCATTAGATAAAATTGGTTGTATGAATAATATTTTGCTTAAACCGATTTTGGAAACCAAATTATTCCTGATATTTAGAGCATCTTAGATATTAATCTTTAAAATAGAATCCAGAAGCAAATTGCAAAGAGCTATACTAATATTGTCAGTAACTGGACGAAGAGATGGCGAATAGAACTTAATGAACCAAAATCTGTTGGCGTAAACTTTACCAACAAAAAGGGTAAGTAGAACTGAACTCTCAGCAAATTCTTTATGCAAACACGGAAAAATATCTAGGCATGACTCTAGCCGCAAAACTAAAGTAGAAAGCAAATTCTAAAACTTGTGTGGAGTTACGGTTTTCAGCTTTGGGGCTGTACAATGAAAACCAATGCCAATACCATCCAGTCACTCCAAAGCAAAGTCATACGTAGAGTAGTTTATAGTTACTGTGGTAAATAAGAAATGCCAACCTCCATAGAGATGGACAAAATACACGCAACGTATTAGTCTATACCAAAATGTTTAGATACGTCGTATGTTGATTAAATGAAAAATATAATTAAACTGTAAAGGAGACTAGCCGAAGGTCTACAACCCTCCAAACGAGACTAGGTTCAGTGGTTGCTTACTGCACACTTAGGCCAATTTTTAGGCCCATTGTGATACCACTCATTCATTCCACATCATTAACCCACCTACTTCACCTACTCACACAACTACAGTATACCACCTGCACATTGCAAGCTCCATGTCAACCTGTACATTGACATGGAAGGTGGGTCGGCGCGTGACACGAAATTCTGCACTCCATCAGAGGGTCTAAGTTGTATTTATTAGCATCACTGATCGTAATCGATGTTGAAAATTCGATTTGAATCTAGCCTCTGATGGGATTCGAACCCAGCACCTCCCGGTCCAAGTGCCGAAGCATTAACCACTGCACCACTTGTCCGGTGGACACAAATTATGAAAGGTAATTTGCTCAACGAGACTATAAATTATGAAAGGTAATTTGCTAGATGATTTGTAAATCGGTTGTACTAAATAAATATAAATAAAAAAAAAATTAAAAAATATGTGATTCCTTCGGACAATCTATTCGAATCTGTATCCGGTATGCAAGAGCCGTCGAATATTTCGATAAATTCACAAAATTGACCGCTGAATACATCGAGGAAAACCAACCGTACTAATTCATCAGTTTCAGGTAGCAACCCAATTTTCTATAATTGTGCTGAACATTGGCCAGATGTTTGTCGATTATCCTTTTCCTTCAACAGGCATCATCGACACTGATGCCGGTTATGCGGGATAGCGAAACTAGATACGTCATTAGACTCTAACTTTTGTGCCAATCTGGCGTCTTTAGTAACCGAGCTAAAATAGAGACGGCAATGGACTTAAATACTTGTGTCTATTTATCTAGACTACAGATTAAGCAACTCGTTAGATTGTATCCAACCCAGAGTAAATCACATTAGGATTGATATATCGAGGAGGTATTGGGAGAGCCGTAGAACTATAGAGGTAGGCATAATTTCATTTATCGTTAGTTCAGCAAATTTAGATTACTCTTGATAATGTACCTTGTATGGAGCTTCTTTATAGCGGTGTCAGTGCTAGTGTTTTGGGTCGATATGCCGAGAATAATTTGTCAGACCCATCTATCAAACTTCACTAGCTAAGTTTAATGATCAAATTCTAGGAATGGATTTTTGGAATCGGTTCGCTATAACGCCGAAGATTTCTACTCTTAGTCTTGATAAGGAAAAAACTGATTTGTCCGACTCTCCAAAATTACACTCGATCTCGACTTTGGATCGAATGAGATTGAATTGAATAATATAAATTTTCTCATCAAGAGCCAAGTTTGAGCTTGCAAATCACGATTTTTTCCCATGTAATCTTGGCCATTCCGACCACATAAAACAGCGGTCTTATGAGGTGTCTCGGGCGATGCGAAAGGTGATATAACTGTGGGCAAAAAGTAGTAAGACTTTTTAGTAGTAAAACCATTCGTCGAAATATTTTTTTTCTATGTTGGTATCACTGTCAGTGACATCTGTGCCAAATGTCACATCAAAATAATCATTAGTGTTTAGTATACGCTTGCCTGTCTGAAGTACAAAAAGTGCATTCGGCGATTTTTACAATGAGTGAAATTATTCAACAAAGAAGTACCATTAAATTTTGTGTGCGGAATCAATTTTGTGGTGACGAAACGTTCAGAATGTTTCAAAAGGCCTTCGGTGATAATTATATGTTGCCAGCAAGTGTTTTTGAATGGTTCAAATTGTTCAAAAAGGGTGGAGAACGTGTTGATTAACATCAACTGATGATCAACACGTTAATAAAATCAAGGAATTGGTGCTCGCGAGTCGACGATTAACATTCAGAGACCTCACTGGCACCGTTGAAATATCAGAAAGATCAGTGAAAACCATTTTGAAAGATCATTTGGGCCTAAGAAAAATGAAAGCACGATTGTTTCCAAAATCACCAAATTTTTTGGAAAAACAGCGTCGCGTTGACATTTGAAAAGCCGAAGCCGAAAAAACCACGTCAAAGCAAGTCAAAAATCAAGGTGATGTTGACAGTTTTCTTCGATTATCGAGGTGTGGTGCACTCCGAATTCCTTTCGACCGGCCAAACTGTCAACAAGGAATACTATTTGAGTGTTATGCGTCGTTTGCGCGAAGCTATTCGTAAAAAGAGGCTGGAGTTATTGGGTCGACAACTCTTGGTTTTTGCATCTTCTCATACTGCATTGGTTTTACATGATTTTTTCGACAAAAATTCGACCCATATCGTTCCGCAACCACCGTATTCGCCTGATTTAGCTCTGTGTGACTTCTGGATGTTCAGCAAACTCAAACGACTGCTCCGGGGAAACCGTTTTGAGTCAATTAAAGACATTAAACGTGAATCACTACGCGCATTGGAAGCTTTTCCGGAAATTGACTTTAATAACTGTTTCGAGGATTGGAAAAAACGTTGGCACAAGTGTATTGGACGAAATAGATTTGGAGAAAAAAATAAAGAATTTTAAAATTATGAACAAAGTCTTACTGTTTTTTTGCCCACAGTATTATGAGAAATTGGACCGAATCTTGGCTTTGGAGAGCCAAAGTACATGGTGTACCTTAGTTACCCTAGTACATAAGGTGAATGGCAAAACTTTGTTTGGGTGGTGGGTCTTGTAGATCAAACGCGTTAAATCTGTACCATAGATGTGAAAAATGACTTTCGGCAGATCCTGCTTGACTCACATTCCAGCGATAAGACAGCGTTTACGGTACCTGGACGTCCTGTGTGTCACTTCCAGATCATGTCATGCTTGCTGTGCAATGCCCCACAAACGCGTAATCGCCATATTATCGCACCGAGTTATTCCGTATTAGCTACACGTTAAAGTGTTAGTTTATTTGAACGATGTTTTAATCGCCTCTGCTTCCTTGGAAGAACACTTATGACTACTAAAAGAAGTGGCACGATTACTACTCAACACCGGACTTACAATTAACGTAGAAAAATGTAAAGCCATTATGTATTTTCCAGCTCCGAAAACTACAAAACAGGTTCGATGTTTTCTGAGAACGTGCGAATGGTACCGTCGCTTCATACAAAATGTCTCTTTATTAGGCGCTCCGCTCACCGACCTAACTGGTAAATCTTCTAAATTAAAATAGCCTTCCTTGTTTTGTCCGTCGCTCCTATATTGACCAACTCAGACCATAGTAGGCCCTTTTTTATACAGTGCGACGCCGGAACCGTCGTCGTAGGCAGCGTTTTTTTTTTCAGACTGACTTAGATAGCTGAGTGCATCAAATTGATTACATTTTGTACAAACTCAATGCAGCTCAGCGAAATTATTCAGTGACGGAACTCGAGTACTACGCCGCGGTACTGAGCGTTCAGAAATTTCGCACGAATATTGAACAGTACTTTTCACCTATCTGTACGGATCATGCCAGCCTGCGTTGGTTGATGCCCCAAAGGATTTATCGGGAAGAATCGTCCGATGGAGCTTAAAATTATAGGCATTTGACTTACAAATAGGCTACAGGAAAGGGTCAATCAACGTTTCATCGGACACCATATTTTCTCTCATTTCGTGATGAACTTTCTTCCACTGTTATGGGTCTTACCGTCCCATCTATTGCAAAGATCCCTAAATTCCTATTTTTATGGGTTGAAGCATGCAGTAATATTAAGAAAAAAGATTAAGCAGAGATCTAGCTTAAATAAACCGTAGGGGTTACCAGTTTTGCAAATTGATTTAAGATGTATTTGTTTTCGATTATGAGTATATAAACCACAAAACCAAACAAATCGTGTACAGCACAGCAACCGGTAATACATTCTTAATTTTACCTGCTTCTGTTTCAGATACCGTTCTATGTCAATGACACAGAACCTAGTAGTCCAAGCACCCATGTCACCCACCTACTTCAACACATATGGTGATGGTAAAAACCATTTCAGAGGTAAATTTTTTGGTCAGCATCTCAAAATGGACTTCGAGCAAAACGGACAAAACCAAAAATGTTTCGGCTAGGCCGGCTATGGGGGAACCTGTAGAATCTTCCCACCCTTTTCAAAAGATGTTTGTTAATTTTTTAGGGCCGTACCCGCGGTACTCGAAGCGTGGCGATACCTATATAAGTTATAGTGCTGGACACCTATTTAAAATTCGTCGTCATAAAACCAGTTCACAAAACG
The DNA here is from genome assembly GCA_963691935.1 of Nephrotoma guestfalica. Lineage (NCBI taxonomy): Eukaryota > Metazoa > Arthropoda > Insecta > Diptera > Tipulidae > Nephrotoma > Nephrotoma guestfalica. The sequence goes on along the minus strand of OY829913.1, from coordinate 30,657,482 downwards.
ATAGGGGCCTACATCCACAAAAAATTTCGACAGCATTACGGAACATTACAGATTAGATTACACTTTGCGCCTGATATTGTTGTGTCACGATGAAAATAAAATACAAATTTCAACTAAATTCGTCTGATTAAATTTAGTTCGTGAACCAATTATTCATTATCTGAAAATAGCTCACGAAGAGGCGCGCCATCATTACAATCTTCACGGCCAAACACGTAATTTTATTCCCGGCAACTAGTGTTTGTTATATCTTTCGCTCAAACCAACATCATTCATGCTCCATCAGCGTTATAGAAGGGAAACTGTTGGGTACATACCACCCCAAAGACACGCTGTTAACGCATTTAATATTTTTATGGCGTATCTCAGTTAATTTGCCTCTGATTAAATTGACTTTTCTCGATTATCGGTCGACCCCAAGTTTTGTAGCAACGTGTACAGCTGTCGTCATTACCAACATGTTACATACATTTTTCGGTACTTTATTTTTGGTATTTAATTAAAAAACATTTGGATATATCAGGCAATTTCAAACAGAAAAGCATCGACCGAGGTCGATTCAAAATTAAGAATCCGTGCATAAACGAAATAAAACGTGTATGGATCACGATTTGCAAAAGGCTAAATTGCTAACCTTATTTAATTAATACACTTGCGAATAATTGCGGTAAAAATGAATTAAAACACTTAACCATCATAATCTGTCTATTAAGTTAATATGGTGTTGCTCTAGACTGAAAAAATATGAAGACGATGGATGGTTCACAGTAAGTAAATTTCGTTGGAGCCTCCAAATATATGAGCCTCCAAATATCCGGTACAAAGTTTCATCGGGAACAGTCAATCCGTCTGTCAATACAAACAAGAAGACACAACACCGAACAAACTGTACAGTGGTTTAAGCTTTGGCATTTGGATCTGGAAGTACCGGGTTCAAATCCCGATAAGGGCAGGATGCAAAAGGGAATTTTTATCAACAGATTACGATCTGTGATCGAACCTACAGGTGTACATCCTCCATTTATCAGGTGACTGCATATAGTAAGGGCATGAAAAGCGAACTGCGAAAGATTTGGGGGTGCTTCGAGGTTGAAAATTAACTGAGTAGCATAACTTTAATACTACGCATAATCAAGTAAAAATCTATTTATACCCAACTTGCCTAACCACTAGAGTATGAAATGTTAAAACAATTTTAGCTCTACAAAAGCTCTTAATACCCTCAAAACCTTTTATTTTATTTTACATAATTGCGTCAATTTCAAGCTATAATGTTGCGAGATATTATTAGAACATTTCCAAATTTAATATTTACCTGCTCTACGTTTATTTTCGTGATAAGGAATTACAATACACCAGACATAATCTTCAGCTTTTTATAAGGCAAGCTTTAATCAATAAGCCATAGCGAAATAACATTCATGAAATGTTGCCTTGATTTTGATTATATACTGTAGTCGAGCTTGTATTCTCTACAGTGAATACAAATTTTCTTTATTACTGCTTTCCCACATAAAAGTTGTCCCAAGCGATTTAAAATATTTTTATGTTCGTATTACTAAATTGGAAAAGAGACGTACATTTTGTGTTATGAATTTCTAACCAAGTGTATTAAAATCAAAGGATTTTTAATAAAGACTTTTACTTGAATTTACGGTTATGTAGAATCCACATACCTTATAAAGGGTTATCCAATTCGAGGTTGATAAAGTAGAAATCTGTATACCGACATCTGTCAAAGATAAACGTCAAGTACGCTGTCATTTATTTAGTTGACATCTGCCATTTAAGAATATGGAGCATTTAACATACGCAAATTGGGTGTTGGAAAAACAGGCCGTCGATGCTGATTTTTCGAACAAAATTTTCTTCAGTGATAAAGCTCATTTTTCGCTTGGTGGATACAATTGGCCTTCAAGATCCTGTGATTTAACGCCTTTGGATTTCTTTTTGTGGGGCTACGCGAAAGTTCGTGTTTACGCAAACAATCCTCAAACTCTTGACGAATTGAAAACTAATATTCGTAAGGTAATGGCCGAGATACCGCCCGAAATGTGCCGAAAAGTCATTGAAAATTACCGCAAAAGAATCAAGGTCTGTAAGAAGTCCCGTGGAGAACATTTGAATGATATCTTGTTTAACTAAAAATGGCAAGGATCAATCTGTAAAATGAAATAAAAATTACAATACATTGCGAATATTTTGTGTGTTTTTTTTAAGTTTACTTTATCAAGCTTGAATTGGATAACCCTTTAATTCTAACTAACAATTTGTTATGTCGTTTTGTAACTAAGGCACAGATACATTTTGAATCATCGTAAAATTTGACTGAGAAATAATGGGTTAACCTAGACACCAGAAACGGTATTACAACAAACTACTTTGTTAACAATAAATGTTATTTTGCATAAACAAAGGACAACATTTTACGGTATGTAAAGTGCTAAAATGCAATAAATCATATGAAATTTGTAAATACGGGAGCTTTATGTGCTTTGAAAACAAATCCAATATTGTTTTACTCTCCTATTTTTCAAAGCCTTTCCCAAGAGTATTAGTAACTTTTAGTACCAACAAAAATTTTTTTGTATCTCTGTTTTGTTTTCTACTTTGCTGAATACAAAAAGAACTTTAGTTTTTTTTTAGATATGTGAGCAATATGCTCATATAGATATGAGGAGCTTGGGGATTCATTTCTATAACAATTATGTAAGACAAAGATTAATCGAATACCAACATATTCAGGACTAAAAAGTTAATTGATTTATAGCACAATAAATTTATCAGTCATAACTCATAAAGTCATAACCATCGTATGTATCATCTCCTTGAATGTTATTTTGGGTGATCTATATATACACTATGAGTGTGAGTAAAGCGGGAAAAATATTAAGCGGAAAATCGATGTTACGTTACACGAAAAAAAACAACATAAAATTCAAAATAATTTAGATAAGAAATATTGGCTATAAATTTAATTTAACTTGTCGCTATATCGGAACTCGTATATGCGGTAAATGCGATTCCTGCACAAACATATTTACATTAATGTGTAGGGAGTATAAAATGAACGTTTAATTACATTTGTGCAACCGCCCATCATTACACTAAACGTTTCCAGCGCGCCAAACACTTTTTAAATCATGCGTGGAGCGAAGGTATGAAATACGTCACCAGCATATCGTGCTCCAACTACGAGCAAACGTTTTTAAGAATAAATTTTAAATCGAATTATTATTAACGAATATTTTTTTTTCGTTTTGTTTAATTTTCCATTTCATTTACTCGGTATATATACACACAGTTGGGAAATTTAATGAAAAATCAATCAAAAAATTATTTAACTTTTCTGTTGTTGAATATACTTATGAAGTGGAGCAATATGGTACACGCGAAAAAACCGGAATTCTTCGTTTTCAATACCAGGGGGACCTTTGTGTTTTGTTTATTTTAACGATTGCCACGTTTAGCGTAGTAATTTGTGTCTTTATCTATATACAGAATTGAGTAAATTGCATTATCATTAATTTAAATGCAACGTTATAGCACTGCTTAAAATATTTTAAATTCTCTTTATTGTTGCAAAACTTGATAAAGCTTTTTTACAATAAAAGTATAATGAACTGTATACGGCAAACAAAATGTTCAAAACAACTTTTCGTAATTCATAAGATTTATAATGTAAAGAATTATTTTTTCGATTGAAAAAATTCTAACTTTTCCAACTTCTTGAACTAAACAGTTATATCTATAAAGTTTCTTAAAAGGTTTAATAATTGAAAAGATACTTTATGCCCAGTAGGCGAAAATAATAATATCCGGAGATAGGTTGCCGTCATGTTGGTTGGGTTGTACACTTGCGTTGTGCATCAATTATGGCTAATAAAGCAAAAAGTCCGTTAAATTATAGTTACTGTACGTTCAGACGTGGCTTTGTATTTATTTGCATTCGAATTTTAATTGCTTTGCAAGTACAGCACATCTCGAAAATATTACAATGCGATTTGCAATCAAATGTAATCGTGTAAAAAAAATTTACTTTCAAAGTTATGCATTTTGAATTAAAAGAAAAATTTATTTTACGGGAAGTATAAACATAGAGATTCGTAACATTTTAACGAATATTTCACAAGGATAGTTTTATTAAACAATATCTATGTTGAAAACAATTTTATATTTTTAAAGACTTCAGCCCAAAATTCCTTAGTTAGCACAAAATTAATTTACATTAAAAAATAGATGGATGTAATTGTTGTGGTCAACACCCGACTATGTTTTACGGCCAATGTACCAAAATCTCGAATACACCACACTTAATTTCTGAAGTGAAAAATCTAACCTACCGGCTTTTTGATAAAATCTGTCTTCTCTAATACAAAATCACTATTCCAGCTAAAATTTCAGAATACCAACAAGGTTGACTCTTGTTGACAACTTAATATTTAATACAACAATTTAAAAGCTGCCACTTTCGGTACACAGATATCTACCACATTTAGCAAGGATGCCCCGATTTATTGAAAAAGCTTTAGTATGAAGTTTGATTCTGAATAGTACATCCGCCAGGACCGTAGAAATGTCGAATTTTGGTAAGGTAAAGTTTTTTTGATCACAACTAGTCATTTCCGGTAAAATTTAAAAAAATATTCTGAACAAATTTTGTTTGAAAATTAATCTCCCATTTTTTGTTTTAACCGTTTTTTTCGTAAATGCGGCTTTTTATATGTATTTGTAATAAACTAAAAAGCTCCGCTAAAAATTGGTACTTCCAGTTGGACGATTTCATTCAAAAATAATTGAGATATTCCAATTTGTGGAAAAAGCTTAAGTATGAACCCATTCGGTCGACCCTTCTGGACTGTATGGAATCAACAACAACATCTCATTTACTCTACACGACAGTTTTTTGTACAAAAATCGTCATTTCTGCTTAATCATTGGAAAACTGATTTGAAGTATTGTTGAAAATTTAATTTTGAATCATTCATTTCATAGTCGTTTTTCTCGTAAATGATATATGGTACTTTTAAAGCTCTTATGGAAGCTGTCACTTCCGGTGAACCGATTTCCTCAAATTTATCTGGGATCGTCTAATGTTCAATCAATCCGTATGTGCAGTACACGAATACAATTTTTCTTGACAAACTATTGTAACGACAGGCTTTTGGTTGACTGCTGTTAACAAAAAAAAATAATAACGTCTTTTGAAAGAGAAAATGTACACCAGTGCACGCCATGCCTTCCGCCGCTAGCTCAGGGTGGAGGTAAGATTGGTCGTGTGGTTGTGCACTGGTCGCTCTAACACAACTATGGCATAAGAACTATAATTAAATGCAGCTCACTCTAATTCAACTCACCACTTCGCATCACTCCATTTGATCACTCCTTAGCTGCTCATGGTTAATAATAAAAAACGGTGATGAAGCGCTCGAACGACCTTGGTACCGCCCGGGTTTCCTATGGAAAATGTTCCTATGAAAGAAACAGGAAAATGTTTAATTAACTGAAAATTCTTCACCTTTAAGAATCCTACCATATGGTATAATAAGAATACTCAAAAAAATTAAGAAAGTATACTAAGAAAACTTAACAGAAAAATGCAAACCAAAGTAAATTAATGTAATAAATTTAATTGAATAAAAAAAACTTAACCAAAATAATACGGTGGTTAACTGCCAAAGTGCACTGCCCTTGCTCCATGTGGCGGCTGCTCCGCCTTCACCAACTACCGTATATTAGGATCAACGGTGTCCTTGATCAGCCGGTTTACACTCCCGACGCCAAAAACTGCAGAATCACCGACACCAAAATCGCAACCACACACCATGCGGCTAGAATCCGTCGCGCCAAACTCCGTTGGACGACCGACGCCACTATCGCCAATTCGTCCGTTGATGCCGCAACCCCGCTATATAAACTTCTAACGGCCAATACTGATTTTTAAGCTCATCCGTGCTTTGCAACTGTTAGTCCAAACATCATCGAACACAATTTTGTTTTGTATCCCAACTCAACCACCAACGGTATACGATACTGTAGGTAGGAATGCCGAATACTTCGCTGTAGTTCACATTTTACTAATTTTCACGCAATTTTCCGTTAAACACACTCGATTTAATACTCTTAATTTGACAAGCATTCACTTATTAAACTATATGTCGAATAAAAGTTAAGACACCACTGCGCACGTCTTATTCGAGTTTATACAAGCGTTTTTATTTTGTTTGACTAGGTGTGTTTTAATAGTCTCACTATTTTACGTGTATAAAATGTGACTTGGTTGTCGTTTACTATACAAAAATTTGTATTTTTTTATTCTTGTTGTATGTCGAATTTCAATTAGCTACCGAATTATAACTCACAACCAAATGCTTAACACTCACTTGGTAGCTTTTACAATCAAGGCAAACAAAAGAATGACCAAAGAAATTAGCTCTGGGTTTCAACTTAGCAAATAATAGAACTTAGCAAATAATACAATAAACGACTTTTTTTGTTTGCGGTCTGTATATGGTGCATACACCAATAGGCAAAGATACAACCAAAAACATGCCAACCTCGCAGGCGCAAGCACAATCCAACCGATACAACAGTTGTACATAGCAGACATTCCAGGCGCAACACCATGACGTACACTTTGCCACTGAAGCAACAGCAGTATACGCGATAAGTATGTGCATGGAACGCACGTTACACTATTCGGAATAAAACTTCATACTTTTATTCATTAATTGGGAGATCCTTGTGAAATTTGGTGGACTTCAGTACCGGATGCGGCAACTTCAATGAGAATTTTTTAAATTTTTGCAATGATGTTGAAAAGTTAACATTTACAAAAAACCGACAAAAAATTACAAAATTTGTTGGTTTTTTGTGTTCAAATTTGAGGTATCAGTTGCGCAACTAACTATTTCCGGGTTTCACACATAGATGGTGCTAGCGACACATCTAGTTGTCATTTATGTCAGAAGTTGTGTTTTGTTCATAGCGTGAATAGTTGTTAACGATAACCAGTTGTAATACCAGCACATACCGCAACGCAAAATTATTTTTTCTAAGAACGAAAATATCGAGTTTTATGTGAAACAAATAGCATTTGCGGGAAGCTTTGATTTTCTGATTCAACTTGAAAAAAAATGCAGCTGAAGCACGTCATTTGCTTGGGAAGACCTAAGGCTAGCATGCGCCATCGAAAACTATCTGTGAATATTGGTTTATATGCTTTAGAAGTGGCGATTTCGAGATTGAGGACAAGAAGCGCTCAGGAAGACCAAAAACATTTAAAGACAACGAGCTGCAAGCTTTATTGGATGAAGATGACACGCAAACTCCCCAAGGTATTTCTAAACATTTACATGCTATGGGAAAAATTTAAAAAGAGGGAAATTGGGCGCCATATGAATTGACAGAAGGGATGAGTTGATAGAAAATCGAAGAGAAACTTGCCAAATTTTGCTTTCACGCCATGAAATAGAGAGCTGCCTGCATCGAATTGTTGCGGGACATGAGGAAGTAGATCTTTTTTGAGATTCTCAAGCGCAAAAATTCGTTACTTTCACCTGGCATGAAGCATCAACAACGACGGCACGGCCAAATCACTTCGGCGTTTGGTGAGACCAGAAAAAAATCAAGTACTATGAGCAGCTGAAACAGGGCGAAACTGTCAATAGGCAACACTACCGATAACAACATGCATTGCTCAAAGAAACGGTCAGAAGGAGACACGAGACACGAACGAATGATATTGCAGCACGACAACGATCCATGCCATCGCACTTTCATCGTCCAGGACACCATGAAAACGCTGAGATGTGGTCTACTACCGCATCTGCCTTATTCACCAGACCGAGCCTCCTAGGAGTATCACTTGTTCCGGTCGACGGCGCATGAATTGGCAGGGCTACACTTGACCAGTTTCGAAGAAGTGCAAAATTGGTTGGGCGAATGGTTTCGGTCGACGCGTCGTTTTATCGTCGTGGTATTTATGTATTGGCAGAAAGATGGCAAAAATGTGCAGATAGCGAGGACATTACTTTGAATAAATTATTTTTTATATTTCTATTGAAATTTTCCATTGTTGATTTTTCAAAAAATCCTGGAAATTTAGTTGCGCTGTTAGCGTACCTAGTAAAATACAGGGATTGTGTGAAATTTTGATTTATTTTTATTGGCAATTAAAGTACATTGCTAGCTCGGAAAGGCTGTCAATATTTTACCAAAATTTTAAATAACTTTTTCGCATAATGATGGTTCAATTAGTAAGATTTGTTCGATGGTGTTGCCTTTGAGGTGTTGAGCAGTGTGAGCATTATTCGCATAAACTTTACTCTTCAAGAACCCCTTTAAAAAGAAGTCTAATAGCATTAGATCGCATGATATTGGTGGCCAACTCACATCTGTTCTTCGAGAAATTATTCGGTTACTAAACTTCTCTTTCAAAAGATTGATTGATTCCGTTGCTGTGTAGCATGTTGCACCGCCATGCTGAAGCCATATATTCTGCACATCAATATCTTCCATTTGACTCCACAAAAAGTTTTTAATAGTTTCTAAAAGTTTCTAACCACCACAGTAACTTTTTTGGTTTCATTGTCTTTTGAAGCAATTCTGTAGGATTTTCTTCAGCACAAATGCGGCAGTTATATTTGTTTATACATACCCGCCCATTTCAAAATGAGCTTCATCGGAGAAGATAATTTGCTTGAAAAAACTCTCATTTCTTCTTGTTTTTTTCTTCATTTTCAACTTTTGTGAACCGCACGTTTTTCAAATATGATGACATCGACCTGAATAAGTATTAATCAGAGGAAGCCTAGTCTGAAGAGTATGCTGCATGCTGTAGAACTTCCAACATTCCGGAAGATGAGTACCTGGGTTGATTTTGCTGTACGTGGACGAGCGTTATCATGTATTATTATCACCTTTCGCATTCGTTGGTCCGTAAATGGTATTTTTTACTCCAGAGCATCACCTAATTTGATCAATTGGTGCTGGTAACGTTCAACTGTAACAGTTTGACTAGGTTCCAGAAGCTCGTAGTAAATGACTTCTTTCCAATCCCACCAGACACACAGTAACACTTTCTTGGCATGAATATTTATTTTTGCAACTGATGCTGATGGCTGGATTGGGTCAACCCATGGTTTTCTGCGTTTAGGATTATCGTACAAAATCCACTTTTCATCATTCGTAATGATTTTTTGGCAAAAATTATTTATTTTGTACCGAGATCGCAAATTCATGCAAATGTCAACTCTTCGGTTTTTGGTTTCTTCGGTCAGTTTATGTGGAACATATTTTCCTTCCTTCTGTATTTTTCGTGCAATCGAAGTGATATTGCTTGTTCAGTAACTGCTAACTGTCCTGAAATCTGTTTTTCAGTTTGACATGGATCTTCGTCTTCAAGTTGTTTTACTGGACCTGGACGTGGATCGTCCTTAAGACTAAAATGCCAGTACGAAATCTTGCAAACCACTTTTTTACTGTTGAATGACTGACAGAATGTTCACTCAAAATCGAATTAATCATTTCCATAGCTTGAGCACCATTTTTTTATTTCAAACTTATGTCAAAAGCAGCAATGAATAATCTACGTCGTTCAAGTATACTTCAATGCAACCACCTTCAGAGCCGAGTTTCTAACCCTAGTATTCTTCTGAGTTCATATTATGAGTACCCTTCCTTGCTAAAATTCCATTATTTGTAGTATTAAATTATTAAGAGATTTTGGAAATGGCCATTGTTGGCCATGACTTGTGGGTTTCATTTTGAGAAAAATTTGTTTAGAGAGTCCTCTAGTGGTACCCGGGTTCCTTTTTCTTTTTTTTTGTCTCAGCTCAAACGACGATGAACCTTGCTGAGCCTGATTTTTGAGTACCAGGAATCGATTGTCATGGGTCGTATTGTCGAAAAAATTAGTTTAGAAGGTCATACGGTGGGAACCCGGTTCTATTGTTTTTAAATTTTTTTTTTGGAAAACATTGGTATAGAGGCGACATGAAATGCAAGGCATCAATTTTGATGGGTTCTAATTTCGGGATAATCCGTTTACGAGATTTTTAGGTAGGGAATTTCAAATGTAATTAATTCAGAAGTTCTTCAAATGAGCCGTCATGTTGCACCATATTGCGTGATGTTGCATCATGTTGCACCATATTGCACAATGTTCACTCTATGTTACGTAATGTTGGGAACCCCTCTTTAATATCTTATTTGGCTTGAAAATTTTTTAGATAATTCGGCGGAACTGGGTTTCAAATGAAAGAAAACCATTCAAAAAATTTTGATCTCAGGATGCGGCATATTCCACCCATTTGTGTGTGTTCTACTATCTTGCGTCATGTTCCATCATGTTGTTGAGTGTTGCTAGATGTTGCACGATGTTCCATCATGTTGTGTCAAGTTGTACCATGTAACGCGATTTCGTATTATGTTGCTTCGTGCTGTATCTTGTGTTTTTCTTTATTTAGATATCTGGCGTTAAGTGCCATCACGTTGCGAAATTTTGTGTTGATTCGCTATCTTATTAATGTTGTGAACTTGATCCTCTTTTCGCCTGGGTTGGGTCTGGGCCATTTTATTTTTATTTTCAACTCGCACGATTTTTAGGAAATGTTTTGATTTTTTCGAGTCGGGCGTCCGATGAGGACTGGATTCTCAAATCACACGATTCTTTGATGTTTTCGAGTATTAGAAACGATAGAAGTTGTGTCCAGATTTCGGGATAATTCATTTAGGGTGTCATCCGATGGAGGCCAGGTTCTATAATTTATTTGTATTCGCACGATTTTGATAATGGGGGATTTCAAATGCTACGAATCGATTTCCGTGGGTTCTAAATTAAGGAAAATTAGTGCAAGTCAGCTAAATTCTCGTTTTATTTTTAGAAATTTAATTAATTTCTATTAATTTTAAATTTGGTTGATACTTTATACTGTTTACTGTTGTATTTCCCAACATTTCTAGACTCGAATGTCAGAACAGTGAAGTTAATAAACCACGAGCAATTTAATATAAGTTACATGAGAAACGTTGCTATTATCGGAAGTGTTTTAAGTTTTCACAATGAGTGATGGAAACGCTTGAAGTTAGGTTCCATATATTTAATCACATCGAGGTTCAGTTATTCGACTTTCGAATAATAAATGATTTAAACACCACTCTCTCTCCATGTATCCCAATCTGTGCGTCTTTCTAAACTAAATATCGAAAATTAATTTTAAATATTATAATTATTGGCCGACATTTTAAGATAAACTAAAATTTACAGTTCATGATCAACAACACTCATTAGTGATTTGCTTAAATTACAAGCCTACAAGAGTTACTCCTTTATGATGACGCAGTAACGAAAAGTAACACGTTGTCTAATTGAAACGGCTCATGATATGTTAAAACGCGGCAATCGAGATTAATGTGGTCTAATGAACGAGTCATCCAGAAATTACACACAATCGTAATGTGGTGACAGTTTTTAAACCAAAGATGTTACGTATTTAAACCTGCGAACTAACAAGTACACAATTGAATACATATAATTGCAGCCAGCATCACCCGCCTCATATTAAAAAAAAAAGTGAATGGCAGAAGGTATAGGCATAGAACTGCTAAATGTTTCACCAAAACTTCTTGCCTTATTTGTAGTCCACGGCATCATACTTTATTATATCCAGCTCCACTTGAATTCAGGATCCGGCAAAGAATGATACAAGAAAGAAAAAATTCCAAAGGGACATCATCCTATAAACTTCTATAAAATACATTAAATGCTATCGCTTTATCAGAAAGTATAATACTAATTGAGTTATCACAGAAATCACTATTTAACCAAACTACTTATAACTTCACGACGGTACTGCAAACAGCTATCAGAAACGTTAGAACACATACCAGAAAATGACAGTTGGCCTCCGAGCAACAACAAAATTATGGAAAATTATAGTCAAATCTAAAATCTCTATACGATCCGTCTACCAAAGTTCACTGTATACTTACTACTCAGGACGTGAAAACCAGTGGAACAGACATTAAAGGAAACAAGTATGCAAATTAAAGAAAAAATATTTGATCTACAAAACACCCAACAATACGAGTTCAATTTTCTGTTATAAAATAAACAACATTTTAGAAGTTCTACTAAGGCTCAATTGAAAGAAAATAAGGTTCCAGAAAAGCAAGCTTATGCGATAATTCTCAAAAGTCTAGTGATAGAAGCAGTTAACCGTAAAATTAGGAGCAATTGTGGAAAAATATTATTGCGATTAGCTCGTTCATTGTTCATTACATAAAGCTTCTCAGAAGAAATTTGGTGCGGAAACAAAATCAACTTTAGTGGCATTCATACTGGACAGCAACAATTGATCCGATTAATCACAATAATTGTTTTTAAGCACGCAGTGTCTCTTCCAATTCAAAGGGAATATTTCTATAGCTGTGCTTATTAATCCCAATACACCTGGTTAAAACAGCTTAACTTGCCTACCGTTAGGTTTCATCATTTACCTCTGGATAAAATTTTCTACGTCACAAAAACCTTGTTGGAATTTTTCTAAGATGTCACCAAGCCTCATTACAGTATGTAAATTTAAAAAATGTTAATTTTAATATTGTAAAGGTACACATATATTGTACACCGGAGACAAGAAGGTTAAGTAGCAATTTTTTAAATATATTTCCCAGAAATTCACCTAAAATTTTATAGAATGAGAAACCTTCAGCACCTGTTGTATATATAATACTACGGCAGTCAACTTTTTCATAGGATAAGCCTTAATAATCCGTTTTTACGTTTTCCGCCATATAATCAAACAAAATTAAAATAATAAATAGAAAATTATCAAAAGCTTTAAATTATTAGTACAGCGTGAACGAAGCAAAATAAATTAAATTAATTTTTATCATCGCACAGGCGCGCGCACCGAAGTACGCGCGAAGATGATGATGAAGTGATAATCATCAAAAAATAAATTTCTTTCCTTATAATTTAAACGATTCATATAAAAAAGGTAAATAATTTAATTTATTTGTTTATTATTTACATTTTTTGTTTGATAAAAATAAAATTGTTGTGCTTTAAAGGAGGGGTGCACCGTAAACAGCTTTTGAAGCACACGATAATCGGGCGTAACTAACAACCATGAATTTAATCAAATTTCTCGTAATGAAACGTAACTTGTTTATGGTTCATGTGGGAAAAAGTTATTTGTTTACGGTTACTGAAAATTCGATTTTTCTACCAACCGGAAATCGATTTTATTTCATAAATTAATTTAACTTGAGCGTAACCTTAATTAGTGTAATTATCAATTAAAAATTATGCGAAAGAAATGTAACCGCACAGTTAAAAACTTTGTAATGTAAAAGTTTTTTCTTAAATACCTTCTCCGTTTAGGTTATTTTGTTTGAGGGATTTGCGGTTGAAATTAAGTTTGTGAAATAAAATATTTTGTATGTCGATTTGCTGGGGTGTGTTCTTTGAGCGTAACTTAGAGACTGTACATTTTTACTATATTCACGTTCTTAAGAAACTCCACCGACATTATTTAATCCTCTTCTGAATAACGAAAAAAAATTACAAAATAAAAATATGTTTACTGTTATATGGTATACCAACCCACAAATTTATGTTAAAACAAAATTCTTACTAATTTGTTGTTGAAAGAGATGTAAATTGATTCTTAGTAATTAAAAAAGTTTTATTGGGATTTTTCAAAAGCTTTACAAAATATGTTCGTTCTGTATACCGTAAAAATAATAATTTTAGGAAAAACTAAACAGCTCGAAACACAATTTAACAATTAGCAATATGTTTTAGTATTGCAATTAGTAAAGTAAAAAGAAAATCTTTCAAAATGAAAGATAAAAGCTTTTAAAGTTTTGTAATGGCACATACAATATTTCTTAAAAGATTATAACCAGTCATAAAAACATCAAAAAAGCTTAAAGTTAGGAATTTATTTCGAAAGATCCCCGCACTTTAATCTCGAAAAAGTTTCGAAACTTCAGTAAATCTTAAAGACTTAAACGTTGCTGAACCTAAGTTATCAACGAAATATGATCCTAACCCTCCTCGTCGAGTTTGTTTTTTTTTTTCTCAAAAGTCTGCAGACGGTTGAAACCTGATTTTTCCGTTAACAAAATTGGGGTGGAAGGACAAGTTAGGTGTTTGGGTAAATAATGCGAACTGTATAGGTTTTTCAGATAAGCAGAAGTTGTTAATACGAGGATTATTTAATGTACGCAATTGAAGGAATATACTATAAACTATACGTGTGCTTCTGGAATGTACTCGTATATACTTATTTAAATGTGTGTGTATTTGTGCGTATTTTGGTGCAAGTGTGTGTGTGTGTGTATGGCCCAGTGGAACTACCGTTTAGTATTACTTCGCGAGGTAGGCTCAGCTTACGCCGCCCCAAACCGGCTAGAATTAACTCCTTACTGAATTCCTGTTTCTGTCGAGGCGTCTCAAATCTCCAATTATCCGTGAGACACCTCCGCTTACGGCTTTGCACCAATCTTCGGGTGTCAGCAAAAACTCCAGTATATTTTCCGGTATTAGTTGGCCCCACGTGCACAGATACTGCTTCTCTCCTCAGTAAATCGAGGACCATGTATAAAGAGTAATCTGGTGACTCCTTGCGATTGAATCTAAGTGGATTATCTTATCCGTGTCACCTGTTTAGCCACGCCTCGATGTAGGGGATCAGGCGATGGGTCGATCTACCTTTCGTCGACTCACTCCATCCTCTCTGCCATACAGTGACCGTCTCAGCCCGTGCTAATCGACGATTCTCTGAATTTGTTCATTGACCACGACGCAGGTACGTGGTTTGGCGCTTCATGGCTAGTAGATCTATTGGGGACATTCCCGTAAGATTACAGGCAGCGTCATTCGGCACCGTCCGAAATGCGCACAATATTCTCAGAGCGCTTAGCCTCTGAACTGTTGCTACTCTTTGCCTATAATAACCACTGTTGAATAAGTCAGGCCGTCATATTACAGATCTCTGTGTTTTACGGCAACTACAATCGCGATGTCGTCCGCAAATCCAATTACCCGTGCATCACTTGGTATGGGCAGTCGAAGTTCACCATCGTACATCACATTCCCAAGTATAGTATCTAACACTGATCCTTGAGGAACTCCACCAGTCACCTCATAAGTTTTCTTTCCCCCCTCAGTATCATAAATCAAGATGCTCTCGCTAAAGTAGCTGAAAACCAGTCTCAGTTTTCACGTCCAATGTAACTACGGCACAGTGTTTTTTACTACCACGTAGCCATCGAGAAGCGGATATCGCCTGGTGCGCCGTTTCTACAAAATCTTTAACCGCATCCACTGTTGAGCGCACCTTTCGATAGACATACTGATGCTCTGCCAGGTTTCCTGCTCTAATTATAGCCTGTTGTAACTGGTCACATACAACTCTCTCTAGGGTTTTTCCTGAAGTATCTAACAGGCAGACTGGACACCATAGGAGGACGGCTCATCTGGTGGTTTGTCTCCTTTTGGCAACAATACCAGTCTCTGTTCCTTCCATTTACTAGGAAACACCCCCTCAATTAAGCATGCAGTATATTCTTCCGTCAATATGTTTGGGTATGCTTTAACCGCCGACTTCAATGCAATATTCGGAATGTTATCCGGGCCAGGTGCTTTATTGTTACCCTCTATGACACATGCCTTCAGAACCTCCTCCTCAGTAACTGGTGATACATCATCCTCCTCGTTGAATAATACTTCTAATATACAATCGGGTTGCTGCGTGAACAGATCACTCACTATGTCAGACAGCATTGTCGGGTATGTGGGAGCAGTGGCGTAATTGCTTCTGAATTTTTTCATCACCAATCAGTACGGTCCACCCCAGGGATCGCGGTCGACCTCCTCGCACAGTTCGCGAAAGCACTTTTGCTTACTTGCTTTAATGGTTGAGCTCCGATCGAGCTTTATAGTATTGTTGTCGAAGGGGAGAGTTTTCGACGTGTCTAGCACGCTGGTATCGCCTACTTGCGTTCAGGCACCTTTTACGCAATTCAGAAATCTCGTCGTTCCACCAGAAGACTGGTTTTCTACGTTTATCCACCAACCTTCTTGGCATTGCTGCATCACAGGCTCTTGTAACATGTTTCATAAGCTAGGCGGCTTTGTTATTTGCGGTACCAGGTAGAGTAAGATCCTCCATTATGAGGCGGAAAATGTTCTCATCGAAAGCTGCGGACTTCCATCCTATTTTCTTCCTGTGTCTAACTAACGTCCATTGAGGTCCACTATCTGCCAGTTTATACACAATAGCTTGATGATCACTATGCGCATATAATTTGCGCATAGTCTCCATGCTACTCCTCTTTCGGCAAGACAATGGCTGATAAACTTTAGGTCAACTATCGAGGTTGCATTTTCTCTGATTCAGCAAAGGGTTGTGGTTCCATGCATCTTCCGTTAATTGATCGAGAAATTCTTTAATTGATGCAGTAGGTGGTGCGTAGCAGCTATAAATATGAACGCCGTTCACTTTGGCTCTGACAAACTCGGATACACTACTCACCCAATATCCTGTAGGTGGTAGGTACAGCAAACCAAAGGTTTCTATATTGCTCACACGCAATTACAGTGTTCGCTTCCACTTCCTGTACGGATTGCTGCTTCAGGTCCTGGGCAGCCTCTCAGTGGTTAAGATTGACTTGGATGACTTTCATTTCTAACGCTCCATTTGCAGCGTTTTCTGGTAAATCGGACATCTTACGCTACTAGATTTGCTACAGCCTTTGGCCGTTTCGTCGCATAGCAAACATTTTGAACTTTTTTGGCATGTGTTAGCAAAGTGCCCTTCATCACCACATTTCCTGCAGAGCATTGATCTATCGGCTTCACTTCTACAGTTCCATGACCGATGCCCATAACCGTGGCATTTAGAGCATCTAGTCAGTTCTTTTGTTTCCCGGATTCGACGGGAAACCCAGTGGTTCCTAACTTTGCCCACTAATAGCACTTTCCCAACCATAATAGTAAGGCTCTGCTGTCTGCGTTCTCCGGTAGGCCTTTGTGAGTGATTTAACAATAATGACACCTTTTACTCCTTCAAACTGTGCTTCCAGAGCCTCTATCACCTCTTCAGCTGTGGTAACCTCGTCCATGTCTTTGATCACTAGTAACGCCTCCTGGGTCAAGGTTTTAACTGTCGAATTGCACCCGATCGCTTTCGCTAGTTGCACTCGAAATATTGCAATCTTCCGCTGGTCTCCTGTAGTTTGTAGCGCCAGCAATATGTCTCCACTATAAGTTTGACGTATATTCGATACACTTTCATCAACACAACGTATAGTTAGGTTACATAATTTCCGCTTCGTCATTATTTTAAATTTACACCCCTCGGGATAGGTTTTGCAAGTCCGCCAAGATTAGGTTTAGCTACATCCAGGGTATAACCCAATTTAGTTGTTCAAATTTAGGTTCTATTAGTGGACGAATATTGATTACCGTTAGTTTCAACATAAACTAGGTGTAGCTATATTACTCGTTGTGGAAACCCTTAGCGGCGCATCAACACTCCCAACTGATAAAAATATCGATAGGTGTTTGAGCGCCTAATAAAATGGCCTCATTAACATCAATTTTCTTACTTGATAGTAACATGCTTCCCTCACAGTTGAGCTCTTCTAAGGTTAGAGTAAGACTGCCAACTGTGGCAAAGGGGTAAGACTATTAACAAGATCATTTGGGTACTTTAATGAATTCTGTTTTCGAATCAAAAATAGCAATGAGGATCGCTTAGGAAAAGTTAAGAAGCCCATTGCGAGTTTGGCGATGAGTAAATGGATTCATCAAAGTTTTAATTTCAAATCCTTTCCTTTTCCTTGTTTGACTCAAGTAGTGGTAATTTTACTGTCATCCAATGGTGGGGGTCCGAGGGACCTGTGGTTGTATATATGTCAAATAATTATTTTGTTATAAGTTTAAAAATTTTTTTAGGTTAAGTAAAGTTAGGAAATTTCTAGCGATGATTTCTCAACGAAATTGGAAGCGCCGCCGTAAAAAAACGTGGACGCGTACATCATCCACTTTCCCATTAGACCATGGTAAAGTGAAGGCTGGTATATCGCACTAGATATAAGGCATATACCAGCGTCATTAGTTAATAAGAATATTAAGTTTAGTGTTTAGCCAAAGAAAGGATGAAAGACCTCAGGCTGCAGCTGAGTGGCTATAGGCGTGGCAGAAGGAGAAAAAAATCTCAAAGTCAATGACAGAGAAAAGGGAAATTCCTTGAACGAATAGAGAATGATAACATCTACAGTCGCGAACCATGTTCCCGCTGGACCATCTGCGCAATTTTAAATGTTTGCGCAGATGATGCAATGGAAATGTGAAGACTGGCATAACGAGATATCATTATTAAGCCAGTGGTAGTTAGTCGATAAAATTAAGGCTAGGGTAGTAGAGTAGTAGGTACTCATAAAATGTAATTTATGTTTAATATCATAGATAGGTTACAATGCTAATGGGGGTGAGGACAAATGCAGCGTCGTCAGACAACTTACAGTTCCAGAAGTTTAAAACCGAGCCTGCTATTTACTTCAAAGAGCTAGGGCGCGCGTCGCTTTCCACCAATAGCTGGAAATTGATCCTGTTCTATAATCAGACCGGTTACTGGCTAGAGTGGAACTTACTACAGTTAACTCTCGATCGCCTTCAAAGGACCTGCCAGGGGTCTAATGTTACACAGTATATACCAAACTGCTGAGAGCTACTATAACCTGCCGTTTACCTAATGGCGGGATTACAAAAAAATAATTATATACTGCAAGCGCCAACTCCGTGAGTCAAGAGAGCGCCGTTAGATTTTGTTGGAATACCATCGACAAATACAGGAACTTGTAGATGGTAATATACAACTACAGCAGTTGGTCGAATAGCAAACCCAAGTATTAGACATGACCGCGAATATTATGAAGTGATAACGACATAAATTTCGTTGGCACTAACAAGCGACTAAGAAAGCTCTTCGAATTTTTAAACGATAATGATATTCGTTAACACCAGCCAAGTTTACCGCCAACGGACTGGACACTTCCGCGGCATCACCGTTAAAACAAAATCTGGATACTTAAAAAGGCCATTATACAAGTTATGCCGTCTTCCATCTAATTGAATCGGGATGATTTAAGGCCGGACTCTACAAAAAATTTTTTTTTTCTAAAAATGAGAATTAATTATTCGTAGAAGATTAAATATACGATAGATGAACTGAAATAGTTAATTATAATTACTATTCTAAAACAGATACAAATATTATTAATTTGAGAATTTGTATATTTCAATGTAATAAAATTCATGAGACTTTTTAACAGTGTAGAAAATATGTGGAACATATATATCAAGATTGTCGTAGGAGGAGCAGGAATTAGGAGGAGCGACAGCGATACTAAGTGAAACTACACGCTATGTTCGAAAATTTCGAGAAATGCTTTTCAAAGAGTTGCAAGGATGCTCGTGTGGATGAAGCGATGTATGAGCAAGTATGGAAGAGATGCGTAGCGTGCTACAGAAGCAGTATTGTGTACCCTGTTCAGGAACAACAGGCCTAGGTGGGAGAAAATATTACGATCTCGCTTATTTGTTTACGAGGCATTTATTCAACGAAAATTTCTCAATTATGGTTTGGAAAAACAATTACATTTTTGTGAAAATAGTGACGTCTAGGTATAGGTAATAGCATTAGGATATTTGTATAACAATTTTGTGGTATTGCAGATTAAAGTGGTCTAGAGCAGAACCATCGAGAATATTACTTCTGTATAAATCCTGGCCAGTCTAGATGTTCGATCGGTATATAAATGCGAATGCAACGAATACAATGAATCAGTCATTCAGGAGAAACGGTACGCAAAAGAATAAAGTGGCGTAAGTGGCGTTTTAAGTGAAAAAAATTGTGCGATTTATTGTAAATCGTGAAAAGTGAATTAGTTGTATTTATTGATGTGTTAAGTAAATATTTGCAAAATTATTCTAATATTGACAGAGAAAATTCGTAACAATATTTTACGTGGATACGCAAAGTGTTAGACAATTTGTTATTCCGGTTATTATGACAAGAATGTTCAATTTACGTATTACATTTTCTTACATTTATTCTTGTATTTTTGGTCTATTCTGAAAGTTTTGTAAAGAATTGAAAAAAAAAATAATTTGGTCCTAATTAAAACAGATCTGGTCATATACTACGTGCAAACAGTCAAACAAATATTTCTGCGGTTGAATTGTTCGATACGAGTATACCCATACAAAAGCTTCCAGCCAGTCCATTATCTCGTAAAAAATGACAAACGACAATCGGGATGTATAATGGCCTTTTGTTATCCTAATATAATACAATTCGCATTATACAGAGAAAATATATGTATCCCATATTCTGTACCTGTTGGTACTGGTAGTAAAAAGATCGAATGTAATATGTAGTATGTCCCAACTAAACCCCTAAAAGAGTACCGTGATTAATTATTTTGACCAAAACACATACATTTTACATATATGGACCATTATTGTTAGTAGGTTGCACAAGGCCACTGATAGCATTTTTATGGAAAATATTATTTCGTGTGTTTTCCATTTATGTACACACCAGAACCGAAAAGTTAATATCCAACATTTAAGTGAAAAATTATATTTTCCACCTTGAGGCCAATTTTTATAAATTTAAATATTTTTTAGTCGAGACAAAATAACAAAAATATAAAAAAGGATAAATACGTTATAATACAATGATATGAAACTTGGCCTTTTTGGTTTCGTTATTATTCCAGCCAGACCAATATGATAAGAGTTGCCTGGGATGTTTCACCAAACCACACGCAATTATAACTCATACTGAAATTTAATTTTCAAAAATTGTAGTGAAAATACGAGTACATAGACTGAACAATTTTTTGTAGAATATTACTAAACTATTTTTTGTATATAGAGAAGTTGGAAAGTAGCAACATAATTGTGGTAAACCATGTTCTTACATATAGATATGTAAGCGTATTTAGTACGACAAAATCTTAAGTTTCGTTTTCTTACATGCTGGCACAACATATTAGTAAACAACTTTTTTAATATTTATGCCGAAACTATACATATTTGTATATACATAATTTATGATGTGGTTTTATGTATACGATCTCAGTTTCAAAATACACAGTGGAAATTCTGTGGAAAAGTTCTTTTGCCATCGAGTGTGTGCTGAACAATCAAATTTAATTACAGACATGCTGTGGCGCGGCTTTAATCAGAACAATTGCTCTCGAAATATTAAATGAAAAATATTTGATTAAATCGATTTTTGGTACGTGTGTTTGGTTTGATTGAAAAACTTCGTTCACAATACACAACAATAATTAATTTGAAATAGTACTCGAAAGCGTGATTGAGTCTAGAAGTATATAAAAACCGTGTGTCGTGTAGCTAAATGGGGACGACAAAATGTTAGCTTGCTTTATTAATCGGGATGTACGCATTGTGATTCGTAAGCTTTAATTATATTCATTTATACGAATCTCAATGTTGACCCTTATGCTGGTGCTAGAATGGCACTAGAATTTTTTTATAAATTATTTCAAATTTGTTATACAGGCTGGCATTGGACAATGCTGCACCACACTTTTCGTATTTATGTTAACATTTATGGTATCGTCACAGCCCAACTGTTAATAAACATATAATAAACGTTTTTTAAATTTGTAACGAACGACCCCGCTTTGGAATCGTGCGTTAACAGATACCCAGGGGTCACCACCAGCAGCGTTTGCTTGGCTATCGCGCAGTCTGGCGTGGGGTTGTGGTGGTGTCCTTCCTGGCTCTTTTTACTGCTATCGGGGAAAACTACTTACCTCAATGCAACATAACACACACACGTACTCATCATCCTAATCTCCCGAATTGCTTAGAAATAAATCATGTTACTCACGGTGCCCATTTTAACAAAATATATATTTAACATTAATTGTTAATTCAAAGTATGGTAGTTACATTAATTGTTGAATGAACTTGAATTTTAACGAGAACACAACGTAATGGCAAAAACTCGAATAGCCAGTAAAAATCAATAAAACAAAATTATACCAAACCAACAAGTTTTTCATTTATCCACGCAAACACTGTACATCCGACACACGACTCCAACCACGACGGTGAATACCCGCAAGCCCGATGGTACCCCGACCTGAAAATAAAGAATAAGCAAGACCGCAACCGCAGTTGTCTATATGTATTAGGAAAAAACTATATTAGTTGGTACAGTTGTACTTCATAAGCCGAGCTATAACACAAAAACAAATTAATGTAACGACCTTGGCACATATCTATCCTAAAACAAGAGCAACGAAATGGGTAGTTACGGTAAAAATGCCGCCTGACCTGCTAATATTCTGATTCACGTGTGCCAAATGACTGGATCTTTCCTTCGTCCGCACGTACGCCGTCGCCAAGTTTCCGTTTGCTGCAGATGGATTTTATATTATATCCTACTTTAGATTCCGCGGTTGAACTCGTTCGAAGGTTGTATCCAGCGGTTTGAGGTCCACCAATCGATGATCCACCGTTGTTCCCCTCGCTATACTACCAAATTTGTAGGGTGGCGGGTTTCGTTCGTATTGCAGCACAATAATACTTTGCACAATAATACTATGTCACTCCAGATTTTCCCCATGCTAGAAACTGAAAACTTTGTCAATAGAAAGCATGAGCTAATGATAAAATGCATACTAAACGTCAACTTCAAAGTGGAAAATGGCAACTCAAAAAACTGTTTTTCTAACGCCAGAAATTTCACTAAACCCAAGACGTACAATTTGCTAAACCGGACTGACAAAATGACTCATATTAGAGCAAATTGCTTCACCAGCTGTTTTTGCTTAGAAATTAGATTCAGCTATTAGTAAATTACTGTGATGTAAAAGTATTAAATGTCCCAGTTACATTGCCACAGCTCAATGAAACACTAATTACAAATTAACCGATTTTCTACGCCCAACCAAGATTATTGCGATCAAAACACCTCATACAATCTTGGAAGTTCGCACTTTACACAGCACTCATAAGGTCAATTCAAGCTTTCAGAATCGGAGGCGTTGGCATCGTAAATGAATCGCAATGGAAATTACGCAATATTATCGAATTCGAATGAACATTGAGATTAAGCGACTCATCCAAGACAGCGATGAAACCGGCGATGTGGATGTCGGCGATTTGGGTTTCGGCGATTTGCTAGTCGGCGTTATGGATGTCGGCAAAGTTGGTTGTCGGCGAAGTGATTGTCATAGCGAAGTGATTGTCGGCGATGTGGGTTTCGGCTATATATGAGTGTTCACAATGTAGGTGACGGCGATGTGGATGTCAGTGATGTGGGTGTCGCCGGTTTGGGTGTCGCCAATGTTCGTGTCGGCGATGAGGTTTTCGGTGATGCGGTTGTGTCGGCAAAGTTGGTTTGTCGTCAAAAACACTGAATAAAACAAACGAGATGACACTTGAATAAAATTTAAGCAAAATAAAATTGGAAATGTCATTGGAAATGTCATTTCATTTCTGTTGCTGAATTGATATTTACAATAAAATATATACGATCATGGAACGCTGTAGGCGCTGATAAGATTCAAAACTTTTGATAATAAAAATGAATGCCATTACTCCAAAACCTAATTCGTTTACCAACATTTCAATGAAGAGCAATCACCACCTCGTTACCAAAAAGGAGAGTCTTAGTAATAATCCGGCTATAAAAAATATTACTTCAATAATAACAAATAAAATATACCAACACATATAAAACCATAAAATTTAAGCAGAAAACCGGATTGGATGTAGAAAAGCTTCACAAGATTGTACAAAACAGTCAGTAGTTGATGAAATAGTTACAGGCATTTGCAGAAAAATAAAGATAGTACGTCACACACATATTGAATATCAAACAGGAGATATTAGTACCTATATTAACCGAACATTAACAGGCACCACCACACCCCAACAGTAGAGTACGCAGAAATGCCCCATTTCCTTTTATTTACTTCAACTACGACAAAAATAACTTTACAGCAGATTTTGTCAAGGAACGAGAAATTAAAATGATTGATAATACAGATTATTGGCCCAAAGGACGAATTCACATTTTTGGTTGTCTTTAGAATCTCATGAGGTTCTAAAATTGGACCCGAAACTAGAACTGTACCCCAACTGAACCACAGTAGGCAGAATCTCTTTATTTCATTTTGTTTTTAATGTATTCATTACTTTAATGATACCTGAAAAAATAATGATAACTGTCGAACAACAGGAAATAAAATAGATACCTGGAAATGTAAATCTCGCACACGAGAAAATCGTTGTGGAGTCACCAAAAAATAACAACAACTTATCGTTATAATATAAGCGCTTTTGAAGAACTTCCTAAAAGTCTGCAGTTCAATTAAACAAAATGGTTCATAGAAAATATATTTAAAAGAATTCAAAAAGTTACTCTGATAGGAATATACATATCGTCAGATCAATCATTGGACATCAATAAAATTCGTCTTAGTCGAATTCGTAATTACTAAATTACTGAATTAGTGGGGGGTCAGTGTCCAGTGGTGAAGGCTGTGGCATTTGATTTTAATGTTTTAGTTAAATCCCATCAGAGTAGGATGCTTATATTTTCCAACACATGAAAACCATCAGTGTTGTAATAAGAACAACTTTAACTGACTAATGGTGCGGGGAACTAGGCAACCATTTGTCTAATACGATTCGATTATGTGAGACCGGTGTGACGAACTTAACAAAATCTGTTATTTAAAAATTCACTATTCTTTAACAGTGTAGTTCAACAAAAACTTGAACAGAAATGATTGAAAATTGCATTAAAATAGTTTAAAGTAAACTCATTCAATTTTTTGTGTTGTTAAATATATTTTACGAGCCCGATTATAGATAGTCCTACGAATTTACATTACTTACATCAAATAGTTAATCTAATAGGCTTTCTAAGTACAATGATAAGATTAAGGGTTAACGACTCATTCAATTTTTTTTGTTGCCACCGGTTTGTTCTTTGTTATGAGGACTAATCCTAGAGATTTCCACGCAGTTTCGTTATATGCGTTAAATCACCTAACTAATACTTTCAAAATTTCATGGTTCGATTTAGGACTAGTGAGATGCACTATGGATTAGCAAGCTTTCAATTGGAAACGTTAACTCATTAAATTTTTGGTTTTGGCCTCGTTGTGTAGTTCGGTATACGGGACCGATCTTAGGAATTTCCACGTGGTTTAAGTATATACGCTAAATCACCTAACTAATTGACTTTCCAGTGAGATGCACTATGAATTAATAAGATTTCAATGAGAAATCGTAACTAATTCAATTTTTTGTGTTGTCATCGTTTTGCTGTCTGTTATACGGGGCTAATCCTTATAACAATCAGCAAACCAGTGTCAACACAAAAAATTAAATGAGTTAAGATTTTCCATTAAAAGCATGTTAATTCATAGAGTATCTCACTTTTCTTAAATCTTACCACAATATTTGGAAAGCCTATTAGTTAGGCGATTTAACCTATATAATGAAACCGCGTGGAAATCTCTAGGATCGGCCCCGTATATCAAACAAGACAACGGTTCAAACACAAAAAATTAAATTAGTCGTTAGCCCTTAACCTTATCATTGTACTTTGAAAGCCTATTAGATAAACTATTTGATGTAAGTAATGTAAATTCGTAGGACTATCTATAATCGGGCTCGTAAAACATATTGAGCAACACAAAAAATAGAATGAGTTCACTTTAAACTATAGGGTTTTCCAATAAGAGTGATATGATTTCTTTAAAAAAACACGCGAATTGTTAAGGAAATTGAAATGTGTTTTATTTAATGTGAAGTACAATCGATACAACTGTTCTGAATAAAACGTCATTCAAATGACCTCCACGACTTTTTCCACTAAATCAAGTCGTATGTCATGAATAGCACGTTCAATATTGACTTGTAAAGCTTGAAGAGTGTTTGGTTTATTGCTAAAGACCAATGACTTCAAATAACCCCACAAGAAATAGTCTAATGGTGTTAAATCACAACTTCTTGGAAGCCATTCAATATCACAATTTCTTCAAATAATCGAATCTCCAAACTTTTCTCGCAATAATTCAATTGTTGCACTTGCTGTGTGGCACGTAGCCCCGTCTTGTTGGAATCAATTGTTGTCAAGATCAATTTCTTCCAATTTCGGCCATAAAAAGATGTTTATCATCGATCTATACCGATCTCCATTGACAGTGTTACCAACTTCATTTCGAAAAAAATACGGACCGATGATTTCACCAGACCAAACACCACACCAAACTGTCAATTTAGGTGAATCTAATGGTTTTTCATGAATAATTTGTGGATTTTCTTCGCACCAGAATCGACAGTTTTGTTTATTTTGCGCACCACTCAGATGAAAGTGAGCCTCATCGGAGAAGATGATTTTCTTAAAAAAATCGTTATCGTTTTCAAGTTGTTCCAAGGCAAAATCAGCAAAAACACGACGTTTACGGTGGTCCAATAGCTTCAGTTCTTGAGTGAGAACGTTTTATACGGATTCAAACCCGAATCCTTTCTCAAAATCCGCTAGGCTGTGGTGTGAGACAGTCGCAATTCTTGAGAACGTCTTGGAATCGACAAATTGCGGTCTTCAGCAACACTTGCTGAACAGCCGCAATATTTGCATTACTTCGAGCGAATCGTAAAGAAAATGTACGCTGAAAATTTTCAACAATTCGACGAATAGCGAGCACACTTGGACGATTATTACGACTATAAAATGGCAAAAGCGCACGAAAAGTTGCAATTAAAGAACGATTATTTTGATAATAAAGCTGAAAAATTTGTAAACGTTGTTCTGGCGTATATCTCACCATGATGAAATTGAAAACATTACTGAATGTAATGAAAAAAAAAATGACAGATCATGACATATTACAAATGGCCGAAACGTCACTTAAAAATCATATCATTCCTATTGGAAAACCCTATATTTTAATGCAATTTTCAATCATTTCTGTTCAAGTTTTTGTTGAACTACACTGTAAAAAAATAGTGAATGCGCACTCGCGTAAATTTTAAAATCTCAAATTTTGATAAGTTCTTCACACCGGTACCGGTTTATGTCAGGTGAACATTTTTAGGTAACTATGCAACGCACAGTTTTTGTGTGATAAATTATAAACGAAGGTGAATTCCAATTCAAATACATTAAATCGATTAGCTTGATTGTTGAACGTGAATCATAAAAACCAACTGTCAAAAAATCCATTACTCGCGTAGTAATAAATATTGCAACAAGGCGTTTTTATTAATCATTCTACAATGCATAATGTATAATTCTGATTATTGATAATAATTTAATTGAACGTAATATTTGGAGCTTATCTATAGGTGTTTGGATATTTAATGGCAAAATATCATTCATTTAAAATTTTCAGTACAAAATGATCAAAAACATTTTTTTAACAATATTACTATTCAATTATTGTTTTGGATACGCAGAATTTGATGGCGATTCGGTAAACCTAAACTATTGTGAAATTGAAAAATTATTTTGCAGAGGTTTACGGCATGTGGCTTGTTTTGATGAGGTGCCAGACGCCATATATAAATAAATATTAAATACAAATATAAACTGTTATTTTAGATAAAGTTAAGTGATATTTGGACCAGTGTTGGGCCAAACTCATGCATTTACGATTTTAAGCGGGCCGTGGAAAAAACCCGATTGTCCAATGGGTTCCAAGCTCTTCAATGGAATCAAGAGTTTGAAAGTTTTGCTATGCTCTCAACAAATGTGCCCAGCGTAAGCGGACAATGCGGTATTTCATTAAAATATTTGGATACGCGATTTTTCACAGTCAAAGTAGGAGAATCTTATTCTCAGAAATCGTTCAAACTGTCAGATAATCGAGTTTTAATCGATCCATCGGTTACGGATATTGGTTGTGCATGCAAACGTATTAATGGGAATATGTTAGTGTTCTGCTGGTACAATTACTCTGGACGAGTAACATCTATTGAATTTGAAAATTTGTTGAAGAGTGCGAATTTCGACGCTATTTCATTATAATTCTTGTGAATAGAATTACAAAAATTTGTGTAACTCTACTGTTGATGAATAAAGTTGGATGTTGCAAAAATAATGTTTTTGTAGAATGTAGGCTCAGGCCTTAATGAGTGGCATGTTTAAAAGTAAGAAAGTGTTTAAAAGACAAATATTTTCATCAAATATTGATGTGTAAACATGTAAGTTTGTTTCAGACAGACATTGAATACGAGAAGAGGTTAAATTATTTGCAACTTACAACAATTACACGTTTCCATTTGCTTTGTTCGGGTGAGATTTGAAATTTTAGAAGGGCATTTTCCGAACCACCTCATCCGAAACTCATATTGAAACCGAATTTTCATTATACAATAAACCTAGTCGAACCATAAATCGCTTAAATTGTAAATTATATTGAGCCACGTCCAAAATATAAAGGGTGGCTGACATGCAGTGTTACCAAAATACCACGCCACAGAATTTTTATTTTTTGATGAATTTTATTGAATCAAAGTAAAAAATGTTTACAAATATTTAAATTTTCGAATTGCATTAGAAGTTTTCGATTTGGCCACCCATAGCCGCGATTATGGCTTTCAAACGGCCGACAAAGCTATTACATTCAGCACGAAATTGGCTCTGCGGTATTTTGGTTCATTCCCGGCGAAGCGCTTGCTTGAGATGATCGACACTTTGGCATTTTTTTGTGCCAACCTTGCTCTTCAAAATACTCCAAATCGAGAAATCTAGCGGATTTGCATCCGGTGAATTCGATGGCCATTGGGAAGTGGAAATGAACCGCGCTAAGTTGGTTCTCAGCAAATCTTGATTGACGCGCGCTTTATGACTCGGCGCCGAGTCCTGTTGAAATGTCCAGGCTCTGCTCCGAAATGTTTTTGTGCCCAAGGCTTCAACGCTCCCTCCAACACATGATCCCGATAAATTTGAGCATTTATCTTGATGCCACGGTCCAAAAAAACGAGCGGTGAACGGCTTTCGGCCGTTACGACGGCCCGTTGGTCCAACTGTTTCAGTAGAACGGCCGGGCAAGTAAATCCGGTCGTTTTGCTTGTTCACATATTGCTCAATAACGAGCGGTGACTCATCGGAGAAAACGAAATCCGGCAAACCGCCACTTTCTTGCAAGCGTAACAACTCCTTTGCTCTTACCGTTTTATGGAATTTCAAGGCCTTTAGTCCAAAACAACATTTCTATATGTGCTGCATGCGTTCGAGCGAAATATTCGCCTCACGAGCCATTTTTCTGCCGCTACAGCGCAGATTCCGAGCCAATTTGGCCTTCACCTTCCGAATGATATCCGGCGATATCCGGGTTGCAGTGCGTTTCGGTCCACCACCATGGCGTTTTGCAATGCTGCCAGTATCGTTATAACGATTTATGGTGCGATACACAAACATTTTATTCACATGCAGATGTTTTAACTGGTTAACAATCTGAGGCTGTGGTTTTTCAGCCAAATATGGCGCAATCACACCATTACGCTTGAATTCCATTGCGGATAAATTTTTTTTCTGAATATTTCCCACTAAAATGCTTTTGTACGCTTGTAAATAATGGAATGAACTGTCATTAGTGTAAGTTTGAGCAGTGATGACAGGTTTGACAGCAATTACAGTCTGAAGTTGGTAACACTTCGTGTCAGTCACCCGGTATTCTTATAGGTTTCGACTTAATTGTAACATTAAAATAAATTATTTTATTTCATTTTTTATTGCATCTCACTATAACAGAGTTTTAACTTAAACTAAATACAAAAATTATCTCTTAACTATTCTAAAATAATGAAATGGCTGCTTTGCTAAAAGTTGGGACGAACTTGTTTCCCACGTTTTGTTGGTTGTTATCAACATTCTTGATTGATCTTATTTCAGTTCTTGGGATTTGCGATTCAACAATATTACTTGACTGTTATGTTGAATCAGCGGATCACACGAGCATAACTCCTCCCGGAGGAGAAGAAATGGCGTCCACGTCCTTTATTTTTATGCCAGCTTTCGTCAACAACTCCGAATATGATGTGGTTTGGCTTGTTTTCTGTGTTTCCGGATTTGAGATGCTACAATTCTTTATTTTTATTGTAGCAGTTCGCCTTTTGATGATAATATAACCGATTAACATGAGCAAACCGACTGATGAGTAAAACACACCTCCAGATAGTGTCCAGATCCAACTCTGGTGATTCACCTAATTCCTTTGGTTCATCGTACTGTTGATAATGCGTAGGTCGTCGGTGTCTGGATTTCCTGCCAGCCACTTCCATGCACGCCCGAATGTGTCCCAACGTTTGTGTCCATTATTATGCAAGAATTTTATTTGACGGAGATTGTTGTGTAATTTATTCAACTTTTGTCTTACTATCGAATATAATTTTGTTCGTACAGAGTTTTGTACAGAATTGGGTTACGACGCTACCGATAATTCAATTGCTCTTTGAGTGCTTGAGTTTGGGAGTTTATCTCTGTTCGTATTGAAAATTACTAGTATAGTCGAATGTGCTTTTTCGACTTGGCCGTTTGACTCTGACGAAGATACGTATTCTAGTTCAATATTTAGTTTGCTCAAGTACTTTCTAAATTGCAATGATTGAAAAGTTGTCTCGTGGTCCGCGAAAATAGTATTAAGGATCCCGAAATGCGTGAAATAACAAAAGTTAAAACACTTGATGTGTCTGGAAGATTTTTTGTTTCAATAGGGATCATCTGTAAGTGTTTGGATAAGGAGTCAATTATCGACAAAAGTTGGTTTTATTAATTATAAAAATGTCAATGTACACTCTTTCTAGTGGCCTTTCGGTGCTTGGTCTGCCTTTCGGTATTTGTGCATGTTACAAATCCTACATGCGTTCACATGTGCTTCAATTCTATGAGTCAATCTTTGGAAAAAGTAGGAACGTTTTATCCGACTTCATACTTCTCTTGTCCCTCTATGGGATCTGTCGTGTTCTTTGCAGACAATCGTATATTGACGCCCTTCATTGGTTACGTCTTCGACCATTTTCTTAACGAAAACGAAATGGCCGTTTTGAGAGAAGTTCTCCCGAAATGCTTCCTGAATTGTTTCAAACAAACGTTCTGGTGCCAGAATTGCGGTTTGCTTACCGTTGTGGAAGTTTTTATGAGATTCTTTACTGAATGTTTCCTTGGAAAGTATAATTCTTTTAAAGTTTGGAAATGTATCTTCCAAAACGAAGTCATATCCAGATTAGAAAATTTGAAAATTAGTTGATTCCTATAATCGTTTATAGGGCGGTCTGAGAAATAAAAATAGTCGTCATGTAAAATAGTCGTTGGATGTGTCCACCGAATGAACTGTTTCGATTTTCTGATATTTCTCCAGATTCACGTGAAGTATTATCTGTTCCTCCATTGAAATGCAATTCGTTATTTATTGTGGGCATTCTGCTAAGTGCATCCGCCACTACTTTTGCTCTACCCTCTTTGTAGAGACTACGATATAATCGTGTTCTCTAGTTCGAGCCTCCAGCATAGGATTTTGGAGTTTTTCTCTGATGATTTAATTACGGTTAGTGGCTTCTACCTCAGTAGAATTAAGTGTTCGTGATGCGAACGCAATTGGTTTTTCGATATTATTCTGAATTTGGGAGGGGACTGCACCCAGCGCGAAATCTGATGCATTCG
The DNA here is from genome assembly GCA_963691935.1 of Nephrotoma guestfalica. Classification (NCBI taxonomy): domain Eukaryota; kingdom Metazoa; phylum Arthropoda; class Insecta; order Diptera; family Tipulidae; genus Nephrotoma; species Nephrotoma guestfalica. The sequence continues at coordinate 30,625,731 of OY829913.1, read as the reverse complement.
TTATCAGAGCAAATTGTTTTGCGAAGTCAGGATATGCTAGGGTTTGGTCCGTACCCAATATCCTTTTAAAAGTCTCGAATACCCTTATATAGTCAGTATCTTTGATATTGAGATCTCTGTCCTTTTTTAGATATTTTGGCATGGGCTTGGTAATTTTGGAGTAATCCTTTATAAACCGTCTATAATAACCCGAAATTTTCAGTAATTGTTTAATTTCGTCCTGTGTTTTAGGACTGGCCACTACCAGTCCAGTATTTCCGGTATTGTTCTGTATTATAGATTTAACGCCGTCTTGCGTAATTATATGGCCAAGGAATTCAGTTTCTTTTTTCAGAAACTCGCATTTGTCTAATTGAATTTTAAGATTAAAATGAAATAATCTTTTGAGTACCATATTTAGATTTTGAATATGGTTTTCCAAATTGTGTCGGACAACAACGATGTCGTCGAAATAGACATGACAAATACTTCCAATAAATTGTTCATTGCGCGCTGGAACGAGGCAGGACCATTTTTTAAGCCAAAAGACATTTTGGGGAATTCAAAATGACTCTCTCCGGTTGAAAATGCACTTTTTTTTAGATTTCTCATCCATTGGAATTTGGTGAAAACCGGACTTTAAACCCAACGTTGAAAAATATACCGACTTTCCTAAACTATTCAATATTTCTTCGATCTGAGGAATTGGAAACTTATCGTCTACCATTTTCTCATTTAGTTTACGATAGTCGATTACAATTCTAATTTCCCGTTTTCCCGAGGCATCTGCTTTCTCTGGAACAACCCATATTGGAGAAGAGTGGTGGTTTTTTGAGTTACGGCTTACTCCGCTATCCAACATATCCTGTATCTGTTCCTCAACATCTTTCTTAAAATTATGTGGGTATCTGTATGTTTTAGTAAATACAGGGTTTTCGTCTTTCGTGATAATTTTATGCTTAATAATTGTGGTTGATGACAGGTTTTCATCCTGTCTCAATAATACGGTTTGATTTTTGAAAATGGTTTTGATTAAAATGTTTTTCTCTTTATCGTTTGTTCCATTCGAACTAGACTCTCAATGGTTTTTCTATCGATTATTTGGTTTTGACAAGTTGGGATTGGCTTTAATGTTTTAAAATTGCTTACTTCCATTTCAGTTTTGGAAGTTTTTTCGGTGGATTGGGGCTATCTGTCAACACTCTCACTGTTGTCTTGAAATTGTCCGCTTTCTACAAACCGGGTTGAATGGTTATATCTTTGTCCAATTTTGCGAATCCTGAGACTAACCAGTGACCATTTTGTGCAGTTTTTAACCTTTAACAAAATTGAATTCGATTATTTATAATCAATTTTAGCGTTTATTTGTGCCATTGATTCAGAGCCCAGTATTCCATCAAAAAATTTGTAAAAATTGAATGCCAAATAAATTTGAGTTTCTAACGTTTTTTACAAATGCTTTTCTACTTCTATTTAATTGTTGGGTCGATTTCTATTAAACTTTGAGGGATGAGTTCTGGCTTAACGATGTTTTTGTTAGCGCCAGTGTCGATTAAAAGTGTTATGCGCTTTAATTGTTTAGTTGAATTTAATCCTCTGTGTCGGAGTTCGGGTTTATCTGAGAATTTTCGTCCAGATCCTTCTGAGAGTACTCGTTACCCACGGGTGATGGCGGAGTTTCCTCAGCCTCTTGCGTGAGCTCATTATTATTTATAATTTTCTTAATCGAACTATTTTTAGATCTCATTGAAGTGTTTACATCCATAGGAATGGGTTTTTCCTTCACTGAGTACGTTCTTTTAACGTTTGTCGGGTTGAATTGATTCTTTCGGGAATTAATTTGATTGTATTGTTTTTTCGAGTTATTGGAAATTAACTCGTTTCAATTAAACTTGCACAGGAAAGCATATGCCTCCTCTATTCGTTTGGGATTCGCGGCTTGAGCATACCCAAAGTACGGCTTTGTCAAGCCCGAAATAAGGGCGGCTAATGCATCCTTATCTATGAATGTATTAATTGCAGGCCACGAATCGGTATAAAATTGGTTTTGTTTTGATAACGATTTTATAACGATTTTAAGCATAGCGTGTTCTTGGCTTTACCCTCTATTTTGTTATTAATCGCCTTCAGATAGAGATTGAACTGTTGTTCTGATACTAACGGTTCAAATACATTGAGGGTATTCCCCACTGTCTTTACTTTTAGTTGTTTTCGATTTCTATGATCGAAAAATGGAATCGACTTAATCGGATCGGGACCTTTGAACAGATCCCGGCTATTTCCTCTATTAACAACCTCGGGGACTGTATGTCCCTGTCGCGATTGTTCAACTTTTTGGTTTAAATATGCCAAAAGATGGTCGTATTTGACCTGTTTTTGATTAACTTTGTGGAGTTGTTCATTGATCGAGTTCAATGACTGTAACACTTGCTCGATCTCGTGCATTGAGTCAGTTTCCACTAAATCCTCTTCAATATTTCTATTTTGGTAGAATATGCCTTTTAGCTTCTTGCTGCTTGCATATGCTATGCTAAACGTAAATAGTTTAGTTTTTGGGGTTTTGTGCCTATCTTGTAATACACGAAAAAAAAAATTCTGCTGTCTCAATCTTGTAGTGGACAGTTGACCGGTCTGTGTCTATCTTGTTGTGAACAAGTTTGTCTGATTGACACCGATTTTTATTATTTAAGAATTTATTTTGGAATTTCGCGTAAAGGCAGTTGTGACCGGTCTGTGTCTATCTTGTAGTGCGCACTTTGGCAAAAAATCGTAAAACAAGATTTATCACAAAACACAATGAAAATAAATTAAATAAAAAAAAATTGGTTCAAATGTAACTTGATGTTGTGTTGCGGTGAAACCTCGAATTGTCTTAGCGGTTTGAACAACCTTCAGCCAGAGATGTCATAAAATCACAAATGTTTTTAAATTCCTGACGGATTCATTTTATAATTAGTTTTTATCCACTAATTATTTACACTAACACTTCACTTACACTTGCCGCACTTCAACAAAACGCCTACTTTGCTAAAAGTTGGGTCGAACTTGTTTCCCACGTTTTGTTGGTTGTTATCAATATTCTTGATTGATCTTATATTAGTTCTTGGGATTTGCTACTCAACAATATTACTTGACACCTTACATGTGCGGTAATATGTTATGTTGAATCAGTGGATCACACGAGCATAACGAACGAGCACACGATTAGTGAAACGAATTTCCAGTTCCACAGACTGTATAAAATTCAAAATCCTATCGATGGAAAGTAGGTTACAACATAAACCGTTGTACAATAGTTTCATTAAATGCAAAAATGATGAAAATCAGTATTAATTATCAAAACATGACACAACAATTAACAAGATGCAACTTTATATGAAGCCTAACCGCCAGACTTTCTCCAAACCTTTAAAGCTAAACACATTTAAAAGTTGCACAAAGGAAGAACATAGTTCCATCGCGTGGTAACACTAAAAATGTTTTCAAAACGTTGGACCTAAGAAAATATGACCTATCGACCAACACTTTAATTTTTTTTTCAAAATGTGACTCATTGTAATTGAGTGGCACTATACAAACATTTAAAATCCTATTGGCATCCAACCACAAGACCCTTAAACGAATAATTCGAAAGTCACAACTTATTTCTATGAAATCGATTCATTGCGCTTTAAAAGCATCTGTCAGCGATTTTCATCATTATCGTTAAAGCGGTTTCCAATATCAATGAGCCACCCCCTTAATTACTGTAATTTCGATGAAGGGACCAAATTTCTACGGAATAAGGAAATAAGAAGGAAGGAAGGAGACAATTTATGAGTTGATAGGTTTATGATATAGCGAAAGACTCTGTCTTTCATGGAAGTTTCATTTTAACAACAAACTTTAATAAAATTTAATGCCATAGTAGATTACACTAACTGGCGATCGATACACTATTTTGTTTCCGATAACGAATATTTAATTTGTTGCAATTATCCAACTTAATTTTAGAGCTTCATGAATAACTATGATCCTTTCATCCGTGTTTTGTTGAAATCCTAATTAAAATTTCCAACTTGTTCATTATCCGTATACGCTTGTCTACCGTTCTAAATTTGGAAACGAACAAAATCACCCTTTTAGAAATAATAATAATGATTATTATTTTGAGCAAAACAACTTTTAATTAATTTATATTTCTAAAATTTATGAATACAAAAGGCTTCCATACATACATCACATGTATTAAATTTACTCGTGCGCGCTCTCCCTCTCTGGCAAATGTACATACACCGGAAGTCATTTTCCGAAAAAACGAATAAATTGTTCATTTCGCATTTAAAATATAAAATACAGAGAAATGTGGAAAAGCGAACAAAATTATAATTTCCTATTATTACGCTGTGCGAAGCTTTAATGAAAAAAGTTTTGTATGTTTATACACAAAATATTTATTTATTTTTTTTTTGTTTTCGAACAAGCTTTCTGGTATTCGCTTGTGTTTATGTTAAATAATGAATCCAAACAATTTTTGCCTTGTTATATTTATTTTATAAACGGAACGGGTAAGTAGAGAATTTTATTTGTATACGCCTCAGATCAATTAACAAAAAACGAGCACGCGGCCACAAACACCCAACAAAATGGTTAAGTATATTAACATAATGTGGGGGAACAAAATTCTTCGTGCGGTGTTTTATACAAGGTAGGTCAATTTCCGTTGTAATTAGCAAATGCTTGAAATATTCAAACGATTTACTTATTTTTTAGTGGCATGTTTGAAATATATTTCTGACCTAACAACATCGGCTAAAACGTTAAAACTTAAAACTTTTTCATTTGTACTATATATTTGTCATTTTTAAAAAGCATGCACCGCCGATGGAATTCCGTTTACATTCGCGTGCAAAAAACCGGACAAGTGGTGCAATGGTTAAAGCTTCGGCACTTGGATCGGAAGGTATTGCTTTCGAATCCCCTTAATGAGGCTGAGTGCAAAGCAAATTCTCGTCATCGATTATGATGAGCGATGTTAATAAACACAACTAAGACTCTGTGTTCGAGTGTAGAATTTAATGCCGACCGACCGTCAATGTCAGTGTACACATAGAGCTTGCAATATGTATTTGGTATATACTGTAATTGTGTGAGTAGGTGAATGGGCGGTGTCTCTTGAATGAAAAGGGGTATTTAATGAACATTAAATCAACTGAAAGTGTCACAAAAATTTCAGTGTGGTTGTAAATCCCGACTAAAAAAATCTAATTTTTGATTTTTCATCATTTCAGTCTTCAGTATGCAATTTTTCCACCAACCAAGATCTTTACGCAGAATTCGTTGCATGGAAGACCGGCTGATGTTCAGTTCCGATGCAAGATGACGAATTGATGTTCTCGGCCGTTGGTGCATATTTTCAGCTGAACGAACACGACGAACACAGGTACGCGTTGGATAGGTAGCCCGTATCACGCACTTTATGCACAAACTTCTTGATACCGTTGAGTGTGAGTTCCGTATTGTCTTTGTTGTGGAAGTAAATTTCCAACATTTCCCACTTTTGTTGAAACGGTAAGCGACTCATTTCGCCAACTAGAAAAAATTTACTGAGTTTCTGTCAAAGAAAGAACGACATTAGTGTTACCAGAGCCAAAATAACCGATATGTTAAATCTGAACCGGTTATTGTGACACCCTATAGAAACCCGACTTTGAAGTTGGTTGCATTAAAATATACGAGTGTGAAGTATTCCAAACTTTCCATAGATGTTATGTTATGTATGAGTATCACACTGCTACTTCAAATTCAAATAGGAAAAAAATGAATCGTATTGGAAATTTTAGTGCAATCATATGATTATGAGTTTTTTTAGAAAATGACTCAAACCTCAATTTAAATAAAAAATATATAATATTTTCTAATATAAAAATTTAAAAACAAACGTATTGTGTAGAAATTATCTAGATTTTTATTAAAATAGTTTAGAACTTTAAAACGATTAGAATAAATATTTTAATGAAGCAAGAAAAAGGTTTCAATTCAAACTTGAGTTAAACTCAATGGTATAAGAACACCTAGAATAAAAAACTTTGTATCAAAAATCCTAAGTATTGTAAGCACGAAATTCGTTATTTATGTGACTCAATGACCAAGTTCATATATTATCGGCCGGATTGTCCGATAATGGCCATCCAAATTTGAGTAAAAAATGAAATCAGTACACCGAAAATATCAAAATTCGTAGCAATAAGCCAGAAGTTGTGCATTATTAACTCTATAGGTGGTTTTGGTTAGGTGACTCAATGATTAGCCACACTTGAATCACGATTTCTGAGAATGGTTGATAATGGCCATCCAAATTTAAGCTATCGCATATAAGCATCTAGAACATCAAAATTCGTAGCATTAAACCCGAAGTCCTACATTATTAGCGCTAGTGTGGTTTTAGTTAGGTGACTCAATGAAACTTCATATACTAGCCAGACTTGAATCACGATCTCTGGGAAAGGCCGATAATGGTCATCCAGATTTGAGTAAAAATTGCATCGGTACACTGAAAATATCAAAATTCGTAACAATAAACCCGAAGTCGAGCATTTTTAGCACTAAGTGGTTTTGGTTAGGAGAATCATTGATTAACTCCGCGTACTAGCCAAACCTGAATCATGATCTCTGAGAATGATCGATAATGGCCATCCAAAGTTGAGTTAAAATGACATCAGTACACCGATAATATTAAAATTCGTAGCATTAAACCCGAAGTCGTGCATTATTAACACTAGGTGGTTTTATTTAGAGGACTCAATGATTAACTTCGTGTATTACCACACCTGAATCACGATCTCTGAGAAAGGCCGATAATGGCCATCCAAATTTGAGTGAAAATGATACCAGTAAAAGCATTTTGATATTCTCAGTGTACTGATGTCATTTTTACTGAAATTTGGATGGCCATTATCGGCCATTCTCAAGTGTGTGTATAACAGTCCTAATTATTTGAATAAATTAAAAATCCTGGGATGGGATGATTTTAAAAGTCCTGGAATGGGATGAATTAAGTGTTACCTGATGCACATTTTTATTTTTCCTGGGATGAAAAACTGGGATAACTTCACACATTTCCATTCCCAGAGATTGTGATTCAGGTCTGGCTAGTATATGAAGTTGGTCATTGAGTCACACAACCAAATCCACCTAGTGCTAATAATGCACGTCTTCGCATATATATATTAGTACGAATTTTGATATTGTAGATGTAGTTACTGATTTCATTTTTCCTCAAATTTAGATGGCGGACATTAGCCATTTCTAAAGTTTGTTATTCAGGTCACCTATCAGTAGTCAGATGAATTTTTGGTTTTTTATACTAAGTTTTAATGGCCATTGACGGCCATATCTGGAGATTGTGATTAAATTCTTGCTAATTCGTGAATTAGTTGATTAAGCACCTACCTAAACCAATCTAGTTTTAATAATACACTACTTCAGGTTTATTGCTACGAATTTTTATTTTTACTGCTGTAAAAGGACATTCTTATTTGTTTTTAAGAGCAGAAAATTCTAAGTTGTTTCGGTATATTTTTTAATCTCTGGAAAAAGCTTTGGAATTTTTGTTAATTCATATGAAACTCAAACAATTCTTATTAGAAATTAGTGGAAAATTCATAAATGGTTTGAGTTCAGTATATTTGGTTTGCATCCCGACTATTTTAGTACAACATTTTGGTTAACAATTTATGGTTATGTTATACTATTTTTTTCTTCGTAATTTATCAATTAAAATTTTAATTTTTAATTTAGTTGTAAGTTATAATATTTTTCTGCCATTTTAATTAAGACAATTTGATATACGTCTAATAAATATACTGATACAATTTGCTCAATTTTGTTAAACTGTTCTTGATGTGATTGTTTTTTAAATATCGTCAATTCAATGAATACATATCTGTCTCTTGATTCTATCTCACTTTTATGATATTTCAATGTTTTGAATTAAAATTATGTACAAATTTTGTAAATTATTTAAAAATGTGTTCTATGCTTGCTAAACTGATTAAAATAATGTAAAATCAAACATAATATTTTACTTTTCTTGTCAATGAACAAATTCACAAATCACAAATTAAAAATCATAACAGTGTACTGCACACAACTACATATAAAGGCTTTAAAATTTCAATTGGAATTAGCAGAAATTCAATTGGATTTGTATACGTATATGATTTTGATCTATGGAAAAATCTATGAAATACTTCACGGGCTCTTAAAATATTCTTGTACGCATCCAAATCGCCCGCCTTTTGGATGTATGTAACTCGGCCATTGCCGTTTTTATAACATAATTTTCAGTCATGTAAACGCTGTCGTTCCGTCTGCATCAATCTTAAGAGATGAATGTCGATAAACAACATTTACGTCATTGCATTTTCAAATGTAAAAAAAATGCTGCTCGAGCTGTGGAATTGATTAATTCGACTTTGAGTGAACATTTGTAAAACACACATTGAGTACACAACAGTAAAAAAGTGGTTTGCATGATTTAGTGATCCACGTCCAGATGCAGTAAAACAATTTGAAGACGAAGAACTTAAAGCTTTACCGTGTCCAACTCAAAAGGAGCTTGTAGAACATACAGAAGGAAGGAAAATGGGTTCCTCATAAACTGACCGAAGAATTTGCATCTGCACGAATTTTAATTCTCGGTACAAAAGAAAGAATTTTTTACACAAAATCATTAGAGGTGATACAAGTGGATTTTTTACGATATATCCTAATCGCAGAAGACCATGGGTTAATCCAGGCCAGCTATAAACATCAGGAAAGTGTTACTTTGTGTCTGGTGTGACTGGAAAGGAGCGATTTACTACGAGCTTCTGGAACCTAGTCAAATTGTTACAGCTGAACGTTACCAGGCCCAATTGATCAAATTAAGTGATCCTCTGGAGGAAAAAACACCATTTACGGGCCAAGGAAGATGGAAGGTGATATTGGTACATGACAACGCTCGCCCACATAGGAAAATCAACCCGCAGTAACTCATCTCCTGCTTATGCTGCGTAGTTTACAGCATATGGCGTATTTTTCAGACTTGATCTCCTTTGATTACCACTTTGATTACCGATTTTTTCAAAAATGGCTCGACGACTACTTTCGATACCACCAAGTTTCAATAGCGAAAGCATTCATAATCTTCTACCTGGTAAATGGCAAAAGACCATAGATAATAAAGGCAAATATTTCGATAAGTAATCTTTGTAACAATTAAATTTTCAATAAAGTTGAATTTCACTACACATTTCCGACACACACTCATAGACAAACCATTGACGCACCTCGGATTTAAGCTATGTAGTCAAAGCTCTATAGGTTTTAGAGTCGTCAACATTAATTTTCCAGACATTATTGTTTAGAGATACAAGTTTGTACTCGGCTACCGTACTCGATTTTATAATCGATTGTATAGTGGGAGTTGTTGTTCTAGAGCTAATTGTTTCTTGATAATTAACTGGTTTCAAGAAACCTCTTTAATTCTCTTTTGAAGTCGATGGTAAAGGTTCTGCCATTTCTGGTGAGTGTTGAGCTTTCTTACTTGATCTATTATTCCGGTTTAACACCCAGCTTAATTCTCTTTCTAATTCTTCTTCATCCGTATGGAATGGATTAATGTCATCATTGATTGCAGGGTTAGGTGCTGTCCCAAGTGTTGCACGTGTTTCAACTGCTTTTCCGAGTTCTTCATTCCATTTCTATAAAATTGTAAATTCTTTTTTAAATTTAGTTGTAAATTCCTTTATTTCTCTTAATTGCCCGGGAATGGTATTTTCCTTCCCATACTAAAAGATATTTCAATTTGAAGATCTTAGTGATTTTAATAATTTGGAGCTTCTTCAAGATGGGTTAAACGAATGTGTTGTTTTGGCAGCATCTCTGCTGCTGTACCACCTGGGGTATTACTTTCCGTATTTTTTGAACTCATTGTTTGTTTTTGCCAAGTTGTACCACTAAACTTTAGTACCCGTTGCACTTTGCCGAAGCAGTATTCACGTAGGTGTTACCTAGGAAGGTCGAAAGAGTAAGATATAGTAATCCATTGTTGTTCCGTAACCTTCGAAAGCAGAGTATTGCTTTTGCTGAACACTTGCCACGTGAAGTAATGTCTCTGTATTTTGAATAAAATTTAATTATTTGTTATTAATTTTTTTTAAATCTAATGTGGTATGGAAGTAAAAGTTATTTAAACATTATACACTGTTTGTTTTGAGCCACGTATAAATGATTGGTATGGGCTAATCACCAATTGGTTAGTCGGAAATTTGGACCAAAAAAAACTTGTAAGGCACACAGTATAATTGTATATTTTTAGTCTGCCATTGCATTCCATACGTGTATTACATATTACGTAAAACTTTACCTGAAAATGTAATTTAATTAACAAAATATTGTGTTACCTGTACGTGATTATAACAAAACCAAAGCTTTTAACAAAAAAGCTACACATATAATTTTTTGTCGTGTGAATATAATTACGAGTGTTGTACGTGACGTGTTGATACCTCTATATACACATTAAGAACATGATTACTATCATAGTTAATTAGTCAATTTTGTCAACCAAAAATTAAAATTATAATCAAACCCACATTTTGCCGATAATTCGATTTATAAAAATGTACCCAACGCGGTTGTGTGCGAGTATATTTATGCCACGAATCATAACGGCATATAAAAATATGTTTATGATTTCTAAACAACAAAAATTGTTTTGTGTAAAGCTTTTTAAAACTCTTGATGGCTTGTACATAATAAAGACATCAAAATCGAAGTGCCAATATAAATCAAAACACTGTGACAGTATTACTAAAAACAAGAGCTTTTGACAACCTACTCGTATTCACTCGTACGTACATTATATAGACTTCAATGTGAACATTTATTATAAACAGAAATCGACCGATTTCGATATTCGGAAAATCAAATAAAAAATTTTCATTCATTTTTCGATTACAATAAAATAAAACCACACCATTTTATGAAATTGATTTGGGTTGATGAGCTTTTTTATTGTGCGATTCTAAGAAATGCTCATTCTAGTGCTTTTTGTATACTGGAATATAGCAATTTATATAGAGAGGAGTAATAGGTACAGTGCGGCATGAACATTAATTTATTGTTTCGTTTAAAAAGAAATTGTAAGTCGAAATTGATTTTAAATGATATTCTGTTTATATGAACTTGTGTTAACTGACATTTATTTGAAAATTTTTGAGCTTTTCGTCATTTAATTTCGATCCAATGGACTAGGATTTTTAGATCAACATAAAAATGTTGACACAAATCTCCATTCAATGATGTTTTATAAACTAGGAATATACGATAATCTATGCTAGAAAAATTACCCACATCGAAACTTTCGCTAGAAAACCATTTTGTTATGTACCGATATTTTAGTGCATGAAGTTTGATGAAAAAAATTTCAGACTTAGGATGTATAATTGAAACTGAAAGTAATTTTGGAACTGAATAATTACTCTAATTGTGCAGGAGGTAGTACGAGTAGTAAGAAATATATGTTGTGTAGGAGCCGAAGAGTACATGCAAAAGACTGCTTTCGGTTTCTCGACATGCCTTATGGCCAGTCTAAATTTCAATTGACATATTTGATACTCATTCAGAGAGGCTAAGCCAAATTATACTTGCTGTTGAGTCCGCACAAGTTTTTTCGATTGAATAGATTCTTGAATCTTTAAGATACGACCTTAAACATCAGAGGTAAACGGTATCACCTACCTCCGAACGCTTCTGCGATGTTTTAAGTAGTTGTCACTCAGTTGGATTTTGTTGAATCGCCGGCCGGCTGTAATTTTTGGACGGTTATTTATTAAATAACGATGGTTCATTTAGTTACCCCTGTGTGGGGTTTGCTATTACCCCCATCAGGCACCTCCCCGAGTGGCGGATAGGGGAATGCTTGCCAGATATGGTAGGTACCGGGGAAATTAAATACTCGGGGCGGACCAAAAAATAGCACACCAAAGCTAAGGTGGTACTACATACGCCGATGGCTGCGTGGCTAAGAGGGTGCTTAGTCGTTAGTATGTGAACTCCGAATTTGGCGTCATTCGGTTTAAACCCATAGCCTTCTTATGATAACGCAGAGCTCTGTCATAGGCGATCGTTAATTTCTCGTACTACTCGTGGGAATAAAAAAAAATTTATGATGAAAAATAATGAAGAAAATAATAGCCTAATAATATTAGGAAACGAGACAGATGCGTCTATAGAAGCATCAAATCAACCGGGCCGCTCCATATACTCTTCGGATTCTATTACCATAGATTCTGGGGGGAACCAACCCTTGGAAAATAAAGGGAACAACTTTCCTAAGAGCATGAAAATGTTGAGATCACCACCTCCAAATGTAAGTAGACGTACACTACAATTAAAGACAACTGTGCCAACAGCGACTGCGTCCACAGTAACTGCAAAAAACGCGGTCTCTACTAAAAAAGGAACTTAGGAACTTCATTATAAATGCCGAGTGCATCAACAAACATTATAAACAGCGAGGATCTGTTATCCAAGTTTCGGAAAATGGAGAAACTAATCGCGCAGCTGAGCAATGAAGTTGCTGAACTTAAGAGAGAAAAATCTTCACTAAAAGAAAAGGCTAACAATAGTAAAGCTGAGAATTCAGCACGAGCCTGTCAACCATATTCAGCCATCAACAAGTCAACATCATTCAAATAATTCCAACTGGTTGCTGCAGCAATTTCCAGTCTCTCAACAGAATAATAGATTTAATGCTCTGAGTATAGAGGATTATTTCACAGATGAGGAAGAACTTGAAGAAGATTTTGCCAGAGCAAATAACAGAAATCCTAAGAAACGTAGGCGCACAAAAACGAAAACTCCCCCAAAAAATAATACACAAAGTGTGAACAGCAACACTGAACAGAAAAACCCAAAAATACCACTGCCTCCACCCATTAATGTGAGCAATATCAACAATTTCGAACTTTTTCGACAAAAAATAATAAAAAACACTAGCGAATCAACTAATTTTAAGGCGCTTTCAAATAGTGACATTAAAATTACCTTTCAAAATCAAAATGATTACAGAAATGTCAAAAAATTACTGGAAGAATTAAAAAATGAATCTAGCAACCAACTAGAAAATATTCAATATGACACCTACCAGCTGAAGAGTGAAAAGGCCTATAGAGTGGTTATCAGAGGCTTACCTTCTTCTATTAGTCACGATGAAATTAAAGCAGACTTAGAAAAAATGGGACATGAAGTTGTAGGTATTACCAACATATACAAAATGGCCACAATTGATGGTGTAAAAGTCAGGAAACACTTTCCATTGTTTTACATCGACTTAAAACAAAAAGACAACAATAAAGAAGTATACAATATCAAGAAAGTTGCGTACTGTATAGTTAAAATTGAGCCACCTAACAAGACAAGGGGAATTCCACAATGTACGAATTGTCAACAACTTGGACATACCAAGAGCTTTTGCTATCGTCAAACCAAATGCGTTAAATGCGCGGAAAATCACCACCCGACAAAATGCAAGAAAACACCAGATATCGTGCCTTCTTGTGCTCTTTGTCAACAACAAGGGCATACTGCAAATTATAAAGGATGCCGTGTATATCAGAACAAAATTAAAAGTCAACAGAATAATAGAACAAGCGCAGTGCAGCAATTACAAACCAAAGTTGCTAAACCACAAACAACAATCACACCATCCGCAGTTGGATTATCCTATGCGCAAATCGCCAACGAGTCAAATAACACTGAAATTATTAAAATGCTTAGCCAAATTTAATAGTCACTTGGTCATTTAGCAGAGAGGGTGGCAAAACTGGAAACCTATACCTATCCACCAAGCAAAAAAGTCAGCATACTCACAAATGGTTAACTCGTTCCTACGCATTGTAGCTTGGAACGCTAATGGGCTCAACCAACGAGCCCACGAACTGGAAATATTTCTCCATACAAACAACATTGGTATTGCGCTGATTTCAGAGACGCACTTCTCCAACAAAAGCTTTATCAGAATAAGGGGTTTTAATTCCTACTGGACACCCCATCCTAGTGAAAGAGCTAGAGGTGGTTCAGCTGTACTAATCAAAAATAATATCAAACACAATCGACAAGAGGATATTCGTGAAAACTATTTGCAAGCAACTGTTATCTCAATCCAATATAATGGCGCAGATCTAAATATTGCAGCAGCGTACTGTCCTCCACGGCATTCGCCAACGAAGTTACAATTTAATAACGTCTTCAATAAGCTCGGTCCAAAATTTATTATTGGAGGGGACTGGGAAAGGTAACACATTGTTCAATGCCATTCATGAAAACAAATGCGAATATCTGTCCCCAGGGGGGCCAACGTATTGGCCAACGGATGCAGGAAAAATACCAGATCTACTGGATTTCTTCATCATAAAAGGTATTCCTCTAAGTTACACTAGAGTCGAAGGAATTAACGACCTAACATCTGACCACATTCCTGAACTGTTGTCAGTAAGCGCTACAGTAATAAAAAACAGAAAAAGCAAAACCTTACTAATAGATTCACGGATTGGGACATCTTCAGAGAAAAATTGGAAGAGCTGGTTGAATTAAAAGTTAGTATTAAAAGCAATGAAGAATTGGAACAACAAACAAACAATTTAATTGAATACACTCGAATGGCTGCCAGACTAGCTACTCCTGAATCAAAGGACAAAGCGGAGATTCAAGACAAATACCCGGCTGAAATCAGGGAATAAATCAAGGCAAGAAGAAGGGCGAGGAGAATATGGCACCTCACCAGAAATCCCGCTGACAAGACAACTTTTAATCGAATAAGTAACAAAGTCAATAGACTAATCAAAAATTTCAAACAGAATTGCCTCGATAACTACTTAAGCGGGCTAGGTCCAGAAATGGATAAAGACTACTCGTTATGGTAAGCAACCAGAAGATTTAAACGACCTGTAGTTCGAGACCACCTTTAAGGAATGCTCAAGGCAGTTGGGTTCGACAAGACAAAGAAAAAGCGGAACTCTTTGCTCAACACCTAGCAGCAGTGTTCCAACCCCATGACATTCAATCCAACATTGATGTAACACCTGTTTATCAACCAAATCAGGACTTTAAAAGGGTCACGCCAATGGAAATTGCTAAAGAAATTGACAAAAATCTTAATCATAAAAAAGCACCAGGAATTGATGAAATATCACCGGGTCTATTGAAAGAACTTCCACGTAAAGCAATCATTTTGATCACATACTTATTTAATGCCTGTATGAGATTGAAGTATGTACCCAAATGCTTCAAAATGACCGAAATAATTATGCTAAAGAAACCAGGTAAACCAGATGAAGAAGTAACATCATACAGACCAATCTCACTGCTTCCGACCTTATCAAAGCTGTTCGAGAAACTGCTACTAAAACGTCTAAAGCCAATGGTAAACGTTCCTGATTTCCAATTTGGATTCAGGAATAACCACTCCACCATAGATCAAGTCCATCGAATAACTGCGGTAATAGAGCAAGCGTTAGAAGAAAAGAAATATTGCCCCGCCGTATTTCTGGATGTATCCCAGGCCTTCGGTAGGGTTTGGCATGAGGGATTGACATTCAAAATGAGCAAAATTCTACCACAAAACTATTGCCAGCTGCTTGAATCATACCTCTCTGAAATACCTTGTCTGAATTATTCTGCGTTGTCGTACCGCTGAAATTGTTTAGAAATATGGTGTTTTCGTTTACCGATTCAGTTATTTCCTTCTCGTTGAACAAGAATTCGCATTAGTATTTCGCTATATTCAAGATGAATTTGTGTATTGTTCTTGATGGTAGATCTTAATTTTATATGATTAAATTCCTCTCCGTTAGTTTCTGGTATTCATGTGACTTATAAGATTACCGTGTTCCTCATTAGCATGGTTGGTTCTGCGTAGTGCGTGTTCAATGGCTTCTATCTCATTATAACATGGTAAAGTTTCTACCTTGCTCACTAGTCGACTGATTTCTCTTTATCCAATAAATTTCAATTTATTATACCTCCCTTGGCTTAGGGCCCTTACAATTTTATTTACTTCTACTTTTAGTAACTGAAGGCGATTAAATATTGTTTGCAGGAATACTTCATCCTCGTTTCCATCTAGATGTAGCTGAATTTCATTGTGCTGTTTGAGGATTTGCCGAATCTTCTGGGTAATGTTAAGTATGTTGTCCCAGTCAGTCGAGTCCGGCGAACCAGCGATACATTTACATGCTGAGCAATCCAATTGATTAAATGTCTTTTATTTCTCATTGTAATCTGGACAGAATATCCTCCTAAATCTTGTAATTTCCAGTAATTATGTTTCCATTCCCTTCTCCTACTGAAATTATTGGGGTATCGTAGTGATAGATGTTTAGGGACTTTAGTCCGTAGTCCAAAGGCACAGACTGTAAAGAAACGACCTTTACTTAGTTATGTTTTTGATGTGTGATTTGTGTATTCGTCTTCCGCTGGTGGTAGTCACTGAAACTTTATTATCTTTCGCTACAGTTTCCTTTACTACTCACTGCTCACTCTATTCACGTTCTCCAGCCATATCATAAATTGTTGGCTATTTTTATTCGTTCGATAAGGTCTTCGTTTATTTTTTCTTTGTAATCCAAAAAATGTTGGTAGTTAATTCGTTGGATTCTTCCGACGAATATACCGCACTGCTTTTTTCGATTACTGAGTGTATGGTGTTGTTGTACCTATCAACTTCAATATTGACCAGCTCCTTTATTGTACAATCTTTGTATTAGAATTGAATACATCTCGGTATCTCGATGATGGTTGAGTGAACTCTTTCAACAGTGAAGTTTACCTCACTTTTATTTGTTGGAGTCAAATGCACCTTAATGCCTTGTGTTTTTATGTAGTTTGTTATGTTGGGACTTAGAAAACTCGGTTCGTTATCCATCACTAACATTTTCGGATCGATCCTTTTTTTTAGAAAATGGAAAAATTTTGGAAAATTAATCCACACATGTGATAAATTTTTCATCTTTTACGTCCATAATGTCAATGTGTAACATTTCCGCAGAATACGTGGGTATTGTTGTTTCCTGTTTTACCAAACTATCTGTGGAAAATAGTGCCTTTCGAGGATCTGCTCCTTATTTTCCTTCCACCTTTTCAATTTGCAATTTTATTTAATATAAAAAATAAATAAATATTAAAAGATAAATAAATTAAAACTAAAATTAAAATTAAACTTCATCAGACTGAAACTCTAAATAGAAAATCGATATTAGGGTGCTCAAAAAGCCAAACTTTAAGTACCTGTAGAAAAGATTTCGAATTAATTTGTTGGCGAATGCTAAATGGAAGTTGGTTGAATAAGGAAGGACCAGTTACCAGGAAATATTTTCTAAAATGTACACTAAAAAATGTGGAACAACAAATAAGAAACGATCATTGTTCCATTGTATCGCAAATTTGCTCTCAATAATCGACGCCCACATCGCAAATAAAATAAACGTATAGATGTTGTAATGCTAAAACTTAACAACTCAAAAATTATGGCCAAACAGAAACCCGTGAAGACTTAAAACACATAATACGAATAGCATAATTCTGAACAATTATGAGAATTTTTAAAGTTGAATTATAGCAACCACCCCAACACGATAACCCATATTCAAGTCTAGAGTTAATGCAAGCATAGTAGAATTTTAACAATACCGATTTAGGTGCTACTGGTCTTAATAGATATAAAGTTCGTAACGCATTGTTAAGAGATTTTTTATTTTATCGACATGTTTATTCCAGTTTCAATGGAAATGCACGAGCTGGAGCAATTAACAGCATTACAAAATCTGGACTGATACATTAACGGTGAATGTAACGTACTGCTACCCAAACTAAAATGCATAAACTTAGTTTTGTCACTTAAAATTCAAACCATTTCCTTAAAACTAAAAGATCGGCTGCAATTTTATGGCAAACATCAGTTTGTGAGGACCCACGATAGCATAAGCCAAATTTGCACTAAGAATTAAGTTTACGTATATCAGATATAGAAGTGGCCCCAAGACGGAACCTTGAGGAACACCAATGTTTAAGACATAAGGGCTGCCCATAGTTGAATTCACCTTAACAACATGATTACGATTTAAATCAATTATTAATGTTTCCTCTGAAACCAATTTTAGAAAGCTTATGCAATAGGAGATTATGATCAACCATGTCAAAGGCTTTTTTTATGTCAACAAAAAACCCAGCGCAAGAGTCAGAATTATTTAGCGATGCATGAACGCCATTTAAAAATTCAATTAATGCAGACTCCGTGGAAAACGCATTGCGAAAACCGTACTAACAACAACTTATAACACTATGCTTCTCTAGGAATACAACCATTCTAAATTTAATAATTTTTTCCGTTATTTTTAACAGGACTGGCTGTAAAGCAATAGGCCGGTAATTATTAGAGGTCGAATCTGGAACCATTTTTTGTGAAGAGGTAGCACAATTGCTGATTTCAAAATTTCAGGAACAATACCGGCTCTAAACCAACAATTAAAAATGTGACATAAAGGAGCACATATAAGGCCAACGAAACTTTTAATTAAGTAATTGCTACAACCGAATATATCGTAAGAGTTTCTTGATTTTAAAGAAGCAATGGCTTTAGAAACTTCAAGATCGTCAAATGAATGAAAAAAAACGATTGCTCAACATAATCGCCGTCAGACTCAATAGAATTTCTATTATTTAATGGAAGACTGAAGTCTAGTCGCAATACTCCCAAAAAATTTGACGCAATACTCTCAAAATTATTGCTAACTATATAGATGAATTAATAGATTTAATGAGCTTAATACGCCACATAAGTTTGGAGTCACCGGAACAGTTATCAAATCTATTTTTATAATAAGCTATGCGAGCAGCAATAGTTTTCTTTTTTACTTTCTGACAATAGGCTGTAACATATTGCTGGAAACGTTGATTGGTTCTAACATGTTTCGCCTTTCTCAATAACCATTTTTTACGTTTGATCATGTTTAACAAGGCCTTAGAGCTCCATGGTTTAATAGGACGATTACTATGTGATTTTTGTTAGGCTAGCTGAAAAAATATCATTCCAAAGCGTTAAAAACACATCAACAGCTGCACACGGATCGTCAAGGGAATAAATAGGAGAGAAATTAGCTCACTTAACAATTCCTAGACTTTAGATAGCATGATTTTCGGCTTAACAGATAATCTGTCATTGCTTTTCACATGATTAATCTGGATCACAACATGCATTAAGTGATGGTCAGTAATCATATAATTAAATAATTCAACCTTGACGCAAGCCAATATATTATCACGCAATCTGCAAAATAAGCGATCAATACAAGTAGAAGTAGTATCAGTTACTCTAGTTGGATCATTAATAAGCGATGCTAGACCAACGGACGACATCATACAAATATAATTATCGGACACGGAAGAGCAAGATAAAAATATCAATATTAATGTCACCCAGAACAAAGAGGTTTTTACTGTTTATATGTCTTAAATATTCAAAAAACTCATCGAGAAAGGCAGACTCCGTAACGGCCCGAAGCCGATAAACGCAAATTAAAATATACAGTGCTGGGAAAAAAAATTGGGCAAACATATTTTATTGCAAATTGGAGTCTTTTTGTATCCTTTTAATTGTATCCTTTTAAATACATGTAGGACGTAATTTTTTGAAAAAAGGAAAATGCAATTTAGGGGCAAAACCCCGAAAAATGCCAAAATATTCAAAATACGTTGATTGTTTAACTCCAATGTAATGGAATAAATTAAACAACTAATGTTTTAATTTTTTTTTGTTTTTTATTGATTTATAGAAGTTCTATCGTTTATTATATATTATATTAATATTTTGTTGGACCGCCATTTGTTTTTATTATACCGACACAACCCCGCAACTGATGTGCAAAAAAATTGGTCAAGCAATTATTTTATTTTACGCCTACCGTTATTGGCCGTCATTGGGGTGCAAATGTTTTTGTGTCTGTAATTAATTTTTTTTTTGAGTATAAATAGTGCATATTTTGTAAGATTCAGTTATTCTGTAAGTGATCCTAGTCAAATAAAGAATAAAGGGCAATTTTAGTTAAAAAATTTGAAAAGTTAGTGAGCAGTGTAAAAGCATTATGTTGATCTTAGCGGGAGAAATTTAACCACGCGTGAAATAGCAGAAAGATTAAACATTCCTAAAAGTACTGTCGCGTGGTATATTAAAAAAATGCGGGAGATGGGCAGTACATAAAGATAGAAAGGCTCTGGAAGGCCCAGAAAGTCAACGCCTGTGGAAGATCGTTTCATAATATTACAATGTCGTCGGAACCGTTTTAAAACTTCATCGGACATAAAACGGGATGTTGAGCGAGCAACGGAAAACAAACTTCAGCCAGCTTAGTAAGAAAAAGACTTGATAAAGCTGGTTTGAGAGCACTTAAACTAGTCCAGAAGCCTGAGTTCACATTACTAGTGCAAAAAAACGTTTGCTAGGGGCCCAGGAGCATGTTTCTTAGACTCCAGAGATGTGGAATGTTGTGATTTGCATGTTGGAGATGGAAGAATTCTTGTAAGAAAACCGGGCGAGAGGCTTAGCAACGAATGTCTTTTAAGACTTCCACCGAAAAATGAAGGAGTTCTGGTCTGGGGATGCTTTTCTGGAATTAAAACCGGCCGATTGTGCTTCCTTAGTTCCAGCATTAAAGCAGCTGTTTATCTGCAAGTCCTACACAACGAATTTGAGCCTTCTGTGTTAAGGCTTTTTGGCGAGACTTGCAAATTTATTTTTCAACAGGACAACGCTCCGTGCCATACCGCCAAAGTTGTTAGTTATTAATTTTGAATTTTAGCTAGAACAATTGCCTTTCAGATAAATAATCTGTTAAAAACTTGTTTTTTTTTCTTATCTCTTCATTTAAAGGTAAAAAAATACTTCAAAGAAAGAAGTATCGATGTGTTGATCTGGCCCCCGTATAGTCCAGACTTAAATCCCATTAAACATATTTGGTCAATAATGGAGCTAGAAGTAGCAAGAAGCGCCCAGAATCGCTTCAAGCTTTAAAAAGTTTGTTGATGACGATTTGGGAGTCCATACCTCCTACGACTTTAAAAAATTTATCAAATTCAATGAATGGGAGGTGTATCGCTGTAATAAAAGCAAATGGCGGCAAAACAAAATATTAATATATATTAAAGATAGAACTTCTATAAATCAATAAAAAACGACAAAAAATTAAAAAATACTCGTAGGTGTTTAATTTATTCCGTTACTTTAACTCCAATCAACGTATTTTGAATATTTGGGCATTTTTCGGGATTTTGCCCCTAAATTGCAGGTAATTTTTCTTTTTTCAAAAAATTACGTCATACATGTATTTAAAATGAAACAGTAAGCCAATTGCTTTCAAAAGTTTTGTAATTTTTGCAAAAAAAGAATCCAATTTGCAATAAAATATGTTTGCCCAATTTTTTTTCCCCCAGCACTGTACGTGTCATTGCCAATTGCAAGTTTTACAAGGCAAGTTATAAACAAGGCTTATAGGTTCAACAAAACAATATAAATTACTTTTATAAAATACCAAAACTCCACCAGCACGAAAACTATTGTTACAACAACAAACAAGATGGTAATCATTTAACTGATAGAATTCCATTTCATCATCATTAATCCAAATTTCACTCAAGAAAATTAAATCAGTTAAACTTTTAAATGACCCAAGATGAGCCAAAAAAGGATTAAAATTTTTCCTTAGACTTTTAATATTCTGATCAACAATTTGAACACCCATACCATCATCCGTGATTAAACGATCTGAAGCCATAATAAATAAAAAAAATTACACATAAAATATATCAGACATCTGTGTATACAGATTGTATACAAATTGATTTGAAAATATGTTTTTTTCTCAATAATGGCAATTATAAGGTTCAAATACCAACATAACAATCGAAACAATTGTTGTATCTTAATATTTTTTGCCACATAAAGATAGTTTCGAAGGCAGTCAAGGGCTCAAACGACTACCAGCATGTTCTTCCCGTTTGTGTCGTAATTCTTCCGTGGTGTTCAACGGCATTGACACATAAGTGATTGGATGGTCTTTGCCAATCTTGCCTTGCAACAGGACTGCTCTTTTGTTGGTGTTTGACGCGTCTGTTGTTAAATGAACAGTCGGTCAATCCGAAAATCTGAGTAAACCCGACGATGACAGCAATTTCTCTAGTTGTTTGAAGACTTTTAATTCTTCATTCCCGAATTCGATTTCGATTTTCCTCGACTTGCGCGCTTTTACTTAAGCGTTCTCCCCTCTTGTAAGATTCGTGAGCGGTTTTGCCATTTTTACGAAATCCAAAATACGAAGTTTACCCGAGGAATCCCTTCAGTTCTTTGAGGTTCTCAAGTGATTTGAAATTCCTAATCGCTACCACTTTCCTTGTTTCTGCTTATATGCCTGTACTGGTTATAATATATCCCAGGAATTCCGTTGTGTTTAGGTTGGCCCGAAGATTTACTTTAGCCAATTTATTAAACATGGTGGAGATGTTCTTCCTTTATGTTATGATTCTGTGTAATTAATTTTTTATTCATTTCTGAAGAACGATAACCGACCCTAATAAAATTGAGACTATTTATAATCTATTATAATCTATACGCCAAGCAATATTTTTATTGAAACAATCAAATTCGTTCAATAAATGAATTGCTTAGTTATAAATGGTTTATCGACAGTGTTATCAACCTGCTATACAATATACAAGTTTCATTCTGTACGAAAATTGAAACACTCAAATCTCACATACTTTAAAATCTTCAATAAAAAGATATCTGCATTTGCAATATATAAATCTGTACAACATGATAATTTTCTAGATAAACAACACAACACAAAACTTTAAACAAAAACACTTAAACGTTTTGTTGTACACGAAGAAAACTATTTCATAAAAGCTGTTAACCTCCCTCAGTCTTTCGTTCAAACTGTAAATGCAAAACATAAAAAATGAATATAGATTGAAAATCACTTTGTGTTGAAAACTTCAAACTTTCATCCGAAATCACATGAACCAAATATGGCAAATAATCTTATTATTTTTCAAAGCCAAAAATAAGTTTTAGTCTAGCTTCTGCCACAAAAATAGCCTTAAAAAATGTACCAGATCTGAGTAGAAAATGTACTTACATTTTTGATGGGTCGCGCGGGACAGTATCACAAAATTTGGTCTATGTGTTATCATAACGTTTGATCGTTGACCCTCGCCTAATTCGTTTTTTGCTTAAATAATTTATCTTAATAACATCTTCTCCCATCTTGAAATTTAATTAAAATTATAAAGAATAATTTAAGTTAACAAAAATATAATACACTTTTTATTAATATTGCCCAGGGGTGATTTTCTTATTATTTTGTGAAGGGTTATCAAATAATAGATAAAGTTTCTCTTTTTTCTTAAGTTTTAGCAAATTTTTGTTGTTTGATCACAAAGGACTCAAAAGCAAAATATTTTTCCACTGCCACTTTAAAATAATTAAATTTTGTAACCGAAATATATTCGTAGCCAGCTATACCTAAATACGAGTATATTACAAGGGTTGGGTTTGAAGTCGCATCAATCGATATTGAAGAATCGTGTATTTTTACAATTCGCAAAATTGGAATTTTTCCATTTTTTACGATTGCTCAATGCGGTTTGGTCAAGAAAATATAATACATTTTTAATTTGAAAAGGGAGTGAGGGTGGGATGTTATATGAAAAGGTCAAAAGAAAAGAAATGGTTTTAAAAAATATAAGGAATGTTAAAAGAATTTTTTTTTTTCATCCTAAACTGGTGAGAAACTATTTTGGCTAGACCATTAATTTTACAAAAAAAAAGGTTGGCAGTTGGCACTAAATATACATTTTCACGCGACGTTAATAAAGAGATAACAGTTTTTTAATTTATTCTAATTTATGTAAATCTAAAATTAAAAGGATCGTACAATGTAAAGCTATACACCATTTCTATAGTTATTAACCAACTGTTGAAAATCTGGCAACTTGCCTATAAACGTATTCCAAGTTAATTTTTAGAGAAATAAGAGAATTTTATTTGTATAGCGTAGATTTATTCCGACTGCAAATGACCATTATTCTAAATAGTTTTATCGCAACCTGCGTCTTCATAAGGATGTTTATGTGGAGATATTACCTTATCAGGAATGAATATGGAAAAATTCCAAATAGTTGAATACGACTAACTACTCGTATGCAGCAAAAGTTTTAAATTTAAAATTTTTTCGAAACTAATATCAGTTTAAATTTTGGGTTATTCTGGGCGATGGCCAGATATAGTTTTCACATCGAGTAGAGGTCATCGACAATGGAGCATTGAATTTTTTAAATTAAAATATTCAGTCTTCTTATCAGACTGTAGTGACGAAACTATACAAAAATATGGAATATACTATATGAACTTATATTCAAGATAGGTATTGAGATTAATGCCTTAACGAATTACTAAACATATTTCGCTATGCATTCGTTGACCCCTTCGTAACCTCGAATTTTATTGTTCGATACGTGCGATTTTGAAGTATTTTTATTAAGTTTGAAGTATTTTCCATATTTCTGTAGTTTTCTCACTGCAGTTTGATGAAGCAAAAAGTACTCTGCAGAGAATTCGCGATTTGAGGACGATCCACATACGCACAGATAGCCGCTAAAATGAACCTATTATCGCGCTCAGTACGCAATGTTTTAAATATGCCACAGCGTATTTATAAAGTAATGCGGGCTGAAATTTTGAAATGGTCGTAAAATTTAAGACGTATGCTATTGATAGCATACTTCAATAGGTGCTGTTTGTGTTAAAATTTAAAACGCTGCAAACTTCATTCCAAATTCGACATTCTGTCATACTTATATATATATAAGATAATTAAATTCAAATCGTTTAATTTCCTAATTGTGTTAAAAGCGTGTTTCAACAGTTTATATATGATGGACACAATTGGATTTTTTGTTGACTCGAGCGATAGTGACTCCGATGAGCAAGTAACGTTGGATTATATACAAAGGAAACGCCTGCGTATGACTTCTAATCCTATCGTTACGCCAAATAAAAGGTACCAAACAATAATTACAATTTTTGTATTACAAATTTTTTTAATAATTACAATTATTTCAGATTTATTAAACTGTTTCGAGTTAATAAAGACGTCTTTAGCATTATTTTCAGGGAAACCGAATCTCATTTTAAGCCGACCAAAAATAAGGATGCAATTACTCCGATACTAAAACTTTCAAGCACACTTCGATTTCTAGCTGAAGGCTCTTACCAGCAAGCAGTGAGGTAAGATTATCTGATTGGCATGGCTCAATCTACAGTATCGATGGTATTGAGTGAAACATTAAACGTTTTGGAATCAACATTGTGTGTTAAATATATTAACTTTAATATTTCGGAGAATGAAAAATGCAGAACAAAGGAATACTTTTTGAATAAAACGGGCTTCACATGAGTTATAGAACGGGTGTTCACAGTTTAAACGTAATGATAGTCATGCTAATCGCTTAATATTTAATTTAACAAAATAAATTCAATAATTTGTTTTTATGTATAGCCTTGCGACTGGAAAATGGAAATAACATCAGTTGATTGCCGTTACGGAGGCTGTCCCCACGACTCAGCCATATGAAATGCGAGCAATGGCAGGATTGTTATGGAATAAAATTGGAGATCAGGAGATAACACGTCTTGGTTATTAGGTAATACTATTATGACAAGATTATGTAAATTACATACTAAGTGGTTATATAGTATTTAGGGGATTCCGGGTATACTCTAGAACCATGGATGAGAGGCTTTTTTCAACAAGATCCATGCCAATGCTCGTTCAATTGTAGAACGCGTTTTTGGTATACTAAAGGGACGTTGGCGATGTTTGCTACATTCACGGGAATAGTTGGGCCAAAGAATAGTTCCTAACTTATGTAGACTATATCTCAACTATTAGACATAGAAAAATTCTAAAAAAAATCGTAAATACTCCTGAAACAATTACCTATTAACGATATGCCAATTAACGATATGCACCGCTAGTAGGGCCAACGAATTGTTCCTGACTTCTATTCACTATATCTCAACTCCTAGACAAAGACAAATTCTTAAAAAAATCACGCGTGCTCCTTAAACATTCACTTATCAAACGATGTGCACCGCTAGTTGGGCCAAAGAATAATTCCTGACTTTTATGGAGTATATCTCAACTCATAGACATAGGAAAATTATAAAAAAATTCGTACATGTTCCTTAAACAATCACCTATCAAACGATGTGCACCCTTAGTAGGGCCAACAAATAGTTCCTGACTTCTATGAACTATATCTCAACTCCTAGACATAGAAAAATTCTAAACTAAATCGAACGTGCTCCTAAAACATGCACCTATCAAACGGTGTGCCCCACTAGTTGGGCCCCTGTATAGTTTCTGAATTCAATGGACTATATCACAACTCCCAAACATAGAAAAATTCTAAAAAAAATCGTATTGCCATCGCATTTTTCGGGGATAGAATTTGGGCTATCTTCACTCACATGTAATTTTGGTGGTTCAAGATCATGTACAAAATTAGTTTTTACTGTAAAAATAAGTATGTGAAGCTGGCCCAAATTTCAACCCAAAAAATGCGATGGCAACACTAAAATGATGATTTCTATAATATTACGAGTATCAGCTCAAAAAATTGTATTGCACGACATGTTATAAGAACTCAGCCCAAAAAAATATTACTATCGTGATAGTTTCTCATAGTCAGCCCAAAATTTACTATAACAAAAGTTAAAACTGTTTCGCTAGTTATATATAATACTCTCAACCCAAAAATGTATTATGAAAGGTTAAATAATAAACCAAATTTAAAAAAAATATTTCAAATTCCAACAAATTAAAGCCGAACTAATAAAGAATAGCCAAAAACTGAGGAACTCTAAATAAAAATGGTTACAATTAATTTAAAAATACATATTCATTTGTGTAAGTTCAAATTTCAGGCACAAGCTAACCACGCCATCAAGTTTTCCATTGGTACTGGTACAACAATATTCCATAACACCATATTTGAGCAACCATCGTGGTCATAAATAACCCAATAAAACTTCAATGATGCCATAACATTTTATGATTAGTTCTGGTCCTAATCTATATCATTGCGTCGGGGCATGCCATTATAACAAGGCTCTCGTGGCCATATATGGCCCAACAGCAACTCCATTTCGTGATAGTGCTGCCAGTTGTGGCGAGTAACGCAATCTCTAATTTTCCGCAGGCAAATTTCCGCTGTCTTATGCAGCATTAAATTCATGTTGTATTTGATATCAACTGTTCCTATAATTTCGCATTTCGATATATAATTCCTTAAGATATTTGGTTTATTATCTGAAATATTTGTATAAAGCATGTTATAAGTATTTGTATCTTGTGTAGAGAAACATTTATCCATGTTTTAGATTACTCTATTACTGTAAAATCATCCCCAAATCGATAAATAATGTATTGCAAAATTAAACATCTTCTATGCCTATATTATGCTATTATAAAAGAATGTGTAGTCTCTATATTTAGATTTCATATAGTGAATTAAGGCGTTTCCATTGTACCGAGAAAAAAAATATTTCATTGATAACGAAAATTATTTTCTGACGTTTTACTTTCACATTTTGATAAGGGTTCCTTGTGTTGTTGTTGGGCAATATACTCGTGATTGATTGATCTGTTCTATTAGTGGCAACCATAGAAATTTTGTCTGACATCATTTTGCAGTCAAAATTTAAATAAAATATGAAAATATTTCTATATAAATTTATGAGATGTAATTAAAGTTAAATTACTCGAGAAAATTAAAATTGATTTAATACGTTATATGTGCTGATGTGCTGTTTGGGAGGAGTAGCAAACGACACCAGACAATATAATATACATAAGTATATAGAACTGGCTTCATCTGGGAATTATTGGAAATGAGATTGTTAATTTTAATTATATTTGTCTTGTTCAATTATCTACGGTAATTCTCATACTCACCTTCGGTTATTAAAACTAACTGCAGTTCTAACTTTTTGCTATACTATACGAATATAAACAATGCCATGCACAAACAATTATATTCTTCGGTACATTTCGATTTAAGCTGAAAATAAAAAAAACTCTTGAAAAAGCTTTTACATTTTTAAACAAGCTTTTTATTTTTTCTCTTCGTTACAAAATATTTTGATACAATTTACCAAGTACAAAAAATAATTGCTTCCATTAAAATCGTAAATTTATGTTAAGAATAGTTTTCAAGATGTTCTCTCGATATATATATATATATATATATATATATATATATATATATATATATATATATATATATATATATATATATATATATATATATATAAGTTAAGCACATAATACCATCAAATTCCATTCTACCAACACATGGAAAGTGCATTCACCAACAGTTCAAATAACGTCCCACAAATCAACATGCTAACTCATCATATATGTAAATGCGCGTGTAAAAATACTCGATAATACAACATACTTTGTAAGAAGCTTTATCAGCTATATTTTTTATTACATAAAGAAAAGCAAGCTTATTGAAATTTAGATATAAGTTGGAAGTTAAATAAAGCGGACATAGTCTGAACAATATATTTTTATTTCAACCTACGGTCCTGAACTAAACTGGCGCCGAAACAAAAAGTAAAGCTATCCCAAAGCATTATAAAGTGTTCTTTACTTGATAAGAATAATTTGTAAAAAAAAAGGTGTAAAAAATATATTACTATCCCTATAGTAATTTAATAATAAAACAATTACTATCCCTATAGTAATTTGTATAGTGTGAACTGCGTACCATTAGTAGGCCGCGGGCAATTATAAACGTTTATAATTGCTTACAAGCCAAAAGGGAAATCTACGAGTCATCCAGTTATACCCAACTTATATCTCCAGGAGAACACTGGGAGAACACAACGCATCAATTTATGCTCCAGGAGAAATCCGCATAAATGAAGAATATAATATTGTAAGTAAAATTTACCACAATATAAAAAAATCAGGAAAATTTTCAAATTTAAAAAAACGTGAATAAAATACAAACATTAATAAATTATAAAATCTAATTAATTCATAATAAAAAATCTAAACTAGATAACAAGTGTAAATAAGCAATAAGTGAAACATTTTATTATAATCTAAATCCTAAAATAATACGGAATACATAATACAAAATGACTACAATGGAACAAATGCAAGCATCCCTTACTAATCTAACCTTGGCCCTCAATGCGCACATTGAGCCAATGAAAAATGTCACACGGAGATTAGAACGTTTGGAGGTGAGGGACCAACCACCTGTCAACACCGAAGTGCAAAATGGTCCAAAAAACGAAAATGACCTGAGGGAGATTAGCAAACTCCCAGACTGTGTAAAAGGGTTACAAGTATTCGACGGGAATCACCTACAATTTGTATCGTGGATAAATAGTGTAGAGGGTATATTGGAGGATTATGAGATTGTCAAAGACAAGCCGATCTATCGGGCCATTCTCCAAAGCATACGTCAAAAAATAAGGGGAACAGCGGATTCGGCCCTCATATCGTACAACACTTTCAACGGTAGTTGGAGCGAGATCAAAAACTGTTTATCACTACATTATGCTGATAAAAGGGACCAACGTACGCTGGACCACCAACTTAGCAGATTAACGCAGGAAAACAAAAGCGTCGATGAGTTCTACGCTAACGTTAATCATCAGCTCTCACTCATTATAAATAAGATAAAGACCGAAAATTATAATAAAGACACACAATGAAAGTTTTAATGGAAATGTATAGAAACCGTGCATTAGACGTATTTGTTAGAGGAGTATTAGCCAAGATATCCAGAATGTTAACAATTCAAAGACCGGCAACCCTACCCGAAGCCTATACATCCTGTTTGGAAATACAGAGTCTAAATTTCCGAAACCTAATTATACATGATAGGAGGTTTAACAACAGCAATATGGTCACAGTTCTAGTCAACCAAATTTATTGGCAAAACAAGCTCCACCAAGAAGCACCAAGACCGCTTCCAAGGTTATCCCTACAGCAAAGAAATATGGGATATGGAATTAATCAACAAAAACAAGATGCCACCAACACCAATGTCAGTAGATCCATCAATAAGAACGCAAAGGGTCAATTACATGAATCGGCCAAATTTCAAAAGAGAAGTCACATCGGATGCGAATGTGAAGGCCAAAAAACAACAAACGGTGTTTCACTTAGAACAGCAAAGTGAAGATCCTTACGAGGAATGCGAAGGATATGAAGAATATATTTAAAACTATGAGGACAACGAAGATGAAGATTCCGATCCAACGAGTGAGGTAAATTTTATAGAGGAGGCCTCTCAAGCCTACCTTACCTAGAGTATAAATGCCGAAACAACAAAATACTGAAATTTCTCATTGATACGGGGGCCAACAAAAACTTTATTAGGAAAGAACTCGCTATGGATGCACAAGCAGTAGACAAACCGTTCACCGTCAAATCAGCAGGGGGCGACATACCAATAAAACACAAAATAACAGCTCCCATATTTAAAAAATTTGGGAATGACATCTCAGTGGACTTCTTTGTATTACCTGGTTTGACCTCATTCAACGGCACAATCGGCGATGACACCCTTAAAAAGGTAGAGGCCATGATAGATAGGAGAAAAAACATACTAACCATCTCTACAGGTGTCAGTATTCCATTGAAAGAGAAAATCTCGACCCAAGTGAACAACATCGAGGTCAGAGATAGCCATTTGGACGGAGAAACGAAATTAAAATTGAAAACCCTAATCAATGAGTTCCTACAAATTTTTGGACCGATCAACGACGAACAAATCATCGATACGACCATAAGAGCAGACGTGCCCTTACTCAATAAACACGAGGTCTGAAGTTGACGAGCAAGTAGCAAAACCCCTAGAAGAGGGGGTAACCAGACCGTCGAAAAGCCCGTACAATTCGCCTATATGGATCGTGGAAAAAAAACTAGACGCTTCGGGAATAAAAAAGTACCGTATGGTAATTGACTTCAAGAAACTGAATGCAGTTATTATTCCTGATCCCTACCCGATCCCAGACATAACCAACACCATCGCAAACCTAGGGAATTCGAGGTTCTTCACAACAATCGACTTGACATCAGGCTTTCATAATATAAAGATGAAAGAAACGGACATTCCAAAAACCGCATTCTCAACATTGAATGGGAAATACGAATTCCTGCGGTTACCGTTCAAGCTGAAGAACGCGTCCACCAGCTTTCAACGTATGATAGACGACGTCTTTAAAGAGTTCATAGGAAAAATTTGGTACGTCTATATCGACGATATAATCATCTTCGGCGGAAGAACTGAAGAAGGACCACATCTTGATAACGTCAGAAAAGTCTTTAAGAATCTAAGAGACGCAAAACTCCGGGTTAACCTCAATAAAACGGAATTCCTGAAAAACGAAACGGAAATTCTGGGTTACATCGTAACCAGTACGGACATAATAGCAAACCCAAAAAAAGTAGCAGCCATTAGGAATCTCAGACCACCGGAGAACCTTAAGGAATTAAAAGGATTCCTTGGACTAACATCTTACTACCGACGATTCTTTAGAGATTTTGCTAAAATCGCCAAACCTCTAACGAATCTCACGAGGAGGGAGAATGCCCAGGTAAAGGCGAATAAATCAAAGAAAGTCAAAATCGAGCTGAGTAAAGAAGAATTAAAAGAAGAAGAATTAAACTGAAAGAACAGTTGTCGTTACCAGATCTACTCATATTCCCCGACTTCGATAGACCCTTTATCCTAACAGCGGATGCTTCAAACACCAGCATAGGAGCGGTCCTATCGCAAGGCGAAGTAGGAAAAGTCCGCCCAATCACGTATGTTTCGAGATCCCTAAACACTACGGAAGAAAACTACACCACAAATGAAAAAGAGATGTTGGTACCTGTATGGTGCCAAAAAAATAAAAATAATAACAGACCATCAACCGTTGACGTTTGCGCTAAGTAACCGAAGCAATAACAACAGGCATAACTAACAAGGTGGCAGATGCCTTATCGAGGTTAAAGGTGGAAGTGAACACACTATCATCTTCAAGCAGTGGGACGGTACACAGCGCTGAGGAGGATGGAACCCAATTAATCCAACACTTTGAGTCACCGATAAATATCTTCAAGGTTCAGATAATATTCAGTAGAGGGGACGACATGTACATCTACGAGGAACCGCACAACAATTACCATCGACACTATATTTCGCTACCGGATATAAATAAAGAGATTCTAACAAATATCCTGAAGAAGAAATTACATCTGACGTTATTGAGCGGTATAAAAATCCCAGAAGAATACATGCAAACTCTTCAGGAAGTTCACCAACAACATTTCAACAATTACAAGGTACGACTATCGCGGCGAGTAGTAGAGGACATCTGTAATGAGGATAATAAATTCCAAGTCATCGAAGAGGAACACAGGAAGGCTCATCGAAATTGGAAAGAGAACAAACAACAAATTCTCGAAAAATATTATTTCCCTCATATGGCCAGTCTGGTTAAGAAGTACACAAGAGACTGTAATGAGAACAAGTACGATAGACACCCTAACAAACCCCAAACGCAGGAAACACCAGTACCTACATATCCCTCAGAGATAATACACATCGACATTATAGACATCAAAAACGAAAAATGTATTATTAAAAAAAGGTCTATTTAACACCGACCAACAAAAGTGAAGTGAATGGCACAGTTGAACGGGTCCATTCAACGGTAATAGAAATATTGAGATGCATCAAAGCCGAGTATAAGGACATCACGACAAAAGAATTGGCACAACACCATGCACTCAGTTATAGTTCAAATGTTAAAAATTCAAAGGGAGAATGTGAAAAGAAACGAGCCCAAATCTTATGAAATTGGCGAAACAATACTCAATGCTATCAAACAAATTCAAGGCAAAGATAGACCAAAATTCAGGAAAGAAACTGTTGCCAAAGACAATAAAGTCACAGTGACAACCACCTCCGGCAGAAGAATACAAAAAACTAACATCAAGAACATCATTAATTAAGATCATTTCTTTCCAGTTTGTGCTTGTGGATCTCAATAACATCCCTTAATATTTATCATTACGACACCCCAGTAGTTTCGACACGAGAGGGAAATGGCAACATAATCAGTGTCAATTTCAAAGTGATTCATCAAATCGACCTTAGCTGTTACGAAGATGTCCTGTCAAGAATTCAATCGGAGATAAAGGATATTAGCCCATCTAGTATCTTAAAATCACAGCTAGCCTACCAGATTAACGAAATCCATAAATTACTAGGTGAACTTAAGTACCACAAGCCGAAGACCAAACCCTCCATTAATTGGATTGGCTCAGAAAGGTGAAAAAGAAATAGTCAGAGCAGTTCAGTTGAAATTCCAACTTATTAGACAAGGAAGAAATTAATCGACTGGTGAATGAAATAGAAACTCTACCGTATTACAACGAGATAGAGGCGATAGAGCATGCGGAACCAACTTTGTCGATGCGTGACATGATAATCCTATACGTAATTTTGATACCAAAAACGAACGGGGAAGAATTTCACCACGTAAAATTACGATCGACTATCAAGAACAATAAGCAGATTCACCTGGAATACAGTGAAATTCTACTAAACCAACATATAATATAAGGCATAATCAATCAATGCAAAAGTAGAAGAGAAATCACAATCTGTGGGCTTAACGAGTTACAGGAATTGAACGAAGATCACTGTATAAATCAGTTGATGAAAGGATTTAACGCAGGCTACGAATTTTCTTCCAACGAGAAAGAAATAATCGAACCGGTAAACCAAAATACCATATTTCTGAACAACTTCAATGGTACACTAAAGCAAAACAGTTCGGAGAAACACCTAAACGGAAACTTCCTGATCCAATATCAAAATGAAACCCTGGAAATAAAAGGATGGACATTCACCAACAGGGAAATAAAAACATGACAAATTCTTCCACCCGTACTCCTAACAAACATCACGCAAAGAGGAGTTAGGCTCAACCTAGAATACCTGCACAACCTGCATCAAAAGAGCATAAGTCTACTGGACAAACTCACCATAGATTATCAAAACAACAATGCAACAGACATCGGGATAATAACAATCATAATAATAACAATTATCATTTTCACAGCACACATGAGATACAAGATAAAGAATAAAATGGTTTGGTTTCCCCTAAAGAAGGAACCACAACTCCAGCAACACCACACATGGGGATACAACCAATCAAAATAGATTTCTAATCCACGAGACGAGGATTTTTAAAGGGGGAGAAGTTAAGCTATGTATATATATATATATATATATATATATATATATATATATATATATATATATATATATATATATATATATATATATATATATATACATATATATATATATATGTATATATATATATATATATATATATATATATATATATATATATATATATAAATATATATATATATATATATATATATATATATATATATATATATATATATATATATATATTATATATATATATATATATATATATATATATATATATATATATATATATATATATTTATATATATATATATATATATTTATATATATATATATATATATATATATATATATATATATATATATATATATATATATATATATATATATATATATATATATAGTATAAAGAATTTTTTAGCAGAATAATGATACCAATGAAAACTTTTTGTTAAGTGTTGAGATTTTAATGAGGTGTAATCTAATCTAAAATTGAATCGGTTCATGGAAAAAATAAGCTACCAGATTTCCAAAGTCTGAATATTTAGTATTTCGAATACGTCACAAACCTTTTTTATATTGAGCTTTGATCTCAAAGAAATTTCAAGAAATTTTTAACTTCAATAAGGTATACAACGAGTTTATGTCAAAATGAAATCTTTTAAGAAGAAATATTTGTACTTTTAAATGTAGAAAAAATGTAAAAACAAAATAATTACAAATATTTGTATTTTGTGTACTCGTATAAACATGAATTACTCGTGTAACATCAAAGCGAATAGCAAGTATTTTTCTTAGAATATTCATAAAGCTTTTTATTTTCGCAGGTATACACAGAAGAATGAGTTTATAAAACGTGCTTATGGAAGCTTCAAAATTATCTATAAGTATAGAATATAAAAATAATGAACAATTC
Organism: Nephrotoma guestfalica; assembly: GCA_963691935.1. Lineage (NCBI taxonomy): Eukaryota > Metazoa > Arthropoda > Insecta > Diptera > Tipulidae > Nephrotoma > Nephrotoma guestfalica. Next base: position 30,590,426 of record OY829913.1, on the reverse strand, counting down.
AAAATATTCGTGCAATAATTAGAAACGCGTTACCTGTGTATACCTGCCGTGCTCCCCAAAAAAAATTTAATAATAGCGGATTTAATCTTCAGACACACACAGTAGATGAAAATTAGAAAACTTAAGGTTGCGGGATTATTATAAAAGAAATCCCCAAGACAAGTATTTGAAATAGGGGAAAAAATTGTGGTAGAAAACATAATGTGAAAGGCATTAGGGAAATTATGAAATCTTCTTGTTTTGCATTTCACTGCGTAAACATACAATTATAAATAAGTTACGGGAAAGGAAGAAGTTGCTGGAAAAATTAATTCTTTTTTTTTCTTAAGTATATTTAGATTGGTTGTCAAAAGTTCTGTACAAAACATGCTTAATGCTTAAGTATCCTTATAAAGCATTTATGAGTTTATTTATATCATAACGTCCTCATCCGTATTTTGTTAGTATAGTTATTATTTACTTGGGGTATTCACCCGTTCTAGGATTGATTTTGTATACAAAATTTTAATTTTTTATACAAGGAAAACCCTAATAGTGGGCACACTGGAACCTTTGGGTGGTATTGCACATCTTGGTGCGAAGCATTAGTATTTATTTATTAATTAGTTCGAGTCCTTGCTGCGAATTTCCTTCAAAGTAAATGTTAACTTAGCTCGTATTTGGTGATCCTGAGAGAGAAACGTAACGTGGCCAAGCGAGAACACGGGTTTTTCTAAATGAATTCCAATGCGCCCAAAGGACTGGCCCTGCGACTTGTTGATGGTGGTCGCTTTGGAATGACCGAAAATTGCTGACGATGCAAAATAATTGGACGAGTAGTTTCCAATGGTGCCAGATCAATTCGGAGGATCAGTACACTTGTTGTATTATTGCACTCCCAAATTATTTTGGTGATCACACGATTCTTTATTCGTATTGAGGTTTTTCAGAAGCATGATAACTACAACTTTTTCAGAAGAATCAGAAAAAGGAATTAAGGAGAAATTAAGAGTAGTATTGAAAACTTCTGCCACGATGCAATCAGCGCTGTAATAATAGGTAGAAGAAAAAGTTCGTGGCCTTTTTCCTGGTAGACATTCATATATCTCAGTAACCATTGATCGTATCGGGCAATTCTTATGTGGGTTTAAAAGGTGACATTTTATTTTGTACTTTGACATACAAAACATTAAAATCGGCGAAGTGAATAAAAAGTTACAACATTTTAAACATGGAGATAAATAATGAAAAAATTCAATATATTTCACAATTTTATTAAGACAAAGGTAAAAACGCGGCTCAGGCTTGCGAAAAAATGTATGGTTTATGGGGAAGGTGATTTATCAAAACCAGCAGCAAAGAAATGGTACAAGCGCTTTCGTTCTGAAAATATGGGTGTCAAAGATGCACCTCGCTCTGGTCGACCAACCACTGGAAAAGTCGATGAAATCATGCAGAAAATTGAAGACGACCGACATATAAGCAGCCATGCAATTGATAAGGAACTAAATATTGTTTTCAAAACAATTTTAAACCATTTGAAAATGGCTGGATTCAAAAAAAAATCTTGATGTTTGGGTACCACATGAATTAACAGTTAAATATTTAATGGGCCGGATTTCTATCTGCGAAACGCTGCTGCAACGAGATCGAGCCATTTTTAAAGCGAAGGATTACTGGTGATGAAAAGTGGATAAGATACGACAACGTTGTGCGAAAAAGATCATGGACGAAACGAGGTGAAGCTTTCCAAACGGTATCAAAGCCACGTCAAGAAAGTTAATGCTGTGTGTTTGGTGGGATTGGAAAGGAACCGTGCATTATGAGGTGCTGCCACCTGGCCAGACGATTGATTCGATCTTTACTGTCAGCAACTAACGCGTTTAAGGCAACCAATTCAGTTAAAAAGTCAAGAATTGATCAGCAGAAAGGGCATTGTGTCCCATCACGAAAACGCTAGACTACACACATCATTGATGACCCGGCAGAAACTGAGAAAACTTGGCTGGGAAGTTTTGATGCACCCACCATATAGTCCCACCATATAGACCTTGCACCATCTCATTACCATTTGTTTCGGTCCATGCAAGACCATCTTAATGGTATTACATTAAACTCAAAAGAGGCCTGCGAAAATGAGTTGTCTCGATTTTTCGCCTCTAAACTACAGAAGTTCTACAATGATGGGATCATGGCGCTATCAGGTCGTCAAGCAAAAGGTCATCGATCAAAATGGCACATATTTGGTTTAATAAAGTTCATTTGAAATAAGAAAATTCTTTGTTTCAATGTCTCCCCAAAAAGGCCAAGAACTCTTCGCCTAACCCTTTATATGTGCGCTTCACCGGAATTTGAATGACGTCTTCTTTAAAAATCCCTGGTATTTGAGAAAAACTTCCAAACCCACATCCAATAGCCATTGATTGTTCAACTTGATCATATATTTCTTCTCAAGAGGATTTCCATGCGGTTTTAACAATCCAATATTTGAACACGACATTCCATGTTGATTGAGAAGAAATTTATGTCATGAAGCGGCTTGTTGATTGATGAAGTTTCATCCTGTGAACGCATAAAATCATGATCTTCCCAAATTTTGAGAGGCTGAGCTGATTGACAAAATATTCATCTTTAGGTGAACATTTCGCGTAATTGTTGAGGCATCAAGTAAGCACCACCATCAGTTAAATAATGCTCCCACTCGTCGTCTGATTCAAAAAGTCCTCGTGTTATTGCTGTTGCCTTGAAATGTTGATAAACTACTTGATTTAATGTTCGTAATAATGATTTAAAGTTGATTGCACCAGGCACATGAAGAAGTAGAATACGTAAGTAGAAACGCCCTCCATTGGTACTCTTTCCCGCTTATTCCATTTACCCCGCGCATAAATATAATTATATGGAATGTCCGTATGAAGGTACTGTCCAACATTTTCATCAGTTATGGTCAACTTAAACCAAGACCCTAATTTAGTTTTGTTCTTTTGAGCTGCGATAATTTGTTGCTGATTTGGCATGTGAACTGGGAGCATCACGACAGCATGTAAGCGATCATGAATTTTTGATTCTCTTAAACGCCAGATTGCTTCAGAGCGCTCTCATTCTTGCAGTTGATAAAGTTGGAAATTTCATTCATACGTAGTTCCGACTGACCGTTTGAAGTGATGCTAAAATTCGCATAATCCCTTAAACAGATACATATTTATAAGTATAAATCGGACCACGTCCACCATTTGCCTCTGGACTTCGATAAAATTCATGGTGTCAACTGAGCCGGTCATCAAATAGTCGATGTAGAAGTCTCTCGATGCGACTTTGACTACAGTTGGAAATTTTCCGTGTTCGTCTCGTGCTAGCTGATGGATGGTATGAATTGCGAGATATGGAGCGCATTCACGATGATCTCGAACTTGTTCATCTAGAAAAGGTCGCCATATGTAATAACGATTCTCTGGTAGTTTCTGTGTTCGAGCGTCATCAGTATCTGTCGAAATATTTCTTTGATATTTGTAACGAAAACGAATTTATGTTTGCTAAGTTAGGCTAGTATTTTGAGGATGTTTTGATGAACCTTGTGATGACCAATGCGAAACTTTTGGTTTAGCGAAACACTTGTTGCATAAAAGGTGCGTCGAATACCATGCGCAGTGTACGTCTACCATTTTTAATGGTAGACATTTAATACTTTCTCCATATGGCCCAATTCCACGAAATCGTATGGATGCAAAATGGAGATGATTATTCTTATAAAACCGATGCTCGGTCTGTGCATGGGGGTAAAATGTTACTCCAAATTACTTTTATTCGCAATTCCAGGAAAAAATTAATTTGGTTCAAATATTTAACATGTATCAAATGTGTTTTAATAAACGTGAACATATATATCAATAAAATTTATTTTAATTCAATTCAAAATATTGGAAATACAGTTTAATTAACTTTCATGTGGTAATAAATGTAAATTATTTGAAAAAAGAACAATATTTAATGAAAATCGCCATCAAGTTCGTCACAGCTGGCGGTACTTTCTTCATCTTGTATTTCTGTAGCACAGCAGGCAATGCAAACTATTTTATGATGACGCTTGCATGCGGGCATATGACAGGTGTGGCAACTATATTGGTTTTTACGCCAGCAGACCGATCACAGAAATTGCAACGACGATTACGTTTTTTGGTACTATGCGAACTGCTTCCAGGAACTGGTTGTCTCAAAGTATCGACGTCATAACCCATCAATTGCATCGCAAGTTTTACGTTCTTTTTTAGTGTATGTTGATTTGATAGCCGCTTTCGAATGTGCTGATCAACAAGCTGTTTTGCCAGGATCTCTAAAAATAGTTTTCGAGTGTTGCTTTTCTTTTGTACATAGGCATCTGGGCGTGCAAGTTTATGTATATTTAATGCAGCAATAGCTCCCACATCAATCATGTTGTAAAACATCACCATGTGCCATCTACGAGTGACACGTTTACGTGTATAGGTTTTGGCCAACTTATCCATCGTATCTACCCCGCCTTTACTGGGACTGTAATCCAAAATTATGTTTGGCTTACCGGAAGCTGCATCGATATCATCGTTATTATGAAGGGTCGATAATAATAACACATTTTTGTTTGGTTTTGGTATGTAACTTACTAAAGTGAGATAACCGTCAAAACAAAAGCGCGATGAACCAACTTCTCGATTTTTTATATAAACTTTCTTATCCGATGCCTTATGTGCTGCCAATTCGACAGGTAAATCCGGTTTGTTGCTTCGTATCGTTCCTATGATTGTTGTTTTTTTACGAATCATATCTTCGACGAGAGCACAACTGGTAAAGAAATTATCCATAGTTATGGTGCGTCCTTTATTGACGTACGGACGAGCCAGTCTGTTCACTACGTTGAATGCGTAATCTTTTGCGGCCTTTTCTCCAGGTTGACAACCAATATAAATTTCGCCATTCAATGGATAAGAGTTTTCCGCATCGACTATCCAAAATATCTTTATTCCATACTTCCCTGGTTTGGAAGGAATATACTGCCGGAAATTACAACGCCCCCTTGTTGCCACCAGTTGTTCATCCACTGTTAAGTTCCCTGGTCTATACGCTAATTTCAGGTTCTGTTGAAAAAGTAACCAAATATCCCTGAAAGCCGCTAATTTATCAGTTTGAAGTCGTTCGGTTCTAGTACGATGATTATCGAATCGCATAAAGCGAAGAATTTGCTGCATTCTCTGCAACGACATGGCTGCTCTGAAAAACGGTCGACTCTCTTCGTGCCATAGTTCGACTAGTCGCTCGTCCCAATTCTTCCTCATTCCGGCATATAAAACAATGCCAATTAAGGCATATAGTTCGTCTACTTCTACGTCATACCATATACGAGTACGTGGTTGTTTATGTTGACTTAGATTTCGGTGATGATCAAAATAGTCCTTCGCTTTACGATTTGTCTCATTCGCGATAATGCGCATCATCGCAGGAGGCAAAAAACTTTTAAAACACTCGTCTTCTTTATTAAAATGTTTAGCTATTCCAATCAATCCAGGTGTCTCACGATATATTTGAAATTCTGGAACTTTACGAATGCTCGGTGGTTGGATGCTCCATTGCGAGAATACTTCTTGTTCTGCGAGTTATAAAACACTTCGCGCTCACTAGTTTCGTTTTCATCATCATTAGATGAGCATTCTTGATCCTCCTGAAAATCATCATTGGATGAATATTCTTCTTCCTCCTGCAAATCTTCGTTACGCATTCGATCACGAATATCCGGAATATGTTCAGCAGCATCGTCGATATCCGAAAAATCACCATCTAAATCGTCACCATCCACTGTTTCGTTATCGTCTTGTAAATCATCGCCAGAATTAAGTATTAGTGAATTATCCGACGGAACTGATATTTCGTCGAACAAATCCTGTAGTTCTTGACTGCTCTGTCGTTTAGCCATTATCTAATAAAAAAATTGACATACATCTAGAACAAAAATTATTTTTACAAAATATTGTATAGTTCTCACATAAATTCAATATCAACTTGCTTTTGCAAAAATATTGCAAGACACAATAATAAATGGTTTGCTGAAACTATATCACAAATTAACACATAATTACACATACAAAAATAACACTGTTGTAATTCTTCACTCCTTGCAATTATAATCAAATAAATTATGATCAATTCCTTTACAGGTCCAAACACGAAATGCAATACAAAACTACACAAACGCATTTGTCCATGAATTTCAAACGGTAAAGTACCGGTGTAAATATAATTTCTCTCTCCTTCAGAGCAGTTCATATATATTTTAAAGTCGAGTTCATGTCGGTAGCCTGCGAATGAAACGCTTGTCAACAAAAAGATGCAAAGAGAACAATTATTTAGCGTTTTAAAATCGTAATATTACGTTGTTTCTACGTCTGGGGTAACTTATTACCCCATGCACAGATCGTGGCATATTTTCTATTATTGTGCCATAGTTCCTTTCAAATGCTCTGATTTCACCGTTTTTTGATATTTTGTTGTGAGAAACATGTAAGAGATAGCATTCCTAAGAGGTTTCAAATTAACTCGTATTAATTCAATTTTTATTTAACTTTTACTAACTAACTTAGGTAACTTTATACCCCATGCACCGACGGAAGGTTAACATCTGCACCACGCATAGCTCCATGCCAGGCTATATACTGGCATGGAAGATGAGTCGGCCCATGAGCTTTGCTCTTCGACTTGGGGTCATAGATGTGTTCCATTTCATCACAGATCGTAATCTATTGATGAAAATTATCTTTGCATCCTACCCCTATCGGGATTCGAACCCGGTACCTCCTTATCCAAACGCCAAAGCTTTAACCACTGTGCCATTCGCTAGCCACAAGTATTTTATGAACAAAATAATTTCAAGCACTATAGAATATGTTTAATTGGTTTAGTTGAAAACTATAAATAAATAAATACAACTACTTAAATGGCGATAAAAATGAAACAACATAATTCTTCACTGTTATTAAATAATTTTATTAATTCTCTAGGTGTTCATTGCTATTTATTTATTGAATGATAAAATATTAAAAATTATGCCGATGTACTTGCACAATAATAGAGGAGTAATTACTGAGTTACAACATAAAATAATAAGCAAAATAGATCGATATTTTATTAAATTCTCAATGGACTACCATTAACAGCCATGTTTTAATGGCAAGATTTTATAATATAAATAATGAAAATTTTCACATCTAAAACAAATATTATTTTATTCAAACCATTTTGTGATACAACAATATGTATACTCAGATTATCGCCGTTTAAAAATAAGAGAGAAAATATTTTCCAACACCAATATTAGAAACGAAACTATCCAAAATAAGGCAAGTACCGTCAATGGATATTTTATATGTTGAATCTGTAATACTGGGGATTCTACAGTTGAATGTGCTATACCAAGCATGCCCTTCTTGTCATCATTAGTTAAATCTTGAATTATATGTTGCGTTACGCCACTCGAACGGGCCAACATAATAAACGAATTAATTACTTCTCCATAATGAAATCCAAATCGAGAGTAAAATGGCCGATAAGTTGATATTGAAGATTTTTTAATCGACTGTACTATGCAGCTCCGTTCTTCTGTTTCAATTGTAAGTCCGTTTACCTCATTATGATGCATATTTAAAAAACTCTTAACGATATTTTTGTGTATGCAAACATCAGAGAAGATATTATATAAATCATGGATGGTGGTTGTTTCTATTACTTTACAGTTGCCAGTGTTAATCAAGTGTTTAGTGTTCTCGTTGTACAGTACTTTGTAAGCATACGAATCTTTCGCAACACACAACGAATATTTAGATTGTTGAAAAAATTCGTCCAGCGTTTCGAATGGATCGTGATTTACCACTATCGCTAGATCACTACTAATGAATGCTTCAAATGATGCCATGATTAATACAACGAACAAACCAATGGTCAAACTCATAATTTTAAAGGAAGGTCGGTTGAAATTAGCAACCTGTTCCGATGAAATATCAAAGATATAAAAAATTGTTGTAATCATTTCAGTGAATGAAAATTTTAACACCCATTTGAAAATAATTAATAACAGGGTGACACAAATTACTGAATATAAGATATATAACCAGACTCTTTGTGAAAATACATCGATGAAATATGTCTCCGAAACTCCAGTTTTAGTCAATTCGAATATAAAATCTACCGAAACTTTCGATGTTGGCTGTAATGCAGGAAAATTCCATAAACTAAATCCAAGAAATATATCCATTTTTTCCGCTACTAAGACATCCGATGTTGCAGATTTTATTGCAAAATAGTTACTTATTACTTTAACACCAAGATGTTTCTCCATCAAGGCAAAAAACATATCATCAAACCACGAAATTACTGTTGTCATTAACGTTGTTTTTTCGGGTAAGACACCTTTTCGATATTCATAGTAATCCTCATTTAAACTGATTATATCGTCACCGTTGAAAAAATAAACCTGTCGGAAGTCGTTTGGCTGCACAAATAAATATAAAAAATATATTCGAACTGCCTTAAGATTAGCTTTCATCATTACACCTTGAATTATGTTACTTGACTAACTGTACAATGATTACCAGTAAATGATTTATACGAGTAGTAAGGTGTCGTGTCAACCTTATTAATATTGAGTTGACGCCTTCTCACAATAATATTATCTAATATACATGAAATTTTAAATAATAAAACCTTTCTACTAAGTAAGGAAAGTAATAACCAGCATTTTAAGAAACAAATATAAATGAATTACAGAAATTTCAACTGAATTGACCACTATATGGATAGCACTATACGTAAATAGATTAAGAAGCAACTCGAGTCCGATGGGCTCAATTTATATTTGAATTTCAATTTCAATTTCAATATCAATTTCAATTTCAATTTCAATTTCAATTTCAATTTCAATTTCAATTTTAATTTCAATTTCAATTTCAATTTCAATTTCAATTTCAATTTCAATTTCAATTTCAATTTCAATTTCAATTTCAATTTCAATTTCAATTTCAATTTCAATTTCAATTTCAATTTCAATTTCAATTTCAATTTCAATTTCAATTTCAATTTCAATTTCAATTTCAATTTCAATTTCAATTTCAATTTCAATTTCAATTTCAATTTCAATTTCAATTTCAATTTCAATTTCAATTTCAATTTAAATTTAAATTTCAATTTCAATTTCAATTTCAATTTCAATTTCAATTTCAATTTCAATTTCAATTTCAATTTCAAATTCAATTTCATTTTCAATTTCATTTTCAATTTATATTTCAATTTTATTTTCAATTTTAATTTCAATTTCAATTTCAATTTCAATTTCAATTTCAATTTCAATTTCAATTTCAATCTCAATTACAATTTCAATTTCAATTTCAATTTCAATTTCAATTTCAATTTCAATTTCAATTTCAATTTCAATTTCAATTTCAATTTCAATTTAAATTTCAATTTCAATTTCAATTTCAATTTCAATTTCAATTTAAATTTCAATTTAAATTTCAAATTCAATTTCATTTTCAATTTCATTTTCAATTTATATTTGAATTTTATTTTCAATTTTAATTTCAATTTCAATTTCAATTTTAATTTCAATTTCAATTTCAATTTCAATTTTATTATTAATTTCAATTTCAATTTCAGTTTCAATTTCGGTTTCAGTTTCAGTTTCAATTTCAATTTCAATTTCAATTTCAACTTCAGTTTCAATTTCAATTTCAATTGAAACACTATTGTTAAATTAAATTTATATATAAAGGGAACATTGTAATAAAATAAATCAGTCTAAGTCTAAGTTGTGATTCATTAAAGTGGCCAAAAGCACACAACTGTTTACAACTATAGCTACGAGTATTTTTTTATTTTATTATCCCTGCAATCTGTTCTGGAGCCAAGGCTCTCCCGACTCTTTCACGCTTTTCTTTTTCCGTCCTTAGTTTTACGCCACTATCATCCAGTTCGAGTACGTACGGTTATAGGTCCGATTTTATTGCTATATTTATAGCTCCATGCCAGCCTATACTAGCGCAGAAGATGGGTCGGCCCATGAGTTTTTGCACTCCAACAAGGGGTGATAGCTGTGTTCCATTTCATCACATTTCCTTCGCATCCAGCCCCTATCGAGATTCGAACCCAGTATAAGTCCTGATCCAAACGTCAAAGGTTTAATCACTGTACCATTTGATCGGTAGCTACGAGAACTTTTTGAAAAAAATAATTTCAACGCACTATAGAATATGTTTAATGTTCGATATACATATTAGAGTTCATGGACACTTTCTTTCCGTACATGGATTTGAACGAGCTAAGTTTGTCATCACCGTTGTTTATAGCAGTTGATAACTATAAATAAATAAATACAACTACTTAAATGGCGATAAAAATGAAACAACATAATTCTTCATTGTTATTAAATAATTTTATTAATTCTCTAGGTGTTCATTGCTATTTTATTCAAAGCATTTTGTGATACAATAATATAGATACTCAGATTATCGCCGTTTAAAAATAAGAGAGAAAATATTTTCCAACACCACTATTAGGAAAGAAACTATCCAAAATAAGGCAAGTACCATCAGTGGATATTTTATATGTTGAATCTGTAATACTGGGGATTCTACAGTTGAAAGTGCTATACCAAGCAGGCCCTTCTTGTCATCATTAGCTAAATCTTGAATTATATGTTGCGTTACGCCACTCGAACGGACCAACATAATAAACGAATTAATTACTTCTCCATAATGAAATCCAAATCGAGAGTAAAATGGCCGATAAGTTGACATCGAAGATTTTTTTATCGTCTGCGCTACGCAGCTCCGTTTTTCTGTTTTAATTGTAACTCCGTTCATCTCCAAATAAAATAAATTTAAAAAACTCTTAACGATATTTTTGTGTATGCAAACATCAGAGTAGATATAATATAAATCATGGAGGTTGGTTGTTTCTATTACTTTACAGTTACCAGTGTTAATCAAGTGTTTAGTGTTCTCGTTGTACAGTACTTTGTAAGCATACGAATCTTTCGCAACACACAACGAATATTTAGATTGTTGAAAAAAATCGTCCAGCGTTTCGAATGGATCGTGATTTACCACTATCGCTAGATCACTACTAATGAATGCTTCAAATGATGCCATGATTAATACAACGAACAAACCAATGGTCAAACTCATAATTTTGAAGGAAGGTCGGTTGAAATTAGCAACCTGTTCCGATGAAATATCAAAGATGTAAAAGATTGTTGTAATCATTTCAGTGAATGAAAATTTTAACACCCATTTGAAAATAATTAATAACAGGGTGACACAAATTACTGAATATAAGATATATAACCAGACTCTTTGTGAAAATACATCGATGAAATATGTCTCCGAAACTCCAGTTTTAGTCAATTCGAATACAAAATCAACCGAAACTTTCGATGTTGGCTGTAATGCAGGAAAATCCCATAAACTAAATCCTAGAAACATATCCATTTTTTCCGCTACTAAGCCATTCGATATAGCAGATTCTCCTGTAAAATATCCATTTTCTACTTTAACACCAAGATGTTTCTCCATCAAGGCAAAAAACATATCATCAAACCACGAAATTACTGTTGTCATTAACGATGTTTTTTCGGGTAGAGCACCTTTTCGATATTCATAGTAATCCTCATTCAAACTGATTATATCGTCACCGTTGAAAAAATAAACCTGGCGGAAGTCGTTTGGCCGCACAAAGAAATGTAAAAAAAATATTCGAACTCCCTGAAGATTGGCTTTCATCATTACACCTTGAATTATGTTACTAGACTAACTGTACAATGATTACCTGTAATTGATTTATACGAGTAGTAAGGTGTCGTGTCAACCTTATTAATATTGAGTTGACGCCTTCTCACAATAATATTATCTAATATAAATGAAATTTTAAACAATAAAACCTTTCTACTAAGTAAGGGAACTAATATCCAACATTTTATAAAACAAATATAAATTAATTACAGAACTTTCAACTGAATTGACCACTATATGGATAGCACTATACGTAAATAGATTAAGAAGTAACTTGAGTCTGATGGGCTCAATTTATATTTGAATTTCAATTTCAATTTCAATATCAATTTCAATTTCAATTTCAATTTCAATTTCAATTTCAATTTCAATTTCAATATCAATTTCAATTTTAATTTTAAATTCAATTTCAATTTAACACACTATTGTTAAAGTAAATTTAGATATAAAGAGAACATTGTAATAAAATAAATCAGTCTAATAGCCTGGACAGACTGCGAGTTAGTTAAACTGGTTTAGCAAAATTCGGTCAATTACTCTAGGAAATAAAATTCAATTTAGTTCGACACACTACGAAAAATTCAAAAATCTACTAGCAAATTCAAGTTTTTCCATAGGGTGCTTGATTGAATTTTACTAAACCAGTTTAACTAATCCGCAGTCTGTCCAGGCACCGGAACATTTGGGTACTTATGGCCACTTTATTGAATCACAACTTAGCCTTATAAAGTTGTGATTCAATAAAGTGGCCATAAGTACCCAAATGTTTACAACTTTAGCTACGAGTACTTTTTTTTATTATCCCTGCAATCTGTTCTGGGTTCAAGGCTCTCCCAACTATTGCGCGGTTTGCTTTTCCCGTCCGTAGTTTTATGCCAGTATCAGCCAATTCGAGTACGTACGGTTATAGGTCCGATTTTATCAAGTGGAGTAGTATGGAAGATGGGTCGGCCGATATTAATTTATTGTTTCATGTGTATATAGCACACGGCATCATACGGCAATTTTCAAAAATTTATTATGACTTAACGTTAAAAGTATTATATTTGGAAAAGTCTCATTTAAAGAGGTTTGTTAGCGGTAATAACTTGAGAAAGTATAGTAATAAAAAGAATGCTATATCTGTTTCACACAGCTGAAAATTGACGTTAAAGAAGTTTTAAAAATCATCAAGCTTTAAACGGTTTATAATTGTCGTTAAAGTGGTTTGCAATTCAAGACTATGCCAGACATACACCGATCTGACCACGTCAATTCGATGGGCCATGACCATAGGCAAATTTTGATTTTAGATTTTAATAATGTTGTATAATGAGATTGTGAGTGAAATTGTGTTTTTCCCTTGTTTTGTCGATAAAAACGTCGATCATTCGAGATCTTGCCTGATAGACACAAATCTAACTGTGTTAGTTCGATGGCACTTGATCAAAGGTAGATTTTAGTTATAGGTTATGGGTAAATCTGATCGGGATATAGGGGTAAAATTTTTGTTTGTACTTTTTTCTGACGACAAAATCGTCCATCATTCGAGATTTTGCAACATGGACACCAATTTGACTATGCCGATTCGATAGCGCATGACCATAGGTAGATTTTGATTATATGTTAGGGGTAAGTCTGATGGGATTACAGGGGTGAAATTTTTATTTTTCCCTTCAATCATTCGCGATTTTGCAACATGGACACCAATCTGACTATGCTAATTCGATGGCACTTGATAATATTATCTTAATTTTGATTATAGGTTAGAGGTGGGTCTGATGGGGTTGTAGGTGTGAAATGCCATATCTGTTTCATACAGCTGAAAAATGTCGATAAAATAGTTTAAGGATGAACATGTGAATTTAAAAAAAAATTAGTAATAAATTTATTTTGTTGTATGAACAAGAATTTTGTACAGTTAGAACATTTTCAAAGTAAATTATTGCATTTACACGTTCGATTGCAAAGGTTAAGTTATTTCAAAACAGTAGCTATTGAGGTTAAGCTTATTTTACCAAAATGTAATCAATTATTAGAGTTAATTAAACATACGTTAGAAGACAATAAATTGTTAGATCAATCTATCGTTAAATTGAAATCTTTACAATTGTCTATTGAACAAGAAGACGTTTCAGATGATTCTAATTCATTTGAAACTATTTCTGAACTAAGTAATAAACATTTTAATCAAAATAAATCTGAAAGAATTCACCAATTTATCACATCACCAGAACCAAAAATAAACAATGACAGTGTAACGTATTGTAACAAACAAATTTTGAATTTACCAGAACAGTCAACCAAAATTCAAATTTCAAAACAACAAACATCAGGGCCATGTTCTTTTTTTGATAATAACGTAAAATCATATAAAGTTTTTCCTTCTAAGTGGAATATTTCTTTTGATGGAACTATTAAGGATGTTCCCGCAAAACGATTTATTTTTAAAGTGGAATATCTGGCCAAGTCGAATAATATTTTGGAGGATCAATTAGTTCAAGACTTTAGTTATTTTCTAAAAGTCATTGCTACAGAATGGTATTGTATACGTCCAGTTGAACGAAACTATACAATATTAATTGGAGTTTGTTCAAACACGATTTTATAAATAGATTTCAGGACCGACGAACAGATATGAACATCCGTCGTCAAATTGATAATTACAAGCAATAGCAAAACAATAATTTTATTGAATTTTATAATGAAATGTTGTCTTTATGGTTGCAAATTGAACAACCTACGAGTATGTTAGATTCCGAGTTAATGTATTTTATGCGGCAAAATGTTCGAGCAGGTCTAGAGGATAAAATAACCAACCAAAATTTTACCACAATTGATGTAATGGTACGTGTTTGCATAGCTTATGAAGAGTGGAAAATAACTGGTTTTGTCCCGGAGCTTTTATGCCAACAGCAGCGTAAATACATTAATGAAATAGATTCTAAAGCACAAATAAAGTTAACACAAGACGATCAACTATCTGCTTTACATTTTAATAGGCATATTAGTAATCCGCGAATTCAGACGAGTACAGCTAGATATCAAATTGAAAAATTTTCAAACAAGCCAAGTTGTTTGAATTGTAATAAAGGAGATCATTTCTTTAAATAATGTATTATTCCAATTACTCACAGATTTTGTTTACAAATTATAAAGCAAGCGCATTGTCCTCCTACGTTCGCTCATTTCGGAATTGACAAATGTGTTGAAATTATTCGTCGCTATTTTCATTGGCCAGGTTTAGCAAAAGATGTTCAGAATTTTATAAATTCTTGAGACATATGCAAACAATGCAAGGCGACAAATAGTGTAACGAAACCTCCAATGGGCAAATAGCATGAGGTGGTGAGAACATATTGATTTTATTAGACCGTTCCCTAGATCAAGGAATGGCAATTATTTTATTTTGGTGGTTTTAGATCATTTTTCTCGATTTGTGTTTGTAGAGCCCAGGCGCAGTGCTAATTCTGATAACAAGATCTTATGTTGGTGAAAATCATACTAATTGGGATAAACATTTACAGTCAATAGGTTCTGCTTTACGAAATGTCGTTCACAATAGATCATGAAGTACATATATCGAACGCGGATCGGCTTAATGCTATTCAAAAAGACATATTGGATCATTTAGAAAAGGCTTACGAGCGAAGAAAGGAAATTTATAATTTACGGACACGCGCTCAAAAATTTCATATTGATCAAAAGGTTTACGTGAGAACATTTTTTTAAGCAATGCTTCAAATAAAATTTCAGCTAAACTAATGCCAAAATTTAGGAAAGCTGTTATATTTAAATAAATTAATTGGAAATGTCGCTTATGAGCTTAAGGATTCAAACGGTAAAAGTCTTGAAATTTACCATGCAAAAGACATTCGTACGTAATATGTTTTTTAATAATTAATATTTTATATTTTTATTATATATCAATGAATAAAACATATATAGTAGGCCTGGCGTGAAAGTACTAAATATATATACATATACTTGCTGGTTTAGTACAAATGCCGGAAAGGATTAAATAAAACTTACATTACAATTTTTTTTCAGTAAATCTAGTAGGTAGCATTTTGAAAAAATTGAAGGTTTTTGAAAAAAAAATTGTTTTGCCTTAGGAGTTTTTCATGATCCGTAAAAGAAACCGGTCGATCAAAAAAAAAATATTTAAAATAATAATTGATAATTAATATTTTATAAATTATTATAGTTAAATTTATTTTAGATTTTAATTTTCTTTTGTAATTATTGTTTGCTCCACAAAATTTTATTTTATGTTAATATTTATTCTTAAGCGGTATAAATTTGATCTTTATATACTTCAAAAACCCCACCCCAACCCTGAGCTCAAGTTGGCTAATAATTACCGCATGAAGTCCCTGTAATGATATTTTTTCCGTAGTCAGGTTTCAACAAACACCCATATTTAGTTACAAGTTTTTTTTGTGGTTGTTCAAACATTTGAAATCTGGTTACAACGATTATCAAGCAAAGTCATCCATCATTCGCGATTTTGCAACAAGGGCACCAATCTGACTATGCCGATTTGATAGCCTATAATCAAAGGTCGACTTTGATTATAGGTTAGGGGTAAGTCTGATGGGGTTACAGGGGTGAAATTTTATGTTTCCATTGTCTTCACGATCAAATCGTCTATCATTCGCGATTTTGCAACATGGTCATCATGATCATAGGTAGATTTTGAATATAGATAAGGGGAAGTCTGATGAGGTTCTAGGAGTGACATTTTTCGAATCTCGAATGATGAACGATTTTATCGTCAGAATAAGGGAAAAATAAAAATTTCACCCTTATAACCCCATCAGACTTACCCCTAACTTACAATCAGAATCTACCTATGATAAAGTGCCATCGAATTAACGTAGTCAGATTGATTCCATGTTGAAAAATCTCGAATGATGGACGATTTTATCGTTAGAAGAACGAACAATAAAAATTTCACCCCTATAATCTCATTAGACTTACCCGTAACCTTCATTAAAAATCTACTTATGATTATGGGCTATCGAATCGGCATAGTCAGATTGGTGTTCATGTTGCAAAATCTCGAATGATGGTAAAAATTTCACCCGTAAAACCCCATCAGACTTATCTCTAACCTAAAATCAAAATCTTCCTATGACTATGAGCTATCGAATCGGCATAGTCAGATTGGTGTCCATGTTGCAAAATCTCGAATGATGGACGATTTTATAGTCAGAAGAAGGGAAACATAAAAATTTCACCCTTATAACCCCATCAGACTTACCCCTAACCGAATCGGTATAGTCAGAAGGTGTCCATGTTGCAAAATCTCGAATGATGGACGATTTTATGGTCAGAAGAAGGGAAACATAAAAATTTCAACCATATAACCTCATTAGACTTACCCCTAACCTATAATCAAAGTCTACCTATGATTATGGGCTATTGAATCGGAAAATTCAGATTGGTGTCCATGTTGCAAAATTTCGAATGATGGACGATTTTATCGTCAGAAAAAGGGTAAAATAAAAATGTCACCCCTATAACCCCATCAGACCCACCCCTAACCTATAATCTATGGTCTATCTATCTATGGTCTTAGGTTATCGAATCAGCATAGTTAGATTGGTGTCGGTGTTGCAAAATCTCGAATGATTGACAATTTTATGGTCAGAAGAAGAGAAAAATAAAAATTTCACCCCTATAACCCCATCAGACTTACCCCTAACCTATAATCAAACTCTTCCTATGACTATGAGCTATCGAATCGGTATAGTCAGAAGGTGTCCATGTTGCAAAATCTCGAATGATGGACGATTTTATGGTCAGAAGAAGGGAAACATAAAAATTTCACAACTACAACCCTATCCGACTTACCCCTAACCTATAATCAAAGTCTACCTATGGTCATAGGCTATCGAATCGGCATAGTCAGCTGTATGAAACAATATTACGGCATTATTTTTATTACTATACTTTCTCAAGTTATTACCTGTAACAAACCTCTTTAAATGAGACTTTTCCAAACATAATACTTTTAACGTTGTCATAATAAATTTTTGAAAGTTGCCGTATAATGCCGTGTGCTATATACACATGAAACAATAAATTAATATCGGTTAGATTGCAAATTGTATTTGTTGTTTGTTATGATACATATGTTTTCGGCTGATTTTGTAGGTAAGTCACTTTCGGCTAGGATATTTCAATTTAATATGTAGTTTGTTTAACTTTTGGCTGAAATAGTCAAGACACTATCTGTATTATCGATTTTTTTCATTTATGGCCGGCAACTTTCGGCTAATTTTCTATAAATGTGTTATCGACATTTTCCTTTTAGACAATTGATGAATTATTTGTTACTTTTAAATCTGTATTGACATTATTTTTCGGTTGGATATTGAAGTTAAACTTATTTATCGATACAACCTGCATTATTGACATATCTGCATTATCGTCATATTACATTATTTCCACTTGGGATGAAAATGTAATATATGCATTACCATCTGTCGGCTAGGTATCAAAGACAATATCTGCATTACCATCTTGCGGTTGGAAACTTTCGGCTAACTTTAACCGTAACTCATCACCGCTGTTCATAGAAGTTGAAAACTATAAATAAATAAATACAACTACTTAAATGGCGATAAAAATGAAACAACATAATTCTTCACTGTTATTAAATAATTTTATTAATTCTCTAGGTGTTCATTGATATTTATTTATTGAATGATAAAATACTAAATGCACAATAATAGAGGAGTAATAACTGAGTTACAACATAAAATAATAAAAAAATAGATCGATATTTTATTAAATTCTCAATGGACTACCATTAACAGCCATGTTTTAATGGCAAGATTTTATATTATAAATAATGAAAATTTTCACATCTAAAACAAATATTATTTTATTCAAACCATTTTGTGATACAATATGTATACTCAGATTATCGCCGTTTAAAAATAAGAGAGAAAATATTTTCCAACACCAATATTAGGAAAGAAACTAGCCAAAATAAGGCAAGTACCATCAGTGGATATTTTATATGTTGAATCTGTAATACTGGGGATTCTACAGTTGAATGTGCTATACCAAGCATGCCCTTCTTGCCATCATTAGTTAAATCTTGAATTATATGTTGCGTCACACCACTCGAACGGACCAGCATAATAAACGAATTAATTACTTCTCCATAATGAAATCCAAATCGAGTGTAAAATGGCCGATAAGTTGATATTGAAGATTTTTTAATCGCCTGCACTACGCAGCTCCGTTCTTTCGTTTTAATTGTAACTCCGTTCATCTCAATATAATGTATATTTAAAAAACTCTTAACGATATTTTTTTGTATGCAAACATCAGAGAAGATATAAAATAAATCATGGATGTTGGTTGTTTCTATTACTTTACAGTTACCAGTGTTAATCAAGTGTTTAGTGTTCTCGTTGTACAGTAATTTGTAAGCATACGAATCTTTCGCAACACACAACGAATATTTAGATTGTTGAAAAAAATCGTCCAGCGTTTCGAATGGATTGTGATTTACCACTATCGCTAGATCACTACTAATGAATGCTTCAAATGATGCCATGATTAATACAACGAACAAACCAATGGTCAAACTCATAATTTTAAAGGAAGGTCGGTTGAAATTAGCAACCTGTTCCGATGAAATATCAAAGATGTAAAAGATTGTTGTAATCATTTCAGTGAATGAAAATGATAACACCCATTTGAAAATAATTAATAACAGGGTGACACAAATTACTGAATATAAGATATATAACCAGACTTTTTGTGAAAATACATCGATGAAATATGTCTCCGAAACTCCAGTTTTAGTCAATTCGAATACAAAATCTACCGAAACTTTCGATGTTGGCTGTAATGCAGGAAAATCCCATAAACTAAATCCTAGAAATATATCAATTTCTTCCGCTACTAAGCCACTCGACATAGCAAATTTTCTTGTAAAATAGTCACTTAGTACTTTAACACCAAGATGTTTCTCCATCAGAGCATACAAGAAATCATCAAACCACGAAATTACTGATGTCACTAACGTTGTTTTTTCGGGTAAGACACCTTTTCGATATTCATAGTAATCCTCATTCACACTAATTATATCGTCACCGTTGAAAAAATAAACCTGGCGGAAGTCGTTTGGCTGCACAAAAAAATGTAAAAAAAATATTCGAACTGCTTGAAGATTGGCTTTCATCATTACACCTTGAATTATGTTACTTGACTAACTGTACAATGATTACCTGTAATTGATTTATACGAGTAGTAAGGTGTCGTGTCAACCTTATTAATATTGAGTTGACGCCTTCTCACAATAATATTATCTAATATTAATGAAATTTTATATAATAAAACCTTTCTACTAAGTGAGGGAATTAATAACCAACATTATATAAAACAAATATAAACTAATTACAGAACTTTCAACTGAATTGACCACTATATGGATGGCACTATACCCGACAAACAATTTGAATTTTTGGTATTGTAAAATAAGCGGCGTGGGACTGAAGGACCGACCGGTTTTTTGTCAGACTCAGCTTTCCTCAAGTACTATAAAAACCAAGTTTTGAGACTCCTTGGGCAATCCCTATTGCCTGAACACAGACCGCTAGCTTAATTTGCAGTAAAATTGGCACTAATATGTAGGTCAAGTTTGCCGAATTTAAAACAACATGCTGTTTGTATTAGTCGTCGTTTTACGGTCCAATCGCCAGTAACTGGTAAGTTGAATTTTACGACTATTCACCACCAGTTTAGTTTGTTTAAGCCACCGTTTTTTACGGTCCAATGTCAGTAACTTGTACGTTTAGTTTAACGATTATTACCTGCCGTTTAGTTTGTATTAGCTACCGTTTCGTTTCCTTATTTGGAGAATATTAAAAGCCGTTCTGTTTGTATTATTAGTTACCGTTTTATGTTACTGACAAATTAACCGTCACCTGTAAATCTACTTTAATGACCAATAACCACCGTATTGTTTATATTAGCCACCCCTTCTATTTTACAGGCCAATTGTCGGATTCTCATTGGCCGTTTTGAACTTATAAGTCACCGGCAAACTTATAAACGACGATCAATAGTCGTTAAAGAGGGATTACAAGTTACCGGCAATTGAATTATAAAGCAAATTATAAACAACACGATGGTTAAAAATCGGAAAAGTGGACTTGCAAGTTCACGGTAAATGGACTGTAACTCAACTCTGTACCCTAAAACAGCGGCTAATGGTCATTAAAGTTGACCGGTAAAATGTTGCCGTGAAAAGTATATATTAACTTAGGTCATCATCGAGAATTGATAAATTAGGTTTTAGAAAAGATTACTAACACATCTTATCTCTGGCCTAATAGCGATACTTAAACTTTCGTGACCACTGCAGGCTTTATCATGGTTTACCGAAAACTGCAATTACAGGGTGTCTATGCCCTGCAGACTATCAGCCGCGCGCCTTCCTAACAAGGTTGGTTGAAGTCAGAAACCAAAAAAACCATTATTACATCGTATCTGTTTTCACGAAAACATTTCGCATTGCTCTATTTAATATTATAAAATTCAAATTCGTAACAAATACCAAATTTCAAAATTAACGGTATTTTTCAAACTTTTTAAATATATTAAAAAATTCGGTTATTAAATTAATTCAATTTCTATAGTAAAATTCAGTTTTAATTAAAAAGTAAAAACAAAAAATCAGCCTTCATCAATTATTGGAAAGTATACTACTTAAGTAGAGCTATGATCACAGATTAACTAATTAAGGATCAATTTATATGTAATTGCTTTGTGGTTAAACACTACAATAAGCACACCTGCAATAAGCGTTTGATTTTAGATTTGTGTACCTTGCGTTTGTTGGTTGTTAGAGTAACTTTATTATTCCTATTTACGCGATGCTTTTGAAAATTTGGACTGAGTTTGTTTCGTCTATTATTTTGTTCGTAAATCGTATCGTTTTCCTGATAGTCTGATGGTTCGACTCGTTGTTCGTTTAATTTATTTATTAGATTTCACTTCTGTTTAGGATTACGCATATGTATGAGATTACATAATTTATCGTATTCCATTTTGTGTTTAGTCAAATATTGGTTGTGGTCTTTAACCGGAGTTTTATTAGGAAATATTTCTGGTTTTGAAAAACTTTGTTACGGAATGTATGGAACTATTATACGTTATGGTAGATTCTTGCATTATCTCTACAGGATCTTTTTTATTATGTTTTGCGTAAAGAACTCAATAAATTTCAGTGATGGTAAAATGTAACCGCTCTACAGAGGAGTTTCCGGTAGATGAATTAGCGGATGTGAGATGTTGTTCTATATCGTACATTTCGCAAAATTGTTTAAATAGTTTGGAAGTAAATTCATTTTCTCCTTGGTCAGTAACTATTTTAGAGGGGACACCATGGCTGGCTATGAAATTTTTCATGAGTTTCACTATTTCTAGTGCATTGGGTGCTATCATGTGGTAAGTTGCAGCAAATTTAGAACATTTATCGAGTATTGTTAAAAATTCGTTGCCATTAATAAAATAAACGTTTATATGTAAAATTTCTAAAGATTTAATAGGGTTTTCTGTAATTTTGAACTTGATTTGTTTTTTATTTCTATCGTATTTGAGGGTCTGGCAAGTCGCACATTTATTTATTATTTGATTTATCATGTTTTTCATTTTGGGGAAATAGTACTTTCGCATTAACTGTAAAAGATTTTCGGATATTCCACGATGGTTACCCTTATCGTGTATTGTTTTGTAATTATTTCTCGTTGTAATGTTTCATTGGTTATATCTTGGGCTATATATTTACGTCTGACTAATTTTAATTTTGAATTTGAAAAATGTTTCGAATGAATTTCATTAATTAATTTAAAGGTTTCTTCACTGCATGTGATGCCGGTCAGTTTATGAGGTGAAATATATTCCTTATATGTTTGTAATATTTTGGATTCATCAAATTCTCTACATTTAATGTGGTATCTAATTTTTTTTTTGAAAAATAATTTTGCAGGTAGTTTCCAAGTGATCGAATTGGTCATTCAACTCAAATATGATCTGGGTATTGAATTCATTTAATACCGTCGGTGAAGTTGGTATTATTTTGGAATTACTACTCAAGGTAGATTCCCTTTCTCTCGACATCGTAGACTCATTACTAGAATGAACATTACCCTCTACTTGTTCTGGTTCCATGCGAGATAAGGCATCAGCGTTGGTATTTTTTACACCTTTTTTGTACACTATCTCGTAATTGTACTCCTCCAATTTTCACCTCCATCAGACTAACTTTGAATTTGGTTCCTTAAGTGAGAACAACCACGTCAAAAGTTTATGGTCTGTTACGATTTTAAATTTTCGGCCAGACAAATATGGGCGGAAGTACTTTGCAGCCCACACTATCGCTAATAACTCCTTTCCGATGGTCGAGTAATTTTGTTCTGTCTGTGTCAGTGTTCTACTGGCATAACAGATTGGTTTATCAAAACCGATATCACCTTGTGACAAAACAGCACCGAGGGCCACATTACTGGCGTCTGTTGTTAGCACAAAAGGTCGTTTAAAATCGGGGTATTGCAAGACTGAGTCACAGCACAGTAACTTCTTACATTCCTCGAAACAGTTAATATATTTTGTATCAAGAATGATCTTTTTATCTTTGCGGAGGCACTCAGTCAAAGGTTTGGTTAGGTTAGAAAAAATCTTGATAAATTTCCTACAGTAACCTAATAAGCCGAGGAATGATTTTATTTGTTTTTCCGTCCTTGGGACAGGGAACCTTTTGATGGCCTCAATCTTTTCGGGATTGGGTTTAACTCCGTCCGCAGTAACTAAGTGTCCAAGGAAGGCTTCCTTGTGGAGAAATTCGGATTTATCCAACTGGATCTTCAAGTTGGCTTCTCCTAATTTCGTGAATACTTGGTTTAGGCTCTCTAAATGTTCCTGCAGCGAAGTTGAGAAAACGATAATGTCGGCCATATAGCACAGGCATATCTTGCCTTGCAAATCTTTGAAGACGTTAACCATCACACGTTGGAATGTGGATGGTGCATTCTTCTACCCAAAGGGCATACGAATGTATTCGTAGTGACCATTGTCGACGGTGAAGGCAGTTTTTGGGGTATTTCTGGGGTTAACCTCGAATCAAGTGTAGTTAAGTACATACACTTACCCAATTTATCGAGAATTTCCGCTATATTCGGTAACGGATACCTATCATCTATCGTTTGCTCGTTGAGCTTTCGATAGTCGACCACCAGTCTCCATTTCGATTTACCACTGGCATCGGCTTTCTTCGGCACGATTCATATTGGTGACGACCATGGTGAATAGCTTGGTCGAATAATACCTTAATCAAGCATTTTGTCAATTTGCATGCTTACCTCATCCTTATGTATGTAAGGGTATCGTTAGCTACGAGTGGTTGGTTTCCTCCGAGTTTAAGTGAGATGTCCTAATCAAATCAGATATGTCTTGTGATTTGTCTGAAATTTCGGACGTGATTGAGGAATGGTTGATTTCGATTGCATAATTTTCATTTAGTTTTTCTGCCCTAATAGGTTGTTCTATCAGGCATTGCTTTTTTCATTAGAAAATTTAACGATTTCGACTAGGTACCAATCTTTGACCTTATAAATTCCTTCGGGAATGACAAGTTTTTCTTGTACTTGTACGGGTTGTATATAAACATCTCCATTTTGTATGCCGATAGGGATCCTAATACTCATTCTTGCTCGAGGTGGAATTCGATAGTCTTTAGATATAAAGTTCGGTTTAAATAATAATGGAATTTGTGTGTTATTGACATCTAGTGTGGATTTTTTAAAGTCTAGGAACTGAGTGGGTTCTCTTGTTTTTAACTCCATGAGACCATTTACTGTCACTTGTTCTGTTATTTCATGCGTTTGAAAAAGGGTTTTAACTTTTACTGGGGGGATTTTCTGAATCCGTGAAGGATGCATATGTTCAAATGATGCAAATGATCTATTGGCACCAGTGCCTATTAACATTTTTAGATTTCGGATTAAGTTTTATATGAATACACGGCAAAAGGCAAGATTGATGAGAGTTAAAATTTACGTATCCGATAGGGTTTCCAAGGATTGTTCCTGAAAAACTGTATCATCTATTTCTGAATAATTTATTTCGTGACCTCGAGGATCAGCTTGGGGTTCCTCTACTACGTAGGCGAGATTTGGGAAGTAGTTTTCATTATCAGCTAATTCATATGGGTGATTCGTACTGGAATTGGCTCCAGTGGCTTCTTCCATATTTACTAGTTCTTGGCTCTGAAATTTAGGGGTATTATTTCGTTGAAATGGATATGGGTTATTATATACAAGTATTAAATTAGAGAACCGTATTGGTTGTGCGAATTTGTTAGGATTTGAAATCGTATCCATTGGTTCTGGTTTTTGATATTGAGGTTTTTGATATTGAGGTAAATTTTGATTTGCTAAGGGTTTGTGATTATAGTATTGGTTATTTGGTCTCCCCGAAGCTTGTGGAATTTGTAATCTAGGCAGGAAAATGTTTTGATGCTGTCTTACGGGTGTGTTTAATGTTTGATAGTTAATCGCCCTAGGTGGTAATTGGGGTTTTTGAACTGCAAGAACTTTAGGTTTCATGTAAAGCATATTTTGCTCTTGCGTACAAAGAGAAAATGCATCATTTATGGTTTTTGGTTGCCATGCACGTATCATGGATCCCATGGGTTCTCTTAACCCAGCTAAAAACGTGGATAGACACATTTCTTTGTAAAGGTTTTCTTTAGCTACTAAAACATTTTCTTCCTTGGTTGTCAGTCTGACGTGTGTGAGTATTGTCGTCTGAATGTCAATTACTCTTTAGAAATACCTTTCGATTGTTTCGCTACCCTGGTAAATCAAATGCAAGTCCCGAATGAGGCTTGTTTCATTTCGCTTATCAGCGTAATGATTTATAAGATTTTCCTTTATTGTTTCCCATGGTAATGGGATACCGTACATTGTTAAAATTTCGTCAGCTTCCCCAGATATTTTATTCCGAATAGCACGGATAAAAGATTTGGGAATCTGGTTATCCCCGATTATCTGGTAGCATTGTTCGATTATTTCATCGACATTGTCAATGAAATCGTACAATGTGTGACGATTTCCTTCAAAACGAGGTAGATCCTTAATGAAGTCCGGTATTTTTAGGCTATTCACAAAACTATTTACTATTTCTAATTGAGATATTTTTTTGTTTATTTTTAATTGTTCACAATTATCCGTAACTTTCTACAACTAGTATCAATTAATTTATTGTTCTCGTAAACCGCGAGATTACTATTACTCATGAGCCGTGAGTGGATGGGTGAGATGTATTTATTTAGGTGGGATGGATAAAATGAACATAAATTTATCACTTACCCGATGATGATCAGAAGAACGATGAACAGTTGCATTACGATGTAGGTCTAGTAGATCAGGATGATGTCGTGATGTTGCTCTGATATACCGTCAGGACTATTTCGCTTTTATTATTACACAATATTGTCTTTCGTATTAACACGGCACTATACACCAATAAACCGTTGGTGCTAACTTATGTTACACCGATGTCAAAATACTTCGACTTTTCGATTTTCGATATTCACTGAATCTACTTTACGGATATTTAAAAATATCCACCACCGAACTGCGCCAATTATATTTTACGAAGTGGCAGTTGTGGAAAAAAAATATTCACTTCACTTTTTTATTCTTTTTAATATAATTAATTAATTTATTTATTTATTAATTTTACATTTAGGTAAATTTATGTTGTGCAAAAATGCAAAATGCAAATTTTGCATAAAAAATATACTTATTATATTTCTTGCACATTTTTTATTGAATTACAAAATGCGAAATGTGCATTTTGTTTTTTTTTGAAAAATGAGCTTATTAAAATTTCTTGTTAACAATTTTTATAAACTAAATGAAAAACAAATGTGCTAAATTAACTTATTGGTATCTCATTGCTTTTGACAGGAAATATTAGGTTGGCATTTGGGTTGTGACGTCGTTGGATGACGTAACTCACGCTTCAAAATGTTTGTGGTATTTAACAACACATGACTTTTAAATAATTATGTTGTTTGATTTTGGCGGTTATCATATTTTTTGGAATTTTGTTAATTTCCGTGTTCTACATAATTTTCGAAAAGTTTTGTGTAATGATTTCGATTTTGGCGGTGCTAAATTGTGTCATTACTAAATGGCAGGGATGGATGTTTTCGGTTCATGTATTTTATGAATGACCTTGCAGGTGTAATATATTTACATACAACACCGCCATGTTATTCACACCACCAAAACATTTTTCGCTTTATTTCATTTATTCAAAATAAAAATATAATTATAAAATCTTACCTTATTTTATTGTTAGTTAACAATACGGGCAGTAATACAGAATAACTCGTACAATCAGTCGGATCACTTTAATTATCAAATTCACTATAATGTATATTTGAAAAAACAACTTTCCTTTTTAGAATTACAAGAGGCTAATGTCGCCGGAAAAATTACATGATTGTGCACTAATTTTGTGTCAATGATTTTACTGAGTCGAGCCAAGCTT
Organism: Nephrotoma guestfalica; assembly: GCA_963691935.1. Classification (NCBI taxonomy): domain Eukaryota; kingdom Metazoa; phylum Arthropoda; class Insecta; order Diptera; family Tipulidae; genus Nephrotoma; species Nephrotoma guestfalica. Next base: position 30,563,076 of record OY829913.1, on the reverse strand, counting down.
GCCAAGCTACGCGTTTCTGTTGGCTTCTGCTGGCATAAAAATGCAAATTTCTCAAAATATTGTTTGCAGATTCTCAATATCGGAAGGAAATTATTGTTTGAAGCGGTGCCACATTTACATTAGAAATTAATTATTTTTGACTATTAGCAAAATCACACCTACCGCACACAATAGATTTTCTTTTTATGTCAACATTTTGGTATGGAATTCATTCGGTCGTTGCGTATATATTATAACGGTGTTTTCGAAATGATTTATTATTTCGTTTTTTCATACAGAGATTTTATGGTCACAAAACCATGAAATGTTAATAAATATTACTTCGTGCCACAATCGGGAGAACCCCGATTATCAATTAGTTTTCGTTATTTTATTATTTTGTGTTTTTTTTGCGACAGACCTTTTACGATCACCAAACCGCGAGTTGTAATTACGTACTATATTATGCTGCAATGAAAGGCCATTCGGGATAGTTTTATTAATTTTTTGTTCACGACAGACTTTTTAAGGACACAAAACCATAAAATGTAGTACCAAAAACCATATAGTATATAGACATTGCATATCAATAAATATGCAAGCAAAACGGAAAATGTAGAACCGCTAGACAAAATACGTAGAAAGACAAGTTAAAGGACGTGGAAATTTCAAAAATTTGTAGAAACTTCAAAGTGTTATGTCTGGAAAAGGCCTCGTTTAAATCAGTTTGTCGATGGTTATCACTGGAAAATTTTCCAGGTCAAGTTTCATGTTGGGAGTTCGGGAAAATTGGGGGAGTGAAATACACGTACAAATTTCGAAAATTTGTAGAAACTTAACGTTCAAAGTGTTATGTCTGGAAAAGGCCTCGTTTAAATCAGTTTATCGATGGTTACCACTGGACAATTTTCCAAGTCAAGTTTCATGTTGGGAGTTCGGGAAAATTGAGGGGAGTGAAATAAACGTGGAAATTTCAAAAATTTGTAGAAACTTAACGTTCAAAGTGTAATGTCTGGAAAAGGTCTCGTTTGAATCTGTTCGTCGATGGTTATCGCTGGAAAATTTTCCAGGTCAAGTTTCATGTTGGGAGTTCGGGAAAATTGGGGGAGTGAAAATTTCAAAAATTTGCAGAAACTTAACGTTCAAAGTGTAATGTCTGGAAAAAGTCTCGTTTGAATCGGTTCATCTATGGTTATCGCTGGAAGACTTTCCAGGCCAACTTTCATGTTGGGAGTTCGAGAAAATTGGGGAAAGAACATTTGAAAAATGTACAGACATTACATATTCGAATAAAATGCTAAAGTTTAATTTTATTGTACGTAATTTTCAAAATTTTGATATTGAATAAATATTTAACAAATTAATAATATAATAGCATAGTCGTTAAATTAGTAGAAAAAAGATTTTATGTTTTTATAAATATTATTTCTTGTTCCAATATATCTAATAAAATCTACGTCAATTTTCTCGAAATCCCTTTTGTCGTTTGTACTTAAATACTTCAAAATTTTGATGTACTTCTCGTCCCTTATGTACTGTACTTCTCCTCCTCCACCCCTTCCAACTAAAACGATGGGTTCTGCTGGCTTTAGAAAAAGTTAGCAAAACCCATCTTAAAAAATGATTTAAAAAGAATTAGAAAATTAAAGGTTAATTTTAGGGTAATTTAATGCCCTATTTAAATTTTTTATTCTGCTCATTCTAGAAAAACCATAAGGCTTTATCACTTCAAAGCTATAACAGAACGTAAATCGAAAATCGGGCCAAAAACGAAATTAGAACGCAAAACAAGATCAATGTCGTAAAAATACAAATAATTTTAGGCTCATTATGGCATAATCAAATATCCCATTAAAAAGTTTTGGACCCCACTCGTTCTTGACTAAACTTCAGTCCAACAATTCTAAAGCTGCAGAATCCAAATCGAAAATCGAACCAACACCGAAATTAGAACGCTCTCAACATGAAACTTGACCTGGAAAATTTTCAAGCGATAACCATCGACGAACTGATTTAAACGAGACCTTTTCAGACATAACACTTCCAACGTTAAGCTTTTACAGATCTTTGAAGTTTGCCCATATAGATTACATACTCGTACATATTATATGCACATGAAAAACTGCTAAATTAAATTCGTTATTTTAATTTTATTTATTTGTAATGGATATTTATATATTTTCGGCTAATATTGTAGGTTAGTTACTTTCGGCTGGGATATTTCAATTTAATATAAGAAAATGTAACTTTTGGCTGAAGTAGTCGATATACACTCTGCATTATCGATTTTTTCACTTTCGGCTAACTTTAACAAGGTAAATAGTTTCTGCTTTGCGTTTCTCTGAGTTTTATTATTCAAGTAAATATTGGTTAATTAATTGATCTTTAATAGATTAATTGATTGACCAAGTTTTTACACAGGATCTCCCGGCTGTCGTCAAGCTAAACCGAAGGATTGGATAAGTTAATCAGATGGGACAGAATCGGCCCGGTTACAGACACATAGGTATAGTCGATAGTTAGTAACTCAATGAGAATAAAATTGTAATCTACTTAATCAGCAATGACTGGCACAAATTATATTTTATACTAGTTTCACATTAAGTTAAATATTTCCTTAAATTTAATTTTTAGTTAGAAGTTTTAATTCCTCTACTGCGTAACTTAAAATTAATTAATAATGTCTATATATACAATTCTTCCTTGACGTATGTATGAATTTCTCCAAATTCAATCAAAGCTTTATTGTAAGGAAAAACAACAATTAATATAAGACCTTAAAGTCTTCACCAGTTAAGCAATCACCATCCCAATTCCCAGCTACCTAAACTAAAACTTAATTTAACACTTCCGTCTTCTGAATAACCAAACAATGTGTATCCATACTAAATGAGTTTTAAGCTGAAATAACATTTTATTAGAAAATAAAATATTTCTAATTAGTTTTGTGTTACACATACTTTAGCAAAATAAATTGTTGATCTAAAATATAATGCACATTTTTACTGAAATAATATTCCCAACAACGAATTAATTAACACCACTACAAACTAGTACTTGGTAAATATAAAGCAATCTTTAAGTGTTTTTTTTATTATGAAGTCTGAAAAACTAACATGGAGTCTGAAAGAGTAAACAAATTAATTCTGAATAACAGGCATAACTCTGAAAACCTTAATACCTAAGTAAAATGATATGTAATAATTGGATCGTCCTAAGTTTTCAACTTCCTAAAAATCATAAATATTTCTGTGGTCACAAGACGTAACCGCTTATTTCGATTTAAGTGAAAATCAAGATAAGGTAATAACTAAATGCCCTATAATTATTTCTGTATGCACACAAAATTTTGCTTCAATATGATAATTTTTAGGGAAGAAATGGCTTATACAAAATATGTTGTAAACGCTTAAATGTGATTTAACTTTTTAATGTTTACACACTAACAGCCTAATTATCAAAAAATGACCTAAGCTCTATTTAAATGAATACTCACTCCAAAAGTAGATTTTTCATTTTGTATTTAATTTCGTTGCAAAGGCAAAACAGCTAAAATTTACTTAGGCGTTTATTGCAAACAAATCAAAATAAAAAATCGTTTCTTAAATATAGTTTAGTGATTAGAGTAAATTTAATTTTTTTGGAATTAATAACTTAAATTGACTTACGTTCTTAGTGCAAATACCGTTACAAAAATATAGAAATTAAAATTCAATTAAGCCATTATTCCGTTCAGCTGACAAAAAGAAAATCCACCCTTAAATCAACAACATCAAGGAGCAGTAAAGGTAAGTTTAAATCGGATTTATAGACTTAGAAAAATACTGTGTTGTATGTTCGCAATATTTTTAATTAAGTACGAACTGTTTCAGATAAACAAGATACATCGCCAACAGAAAATTTATCTTAAGCAAATGATGATAACTTGAACGGTATTGTCGCTCCAACTGAAATATTATTGACTTCTGAGGCTTGGTGCCATATTATGGAAAGGGCCGACGTGCATAATGCGGAAAATCTTAATGGATTCGTTTGAATCTTGTGATGATTCCATTGATGATCCAAATTTCGCACCATTAAATTCAGAGCCGTCTGATGCGGATAAACAAGGGAGAATTGTTCAAGAAAGAAAATACGAACCTCTTGAAATTTGTCAAAAGAAATGCTAAAACAAAATATCCCCAGAAGAACAAAAAAAAAATATTTGAACACTACTGGTCTCTTGGATCCTACAATCAGCGAATTTTGTATATCGCTTCATTTATTGACATTAAAGAGAAGAAAACACAAAAACTCCACAAATCTGCAGTTGCACCACGTAATAGGTTAAATACAATGGAATACTCTGTGACAATCAATGGCATTAAAACCATCGTGTGCCAAAAATGTTTCAGAAAATGTTTTGGTGAAACCGCTAGTTTTCTAAAAAGTGTTATAAAAAAGAAAATTGATTGCCCAGATTTGCCATTATCGGATCGTCGTGGAAAGACTGAACCGCATAACAAATTTTCTTAAAAAACGATTGAAGCAATAAAACAACATATCAGTAGCTTCTCGGCTTATGAGAGCCATTATTCTAGACGGCATACAAGTAAGAAATATTTACATGCAGACTTATCAATTTCAAAAATACATAGTTTGTACTGTGGGAAGAGTGATAAACGAGTGAGACTTAAGCAACTATTCAGAAATATTTAAAGGTAAGTTTAAATTATAATTCCGCTTCATAATAAAAAATTTTAATTTAATTTATTTCATCTAGGGATGGGTTTAAAATTTAAATCTCCAAGTAACGATACTTGCAAAACGTGCGATATTTTAAAAACATAAATCGACATTTCTGACCCGAACTCTGAAACTAAACTTAAACTAATAAAGGATCAGCAAGCCCATCATTTGGAAGCGGATTTGGCGTACAAATCCAAAGAAAACGACAAAATAAAAGCCAGAAACAGTGAATCAACTAAGACGTATGCATTCGACCTGCAACAGTGCCTTCCTACACTATATATACCTGCAAAACTCGCTCAGCTTCTACAAAAGACAGCTTTGGACATATAATTTGACGGGTCATGATTGCGCTACGAATAACCCGTACTGCTATATGTGGCATGAAGCTGATGAAGCCAGAAGTGGAAACAACGTAGCATCATGTCTTTTTAGACATTTAAACTCACTTTCAATTAACAACATATCTGTGACTTTTTACAGCGACTTATGTCCAGGTCAAAATAGAAATTCCCAATTACCGGCGATGATTCTAACATACATAGAAAATTCTGAACACGTCGATATGATCGACCACAAGTTTTTACATCGATCACGCTCTTATTGAAAGAAAAAACAAAAAGATATCGGTAAAAATTCATCACCTGAGAGACTGGTATCAGTTCATTCGCTCAGTGAGCAGTAAGCAATTGTTCAAAGTTATTGAAATGACAAGAACTGATTTTTATAACTATTCTGGGCTCATGAAAAATAAATTTATGTGGCGGAGTACAGATGAAAATTCTGAGAAATTTGTTTAGAAAAATGTTAAGTAGCTCAGATACACAAAATAAGACTTTGGTATCATAAAGTGTAAAAATTATTTAAACGATGAGGAACCTTTCAAACGATTAAACATACGCCGCCGAGGAATAAGGACGATCAACTATACTGATATTGAAAATGAGAATTATTCTTAAACAATCAGTACAGAAAAGAAACAAGATCTAACGGACTTATTGCCATTTATTGATCCGCGCTTTCACGCATTCTACAAAGATCTTAAGACGGTGGAGATGATAAATACGCACCCAGATTTAGTAGAAGAAGACGAGGACGATGATTAATGAAATTACTAATGAATATTATGACAAAATTGATAATGAATTCGTTTTACGTTTGAAATACGAGACTAGTAAAAATATTTTTGAAGTGTAAAATTTTATTTTATTTGAAATAAAACTGAGTAAATTACAAGATAATTAATATAAGCTTTACTTTTATCACCATGAATTCAATACTTAAATATAAAATAAAGGCTTAATCCGTTTTAATCGCCAATAATGGTTAAGTTATTTTTCATTAAGAACTTAACTTGAGTTAGTTATTAAAATAAATATTACCTGTATTGGTAGTAATCGCTTAAAATTACCTAAGATTTCATCGTTCGTATACTGATATTAGCAATAACCGCTTAAGTATGTTTATTGAAAATATTTTTAAAAATTAACTTCGATATTATGCCACTTAGCCGCATGCAGTGCAACATTAGTCGTTGCATAAATAATCCTTTACCACTTCGCAAAACTTTTGGTACTTTTTTCGGAAAACGAATTTAAAATTTAAATTACTATCCTGAGAGAATACAAATATTGACTAAAGCGGTTACGCCTTGTGACCACAGATTTGCCAATTAATTGTCCTAAACGTCTAAAATTTCTGTCCTTGCTTTTGTGTAAACTATGGCTTAATACCCAAATACAAATAATGATTTCGGAATACTGCGCGTACTACTTAGTATTTGGAATAATTTTCATTTTACTGTGGAATGCCTTTCTTTCAGTATTCTCTTGAACAATAATTTAAATACGTTTGCAAGTCTATTAATCAGGAATGTAGCACTGCGTATCTCAAATACATCATACAAATACCTCAAATTTTACAATAAATTTGTTATAATTTTAAGAATTAAATTACATATTTTTCATTCCTTTACTAAGTATGGGCAAGTCGTAAAATTTCATAACAAGCATGATCAGGTAAATATATATTTTGTTTTTCTGAATCTATCTAATCTATCTAATCTAATTTGACAACCGACTTTTTACGGTAACCAAACCATAAAGCCTCTTACGGTCTCAAATTGTTTGTCGGGATACGCAAACAGATTAAGAAGTAACTCGAGTCCATTAATCGAGTCAATTTATATTTCAATTTCAATTTCAATTTAACACACTTTGTTAAATTAAATTTATATATAAAGGGAACATTGTAATAAAATAAATCAGTCTAAGTCTAAGTTGTGATTCAATAAAGTGGCCATAAGTACACAACTGTTTACAACTATAGCTACGAGTATTTTTTTATTTTTTATTTTATTATCCCTGCAATCTGTTCTGGGGCCAAGGCTCTTAGTTTTACGCCAGTATCATCCAATTCGAGTACGTACGGTTATAGGTCAGATTTTATCGCTCCATGCCAGTCTATACTAGCATAGAATATGGGTCGGCCCATGAGTTTTTGCACTCCAACAAGGGGTGATAGCTGTGTTCCATTTCATCACATTTCCTTTCCGTACATGGATTTCAACGAGCTAAGTTTGTCATCACTGCTGTTCATAGTAGTTGAAAACTATAAATAAATAAATACAACTACTTAAATGGCGATAAAAATGAAACAACATAATTCTTCATTGTTATTAAATAATTTTATTAATTCTCTAGGTGTTCATTGCTATTTTATTCAAAGCATTTTGTGATATAATAATATAGATACTCAGATTATCGCCGTTTAAAAATAAGAGAGAAAATATTTTCCAACACCACTATTAGGAAAGAAACTATCCAAAATAAGGCAAGTACCATCAGTGGATATTTTATATGTTGAATCTGTAATACTGGGGATTCTACAGTTGAATGTGCTATACCAAGCATGTCCTCCTTGTCATCATTAGTTAAATCTTGAATTATATGTTGCGTTACGCCACTCGAACGGACCAACATAATAAACGAATTAATTACTTCTCCGTAATGAAATCCAAATCGAGAGTAAAATGGCCGATAAGTTGACAGTGAAGATTTTTTAATCGTCTGCGCTACGCAGCTCCGTTCTTCTGTTTTAATTGTAACTCCGTTCATCTCAATATAATGTATATTTAAAAAACTCTTAACGATATTTTTTTGTATGCAAACATCAGAGTAGATATAAAATATATCATTGAGGTTCGTTGTTTCTATTATTTTACAGTTACCAGTGTTAATCAAGTGTTTGGTGTTCTCATTGTACAGTACTCCGTAAGCATACGAATCGTTCGCAACACACAACGAATATTTAGATTGTTGAAAAAATTCGTCCAGCGTTTCGAATGGATTGTGATTTACCACTATCGCTAGATCACTACTAATGAATGCTTCAAATGATGCCATGATTAATACAACGAACAAACCAATGGTCAAACTCATAATTTTAAAGGAAGGTCGGTTGAAATTAGCAACCTGTTCCGATGAAATATCAAAGATGTAAAAGATTGTTGTAATCATTTCAGTGAATGAAAATTTTAACACCCATTTGAAAATAATTAATAACAGGGTGACACAAATTACTGAATATAAGATATATAACCAGACTTTTTGCGAAAATACATCGATGAAATATGTCTCCGAAACTCCAGTTTTAGTCAATTCGAATACAAAATCTACCGAAACTTTCGATGTTGGCTGTAATGCAGGAAAATCCCATAAACTAAATCCTAGAAACATATCCATTTCTTCCGTTACTAAGCCATTCGATATTGCAGATGTTATTGCAAAATGGTCACTTATTACTTTAACACCAAGATGTTTTTCCATCAGAGCATAAAAGAAATCATCAAACCACGAAATTACTGATGTCACTAACGATGTTTTTTCGGGTAGAGCACCTTTTCGATATTCATAGTAATCCTCATTCAAACTGATTATATCGTCACCGTTGAAAAAATAAACCTGGCGGAAGTCGTTTGGTCGCCCAAAGAAATGTAAAAAAAATATTCGAACTGCTTGAAGGTTGGCTTTCATCATTACACCTTGAATTATGTTACTTGACTAACTGTACAATGATTACCTGTAATTGATTTATACGAGTAGTAAGGTGTCGTGTCAACCTTATTAATATTGAGTTGACGCCTTCTCACAATAATATTATCCAATATAAATGAAATTTTAAATAATAAAACCTTTCTACTAAGTGAGGGAACTAATAACCAACATTTTATAAAACAAATATAAATTAATTACAGAACTTTCAACTGAATTGGCCACTATATGGATGTCACTATACGTAATGAGATTAAGAGGTAACTCGACTCCGATGGGCTACAAATTCAATATCACAATCTCGTCACCTTCGTAGGGTGTGTGGTTTAGTGACTATAGCGGCAAGGCTGCTATCTATTACGGTGGTTAAGCCATTCAAAAATGTCGTTCAGTTTCGACGGATACGTTTGACGAAAAGTCAGTATAATCCAGACAGCTGTGATGCCCCGCCAAACGGGCAAATTAAGAAATTCTACCATTTCCTGATTATATTTATATAGTTCTCAATGAGAGAGACCATAGTCACAATAATTTCCGAAGATTTCGGAAACAAATAGAAAAGGTCAAAACACAGGATGGACGATAAAATAGCTTGCCAAGGATATCTGCAGGTTCATGCTTTAAAACACCATCGTGCCGGACACCACTAATACTAAGGCAAGAATGCCTAAAATAATTTAAACGTTTGACGTCGGACGGCCTACTGGTGGAATGAGAAAATTTCATCGTTATGACGGAGGTGAATCGAGCTAGACACGACTCCCAACGTGGACAAATAGTAACTCTTCTATTCCATAATAAAACATACATACAGGGGAGCACGTGGTGTATTGACGTGGTAACTTCTACTAAACCAATACTTCTAAAAAAATTAATTACTAATACTAATTTAAATGTACACAGTTGCATTTGATAACAAAAGATCAATAAAAAAAAAATCTCGAATACATCACCGTGAAGGAGAATATGAATTCGCAATATTTAACGTAATAGGGTCAGCAAAATATTTTAACAAATTGGAACAAACATTTTAGGAGATGTAGAACTCTTGTCTAAGATAACGTACATTTCCAAGTATTTGAAAATGCAAAGGACCCCCATAGGCAAAACCCAATCAGCAGGCTCATCATATATCATATGATTTGACTGTGATCTGTGACTGTGGCCTATGCTTTGACTCATGGATCGAGGAGCTAAACTTCTCGAAAGCCTACTCTGCTACCAGCTATAAGAGACCGAACGATCTAGAGATCTCACACATCGCCACTATGGTTTCCTAATGGTGAGCTTAACGCATGATGCTGTTCGGTTCGTTATCGGTGGGAGATAAAAAGAAATGTATTTAACACAGCAAAATGGGAACACATTGAGGATAAAGGGGTGCAAGGTTTACTTGTGAGATCCGTGATGGCCCTGTATTGCAAGTCCCCGGAGTAGTAACGTCAGTTAACTTTGTTGATGATATCCCAATAGTTGCGGCCTGTAAGTACAAGGACTAGTTGGCAAATATTCTATGGATATAATACAACCATGACTTCAATTTCTACAATAAAGCACAAATCGATGGCAAACCTAAAAAGGCTCTCTCTCTCTCTCTCTCTCTCTCTCTCTCTCTCTCTCTATTTCTCTCAATAATGCTGACTGTTAGGCGACCAAACAGCGGTGACGCAGACTACTAATTTGAGTTGCTAAAGAAGGAGTGATTAGTGCAAACCGAATTGTTCCCAAGAAAGCGGCCTTCGTCAACCGATTATCTTTCCCGCAAATTTTGTCGGATAAATAATTTAGAAGTTACGACGATTGAAACCATAATCTCGCGAAACGAGTTAATTCGAATTCTGCAGTTGCGTGCGAGATTTGATGGTACACGTTAGTACAGAGTCCTTCTCTCCTAAGCAATACATAACGGTCGTACCGGTGGGCAAGGATGTAGACGGTGGTATTAGTGAAGAATCTTACAATGTTGAAGTAGGTAGTCGATGGTATCTCCACAGCGTCCATAATGAACTCTCTAGATCAAAGGAAGTCAAAACATACGTTTTGTTGTCAAAATTCGTCATTTTAGCTTAAATTTTGGGAAACTGATCTGGACAGGTGTTGTTGCAAAATTAATTTGAAATATTTTATGGAAGCTGCGAAGGACCGATTTTGGCCAAAAATCACTAAGATCTCCCAATTTATGGGAAAAGCTCAACTATGAAGTTTTATTTCGATCACCCACACGAGGTCAAAATTGTCATCATTACTATACCTAATTTTACTACGTAAAAGAAAGAAAGAAATCAATAACTTACTCAAATCTCTAAGGACTATAATTTACGGCCATATTTCAATGGCTTGATTTGAAAAAAATGTATAAGACATTTCAAATAAATTATTGATTTGATCACGATAAAGGAAATATTATTTTATTCAAACCATTTTATGATACAAAATTAAATTCAGCTTACTGCGTTTTAAAAATACAAAAACAACTATTTTCTAACACCACTATTAGAAAAAAAACTATCCGAAATAAGGCAATTACCATCATTGGATATTTTTTATGTTGAATCTGCAGAATCCATTGCAGAACGTGTCATTTCATCCTCGGGATTAATAAACGGGATAAATAATAAACTTATTCTTGACACCCCTCGAACGGACCAATATAAAAACGAATTATTTACTTCTCCATAATGAAATCCAAATCGAGAGTCGGTAAGGTCGATAATGGTCGATAAGTTGACATTGAATATATTTTAATCGTCTGTACTACGCAGTTTCGTTTTTTTGTTTTAATAGTCTTCATACTTCAGTAGCATGAAGTTAGCAGAAAATGTTCGCCGAAAAAATCAATAAACTGGGTGAAGTTAGGCCAATTCATAAACTACTGGATCCCATATTTATAATTTGACGTGTTATGAGTCAATTTAAGTTGCGGCACTAATAGTGAACATCTGTGTCAGAAATCAGGCCATATTTTGTGTAGCATCGTAGTGAATTTGATCCAGCTATTTACGAATTGGTCTAAGTTCACCCAGTACAAATTACCACTAAACATGCATTCAGCTTCTAATTTATTTCACTATGATGCTACATAAAATATGCCCTGGTTTTAGGCACAGTTGTTTATTGTTCGGGCCACAACTCAAATTTATTGGCCTCTAACAAATTATAAATATGGGATCCAGCTATTTACTGCAAACTTCAATAACATATATTTTTCGGCTAATATTAACAGAATTTTGTACTACCACCTGGTACAAAATATGTCGATAATGTAGGGTTCATCTCAAAATAATGTAAGGGGTACTTCAAAAGCCACGCCTAGATGTCAGTAATAAATAATTTCTAAACGCAACTGACCTTCAAAGAACATTAAATCCATTGGACAGTTAATACTTTCTTTTATAAAAACAATAAACAAAAAGATACTGATTCTGTCGATGATTGAAAAAGGTGTGGCAGACCAAAAAGTGGACGTTCTAGTGAGAACATTGCTGCTGTGGCTGAAAGTTTCGCGGCGGAACTTCAACATCGATATCACGACGTTCTCAGGAATTACGCATTCATCCATCGACTATTTGTCGAATTTTACATAAGGATTTGCATTTGCATCCTTACAAGTTGTTAGAACATGGTGTTGGTTTTTCTTTAGTGATGAAGCTCATTTCACATTAGATGGTTTCGTCAACAAACAAAATTGTCGTATCGTAAAATCATTATATCCTCAAAAATTTACTGTTTGGTGTGGTTTTTTGGCTGGCGGAATCATTGAACCATTTATTTTCGAAGATGCCAATGGAAGAGCTGTTACTGTCAATGCAGAGCGCTATAGACAAATGATTGAAGATTTTTTGTGGTCTCAACTTGAACAAATAGACACAGAGTAATCTTATTTTCAACAGGATGGAGCTACGAGTCACATAATACGTAAAAATATCCAGCTATTCCGGTCTAAGTTTCCAGGTCGTTTTATTTCACGTAATGGTGGCTTAAACTGGTTACCTAGATCATGCGATTTAAAGTCATTAGATTACTTTCTTTGGAGTTTCTTGAAAAGTAAAGTGTATGTGAATAAGCCAACAACAATTGCACAGCTGAAAATCAACATTCGGACCGAAATTGATGAACTTAATGCGGTAATGTTTGAGCGAGTTCTTAAGAATTTTGTTTTTCGTAGAGAAGCCTGTTGTTGTGCCCATGGTGGGCGTTTACATGATGTCATTTCTATACATACGAGTATAATTGTTAAAAGCCATATTTTTACAAAAACCTACTAGGCGCGACTTTTGACAGTCCATTATAATAAACTTGTACACCCAATAAAAAAGTAGGTCTCCTATAAATGCAAGCGAGCTTCATCATGATTTAAGATTTGTACAGTCATTGCCGCATTATTTGGTCTAGCTGTAAAATAGCAGATCTATAAACATTTAAATTATAAGCAAGATACGCGGCGTCATAACATTTATATCCGAAACCACTATAACATAATATTGAATGAAGCGGAAAACTGATAAAAAGTTCCTCGTTTGTCGACTTAAACAAAAAAAAAATACAAGAAAACATAATTTCTGAACGCTGAATAATGAATTTATTAGCAAATACAAATAAATAACGAATCGTTTCACAGATCTACGTACCCATACAAATATTTTACGGATATTTAAAATTTATTGCATAAGGATGTTGGAGAAGTTAAGATAAGACGTTTATATTTATACAGTCTTATACCTATTTATCGAATTTATAGTCAAATTTCCTTATTTATATCCCCCACGTTACAATGAAAATATGCGATGATATCGAGTTTTCAAAAACATGTTTTCCCGGTACTAACTTCCTTACATAAAGAGAGAGATTATTCTAATTTTTTTCTATTTGCTTTAAATAATAAGGAAATATCTCGAGAGATATATAGATTCGTTATTATGTTGTGTCGTGCACACAACCTAAATTATTTTACAGTTTTTTGTCATATATATCGAAGTAGAATAAGGTCCGATTTGACAGGTGGACAATAAATTTGTGGAAAATCGAATCAAAAGCACAATTGTTATAATGGTTCTGGGAATTCTATGAAGTTTTTGTAGATCCAATAGTAAAGCATTTGTTAGAGGGATTTCAGAACCTTTGGTAATATTCAACATTTCGTGATTCTTATTTAAAACCTTACGAATTAAATTTCTGCTCCTGCGTTCGATACAACAATACATATAAATTAAACTCTCGAGTTCACAAATTTTCAAAACTTCATCAAGATAACCAAATATCAAGAAAAGCTGTCTAGAAACTTGTGATTTTTAACCAAATACCGAGCGACATCAAGAACTGAACTAAAACTGAGTTTTAAAAATTTCTAAAAGGCACTTGGGAAACGAAACTGGTTACTATGCATTTAATGTCCTCGAGAAAATCATAACTTCTTCAAACTACTCGTATATCCAGATTAGCTATTGAATTTTGTTCACTTAGTCGGGTTATTAATTTTTTAGGTTTTTTAATTTTATGACTATGATAAACGTTATCAGTAAACGTTTATCGTAGTCATAAAATTAAAAGTTTACCTTTAGAATGTGAATCCAGCCCAACCATCTCAGACAGAGAGTTATTTTCACATTTCAAATAGATTTGCTGTCAGTGTTATTTGAATGAGTAATAGGAAGAACAGCTAATAGGTTAAAGATTTCATACAAAAAAAACGTTTAGGGACAAAGTTGACGCATAGAAACAGAAACACAATATAGCGCTTCTGTACCAGTCGAGCACAACAGTGAATTGGCTGTAAATTCCTGGTTGTTGATTCAAGGGCGAATAGATTGATTGGATTGTAGGACCAAGTAGTGGACAAGTGTCCCAGATAACGCCGCGCCTATTACTACAGCCTGTTTACATATAACAATAGGAAAGAATAGGAAAGATGTTTTTTTAGGATAGAATGACCGGTTTCAGACCCCTAGCGATCGTGCGGCACAAGACAACACAGTTCTAATCTACTAGCAAAAAAGATACGGGTTCTTAAGGGTTACTAACTGGTATTTTGCATCAATTGCTTCTTATAGGAACACCATATAGGAAAAAATTATGTCGTATGTATCTAGAGACTTCCAGAAATGCAAAATGAATACTTTTCGAGTGCCTATTTGACCAGATCTGCTCCCGAGTGCTAAAGTAACAGTCTATAATTAAAGGTTGATTACGACTTCGGTGTTTAGAGCAAAATTTCAAATTCACTATGCAATGCAAAAGTACTACACGTATGACCACCTTACATTCATCTTCTTGAAGCTTGCCCGAATTTTCAATCCGTAATTTTAATTTGTTTTGTTGTTGTTTATCTTACAGCAATACCACTTCTGTCATAGTGCAGACTAAATGTCTGTTAGTTCTCTACTGCCCAAACGGATTGACTGATTGGGATGAAACTTCAAATTTAAGCTCGATTCTAAAATAAATTTGCAACATCAGATTTCCAAAATATAAATGGAAATGGCGATTTTTCAGTAAAAACTGTTTTTCAACAGCAGTTTGCTATACGGCCGAAGTCAAGAAATGTGTGTGTGTGTTTTTTCCTGGGCGGGGAAGGATAAAACTTCAAAAGGCCCTTCGTGTGAACCCATACACCAAACACGTGAGAGTTTCGCGTTCAAAGCTCCAGGAGTGATTAGCTTCTGAACTGCTGCCACTCTTTTTTTGAACGTCACATTTCCCAATGAAGTGACCCAAATTGGTGCCCGATACATTTGGGTTGATGTAACGACGTTGGCGGACAGAACTGTTCTGCACGCATCAGCGCCCCTTTGATATTCGGCATTGTTCGGGCTAATACCATGTTAACTTAACTTTTATCTATCGCTGAAACAAACGGGATATGTCTTATATGACAGTCCGCAATCGATCATTACCCCTAGGGATCTGTTACATGGTTGGGTAACTAGTATTCTTCTGCCAATGATAAGGACAGGTTCTGCTGGTCGATTCTGGCGTTCCTATAGGAAAATGAAATCGGAAAAAGGTTTACATAGCATTTTTGTGAAAAATATAATTTTCTGGCCTACTGAGAAATCATGTTTGCCACAGTATGCCAGAAAAAAAATTTTTACGACAAAAATAGTACGAAACATTTTTCCTAATTCCTTTATCCTATAGGAAAGCCAGGATCGACCTACTGGAGGACAAATACAATCGTGATGTCGTGCGCAAAGCAAGCCATCAGTGACTTAGTATTTGGTATGGAGAGTCGAAATGCACCATCGTACATCACAGTCCACTAGTTGCCTCGTACGTTTTACCATTCCTCCCTCAATACTATACACAGAGACCCTCTGTGTAAATTTGCTTGCAACTGTTCTCAGTAGGTATTTTACACTTTAAAAAATCCATATTTCTTCTCTGCCAGATTTCCCGCTTTGACTATACCTTTCTGCAGCCGGTCAAATAAAGCATTCCCAAAATTTTGCCCGCAGTATCCAACAGGTACATTCCACAGCAGGAGGCCGGTCTCCTGTGGTTTATCTCCTTTGGGCAACAATATAAGTTTGTGCTCCTTTCATTTAGTAGGGAAAATCCCCCAGCTAAGCACTCAGTTTATAGGTCTGTGAAGGTGTTCGAGTATGGTCGGTTGTCGTGAAATCTGGTTTGGTAATGATATACCGCTGGTAATTTGGGAAAGGATTCTGTATTTGATAAGAATGCTCCTCAGCTATGTTTAATAAGAGTTTATTCCAAAATACATTGACTGGAGTTTCTACGATGCTGTCATCGCTAGGTCGCGTTGCGGACATTGCATTTGTCTCAGAAAAGTTAGCTATTCTGGCTAATGCACCCGCTACTACGTTTGTTCTACCCGGCATATACTTAAGCTCATAGTTGTATTCTTCAAGTATAGCTTTCCACCGTTTCATCTTGGCGTTATTGTTTTTATAGCTAAGTGCATAAGTCAGCGGTTAATGATCGGTAAATTTTTTTACCTTCCTAGCTCCGTAATGGAAATTTCTTAAAGATGTTAAAGACCAGATGATTGCCAGCATCTCTTTTTCATTTGCTGCGTAATTCGCCTTAGTATTATCTAAAGTTCTTGAAAGGAGTGTGGCTGGCTTTCTTACCTGAGACAATACTGCACCCAGTGCGAAGCTGGAAGCACCTGTGGTTAGTTCAAAATCTTTTTGGAAATTAGGAAATGATAATAATACTTCATTAGACACGAGGGAGTTTTTTATCTTACTAAAAGCAATTCTTTCCTCTTCGGTGAAAGTTACTTGTTTGGTGTTTGAGGTAGTTTTGAACACATGTCCATCTTCCTCTCTAAGAAGTGCCATTAGAGGTTTTGCTGGTTTTGCATAGTCCTGAATAAAGCGGCGATAGAACACTGCCATCCCCAACAAGGATCTTAGTTCTTTTACTGTTTTGAGGGTAGGAAAATTCGCTATTGCCTTTACTTTCACTTTATTTGCTTTAATCCCGCCCTTTGATACGACAAATCTTAAGAATTCCACCTCATATTTGCCGTAAATCACCGAAAAGGCAGTTTTTTCAATATCCGATTCTCTTAGAGGAATCTGATGGAAACCACCGCTGTTTAAATCTACGGTAGTGAAAAGTCTGTTGTCGCCTAAGTTTGCCAATATATCGCTAATCTCGGGTATTGGATACCTATCCGAGATCGTAACTGAGTTTAGTTTGCGATAATCGATGACTAGTCTATATTTTTTTTCACTCGAAGCATCTTCCTTTTTGGGTACGACCCAAACTGGAGAGTTGTAGATAACCCCATCCTCTAAAAGTTGTTTGATTTGTTTTTGTGCTACTTCCTTTAAACATACGGGATATCGATAAGGGCTAGAGTATACGAGGGCCATATTTGTGGTACGGATTTCTCCCTTTACCGTTGTCGTGAAGGTTAACTTTTCTTCGAGCTCGGAAAAAAGACGTGGACAAGCAGCTATTATTTCATCCAGTTGTTGTTTTTGTGAATAATTCAGATGTTGTTTAAGATAGCCCTTAATATTGGGATGAATAGTCATGAACCCGTTATCAGTATGGATAGTGGTACTAAGTTGCTTTAAGCTATCGTTCCCAATTATTCCATCAAACGATTTTAAGCTATTTAGTATAAATAATTTTAATTTCCTGTCTGGACCGAAAAGGTCTATCATTGCATGGAGTAACTTTAATACTACCCCCTACAGAGTTTGCTATAAACAGTTTTTCATTTGGGGCAGGATTGCGTACGTATTGCGGTTGAACATAGTTTTTATTAGACCCTGTATCTATCAGGAACTTAAATATTTTCCCGCTCTTCGCTACATGTTCTAAGTAAGGAAGCGAAACCTAACAAATTGATATCGCCTAATGCTTCGATTTCTTCCTCTTGATCGTTTGAACGTTCTATAGAGTCAGGATCGTATTCTAATTCAGGCATAGAGTGTGATTCCGTATATTTTACCAAAGTTTGTTCGTATTGAGTATCGTATTCCGTCACTTGCTCTTGGTAATTTTGTAAATTTTGGTCTTCGTCGATTTGCTCTTGGTGATAAATTCATTGAGCCTTATTTGGGTGATGGATTTGTTGCGATTGGTTAACATAAGGTCTTTTTATATAGCAGCCTGATTGTTTTTAGGACGGTTCATGTAATTAATTCTTTTAGAATAAACACTACCACCATCTACTTCCATTGGATCTGGTTTAGGGTTCGGTTTTGGTCGATACCGCGATGGATAGTTTGGATACCCTAATTGGTGGTTGTTAAATCGCCCTTGATAGAGTAGATGTGTTCCTTATCGAAGGTCGATTGTTTTGATACATTTGTCTGCGAGCGAATGAGCTCTGTGGATTATGCAAAAGTTGTGGGTAGATCTGCTGTGAGGTATGAGCATAGTTTCTTCTTATGGGAAGAGGTGGAGGAACTGGTTGCTTTCTTAGAATATCCTGATGGCTATTATTAGCATAATGTATTTTGTAGTCCATATTTTGTAACGTTAGGCAGAGATGTAATGTTTGAGGTAGGTCACAGGGTTCTCTAATACTCAAAAGTCGAGGCAAATATCCTTTCAATCCTCTGATAAAAGTGTCGAGTGCCTTCTCTCGATAGCATTGCGTCATATTATTTATAGACTCTTGCCCCATTTCTATGCAGGACAGTTTATTTAGTATCAATGATAAGTTTTGATACACTCTCTGATAGAATTCTGGAATTGACTGACTTGTATCAAGGTTGCCATTTGATACTCTAGGGTACCCAGATCTCTTTTATCTGCATACTGTAAGGTTAAGGACTTCCCAATCTTTTCCTAATTCAGGGGAGTGTTGTATGATTCGAGCGCGACGTACGCGTGGCCTACTATTTTGTCCCTTATAATATTTAGAATTTCATAATATTTGGGCGTTCCAGGAGCTAAATTCTCCTGGTTGACCCGAAAATTCGCTTATGCATTTCACAACGTCTGGTATTTTATCTAAATCAGAGAGATAGTTAATATATTTGTCTTCTATTTGTCGTTGTGCATATCTGTGCGAGGATTGTTAAATTGGTGTAGCATTAGCCGGTTCTGATCTGAGACATTTTTGGAAATTACGCTTGAAAGTTGGTCGAGATTGAACGCATTCCCGAGTTTGGAATCGCTATATGAGGACGAGTTTCCGCCTGGTTGGTTAAGTGGATCGGGAGACATGTTGTATTTACTTTTATGCGCTTTTAAAAAAAGCTCGACGTTGGTAACTTTACGAAAAATATGAAAAAATTTACTTACATAAAAGCTAGCAAATGTACTTTTAACATTTGAAGTTGTAATCTGTTAGGTAGGGTCTGCTTGCTCAAAATGTCCTCGTTCCTGGTGACTGTGGTGTGTCGATTGGGCCGCTGCTGAATCAGTTCGATTTTGGTTATCTTCGATATGATGTCAACTCCGTATCCTCCCTAGAAGGGTTACTTCGGGGCTTCTTTTCCTCAATAGTGTTTGGTTACACTTTCACTTTCACTTTTTCGTTACGTAATGGTTAACTTTAACAAATTGTTTGTAGGAACTTTACTTTAAACTTTATTGAAAATGTTATTGGGTAATTTCACTTTCGATTAGAATTAATGGTTAAATTACTGTGCAATTAATAGCTTTATTTCATTAAATTAATGGTTATATTTAATTTGAATTATTGGCTAAATTTTAATAAATCGCACTTGGACCTTTGATCGAGGGTCCCTGTTTCGGCGCCATTTAACTTTTTGGTTAAGGTTAAACTAAAAAATAATAATTTTTATTTAAGTATTTATCGTTTTACATTTGGATTACCACTAACTTATTGATTCTAATTATTTTAGAAAGTAGGCTGGTTTAACATTATGTTGCCTATGTAGGTGCAACGTGCTATTGGTGTCATTATAGCGGATGCAATATGATGCCCTTGTTTTTATACGGCACGTGTTAACTATCGGGTGTGTTAACTTATATTCACGGTAAGTGAAAGTTTTGCAAATTTGCAAATGGCTCTACAAAACTTGGATCTGTTGACGACCCCGGTATACGTGCAAGATTTGGCTACTGAACTTTCTGCCTCAGAACATATTGTAAGTGATAATAACGTAAACAAACAAACAAGGTTAAAATCAATCGTGGTCTTGAGAGCATGTTTTCCTATAAGTTGCTTTGAGACCAATTTTCTTTCTGAAAATTTCTGTTCATCCCAAATTTTTACAACTAATTTTTCTCGTGAGGTTTCTGCATTTGGTAAATTTTGTCGATAAAACTGTTTTAGACTAAGGTTATTTAGTCACTTGAATTTAATAACAATCAGAAGTATACAATTCTCATAATGAATTTGTGAATGACCGGTAAAAAAATTTCGAATTCTGCAAGTGTCACACATTTTTCCATTAATAATTCTATTATTAAACGATTGTCAAAACCAGTGATACGCTTAGGATATATACATATGTGTCTGAGTGGACTGTCCCTTATACATGTATGTTAAGTTTTTCTAAACACATTGTTGTTGTTAAAACTTCTGTGGGCAATTTGAAAATGTCATTCCATTTAATATTAAAATCTGTGCATTAAAATGTAAAATCATTACGGTCTATATACATAAACCAATGGTAGCAGTATGTAGAAGCATCTGGTGAGTTCAACAATATTAATGTTTATGTCAGATTTTTATATTTTTGGATTTATGTTTCTATTATTTTCTGTTTATATCACAGAGTATTCTTATCCAATTAGTTTTCGCACAGCATGGTGTGGTGGAGATTTATACAAACTGTGCAAAAGTTATATGTGGGTTAGTCGGCAATTTTTTTGTATGTATTGTCGGAAAAGCTAAATAAAAGCTTTTAGCTTTTTTAAGTGTATAAAATTGAATTTATTGATTTGGACATAACTAAATAAAATTTCAATTACCGTAAAATTGTTGATTGTATCCGCAGAACTGAGCACCTATACGCACAAGCAGATCAACACAAAATGATGTACCGATATTTGGGATGAGGCCAGAAGAAACATTTTATGTCTTAACATTATTTACAGCGAGCCGTTTGTTTCTCTTGGAAATCAATAATTTTCACCGAAAAAATAATAAGACGTTGAGATAACATCACAATTTATAGTATATAGGGTGGATATTATGTCTATAAATCTAAACATATTAGTCGAACAAGTAAAAATATAATAAAACTTAATGAGGTTGAAAAATGTTTTACAAAGCACAAAATAATGATTACCGATGAGTTTAGCCGATTCAGTAAACCCCGTGTTTACCTTTATGGAGCAAAATTCGCTCTTTTCTATTTAAATTAAATGATAAACAGTTATAACGATTATAAAGAATTTATTCTAGTCCGATAAAAATTTTCCTCTAACTAGAAAAAATATTTGTATCCACTGTAACACAGACATCCTTGGAATCGGGATATGAAAACAAAGTCATAAAAATATTTTTTATCGCTGTTGTTTTCCTCAAAGAGCTTTTATTTGCCCGCTCTTTTGCTTGGTACGTACACATAGAGCTTTATTAATACCGGATTAATTTTAATTACTAAGTAATTTATGTAATGCTTTGTATATACATATACATTGTACACGTATACATATACATATATTTCAAAATATAGTTTTTTACTTAATGTTTTTCCTCGATACAGACGACCTAGTTACCGAAGTCATTATTTTGCTATTTGTATATACGAGAACTTATAATTTAATCCCGCTGTGTGCAAGCAATTTTATAATAACACGATAATTTGTCGTCTAAATATACGTATTTTGAAGGATATAAGAGAATCGATACGTGACACAATCTGGTACAGTAGTCTATATTCCATCCACTTCCTAGCAAACTAATTAATTTAGATATTATTAATAATTAGGGTCTTGATCAGATTAAATTAATTAGAATTTTTAAAGTTTTGAATTTATGATTTAATCCCAGTAAAAAATAGTTTGTTATGTTAATTACGTTGACAATAATAATTTTGTAAATTTTGGTATAACATATATGTACGAGGTGTGTTCAAAAATGTTATCCACTTGAAAATAGTCCCCATTATAGATATTGTACACTTATAACACCGCCGTTTTCCAATCCCCGAAACACTTCTGGAACTCGATACAGGAGCGAGGGACTTAAGTTTCTCAGTATTTCTGAAAACAGAATAAAATCACACGGGGCCTTCCTTGGCGAATATGGAGGCTGGGGCTTCATTACTGTTTCCTTTTTGACGAAAAAGCAATGAAGTGTAGTGTGAGCAGATGCATTATAGTGATGCAAAAGCCACAAAATCTTTCACTTTTTGATGTGATCCAGTGTGCTCTTCTTCTTCAATTTCTTTATGTCCGTCTCAAAAAACTTATACCACTCATAAACCGTTGTTTTACTCATAACAGACTCACCAAATACAATATTTAAAATTTCTTAAAAATTGCCGGCTAGGAAAAAATAAATTTAAGGGCTTAAGAGGTGAATTTGTTGTAGCCAACACCCGACTCTTTTTAACCTGTACAAATGTACATAAAGGGTTTTTCAATAAGAGCACTTCAACTTTTTTTTTGAATAAAACACAAACTGTTCGACTTTTGAACTAACTTTTTTTTTATTAACGAATTTGAACACATACATTTAAGTATGAAACTCGATTTCTTTTGCATGACCACCGCGTGCACGTTTTACGAAGTCCAATCTTCGAACCCAATTTTCGACCACTCTTTCGCATAAATCGGCCGAAATTCCAGCAATTTCACGATCTATATTGGCTCTGAGCTCTTGCAACGTCGCCGGCTTATTAGCATAGACCAATGACTTCACATAACCCTAAAGAAAATAATCTAGAGGTGTCAAATCACACGAGCACGGCGGCCACTGGACGGGCCCATTTCGCGAAATAACACGCTCATCGAACTTAGTCTTCAATAACGCGATTGTATCGTGTGCTGTGTGGCATGTGGCCCCGTCCTATTGAAACCACATGTCGTCCAAGTCCATTCCATTCAATTGCGGCAAAAAAAAATCGTTTATCATATCGCGGTATCGATTTCCATTAACAGTAACGTGGCGATCGTTATCGTCGATGAAAAAATATGGCCCAATGACGCCGCCGGCATGTAATCCGCACCAAACAGTGACTTTTTCGGGATGCAACGGTGCCTCATGAATCACGTGTGGGTTGCTTCCTGCTCAGTAACGCATATTTCGCTTGTTGACAAATCGATTTAGCCAAAAGTGAGCCTCATCGCTCAAGATGATTTTTCGGTGAAAATCTGCATCATTTTCGATGTGCTCTTGAGCCCAATTCACGAATCGGCGTCGCTTCAAATGGTCAAACGGCTTTAGTTGTTGTGTCAGCTTGATCTTATATGGATGTAGACCAAGATCTTTACGTAAAATTCGCCACAATGATGTCACAGAAAAGCCCAATTGTTGCGAACGTCGTGTGAGCAGACACATTCGCGTCTTCTTGAACTGAAGCCCTGGCGGCTGCGATGTTTTCAACGCTTCGAGCACTTCTTGCT
The DNA here is from genome assembly GCA_963691935.1 of Nephrotoma guestfalica. Classification (NCBI taxonomy): domain Eukaryota; kingdom Metazoa; phylum Arthropoda; class Insecta; order Diptera; family Tipulidae; genus Nephrotoma; species Nephrotoma guestfalica. The sequence continues at coordinate 30,539,338 of OY829913.1, read as the reverse complement.
CTCGAGGGCACCGGAACATTATGTAGCGAAAACGTAGACTCAAATTTTGCCACTATACGGTCGATGGTCGAACGGGCTGGCTTGTTAAATGGACCGTAAAATGGCCGTAATTCTCTTAAAGTAGCAGCAACAGAACGATTATTTTGATAAAAAATTTGCACGATTTGCAATCGCTGTTCACGTGTGTAGCGTTCCATGATGAAATGTATACTAATGAAGTTTCCAAATGACAAAAGATTAATAAAAAATATAGCGTCGTTCGCCGTCCCTATCGGAAAAAAGTTGAAGCGCACCTGTTGAAACACCCGTTAGATCTCAAATACACCACTCGCGATTTCGAAAAAAAAAAATTAAACTTACCGGAATTTCGGTAAAACTCTCTTGTAAAAATAATCAAAAATTGTTATTCCTGCATAACATGGAAGCTGCCCCTTCCAGTACACAGATTTCTACCAAATTTCGCAACGATCTCCCAACTAATAGAAAACGTTTCAAAATAAGTATAAAGTTTTATTTTGAATAGCCAATCCGCCTGCACTTTAGGATGCTGAATTATGCCGAAATAAAGTTTTCTTCTGGTCTCGCCATTTGCGGTTAAATGATCTGAACTAATTTTGTTTGAAATTTAATTTACAATCTTTTAATTTATAATCGTTTTTTCATAAGTGTCATATACTTTTCAAAATATTTAAAAAAAACGAAGCAGCTACATCCGGTCGACCGATCATGGACAAATCGCATTGGAACCTCCCAATTTATGAAAAAAATGTAAGTATACATTTTCATCCCGATCAATCAATCCGTATGTGCTGTACAGGAATCAAATTTTTCTGAAAAACAGTTTTATGTCAAAGATCGTCATATCTGCTTAAATTTTTGAAAATTGATCTGGACTAATATACATTTCAAAATATTTACGTTTACGAGCCCCTCTGCGGGGAAATACGCCTCTTTGTTGAGATTTTTTTGACGGCGGAAGGAGATGTCAAAAATATAAAATTATATTAGATGGTAAAGAGTTAGCTTTTGAACCATTAACTTAAATCCCTTCAACATCCACTACATATTGCCCCGTAAAATAGACATAACTATAGAGGATACGCCGCAGGGTATGCTCAAAGCAGTATAGCGAAATTTATAATCCTCGATGGATAAATGGATACACTACCGAATCTTTCCCTTTCAAGTCTGCTAAGATTTTTCACTTCGCAAATAATTCAAAGGGATCGATCCATCTCTCCAATATAATTTCAGTAGTAACGTGTTTTCATAAGTAATTCACTCTATTAGCTGTATTTCATCTGTAACCCGCGGACATTCAAAAAATTTATGTTCGATATTCTCCAATACTTCAGTGCATGTTGATTGCCTTCATGATTTGCCACTTCTTATTTTATTCAACACTCGTGTTGCTACTGTGTTCTTGGTACAACTTTACATGCTACTTAGCTAATAGGTCTACAGGTGACATTCCGGCGATTACCATGCTGCAACGTTAAAGCTCAAATTCGACAGGTGGAATTTAGCTTCCTGCTGTTGATTAGTAGGCTTCTGTCTTCTGCTTGGCCAATTGTGACCAGGGATCGATCGTGTGTACAGTTTCGTTAGATATACGAATTATCTCTTTCTCATGCTCAAGCACCACTATGATCGCGATATGGTCTATTGCACTGCCCTTGTCCGTTTTATATATAAGGATCATGTTACAGAATTAGTCGTCGATAGTATTTGGCAGGTGCCTTTGAATTTTTCTTTGATGTAATGCCACCAAAAAAATATCTCCTTCTTGTCATGTAAAAGCATTTTTAGGGCAAGGGAACGATGGCACAATATTTATTTTTACCTCCATCCCATGTGCTTCCAATGATCAGATTTTACGCAATTTTTTTAACCAAGTTTGTATCATCAATTGAGCATCGTGAAGTTTGGCTGTCACCAGACATTACAATTAACTTGTTTATTTTTCTATAAACCACCCACCTCAGCAACTAACCAATAGTGTCGAGCTTAATGTGTACGAATTAACTGTTAGCAACAGCAAACAGCTCCTGAATCGTTCGGTTTGTACTGCACAAAAGTCGGTTTATTGTTAGTCACGGGTATCAACTTTTCTATTCTTGTTAGAGGGTTAAAATAACAAGTTCTCGCCTCTTCCTCTGTTTACACATTTTATTTAAACTACATTTTCAAATATTAATGTTCACAACACGTCCGGCGGTGCGTTTGGCGTGTATTAAAATACCAAAACGTTTGTCCGACTCCATAATTTTTAAAAACTCCATCTATGTATTACGGATTTAATGTAAATTCTGTATAAGGACTCTCTCTCTCTCTCTCTCCTCTCCTCTCTGTCTCTCTCTCTCTCTCTCTCTTTAGCTTTCAAACCCAATGAAGCAATTTTGCAGCCTGCACCAGTGTGCACCCCCTCCAGTTTCGACATCATTTTACGGTTTGGTAAGAACAACATTAGCCACTTAGCAAACACTTTTGTGGTGGTTTCTGTACGAGCTAAGCAACGGACATTTGAGTGCGGTCTTCCGTTCTACAGGCAAACTGTCCTGGTTCCAGATCATTGAATGAAGTCATAAAAATTTGATGCAAGAGTGGCTTCGCCAAGTTTTTCTAATTATAAAACTCGAGAAAAAAACTATAAAAACGAAAATATTTGACCATAAAAATGAGAATCCTTCTCTGGAAGCTGTCACTTTAAGAGGAAAGGTTCCCAAAAGATCTCCCAATTTGTAGAAAAATCTTAGGTATGAAGTTTTATCTTGAAGTCAGTCAGTCCACTTGGACTGTACAGAGGCCGAATTTTTGTTGAAAAATGTTTTTTTTAATTAAAAATCTACATTTCCACTTAAATTTTAAAAAACTGATCTGGAAACAGTATTGCTGCATATTTTATTTAGAATCATTTAGTATTTAGTCCTTTATCTCGTAAACACTATACTTTTCAAAATACATATTTGCAAAAATCAAAAAAGCTTACGCTGTTACTTTCAGTGAACCGATTTCGGCCAAAATTCAATGGGATGTCTAAATTCAAGATTCATTCTCATCCACACACGCTCGCACAGAGATTTTTAAAAAGTACTTTTATTGACTTCGGCGATATAGCGAATGGTAAATATGCAAAAATATCAAGGTCACAATTTTTCATGATTACTATACTTTATTTTGAAACTATGTAAAAGAAACTAAAATATAGCAAATAAATACCGAGATATATTTTATAAAGCCTGTTCTTTGTCAGATGGATTGAAGCAGGATTCACTATTATTTTGGTTTTCCTACTTACTTATTTACTGCCGGCGCTACCACTCATGCAGAAATTGGGCCAACACAACGACATTTATCCAGATTTCGCGGTCCGCAACAATGTGACGCCAGTCACTATTGGTGTAGAAATTGAACGATCAAGTCGGTAAATTCAAAATGTTATGTGCTCAATACGAGCTGCTTTAGAAGAAACACAATTTTGTAGTTGTATCAATTTATTAGCTCGGCAAATGAATACTTTAGAAATGCCAACATGTTACTCAAAGTTCGAAGCCAAGACACTACTAAAGCTTCTCCATACAATTACGCCATATGTAATGAAAACGAGAATTCGTTATATTTGTCAAATTTTGCGAAACCGAGTAGCAGGTACTTTAACGGTTTGGTTCGAAGAACTATTAGTTCTGAATCACCAGCAACTTTTATCTCTGAATCCTGCGTACGCCGAACGAGATTAAAAAAACGCAAGATCGGAAACGCGACAGGTTTGGAAAGTGGTAGCGCTGCTCAGATAAGATGAAGGATCACATTCATTGTCGAAGTTCATATAAAATTTCAACCAACGCATTGAACACAAATTTCGTGTAGCGTGAAGCTAGCATCAACTTCTTTTCAGTGCCATTTGACATGCCACCTGCATTGATAATTTTATAAGTGGGACCGATCCGGTAGCTTAAAATTCGATGAGTGAAACCGCAATAGAAAAGCGAGCAATGCATATGGCATCACATTACTTCGATAAATCAGTATATTGCGCTTCAAGAGGCTTATCACCCTACTGAATATCGCTCATCACAAACTATGATGGCATATATCCGTTCGGCCGTATTAATCCATCGAGCACAGTCCTTCACAAGCAAGCAACTACGTTTTCAACGAGCAATAAAATAGAAAAACATTTAAGTTTACTACCGCTCCTGAAATTACTAAATGGTTGGACTAGCTAATGTCAAAATATTGATTACAATCAAAAATATATCAACAGCATGTTAACTAGCATTAACAATGGAAATTCTGTTAAGTGGCGACAAAAAAATTACAGAACAAGGAAATCTGAACTTCCTCGCGTTGTTCGCCATTTGGAAAATCTCGAAGTATCGTGTTCCGCCAAGCATTCTAACGAGCCATCATAAATATGAGCCATTACAAGTCAAGATTATTAAATTCAGCTCTGGTGTTATTTCGGCTAAATTTAAGGCACAAATAAGAAACTAGCTAATTCAATACTTGCCAAGCTATGGAGTATAACATATCAAGCCTTTGTCATCCGTTCGTGTCCATTCTTTGTCATCAAGATAAGTACCAAACCATTTTATCTCGAACTGATTGCGAACATGACTACAAAGGTCTTTTTCGGTGCAATGAATAGATTCCTTGATAAAAGTGGATTGTGTTACAAAGTCCTAGTGTTAAGAAGTTTAATAAATGGATTAAACTTTCCAAACTTATCTATGATTATGTAATTTTTACACATCCACGAAGAAATTGCTGTCAAACTCGTAGTGTTCGAGAGCATATTACTGCTTCTACCAACGTCTAGAAATCCACTAAGTGAGTACCAACCGCCAATTTATTTACATTTTATTTAGTTATCTTCAACGATCGCACGAACTCTGAGCCACACTTAGTTTGGAATCCTTAATGGTATGAACTAGCGCCACCAAACTTATAAATATTTTTATAATTATGTGGAAAACTAACATTTTCACGGCATATGCTTTGTGGCAGGATCTATCATAAATTTTTTGTTATTTATCGCGCCACAGGATCGTGATGACTTGTCCAAGTGATTCATGCACTATGCAGATTTGGGACTACAAACACACCGTAAAACAAAGTACTATTCTCGTATTTTTAGTGGGTTCTTAATAACCCGCGTTATTGACCCAAGACAGAAGTGGCTTCATGAAGGTTCAGCCATCTCTTTTACTGTACCTAAGGCAATGTTTTATATCTAGTGAGAGAAACTCGGTAGAGCGTTCTGTCGTTTGTTCGTTTGGTCCTGCCAACAATAACGAACTTCTCTCGTCTTGACCTCAAGGTCATTATTTCATAAAGGTCCATCTGTATCGCACCTGATGCAAATTGGGCGGGAACTTGTATGGTCTGTCGATGCAGAATTACCACTTATCCGTATCCTTAATAAGATTTCTACTACTCTACCCAAATAGCATAGACATTCCAAAAAATCTCCTACAGCACTGTTCTATCACGGTTCTTTATAGAGAGGTGTACAACTGATATTTCCATCAGAGATGACTGGATTAATGATGCTGTTCTTTCTCCTGAAAATGTTAACTTCTTAACGAATTGCTCAAAAATGGACGTATGTGAAGCTGGTCCGAAAACCATCCCGAAAAACGCCTTTAGAATTTAGGTGTGTTTCCCAGCTAAATCCATTAAAAGACTTTTCAGCCCGAAAATTTAAAAAAAAAATATGGAGAAAATCAAATTCCATCCCGAGAAAATAAAACAAGCTCACGCACACACAACAAATTTTAAGTATAAAATTACATTACAGTGGGGATAAGGGACCTCCCCAGCTGATTTAATATTCGCTTCTGTTAGATTAGGTATCGGAATTATGCTCATATGTCTCATAAGCGACCTCCCCGAGATTGACTCAAATCGGTTTCCCCGGAACGGTCGTTTAAGTTTGCTGAACAGCCGGAAGTCACACGGAGCTAAATCAGGCAAATACGGTAGTTGCGTAACGATATGGGTGGCATTTTTGGCGTAAAAATCACGTAAAACCAATGCAGTATGAGAAGGTGCATTATCGTGGTGCAAAAACCAAGAGTTGTTGACCCATAATTCCGGCCTCTTTTTACGAATAGCTTCGCGCAAACGACGCCTAACACTCAAATAGTATTCCTTGTTGACAGTTTGGCCGGTCGGAAGGAATTCGGAGTACACCACACCTCTTAGGCATATACCGTTACATCTGCCAAACTCTGTGAGCGGAGAATTTTTCAGCGACATATGAGCTTAATTCCGATACCTAATCTAACAGAAGCGAATATTAAATCAGCTGGGGAGGTCCCTTATCCCCACTGTAAGGTAATGAGCGTTTGTATGCTTAATGCTGATGGTCAGTGCATTAATTAGGCCAACCTCTGTGAGCGGAGAAATTTATGGTGACGTATGAGCATAATTCCGATACCTAGCCCAACATAAGCGAATATTAAATCAGCTGGGGAGGTCGCTTATCCCCATTGTAAGGTAATGAGCATTTGTATGCTTTATGCTGATGGTCAGTGCATTAATTAGGCATATACCGTTACATCTGCCAAACTCTGTGAATGCAGAATTTTTCATCGACATATGAGCATAATTCCGATTTCTAATCTAACAGAAGCGAATATTAAATCAGCTGGGGAGGTCCCTTATCCCCACTGTAAGGTAATTTTATACTTAAAATTTGTTGTGTGTGCGTGAGCTTGTTTTATTTTCTCGGGATGGAATGTGATTTTCTCCATATTTTTTTTAATTTTTCGGGCTGAAAAGTCTTTTAATGGATTTAGCGGAGAAACGCACCTAAATTTTAAAGGCGTTTTTCGGGATGGTTTTCGGGCTAGCTTCACATACGTCAAAAATGGGTGGTAAGGTTGAGAACGGTATGTTCTATGATGCTTCGAACTTGAACCTCTCATTCGTTCTTCCCAATGCAGCGTGTTACAAAGCTAAATTATTTGCGAGGACAGAGGAGTAAACTGGTTGAACTATATTTGTGAAAGGGTCATCCGCATTTAACGGACAACCAGGCTTCGATTAAAGTACTTAAAGATAATTTTCATTACATCAAAAGTTGCCCAGAATTGTCTGTCATTTCTCAACAAGACGGTAGATCAACTCAAGATCCACTTAATTTGGGTGCCATAGGGAGTTTTAATTGCATTGCAAATCTAATTTGGGATAAGCTGGCCCGTCGAAGAAAGCTGTGAGTTTTGTATTATAGACAGATATGGCAAAAGCTAGACATGCCAAGCTCCAGATAGGTGATATTTCTGCCATGGCGTCATATAAGCGTAAAAGTAGGCACTGCTTTTCAAAGTTTTATCGAGCCCCGGCACAGCATTCCGTGTACTTGTATTACTCTGCTAACTTCTCCAATCGATGTATGAGGATTGAATCTCTAAATGAACCTGCTCTTTTTAAAATTTTAATTATCAACAAGTTGTTCTTTAAACATTAAAATTAATTTTTTGTACATGTATGATTTATTTCAGTTGTTTGTTTTATTCGTTGCAAAGTTGATCCAATTCAGTAATAAATTTATAATTAGCACTTGGTACTAATGGTTGATTTAATGCACTTCTGTGCGAAGTTTATTAAATTTGAAATTACCCTTAACATCTTAAGATCAGTGCACCAAAACGTGCCACCAGAGTTTTTATTTTACTTTAAATCTTTGTACTCCTAGTTCCCTTTTCACGCCCTACCTTACGCTAATAGCGCCAAATCCGCAGTAGCCAAATCGAGGACGTACGATCTTCTTTTAGCTCGATATAAGTGTATCCAATGTTTTTCCAATTTCACTAACCTTCTTAAACGTATGATTTATCAAACTCCCCAAAATGTGGGGCCGTTCCTGCTATTACTTCATCACTTGATTTATATCTCTTTCCACCGAGCCATTTCTTGATAATGGAAAAAGTCACAAAAAGTTAGATCAGGTGAATATGTTTGATGAGGAAGAAATTCGAAGCCCAATTCATCCAACATTTCGTATGCTTTCTATGATAAATGTGAATCATTGTCATGAAGGAATATTTCTTCTTTAAATGTGACCGTTTTTCATCAATTTTTTCATTCAAAGTGCTTATTAATGATGCACAGTATTCACCTATGATGGTGTTATCCTTCTCAAAACAGATTTTGAATATTATGCCTTTTGTTTCCCAAAAGACAGTGACCATAACCATTCTTGCTGATGCATCAATTTTTGTTTTCTTTGGAGTGATGGATCCATGTTTCATCAACCATTAAGAACCGACGCAAAAATTCAGTGAACATCTGTTCACATTTGTTCAGCCATCGTGCTGACAGCTTTTTCATATTCAATTCTTCGTGTATAATATTATGTACACGTTCATATGAGATGTTTTCAATGTCAGCAATCCGCGCAGCTTTTAACTTAAAATATTTAATCACTGCACGACATAAATTTTTTAAGTGCCTACGAAAACCACTCTAACTGTAAACTATTCAATCAAATGCCATAATATTTTGACAACTTCAAAATTATTCCCGCTTGTAAAATGGGTAATGGAAGTAAAGATTATTGTCGGTTAAGATCTCAACACAATATTTTGAATATAGGAGAGTTTTGTTTTCTCGGTTTTGGGCCAATGGTGACATTAATGTGCAAATACAGCATATTCTCGTTCTAGAGAAACGATATTTATGGATACGTCTAGCCTGCAGTTTTATTTTATAAAATTGGCTTTTAACGAACATTGTAATTGTTTGTAACGTTAATATAATTTTACCATTTGTATTCTAATTAATTTAGAACATCGCCCATTTTCTAGTAACTAAAACTGTATATGACTATATATTTAAAAAAAAAACTATCGAAATGTTTAAATTTTAATTGGATTATTATTTTAGTAAAAATCTGTAAACTTACTAATTAGAAACAACTAGAAAATAATTTTGTGTGCGTTGTGGTCGAGTGATAAATTATTATTTACAGTGGAATAGAGATTTGTTTTGCATAATTCGGTAGAATTACATGCGATAAATTATACTGGGAAGCTTTAGTTGGTCAGGTAGATAACATGTGCGGTTGATATATAAATGGGTTAGTGGTATTCATATCATATACAGTTAAGTTCAAAATGAAATCGATAATTTATAGTGTTGTAGTATTATGGGGCTGCGTTGGTGGTTTAAATTACTGTGAAATTGAAAAAGTTTTTTGTAATGAACATGATCATGTCGCGTGCTTTAATACGGTATTATTATTCATTTGTGATGTAATGTGTAATTTATTGTTTACTACAACATGATATTTAGATAGATCTTCCTTCTATTTATGACGGCAACCTACCATATAATTGTACCGATGATTTGCTACAAGGAATCAATGAACGTCGCCGAGAAAATGGATTAGCCGCATTAAGTTGGAACAAAGAACTGGAAATCCTTGCTTCACTCACGACAGATTTGAACCCGGTAACTTGTGGCATTTCGATGAAGTTCCGTGATGTAAAATTATTAGGAACAGAAAAGCGTATACTGGAAAATTTTTCAGTTGCATATTCCTTTTCTGCTGATATTGACGTTTTAGATAATCCGGATGCAACAGATATTGGATGTTCTTGTAAAAAATTTAAATCGTTTGTCTTCTGTTGGTATAACTCGTCAAAGCGATCAACAAAAACAGAATACTATGGTGGTGAAAACAATAGTTTTTTGCCAATATGTAACATGATTCATGTCCTAATACTACTTGCTTTTGTAACATAATAAGAAATGTGTATCCTTTTCGGTATCGATATTTATTTTGCCTATTACAGATTCTCAAAGATAAATAAATTTTTATTTTTTTGGATGAACTGTTCAAATATTTACCCTGTTGTTATAATATACGTATTTGGTAATGTGCTTGAATCAACCATATTTCTATAGTTGGTGTGGTGGTGACCTTATTTCCTATAGTTAAATCGTCTCAAGTGAGAGGGCGTATAATACTTTAAAAACTAAACACAATTTAAATCAAAATTATAAACACGTTTTACTTACGAAGGGTGGCTATTGTCGCACTAAGAAAGAAAAATATTTAGCAATAACTCTTTTATGGGAAGAAACCACTTCCAAGATAAGAGAAATGGAAAAATTTGATGTGTTCATAATTTTCAAACGCCAACACTCGTTGATGATACTCGTATATCGATCAGTGAGTGGCCGCTGTTTTCTAAAATTATTATTTTATAGTCAAGAAACAGTATCTGCTAATTCATACTCATTCCATTCTCCATAAAAGCATTGTCGAAGCAATGATTAGAGCTACAATTCCGAAGGGCTTATTGATTAGCGTATCACAAGAGAATTACTTCAATTTCTAGAGAAGGGCAAACTACTGGACACAAACACGTAAATCAACACAACTGTAGAACTACCTGCCAACAAAACAGGATCAACAAATCATTTAAAAACGATGTATGGCACATAATTAGAATACCTGCCAGCCCTACACAATCAAAAAATAAAGGCAGATTTTTGAGATGTCATATACTAACAAATATTTTAACATGAAATAGGTGCTTGAAGTTTTTTGTAGTCATCTTCTAACATCCCTGTACAAGAATATTGAACAGATCGGGATCCGCCAGACCAGCCTCTAGATCCATGAATATGGAAACACACTTAAAATATTATATGGATGAACATAACGTTTGATACCCTTGGTTCGATTTGATTAGGTGCAGATTTTTATGGAGATATCCTATTGAATAATATTACAAACTCGTCATTCGAAGAGCCAAGTACACAACAAACAAAAGACTGAAAACATTTTGAGAAATAGAAGAGATTCCTTGCACGCACGTGTTGGTTACCTGTGGGAGTTTTCAAGATGGTCAGAACTGAAAGAATTTATATGGCCCAAGGAACTAAAAAAATTATAGTAAAAATTCTAAACAATAATTTTTCCTATATTTCCTGTATATTGTCAGTGTGGCCTTATAGCTATTAGAAAAACATCCATATCCCGCGGATCTAAAACATTATATGAAAATTCAAGACGATAAATATTCCCTGAATTCCCACGTAGACTCTTTATAGCCTCTAATTCTTCGGAAGCCAAAATTCATGTGCCCTACCCTACGTACGTATATTTAATATTTAATTGTGGAATGTGAACGAGTAGGGCCCAACTAGATCAGAAGCTAACTTAAGAAACACTATCAAACGCTGCAAACCAAATTTTATTATAATTCGTTAAGAAATGGCCAAGTTTTCTAACGTTATATGTTTTCAAAACTTCCATCCTGAGTTCCTTGACTTCGAAGGTATAGAGCATTAATTTATGGTCAACCAAACTGCAACCTGGTAAAATTACCGATATGAAGTTTTTACTAAATATATCCTAAAACTACAAAAGCAACATATTTTATGACTGGATGTGTTAAAAGAGAACATTTAGGCGTTTTTATTTAAAAAGATAGTTGAATTGAAACTGCAAAATTAATTATTTAACTATTTTATTCCAATGATTACTGAATTTTAAAACGTTACTAATCTAATATTTGTCCTGAATTGTACCTACCCCCTAATTATGTTTATTCACTTACATTTAGCGTAATACTAAACACATTTCCAGGTTTTTATCATCGGTTTCCTTGATAGCACAATTAGATAATTGTAATGCCTGATCACCCAAGCCGCATCATGAAGTTCTAATCAAATCTGCACTCTCAAATTTGGCCTGGATCGCATCTACCCCCTAATTTTATTCGATCACTCAAATATAGTGTAATACTAAACACATTTCCAGGTTTTTATCATCGGTTTCCTTGATAGCACTAATGAAATCCTGAAATCCGAGTTTCCTTGAAGTTCTAATAAAATCTACACCTTCAAATTTGGCCTGGATCGCATCTACCCCCTAATTTTGTTCGATCACTCAAATATAGTGTAATACTAAACACATTTCCAGGTTTTTACATAGGTTTCCTTGATAGCACAATCAGATAATGGTGATGGGAAAACATAAGAAATGTGTTTAGTATTACACTATATTTGAGTGATCGAACAAAATTAGGGGGTAGATGCGATCCAGGTCAAATTTGAGGGTGTAGATTTGATTAGAACTTCATGATTCGGCTTGGGTGAACAGAAGTTACTTTTACTAATAGTTATCGGGGAAAAAATTAGAGAAAGTGGAACTGTGTGTAGTATTTTTCAATTGTTAGTGAGAGAGAGGCATTTTTATTCAAATCTAAATTTGAAGGAGTATTTTTCCACTTTTGGTATTTTTTTATTTAGTATAAACTTCGCATCTCTATATAAGCTTGTGACATTTTTCTTTCCATTTTTAAATCTAGTAGAAAATTAGGATAAACTTCACATGCATGTAAAATCAAGTAAATCATTTTACTTTTGTATAGCAGTTGATCGCACTCTATCTTACACACGGCATTATCTACACTAAAATTTCATCAAGTACGCCACTAATATTACTTGGGATTCGGCTGGTAAAATAATATATACATTTTCATCGTCATTCAAACGAGTTTTCTTGGACTCTCCACACGAAAATTGACAGGGGTTACTATCACAAAGACCTTAGAAAATTATCCTCCCAAGCATATATTAAAGGACTTACAGAACTTTTGTTTCGTATTTTTTTAATTGTTTCGGGACTAAGGTCATTTTCAAGCATGACTTCACTTTCGAGCACGACTCACAATAAATCCGTGTATTGTAAATGTTCACTACATAACGACAATCTTATCGATTTATCGCCATCATCTAAAATACCACAATAATCGTTTATAAAAATCTCGTAGAGAAGCATCTTCAACTTCATAACCGTTGAGGAATTAATCCTGAAAAATTCCAATTTTTACGAAAGGTAATTAATTGTTTAGGCCACACATATTACAGAATTATGTCGGATCTCCACAAAATCGATTCATTTATAGTCTAACAAATCCCCAATAGTAGGAAGAGTATTGAAAAAAACCATTTGTACGAGGAACATAGGTAAAGCAGAATCAGGAATCTAATTCCTTCTGTATAAGCTCCTTCTGTGCACTATGCACTAGTTTTACTTTGAAAAAATCTCAGTTCAAACAAAGCAGGCAATTTTATCGAGTAGGCACACTTACGAACAAACAAACAATAGATGATTTTATTAAGTTTATATTTGTTTATTTTGCAAGCACACGAATTTTGTTAAGGAAAATGACTGAAGGTGACAGTGTTGCGTTTCCTGGTCACAAATGCCAATTGAATAACCTTCGATCGGTAACAAGCCTCCCGCATCTTTTACCAACCGCTTCATGGGCAGAAAAATTTGTATACTTCGTGCGAAAGAGTATTATCGTATCACGAAGCAATCCAGTTACAGGACGCGCTTTTAAATCACAAGCCTCAATAGCCAGGGAAAATCGAAGATTGTCAAAATTACCGTACCTTATAATACATCCGTGCAGTGCATTTTCTGCTGTTTGGCAACTAATTGTTTTGATATCATATGCACTATATCTGACGACTGTGCCCTATTTTATTGTGTTCTATCATCATTCGTTCGAAGGCCGGGTCATTGGTACCCAGATCATACAAATAACGGTATGCCTTATTTTATACCTGGAGATCGCAATAAAATGGCATACAAGCTATTACGATGAAAAAAATGAGTTGTTCATTTTATCCAGATCGAAAATTAGAAGTAGGTATTTAAGTGCAACTTTTTTCACTGATATAATTGCGGCTTTTCCGTCGGTGATTTTGATGACTTTCAGCCCACGTTCATCAAGCACTGATCCAAATCTTCCAACTTATTTAGTTATTCTCTATTTTGGAGTTTTTCTTCTTAATTTTCTGAACATATCAAAAATTATAAGATATTTTCATACCGTATCGGTGTATTGTAATTTTTCGTCTCGAACCGATTTAATGATAAAATTGGTATGTGGATCGTTATATATCGTACACATGGTGTCGTTAGCGAGCATTCTTGTATCGGAGTTTATAGTGCACCGTACGGTTATGAATGATGAGAACGCCGAATCAATGCTGGAGTGGGACAAACTCGAATCGTATCTGAAATATAGCAGAACTTGTTTATTTACATTGGAAGGATTTTTGGGATGTGGATACGCTAATTTGGATGAATGGTCGATTTATCAAAAATACATGAACACGTTCATTTTAATTTGCGGATGGATATGTCAAGCCGTAACTTTGACGACACTGTTAAAGGCAGCCAAATCCCGTTCTCGTTCTTCCGCAAAATATGATGAATTTATGCGGGACGTGAACGATTATTGTAGAAAATTTAATTTATCCAACAATTTATCAGCAAATATTTATTCATATATCGAGCACAAATTTCGCAATAATTATTTTAATGAGACGCATTTACATCAAACTTTGAGCACCCGATTAACAACTGAGATCACAATGGACCAGTGCAGCAGATTGTTAGACAAAGTGGACATATTCAAAAACTTACCAAGTTCAACAATGAAACAAATTATGCGCTGCCTGAAACTGGAAATGTATTTGCCTGGTGAACTTCTTATTAAGGCGAATACTGAAAGTGATAAAATATTTTTTTTGGCAAGCGGATCGGTTGTGGTGACCACAGAATCCGGTAGGGAAATTAATTTTTTTGAAGATGGTTCATATTTCGGGGAAACTACAATGTTAATTAAACAACAGAATCGAACCGCGTCTATTATCGCGACTGAATTATGCGAAACCTATATACTGTCAAGAGAAGACTTTTTTTCGGTGATCGAACCAAATAGCCCTTTACTCAAGCAAATGCAGGACATAGCATTTCAACGATTGAAGGAGGATCCGATATCGAATGCCCACGTGGCATATGAAAATTAATGTTAAAAATTATCCCCAAATTTCAGTTTGGTTTCTAAATTATTATTTTAAAAATAAATATACTGATTTATTTTTGGAAACATCCAAGTTCGTTAGAACAAAAAATATTAATTTATTAAACAAAATTAAAAGTTATTCACTTCCTATAGTGTGAGTGACAGCGATAGGCATTACTTGCACCTTTCGGGTACCTCCCGAGTACTATGCTCTTTCTAATTATTGGTGTCAGGCGCAATCTGTTCCACAGTCTTAAGCAAAAGGTCTTCTCTTTTCTAAACCCTATCATATCTATGCAAATATAGCGTGACGCACATCGTAGAGCTCATTTGGGCAATATAACGGCATTATGGATTCTTAATTTTCCCATTCTACGTAAAGAAACGCCAAAATGCTCCAGCTCTATCAAAAACTGAAACACAAAAAATCAAAATCAAATTTTCTTACCGCTTTCGTTCGTAATTTTCGAGAGTACTTAAAGTAGATCATTTGTTTAGTTCAATAACCGCATTTTTACTAAGCCTATCTATGGCCAAGCATGGCATTTTTAATGTCTGCTGGGTTCATCCAAGGCCGAATGATACTCCTGATAGTGTTTTTGTCGGCTTATGTCTGCAATTATTTTATGATTTCCTGACGCTCTCTCAATCGAAGATCATCAATCTTCTCTAATATAATAGGCTTACTTCAGAGACTTGGTTATTTTGGCACGAGTGACCCGTTTACTTTAAAATGAGAAACTTAAATCTATTTAACTTTCTCATTGTAAAGCAGCTAGTGTATTTAATGCTAATGCCGATTGTTATGATCTTTCAACAGGCCTTCCTTTATTACGAACATTTAAACAATTGCATTCTCTTTTTAACGGCTAAGGAAGGCGCAGATTCTGAACCGTTTAACGGAAACTCAACATGATTTGGCCTTCATCATGTCGATCGCATTTCTATTGCTCGAACATAGGTGGTTGAAAAATTGTATATAATCTTTGATCAATCTGGAAACGAGGTTTCTTGTTAAAATACTCATGGCGAAATAGAGTAAAATATATCCCAAAACTAGCAGACAATCTAAGAAATGGAGTAGGGCAACTTACGTGAGTCTGATACCATTTTAGTAAATAAATTAATTGAGTCTATCGATGGATAAACGAAACATCTTTTTTGATTTCCTTTAGAATTAAGGTTAAAACTTTACCTGCAATTGAACCATTTATCCAAAAAATGTCTCTCGGTGGAAGATTACCAAAACTAGTGGTCACTAAAATGAACGATTTTAGAGAAATTCGATTAATTTCAAAGCCAAAAAAGGACACCAAAAACCATCAATTAATAATCAAATGCTTAATGGTTAATCCGCACGAGGTGGAGATGATTCTTCTAAGAGGGTCTACCGTCTCTAGTAACACCATTATGTTTCACAAAATTTGATTTAGTAATTGTCTGCTGAAAAAGAAATGGAACCGACAGTTCGCGCAATATATTTTCGTTTAGAAAAATCATAAACTTGTTATCATTATGCGGCATTTCAACAAGAAACTTTTCAACCAGGTTTCAGAAAAAGCAAAAAATAGCGGCACCAAACAACTAATGCCGTCTCTTTTAGATTAAAAGGCTCCATAGTCAGCGTTTGTACCGCATTAAGCGCTTTGTCGCCCTCGTTAGCTTAGTAAGTTGAGTACTTGCTCTATTATTCCGGGGTCCCGGGTTCAACTCCTGGTGGTAACCAGTATAAAAGTTGCGACTGGGTGTTTTTAACGTGTCATATGTTGTTATATATGTTCGTCCATTTTTAGATTTTTCAGATTTACAGCCATAGTGGTTACGGCTTTGTCCTTAATATATAAGAGGAAGGGGGGGGGGGGTAACCAAATGTAAGACAGTAAGTATAAAACGCTATTTGTGGTATCCTCTTAACTAGCAAGGCCAACGGGAATAGCACGTCGAATTCTAACGTGGATATTGGTAGGAACGAGTGGTTCATGGATTCTTGGGAGGTTATGAGAAAGATTCGGCTGCATTACCTCAGAGGCAGCAATTATTTCCAAGACTACTGGAAATATAACTAAAAATGTTGATCTTACTCGGAACTTGTTTTTAAAAAGTGTCGTCTACCGGAGTGGAATAAACTGAAAATGATCATAACGTTTTGAAGACACAGAATATCGGTGGTATTCTGTAGTGGTCATTATTGAAAAAAACATGGAAAGAGAAAGGCGAGAATTTTCGGCCTAAACAAAGAAATCATGGTGAGAACCGAAGCAGCAACTAATAATCTTAGAATATCTCGAACCACTTCAACAATTCTGCTTAGCCGAACTAAAAGTTACAATAGAAGCAATCACAGTAAGCCCGCCTCCAGAAGAAGAAAGAAAGAAGAAAAGGTTTGGAGAATTTCTGAATTCGGTCTGAAGCTATGATTATACGACTGATTGATGAAGATCAATGGTTTTTTTGACATGGTTAAAGAAATCCGCAGTAAATTGGAACAGGAAAAAAACAGAAGAAGTAAAATTAATCCGTCAAACAAACGCTGGTGGTGTCTTGGTGGTCGGGTGACTGTAGAAATTCGTGACCTCGATTGTTTGACCTAATTAGGCGTGGTTGATCCATGGAATCTTTTATTCCTCCATGGAATAAAAGATTATAGTAATCGTTATGCACGAGGCTCTACATATTGAAATTAAGCCAGATATTATGATGGGTGGTACATAAACAAACTATGTTTCAGGTGCCCGGTGATAAACGAATGAACCAAGCAAAGCTAGTATATACATTCCAGGTTGTGGGAAAAATATCGTATATCAGGAATCATTTCAGACAACTAAGTTACTACAATGAACTGCTGCTCTGGAGAAAGAGATTTCAATGCTGCAGCTCTAAAGTGGCAAGGTTGCACTCGAATACTAGAGGCAAACTTATTTTTCAGACGATCGAGTCGAACGAACATTCTTTAAACTAAAATTTGTATGTCCCAATATTCTTGAAACGAGAACTGAAGAAAACAATCCCGACATTGACCGTCAAAAAGGCTCCGAGATAAACTGCGTGCTAAAAACAATCTTCCGGTGCGATCCCGCAACTCTTGTTTGTCAAAGGGACTGTTTAGTATCAGATGGAAACTGGCTAAAATTGTATTGATACGCATAGGCAAACATGATCCAGAGCTTTCCTCAATCTACTGATATTTGTTTATGTTTAAACAGCGCGAGTAAATTGCTCGAGAACTTAATTAGAGCAAGGCTCGCTTACGCAATAGAAGTTGCTGGCCATCATTCAACAAGACAGTATGGATTCAGAAGAGGACTATCGATAATCGAAGAAATCACAAAAGTTAAAGAGGTGATTAGGAGTGTGGAAAACTGCAACCAATTTTAAGGTGCATTGTCGTGCTCGTGTCCCAAAAAGTATTTTCCAAGGAAGGTCAAAACACAATGTTGGTAACCTTTTGGTCGTATTTTACGCCAGTTATTGTTGCCTACGAGGCACACTTAAGTGCCATACTACGGAACGATGGCTGCCATTCTGGAAGGTGAGTCCATACTGGGATTTGGAGGTAAGAATTGATAAAACCCCAAGAATTGAATTGTAGATCAATTGAATCGTTTTCCACTCAAAATGATGCTTTCCTTAACTACTTTAGAATTCGAAGTCATCAATAAGCGAATATTTGTAGATAGATATTGGTCAGTTTAAGTCATGCAAAAAGTTTCAAGAAAATTTCGTGGAGATTTGGTGGGGAAAGTTTGATCAAAACCCCAAGAATATAATTGTAGATCAGATGAATCGTTTTGCACTCAAAATTTTGCTTTCCTTAACTACTTTAGAATTCGAAGTCATCAATAAGCGAATATTTGTAGATAGATATTGTCAGTTTAAGCCATGCAAAAAGTTTCAAAAAAATCTCTTGGGGATTTGGAGGTAAGATTTGATCAAAACCCCAAGAATTGAATTGTAGATCAGATGAATCGTTTTGCACTCAAAATTTTGCTTTCCTCAACTACTTTAGAATTCGAAGTCATCAATAAGCGAATATTTGTAGAATGATATTCGTCAGTTTAAGCCATGCAAAAAATTTCAAGAGAATCTCTTGGGGATTTGGGGGGTAAAATTTTATCAAAACCCCAAGAATTGAATTGTAGATTAATTGAATCGTTTTGCACTCAAAATTTTGCTTTCCTTAACTACTTTAGAATTCGAAGTCATCAATAAGCGAATATTTATAGATAGATATTGGTCAGTTTAAGCCTTGCAAAAAGTCTCAAGAAAATCTCGTGGAGATTTGGTGGGTAAAATTTGATCAAAACCCCAAGAATTGAATTTGAGATCAATTGAATCGTTTTGCACTCAAAATTTTGCTTTCCTTAACTACTTTAGAATTCGAAGTCATCAATAAGCGAATATTTATAGATAGATATTGGTCAGTTTAAGCCTTGCAAAAAGTCTCAAGAAAATTTCGTGGAGATTTGGAGGTAAGATTTGATCAAAATCCCACGAATCGAATTGAGATCAATTGAATCGTTTTGCAATCAAAATTTTGCTTTCCTTAACTACTTTAGAATTCGAAGTCATCAATAAGCGAATATTTATATATAGATATTGGTCAGTTTAAGCCATGCAAAAAGTTTCAAGAAAATCTCTTGGAGATTTGGTGGGTAAAATTTGATCAAAACCCCAAGAATTGAATTTGAGATCAATTGAATCGTTTTTCACTCAAAATTTTGCTTTCCTAAACTACTTTAGAATTCGAATTCACGAATTAGCGAATATTTGTAGATAGATATTGGTCAGTTTAAGCCTTGCAAAATATTTCAAGAAAATCTCTAGGGGATTTAGTGGGTAAGATTTGATCAAAACCCTAAGAATTGTATTGTAGATCAGTTGAATCATTTTCCGTTCATAATTTTGCTTGAAACTTTTCGCATGGCTTAAACTGAACATCTACAAATGCCTCAGATTTCTATGATAGTTTGTGGAAGCAAAATCATGAGTACAGAGCGATTCAATTTAACTACGAGTAATTTCAGGTCTTCGGTGATAAATAATAATTTTAGAATACAATTGATAATGTTAATTTTTTATTATTATTTTAATAATTTGGTTGTTTAAGATTGACAATTATTTTTCTTTATTAAAGCTCTCGCTTGTTATTTTCAATTATTTTGTTGAATGCTTTATTATATACAATAATTGAAAGATTCACTAATTCTATCAAACGATTTTAGATTTAGGAAGGTTTTAGGAGATTCTTCATCACCGTGGAATCCAATAATATCTAAGTCAACTTACAGCGGCAGAAGCAACAGGCTACTCGCTGTCTAAAACTAAGACATAAGAGCAAGCATATTTGCTCAACATTAAGTTAAGTTATTTACTCCGACCAAGAATAATGGGGATCGTTGCCTGAGGAAGCCTAAACTTCAGAATTACAACCAATTAAGTATACATGGAGTGAAGAAAAACAGTATTAGCAAATAATGAAAGTCGGCAAAATAAATAACAAATTTTCACATATTATAATATATGGAATCATATGAATATAAGCTCCACAAACCAAACCCACTGAAACGAGAATTAGGTCATTATATTTTCCGAAAGTCAACCTATCGATGCGCAGTGAACAGAAAGGCCTACAAGTAACTCAATGAAATTTTTCCATTGCAGTAATACAATAAATCGTTAGTGGTAAAACAAGAACTGCTTTGTGAACTTCATGAACAATTCATTTTACCGGTCGGATTTCATGATCTAGCCTCAGGTCTACCTGAAACATGTTCATATATAGAGCTGCTTGCTACACCGATTTTGTATTTGTTTTATGACCACATGACATCCACGTAGTTGTATTAATGTCGGAATTGACCTCCACCCGTACGATCGTAAATCTTAAAAAATAAAATTGCTTGGATTAGATTAGTAAATAGTTTGTAACATAAAAACGAGCCAAAATTATATTTTTAAAATAATTTTATATAAAATAAAGCTGTACAAATAAAGAAGATGCGTATTAAAACTCTCCAAATTAAATATAATCGTCTGACCTACGTTTCCTGTCTAGCATACGTTCCCAAGCTAGGTCCTGCATTTGTCTGAATACCTCAGTGTGTGGTGACATAACTGAATAAAAATCTTGTCTCGTCAATGTATACGTTTCACACAATTCTTTGGCAACAATCGATGCCATCCGCTTCTTATTTTCGATTAGCACGGCTATTTCACCAAAATATGATCCATCTTCAAACAGATTAATTTTTTTACCGGATTCTGCAGTAACCACAACTGATCCGCTTGCCAAAAAAAATATTTTATCGCCGACGGTGTTAGCCTTTATAAGAATATCTCCTGGTAAATAAATTTCCGATTTTAAACATCGCATAATGTCTTTCATAGCCGAAACCGGTAGATTTCTAAACAAATCTACTTGTTCCAGCAGCTTGTAACATTGATCCATTGTTATCTCGGTTTTTAAACGAGTACTCATTGTGCTATATATAGCCTTCTCATCAAAATAGTTATATTGAAATCTGTGCTCGATATACGCAAGAATATTTCCCGTTAAATCATTAGGTAATTTAAATCTATTACCGTAGTCTTTCACCTGATCCAAAAATTCATTAAATTTAGCGATTGGTCGTGAATGCGACTTAATCACTTTTATCATTGTCGTGAAAATTATAGCCCTGCTCAACCATCCGCAAAATACTATTAACGTGCCCATATATCTTTGAACCACATCGTAATTATTGAAATTAGTGAATCCAGTTCCTAGAAATCCTTCTAGTGTTGCTAGAAACGTTGCGCTATATTTTACAACTGATGGCATTTTATCCCAATTCTCCACTGTGGGAACTGACTTGTTTGCATACGTGATATGCACTAAAAATTCGTAGGTAATTAAGATGGCCAAGGTCAAGATATGCAGTATGTAATATAAAATTATGCAAATTTGTATCATTAAATCTGTTAGGGCTGAAAAATCGAAGTGTACCGATATGGTTCGAAAGAATCGTAACATTTTTGGCACATTCAGAAAATTAAGTAAAAAGCAGCCAAAAAATACGGCTAATGATGTAAATCGTACGGTTTTAGACGCTATTTGAGGACCTTCAGTTAAGAGCTGCACAAAAAGCAGGGATGGGAAAGCGGCAATTATATCTGAAAAAAATGTGGTCTTCAAATACATTTTTCTAATTTGTGTTCTACATAAAACGAACACTTCATTCTTTTTATCGTAATAGGTTGTGTTCCATTTGACGAAAATTTCCAAATATAATATGAGGCTGGCACAAACTTGAATAAAAGCTCCTTTACAGTTTGTCTCACGAAGTGTATGGCGATAAAACACGATGAAATATGGGACTATTAGCAGGTACACCGCATACGTCATTAAAATTATGATCTGCCACACAGCATAGAATTCGCTGCACTCATGTATTAAGATATATGGTAGTTTTGATAGTTTTCCATTTTCTCTGGCTATTGCAGCTTGTGATTTAAAATTACGGATAGTAACTGGATGTCTTCGTGAGACGATAATACTTTTGCGCATAAAATACACCAATTTATCCCACCATGAAGCTGTTGGTAAAAGAGGTTTCAGATTTGATGACGATCGCAGATTATTTAACTGGCATTTATGACCAGGAAATGCGGTATTTGAATTAAACATATTTGTGACTGCTTTTGGTGCACTAATGAACTTTAACAAATTCAATTCTTCATTTTTATTTTCGTAAGCATACTAGATCAAGTTTACTGCTGTGTTAATCGAAATTTTAAAAAGAAAACAGCCCAATATAACAAAGCCAAAATGGAATAGTAGATTTAGTAGTTAGTTTTCATGTTTTCAATTCTTTTTATGTAGACAGTATACTCGCAGCTTGAATTTCAGGACGTAACAGGGGTTTTCAGTTGACATAGAACGTAAGCAAAATATGGTTAATATAATGATTGTTCGAGTGTCGGAAATCGGTTGGGACGAGCCTTAATCTCGCGGAAACTTATTTAAGTGTTACTGCTGGTATTTTTAATTTAAATTTTTAGCTCCAACAACTTTACGAACCAATTGCAAGCAGGCCGGTATAAAAACCAATAATACTAATAAATTATTGCAACCAAAACTGCATACAAATTAAAACCAGCAAAGATTTAATTCTAGTAAATATTCGAACCATTTGCAACTGGGGTTATATAATAATGCAACACAAGCAGCGTATATCACACCAATCTCTACGTCTCAGCAATATGCAGTTTGACCACATCAGGAAACTCAAACAGACCAGCAAGTTCAATCACCCAGGCAATATGAAGATCAATGTAACCAGAGCAGAATTTGTCAGAAGATATGGTGGTTTTTTGCGGTCTAACCGTCACGTAGTCTTTTTATGTTGTACAAACCATGAGTCGTGTAATAATTCCGGATTAAATATTTAGCATTTATCATGTTAAATATTAAATTAAATCAAATTCTATTGAAACTTACGACGTTTTTGAACAATGTCTGATAAAGGTAGTCACAATAGGCACCTGCCCAAACTGTTAATACAACTAACGAACACAAAGTTTAAATATGCCCACAGATTTCGAGCAAAAAATGCTTAAAACCCTGCCGTTTTGATGATGTCGACTCAATAATTACGAAATCGGAAAACCATTAGGCACACTGCATGCGGCAAGCGATGGTATCATAACGGATTCACAAAATATATTTCAATTTTTAATTGACAGTGGTGTTGAGGTTTCGGTGGTTACACCAACAAATTTACAATTAGCCAAAAATTTAATTCTTAGGTACTGACTTTTTAACACATTTTTGTTTAGTAGTCCAAATACTAATCTGATTACTACGACCTAAAAACACAAAATCACTCATTACATCGATACAGCTGGTCAACCGTGTCACTCAAAAGTTCATCGCTTAAATACAGATAAAATGGCCATCGCCAAATCAGAGATCGAAACTTTGCTATCACAAGTAGCTTGCAGGCCATCAAACAGTAATTAGGCCAGGTTACTTCACACAACGTTAAAGAAAAATGGTTGCTGGCGAATGGAATTCTAATTTTACTGGACCAGTGGTGCAGTGGATTAAGCTTAGGCATTTGAACGAGGAGGTGCTACGTTTCTAACTTAAATCGGAGTGTTTTATTTACAAAATATCCGAATCCGTATCGAACAACCGAAATTCGTAACAACATATATTTTAAAGGACTTGCGAGTATTGATCAATTGCCTATTCAATATTGAAACTGAATATTTAGTACTTTGTTCATAGTAAATATTCACGAAACTTTCATTTCAATTTTGAATAAAACAGATTATTGGTGAATATATTTTTGAATAATTGGAGGAAGTTTAAATAATATTTATTTCTAATGTTTAATGAAAAGTTTAATGAAAACGATTCCCCCAAATATTTTGAGAAATCTATTTATGAGTAGTTCCATGTTCGAATGCAATTTTCAAATGCTTTCAGAAGTAAATAGGAGAAATGTTCTCTGATTAAAGCATCACTCGGGTGATCTTTCCGTCATTCAATAACATTTTGCGGCCCAATAATTTGAAAGAGGTAAACGCAGCATAATCACACGACTTCTAGAAAATTCTAGCAATTTTATGATATAATCCTAAAATTATTATTTCTAAGTATATAAATAACTCACTCATTTGAGACTTGACTTTAAACGTCACGTGAGTACTATGCCATCAACAAAATAATTAATTTCATAAGTTATGATGTGTGGATAGTATACTAAAAACCTCCGAATTTCTTTTGGTGATTACTTGTACGGATAAATTATCATCGGCATAACGGTTTGACAATTAGCTCTATAAATATGCACATAACCATCATATTTGAATTGTAATGCTACGCTCAGCTTCATAGATGTTTCGTAGAAATTTCGCACCTAAAACTGATTTGGTTTTTTAAAACAAGTAATATGTTCTTCCTCACCACTGTTAGCGATCTGGCAATCTGGATTGTCAGGCTTACGCACATCTATTTGTGCAAAGGAGCGTGGAAATCCGCATAATCCGCAATATAAATGCACTAAATAGGCGGTCATCATTGTGAGTACATGCTGCACCTCCACAACGTACGTACTTACTTATGAACACACTTAAAATTGAACATCGTCTATTTTTATTAGCCAATTCAGTCTCATCCCAGGTTCAATGTAAATATATAGTTACCTAGTTCACAATAAATTTTTTCTGTGTATGTTTTGACATTTAACTGCATGGTCAAATTAGTTTATTAATGAAAGAAATATTTGTCAGTTCAGTGAACAAAATATTTATAGCTCAATTCAATTTCATGTTTTTTTTAGTTTGCCCAAATGTCAGTAGATGCCAGCAACATATATATGGTTCGATATTTCCTTACAATTTTTAGAAAAACATGATACCAGGCACGTTAATTTCAGACTAAATACAGTCTTCAGTTTACGTACCAGAGAAAAAAAATTTCGACTAAATTAATGATTAAACTAATTTCATGTTAGTTCGTACCAGTTAATAATAGATGGCCTAAAACGCAATACACTTAAATTTAACTCTAATTCATAAATTAAATTTATGGCTTTTCAACTGTAGAAGATTTTATTATCGATGATGAATAATTAACAATTTAGTAAGCAATTTAGGAATAAATATTAGACACAGCACATTTTATTTTATACAGTAACAACTATCAATGCCTGTTCAATCACGGGTTTGAACATGGCATAATGTATTATATTTAATGACAACTTGCACTTTTTATTATATATATGCAACGACCGTGGCATTAATTGCATTAACTATGTAAGCAATGTTTATATGTAATACGTATTCTTAACCGCTTACTATGCAATTTAGTTGTATAAAAGAAAAACATATTTGTCTAATAAAGCAGAAGTTAATTAACAACGTAAAAACACTCTCATCATTACTATCTACTAGACCTCACCAGTGGTAATCTAGTAGGTAGCAAAAACATTAAATTATCCAAAGCCAAGTTTACGCCTTGGCCATACCTTGGAGATTTAACAATGCCATATACAATCTAACGGCAATTTAGTTTAGTTGAAAAAAACGTAATATCTTTGCAATCTGGGGCCAAGGCTTTTCCAACTCTTCGCGGTTCGCTTTTCCCGTCCTTACTTTTACGCCGTTACCAGCCAATTCGAGGACGCATTCGAGGAGCTGTGGCGGTATTTTGACAAGTTTTATTTTTTTAATATTTTGATTAAAATTCTGTGAAGTTGGTATTCCTTGCAAATACCAGAAGCTGTAATATACCTCAAATAATAATCGAGTGATCGTTCATCAATTCGGGTGGTGTTCAATCTGGAAATCTTAATGCAACATCTTTTCAAACCGTTGGTCACATTGCTCATATCTCGTTCAAGCCTCCACAACCACTTTTTAATCAAAATTCTATCGTGTGGTTTGCAATTTTGGAGCAACAGTTTATGGTTGCAAATATTAAGACAGAAAGCACAAAATATTCGCATGCTGTCAGTGCTTTGGATTCAAGACTGCATAATACCTTTGCAGATTTAATTACTCGTGACCAAGTTGATCAACCATGCTCTATATACATTAGTTATTAGAGTGTTGGGAGAGTCCGAGAAGACTAAACCGCACAATATTATGCATGGACTGACATTGAGTGATATGAAACTATCACAATTATTAACACAGTTTAAATTGAATGCTGGTGATGTATTTAGTGAGACTGCAGTGAAACAGATGTGGTTGAGTCGTTTTCCACAACAGGTTCAAATGGTACTTACCTTATTCACGGATGATGTTCCACTCATGGTTCATGCAGAACGTTCAGATAAAATTTTTGAAACCATATGGAACAATTACAGATCAGTTTAGTCGAACAATCTTCATCAAAAGAAATGTCAACAAATCATGATGTACTCGTACATAGAAGACAAATTCGAAAAATTATTAAAATCGTGACAATTCGTCCAGATCTCATTCAAGAAGTCGTACAATTAATAGAAATCAGGAATGTTTTTATCACAGCTATTTTGGTGATAAAGCACTTAATTGTACTGTAGGTTGTAAACATTATGTGAATTTCACTAGTAATTCGAAACTTTCAAGTTCAAAAAACCAGTAAATGGTCATCAACTTTCGGCGACAAGTAGTGATGATCAGATTTTTGATTGATACAGGGGCTGATGTATCAGTTTTTCCTGTTAGTCTTACCAAAGTGTTAAAAATCATCACTAAATTTAATTTATTCGCTGCCAATGGCACACCAGTTCGAGCATTTGGTCATCGAACATTTAAATTAGATATTGGTCTTCGTCGAGAATTCATATGGAGATTTATCATCGCGGATGTTACTCTGCCCATCATCGGTGCGGATTTTCTTAAAAAAACAGGTCTTCTGGTAGATATTCAAAAAAGTATTGATCCATCAACTTCCCTGTTTACCACCGGTTTATTGAAAACTCTACTCTACTCTAAAGCACGCAGATTGGCACCAGACAAATTAAAAATTGCCAAAAAAGAATTTGAACGTTCGATCACACAAGGTACATGTCGACCTAGTGACAGTTCATGGTCCAGTCCTTTACATTTGGTTAAGAAAATTAATGGTTATTGGAGGCCATGTGGTGATTATCGTGCTCTTAATAGAATTACCATTCCTGACCGTTATCCAATTCCACACTTGCAGAATTGTTCTTATCAATTGGAAGGTTGTAATGTGTTCGAATCATCAAATACCAATAGAACCTGCTGACATTCCAAAAACGGCTATTGCAACACCTTTCGGCTTGTTTGAATTCAGCAAAATGGCTTTTGGCTTACGTAATGCGGCTCTGTCCTTTCAACGTTTGTTGCATACCGTATTAAGTGGATTAGGGTTTTGTTTTGTGTACTTGGATGACGTGTTAAAAATAATTTTGAAAAGATTTTCAGAACAGACCATGTTCATAAATAAATAAATGCAGACAAGGGTGTTTTTGCACAATCACAAATTAAATGTTTAAGTCACATGGTGACTAGTAAAGGTATCTTACCTGATCACGAACGTGTTCAAATTATCCAAGATTTGCAGAGACCCAATACGGTCAAGCAACTTAACCGTTTTTTTAGGAATGATAAACTTTTATCGTCGTTTCCTGCATAATGCAGCTGCAGATCAATCATTGCTGAATAACTTTTTGAAAGGATACTAAAAGAATAGCAAGACATCATTAGTGTGGACATCAGAAACCGACAAAGACTGTCAGACTCACTGATAGACAACTAAAATATAGTGCTTATGATCGAGAATTGCTTGCGGCTTATTCGGCGGTTAAACATTTTAAATACGTTATTTACTGACCATAAACCGTTAACTTTTGCGTTTAATCAGAATCTTAACAATGCATCGCCTAGGCTATTTAGACATCTGGATATTATTGGGCAGTTGACCACAGATATTCAACACATTTCACAATATTGTTGCAGATACTCTGTCACGTATCGTGCAGATTGATCCACCAGAAAACGTGGATTACATTGCAATAGCAATAGCGCAGGAGGAAGATGAAGAGTTTCAGAATATATTGAAATGTAATACAGCAAACTTAATTTCAAACAATTTCTTTCAATTCAATTAGAACAATTCTTCGAGCAAAGTACTATATTGTGATGTGTCGACTGATTTGCCACGACCATATATTCAAGCGGATTTTCGTAAAGTTGTTAATTATGTTGTCATTAAACATGACACACTGGTAACGACACCGAGTTGTTTGTCGTGTCAAATATCAAAAGTTGTGCGTCATACAAAATCGCCACTAGGATCGTATTCGTTAACATCGCGACGTTTTGTTGAAGTGCATTTGGATATCATCGGCCCATTGCACATTTCGTAGTGACAAAGTTATTGTGTGACAATGATTGATCGTTTTTCTCATAGATTTGGCGTACCAGAATCAATTATCACAGATCAGGGTACTCAATTTGAGTCGCATTTATTTGCAGAATTGTCGGATTTAGTTGGTTTTGAAAGAAAGCATACGACAAGTTATAATCCAAAAAGTAATGGAATGGTAGATAGACGCATATCTTACCCTCAGTTTTATTAGGATTAGGGACAGTTTTCAGTGAGGAGTTGCGAGTATCATCGGTTGAACTAGTTTTTGGCACCACGGTACGTATTCCAAGTCTTTCATAGATCAAAATTTTAATAATAAAATTTCGCAATCAGAATTTATTCAGAATTTAAAAGGAAATTTTAATGAAATTAGGCCTACACTGGCATCGCGTCATAGTTAAGCTAACATCTTCGTAAGTAAAGACTTACTGACTTCTTCACACGTATTTTTGAGAACAGATTCTTTGAGGAAATCTTAACAACCACCGTACACCGGTCCTCATGAAGTGTTTGATCGTTGTGATAAAATTTGTATTATAGATATTAAAGGCAGCAACGTTGGGTATCAATCGATCGACTTAAACCATGTTACAGTGAGAGCTTGTGCACTGAACAAATTTTTCAAGAAAGAGAGTGTGACACTTCTAACACATCTTCACGAGATACTTCGAGTAGTTCCACTCCCAAAGCAGTCAAAAGAGTGCCATTTGGGTGTGAGTCAAAAGTACATCAAGTACCGACACAGTTTTCAACAAGGGCAGGACGAATAATTAACATTCCTACACGTTTCAAGTAGGGGAGTATTGTGGCCGTATTTTGACAAGTTTTATTTTTTAATGTTTTGGTTAAAATTCTGTCCAGTTGGTATTCCTTGCAAATACATAAAATTGGGTACATTCGTTTTTTAATGTAATTCTCAGTTGCTCACAAATTTTTTGTTTTATTTTTTCAAGTAGCTGGTTTAACGTTGTTAAAAATTTAGTTCATATTCTTTCATCAAACAGCTAAGAAATTTAATTAATGAAAACTTAAAATTATGTTAAAAATAAATAAATAATAATTAATTGGTAAGGGTCAGCCTATAATATTTGGCATGGAAGATGTGTCGGTCCACGACTTCTGCACTCCGACAGAAGATCATAGTTGTGTTCCTTCAGATCGTAGTCTATAAATTGATTAAATTTCCCTTTAGCATCCTGCCCTTATCGGCATTCGAATCCGGTACCTCCTGATCCAAACGCCAAACCTTTAACCACTGTGCCGTTTGGTCGGGTTAACTAAAATCTCCGGCTACAAACATTCAAAATATGCAATCGAATGCATATGATGTATACGAATAGCGGACGTTGTCTACGAGTAGTCGACGTTGCCTACGAGTAGTCGATGTTGTCGACGAGTTGTAGTCACCCGCGTAAAAATTGATAATATACCACTAACTAAATACAACCAATATTTTAGACCACTCTGTTAGCAGTTTTCATAATATTGAGCATGTTCGGAATTTTACCATTGAAGTCGATGTAAGTGATTATAGTTTTGTACTCTCAAAATTTCGCTTCAAGCCAAAATATTGTACTCGGACACTAACCAAGAGATACGTTAATTACAAAAAGGTTAATGAGTCCTTTGAATATTTTTTAATGATTACCGTGTTTGACGTCAGAAATCCTGAGTCTACTCTAGAACGGACTTTTGGTATGTATAATAAACTTGTTCTACAATTTTCCGTATTGAAAGAAGTACATGTAAAAATGAAAAATGCAAGCGTTTGTCCTTGGATGACTCTTGTTCTCTGGGATTTAATTAAACTTAGAAACCGGATGCTGAAGCGTTTTAAAAGGAACAGTACAAATTTAGAACTAAAACATAAATTAGATTTGCTAAATAGGAAGATCAAAAACGGAAAATATTTTGCAAAGAAGCATTATTTTGACAATTTATTTAATTATTTGAGCCAAAAAGAAATCTGGAAACAGTTAAATCAGATCATGGTAAATAACTCTAATAATAGGATCCACTCCGTTATTTGTAATGATCTTGAGTATCATGATCCTACTGCTATTGTTAATATATTTAATCTCAGTTTTGTTAATTGTGTTGACTCTTCTGTATCAGCAAGTAGTTCTAGTCCAGGCTCAGATGATTTAAATAAATTTCATACCATGGTGCGTAGTATTAATTCGTGTTTCTTTTCGCCCACTTCCTGCAGCGAAATATCGAATTTAATTTCAAATCTCAGTAATACAAAGGGTGGTGGTTATGATAACATTCGTAATGTGGTTCTGAAGAATTATTCGCCATTTTTTCACAATTATTAGCTGATCTATTTAATTTGGTTTTGGAAACCCAATCTTTAAGTCTGGAAATTCTAAACTAGTTAATAATTATCGTCCAATTTCAGTTTTGTCGGTATTTGACAAAATTTTAGAAAAAATTATTGCTAATCGGATGATCGACTTCCTGAATAAATCTAATTTTTTCTATTCTCGTCAGTATAGATTTCGACAAGGTTCTGGTACAGATTTAGCCTTAACAGACATTACTAACATCTGCGATAGATCAACGCAATTTTGACAGGCAAAACTATATCTGTGGCTTATAGGTAACAGTTTACTTTTTCAAAAATTATAAATGTATGGCTTCCGTGGCCTATCATA
Organism: Nephrotoma guestfalica; assembly: GCA_963691935.1. Classification (NCBI taxonomy): domain Eukaryota; kingdom Metazoa; phylum Arthropoda; class Insecta; order Diptera; family Tipulidae; genus Nephrotoma; species Nephrotoma guestfalica. The sequence continues at coordinate 30,507,959 of OY829913.1, read as the reverse complement.
CAAACTGTTAGCAAGCTAACTTAGTAATCGAAAGCAGTTTTTGATTCTAAATGGTGTAAAAAGCCCACTTTAGGTGTGAACTGTGGTGTTCCTCAAGGGAGTGTCCTTGGCCCTCTAATATTTCTAATCCACGTAAATGATATGGCCAATTTACCGCTCATGGGTTATGTTAGAATGTTTACTGACGATACGGCCCTGTTCTGTGAATCCAGAGATTGTCAGGTAACAATGTCACATATGAGGGATGATATTATTTTACTTTTAGATTTTCTTCACTTAAACAAAATATCAGTTAATTTTAATAAAACGAAATACATAATTTTTCACTCCCCGCGCCTGCAACACACTGATTTAGCACCACTTCAAGTAGCAAATTGCACCATAGAGCGTGTAGAGAAATTCAAGTACCTTGGAGTAATATTCAACAAACATATGACGTGGGAGGACCATATTAATTATATTTGTATGAAAGTTTGCCCATTTATTTGCTTGATTAGAAAATTGGCTGATTTTGTTCTAGTACATGTGTTAAAAAATTTATTTCTTATTTATTCATACCCGATTCGCATACGCTTCTTCTACCTTTGGTAAAGAGAAACTGAATAAATTGCAAATTTTACAAAATAGGTGCTGTAAAGCAATGTATAAACTGCCTCACCTATTTTCTACTGTGGAGCTCTATCGAACTATTGCTATAGGCATTCTTCCAATTAAAGCAATTTTTGAGATGTACGTGTCGATCTACATGTTTAAGTCTCTACACATCCCATCATTAATTTCGACTATACAATTCGAATTTAGAAGATCATGGTTATTCAACCAGAAATTCTAGTCAGTTGAAGTGCCCCCAAATTAGAACTGAATTTGGCAGAAAATCATTAACATTTATTGGGCCATATATTTATATTAAATTACCTGAAAATAATTAGAGCGCTGTACATATTTTTATGTTTAAACGAATGATAAAATCTCATCTGTTGTCATCAGTTAAAGATTATTTGTGATTAATAATGCCATTCATTCTTAATTAATTTAATTAAATTACATTAATTGTTATGTATTTGAATTTTGTTTTTTATTATGCGTAATGTAGTGTTGGTCACTATGACACTATTTGCTGTATATGTTTTGTACATAAAAGTGTGAATGACGAACTTTTAAAGGACATTAAATCCACTTGTAGTCATTCTCACTCTAATGATTTTTATATATAAAAATTAATGTTAAAATTAAAAATAAATAAATAAATAAAATTAGTAGGCGACACGTAAACGCCCATATCTAGATGGTTTTAGGTGTTATTGTTATTTTCTTTTGCTAGTTGTAAAGCTTTCAAAATAATTGACAGCCGAATACGTCAATTATAGGTCGAGAACCCCATTGCACATTTCTAAGATATTTAAATAAAAAATCTTAGTAATTTAATAACGAACTCAATTATCATTTGTGTATAATATACTGACAATTAATCTTAATGCACAAAATGACTTAAAATCATTTTGAGGACAAACGCACAACAAAAACCCAGTTGAGGGATTTAATTTCCATTTAAATGAATATTCCGTTGCCTTGGGTACTTAATAGTACTTTTTGCGTTTGCAGAATTTGCTTGTATATTTGTTGTGACCAATTAAGAGCAGAAAGACGAATACGAAAAAAGAATTGTTTAATTATTTTTAATTAAAAGGGACAAAATGTAGGATGATAGTAAAAGTTGTTTGTGGTAAAATTGAATACCCAACCTAATGAATATTGGATTAGTCGGTCACGTTCATACACAACATATATTTATTATATTAATATAAATGTAGACAAAAATACAAAATCATTATTTACTTGTACGGATATTGTCCTCAATACGTTGCACTGCAATTTGCTGCATTTGTTCGAGCACCTCGGCATTCGGTTCGATTACATTGAAAAAATCAGCTTTTGATAATGAATAAGTTTCACAGACTTCTACGGCAATTACAGATGCCGTCCGTAAATTATCCTTGACCACTAATGCAATTTCACCAAAATACGAACCATCTTGAAATGTAGTAATTTGCGTTCCCGTTTGTGATAAGACCATTGCCGATCCCGTTTCAAGGAAAAACATTTTTACGCCAGCATCATCCACGCGTATAATATATTGACCCGGTAAATATATTTCCAATTTTAAACAACTAATTATATTTTTTATCTTCGAACTTGGTAAATTTTTAAATATTTCCACTTGCTCAACCAACTGTTTGCACTGGTCCATTCTGATCTGCGATTTTAATCTTGGGCTTAGCGTTCGAAGTATGTGATCCTCATTGAAATAATTAAATCGGAATTTATATTCAATATACTGGAAAATGTTTGATGCTAAATCATCGGGCAATTTAAATTTCTTACAATAATCTTTGACGTCACGTAGAAATGCTTCATACAGCATAGCTGCCCGATCGTGAGACATAATTGTTTGCGTCAGAATTATCATGAAAAATGCTTTACAAATCCATCCACACAACATAATAAACGTGCTTACATCTTTTTTATAAAGTTCTTTCTTTGGATCTAAATCTGCGTAACCACTGCCTAGAAACCCATCCAGCGTATATAGAAATTGCCTTGCATAAATATACCAGGGACTCTTATCTTTGGCCAAGTTTGAAGCAGTATAATCACTTAATTGTACCAATTCCAATTCAAATTGTGAAACAATAGCATTTGAAAATGTAAATAGGTTAGTCTCTAGAAATTCACCGAGTGACTGAATAATTTCACAAAATAGCGTAGCCAAATGTATTATGTACAAAGACAAAAAGCCAAGCTTTATGATTAAATCGGTCCGAGCTGCGAAATTGTAATGTATCGATATAATTTGGTAGTATCGTATAAATTTTGGTATGTTGAAAAAGCAAAGCAGAAAGCAAAAGAATATGATGTATAAATATGTCATCGCAAATGAACTCATATTTTCGAAATCGGAGAAACGCCTCAAGACCAGCAATCCTGGAAACGATGAAATCATATCCGGAAAAAATGTGGTCGTCAAATACTTGTGTCGAATCATCTTTCTATTTAAAATGTACATCTCGTTCGCTTTATCGTAGTATCCCGAATAACATTTCACCAATATCTCCAAATACAAAATAAGGCTGACGGTAACCTGGACTATCGTATTATATATATTCGGATCGCCAAGCTTATCATAAAATGCAATTTGAAATGGCACAATAATAAGATATATCGAAAATGTAGCAAGCACAATGATGCGCCAGTACGCCAAAAAATGACTGCATGGATGTATAATGAAGTACGGTAATTTAGCTTGTCTTCGATTTTCCCGTGCTATTGCACCTTGTGACTTAAAATATCGTGCGGTCATTGGATTTTTCATTGACACAATTAAACTTTTGCGAAATTCTCGTACTACCTGTTGCCACCATTTTGCAGTTGGTAATAGTTTTGGTAGATAGGTTCTTGAACCGAATGCTAATTGACACTTATGTCCGGGAAACGGATGCATTATTCAAGATCGTTGGTTTTGAACTAAACAAATAAAGAAAAGAATAAAACAAAAGTATTTTTTTGTATTTTTCGTCAAAGACGACTCGATTATTTAAGTTTATTTTATTTATATACAATTTTCCCGATTACTGTGCGGTTTAATGCAATGGTAATCGTATGTTAATCCGAAGAATTACTTCTCGCCAACACGTGTACCGTTTATGTGCGATAACTCAATAATGATAATTATTTGATAATGGTAAAAGTAAGAAGATATCCAAACGAACTTCGGAGAAGCGTGCTATACCTTGCCTTAATTACCGTTTGATAACGTTAATGCCTTAGGTGATTTTCAAAAGCTAAAAGGTGTTTGTATGGATTGTGAATTGAGATTTATTACGGTTCTTCTGAATGTCTGTCTTCCGCTGTAGGATTAGGTAAAATTATGGGCGATATGTTCTTGGTTGCTTGCAAATTCAGAATCACAAAATTCGTGAAACTCCTCTTCCCGTTTCACTGTCTATTATTTTTACATCGATTGCACTGGGATTTCCATATGTTCGGCGTTCCACACAACCTTTAAAGAAATGTCCGAGTGCAAAGTTTTATTAAGCCCTGGACTATTCGATTATAACTAACTAAATATTTTTCGCTTCTTTTCATTTTATATTTTTGCGTATCACGAACGCAACCAAAACCCTACCTTGATTTAACATTTTGCAACAGATGGTATATTTCAGGAATCCAACCTAACCCCGTCCAGGTATCCTTTACAGTCCCACACTAATCGGCCGTTTCTACTATTTGGAAGAATTGATGACTGGAAAATCCCTCATATTTCTGGTCAGGGGATGTATTAACTCTCTATCTATGGTAATGGTCTCATTAGGGAAAGTATCATACTACGAATAGCGTGGTAAAAATCCAGAAATGGCTCGTTTGACCTTTATTTACGCCTTTTCATTGCTGCTCTAACATCATTGTACATTTTCCTTATATTAAACCGCTACATCATGTCATCATTAAGGGTTTCCCATTCCACAGTTTCATAGATTTCCTGAAACTGTACCAATTCAAAGCTTTGTTTTTCAAAAGAACACTAAAATTAGCAGCCAGTCTTTCTTTGCTCAATTTATATTCAATTGTCGAAAGTTCGTTTCGTTCATCTTCATTATAAACTATTTTCCAATTATAAATTTCCAAGTATTCCTTGAACCTATATACGAGAGTTTGTACTTGAAGGATTCGGATTCGTGTTTAAGTTAGACACAAACTGTCTGATGTTTAGTCATGTTTGTTTGTTCAGGTCTACAGTTGTTTGTTTTTGAGAACTCCTTCAAAATTTAGCTTTCTAATTAATCTCTTCTGGATGTTTTTCTTGATTTCCTAATATTTGTTGCTCTTTTCATCCTCACCAACTGGAATATCTTGCACCACTTTAGACTAATTAAAAACTTGTTTCAATGAATTCTCCATCTTTTCTGAAACTTGTTTGACTGTACGAATATCGTGTAAGCAACTCAATAACTTCTGACAAGTAATAATGATTTCTGTTGAAACTTCATTAACCGATTTGGAGTTGTTGATTCTAGAGATTCTATCTCAAAGATGCAACGCGCCACTGGTTAATTCCACTATTTTTGTTTCCGGAAATTCAGTTTTATTAATTTCTTAACCTGGTTTTCAATATGGAATTGCAAACCAGTATCACGTTTTGGAGATTTGAGTGCGGCTGGGTGAGCACGTACTGGTGGAACAATTTCCTGACACACTTCTTGCAGCTTAGCAATCTTGTTCACAACGGTACCTGTGGTATTTCTTACTACGCATTCTACAGCCAAACCAATTTCGATATAAAAACTTTAATAATATAAATTAAAATTAATTTTTTTAACAAATTTCAAATTCAGAAAAATTTATTTCCTTTTTTATGTTGGTAATACGAAAAGAGATCATCAACTAAAGGCGCCTTCACCGAGCGGGACTATTTTTAATCCAACTCGTTAGCCAATCAAATCTTTATATTCAACTAAGCCCCGCCTAATTTAATCCAAGTTTAGTTGAAAAATTTCGATCATTTGAGCAAATAATCTTGGTCGTACCAACATAGTAACAAAAAATAAATTGAAATAGAGCAATAATTGAGTTGTTGTTGTTTATTTATGACATTTTTCCATATTTCCTAAAATTGTTGTCTCCATTTCATTACAATAATTCTCGATCATGTTAGTGAATAAATCTATTTCCGTTGAACAATCGGGACACACCTTGTAACTGATATTTTCGACTAAATCCGATTATAGGAATGCCCAATATTCGGTACATTTTCGCATCTCGATTTGTAACCTGTAACGCTGCTGTTTGTGGAGTACTGACTAGCACAATTCCGGTTACCAGAACATTTTGGACTAAAAAAGGTGTATATCACAAGTTCCAGGTGGTGTATCCACGAATAATATATCAAGTTCGTCCCAAAATGTTCCCTTTAATGACCGCTCTAGTGCAGACATAATTAATGATCCTCGCCAAACAACCTGTTTATTTAAACCGTTCATTTAACCCCATAATTTATTATCGGTATCATATTGTTAGAATTATTTACAAGGTTTTTCGTGGATATTCTTCATTAATGGCACGGAGGGGCCAAATATGTCACCATCCAGTAAACCGATCTTTTTACCTAAACCACCTAGTGTTACTGCTAAATATCAGAGGCAACAACTACAATACTCGTATTATCGCCGCCGTCTAACGGTTTTGGTTTTGGTGATCCACGGGTTATAAGTTTGGCCTGCCGCGTATCCACTTCCCTTGCATAATTTGTCTAAAATAAATTAAATTAAAAGAACATTTTATTTATTATGTAGAATATTGAAATTTTCGGTCAACAGAATTTTTGAAGTTTCTAGGTGGTGAGAACCAAACATTTTATTTTGCCAGAAATGTTGGACTACAAATTGATTGATTGATTGATTGGACTGTAGGACCAAGTACTGGACAAGTGTCCCGGATAACGCCGGGCCTATTCCTACAATTTACACATAACAATAGAAAGGATAGGAAAGGTTTTTTTTTTGGGACAGAACGACCCGGTTTCAGACATCTAGCGATCGTACGGCACAACACAATTCTAGTATACTTCTAATCTACTAGAGGAAGGATAAAGGCTTAATAGGTTTAAAGGATAATGATGGTATTGGTCTTCAACAATTGCTTCTCTAAATCAGCAAACTGAGAACAAAATATTATTATTTCACGTACATCTGGAAATCACCTGAAATTTAATTCTGCATTAATAATTTCCGGCTTCCTAAACAAAATTGATTGATTGAATTGAATGTCGATCAAATCAACAGACTTAGAAATTAGGATGACACGCACGGCCTTCCTAACTTCTAAGTCTATTGATTTGATGGATTTATTTATAAAAAATAACTATTTATGAAAGTCACTTGTCCTTGCCATCCCTAATCTACTGGTTCCAAAAACAACTAATCTGGAATCTGTAAGGTAATGTATTACTAATGAAATACTTTCACAGCTTTAGAATCCCTAATACCTAAACAAATTCAACCAAAATTAAATAAAACTTAAAGTAATCAGGAATCTGTAAGATGACAGAATTAATAAAAAGTAGCTAGTTAGTACATCTGTAGGATCCATGATAATCAAATAACCCAATTAATTGTTCAATGCTTTAATTATAAAATAAATAATTCAGAAAATATTAAAATAAGATATTAAAAATTAATCTACGTTAGTTAAGTATTATATTTATATATATATCTATTTACAACAGCAATAAATAAATTATAAATCATATAATCGAGAACAAGTTAACCAAAATCTTTACCAATTTACAGTGTTCCAAATAACCTAGAAAATAATTTAATTGAAAAGTGCATGATCCCGAAAAACTAACTAAGTACAGCAAATTTGATTGCATTTCAAATTTACTCCGTAGCTTCCAAGCTATCTGTAATTCCAAAAATTCAAATATTCGCTGAAATAGCAAAGTTATAAAGTTAAACCAACAATTCCAAATCGATCACAGCCGCCTACCTATACATGTCCTAAACTAGAGTTCCAAAATTCGTTAAGTTATTATTATCACGTTCAAAACAAGAATAATAAGAAATTCAAGAATTTTAATTTTAATTTTACAATAAAACCTAAAATTCAAATTAATAAATAAAAAATCTGACTCCTTCACACCAATATCCGTATATTGATGAAACTTTATTAATCTGACAACACCAATCACCATCTATCTTTTCATCTTTAACAAAGAAAGGTAGTTCCACTCAACCAAAACACACTTTTCTGAGAACCCCACTTTTTCAACCAAAAGTAGGACCATCCATGAATGGATGTTTCAAAAGTCGAAAACAAAACGGATCAATACACCACAGCAGAAACATCAGCCACAATGATGTATTCCATTCACTAGGGACCACAGTAGATGACTTACCAGACATACAAATAAAAAAAAAAAAAATAATAGCTTTCATACAAAATTGTTTTATGAAATCGAATCTAACGAGAATCTAACGAGAGCCGGTATATTCTATGTAAGAAAAATGGTATTTACTATAAATCACTTGAGAAAAACATCTTGCCATAATAAAAGATGTCGCCGAAGAAACATCGCATGCAACACAAGAGCAAGCACCGATTACCGCTTCCATCCAGCAATCACCTTTGGCTCCCGGTCCCGACCGCAGGCGAGCAACTCCCAACTTATAAAGAAATATCATGCTAGAGCAAAATCAAAATTTGGACAAAATAGATTCGGGGCAGTTCGCTTCGATAACGCAATTTACATTTACCGAAGAACTGAGATAAAACGGAAAAACCGGAATTTCCGAATATGTAGACAATTCCCGAATGTGTAGACAATGCCCTCGTCCAGCGGGCTCAAAAGACACAATCAAGCTTAGTCAAATTGGAATTTCGAAATTTTATTAAAAAAAGGTTTGGGATAAGAAAGGGTGCTTCTGGATAAAGCAAACAGTTTGTTTCCTAAAACAAAATCACCCAGAACCAACCAAAAAATTCATTACAGCGAAACTCCTACAACCCGAAGTAATTCTTTTCGGATTAGTCAAAACGAGATTTCATTCCGAACCATTAGTACTCCATAGTGCCAATGTTTTCCAGTACAAATACTAAACCAGTTAAGGTCAGCGCAAACAACGTTAAACTGATTACGATCCCACGATTTAAACCGGACTAAAACTAAAAAATGACAGAACTCAACTCATAGTCTCCAAACCCAACAATATGTCTACAGAGTCCTCGAAACACTATATTTTCATATAAAGTATGCGAATACAGCACCACCACAACAATGACCGTTGCTGAACTAAACGAGATCCACTACGGTGAACAATCACAACTGTACCAAGAACCCAACTAGGCCTTGATACGTACCCCACCTACCTTGTCATTGCCATTACCATTTGCTATTAATCAGCTCTCAATACAGGCGATCGCGCAAGAAGATTGTAAAAATATAAACAAAATACACAATGGCGAATTTTGCCGCCTTACTACCTCATAGCCCAAATGTTGATTGCAAAACTACACCAACCTCACTCTGAATAAGATTTCAATCTCCAACCACAACTGTTGGGCTACAAATTCTTATAAATTAATTAATATGTAAAATCGAATATTTTATATGTAATCCACAGACATACGTTTATTCGATTAAATTAAAATAGAGCCCCAACTAATCGCAAACAAAGCAGAAATTGAAAGTAAACAACAATAACTAAAAATCAACAGAAAACATATGACTCGCATGACAGTCGTAGACGAATTTTTTGAGCAAATCTCATGTGTGACTATGTTCAAGTCGGTAAAATATAATCCAAGTTTATAATCTCGTTCCGTAAAGACTGCATAAATGATCAGTCATGGGTAAATCTTACCCACGAGCCTACCAAAATGCAATACGAAATTAGTATTCGATAACAACTATATTATACGAACAACTGGACAATTCTGGCCAACCTGGAACATTACTTTAATGTTACAAGATTTTAAACTCGTCTAGTACCCGTAAAAACGCTCAATTATTTGAATTTTATACCTTTGTATAATTGATGTGTACTAGATTGACATACTGAACAGTTAAACGCGGATTGTACTTGGAAGCCTTTCACTTATGAACTTGATTTGTGGGGTTAATTTTAACTACTTAGCTTCTAACCTAAATGTGCTTAAGTCAGAAAAACAACTGATTAATATTTTATTTATGCAAACCTTAAATCGATAATTGGTCACAATATACGTACATCGTAAATTCAATAAAATTTTCGTTAAAAAATGTACGTAATGTCATTAAAAATTTTGTTCAAAATACAAAACCAAGAAGAAAACAATTTGTTGTGTTAAACAATTTTATTTCGCATAAAAACATGTTTACGTAGCTATTTACATTTAAATATTAATCTTTTTAATGATTATTTAATATTTTATTGTGTTTACATAAATTTAATAATAATTACATTTTTATGTGTTTAGTTTATGGGAGCACAAAATAAAGCTAAAGGTATAGGATATAGCAATAAATACCCTAAAGTGTTGTTAATACGAGTACCTATTTATTCATAAATATTTATAAAACAAATTTTTTTGTATGTTTGTCTTTAAATAAAATCAGATTTTATTACGGATTCGAGAAGGTATAAAAATTAAGGGTTTTAATAAAATATAATTATCGTTGAATATAGAAAAATATAAACCACCTCGGTCAGTCATTGTTAAGGATAACCTGTAACGTTGCTGTTTGTGGTATGCTGACTAGCACAACGCCGGTTACCGGAACATTTTGGGCTAAAGAAACGTGTTTATCATCAGTTCCGGGTGGTTTATCCACGAATAATATATCAAGTTCATCCCAAAATGGTCCCTTTAATAGCCGCTCTAGTGCGGACATAATTAATGGTCCTCGCCAAACAACCAGTTTTCAGAAATTAATAATTCCATTGACATACATTTAACCCCATAATTTATTATCGGTATCATATTGTTAGAATAGTTCACTTAAGGTTCTTCATGGATATTCATCATTAATGGTACGGAGGGGCCAAATATGATACTATTAAAGTTAGCCGAAAGTTTCCAGCCGAAAGGATTCCCGTGAAGTTTGTCCTAACTTTGTCCTAAAATTACAAAAACAAAATTTAGGACAAACTTCACGCGTGTGTCCACGAGCGTGAAGTTTGTCCTAAAATTGTCCTGACTATTTTATCATGAGTATGTATTAGTTAATCTCTCGTTATAATGGATTATAATATTTGACATACGTACAGTAAACGCTCGATTTAATGGACTAATTGGGGATGTCCGTTAAATCCGAATGTTTTTTAATTTAATCGATTCGATCGAATTTAATCTGGGACGGAGCTCAGCCATTTCTTAGCCGATTATGATGGGTTTGGGAATGTTGGTTAAAAATGGGATTCTTAAATTATTTTTGGAAGAAATTCTGGAATATGGCCACCTGGGACGGAACTCGATCAATTCTTAACCGATTATGATGGGATTGGGTATATGCTGGATGGAAATTGGATTCTTATTTGGTTTTGGGAAAAAGTTCTGGAATATGGCCACCTGGGACGGAACTCAGCCATTTCTTAACCGATTATGATCGGATTGGGTAAGTTGGATATAAATGGGATTCTTAATTGATTTTGAGAAGAAATTTTGGAATATGGCCACCTGGGACGGAACTCGATCAATTCTTAACAGATTATGATGGGATTGGGTATGTTGGATGAAAATAGGATTCTTAAATGATTTTTGGAAGGAATTCTGAAATATAGCCGCTAGAGACCGAACTCGATCAATTCTTAACCGATTATGATGGGATTGGGAATGCTGGATGGAACTGAGATTCATAAACAGGTTTTTGAAGAAGCTCTGAAATATGGCCATCTGAAACAAAGAAAAAACTAACGAAGGCTAAACAAAAGTTTCAGATTGGTAGATAAATTCCAGAGTAAAAATATTTCTACCCGTATGCGATTTACGAGTATAGATTGAACGGCTTGCACTTGGTGCTGATATTAATGTTAAAAGCGATTAATGGTACCGTGACGTATATCGTTAGATTCGTTGGAGTGTCTTCTATCACCCGACCAACATACAGAAAAATCCTATGACCTTTTACGGAAATATCTCATTTTCCGTATCTCATTTTCCGGTCATAGGATTTTTCTGTGTGTTGGTCGGGTGATAGAGGACACTCCAATGAATCTAACAATATACGTCACGGTACCATTAATCGCTTTTAACATTAATATCAGCACAAAGTGCAAGCCGTTCAATCTATACTCGTAAATCGCATGGAAGGTAATACGGAAAATGAGATATTTCCGTAAAAGGTCATAGAATTTTTCTGTGTGCTGGTCGGGTGATAGAGGTCACTCCAACGAATCTAAAGATATACGTCACGGTACCATTAATCGCTTTTAACATTAATATCAGCACCAAGTACAAGCCGTTCAATCTATACTCGTAAATCGCATGGAAGGTAATACTAAAAATGAGATATTTCCGTAAAAGGTCATAGGATTTTTCTGTATCACAGAATTCACACCTACAGATTGAAGGTAATGAAAGAGCCGATATGGTTTCGAAGCGGAGATGCCGGCCAGAGATGTACTTCGCATATTTCAGGTGAATCTGTGGAGAAAATGGGAGAGAGAGTTTGTTGAAAAATGTCAGGTGAAAGATAAGAAGTACTTTGAGTTGATTAGGTCTCCTTTGAGGCAAATGTTCTTTAAGGTGCTCAAAGGAGATACTAGAATGTTACGAACTATGGAACGAGTGAGATTGAATCATGGAAATCGGAAAGAATGTTTGAAGAAACGCAATTTGGTTGTGTGTGAATTATGTGAAAGCTGTTTGGTTGTGGAGGACATCGAACATTTGATTCTGAAATGTTGTACATTTAACCAGAGCAGACAAATGTTCGATATTGAGTGCAATTAGTTTGACTGAATTATTACGAATGGGAATGAACATATATAAGAATGTGTATGAATTTATTAGAACAAATCAGATAGAAGTGTGAAAGGGGATCGATGTGTGCTAGGTGTATGAAAAGAAATTAAAATTAAATTATGATTGTAAAAAATGCAGAAATTAAATTTGTAAATTTTGAAACGAGCCAAACTTTTGGAGCTAGCGCCAAATAAAAAAAAATAAAAACAAATATTTATAAATTTTTGAACATGTGGTCTCAAGGACGTTATCGGCGACAGTAATTTTTTCCCCAGTGACTGTTGAGCTCAAAATGTGAGTTGACTAAGCATAACTATAAAGTATTCCAGATAACATTGAAATTTTCTAATTGGAAACTATAAATTATGTGATGTGAATGTGAAATATTGTGATGCGGCTAAGGAACGTTATATTAATTCTTAAATTAGCGCATTAATCATAGTTTAACCATAAATTAACCGTAAATGGTTAGAACGTTACGATAGTGTAGTTAAGTGAAAACTTTGTCCCGAACGATTAATGAACTTACACTAATTAATAATTTACAGTGAATAATTCAAATCGAAAGAGTCATAGACAGGGATGGGCGGGTAGATTATGTCGACACGTAATCTAGCACGTATATTACATAAGGATTTTTGCTTTCAAGACGTCGACATCGTAATCAACGTCGACAACTTAGAAAATGATATTAAAACCTTAATTTTTAATTATTTTACGTCAACCGCACTATTAAAATTCGTCAATAATTACTTAAATCTATAATTCTAATATTTTTACAAGCATTTTATAAATTAAAAATAAATTTAAAATCTCTGAACTGTCCCTAGTTCTATCTAAAACTGTTGAATATTTCAATAAATTATACATATGCTTTGCCCGCCAATCAATTGACATCAATTTGGCTTCAGGGAAAACCACTCAATAATAGAACAAGTACACCGAATTACAAACATAATTGAAGACGTACTTGAAAAAAAGAAAGTATGTTCAAGCGTCTTCTTGGATGTAGCATAGGCCTTTGACAGAGTATGACATAAAGGTTTGTAATATACCTATATTAAATTACAACGAGACTTACCAAAGCAGTTTTATGAAATTCTGAAATCTTACATATCTAACCGAACCGATCTAAGGCTCGTTCTGGGACCAACTTTATATGTTCTATATACCTCGGACCTGCCAACGATAGAGAATACTAATAAAGCGACGTTTGCGGATGATACGGCCATCTTAGCAGTTGCTAATTGCATAGAAGAATCTACAAGCAAATTGCAAAGAGCTACTAATATTGTCAGTATCTGGACCAAGAGTTGGCGAATAAAACTTAATGAAATAAAATCTGTTCACGTAAACTTTACCAACAAGAAGGTCAACTGGATACCAGTAGAACTGAACTCCCAGCAAATTCCCTATGCAAATACGGCAAAATATCTAGGCATGACTCTAGACGCGAAACTAAAATGGAAAGAGCATGTGAAAAAGAAGAGTTGAATATCAAATACAGAAAGATGGATTGGCTCTTAGGAAGAAATTCTGAGTTAACTCTACATAATAAATTGCTACTATACCGGCAAATCATAAAATCTATGTGGACTTACGGTATTCAGCTCTGGGGCTGTACAAAGAAAACCAATGTCAATATCATCCAGTCAATCCAGAGCAAAGTCCTTCGTGGAATAGTTAATGCACCGTGGTACATAAGAAATGACAACCTGCTGAGAGATCTAAAGATGGATTTCGTTTGTTAAGGAATAAGCAAACACGCGAGAAAACACATGCAACGTATTAGTCTGCACCAAAATGCTGAGATACGTCGTATGTTGGATGATCCAAACCCAGTAAGACGGCTGCGAAGGAATAAACCGCATGATCTACAAGATCCAATCAGGATCGACTAAAAATATAATAAAATTGTAAAGGGGACTAGCCACAGGGCTACAACCCTCCAAACAAGAAGTTGAATTTTACCTAAGAAAGCCGAGTTTCTACTTGCACACCTAATAATAACGTATTCAAACTCTATGAGTTTGGTAATCGGTAAAATCTTCTCGTTATTAAGTAACTTTGTTGATGTGTGGGACGGTAGATGTCTTATAGGTCTTAGCGATTTGTTTTGTAATATTTCTATGTAATATAGTAAATATTTACTCGCATAATCCCATATCTGGATTAAATAAATTAGGTGCGCATGAATATAACCCAAACACAAATTTTAAGTGGAATTAACATTCCAATTAAGATGATATGATGGAGAACTCCTCAACTCTGTTTTGCTCTTTTTGAGACACGTTTATAGTTAGTTTTAGTTTAAATATAAATTATCGTAATTCGAAAAGGTACTCAACACACTTTAGTGATGTAGTTCTATTTTAAGAGGGATATTTTATTCGCTATGGACAATGGTCTATGGAGCCACGTGGTCAGGTACAGTTTGGAATTTCAAATACGAAACTAACTTAACACAAATTGTATTAGAATTTCGTACCTAGAGAAATCGAATGACCTCAACCTTACGACAAAATCACAAATCCTTTTGTGTAGTCTAATAAACTATTCCATTGCACAAAAGTATATTAGTATACCATACGCAAAGCAAGTATTTCGGTTGATTGAATTCAAAATTTCACAGAACACATAACGTAATAAAGTTGTGTATTCGAATTCAATTGCAAGTACCAAGTTCTATTTTAATAAAGTTCTTTGTATTATCCTTTCTCACCATACACGTACGTACGTACTCGTATATGTGACATATTGTTTATTTAGAAATCAATGTGCAAACACACAAAAGCTCCAAACTATTGTAAACAAATTTTGTGTAGAAGTACATTATCAGAGAGTAGACGAATAAAATCCTATTTTCACTTCGTATATCGACTATAAAATATCACGTAATCTCATTACAATTCAAATATATTCATATTTAAAATTCCAGCTCTTGTATTGTATATATGTACTCGTATATTAGCAATAATACTGCCAGCCACAAACCAAAACCTAAAAATGCGGAATGAATCGAAACCCAATGTACATGCGGAGAAACTAAATCAATAAATTTTCTGGATTACAATTCGAACAAGTTCAAGTCACCGTTTTGTAACGACATAATTTAATTTTATATATGCGAGTAGGTTATGTACTCGTACATATGAATAAAGGGAGATCGTGAAAGTTTGCCGCTTTCATCTATCAATTCCGAATTAGATATAAATATAAAATAAACCATGTAACAGGAATACCTCGATGAACACAACTTTACAAAAGCACTGTGGTGTTTTGTTGAACATATTAAATTTTTTAATTTTAGCTTGTTCCTTACGTGACTTTGTAGAATACAAAAAAAACTGAAAATTCCTCGGGTACTGCCAGATATCGAAATTCAGCCAATTTTGTAAAGAATTTGATTAAAAGCGTTAATAGTGGTATTCATGTACCCGTACATAACCAAAAGAGGTATAAAGCAATACCATTTATCTTTATTTCTAAAGAAAGCATCCAACAACACGATGGCGGTGCGACGAAGAAATTATCATTTCGAAGAAGACACAGAACATTTGAAAATCGTAATGGAATATAAACACAACACAAAAGAATATCGAGAAGAAAATTTATGGAAAAATAATTCGTTTTTGTTGGCTGTTATCCTTTTTAACAATTCTTAAGTGATTTAAGTGAATTTGTAATAAAATCCTTAAAACATTTAAAGAAACACGATCGATTAAATGTTGTATTTTAGATTTGAGTTCGCGCGGGAACGGGTTCTTATATATTTTAATGCTTTCATATATTTCATTTCAATTCCATTTTTCCAAATCCATAAAAATAATATTATTGTAGTTTGAGATATAGGTACGAGTAGCTATAGGTATAATTGAAAGGGGCGGTGGTAAATTTTAATTACAAAGTTTTTGTAAAACCAAAATCAAACCAAATTGTATAATTTAAATAAATAATTTCATTTAATTAATTTTCCATCCAATTTCCACAATCACAAAAAAATATTATTTTAACGATACACTGAATTGTTAATTTTTAATATACAAATTTTGGTAAATGGTGCATGCACAATCGTGTGTACGATTCAAAATTCTATTATTATTATTTTATATGTCAAGTGTCACACTGTGATTTTGCGTCGAAATCATACGCGGATATTGTAAAGTGAATGTTTTTGATGTCGATTCCGGCATATTTGCTGGTTGTGAATTTAGGTTAATTTGATCGTTTAATGAGAAGTCATGCAATTTATTTCAATATACGCAGGTAAGGCATGTATATCCCGGATTTATAACGATATATTTTAATGTATTATATTGATACCTGGGATTCCGGCGCTTTATCAACCGCATGAATGCTAACAATATTTATTTGTAATTACGTTTTAATAGGGATAGGCGCCAGTTTTATTTATTTTGGTTCTATCAATATAATGAACTGGTGGGTGTTTGAAGGACTGGGATTTGTATGTAGTTGATTGTAATAAATAGTTTGTGAATTGAGTTTCAAATATTTTACAATATCCAATCTCAATGGTCACAGGCGCAAGTATTTTGCGGCATCTTCATACAGAACTTAAGTTTTACTACGATCTATGGTTTTCTACGATTTATTTTCATTTCGGTTTGCAGGTCATGGTAAAAAAATACCATTTCCATACTTTCTAGCAGTTGGTATATTGCATCCCAGCAATGCTGTTAATTATTACGAAGACTTCCCTTGAAGCTAGATGGCAATATTATACAGATTTTCCAACCAGCTTGTTTACATTGTCTGCTTTACGATTTATATATTCCATTTAAGCTTGATAACCTCCTGCTCTCAATGCTGGTTGGTTGCTTTTGATCCATTTAAGATAGTTTGACTCTGCGCGAACATAAGCGTCAACTACGTACGGTTGGGTTAAGCGTCCTGCGTTCAGGAAGTACAAAAACTCCTCTGATAGTAGCAAACGATAAGAAAAATATTCATAGATACTTGGGAGCGCTTCTGTTACTCGTTTCTTCCATGCTTCCTAACCGATCGGAAATAAAATATGGTACGTTATATGGTATCTAAACGATTTTACGTTAAAGTATCACTCGCAAAGTAACTACTGTACGGTATGCTGTATAAGATAACGGAAATTTATCAGCAGAAAATAAGAGATTTCGCTACTCGCCGCAAGTGGCAGCACAATCACAAAAGAGAATTTATTTTGTTATATAATTACCAGCGGACATTTTTTATTCATTTTGTATCTCTTTTTTCACTAAATAAAACATCCCAGCGGAATAAAATATTAAAAGTGATCCTTAAAATGACAAATTGATTGATCTCCGAAGTAAAGGACCTCGGTAAATGAAATCTTGAAACTTAACAATATTCCGTCTTTCCGCCATTCTCAAAGAATGACGATGAAATTTGGATAAAAGTATTGATTAGGGGTCCAAAACTTAGGACAATATTCTAGGACCTGTTCATGCTGGACTAATCTAGGCCATTTCAAAACCAATACTTTTGAAAATTTTAATTTTTTTATTAGTTTAATTTCAGTTTTTGGGCAATATCTCAATCTCTCTCAGTATGACCTCAGCTATCAGAAAAACAATCGAAAGTATTGGTTACTAGTGAAAGTTTTTGAGATATCGGCCAAAAACTGAAAATAAATTAATGAACAAATTTAAATTTTCAAAAGTATTGGTTATGAGATGGCCTAGTTTAGTCCAACATGAACAGATCCTAGAAATGTATCCTAAGTTTTGGATCCCTGATCAATACTTTTATCCAAATTTCATCGTCATTCTTTGAGAATGGCGGAAAGACGGAATATTGTTAAGTTTCAAGATTTCATTTACCGAGGTCCTTTACTTCGGAGATCAATCAATTTGTCATTTTAAGGATCACTTTTAATATTTTATTCCGCTGGGATGTTTTATTTAGTGAAAAAAGAGATACAAAATGAATAAAAAATGTCCGCTGGTAATTATATAACAAACTAAATTATCTTTTGTGATTGTACTGCCACTTGCGGCGAGTAGCGAAATCTCTTATTTTCCGCTGAGAAATTTCCGCTATCTTATACAGCATCTGTACGATCGTATGCATTACATAAATTATTTGCTAACCGGCAGAGCATTGGTTAAACAATTGTCTAAATACCTGCCCCTTCTGGCAAAATCGGGTAAACTCATCAAGGTATAATCAACTGACGACAATTTGACCCGTTTTTTGATGTGTTCGTAAATATCGCCTGGGGCTAATACCAAACGGCAAAACTTAAAACGGAATTTTCGAGTACCAGAAATCAATTGCGATGGGTCTTTATTTCAGGAAAATTCGTTTAAGAGGTCGTCCAGTGGAGTACTGATTTCCTTTTTCTAGATAGACCGACTTTAGAAACTACACGGTGGGGTTAATTTTTTATGGCTCGCACGATTTGATAAAAACTGATGAAAGAAGGTTTTTAATTTTCAGGAATCGACTGCAAATTGTCTGGGTTCCGGGGTAATTCGTTCAGAGAGTCTCGAATTTTATAAATATTGGTGAGGAAACTTTTTCAAATGTCAGGAGTGGATTACAATGAGTGCCATTTGCGGCAAATCCCGTTCAGATGGTCGTCTGGTGGGGCCTTAGTCTTTTGCTTTAATTTTTCCGGCCCGAACGGTTTTTACAAACAATTATGGAGGAGCATTTTCGAGTATCGAAAGCCGATAGTGATTGGTTATGATTTCGGGAACATTCATTTGGGGGTCATTCGGAGAATGCCGGGTACCATTATTTATTTTTTTCTGTTCGCGCGATTTTGATAAGAATTGGTGAATTGGGGATTTTAAATTCCCCGAATCGATTTTGATTGGTTCCAATTTTCGCAAAATTCGTTTAGGAGGTCATTGATTGGGGCCGTAATCCTTCATTCATTTTTTTCAGTTCGATCAATTTTGATATAAATTACGGGCCAAAGGGTGTGATTGTGATGAGTTCTAATTTTGTGAAAATTCGTTTGGGAGGTCCTTGTCCTTGATCTTGCACTATTTTGCTTGATGTTGCACCATGTTGCTTGAAATTGTGTGATGTTTCACCAATAAATGTTGGTTTTTATGTTAACAATAATCAGTTCAAGGATTCGTTACATTATTTATGATTTGATCTCGGTCTTCTTTTCACATTTTCTTCCGTCTCGAACGATATTGGTTTGAGAGAGGCCCGGGCTTTCTATATTAATTGTTTTCGGCTCGACCGACTTTTATAATTATTTACTGAGGGGAATAATTTCGAGAAACAGAAACCAATATCGAATTTTGAGAAAATTCATTTAGGTGGTCATCTGGTGGAGGCTGTACTCCCACTATGTATTTTTTTCGGTTTGCCGACGTTTGATTTTCCCGTTTTTTATTTTTTGTATGCTCTCCCTGTTTTGATAAAAATTGGTGCAATCAGATTTTCAATTGCCAGGAATCCATTGCGATTGTTCCTACTTTCTGATAAAATCATTGGGGCCAGGATCTTTTTCTTTAATTTCTTTCGGCTCACACAGTTTTTATAAAAATTGCCATAGGAGCGTTTTGCAGTACTATAAACCGATTATTATTGATTACGGGACAATTCATTTAGTGGGGGTGATCCGGTAAGGTTCGGGTTCCATTTTTTTTTTTTTGCATAAAATTTGGTAAAGAGGAGATTTCGAATGCCAGGAATCTATTCCAAACGTTCGTAATTTCGGGAAAATTCGTTTAGGAAGTCATTCGCTAGGGCCCGGGATAAAAATTGCGGCGAGAAGGGTTTCCTATTGGCAAACATGAATTGCGATGAGTCCTAATTTCCGGAAAACCCATTTAGCCTACTAGTCCAGATCTCCAGATTTTGAAACAAAAAATCGGGACTGAGTTTTCGAATGGAAGAAGACATGTTGTTATATGGCGCATGATGTTGCACAATGTTGCGTAATATTGCACCATATTGTGGGACGTTGCACTATATTATGGGATGTTGCATTTTGAGTCATTATACACCATGTTGCGTCGTATCATTTATTTTCGTTGCTTGATGTTGCTTCTTGTTCAGGGATGTTGTGTGAAGTTTTGCGATGTTGCATCATGTTGTGGGATGTTGCTAGATGTTGCACCATGTTGGATGTTATGTGTACCAATGTTTCACGATTTTGTACTATGCCAAGCCATATGTTGCTTCAAATTGTCTCTTAGAATTTGGGTCACACGATTTTATAAAATGAATAAAATTAAGGATTATTGAGTGATAAGAATCGATTGTGATGAATTTTAACTTCGAGAAAAATTGTTTAGGGAGTTCCCAAATGAGTGAATATTTTAATAAAAATTAAATAATCAAAATCGGCTGGAACGGTTTTGATAAAAAAAATATGTGAAAAATGATATGAAATTCGAGTTTCAGTAAATGACTGTAATGGGTCTTCATTTTGGGAAATTTATTGAGAGGTGTTCGTTACTATTTAATGAACTTGTTTAGAGGAGGTACCCAAGGGAAACGAAATTTTGGAAAAATGTATCTCTTAGATTTGTCTTCGGGCATGCAAATCATAAATGGTAAACATGGCTTTAGCGGCTGAAGCGCCCATTCAAAACAGACAGGCATGAGGAAGTTTTTTCTTAATAGATAGTAGCCATGAAAAGAAGAAAATTCGGTAGAATTAGGTAGAAGCCTGTACGAGGTAATAAAGATACTATAAAATTATCGGTGTTCCAAAGGTAGGTCCTCATGTGTGAAATCGGCCACCACTGCCACTAAACTTATTTAAAGATTCTACCAAAGACCGAATTATTGAATAGAATGGTTAAGTAGAATCACTCTTTGATGTTAAAATCTTGTGCCTCAATTATACTTTAGGAAGAATAAATCAACTGATTGAGCCCATTTTCACTAAATTTTATTTAGTTTTTGTGTTTTTATTTTGTCCTTAATTTAACATATCTTACGAGATCTGATAATATCCATAGATGCTTCAGAATATCACATAATTTCACCTCTGCTCTGAACGATATCATTCGACCAAATTAAAATTTCAGAAATCATTGCATATTATTTCTGACAAATATGTTGGTAAAATAAGTAGCAAAACAATGACATTTAGGCGAATTAAAAATGACATTTTTAAGGTAGTATATGAAAAGTTTGAACAATTTTCTATGAATTTTTTATAAAAATCTTAACTTCTTAGATCCCATCCTAATAAATGTTGAACGTCTAGTTATTTGTTATAAATTGAAATTGAAATTAGTTTACATATTCAATATTTCGCCTGAATGACATTGTTTTTTGTACTTTTAAGACAATACACACACATTTATGCCTATCAAATACTTAACAAAACAATAACAAATGTTCTCATATACGTATGTGCTATAAATATGGATTAGTTAATTATTTCCCTAAATGTTGCTATTTTGTAAAAAAATCTAAATTAGACTACCATTAGGCGAATTAAAATAAAAATGTGCAATGCAATCGAAATATTGTTATCAAATATTAGAGAACAATTAGGCGAATACGAATAAAATCGTGTAACACAATCGAAACATTCATTTGAAAGTGAGGCTTTAATGTGCTGAATATGCCCAATGTAAAAATACAAATGTGTTTAAAGCAATTGTAAGATACAGCATAAGTGTAATGTATAAAAATGCTAAATGGTCGGTCCATATGAATAACAAGCAATATCTGCAGCAGTTGTTGTACGAAACTTCAATGAAAAATTTTGTTCTACAGAAGTCAAAAGTCCCACATATAGACATGGTTTTTTATGATGGCCTTGGTATGTATTTTAATACAAAAATGCCATGTGGTCGGTGCCTGGGTTCGGTCATATGAATAACAAGTAATATCTGCCTGCAACAGGTGTTGCACGAAACATCAATGAACAATTTTGTTCTACAGCAGTCAAAAGTCCCACATATAGACATGGTTATGATGGCCTTGGTATGTATTTTAATACAGAAATGCCAAACAATCGGTCTCTGGGCTCGGTCATATGAATAACAAACAATATCTGCCTGCAACAGGTGTTGCACGAAACTTCAATGAAAAATTTAGTTCTACAGAAGTCAAAAGTCCCACATATAGACATGGTTTTTTATGATGGCCTTGGTTGTACTTTAGCACAAAAATGTCAAATGGTCGGTGCCTGGGTGGAGCAGGGACAACTATGCCAATCATTGGCAATTGGAGTAGTCGTAACGATGCCACTGTAATCTGGCCAATTTAAAATTGCAGACTGTCTGTCAATATTTAAAAATTAGAAATAATAAATTCAACAGACATGCTTTGTATAAAATTGAGCAAAAAGCAAACAATGAAATTCCAACATAAATTAGCTTGACGGACAGTAACCAGGATAACAACAACAAGAAATCGACACCCAGCAATTTAAACACTGCAACATGTCGATTTCTTGTTGTTGTTATCCTGGTTACTGTCCGTCAAGCTAATTTATGTTGGAATTTCATTGTTTGCTTTTTGCTCAATTTTATACAAAGCATGTCTGTTGAATTTATTATTTCTAATTTTTTAAATATTGACAGACAGTCTGCAATTTTAAATAGGCCAGATTACAGTGGATCGTTACGACTACCTCCAATTAGCCATTGATTGGCATAGTTGTCCCTGCTCACCCAGGCACGACATTTGACATTTTTGATGCTAAAGTACAACCAAGGCATCATAAAAACCATGTCTTTATGTGACTTTTGACTATGTAGAACTAAATTTTTCATTGAAGTTTCGTGCAACACCTGTTGCAGGATATTGCTTTGTTATTCATATGACCAAACCCAGGGACTGACCATTTGGCATTTTTATATTAAAGTTCATACCAAGGCCATCACAAAATACCATGTCTATATATATGGGACTATTTTCTTAATTAATTTATTAATTTATTTTAATAGTCCGGTAAAAGTCAATTTTAAGTAAATTTTTCGGTAAATTCAATTATTTTTGAAAAATTCTCTGGTAGACTGTTCAAAAAATCTGTACTAAAATCGATTTTTATCGTAGTAAACGATTTCCCCGACTATTGGTACACAGCCTTGTAGAAATTTGACTTCGGAACAAATTTTCATTTATTTTTGTTTGTTTAGAATTAATTTAGAACTCACTTCAACGGCAGCATTTAGTTTAGTTTTAATTAGTCAGGAATCGGAAATAAATATATTAAACATTATGATTGCTAAACTCTTAATTACAATGGTCAAAAATTAAATCATTTAATGTGTTTTTCAAACAACCGCACTAAACTTTTAATGATTTCGTATACAATGCCATCTCCCCGGAAACCTGCACATAAAATTTATAACTTTTGTAACAAAACCAAACTCTGAAATCTGAAATCTTTCGTCATTGGGTATTGTACCTCTTTGTGTATGTGTGTGTGTAGGTTTATGCGGGATGGGATGGATGTAAAAAATAAAATTTGTGAATGGTTACTGGTAAACTGCTGTCGGAATAATAATTTTTGCTCAATATCCTTTTCATACTCATAAAATCGTTGTATGTAAGGTATATGCGTACGATTATACGATCCATAATTCACCTTAACAAATTTAGGTACACAATCAATTTTAATATCAAAACTTTATATACAAATTGTTTTTTTTTACATTCAATTACCTTATACCCCAAATCAATAAAAATAAAAAATTTATCTATAAATTCATACATATAAGATAACATTTATCTTAAGATATTTAAATTTAAGCATCTGGAAAATATATTTTTACGTATACGGGTTTGCCACTTTGTTTCTCCATTAAATAATGATAAACTTCATTACGGTGCTTTTTCAGAATTTCCAAAAAAAAAAAAATACCAAAAACTGATAACGAAATGTTCTTTTCTAGATTTTGGCTCCAGATTTGAAGGATACATGTACGACATGTTAAGAAGACGAACCGTAGTACTAAACCGAAATATCTACAAAAAAAAGTTTAATTTTCTTATCAAACGTACAGAACAAAACCCTTTCAATTATGTTATGAGTTTTCTTTAAAGGAAAAAAAAATCCAAAATAAGGGATAACATTTTTTTTATCCATCATAATACACGCATGTATCATTATATTCCTTTCGGTGAATGTCAAATATCTCCTTATGTATATCTCGTGCAATATAAAATTTTAATATGTCTAAGTTTATTTTATTACGCAAGCTTAATGTTGGTCTTGGTTTTTAAGAATGGGTATGTGTATGAAAGGTACATAGAGGAAGGTAACACGCACACAAAAAAGGACGAGATTTTTGTCTGAATTCAATAGAAGATGAAATCAGAATGGCAAAAAAGGTAGAAAATTAAATTTTGTGTCATGTTGGTCTGAATGCCAAATTTAACATTATTTTATCGGTTGATGCTTTTGTATATATACACGGTACGGATACAAAGCTTGACTGACAACATGTGTCTGTATCAATGTCAAAGTGCCTTATAAATCAGTGAAATCTTAATTTAATTGGCAGACATCTGTATTGACATGGGCAGTGATCCATAATAATTCCAGATTCAAACAAAAATTTACATCAAAAATGTTGAATTTTTGAAAACAATATTAGGTTATAATCGAAGTCGTAAAGAGAGTAGAGAATAAATATAACAAATTTTCATTAACACCCAATTCAGCACGAATAAACCCAAAATAATTGGAATCAAAAGTGCAATTAATAATGGCGAGGGGCCCAAAATATGACTTCATATCGAAAATGAACATTTTGTTATGGGGCTGATGATATGTTAATTCTATAAGGCGGCGTGGCCAGTCATTCAATTTTTATTGCATTATCTTTACACCCTAACCAAACAGTTAATGGCCTTCCTATTTTGACAATAACTATGCCATGCAAAAAATGTAAATAAGCCTTTAATACGTCCCTAAAGCTAGCAGAACCCATACAGCAGAACATTAAGACTAATTAAATGCTCTATTAAACAATTTTGGGCTCCACCCCTTCCAACTAAAACGATGGGTTCTGCTATCTTTAGAAAAAGTTAGCAGAACCCAAAACAAAAAATTATTTAAAAACAATTGGAAAATTAAAGATTAATTTTAGGCTAATTGAATACCCTATTTAAATTTTGTTTATTCTGCATAAGGATTAATCACTTCAAATCTAGCAGAACCCAAATCGAAAATCGGACCAGAACCGAAATTAGAACCCAAAACAAGATCAATTAATAAACGAATAATTTTAGGCTCACACATTATGGTATATTCAAATGTCCCATTAAACAATTTTGGGCTTTACTCCTTTTTTACCAAACTCCAGGTCATTTAATCTAAAGCTTCTAGCTGCATAGCATGGTTCTGCTAGCTTTAGATTAAATGACCTGAAGTTTGGTCAAAAAGGAGTAGAGCCCAAATTTTTTTTACTGCTAATTCGTCTGCCCTGCCATTTCCCTCAACGTCAGAGTGGCTCCGAACCCAGGCCTACTGGGACATTTGATTATACCATAATGAGCCTAAAAATATTCGTTTGTTAATGAATCTTGTTTTGGGTTCTAATTTCGGTTTTGGTCTGATTTTCGATTTGGGTTCTGCTCGCTTTGAAGTGATAAAGCCTTACACTTTTTCTAGAACGAAAAACAAATTTAATAGGGCATTTAATTAGCCTACAATTGAAGCTAGCAGAATCCATCGTTTTAGTTGGAAGGGGTGGAGCCCAAAATTGTTTAATAAAGCATTTAATTAGCCTATTATTAGCCTATAATTATTCAAACTATCTTGTAATGTTCTGCTGTATGGGTTCTGTTAGCTTAAGGGACGTCCTTTAATAATTTTTGGTAATTTTAAGAA
This sequence comes from Nephrotoma guestfalica, assembly GCA_963691935.1. NCBI lineage: Eukaryota > Metazoa > Arthropoda > Insecta > Diptera > Tipulidae > Nephrotoma > Nephrotoma guestfalica. The sequence goes on along the minus strand of OY829913.1, from coordinate 30,481,666 downwards.
TACAGAACGTCTGATTTAGGAAAAAATAAATTTTGCAGAAGAATACAAAAGTTAGATTAGGTTTCAGTGGTTACTATCGCACATTTAGGCTAGATTTGCTCCATTGTGATACCACAGAATCCAACATCATTAAACTCACTTTAAAGCCATCTAGTGCTATTCACATAGCGTCGGAAATCGCGCACATTACAGCTTACGCTACCCTGGCAGTCGAACTGGCGAACCACCTAGCACTTGCCAAGGCAACTGCTTTCCTATGACTTGCTGCTTTCAACCCAGACATTCTCCTCCCTTATCCTCTACACATTCTCTCCCTGGTTCCAGTTGGAGAGTCGTACAGTACCTTGCTAATTCGTCTGCCCTGCAACTTCCCTCAACGTCAGAGTGGCTCCGAACCCAGACTTACTGGATATTGAACTGTTCACTCATCTCGTTAAGAGATGTGGCACTTCCACCCCGAAATCGCTGATAGCTTGGCGGGTGTATTGACCGCCATTTACCGATAATATCTAACGGGAGAAGGTACAGCATAACCTCTAAGGCACTAGTGGGGGTCGGTGAAGGTCAGCATAATACCATTTAAACTTGGTGAAACCATTACCGGAATTTTATGTCCCCTAGTAAAAAGGACCAGCTCTGTTTTAATAGGTTAATCCTCAATCCACATCACGCAATCGGCATAAGCAACCACGCCTATTAATTTCCTCTCCAGGTCCAATAGTAGTCCATTGATTACTACATTCCAAAGAAGGGGAGAGAGGACACCTCCCTAGGGTGTTCCCCGAACAACCCGCCTTCTAACGGAGACTTCCCCCATCTCCGCTATAACCCTTTTTCTACCTACCAAGTGATTCACTAGCCTGGTTATAGGGTATTCAATCTCAAGTGGCAACAATCCTTCCCTGATTGGCTCCACCTTCACGTTGTTGAAAACGACCTCGATATCGAGAAACACCACCAACGAGTATTCTTGAAAATTCAGTGACTTTTCAATTTCCCGAACCAAGGTAAGTAGCACCGTGAGCACGGACTTACCCTTTGGTACGCATGTTAAGACTGTGTCCAGCTTCTGGGTATAATTCTCGAACGAATATGGACATCCAGCAACCTTTCCATGGTTTTCAGCAGAAAAGATGACAGGGATATTAGTTTTAAGTAATGAGGGGTGCTGTTCAAGCTTCTACTCGCCTTCGGGATGAAGATCACCTTAGCTTCCCTCCATTTCTTCGGGATGTACCCAAGTTTTAGACACCCTTTAAAAATAACCTCCAGCCAGGGAAGTAAGACCTCCGAGTTCCTCTGAATTTCTGCTGGCACAATTCCGTCCCAGCTTATTTAAAGTGCTTAAAATTTTTAATAGGCCACTTTTATCTTTCGTGTATTCAAAATAGCGTCAGTACACAACAATTGGAGTCGCCGCAGTCACTCCTGGACTCACAGTCAACCAAAGGCCCCGCAATCGACGCATTCTCACTACCTATGGGAAGTGAGTTTCCATCAAAAGATCAAGAGTCTCTTCACTAGAAACCGTTCATTCGCCATCCGGTTTTTTAAGATAGCCTGGTACAGCTGGACTAGTAGAGAGAATTTTTTTTAAGCTCGAGGTATCCGAGACCCCCCAAATTATCGTAATAAATTTTACTGGCTCATAATAACCCAAAATCACGAAATTTCAAATCATTGTGCCCATTACGTCAGCCAGAGCCACGTCAGTCGAAACAGAAAAGCGGCACAATGGAACTAGAACCCTAACAACGTCAGTTGGAATTATTATCCGGAACAGCAAACATTAGCACTAACCATATGAAGTCAGTGGAAACCATCCAGCTCATTGAACAGCGAGCGTGTTCCACTCTAAGTCGTCGTTCGAAACCGTGTCAGGCGGAATCAAACCAAAACAAACAACAATACGTTTTGCTCATGTTCTCCCTAAAACATAGCACCCGAAACCTTATGAAGTCAGTGGAGGCCATCGAGGACGTTGTAAAATACGCTCGATCTATTCAAGAAGCATCTTTGTACCTATTCTGAAAGAGAAACTCATTCATCGTTTGGCTATTGTGTAAAAAAATTTTGATGGATGTGTGACATAGCTTTGACTCGGAATTGATACTTTAGGTAGTGCACAATGAACTAGAACGGTCGTACTCATTTTGTGCAATAGTCCAGGTGGTTCCATCTGATTTTATGTGGTTTCGACTGGGGATTGTGCAGACTGACAAAGTAGTGGTTTATTATACTTTCTTCTAGCTTCACCAAACATTTCCGGCTCATAAAACCTTGTATAGTATTGATTCTAGCTGGAATCTATTTGGATAGTGCATAATAACTTAGAACGGGTCGTTCGCGGTTGATTCGATTCTGGCTCCTATGATGTGTTATAGTTGGTTAAGACGCCCACCAGTACACAACGATGGACGAAGAATGGATCGTACTACTTGTGCCTTTATTGGTTTGATTCCGTTTGATAAGAAATAATTAAACGAATTTTTCTGTTAATAAAGAAGTTTCCTTCTTCTATTTTATCCTCAGAGGTCAACAAACCTCGAAATACTGGGGTTTTTCACAAGCTCGGATATATAATGCGAGTATCTCAACTCTCTCGTTTGAAGACCGCTTATATGGTATTTACGCGAAGTAACCTTATCTAACAGAAATTAACAAACGGGCTGAGAAAACCTAGATAAAATGATCCTTAATCCAAGTTGAGAATCGTGTGTCAAGGAATGAATGGCCAACATAAAACTTTGGTCGCTAGCAAGGAACTCTGGATTTCTGTGACTGACTATGCTATAGTGGACTTTCTACCCTCCCAAAATATACCAAACGCACCAATCGCGACGGGCCCTTTGGTCCTATTCCCGAGAAATTTCACTCAATATACCTACATGATGTTACACGCTCGCATGTTTGTTAAAATGTCCCACAACTTGTGTTACAGAGCTAACCATACAACAAGAGCAACTCATCTAGCAAGCCTATATTTCTAATTACTCGGTGTAACATCCTCGCGTTAATTCAAATTTTTAATGCTCAACATAGGTATTTGAATAAACCCAAGAGTGACGTCAATTCGGCATTATATATACTGGTAGTTGGTCAGCCACAATGAATAATTTTCCAGGCTTAGTATTGGGTATACAAATAAGTCTCTGCCTTTCGACAAAAGATGGTGCCACCAGTAAGTTATGATTAAAATTGTCCGATGTAAAACGTCATAATCTAACCCTGGTCATTTCTCAATAACATAACCTTAAATTATTAGCGATTTTGTATCATCATCATAAATCTGTTTTCATTGTGAAAATGTTGAGTTTTGAGCCGAATAAGGGTCATTTGCGGGAACTTCGATTTACTTGTTTAGACTATAAGACTACCTAAGTGAGCGAAGTTGTCGAGAGTGATTTCAAAAGTTTCAGAACAATGAATTTGATGTCGATGACAAGAACGTAGTGGAAGGCCGAAAGCTCCACACATTAGGAGTGACTCAATAAGCAATTTCCCAAGGAAATTGGGTTCCATATGAACTGAAGTCGAGTATCGCTAGATCAAATTTAAATTTCAACATAACCTAAAAATTATGTACAAATATTGAAAATAAACGCTTGAGTTTAATCGATGGCATTCGATTTGAAGTGCCACAATTTTTAGTTCAACTTGAAACTTCTTAAATTGATTTAAAAAAATGTCTGTCGCTGACCAATTCCTGAACCCTACTGACCATTGTGACTAAATAATGACCTATTAGATCCAACTGATAGATATCATCCAGACCCTGATATCATTAAGCAGCCTACCAGTGCAATGCTATCTCTATCTCCAAACTGACTCCAAATATTTGATTCATAAAATTAAGCGTCAATATCGTAGCGTTCTATCACTGAAGGAGTTTCAGAAATTGCTGACCAAATGGCCAGCACCAGCCATATGTTATTTTCGCCCTATTAGTCTGCTTCCTGCTTTGTCTAAAGTTTTTGAAAAAATACTGCAATCACAAATATTAACTTACGTTGAATCGGAAAATTTACTATCAAAGTACCAGTCTGCTTACAGACGTCATTTCAGCACTAATAGTGCTTTACTACACATCAATGACGACATCCGCAGGGCCATAGATAAGGGCTATCTTTGTACGCTGGTTCTTCTAGACTTTAGTAAAGCTTTCGATAAAATTGATCATTCATTTTTGGTTAGCAAACTTCGTAACAGTTTTAAATTCTCAATGTCGGCTTGTCGTTTGGTTTTGTCATATCTATCAAATCGATCACAATTGGTTAGAACTAATTCAGGAATTTCTAGCTCTTGTTATACTAATTGCGGTGTTCCCCAGGGATCGGTATTAGGTCCTTTTCTATTCATGATGTATATAAACGACCTACCTGCTGTTATCACTCAATGCAAATATCACCTTTTCGCGGATGACCTGCAAATTTATAGATTTCGTAGGCCCAACGAGATAACAAATTCTATTGGAACTGTTAATTCCGAAATCGAATTGATTACGAAATGGTGTATAGAAAATTATCTTGAACTTAATGGTGGAAAAACCAAATCTATTATTATATCTTCTACAATTCGTGATACGCACTACTTACCTAAAATCAGTGTACTTGGAGAGGAGGTAGATTTCTCTGATTCTGTGAATAATTTAGGCTTAACTTTTGACAAATGCTTATGCTGGAGTTACTACATCGAAACAGTTTGTAATCGAGTAATTTCTTTATTAAGAATGTTATGGGCTACCACGAAGTGCTTTAATACCAATCTTAGACTCCAATTGGTGAAATCTTATATCCTTCCACATTTTTTGTACGGAGATATTGTCTTCTTTGAAAAAAAGAAGAAGTGCTTTAATGAACTTCGATTGATATTTAATTCTTGTGTGAGATACGTATACGGGCTAAGAAAGTACGACCACATCTCGAATTTTACTAATTCATTACTTGGTTGTTCTCTTGCTGAATTCTATGAATTTCGAGTTTGTTTATACATTTTCAAGTTCTTAAAGTATAAACAGCCCACCTATATTGTTGAGAAATTAGTTTCGTCTTCCAATCGTCATATTCATCTTTTGACTCCGGCTATTAATAAATGTAATCTGATGAATTCATCATTCTTTGTGAGGGGAGTTAGCATGTGGAATTCGTTAAGTAATGACATCAAGAAATCTAAATCTCCTGCCGTGTTTCAGAAAAAATACTTTTCTTCAGCTTAATAATATCAAAATTCTATTTTTCTTCTTTTGCCAATTTCAAGTAATGAATCGCTAATATGTCGCTGTACACCTATAGGTTAATTTAATAAATAAAATTTGTAATAGATTAGAATAAAGTAGTTTGCCACTAATGTAATAAGTTCATAAGAACTTCAAACATTTATATTAAAATAAATAAATAAATAAATATGTTTAAATTTGAGTAAATGGCCAGTTCCAAAATCTCAGGTTAAGTTAAATAAAAATTTGTTTCTTTTAAGAACTTTCTAGGCCGGAAATTATTCCTTAGGTTTTGAGTTGGTAATAATAAGGCCAAACTATGGCGAGCACCACTGTACCAGCAGTATGATAGGATTGGCACAATCTTCCAGCTTCGATATGGCCCCATATACATTTATATGAAAATCGTCTATAACTTCAAAACGCTTCCTAGGCCGAAAATAGCGAATGATGTTTTGAGATGGTACATAAAGTGATTGCTGACCAAATGGCCAGCACCATCCGTATGTTCTAATTTGAGTAAACATCCAAGTTCCAAAATCTCAGGTTAAGTTATATAAAAATGTATAGCTGGAAGCTGGAAGATTGCGGCAATCCTAACATACGGCTGGCACTGAGGTGCTCACCATAGTTTGCAGTGACTAGAAAGATCTTAACATATACAAATATTTATTTAACTTAACCTGAGATTTTGGAAATTAGCCGTTGACTCAAATTTGAACATACGGCTGGTGTTGGGCACTTGGTTAGCAATCACTTAATTACGTAGATTCTCAAAACATTAATCGCTATTGCCGGCCCAGGAAGGGTTTGGAAGTTATAGATGATTTTCATATAAACGTATATGGAGCCATATCGAAGGTGGAACATTGTGCCAATCATAACATACGGCTGGTACTGGGGTGCTCACCATAGCTTTCTCATATCATTACTAACTCAAAACCAAAGGAATCATTTCTGGCCCGGAAAGTTCTTAAGAGATACAAATTTTTATTTAACTTAACCTGAGATTTTGGAACTTAACCATTTACTCAAGTTTAAACATACGGCTGGTGCTGGCCACTTGGTTAGCAATCACTTAATTACATACCAATTCGAAACATTGATTGCTATTTCCGGCCCAGGAAGTGTGCGGAAGTTATAGACGAATTTCATATAAATTTATATAGGGTCAATCATAACAAACGGTTGGTCCTCATTGTAAGTTACCCTTAATATTTTAAACTAATATTATGGCGTATTGTTATCGCGAACTTAAAATATACAAAATTACTATTGCCAAAACACAATTCATTATTTCCAAGTATGGTTCACATGCTTCATTTGAGCTAAATTCACTTGCGCACCAATATTTAATTATTTTGCTCTATGGTCAAAAATCTGTACTAAAACCTACTGATTTATCCGATTCTGTACGCAATACGCATTAGAAATTTACAAATTTTACCAATTTTCGGGTTAATATTAACACCCCACATGTCATTTGCTGTAAATTTAACTATTTTCACTTATCGTAAAGTCGACTTTTATAGCTAAAACCCGATTTTAGTACACAATTCTGTTTTAATAGAATGGCTATCCAAATATAGGTTTGTATAACTGTGATGTGCAAATTATCTGACGTAATTTAGTTTATGTTTGAAAAATTTTATAACCCACTGTTCAAAAAATTATGAAATCGATAATTTATTCAAGTAATGCAGATTCAAATAACAACTTGTGTTCTAAAAACCATATAATTCCGCATTTTTATTTAAGTAAAGACGCAAACTACTCTGTTATTATCTGCCACCTATTGTTGAATAGCTGAAGATAAAATATTTAATAATTATTACACTCAACAATTTATTTGTGTACACAAGTTCTAATTAATAATAATGCATTACTCTACCCTAGAAAATGAATAATAATTAAAATTTATTATGTCTGTAAACCATTTGCTTCTTATTTATAAAACGTTTTAATAAAAACGTGAGATTGTGAGATTAGCTTCTTATTACTTAAGGTACGTGGTAAAAATTATCGACTGTACATGAACAAACAAATTACATGTCACATTTAAAAATATTAAATATCACCAAAGGTTAATTACTAATTATTAGCTAGTCGTCGGGAGTAATACCACTTGTATAATTTTTAATTTGCTGCCGACCGATTCGGCACCTCTGATACAAAACAAAACAAACCTTGACGTACCCCAAATAAAAAACCAAAAACAACAACTAGGGCATGTATGTACACAGGCAACATGTTGAATAAACGCCAAACATGCGCAAATATGACGCAAATATGAGCGAAATTCCCAACAATTTTAGTACATTTTCAGAATTAACGATTTACTCAGAACCCAAAATTTCTCTAATCGTATATATGACATGCACCGAATATTAGTCGTTGCAATGTTTGTATTATTCTACAATGTGCATGTTTTGTGTTCCCCTCGATATAATTTTGTGTAGCCGACACGACTAAAATGGAGAATCGCCCGTCACAACATCGCTGTGTGGTATGCACAAGCAGTTATCATTTGCATGTGAGCGCAAAGAATTTTTTTTTAAAGAAATTGTACGTCTTCGAATGAATTTCGGTGCGGTTCAAAATAAATTTAGAAAATAAATTAAAATTAGTAATTACTTTGAGTGTAATAAAAACAATATTTTTGTGTTTGCTTAGTTAGTGTTGGTGAATGATACGTATCTATGTAGTTCTATATGTAGGTAAAATGGCAATAAAAAAATTTCATCTTTAACTAAACGAGATAAATCTTATTTATATTAAGTACATAAGTGTGTTAGTGTGAGTGTATTAAACATATTTAACTGTTGCTCATACATAGTGTTCTGTTATTACTGTAGCTCAAGGATATATGGCATCTTAATTGTTGGTAAGCTGACGAAATTTAATTGTTTTCTTGTGTATTTTTCAATGTCACCGCAATAATGTTAAGTAATTAAACTTGTCATACTGTTCCTCATACTTAATTTAAACAAGATCGAAAATTATTTTCTCACGAATTTAGTTAAAATTCCGTTCGAAAAACTTAATTTGGAACCTGAAACAAATTTATTGCGTGTAGTTTATTATGCAGCTAGTTTTCGGTTTCGATTATAAAAAATGAATTTTAATTAAATTTTTGTGTGCATGCTACTGATCACTTGATTTTGTCGGTGGGTAATGTTGACTTTACTTATCATGAGAAATAAAAATATTCGTTATAAACCGAAATTATTGTATTTAACCTAGCCAAGTATTATCAGTCGCATTCCGAAACTGAGGTTATCAATTACAAACATATAAAGGATGATTGTCAAAAGCCAAGCCATCGATGAGGAATATTAATCAGTGAGCGCCATTTGTGCTCTCCTCATATTGTGTTTGTCACACTAAGTTTTATAGAAAGTCCAAACATTGAAACAAACTTCTAGATATTTCTATAAAATTTTGACGTCAATGTAAAATTATTGTAGCAATAATAAAATTTTAGAACACTTCAAAGTCTGAAACTCGTCAATGTATCAAAATTTTAATTACTGGTTTCTTGGAAAAATAACAAAGAATGTTCATCAGAGTTAATATTATTTTAGAGCTGGTCTGTTTATTATGATTACAATCTCCTAATATACATGCTACTTAACGTCGGTGGGCAAAGTTAATAAAGACAGCCTGAACCATATAATTTTAAAACAATGTTCAACTATACGTTTTGACGGTTTACAACAACAATTATACTACAGAAATATCACCGAAAATATCAGAAGTATTCCCACAATAATTTTTCCGATCCTATCCGGCAACACTAAAACTCATTTTTGTATCAGGTAACTGCCAGTGGCCATCGCACCCGTATTTAAATACCGCGCTGAATATTCCAGAACAATCGCGACGGTGCTGGTCTAGATTATACTGATATAACGTTACACAACTAAACTGCATTAAATCTACTTACAATGCCCAAATCTAGATGTCACTGTTTCATAAGTGTAAAATCTCAACCTTTAACTGACCAATGTACGCCGAATTAATGTTATGTATTCAAAGATTTGTACACCTTAGATGGTTTGATAAATCTAAATGGGTTGAGGAGGCAAAATAATTAGACCACAAGATCAAAAAAACAACTAAAAACAGTTTAATACCTATAATATAGCATTTACATGAAGAACAATTGAGATAAAATTAATGTAAACACCTTATACGAAAATCTGCACTATCGACCTCCCATTTGGACGTGTTTTCATGTAATTGATTTCACGTAGCTGGATTGGTCCTTTACGTATCAAAAGCTTGAATAGAACGAATTAGCCAGGAAAATATTTGATTAATAGAAAAAGACGGCAGATAAATGTTGTTATTGTTGACTTCATTATCGACATTTGCTAATGTAAACATCGATTCAGCACTGTTTTTTGAAGCATTTCTCAGCTATTTTTCGAATAAAATGTAATTTGTACACAATAAAAAAATAAATTATTTACTGGAGAACATCTGTTTGTTTCTACGTTATCTTCCGCTTACCGTTGGTCAGTGCTGCACAAAAATAACGATTGTTAGTGAATATTGTGCGTCTAATTTGAGCAACTACAAAAAAAATAACTCGCCGAGCTCGTCTCTCTATCCGGTAGTTGCTGGAGCCTCTATTCTATAGTCATCGTGCCTTAGCGCCCATCTTCTCAGCTTACAATGGTATGCTATCATGTCTATTGTGAAAAAGCCACGAAAAAGGTGTTACTGCGTTGTGGTGCACATCATGTTTTGATACGTTTAGACTAGCTTCTTGTAATTCACCTATTTTCTTGTGAATAACTCTAAAATCTACTACATTTGGAAATTCCCTGAAGAGCATTTCTATTCTATGAGGTCGACGATATATTTACTGTATCATGGAACGATAAATTCACCCTGCTTTTGATGGTTTTATGACTTTTCAGGGTAATCAATCCAACTTTCAAAGTGCATCGTTCTTTAAGTGAAATTTTTCCGTTTATTAGAATCGTTAACGCAGTTACGTTTTCCTTGCAAACTCTAATGGCTGGTTGTGGATGATGCAACGAGAACAACCAGTTATTGCTCCTAAGTTTGATCCAGTTGGTTTGTGACCTGTCTGCCTTTTGTTTCACTGTTTTCGTTGAGATTAACAATTGAAGCTCATAAATTGTATTGTTGAAAAAGCAGTGTACATTGGAGGCTGAAGTTGTCTGAAAGTAGCACTTGCTGTTGGGAAACAGAAAGGTTCAATCAATTGATATTTTTCCTTGTTTAATAGGAGCAGCCTCATCTCCAAAAGAGCACATTGTCCTTTCAGGCGTCCTTTGCAAGACATCAGTTGATATAAGGTTATTATTTCATCAGGGTCTTCATGTTCTGACAGAACTACATCTGGTGGGAGGTGCTGTGTTATTTTGTTGATTTCCTCTGCTAACTGTGGTGATGTTAGAATGGCAGTACTAGCTACCTTATTGTGAGTGTCTAGACCTGCTTCACTTAAATTCTGTTGAATCTTTTTAAAATTGGACATTGACATCAAGGCTTGAATTGCCATAGTCGTGAATCTGTTAATGTTGCTGCGATCGTTCAGATACTCACTTACTTGCTGTTTAAACATCTTCCAATACTGAATTGTTTCTGCCTTGTTTTTCTTAAGAAGGCTGAGGGTGGGGTCATCGGCAGTAGAAGTCTGATTTGTTATGAGTTTTAGCAAATACTCCTAATATTCCTTGCTTTGTAATATCTCAAATAGCTCCCTTGCTGTATCTCCTACTATATTGATAGCACCTCTTGGTGGAGTAACTCATTGCTCTGATTAATATCTGATAAGATATTTTGCAGTTGGTTGGTTATTATTGAGCATGTGTTAGCCATAGAACTATTCAAATAGAGTAGTTTAACTTCTGGTTGTTTGCATGTTTGCCCCCTGTTGAAGGTTTAACAGGTAGTCGGTCGATTATCGTTTTAAAAATGGTTGAATCTCTTGCAATAATTTCCAGCGATGTCCTAAAGTTACATTTTTATGCTGGAAATGGCTTTGGTTCTGGAATAGCGAGTAGTGTATTAAGAAGTGACCTGGTGTTAGGACTTGGCATACCTCGATTTGGAAAATTGCTGTTGAAAGTTCCTCGTCTGTGCTTTCCCCGATTATTCATCTTAAGTGATACTTCATATTTTTGCTGCTACCTCGGGCTCAAATTCTACTTCTGCCGTTTGTGATTCAGTACCTTCTTCTAAGAAGAGGTAGATGCAATGTCCGTAGGTGTGCATCAGCTATCAACAGCTGGAGCTTAAGCGGTATTTTGAAGGTATAGGATGTAGTATAATAGGATGCTTGGCCTCGAAATGTAAGAAGCCTCTTTTTCGTTTCGTCTATAAAAGGATTAAGCGACAGAAGATGGCTTTTCGCTGAAACAGAGTCATGTTTTTGCAAATTAATAATTTCTTTCTGGAAATCCTCATGTCGTATCGTTCTGCATAGCTCTTCTCTTGCGTCCTTGAACTCCAAACCCCTCGGTACGATATTGTGCGTCATATTGCCGCCTTGCATTCTTAAACTTTTCTTTATGATGCGTAATGTGTTCGAATGTCTTTCTACTTTGGTTGCACATATTTCACTTCTGATGTGTCGTCATTGATTTGAATGAGTTGTGGTCAATTCTGAGTCGGCCTATGGAGCCATTTCGGACCCGTCCAGGATCAGCAGAATTTTTCTTGGTGCTTAAATGGTGCCATTTCCCAGGATTTGATTGTTCTTGTATTGATATATGCGTTGTTCTCGACAACTGATTCCTATGGTCGATGAATTATTTTACAGGTTACATGGGGTCAATCCTTACTAAAATAGATTTGAAGGTTGTTCATTTTCAAATAGAATGGAATTCCAAATTCGTGGGAACTATTTCCTAAACTATCCTAAAAACAGAATTAGGATTATTTAGGAAAAACTTCACGTGTTTGGTCATGATAGTGAAGTAATTCCTAAACTTTCCTAAATATTAAAATCCGCCATTTTTGTTTCAATGTATGCGTAAAACTTCGTATAAACGAGTAAATTATAAATTAAGAAAAAATGCAAATAAGTACGGTGACTAAGTACTTGTAAAAGGTCAATTTGCATATCGTACGGTTTTTCTGAGCAATTTTCCCAATTCCAGAAAAACCGCTACCAAATACTAAGCGCACTATTGAGTTGTTCTGAATCAAAACTAACAGATAAACACCATTCCATGGAAAAATCTAGGGGCCCCGGGTGTTTCAACCTCTCGACCTCACGACCTCTGTGTTCAACCATACGATATGCAAAGTGACCTCTTTGCAAATTTAATTTCCTAAACCACCCGGGGCCCCTAGATTTTTCCATGGAATGGTGTTTATCTCTTAGTTTTGATCCAGAACTACTCAAAAGTGTGCTTAGTATTTGGTAGCGGTGTTTCTGGAATTGGGAAAATTGCTCGGAAAAACCATACGATATGCAAATTGACCTCTTTACAAGTTTTATTTCCTAAAACACCCGGGGCCCCTAGATTTCTCAATGGAATGGTGTTGATCTGTTAGCTTTGGTTCAGAACAACTCAAAAGTGTGCTTAGTATTTGGTAGCGGTGTTTCTGGAATTGGGAAAATTGCTCGGAAAAACCATAAAATATGCAAATTGACCTCTTTACAAGTTTTATTTCCTAAAACACCCGGGGCCCCTAGATTTCTCAATGGAATGGTGTTTATCTGTTAGCTTTGGTTCAGAACAACTCAAAAGTGTGCTTAGTATTTGGTAGCGGTGTTTCTAGAATTGGGAAAATTGTTCGGAAAAACAATCTTAACAAGTTTTATTATAGTCACCGTACGTATTTGCATTTTTTCATAATTTATAATTTACTCGTTTATACGTAGTTTTACGCATACATTGAAACAAAAATGGCGGATTTTAATTTTTAGGAAAGTTTAGGAAATACTTCACTATCATAATTCCAAAGGTTACCATTCGTGATTACAAGACTTACAATTGTGTGTAGTTTACCTAAATGACGTGGTTATTTCAGAAAAGTCACACGACGAACACCTAAAAAATTTGAATGACCTGGTGTGTCGACTGGAGGCTAATGGATTTAGATGCTGTACATATAAATGTGAGTTTGCGAAAGAAGAGATAGAGCACTTGGAACATAAAATAGATAAACACGGCATCCGGCCCTCGAACACAGCTAGGACAGATGCTTTGACGCATTTAAAATCAACTATCGAAAACGCTACCCAACAATACTCTAGAATAAAATGCTTGAACTGCTTCGTCAAGGTCACACAAACTCCTAGCAAGACGATATTGCTGGTGGCCGTCAATCGGTATTGACATAGAAAATATGGTGAAACGTTGGGGAATTGTTCAGTTCATGGAAATACACCAAAGAAGGAATTGGACTGGATACACATTAATATTTCCGGACCATTTTTGTGAAAAATGTGTCTTATTGTTCTGGTTTCTTTTTAAAAATATTAATTTGTGTGACAAATGTCAAAAATAACCCCGACGAAGATCAATAATACTTTGCAACAGCTGACCATAGTAAGTGATAATGTTTCTCAGTTAACTTCTTACGAATTTCAATAAGTTTGTCTCGCTAACAGCGTTCTGCACTTGACGTCGGCGCCTTTTCACCACGAGTCAAATGGCGAAGCTGAAAGAGTTGAGAGGACATTTAAAACCGCCTTGAAGAAAAAATGTTTTGCTAGCACAGCTAACGACGTTGCACTTACAAAGTTTTTGTCCACGTTTCGAGTTACACCAGTTGGAAGGTTAGGTCAATTTTCAGCTGAGATCTAGCATGGTAAATAACCAAATCCTTATTGTTAGCGTTAGTGAAACTTAAACAAGATCGCGTTGAGGATTTTCCATCAACCAAATTCGACATAGATGGCAAAGTTTATGCCAATGATTTTGCAGCAAAAAGAACCGAATATATATATATATATATATATATATATATATATATATATATATATATATATATATATATATATATATATATATATATATATATATATATAACGGGTGATTTTTTAAGAGCTTGAGAACTTTTTTTTAAAAAAAAACGCATAAAATTTGCAAAATCTCATCGGTTCTTTATTTGAAACGTTAGATTGGTCCATGACATTTACTTTTTGAAGATAATTTCATTTAAATGTTGATCGCGGCTGCGTCTTAGGTGGTCCATTCGGAAAGTCCAATTTTGGGCAACTTTTTCGAGCATTTCGGCCGGAATAGCCCGAATTTCTTCGGAAATGTTGTCTTCCAAAACTGGAATAGTTGCTGGCTTATTTCTGTAGACTTTAGACTTGACGTAGCCCCACAAAAAATAGTCTAAAGGCGTCAAATCGCATGATCTTGGTTCCCAACTTACCGGGCCATTTCTTGAGATGAATTGTTCTCCGAAGTTTTCCCTCAAAATGGCCATAGAATCGCGAGCTGTGTGGCATGTAGCGCCATCTTGTTGAAACCACATGTCAACTAAGTTCAGTTCTTCCATTTTTGGCAACAAAAAGTTTGTTAGCATCGAACGATAGCGATCGCCATTCACCGTAACGTTGCGTCCAACAGCATCTTTGGAAAAATACGGTCCAATGATTCCACCAGCGTACAAACCACACCAAACAGTGCATTTTTCGGGATGCATGGGCAGTTCTTGAACGGCTTCTGGTTGCTCTTCACTCCAAATGCGGCAATTTTGCTTATTTACGTAGCCATTCAACCAGAAATGAGCCTCATCGCTGAACAAAATTTGTCGATAAAAAGCGGATTTTCTGCCAACTTTTCTAGGGCCCATTCACTGAAAATTCGACGTTGTGGCAGATCGTTCGGCTTCAGTTCTTGCAGGAGCTGTATTTTATACGGTTTTACACCAAGATCTTTGCGTAAAATCTTCCATGTCGTCGAATAACACAAACCCAATTGCTGCGAACGGCGACGAATCGACATTTCACGGTCTTCAGCAACACTCTCAGAAACAGACGCAATATTCTCTTCTGTACGCACTGTACGCATTCGTGTGGTTGTTTTAATGTCCAATAAAGTAAACTGAGTGCGAAACTTGGTCACAATCGCATTAATTGTTTGCTCACTTGGTCGATTATGTAGACCATAAATCGTACGTAAATCGCGAAACACTTTTCGAACCGAACACTGATTTTTGTAATATAATTCAATTATTTGCAAGCGTTGCTCGTTAGTAAGTCTATTCATTATGAAATGTCAAAGCATACTGAGCATCTTTCTCTTTGACACCTTGTCTGAAATCCCGCGTGATCTGTCAAATACTAATGCATGAAAATCCTAACCACAAAAAAATCACCCTTTATATATATATATATATATATATATATATATATATATATATATATATATATATATATATATAGATATCTACCGGGTGACTGATACGAAGTGTTACCAACTTCAGACTGTCATTGCTGTCAAACCAGTGATGACAGAGCACTCAAATTTACACTAATGACCTATTACGCAATAGAATTTGAAGCGTAATAGTGTGATTCCTCTATATTTAGCTGGAAAACCACAGTCGCAGATTGTTAACCAGTTAAAACATCTGCATGTGAATAAAACGTTTGTGTATCGTACCATAAATCGTTAGAATCATACTGGTAGCATTGGAAAACGCCATGGTGGTGGACTGAAACGCACTGCCACATCGCCGGATATCATTCGGAAGGTGAAGGCTAAATTGGCTTTAGCACCGATGTTAAAAAAAAGTTAGAGTGGAAAGAGCAAAGGAGTTGTTTTGCTTGCACAAAAATGGCGATTTGCCGAATTTGATTTTCTCCGATGAGTCACCGTTCGTTATTGAGCAATATGTGAACAAGCAAAACAACCGGATTTACTTGCTCGGCCGTTCTACTGAAAATTTGGACCAACGGATTGCCACTCGAAACCAAGCGCCACCGATGGTGATGGTTTGGACGGCCTAAAACCGTTCATCGCTCGTTTTTTTTGGACCGTGGCATCAAGATAAATGCTCAAATTTATCGGGATCATGTGTTGGAGGGAGCGCAAGCCTTCAGCGCACATAAACATTTCGGCCGCAGAGCCTGGACATTTCAACAGGACTCGGCGCCGAGTCATAAAGCGCACGTCAATCAAGATTGGCTGAGAAACAACGTTCCGCGTTTCGTTTCCACTGCCCAATGGCCACAAAATTCACCGGATGCAAATCCGCTATATTTCTCGATTTGGGGTATTTTGAAGAGCAAGGTTGGGACAAAAAAATACCAAAGTGTCGATCATCTCAAGCAAGCACTTCGTCGGAAATGAGCAAAAATACCGCAGAGCCACTTTCTATATACATATATATTTGATTATACAAAACACTTGGGCTATGATTTAGGTGATCCTATTAAAGTTAGCCGAAAGATGGTAATGCAAATATTGTTTTTGCTATTCCAGCCGAAAAAATATTTTCTAACCGAAAGATATATTACTATATAAACCTAGTGCTTCTATCACCTCCACACAATCAGAATACAGCAAAATTCTGTCAGGAGCTATATAATTTTACCAAATTGGTCAAACAAAATCCTATAACGTGGAAATTACAATAAATTTAGAAATTTTCTAAACTAAATTAATAAAATGTTCTGTAACTTTTAGATAGGCCACGCTAAGTAAGCCCACGCGAAATTTGAGCAAGTCTGAGTTGGAGGAAAACTATTTTTTCGGTTGGAATGGCAAAAACAATATCTGCATTACCATCTTTCGGCTGGTGTGGCAAAGACATTATCTGCATTATCTTTCGGCTAGAAGCTTTCGGGTAACTTTAACAGTATATTTATGTGGACGATATTTTAAGAGACACCCAAATAATTTTTCATGGTTTGATACATACAACAACACCCTAGTTAAATGTAATTTCCCGTTTTATCGCTTGAAAAGACGTGCGCCTAAATTTTTTTCAAGATTTTCAAAATAAATATTCAGTAGCTGAACAAGAATTAAAATAGATAGAAAAAATATTTTAAATACTGTAGAAAGGTTAAAATCGATGCCTGCCATTTGGAGGGATTTTCCAACCGCGCTGTAGCTCATTAAATCGAATGTAGTGAAATATTTGGGAGCTATTACATATAATTTTGTTGTCAATAAAAAGTCTGGAAATTCATATGAGCTGTTTGTGCATCTTCAGTAGATTTTCTAACAGGATAATGTGCGCATACATAACGCCTGTGCTGTCAAATCGTGGATTACGAATCAAAACGTTGAGTTATTACCATGGCCCAATTATTCCCCTGATTTAGATATTATCGAAAACGTGTGCGGCTGGTACACTCGCAAAGTTTATTAAGGAGGCAAACAATACGAATCCAACGAAAAGCTGATTGCAGGATATGAAGCTGCCTGGCCAGATATTTCGTTGGACTACTTGAAATCTTTATATGATTCTCTCAAGGCCATGATCTTTTAAGTAATTTTAGAGTATGGGGTTAGTACACATTACTAAAAATAGCTAGAAAGATTAAAGAGTTTCTCTATACAAATTTTTTTAAAATAAAAATATAAATGATTGTGTTTTCATTATACAGGGTGGCTGATGAATATTGCTACAGTAAGAAACTCAAATAATTGCCTCAATTATCGTTCGAATGGATTGCTTTAAATCGTTAAAATTTGTTGGTTTTGTTTTGTAAACTTCCTGTTTGCAATAACCCCATAAGAAAAAATCAAGGGCAGTAAGATCAGGAGACCTGGGGGGCCAACGGGATGTGTAGTTTCTTGAAATCAGCTTATTGGGGAATTTTTGCTGCAATTCTGTCATAACGGGCCGGGCTATGTGAGGAGTTGCACCATCTTGTTGAAACCTGCACACCACACTGTTACGCGAAGTGGATGTAAATCCGTCTCATGGAGTATCTGTGGGATAGAATCACTCCATATTCGACAATTTTGTTTATTAACATTGCCGTTTAGATCAAAATGGGCCTCGTCATACATAAAAAGACAGTTTAAAACGTTTTCGTCCTCTTCCACCATTTGACGGATCTTCTGGTAAAATTCCAAGCAAATCGGCAAGTCTGGTGCGTTGAGTTTGTTTGTTATTTCAATTTTATTAAGGGAATAAGTTCAAATCTTTGTGCATAATTGTCTGCAGTGACTGTCTGCTGCTACAGACTCCAATGCGTTATAGCGGCGGACAATCCAAATTATTTCACAGTGTCCCAATTCTCCATTTTAAAAACCAATCTATAAATTTAAAAACCAACCTATAAAATAAAAAACAATTAGAACAGATAAATTACATAGAAAAAAAGTTATTAATTTTTTTTTCGTAGCAGCTTTCATCAGCTGTATTTCTAAATTACGTCTAATCAATTGAACCGAAAAAATAACATCAAATTTGAACTTATCTTAAAACACATTGAAAGGCAAGTTAATTTGCTTTCTCAAAATAATTATCGATTATGGATTTATTGAGTAGGGATTTCTCTCTCTTCTCAAAAAAAATATTTTCTTGTGCGTCTAATCTAGTGAACCGCAGTGTATAATTGTTTTTCCAATGAATGTGAAATGATAACCGAACAAGATGTAATTACGAAACTTTCCACTAACAGAGAGAAAGTCTAGTTCAAGAACTAAATATAATTTAGATTATAATTCATTGCCGATCCCATGTGCAAATATAAAATTTCGTTGTTCATGTGAAATTTGCTGATTAGACCAAAATATAAACAACGAAATCCGAG
The DNA here is from genome assembly GCA_963691935.1 of Nephrotoma guestfalica. Lineage (NCBI taxonomy): Eukaryota > Metazoa > Arthropoda > Insecta > Diptera > Tipulidae > Nephrotoma > Nephrotoma guestfalica. Next base: position 30,462,725 of record OY829913.1, on the reverse strand, counting down.
TGTATCCACATGTGCGCTTCATGATAGAAAACTGAAAGTCTGATAACCCTTTTGATTTGTATCTGCGAGAATGTCTAATTATATTTGCATACTCAATAGTGTCCATGTAATCTGGTGTTGTTATTTCGATAATAAATCATTTCAGTAGACAGTACAAATTACGCGAACAACCGCGTTATCATCGTCGATCATATTTTGTAATTTATACCGGCAATAATGTCATTAACATAAATTTTATGCCAACATAATACGAAATAATTGATAATTCGACTTGGAATTATATTGATATGGATATTCATAATTTATAAACATTTATTCTGTGAGTTGAACATCCCATTGCGTACATAGCTATTGGGCTGCATGAGAAAAGAAGAAAAGAGTCAATAACTTTCATTGAACGAATATATAAATAGTTGATTGCGGAAGATTAAGCAGAATGCAATCGTATCTCCTTTACATTTTAGTTTTTATAAAATTATGATTTTATGAGTTTCATGTAATTTATACTAAATCAATAATTGTACGTACCTCCCGCAATTTGTCGACAAAAGTTCATTATCACACGTACAGCCGCGCTTAAATAAACATCATTTACATATTTTTATCAATATCCACACCTCCAAAAATTGTATGTTATTCGTATAATTTGATTGCAGGTTGACTGATGGCTAATACGTGAGCTGAATTTTCTGATTATATATCGTGATGGGTCTCATTGAACATTGAACAATAATAAACAATCATTGGTTGACGGTGCACATGTACCATACATGTTATTATTTATAATGACGATGGTCCGTTTCAATTACTAAGGTTAATTTGACAATTAATACAAATTATACCTACTGGAATGACTTGTCGGATAATTACTAGTTTAAAATGTTTTTACATTTTTACCGATCTGGGGGAATTTAGTTCATTGTTGTTTAAAACTAATTTTACCATTTAATTTTGTAGTGTCATTGCAATTGTGCAATTGTAGTTACCGGTGAATATTATGTACGTTATACTTTGTTTTTGTTCAAATAACCCTGGCTTAAATCTGTAACCAATCTAGGCATTAGCGGTTTACACTGTCAGAAGTCGCATATTGTGTATATATCAATGTTGTGCCGTAATGCCAACACAGAGTAGATAATTAATTAAGGGTTTTTATAATCGTCCGTGATATTACTCACACTCCCCCATTTTTAACCCCAAGGTACTTAAACCGCTACAAAAGTGAGAACTTTCTTAGGTTTCGTTTTGTGTCTCTGTACTACATAGGTACAAAGCAAGAGTTGAATTTTTGCAGTTTGGCCATTGCAACCTGATGAGTAGACCAGCATTTTATCAGTACGAAACCAAGCTGCCAAGAAGAAACCTATAAGAAAGTTCTCATTTTTCTAAGGGTTTAAGTACCTTGGCCTCTTTGTTTTCTATGACTAAAAAAGTCGTATACACAATGTTTGAATGCCATTAAAAATAATATTTTGTCCGAAAAGCCGAAAAAATCTTAAATAGATAATTAATATTCTACACGAGTAGACTATGCATGTCGAAAACTAAAAAACTGGCGTCGACAATGTAGGTCGAAAATTATTATTTATGTTAGCAATCAACAAACTTTTATGATTTCTTTGTAAATGGAACCATTTCAAGATGGGATTCATTCTATCTTTCCATTTATGTATATGTTACGGTTAAAGTGCGACATTGTGAAATGTGCGATATTAAATTTTTTGTAAATCGTTAATACGAATAAAAATCGGTTGTAAATAGGGCATGCTACCGACATGTTTGCTGATCTCGTCAGATGAAGGTAGGTATCTCCCTTGTTCATCCCTTTTCTTGGTAGAAAGAACAGTCTTTTTCGTACTCCTTGGCTATTACAGTGTAATCCACTTTGTTTTTGCCTTTGTATTGGACTCAATTACCAGCTCGATTAATACCGGAATTCCAAACTTCTGACATTACTGGTGTTAGAGCTCTTGCAGATGTCGATATGTCTCCTTTGAATATGACACCACTAACTTCAGCTTTGCTGGGACTTCCCGCTTCATTGGTGGATAGGTGGAAAAGGTTTCGTTATTTGCGCCAGTTGTTAATGCGAAGATTTTCATCTCTTCAATTGGCATTCATCTGTCGTTAATATTTGACGAGATGCATCTCTTATTGATAGGATATCGGTTCTTGTCGTAGGCATTTTGAACGCATTGTTCTATTACGCGCATGTTGAGAATGTTTTCAGGGTTGTGTCTTTACGGCCATTTTCTTGATTTATCGTGGCTTATCTTCTATTGACGTTTCAGCTTTCAGCTCCGGCGTATTTTGCTGGCGCATTTGTAACTTGAGTTGCTGGCGTTCTTCAATTTTCATCCAAATTTTATCATAGGTCCCGGGTTTGCGTCCGAATTCTTTGTTCTCGAGTGTTTTAGTAGGTGTTTCAATATAGGCTCCACTGTTGCTCTACACTGATAGCTGCTTCTTCATTCGGTTGGAGGATGAGCTGGATCGCTTCGCAGAATGTGTTTCTTCGCAGAATTCGTTTTAAAACCAGCTAAATTTGTTTTGAATTGTTGACCACCTATTGGTGGTCTCTGTGAATGCCCGCACCACTCATTGCCCTGACATTTTGTAATGATGTGAGCAATTTCTTGTTGTTCATTACGTGATCGATTTGGTTCATTGTTCTGCCATCAAAAGATTTCCTTATGTGCATTTGTGTACATTTTTGTGTTGAAAATCATGTGTGTGGAATTTTACTGCCTCCTTTGAATAGCTGCTTTGTGAGGCAGAATTAGATGAGTCATTGTCCATTATTATTATGGCCAAAAATAAATCTTTCGTGAACATATCAAACCCGCATGATAGATAAAACACTATACTCGCAAATCAAAAGTGAAAAATTAACGAAATAAATAATAAATTGTAATTCCACATCGGATTATTTTGAGTGTAAGCCCTGACTATAAATAACATTTATATTAAAGTATACATCAGAAGCATTATACGACGTAAACATTTGCCGGAGAATGGGAGACTTAAGAGCATCCTTCCATAAGAGAAATATGTAATTAATTTTAATTCTGTATCTGATTAGTTTGAGTATGGCTCCTGAATATGCACGACATTTATATTAAAGTCAGTGCATTATACGTCATAAACATTTAGGGAATCGGAGGTTTAAGAGCTCCCCGTAATCTTTATCCCTTAATTAAAGTTATTCATCAGCTATCATATTCAGACACCATACTCAAACTAAACCAAAACAGAAATAAACTCAACTACATATTTCGTTGAACGGTACTATCATCGGAATATTGACTAAGGGAAACCCTTAAGCCTCCGATTCGCACAATTGTTTGTGTTTATAATGCTTTGATGCCTTTTCTGTCAAAAAAAGTAACGGTAATTGGTCATTTAAAAAACCAAACCAATTCCCTTTTCGAGATGTGGTGGAAGGTTTGCCTCGCTCTGATCGGCCATCAACGTCCTCAACTGAAGTTAATATCAATCAAGTGAGCAAAATGGTAACGGAAAATCGTCATTAGGTTTGAGATAGATAGCCGGTTACTTTTCTGTGTATCACAAATCAATTCGCACCACTGTACACGATTATTTGGGCATAAAACGCGTTGCCGCTCGACTAGTTCCGGAAAATCTGAATTTTCTTGAAAAACGGAATCGCGTAAGGTCGCTGAATACATCATGACTCGATCTAAGTCAAATTCAACTCCACATTCTTAAGATGAATTATAACTGGTGATGAGACATGGGTATACGAGTTTGACATACAAACCGGCCAACAAGCCGAAACCGAAAAAACCACATCAAAGTCGACAAGGTGATGTTGACTGTTTTCTTTGAATATCGCAGTGCCGTACACTCAGAATTCTTGCCAAAAAGCCAGACGGTAAATAAAGAATATTATCCGGCCATTATGCGGTATTTAAGAGAAAACATTTGTCGGAAAAGGCCAGGTTTGTGGAAAGAAAATACATGGATTTTGCACCACGGCAACGGACAATCTCACAAGGCTATCATTGTGAACAAATTTCTGCCCAAAAACAAATATCATCGAACAACAACAGTATTCACCTGATATGGCTCCTGCTGACTTTTTTCTGTTTCCAAAACTAAAATTACCATTTCGGAGCATTCGTTTTCAGTCGATAGAAGACATACAAGAGAATTTGCGGCGAGTACTGAAGTCTGGCATGAGTGTATTATTTCGGAAGGGGCGTACTTTGAAGGCGATACCGCCAACAAATGTTTATATCGTATAATGCTTTGATGTATTATTTAATTTAAAAGCCATTCTGATTCAGGGGCTATGCTCAACTAATCCGATACAGAATTAAAATTAATTGGATATTTCATTGAATGGTACTAATCGGAATATTGACTACGAAAAGCGCTTAAGCCTCTGATTCTCCAAGAAGTGTTTATGTCGTATAATGCTCTGATGCATATACACAAATTAGTGTGATGCAGAATTAAAAATATCTATTTCGTTTCTTTATTTTTTATTATCCCAGCAATCTGTTCTGGGGCCAAGGCTCTCCCAACTCTTTCGTGCTTTGCTTTTTCCGTCCTTACTTTTATGCCAGTGTCAGCCAATTCAAGGGCGTACGGTTATAGGTCCGATTTTATCATGATCTGCACATTGTTTGCATGGAAGATGGATCGGCTCATGAGTTTTGCACTCCGATAGGAGGTCATAGATGTGTTCCATTTCATCACAGATCGTAATTTGTTGATGAAAATTCCCTTTGGCATCCTGTCCCTATCGGGATTCGAACCCAGTACCCCCCGATCCAAACGCCAAAGCTTTAACCACTGTGCCATTTGGTCGGTAACTTTGTTGGATTGACAGTAATATTTGTTTTTCATGATAGTATCACGACAGATTTAGTTTTGGGCTGACATTAAAACATGGTGGTTTTTCTTTCATTTACAACATGATTTATGGGTTGATATACCAAAAAATGTGCCTTTTGACACTTGCTTATGGTCAAGATAGTTTTTTTGGGTTAGAATTTCGGCCAACTTCATTTACATGAAATACTCCGAAATAGCCAAGATTTTGGTTCATATAGACGCTCCTCAATACAGCTCCTAAATTTTCAAGCATGCTCTTGTTTGAAAAAAGTCTGTTGAACGTAATGGATACGACTTTTGCTCCCGTATTCATTAATTTTTCTATTGTCATTGTAATTATTTCAGTTTTTACCGATGCTGAAATTCCATTGATAGGGAATTAAGCAATCGGGCCAATGCCTCTACAGCATCCTTTTCGCAATGATTCGAATATTCAATCCCCATGTCGACCTACCCAATTAACCGACCTCCAACAAATTCAGTTTTTCGCATTATTGACGTTTCGTTCATCATCAAAGCAAGTCATAATTCTTTTTTTTCCTTTTTATAGATATTTGCTTTCATTCAAACAGGTGTAGCGTTAACCTTTGTATATTAAAGGCGTCCCATTTCTTCATGTGGCAATGTACATCTAAAAACCTGGGCAACATAATTATAAGCTTTAGGGGAGGGTCGGATGTTGGCCAGAACAACAACGAACAATTGTTTTTACTAAGCGATGAAAGATACGTTTTGCCTTGTTGGATATTTTATACAGTCGTTCATTAGCTAGAAGCAAAGTCAAGCTTAAATCATAACATTGCGTAACAAATCTTTGTATTGTGGATAACAAAATCGCAGATTTGAAAAACTTGTTTAATGTCGCATATTGTTCGGAGTGGCCAAGAGAACTGATTGAAAATTTTTAAATGCTTCGTAAATTTAAACGTACAAACATAAAAATGTAAATATTGCTCGCTTTGGGGTGTTTTTCCGTACCCCTTTTTACATTTTTGAAATAGAGTATTTTGCAAATTGGTTGTGAGGAAAGGGGTATAATACCCCAGAAAGGGGTACGTCTGGCCACTTTAGTTGAAAGCAAGTTTAACAGCCAAAATATCCAACTCGTTACTCTCAAGGTCAATAATATCCGCACGTATATCTTTGGAACAGCTAGCAGAAGTCCGCCACCTCTCGCCGTCGACTTAAAATCCGAATACCGATCGCGGCTGAAAGCACGGTAGTCCGGGAGAAATACTCTGCAGAACTCTGCAGAACTTTCCGTGATACAAATGACAACATATTCGATTTTCAACACCAATAGGTACATTTTATGCGAATTTGATCGAATTCCACTAGAGGTGTGATAATAAATATAATTCAGCCAGAAATGTTATGAAAATAATTTTCCCAATTCCCTATTCCCAGGGAAAGACAGAATAGTGCCAGACTTTAAGTTCCGTGTGGATATATTGTATGTTTCCGTTAAGCAAAATTTGTATGTTGCTGTTCGAAACCACACAAGTTCGGTTTTGGATTGATCTCCAAGTAGTCTCGCAAATCTATGGTTTTGCCTAATTATGGTAACGGTTAATCTATCCCGAGAATACCAAGTATATTTATGATATTTTTTATGTATTAGAAACTTACTACCCTAATGTAAAATTAATGGCTAGCGCAGAGATCGAGCAACCTATATCCGTTGTTGTTATACACACAAGGTGATATACCCATTGATGATTGGAGGCTCGAGTTGTCCCATTTAACGTTCACATTAGGAGGATAGTCCTTGAGCTGGCCATAAAACCAATCATTCTTATCGTCATCATCAAGTTCAGTTGAAGGGTAGCACTGGATGATCATAAGTTTCCTAAGAAAAGAGACATAATTATGCGCTCTGAGATGGGTTGGGAATTTTTACCACAGGTATTTTTATTCGAGGTGTTATCAAAATTCTTAAGCAAGTTGAGCGATTTGTCTTAATTTGTTTGTCTCATTCATTGTCATTTCTCAGTACGTCTGTGGCAAGTTTCTATATCACTATAACTCGGCGTTGTATAGGGGCCTATAGTTTCTTCCACGACTGTACGTATACAAATCTAATGGGAATTACATTCAATCCAATTGAATTCTTATTGCCTCTCTAAGTATTGGAGCACTGTTATGGTTTTGCATTTACAAAATATTTAACGGAAATGTAAATTGTTCGATTTTCTTTTAATTGTAACAGGTAAATTTGGAGTATAGAACATGTTTTAATATAAACTATGTCATTAATCGACAATTTTTATACCAAGCACTTTTATAAAAATGAGGTAGAAACGTGAGACAGGAATAGCCTTCAAAAATTTGTGTTGAATAAGAAATATGAGTGCTTTAAAGCAATTTTACCAATTTCTTGCATTTTTAATGCAAAATATTTACATGACATTAAAACAAAAATAATGGCTGAAAATTAATTCAAATATATTTTAAGCCATGGTAAATAATAATTATTCGGCTACATCGCCGAAGTTAAAATATGGTTTTCTAAAAGTTATCTGTGTGTGATGCTATGCAAGCTAAATGTCTGTGTCCTCACTACAGCCCAAACGGTTTGTCTGTGTGTAAGTTTTATTCATAAATTGGGAGATGATTTTGACTGAATTCAATCCACCGGAAGTGGCAGCCCAAAGGAGCTTTTCAAAAACAGCTTTTCAAGACATCTTCTTTGACCATCAGTTTCAACAATATCGATCTATAATCTCAACGTTTGCGAGTAATTTTGTAAATCTATTATGCAAGCTGATCAAGTTCATCTCAGCTGTGTTTGCCAATAACCAATTTTTATATCGGTCACGCGGGCTGAGAGGCACATAAGAAACAATTTGAACTAGCTGTGTGCAATAGTTTAAATCCACTTTAATATGTCATATATCGGTTAACCAACATGGGTTAATGTCTTGTCGATCTACATCTTCTAGCTAGGTTGAATTCCCCAACATAGTTAGAAACGAGATTGAAAAACATCACCAGTGAGTCAGAGCTTAAACGGATTTTAGCAATTGATGTTACTCTATCTGTCATAATATCGCACTCCATAGTTTATCTGCATTCGGATTTTCATGCGGGATTACGTCAATTGATGCAAGTCATATTTAACAAATCGTTATGTCATCAATCACTACGTATTACTAATAATAGGAAATAAAAATTCAACGTTATCAAGATGACACCTTGTGTTCTTCGAGGATTATACATTGGACTCTAAATATTCGTTGTTCTCATCGACAGCTTAGCGAATATAATAAAAAACTGAAATGTTAGTTTTAAAGACATATCGATAACGACCACAACGGCTTTGATGGGAATAATCTTGAACAACTGTGTGAAGACACTAACACATTTATTACCCCAAACAGATATATTTTTTGTTCATTGGGTACGGAAATTATGTTAGATCACCAGACAATATCTATCTTAAGGAAAACATAAAAATGCCGGACATTAGAAATATTTAAGCTCTACCTGGATGCGGTAAGCCAAGCTGGATTATAAACAAGCATAAACTTGTTTTATATGCTACAAAAGAAGGGCTTGCTGATATTAAATTAAAGGTAACATCTGCAAAGTTGCGAGCACGAAAACATTGAATTTAATAAAATCAAATTCAACTACAAAAGGATTGCCCCGTAGTTTTTATTGATGAGTACATGATGGTGCATGCAGGGTATATAGGACTCGTGGTTATCCTTAGTAAATGTTCTAAAGTATATCTTCTGGGTGATAAATATCAAATAACATATATTTACTGATTTCATCATGTCAACAGGAAATTTTCCGATGCAAGCGCACTCGTAACAAAGACGGAATACTGGAATGCGATGTATAGATGCCCAGCTGATGTTACATCTGCTCTAACGGAATACTACCCTAACATCAGTAGTATGAATACCGTGCAAATTTCAACCCAATTTATAAACCTGCCGTCAACATTGTCATCGGTACCTTTAGTTGGATAACACATTCTATCTAACTCTTACAAAAGCTTATAAACAATTAATCTCCCAGCTTAAGATACCAGAATCAAGTAAAATCATGACGAAATGTGATATGTATTAGAATCAATTCTTAACCAGTTGAGCTGTTCGAAAGTGCACCGCATTCCATATTTGCAATATCAAGACACACACAATCATTTAAATATTTTTCACCAGTGCCTAATGATAGACTATACTACTATACTACGCACTATACGCGACTATACTACGCACCTATACTACTACTCAAAGGTAGATTAACCCATGAAATCCAAGAAAAGTTTGGTTTATGATAAATGTGCTTTTACAACCAAACTACCTTATTTATGTAGTTTGTGAAATTTCATTAAAACCCGGCATAATGAGCAGTGAATTTTTTGGCCATGATTACGTTGTCTACAGATGAGATCGTTCTCTCGAAACTAGCTCAAATAAATCGGGTGGTGGCGTACTGATAGCAGTACATTATAAACTCTGGACTGCTCCAGCAACTTTAGCCCCATCGAGAGTCAAACAAATTGGTGTAAAAATCAAAATTAGCCGAGATTTTAATCTTTCAAATATAATCTTGAATTTGGACCCGGAACTAATTTGTATTTTACGAAGCAATATAATACAGACGTGGAATCTTTATTTGTGGGTGCCATGTTTGGTTATAATTTAAACTAAATAAACACAACTGCTAATAATCGTGATATATTATGGGATGTTGTCTTCAGCAACGACATTGATACTTTCAAAATTTCAGAATCCGTGTTACCTTTTGTCATAAATGATATCAATCACAAATCTTTAGGAATTGTATTTGACTCAACTATTTTAATGGCGAGTTCGGAACACCTACAACCAATCAAATACAGCTTCAAAAAAACAAACCGTGCGGGGCTACAAAGTTACCTGGAATCCATCAACTGGCAAACAACTCTCAATTCCAATGATATTAACGAATATATTGATAAACTTAATGACATTAGGCAGCAAGACTTCGAATTTTATGTACCTATGTGCTGTAAAACACAAAATGCTCACCGTTAGTGGTTCGATGACAGACTAGTTAACTTAAAAATCGGAAGTCGAAAGCGTATGCCAAAATGTTGAAAAGCGGGTTAGAAGCGGAAAAAACTATGTTTCTACAACATAACGAAATTGAAATGTATTTCAAATCAAAATACAGGAATAATCGCGAAATTGAAGGATACCCTGCTAATATGACCTACATAACAAAAACAGCTCCTCAAACTCCTAAGATATAGCTGACATAGTGTCAGCTATCAGTAACTCCTCCTGTTATTTTTGAGGATAACATTCGATCAGCCTTAAAGGGATTTAGAGATGGTTGTGGCATTGACAATATACCCTCTTCTATTCTGATGGAGTACGCTGACATTTTAGCAATTCCCAAAAAAAAGAAAATTTCAAAAATTACACCAATTTTTAAATCGGGAAAACAAGATGACGTTACACACTACAGAGGTAAATTAAACACATCATCAATTCCAAAATTGTTTGAATTAGTATTATGCAGCAACTTTAAATCCACAATTGCTAGTCACATATCAATAAACCAGCACGGGTTTATGCCTGGCCGATCCACATCAACTAATCTGGTTGAATTTACCAGTAAAATAATTAATGAGATAGAAACACATCATCAAGTTGATGTAGCGTACACGGATTTCAGTACAGCATTTGACTACATCTGCCATCAAAAAGCACTTCAAAGTTTATTCGCATTTGGGTTTTCACTCGAATACATAAATTGGTTCAAGTTCTCCCCGAGCCGTGGATATTTATTGTTTTTATAGATTAAATAACGGAGATAATCAAAATCTCAAACGTATTCATATTTGCTGATGACGTGAAAATTTGTCGAACTGTTAATGAAGTGCTAGATACGAAACAATTTCAAGAAGACTTAAGATAGATTAAGTGAGTGGCGTGATCGACACCCGCTTTGCTTAAATATTAAGAAATGCAAAATCATGTATATGAAGCTAGCCCGATACTCAGCCCGAAAAAACGCGATGGCAACACTAAATTATCACTATCATGATAATTTACTATCCCAGCCCGAAAAATTTCACTATCATGACAGTAAATAATATCATGATATAATGTCATGACATTTTATGTATTTTTAAGATATTTTACTATGCTTGGTGGAATAGTCAGACTCTTCATTTATATGAAGCTAGCCCAATATTCAGTTGAAAAGCCCGTTAGCAATACTAAACTATAACTATCGAGAACATTTTATATCCCAGCCCGAAATAGCACTGTCGTGACAGTAAAATGTGGCATGATAATCTGTAATGATATTTAGAGCATTAAGCCCGAAATAATAAATAGAACTTTTAAGTATTTTTAAATTATCTCTTCAATTGTTGGAAAACCTAGACAGAACCTTCAGCCCGAAATTTAAAATTGATGTTTATGGATATAGTCGTTTGAATCTCGACTCACAGGCGATTCACGAGCACTTGGCATTGGATTCGTTGAACTTTTGACTACTCACGAGGAGATATGTAGAATCAATCTGGAATTATCTGGATACAAATTCACAAATTTCCTCGTTTGTAGTCAAAACTTCAGCGAATTCGGTGATATATGCCAAGTGCTCGTGAATCGCCTGTGAATCGAGATTCAAATAGTCGTTTGAATCTCGATTCACAGGCGATTCCAGATAGTATCCTAGATAGATAATTCCAGATTGAATTTTTCTACAAATTTGCTCGTTTGTAGTCAAAATTTCAACGAACCCGGCGGTATATGCCAAGTGCTCGTGAATCGCCTGTGAGACGAGACTTTAACGACTATATCCAGATAATTCCAGATAGAATTTTTCTACGTAGTCATAAGCTAACGATTTCGACGGTACATGTCATGAGGCTTGATTTAATAGACTATATTTTAAGTAATTCCCGATAAAAATTGTCTCAAGCTGAGTATAGTTCTGAAAGCATTATTGAATTTTTGAATGTATTACCTATTTATTTTTTAGTCAATAAATTTGGTTTTATTACTTTAATAAAATTTTAAAAGCAACGATTTATTCGTAGCTGTTTTATACACATTTCATTAATATTTATAATTTGCATGAGATTCAAATTTGCTTTATAGTTATAATTTGCGTATATCTTGTGTCATGACAGAAGTTGTTTTGCCACAAGTAAAAAATTAAAATTTCGGGCTGAAAATTCGGGCTAGCTTCACGGAGGTTGCAAAATCATGTCTTTCCACCGTAAAAGAAATCCGTTAATTACTTCATACAAAGTCAACGACGAAGTATTGCGAAGAGTCAATGAGATCATAGGTGTACGCGTAGGTGTTACATTTGTCGAAAATGCCAGTTTCAATAAGCATATTGAACATTGTATTGTGCACATCAAAATATTTGAAAGCATTCAAAAGAAGTTTATGATTTTCTTGTTAAAGAAAAAAGACTGGGATAACGACCACAATTGACCATTCCTAGAAAATGTGGCTCGGTTACCTCCATACTCAACAACAATACTCAACGTATTGGAAACGTTTCGTCTGGTCACATTGATTCTGCTTACATTTTGAAAAACATCAATTCATGGGCCTTGCAGAACATTTCGAAACCATATGAGCTTTAAGCACTAGAACACGATTCCACAAACTATGAAGAAAATAACCCCATTAAAAGGTTGTCTAAATCGTCGACAACTTATCTACCCCTCGTCGACGACTCGCTACCTCCCTGTATCTCTCTTTTTACCAGCGAGCCTAGAAATTTGCTATAATGTTATTAATTTTTTTACAAATTTTTTTATTACCATAAAAATGCTAAACATTGAGATTCGGCACTGACTGTTTCTCCCACCAAGTAATCAAATGTACATTTTCATCCGCATGGAGGCACGAAAATTATTTCGGAAATACTTCGACGAACCAGATATTATCTATCAAAAATACGTCACGTTTACGTATTTTTGATGGCTTCTACGTGCCATTTTGATGTATTCTACGGCTCTAAGAAAATTATCGCAACTTACCTCCGTTTCTGAATAAATTTTCACTTAGTCCTCCACAAAATTTTACACGCAATGTTTCGGTTCCGTTTTAAATAAAGTGGTCTGGATATCCATTATAAATTCATCATCTGAAGAAGAAGGCAACGTCATTAGGTTAATAGGCTGACAACGATGACGGCCACCAAGACGAGATCATAAATTCATTTAATACGCATCCATTTTAGTACACCGAAAAAATTGTACATGACACAACACTTTAAAAATACAGCAAAACACGACTGAGCACAACATGGCGTAGCTTGGCATCTTGCTGCTTGTCATAATTGTCGTTCAAATGACAGTAGATCAAATTTGACATAAAATGAAGATTTTTGAAAATTGCTCTAGAACTAATCTAGACCAATCTTCCTGTCATTTTGTTGATCATAATTTTTTGTTGTACTAAGTTCTATAGAAAGAAATTAGTTCTCTGCTATTATCCTCAGTGGTAATATACAAAGTGCATATACAAATTGTTTTAGTTTTAATTAATAATGTGTTTACATTTCGGAGCACATAAAATGAGTCGTCATAGGATTACGACCACAAGACCTACGCGTCACTAAATATGATCGCCGATCAATTTGTGATATTATATTACAAACGCGTTACTACACATAAAATTGACAAATTACCAATGTTATGTACAGACAAATTTAATGCTCGTTAATTTATTAAATTATTATTTCATATGGCCATGGTTTTACAAAAAATATTGAGTTACACGAAGTTTCTCACTATTGTCAGAAGTGAAATTCAATACCCCGTAACACCACCTGTAATTTTTCAAGCAGGCTCGCTTAATCATTATAGACTGCTATTACTCGTGTTTCGTAAATTAAATTATAATTAAAACCGGTGATTAGAATGTTTCGGCGTAATTTCCTGGTAACGTCAGTAACATTGAAGATTTGAATTACTGCGATAGGACTGTATTTCTAATTTACATTTTATTGTTGATTGTACATATGTATATTTTGTTATTTTTTGAAGTGTTAACAGTTTTTAGATTAACCAAGGTCAGTTCTTTAATAGAAAGTGATATTTCATTTTTTTAATATTCATATTTTTCCGCTTATAAATATTATGGAGATCTTTTTTGATAAAGTCGATTCCTAATCTTCTTTAGTATTTCGTTTGGCAAACTACCACATTTCAATTATGGGTGCTTACTAGATTTGTCTAAACAATTAGAATACCATCTGGATTTTAGCGACACCAGTTAATGCCATAACTTACTCACTACATAAAATATTAACAAACTTACATCAATTCTATTACTAATCGCAACAATAAGTTATGTGTTATGAATAATTGTTTATAAATGACACTGAAAGTCATTTAAGGTAAATGAAGCACGTAACCCGCACATTGTAAATGGTGTTAGCATAATAATTCAATGAAAATTTATTCTAATTAATTGGAAAATACTTAAGGTCTAGTTCAGATAAATAAAATCGTGTTCTAGTCAAACGATATTACACGTGCAGATGAAAAATTGCTGAGCGACTACTTTGTACAAGAACTCATTAGAATTGCAGAACTTCTTTTTATGATAAATGAAAATTACTGTGGAATACCAATAGTGCGGCATATTTTATTAATTGGTAGAATGACAGTTTGTGACTCAGATTTTTTTTTCTAGAATTTTAATAATTCATATAAGTTCTAGGATACCTCATGATCCGGCCCATATGTCACATAATTTTTTATAATTTTTGATCCAGAATACTGAAAAAGCTACCAATTGATGGAAATGATTTCAACCACAGATAAAAGAAATTTATTTGTCCAGCGTTGAGAAATAACAACAATAAATCCACAAAATAATCTGGTAGTTTCATTAGTATACTGAGAATTTTTTTGTATGTTCAATCTCCACGAAATGTTTGGTGTATCAGAGCCATCGAGTCAAACGCCGTACAAAATAGAGGCTACCTAATCTTCCCAATAAAATCTTAATAATCTCGTTACGGTAAATTCGAGTTATGAACATTTTTTTGTTTTCTCTTCTCACATTCCTTGTGTGTATAACATGTATGTGTTCAATCACCTCAATGTTTGTATTTAGTTAGGTATATAATAGAACCATCGGACACTTTCAGGTTACCTAGCAACATGTTAAGTGAGATGGAGACCAACGTTTTAAAAATTGAGAACTTTATGAAATTATAAATTTCAAATCAAATCGGCGATGGTTTCACGAATCATGTTTTGGCCTGACACGAGTCTCTAAAAAAATATAAAAATTTTCAGTAAAGCCGACTGCACGAGTGCGTGCAAGAATTTATAATTTTTGATCCGCACGCTAAACCAATTAAAGCGCTTGAAAATATTTTTCCATTTTTTCCATATAAAAATTCTAGTGCGAGTTAAACTATTTTTATCTTTGCGCTACTTGGTCCGCAGACCAGCAACCTACAGATATACAAAATTGTGCTTTAAAAAGAAACTGAGCAAGCGTTTTGCTATTTTATGACAAGTATTTGTCTAGACCGACTTCGGTACTGTACAAATTTTTAGCGCAGTCGAAATTTTTTCAGAATATCCCGTTCGAGCGGCGTCTGTATTTCTAATATTTGCGATGTATACTCATAATTGTGTGTATCTGCAAAAAGGTTTCTTTCAACAGTCGATACGTTAAAAGCTTTGCCTCTTTATATTTTTGTTGTTTAACATCTCGAAAGATATGAGCAGATTTTGTGCGAAATTTTTCATCAATTATATTCTTAATATAGACCCAGCACCATGTTAATTCTTCAAATCCCGCTTTCATGTTGACGATATTGACTGCCCTCAATATGTCCGGCTTTATTAAGAAAATTCAACGTCCATAATAATCGATATGTACTGATGTAGGTTTTCTAATTATATCAGCATTTATGGATTTTTTATCACATTGATTTCTACATATGGAATTTTATCTGGACCAACGATTTACCAACGCCCTGTTGTGCATCGATTGTAAAACATATTTGAAACATTAGTCGATTTCTCGCTCGATCGCTGATATCATAATGGAATCCCGAAACTCTTGATGGAAGCGTTCAAAATTAACATACCAATAGATTTCAGGATTAGCGGGGGGGGGGGAGGTATAAAGGCCCAATATGGGATATTCATATTTCTGCAGTTGGAATAATACAGGGACCTCAATTGTAGGACAGAATAAGCAAAAAAAAATTCGATGTTAACAAAAACACAATGGCAACAATTTGAATCGAATGAAGGAAACGTCAATAATGTAGACGAATTTTATTAAGCAAAAACGATTAGTTAATAACTTCAGACTGTGAGTACGGATAAAATATCATAGTCGTGCAGCAGCCTTAACTGGGACAATAGGCACTATGCCACACTATCATAAACAGGGTATTAATTATGCGCAGTCATCAATCGTTAGATGCCATTTATAAAACTGTTTGAAAACTGCACTATTGTATACCTTAGATATCATTTTTCCAGGATCCGCTCGAAACGCGATATTTCAAAACACGATATTTCGAAAGGAGATATGACAAAACGAGATATGGTACAAAACGCGATAAGGTACAAAATGCCTATCAGGAAAACCAAGCAACGCAATCATTTCCTTGCCATGTATGCTTGTTGCTGTTGTGCGCCTACGCGTGTTATTTACTAATAAAGTTCTCAATTATAAAAAATTGTTAAATTTATTGTTCGGTGGCTATGTTTTGGTGGCGAACCACTGGAATAAAAATTTTCATCAAAATGCTTGAAATTTTACATTTTGGGAAAGTCAGTATTTTCAACAACTCATCTTATGATCGTAATTATCACGAAAATTATGTAAATATTAAGAAACTACAAAAGTACAACCATCATAACTCCATTTTTGATGGCTGAACTAAATATACTGTATGAGTTTTAAATCATGTGTTATATGCAGTCACTCTTATCCTTCTTAAAAATTTTAACCTCCACCTTACGAAAAACTTGCGTACACCACTGATATGAAACTGTTTGTGAAATTTTCAAAAGGGTTGGTTATGAAATGGCCAAATTTAGCCCAGCATCAACAGATCCTAGAATGTTGTCCAAAACATACTTTAAAATTCCTGATCAATACTACTATCCAAATTTCATCGTCATTCTTTAAGAATAGCGGAAAGACAGAACATTGTTAAATTTCAAGATTTCATTTACCAAGTCCTTCACTTCGGAGATCAATCAATTTATCATTTCAAGGATCACTTTTAATATTTTATTCCGCTGGGAAGGTAGATACCATTATTCCTAGTTCCCTTAGCAGACCTCGCGTTTTTTATGAATCGAGTTATTTATATATGCATAAACTTGTTGAGACTTTCAATGATTAGTTTGAGTCACCAACACAAAAAATTTGTTGATTTTTGCAGAGGACTGCGTTTCTGTACTTTGAATTCTGCGATGACCAGTGTTCAAAAGAGTTTTGTAACCAGCTTAGACCATACCACCTTAAGTAAACATGTATTAATTCCTTTGGCAACAGTTCACGACAAACACAGTCGCCTAGAGTTTCCTTCGATGGTACACGACACAAATGAGGTCGATTTCGTGAGTCCAAGAATTTCATACAGAATTTTATACAAAAGTGCTCCACCATCTAGGATGGCTAGAAAGCCACATCTAAAACTATTTTTATGCAGTCCAGATACATGTTTCCGTGATATTTATCTTGGTTTCTCCTTTAATCAAATTTATTAGTTTAGTCAAGAGAACGAAGGAACAAAGTTCAAGGCGAGGCAAAGTTGGTGGTTTAATAGACGGTACTTTAGACTTAGCAGAGACTAATTTAATGGCCGCATCCTTGCTGGAGTTTGTGATTTTGTAATAAACTATTGCTGCATAAGCCGATTGGCTTCCATCACAAAATTCATGCAACTCAATGGAAGAAGTTTCTGTGCTTGGATGTAATCGTGGAATGGAAAATTGGTTAATATTTTGTAGCAGAGTCCTTATCTCGTTCCATTGACTCATTTGAGGTTCTTTTAGAGGATCGTCCCTACCCAAGGTACTTCAACAATATCGTTGAAGTGGAACAAGGTGGATCGAAATATTTGCTTGTGAAAGTACCGTAAGTTTAGAGAATTGTTGAATGTCTTGTGTTGATTCGCCACCAATATCTTTACAGGATGAGAACCTTAACTTCTGCCGATAATGAGTTTAGTAAATGCTACGAATTTGACTTCCATTTTCTTACTTGAAATCGATGTTGACTTAAAAGTCTGGTAATATTAATTCTTTTAATGTCCTTGTTGATACCCGTCATGAGGCCGGCAATAGTTCGAGTAGTTCCTTAATAGTTCGAGTAGTCAAAAAAGGGGGATTACCTCGCAAAACGATAATCGCATACAATGAGTTTTCAAGTCTGCAAAGTCTTAGCAGACTCGACTAAACCCACCATGAGTTTCGTGGTTGAGTGGCAGATAATGTGGTTGATAAAAACTGTATCGTCAATTACGCCTTTAGCAATTTCTTACATGTGGTGCAGGTTCTAGAATTCCATAGTGAATGCATTTTACAGTTTCGAAAATTCCGAATCGCGAGTAAAACGGCGAATGACACTTGTGTGTTGCTGACAAAGTGTTCTTTACAAAGTTCTTGTGATTAACTCCATTCCCCAAAATTTGTTTAGAGTTTGGTTGATTTCAAAAATACTTAGTATGTTTGTCGTCATTGAGGTGGATACATCAACATTGCTAGTGTGGTTCGGTTTACAAATCTTTCCCGTAATAACATCCGGGAATTGTTTTTTTTAGATTAACTTGTTTTCAGCATTTTTCATCTGCCCGCTTCCAAAAGATTAAATGGTCGGCCGCTCCTATTAAGATGTCAATGTTGCCAGGTTTAACCAGTTTGTGTCAGCTAATGTATCCTTAGCACTGCTTTATAATCTCTTCACGTATTTTGATAGGAGACAATCTACTAGCTATGTTGGTCCCTATTTTCCGAAATATTTCGACACTGACTGGTCTTGGGCTCTAATTATGTCTGTTTTACAAAGCTTCAATTCAATGGATGTGTCTGACTATTTACAATACACATATGAAGTTATTATATTTATTGAAAAACCTCTATCAAATAAAGTTGGAGCATTCATATGTTGCAGCCCCGTTGTGAATATTATTTCGAACACAATAAAGGAAAAATTTCAAGCATCAATGCAAGAGAGGAATTTTATTTTAGACTTATTTTATATAATTCTCTATACCGGGTGACTGACACGAAGTGTTACCAACTTCAGACTGTCATTGCTGTCAAACCAGTGATAACGCTGCGCTCAAATTTACACTAATGACAGTTCATTTCATTGTTTACAAGCGTACAAAAGCATGGTTGTGGATCAAAACGCACTACAACATAATGGGCCAAATTGGCTCGGAATCCGCGCCGTAGCGGCAGATAAATGGCTCGTGACGCGAACATTTCGCTCGAACGGATGCAGCACATATTGAAAGATCATCTCAAATGCTCAAAAAAGTTAGAGTGGAAAGAGCAAAGGAGTTGTTACGCTTGCACGAAAGTAGCGATTTGCCGAATTTGGTTTTCTCCGATGAGTCACCGTTCGTTATTGAGCAATATGTGAACAATCAAAACGACCGGATTTACTTGCCCGGCCGTTCTACTGAAAATTTGGACCAACGGATTGCCACTCGAAACTAAGCGCCGCCGATGGTAATGGTTTGGCCATAGTAACAGCCGAAAGCCGTTGACCGCTCGTTTTTTTGGACCGTGGCATTAAGATAAATGCTCAAATTTATCGGGATCATGTGTTAGAAGGAGCGTTGAAGCCTTGGGCGCATAAACATTTCGGCCGCAGATCCTGGACATTTCAACAGGACTCGGTGCCGAGTCATAAAGCGCGCGTCAATCAAGATTGGCTGAGAAATAACGTTCCGCGGTTCATTTCCACTGCCCAATGGCCACCAAATTCACCAGATGCAAATCCGCTAGATTTCTCGGTTTGGGGTATTTTTAAGACCAAGGCTGGGACAAAAAAATACCAAAGTGTCAATCATCTTAAGAAAGCGCTTCGCCGGGAATGGGCCAAAATACCGCAGAGCCACTTTCGTGCTGCATGCAATAGCTTTGTCCGCCGTTTGAAGGCCATAATCGCGGCTACGAGCAGCCAAATCGAAAACTGCTAAAGCAATTCGAAAATTTAAATATTTGTGAACATTTTTTTCTTTAATTCAATAAAATTCATCAAAAAATAAAAATTCTGTGGCGTTTTGTTTTGGTAACACTTCGTGTCAGCCAGCTGTATATTCCAAGTCATTCCAAAAGCTAATAATTTTTTACGCGTTTTAATAATTTTTTTATCAGAAAAACATAATAGAATTCTTGACAGACTTATTAGGTCTTGAGATATTCAATTTCTTAAGAAAATTCTAACCTCTCGGGTTAGTAAAGACTAGCAAACAATTAATTTGATCACGAAAAAATTATTAGCTTTTCGAATAGCTTGGCGTATAGATGGTCCTAATCTAGACCTATCAGAAAAACATAATAACATTCTTGATAAACATATTAAATCTCGCGATATTCAATTTTTTAATGAAAAGACTGAAAATATTGAATTATTATGTCTCATCCTAATAAATGTTGAACCTAATTATTTATTATAAATTGAAATTAGGTGACAAATTCAATATTTCGCCTAAATGACATTCTTGTTTTACTTTTTAACCAATACATACAAATTTTCGTTTATTTTTGTTGGTTAGGATTAAGTTAGGTCTAACTTCACACGCGTGTACAACAGTGAGAAGTTTGTGCTAAACTAGTCCTAAAGTTAGTTCTCTACTGGTTAGGTCTAACATCACATGCATTAACAGAACACACTTTTCATAAGATTTGTGTACCGCCTTTAGCTTGAGCTGTCATGTCTAAGCCAAATATAGCAGAAAACAATTAAATTTTTATGTATGTGAAGGTAGCCCAGAAAATCATCCCAGAAAAATAAATTTTTGCATCAGGCAATACGAAAGTTGTATGTTTATACAAGTCCAGAATTTCACTAAAATTATTTAAATTGACTCTAATTCAGCCCAAGAAAAATTAAAACCTCGTAATAAAACATATTGCATGGAAAGAAAAAATATATTCAGAACCCAGACATATTTAAACGAAAAAATTTCAAATTTAATTAACTAAACTAAATATACATGTCAGTTAATAGTTCTAGTCACAACGGAAGTATTGGCTTGCAATTTTGGTATGGTTTGTGAAACACATAAAGACAAGTGGTTAAAACAGGTTTAATAATGACGAGTATACTGACGAGTTGTTACTATTAGGTTTGGTTTCCGGATCTCTTTGCTGCGTCAAGTGTGTTGAACCATTCAATTATGAGCCTGTAGCGCCAGCACAACGGTTATTGACCTTGAACATTTCAAGATAATCCTACGGTTGTGGTTTGCGCTACAGGCTCATAATTGAATAGGCCAATACATTTGAAGGAAATTTGCTTCAATAAGTCCTGGAAGCAAAGAGTTCCGAAAACCAAACCTAATAGTAACAACTTGTCATTATACTGCCTACGTACCATCAAAATTTCAAGAAAATCGTGACGTTCTGATTGGCACTACAGACGCACACGTGTTTGGCCCAAAGGATGAATTGTTTTACTTCATGGTTCCCAGGAAACGCAAGTTTTTGAAACCAAACCTAGTAGTACCCACTTATAATCATGTCTGTTACTGACCTTGAAAATTTCAAGATAAACCTGCCGTTGTGATTGGCGCTACAGGCTCATAATTAAATGGGCCAATACATTTGACGGGGATTTGCCACAATAACTCCTGGAAGCAAAGAGTTCCGGAAACCAAACCTAATATTAACAACTCGTCAGTATACTCGTCATTATTAAACCTGTTTTAACCACTTGTCTTTATGTCTTTTATAGACCATACCAAATTGCAAGCCAATACTTCCGTTGTGACTAGAACTATTAACTGACATGTATATTTAGTTTAGTTAATTAAATTTGAAATTTTTTCGATTAAATATTTCTGGTTTCTGAATATATTTTTTCTTTCCATGCAATATGTTTTATTACGAGGTTTTAATTTTTCTTGGGCCAAATTAGAGTCAATTTAAATAATTTTAGTGAAATTCTGGGCTTGTATAAACATACAACTTTAGTGTTGGTTCTGGGATGACTTTCTGGTCTAACTTCACATACATTAAATGTTTGTTAATTTTACTTTACTTCAATTAAATTGTTTTGTTTATTTGCTTGTTTTGCTAGTGTTAATGAGTTACGTATAAGTTAACTACAAAAAGTTCGGTTCGAAATTCCAGGGTTTTATACAAGTATTTTAAATCCAGAAAACCAAGTATGAGGAATATCCCACGGTTAACACTTTCTTAGTATTACATGAGTAATTTAAAATCTTGATTCTGTGAAAAGCAGTAACAAATAAATTTTTTAATAAAACGATTGAATAGTATTTGTAATTTTACTTTTAAAATGGTGATATAGTTTTTTTTATAGTGCACGAAGTCTGAAACCCAAAATTGTGTAGGTCAACAAACTCTGCTTAACACAATTGCATGTCCGTGACAAATATTTCGTTTCGGCTGTCCTAGTTACATATACGAAAAATTAATCAAATAGCGTCGTGAAATTTTCGATATTTTGATTTATAGTTTAGTTAGAGGTTAGCCTTTACATTATTAATACTTTTTTCTTCCACTTTTCGCGATTGAAAAAAATAAAAATTCTGTTTTATTTTTTCAATTTTTACTATACCAACGTTTTGCTCGCAGTTTTCAACTTCAGTATTTCTTTGCTTGCCGTGCTGATCGAATGCTTTGGTTTTACCTCGCGCCGTGAAGTTAGAATACGTTAATACCGTGCATAAATAAATTATTGCTATACCGCGGCCGAGTTCGTGAAAATTTTAATATCGTTTACAAAAGCCAATAAAATTAAATTTTAATTAAGATTCAGACACATGTGTGAAATAAATATTTAATTAAAGTGTTTTGTGCGGCGCATATAGTTTTTTTGTTATTATTAGTGAGAATTTTCCACATTACATATATGGAATAAGGTAAATAATTACCGACAGAGTGTTTTCCCTTATGTATTGAAATAAAATCGATTTTGTTAAATTGATGTGTGCATAAATGTAGTACACAGCAATAATATTGTACATATATATTAATTCATGGTCTGATAAATTTTATTATTTGTATTACAAACGAATAAATGTATGTACATTTAAATATTTACATGAAAATGGAATAGTCAACATGTTGTCTGTATATTACGAGTATGTGCAATAGGGTATAAAAATAGTTTTTCATTAGATACAAGTGAGTTAGTGCATAAAACGATGAATCAACTCAATTGTAGTTTGTTAGGAAAAATTCGCGCTATAATTGACCCATTTGATCTAAATTTAATTAAAGAATAATTTTTGGTTTTACGTGTTTCTTAATTTTTTTGATGGAATTCGGACTTAGGTCATAAGATTCATTTATTTTATTCCTCTTATTGTGCATAACACCGGTTGAATGACCAAAATATAAATAAATTTGACGAGGTTTGGTAATATTTTTTGTAATATACGGAAGAAATTAATTTACCGATATTGGGCAAATTGTACACAACGTTACTTGGAGAGGATTTATGCGTCACCACATAAAACCAAAATCTAATTTGATTATCATGGCCATCGAATTTGAATATAGATTTCAGTATATACACTTTTGACGGAATCTAGAAAATGATTAAATTTTATAAACATCAGAAAACGATTTACAGTTATGTTGACTGGAATATCTCATTATGCTTCCGGTATAAGTTTTTATCACCAATATATAAAACGTGTTGATATCTAAAATTAAGAGTTAACCTTGTCATTTATAAATTCATAATTATTTCTTTATCAAAACGCTACCTAGAACTAAACGTTATGGAGAACGTCTGCTTTAACGTTTGTTGCATGCATAAGGTGGCACAATACGTAGAATAATGTAAATGATTTAGTCATTATTAATTTACAAATTGTTTATATTCGCATAATTTACATAATTATTTATCAACCGCGCAAAGTTCAGCTTGTATGTGTTTGATGTACGTACGATGGATTAAACAAATGTGAAATACAATTAAAAATTGTAATTAGTCTAGAAAAAATATTGTTAACAGCTTTGTAATTAAGCCTATTTCACTGTAATTAATGTGTCGTTATTTTAAATAGTTAGAAAGTGACAAGTTTAATGGCGTTTCCAGAATTATTTTACTTTAAGAGTGAAATATAATATAAGGAATATTCTTGATTTAAATATCAATAATTTTATTGTAAATTATTGGTTTTATCGATAATTATCGTTAATAGAATATGTCAAACTTCCAATGTTGTTAGTGTTGTTGTAAGGTGGCAGCAGTGATTTTGATTGATTGATTGCATTGTACAGCCAAACCTAAACTTGTGTTCCGGATGACATCGGTCCCACTATACATCCTCCTTACACATAACATAAGGAGGATAGACCCGATTACAGAAATCTCGATCAGTCAGATATGTAATAAGACGGTTATCGCAGTACTATCACAATTTGTAATTCTAATCTTGGAAATGTGAGGTTTGCCTCTTCTGTTTTTCACTGTCCAGTAAAACCATTTAATAAAGTGTTAATTATTAGTTATATAAAGTGTCTAGACTGATTAGACACGAATTACTAAATATTAGCTTAATTATAAAATTTAATAATAAACACCACCAAGAATAATATCTTCCCAAAACGAAAATAGGGCAGAAAACTTAGGGGAATGAAGATCGAAACAGTTTGGATGAAAGAATTAAAATCAAATAAAATCATACTCAAACTAGACAGTGACAATTGAAACAGTGCAATTTATAAACCACACAAAAAATCCTATATCTCTTTGTTAAACCAACAACCTGAGGAACCGAAATTAAATATTAAAGTAAACCAGTTAAAGTTAATCTATGATAGGTAACCATTGTATTGGGTTGTTCAGAAAGTAATTTCGTTTTTTTGGTGAAAATGAAAGATGATTTTTTATAGCATTTAAAGATTATATTTAATTAAATATTCTCTATTTTGATCCGATACCTTTGGCCATCTTTCTGGTAGCATAATTCCTCGCTCATAAAACTTCTGATCTTTGCTGGCAAAAACCCGATCCAATGCATTTTTGAAGTCCTCTTTTGAAGAAAAGGTTTTGTCGTCCAAACAATTTTGTAGAGGCCGGAACAAGTAATAATCTGAAGGTGCCAGATCTTACTAAACTTGTTTGAGGTCCCGCATTATGTTGGTGGAAGACTATACCTTTTCTATTGATCAATTCTGGCCTATTCTGTTTGAGTGGATCATTCAATTTGTCCAGTTGATGAAAGCACACTTCAGAATTTTTCGCGGTATTGTCCGGTAAAATCTCACCAAACAGGCAGCATCACCTTTTTAGAGTATCGGTTTTCGAAGTGCTTTGCGCCGGTTTATTTTTTTTACTCCATGATTTCTTGCGTTTAACATTGTTATAGACAACCCATTTCTCGTCCCCAGTAATAGTAGTTCGCTTCAAAAGTGGGTCATTTTCTTGATGTCTGCAACGCAAATCACAGACGGATCAAATTTCTTTCTTTAAGAACATGTGGAACCCAAATGTCGAGTTTTGAAACTAAACCAAGGCGTTTTATGTGATCATAAACGGTCGAATTCGATAAATTTAATCTGTCAGTGATCTCACGAGTTGTTATTCGGCGGTTTGCATCAATCTATGCCTTTATTTTATCTTCATCAGCTTCAACTGGCCTTCCAGAACGTGATGCATCTTCAACATCAAACATGCCAGAACGAAATTTTGAAAACCAGTTCTGACACTGACATTATGTCAATACATCTTCTTCATACTCATCACACAACTTTTTTCTTGCTTGAACAACATTTGTGCCTCTTTGATAATAAAACTTTACATTTTAGTCCTCTGTTGGGTAGGAAAAAGAAACGAAATTACTTTCTGAGCAACCAAATGCATATAAATTTACAACAATATTAAATAAATTATAAATCAACAATGAACAACCAGTGATAATTATTTCTCCATCTTAGAACAAGCTAGCCAAAACCTTTACCAATTTACACTCTCCCAAACAGTTGAGAAAAAAATTTATACAATAAGTGCCATGAAACTCGCAGATACAAAAACTATCTAAGCACCGTAATATTTGTTTGCATTTTAATTTTATTTTATAGCTTCCAAGCTACCTGTAATAATCCTAGATACATTTTTACGTTAGAATCTGCACATTTAGTTTAAAACCCTCTGTTTAATATCTAAAACTCGATCGCGAATGTTCTGACGAGTAACAACAATCATTCCTCTTCAAATATGAATACAATTTGCAAGCAAAATGCTGGTTCAAACACGATGACTGTTCCATCATTTGGGGTCAATATACTTTTATGTACATATTTACCGACGATAAGGATGGGGATCCTATCGCAGCCGTTTCCTCGTCCCTGGTTCACATTTTATAATCAATTTATTATTTCCCATTTTTGATACAAGAAAGAATGTAAAACTACAAAAGTCACAAACTACCAGTATAAGTAAGATCTTACGAAGATAGAGCAGTGGCCAACACCAGGCTTACTTTTACCACGAATGTACACAGAGATCTCGAATACACCAAACACCATACTTGATTTCGAAGGCTACTTATTGCTTAAATTACGAAAAACCATCAAATTAATCTGAATCTTTTAATTCTTTGTCGTCTTTTGTAAATGATAAACTTTTCTTTGCAAACATTTAAAAAGCTCACTTTTGAGCTGCCACACTAAGAAAATTTTTTCTTGAAATACAAATCTGAACTAATTTTGTTTGAAAATTAAACTTTTCAAAATATTTGCAAAAAATCTAAAATGCTTATATGGAAGCTTCCAGTTCCGGTGGACCGATATCAGCCAAAAATCTCTCTGATCTCCCAATTTATGGGGAAAAAACTTAATTATAAATTGTTATCCCGATCAATCAATCCGATTGGGCTGTACAGTAAAAAATTGTTCTCAAATTTTGGAAAGATTATTTGGACCAATTTTTTGCAAAAATAATTTATAATGTTTTACTTTATAGGTAGTTGTGGAAGTTGATACTTCCGGTTTGCCGATTTCGGTCTCCTAATCGGTCTCCTAATCGGTCTCTTTCAACGATAATGTTTTACTAGGAAGTTTCATCCCGATCAGTTAATCCATCTGGGCTGTAGAGAGGGCCGAGATATTTAGTCTTCATAGCACCACGCACGCACATAGATACAGACACACACATTTTTAAAAACAACCTTTTTAACTACGGTGGTATAGCGAATGGTAAATCTGCAAAAAAATATTTTTTATAAATTTCTGTGTGTACGAGTGTGCGTGTGTGTGTGTGAGTACGTGTGGGCGTGTATACTAAATATATGTGTCCTCTCTACAGCCCATAGACGGCTTGACTAATCGGAATGAAACGTTTTATATAAGGCTGTCCATAAGATGGGAGATCCAAATGATTTTTGGCCGAAATCGGTGCTCTGGAAGTAGCAGCTTCAATAAGAGCTTTTCGTTTTTTGCAAATATTTTGAAAAATATATCATTTATAAAAGAGGATTATGAACTAAACGAATTTAAATTAATTATACAACAATACCGGTCCAGATCAGTTTGAAAAAAAAAATGGGATGAAACTTCATGATTAAGCATTTTCCCTAAATTAGAAGGTTGCAGTAAATTTTAGCCAAAATTGGTTCTCCTGAAGTAACAACTATTTTAATTTTCCACTAGAAGTGACAGCTTCAATAGAAGCTTTTTCGTTTCTTGCATGTACGCGTATTTTGAAAAGTAATAGACTCTAAATAAATTTTGCCGGAAATTCAACAATTTTTCCAAAAATTAATCGGAAATGACGATTTTTGTCTAAAAACTGATTTTCAGTAAAAATTTGGTCCCTGTACAGCCTATACGGGTTAATTGGTCGGTATAAAACTTCATATTTAAGCTTTTGCTATAAACTAGGAGCTTCCATAAAATGGTAACTTCGACAAGAGCTTTTACCGAGTTTGCAAATATTTTGAAAAGCATACAGCATTTACAATAAAAATAAACATATTGTACTTACAGTTCAGAATCATATTTTAAATTTTACCAAATGACGGGTTTTGATAAAAAAAAGCTTTGTTTCAACAAAATTCAGTAACACTACAGACCAGACGAATTGACTAGTCGGAATAAAACTTTTTGCAAAAGCTTTTTCCATAAATTGGGAGATTTATACGAAATATGGTGGACATCTGTGTACCAAAAGGGGTAGCTTCTGAAGGAGCTTTCAAATTTTTTCAGTCAATATTAAATTTTCAACTAGGGATCTAATGGTTCCCCTTAACCTTATTGGTTTTCTGAAATTTAAGCAGAAATAATGATTTTTGATTAAACAAGACAATTTTCATCATAAATCCGGTAAGTTCAATTTTCCGCTTTAGAAATCAAGTGTAGTGCATTTGATATCTATGTAAATTTTCTGTAAAAGAAAATCAGGCGTTGGCCATACCCCAAATACACTCTCTGCATTATTTTAAATCCTAAAGAAAGTAAAAACAGTTGTTTGTCAAATATCGTTATTTCCACTTAAATTTTGGAAAATTGATTTGGATCGATACTGTTTCAAAATGAATTTAGAAACTTTTGCTTTCCTCGTAAATGATAAACTACAAAATATTTGCGAAAATCGTAAAAACTTCTGTCGATGCTCCTGAATTCAACTAACTATTTAACCTAACTGACAGAAAATAATATGTAATGCCTCAAATAAATGTTGAGATAGTTTTGACTTCTATAATAAATAAACATTTGTTTCAACTTTTTTTGATATGTGTTTTTTAAATATTACTGATGCATGAGTATCAAATACCAATTCTCATGTTCCAGATTTGGAATCAACACCGTTGATTATCGATACATTTTGAAGGGCTTTTGGGCAAATTTATTTGAATCCGATAATAACCAGTAAAAATTTTGAGAAATTTTGAGCGTCCGGTGTAGACATAGTGTGCTCCACCAAGATATTCAGAATCTAATCTCTCATACACATTTTAAGACCATCTGCTATTAGGGATGCATTTGTGATCAAAATTACATCATTTCAATATATAGGCTGCGTGCCAAACTTAAGGTCAACAATTGAAATTTAGTGAGTCAAATATAGTGTGTTCAACAAACACGGCATGGTATCCAAAATCTGTGAAAAAAAAAAATGTTTTTACAAGTGGAAGTATTTTGGGCCACTCGCCAGCTTGCCATAGCTTTTAGCATTTGTGTAAAAATTGGCAAGACCATCCGCATGTTGTAATTTTCAGATTGAGACTTCACATTGAAGCATTTGTGATCAAAATAATTTATTTTCAATATTAATTCAACGGTTTCTTGGATTCTTAAGTGACAAGTCTGGAATCTATATTGTTCCCTGGAACCGCAATTGTCGGGCACCCTTAGTTTGAAAACCATTCTATTTAACCTACATGTGAATGTACTTTTGGTCAAATATTTTGACCAAAAGTACATTCACATGTAGGTTAAATAGAAATCATGTCATACATATGGTTTTCACTATTACTTTACTGACACAGGATACCACGCTAAGTCGAGTCGAACAGTCACTCGAATCTACCAATTTTAGCCAAAACAATTTCCACGTTTAGGCTCATTCTGCTAATCACAGATTCTGGAAGCCAACTATTTTGGCCAAAACCGCGTTCATGTAGAGGCTCCTTCCGCCAATCCCAACTTGCGTAAATTTCACACCCGACACTAAAGGGTTTCAAAGAAATATGATTGATTAATATCGGAACTAGAAAAATTTGGCCCAAGTTCTTCAGATACATGAAAATTAGTTTACGATACCCGTGCGTCCTACAAACAACCAGAAGTATCGCAATAACAAAATTCAGTTGGGCTTACAAATTTGTTACACCATATTTAAATTGAGTTCGTTGGTCTGCTTAATTTGATCTACACTTTCTACATGTTTCAAACTTTGGGAATTTATGTAGCAGCGAAACATTTCACATTATACACTTTCTGTACTATTGTGTAGCTTTCAGAAACTTTCAGATCTTCTATTGGTCCAAGGTGACAATTTAAAGCGAGTTTTTGCAGTAAGCTTAAGTACCGCCCTTTCAAGCAATATCAGCGGTAAATAAGTTAAAATAAATATGAACAAGAGTTGTGGTTCTGGTAATTTCTACAAATTTTTAAAATGACTCGGAATAACCAGCCTAAAAATTTGTAAACAGATATCAAACAGAGGGCACTGCTCTTGTGGGCAATATATTTGTTTCTGGCCTTAAACCAAATTTGAGTATTATACCAATTTTCCTGAGTTTAAAAGTTAAGTAGTAAATGATATCACTCCGCCCTCTCAGATTCTAATTCAGTTCCCTTTTTTTTCTTCGTATAGATCTCTCGGCATTATCTATGTGTAGGAACGAACTGGTACACTAATGAGTTGAGTAGATCCAGAGTTCAAACGAGAACGCTCGATCGTTTCAAAAATATATCCGTAGGGGAAAAGCTTAGAAATGTCGTTATTTCTAGCTATCTTAACATCATTATCGAAAGTATCGATATGCTAAGGTTTAGAATATTAACCGACACTTTAGGTGACTGCTCGAAACCAATATTCACAGGGAATCGCGCCACATTTCATACTATCGTTGATATGGTCAATATACTCATAATGATTATAATCAAAAGACACTTTTTCGTAACTTTCCTAATTAGCTCACAATTTGCATAATTTCAAATCCCAATATTTTTTTGTAATAATCTATAAAAAAAATTTGATCCAATATTAATCTTAAATTTCACAACTAAATTAAAATTTCTCGCCAGTTAAAATGTTTTCAAGGTGTCGTAAAATTGTAAATTGTAATTTTTATTCGAGCAGGATCCATCTGCTGGCGTTGATAAAATAACTTCTGTGACGTTAGTAGGCCTAAGAAATGTCAGATGTGTATCTTGTGGTCGGCTAAAAACACATTGCAGAGCGTGCAAAAAATCAAGCAACGCTTAGCAAATAATGGGCATGAAACCATAAGGGATATAAGACTTAGTTATCAAGATTGGTTTTCACCTTCTTATTTTGATCGAGTGGTAAGAGTTATGCACCATTAAGAAATATTTATCTACACCATTTAAGTATCTCTGATAGATGCTGTCATTGAAGACCTTCGAGCCTGAAGCACATATTTGACCTCCTGATATTTCTCTCATACTCCCTCCATATATCACGTTTTTCGTGACGTTATTACACCCATTCTAATGTATTTGTGTTATTCTACTTGATATCCAATGATTAAGGTGTTTTATTGTACATTTACTAGGTTTCATATGAATGACATTAGTTTGGAATCGTCGAACTACTTCGGCATTTCCTTTTTCGGCAGGTAATGTTATACTTCATTTTTTCTGGACTAGCTCCCATCAACAATTATTATTTGTTAACCAAAACAGATTCGAGATTTCATAAGGCCTTGATAAAAATCAATTTCAAATTAACTTTATACAGATGGTACGAGTACATATGTTTATGTACTTTACAAAACAATTTATTTAAAATTATGTACATACTAAATTTTTTGCAAATCTAATTTATAGTCAGTTCCAAGTAGGGGTCCAACAGTCTTATATTTATAAAAGAATGTGAAAACCCGTATTGCAATTCATATAAAATATGTGCATACCAAATAATAATGTGCAAAGTTGCATACACAAAACTATTCTAACTTTATCTACTATGGGATTTTATCAGCATCCGCCGATTCACTATAATTTATCGCGGCATCTTAACTTGAAATTGTCTATATCTTATGTAAATGATCAATAAATTTTATTATTTTGTAATAAATGTTCTGGTATATAATAAATATGTCATATTAACAGGTTAAGTGTCTACGAGAAATTGTAAAACGTGAATCAGTAGCAAATGAATCTTGAGATCATATATTATTGTCTGAGACATTCAAGGATAGTCGAGTATTTACAACTTTATCTGTTTTAAGAGTCCGATTAATCGTACTGAATTAACACGTACGTATACTTAGAGAGCCTAAAGTACCCCTTTTCCAGGTTTTATGGCACAGTGAACTGCCCGTATCAGTTGTCTACGAGTCAGAGTAAAATACAAGCCATTATCGTAAAACATAGCCTACATTGTAATAGAATTGACGCGCAGTAAATTATAAGTAAAATCCTTGCTGAGGGCTAGTCTCTTTCGAATTATGTATTTTCCTTGGAATTGGTAATAAAGTTAGTAATTTTTTTATTAAAATTAATTCGATGAGTTTAATACGTGCCGGATAAATTATCTATTCTCCACAATATTAAGTTTGGTTGCTATGCTTTT
Source organism: Nephrotoma guestfalica (assembly GCA_963691935.1). NCBI lineage: Eukaryota > Metazoa > Arthropoda > Insecta > Diptera > Tipulidae > Nephrotoma > Nephrotoma guestfalica. Next base: position 30,430,404 of record OY829913.1, on the reverse strand, counting down.
AGTAATTAGTCGTAATGATTTACGTAGCTCTATAATAATTAACCCTGGGGCACTAAACGTTGCTAGTCATAGTTGATTGGAAGTTTTTTGTGACATTAACCATAATCATTTCAAAATTGGAATGTTATTTTTTATTTGTAACATCTTGTAAAAATCGGGACTATATTTTATACATTGTACGAAATCGGAATAATTATCAGTTATTTATAATAGCTCGCCGGAGCTAAACCTCTGGATGGTTACGTAGGCGAATTGATAAATTTTTTTTTTACTTGCAGTTAATAAAGAAATTGCGCCACACTTGGTTAAGCAACAGGTTAGTTCTGTTCAATGAATACGCGGTTTTGTTCTAAACAAATTGGATATTTTCATAGTACCCACCGAGTTCCATACCATTCGTTCAAGAATCAATTATCTCATTTTTTAAAATCACATCCATAACCACTTTTGGAATCCTCTCCTATGTTTTGGTTAATTTAAATTGGCAATTTTCCAGAGACATGACCAAAATTTATATTAGATCTCCCTTTTCATCATTAACCTGAGTTTCATCCTCTACGCTTGAGACGACATAGTTCAATTGTCTAACAAAACGCAACATAGCAAATAAATCGGAACACCTCTATACAAATTTCTCAAAATCATGATTGCGGTCATTTCCTGACATTCGAAAATAGGTTCTTTCAAATTTATTATCAAAATGGTTTAAACCAATATTTGTAAAGAGGTACCCGCATCTCAATTGAGATTCCCTTAAATTAATTTCCCTGAATTTAGAATTCATCACAATAGATTCTTAGCACTGGTATACGAGTCATCTCACGCATTTTTATAAAAATCCCTTATCATCGAAATGTTTATCTAAATTGTTCGAACCGAATAAAATTTAAAAAAAACTCGTGCCCCATCGAAGGACCCCAAAACGAATTTTTTTAACTACATATCAATATTGTTAGTCATAACAACCAACATTTGAAAAACGCGATTAGTGCAACCATATATTGTCACTGTAACGCAACCAACAAACACGGTGCAACATTCCCCAATATGATGGATCATAACGCCAGCTCTTAAAGTAACGAAGAATCCTCAGTACGAAGCAACATGACACAACATAGTACAATATCACGCAACATGATGCAACATGGAACAACATGGTACACATGACGCAGCATGGTGCAATATCTAGCAACCTCCCACAACACCATGTAACATTAAGCAACGCGGTGCAACTACGTAGGCAAACTTTCTATTCAATTTACAAACCGCCAAAATGTTTTGACCAATCCTCAGGTAACGATTACCTAACGAAATTTGATGATAACGACGATATGATTATTCTTGCTATCCAAAATTATTTTTCTTCTAATTTTCATTATTTATTTACCATTTAATGGTAAGTGACCAAACGATGAAGACTGTGGCCAATCCTGACCAAATGATTCTAATCGCCATTTTTATCAAATCCTTTGGATGGGGTACTAAAAAGGCGGATTAATTATTTTTTATACATTTAAATATCAATAATAATATTGCGCTATCTTGCATAACACTATGTCATTAATTTTAAGCTTTATAATTAAAAAAAAATCAATTAATTTGATTTATTTTTACTTTTACTGCATTTTGTAATTAAATATTTGCTCGTAAAAAAAATAATTTTTCAGATGTAAAGAATTAAGAAAATTATTAAATGTAATTTACTCCCACAACACTGCTTCTCATAGCGTTTTATACCTAGGGCCACACATACCTACATCCTGACATATATATACAATAGCCGGCGTCTGGCCAAAGCCACTTAACATGAAAGAGACTTTAGTATTTTCTATAAATTTGGAAGCCTCCGCGATTTTTGGCCGAAATCCGTGCACCGAAACTAAAATTTGCGATTGAGGAACGAATTGAAGCATAAGGATTTTTTCTTGATTTGCAGAACGTGATTGATTGACTGATTGATTGGGGTGTACGACTAAGCTTAATTAGATAAGATCTCCCGGAAGACCGCGCTCCACCGTGCATCCTTTTAACGTTTAACAAAACCGAAGTATGGGATAGGAAAGTTAATTATGACAGACTTGGTTCAGTTACAAACACCTTGTAAAGCCAATAGTTAGTATTTTTTGACATAAGATGGCACAGGAAATTTTAATTTTTTAAATAAATATATTAGGTTTTAGTTTAGGTTCAGAATTGTCTACATGTTGGTGTCGAAAGTAGCGTAGACAATTGATTACGTGTAGACAATGTCGATATTTGGTAGAATATGTGGTTAATTCATAGGCAATGTAGATTATTGTTTGCTGTTTTCCAATCGGTTTGTTTAGCATGAGGACGTCATTTTACATTTTTTCAGTTTTTATTGGAGTTTTTGATAAATTAAATTTTTGCAAGACAAAGAGGTGAGATTAGAACGTTTAAAATAATTCGACATATTTTCAAATTTTTTATTGGTAATGTGATCTGTTTTTGCTATTAAGTAACAAACGCTAACCCTAAAAATTACATAGTATTACTGGACGAGTGAGTAAGTTTTTTCTCTTAGCGGAGAAATTAATGTTTTTCATAAAATGTCACTATTTGGAAATATCTTCTCGCAAGTATGCCATTTTCGAAAAATTATTCGAAATAAACGTAGCATTTAGTTTAAATGGAATATTTTGTTTCAAGTTTATTTTTGATATTGTCAGTCACTAGTTTCAACTTCCATCGGTAATTGAAATTAAAATTTTTATTAAATAAAATTTAGTAGAATACGACAACAAGCCATTAATTTATTCCGTAGGTTTTAATTTCCCTATAATTTTGGCATTTTTAATTTTTGGACTCCTTAAATTATTTAGGTTATAATAGTGTGGCGCTAATACTTCCAGCAATCATTTCCAGTCGATATTGAGCAACTACACCTAATAGTGTATGCATTTTTATAGCACCCATGTGTATTAGATATCGTTTCTTCCCATTGATTGAACACGCGCGGTAAACTGATGTAGTTGATGCGGTTAAAATTCGCGATATCAGGATATGCAAAGCATCGCTGCCATTGTGCCTTTTTCGTCATAATATTTGTATTTTTCACTCACCAATGACACTATGCTGGCTTTCCCTGGGAATAGCGAATTGGAAAAATATTTTCATAGCATTTTTGTCTAACTTGTTTTTCCTGGCCTACTGAAGAAAGAAGAAATAAAAAATATTTCCTAATTTAACTTTGTTTCTAAAATACTTTGGCCAAACCTATTCCTTCAGTAGGCCAAGAAGGAAGGCCAAGAAAAGGAACATTTTTGTATTGGTAATCCAGTAGGTTTGAATTTGTCCGTAGGTTGAAATTGCCCGTATGCAATTTTAATTTCACACAATGGAATTTAAAATTGAGTAAACTACTAGATTACTTATTCAAAAATAATTTAATTAGCATTATTTCATGGAATGCGAATTGATCCCCAGCATCAAAATTGAATCATTTTGAATAGAATGCATTGCCTGAATTTGTCGGGTTTCCCTAAGTGATTCATGTTTGTAAGCAAATAAAGCAGTGGTAGCAGTAGTAAGCACAGATTAAAACACTAGTAAAGCCTAATGTACCGGCACTATCGTTAACCGACACTTTCGATATTGGTATAAACATAAGCGATTCGAATCTTATTCGTGAATTGAAATTATTTTGTTGTTTTAAACTAACAAAGCTATTCGCGCACTGGATGGAATAGGCTCAACAAGTATTTTTCGCATATCACTCGGTAAATTAGCGTAAGTGGATAGTTTTCGTAACTAAGATCCCAGTTTAATACAAACCTCCAAGTGTCGATGTAATCCACTTAGCATAAATCATTCGTCAGGAAACATGTAAACTAGGACCAATTCAATTCTATTCAAAATCAAATTACATCTTTAAGAATAATAAATAATATGTCGGTATGTATATCTTTTCATGGGCTTTATCGATAATCCTGCACGAGGCTAAATTCAGCTGCAGAACTGCATGCAACCCAAAATGTAATACTGTGTGAATTGTTCATTGCTAAGTGATGTGTGTAACACGGGCGGCAAACAGATATGTCGCCCACACGACGAGGTTATGTATATACAACTAATTACTTTCCCGCTTGATATAAATATTTTTACCACATTAAATAAGTATTTGGAGTGAGCTGTGCTTAGTCTGTCCTAGCAGGAAAGAATACTTTATACTCCAATTTCCTCTGATCATCTGAGATTAAAATTTGGCCGAATTCATTAATTCATAATCAATCGTCGATTGTTTTGCCCATTACTTTGCACTATGTAGTTATATTGCCTGAAATATCCGGAGGGCCTTCTATCAAATTTTAGTAATTATTTATTATGAACCGGAGTACTTGTGTGATTATTAAATATTCTCCGATAAACTTTTCTGTGCTCTAAAAGTATATTGCATGGTGAGTGAGGAGGTCACTGTAATACATTGACATTTAGATGGCTCTGCCTTTAGTTTAAAAATTAAATTAATACAAGTGTCCGTTATTTACATTTTTCGGCACTAAAACAGCTTAAGCATATTGAAATAAAGATTCTTTTGATCATTTCGTGTTCTGAGCGACACATTTTATCACATAACAGTACTATATAAAGCATTTAGTTCAAATTAATAATAGAAACATTCTAAAGCTATACCGATCCTTAAAAAGCAAAATAGCTCTTCTCGTTCTGGCTTTCGGCCCGTTAGTTTGCTACCTGTTCTTTCTAAGCTTTTAGAAAAAAATCTTCAAACGCAAATTTTAAATCATTTAGAATTTCATTAAATTCGGAAGGCATTCGGAAAGATTGATCATGAATTGCTAATAAAAAAGCTGAGCGAATATTTTATATTCATTGCCTGCCAGCACGTCTGATCTTATTGTATCTGCACGATCGTCGCCAAACAGTGTTTCTTCACTCATCTATATCTAGTACAAGCACAGGAATCCCACAAGGCTCTGTTCTAGCACCATTCTTGTAATAGAGAAATGCAAATATCACTTGTTCGATGACGAATGCATTCAGATGGTAATTCAAGAGATTGAGAGCATTGTTCAATGGTCAACAAATTATAAATTGGACCTTAACAGCAATAAAACACAATGTATATTGATGGCTTCAGCAGATCGCAATACTGATAATCTTGCCAATATTGTTGTGAGCGGTACAGTGATTAGGTTTTCTAATACTGTGAATAATCTGGGTGTATATTTTGATAAAACCTTATGTTGGAGCCAACACATTTAAATCGTTTGTAAAATAATAACCTTCCTTCTAAGACTACTATGGACTACTACAAAACATTTAAATTCTACACTTCGCCTTTCTGTATGTATACATTATCCAGTGTTGTGCAATTGCACGTAAAAAAGTAATTGTTTACATTTTTACGTAAATAATGTAAACAATTATTAATTACGGTAAAAAATGTAATTTATGTAAAAAATGTAATTAGCGACATCTACCTGACTAATTAAATTAGTAAAAAATTTAAAATACATTAGCCGTGTTTTATTTACCGTGTTTTTTTATTATCGCCCGATTAGCTGTATCCGGAGCACGCAATTTTCTATGTCAAAACTTATATTTAGCGCTATTTTTGCATATAATTAATTTATTTAATTCTACACTAAGATTTTTCATTGAACTTTTTAGTTAAAAATCGATAAAAAAAATATGTTGCTCTACCTATTTATCGGGAGCCGCTATCGGGAGCACTATCCATTTCAAAGGGAAATTTTAAATTTCTTTTGTTGTAAAGGGTGCATTGAAAAGTTCAGAGCATATGTAAATACGGCCCAAAAAACTTAAACTTGAAAAATACTTTCAAAAGACGCTATGGAATTTTTTTTATGTAAATTATTTTTTGACTTTTAGTTATATTTCGTAAATGCGGCAGAATTTGATGATCGCCTTTAATTTGATGATCGTTGTATAAAATATATAGAGCACAGTTTGTGTGTATGCATAATTTGGATCTACATCGACTGACTCGTCTTGTGGTTGATTGTAAATTGGAAGTCCACTTAGTTGTACCATAGCTTCGGCCGCTTGTTGGCTAACATCGACGCCTTGCACAATAGGAACTAAAAATAATGTTGGGGGCCACGTTAGATTAATTAGTCGGCCTAAAAAATATTTACCAATAGGTGCAGTCGAAGTAGGTGGTTGTCGTTGTACGACCGGTGGTTAGGAAGGAAACCGGAAACCGGAGAAGAATTGTCATTACTAACGAGGAAAATCGTTTCGCGCCAAGTGGCTTCGAAAGGATAATCAAGGTTGCTGAGAAATTTACCGATGAAGATAAAAACTATGTTGTTGATGATAGTCAACTGAATTTGAATTTTATTTTTTATTTTAGCAAACATAATTTTTTGTGTTTATAGTTTTCTTTGCATTACCTGTAATTTTACGGGGTTTTCATTCGTGGGAACTATTTCCTAAACTTTCCTAAAAATTAAAATCCGCCATTTATGTTTCAATGTATGCGTAAAACTTCGTATAAACGAGTAAATTATAAATTATATGAAAAAACGCAAATAAGTAGGGTGACTAAGTACTTGTAAAGAGGTCAATTTGCATATCGTATGGTTTTTCCGAGCATTTTTCCCAATTCCAGAAACACCGCTACCAAATACTAAGCGCACTTTTGAGTTGTTCTGGATCAAAACTAACAGACAAACACCATACCATTGAAAATGGCGGATTTTAATTTTTAGGAAAGTTTAGGAAATACTTCACAATTATGGTTTTTCGAATTCTTTTAAATGCATGTATTTAGTGTAAAACTGTAAACATTGGGTGATTGCTAATTTTTTAACACAGTTGTAAATAAAGCACCCAGCGTCATTCTAACATCAGCGACCAACCATACCACACGATCTACCTGATGTTCATCTCGTTTCTTAACGAGATAAAAATTGTCGATACTAGCATACAATATTGTGGTAGCGCCATTAATTAGCAGATGTCAGGATCACAAAATAATCTGTAATATAAAGGATGGTTAAATTTTAAGGGCCGATGTTGATTTTGAATAAAACACAAATTATTTAGGAAATTATTGTCAATTCTTTTATTATGATAATATGGTATGATTCAATTATGTATGGAACAAAATATCGGCCAAATGGCCGCCGCGACCTCGGCGGCACACCTCCACCCGATGGCCCAAATTTTCGATGACGCTTAGGCATAATTGAAGTTCTATGCCGTTAATGTGCCGAATTATCTCATCCTTTAGCTCTTGAATTGTTGCTGGCTTATCGACGTACACCTTTTCTTTCAAATAACCCCAAAGAAAGAAGTCCAACGGTGTCAAATCACATAATCTGGGCGAACAATTGACATCGCCACCCCGTGAGATAACACGGCCATTGAATTTGTCGCGCAAAAGAACCATTGTTTCGTTAGCTGTGTGGCAAGTGACACCGTCCTGTTGAAACCACATATCGTCCACATCCATATCTTCCAATTCGGGCCATAAAAAGTTCGTTATCATCTCACGATAGCGAACACCATTCACAGTAACTGCCTGACCGGCCTCATTTTGGAAAAAATACGGCCCGATGATGCCGCCAGCCCATAAACCGCACCAAACAGTCACTCTTTGCGGGTGCATTGGTTTTTCGACAATCACTCTTGGATTATGATTCGCCCAAATGCGGCAATTCTGCTTATTGACGAATCCACTGAGGTGAAAATATGCCTCATCACTGAAGATGATTTTCTTCGAAAATTGAATATCCACTGTTGCCATTTCTTGCCACCATTCTGACCATTGACGACGTTTGGAATGGTCAAGAGGCTTTAGTTCTTTAGTCAATTGCACCTTATAAGCGTGTAAATGCAAGTCTTTATGCATAATGTTCATCAACGACGAGCGTAAGAGGTGCAATTGTTGGGCACGACGACGAGTTGAGGTGGACGGCTTGTCAGCCACACTATCGCGAACAGCAGCAATATTTTCTGCTGTACGAGCATGCACTGGTGTTTTAAAATCTCCTACAGACCCGGTTTGCCCAAATTTTTGCACGATTTTTCCGATTGTACACGCACATTTGGACGATTAAATTGACCGAAAAAATCACGAAGTGCACGATATGCATTTTGATTTGAACGCCCATTTTCATAATATGCCTGAATAACTTTAACGCGTTGCTCGATTGTGTGTCTTTCCATGGTTCAAATTGAGTTAGTTTGAAATTGAGAAATGTCAAATTAAATGCAGAAAAAAACTTGACGTTTAGGTGTGGTTTACATTCAACATCGGCCCTTGAAATTTAACCACCCTTTATTAATTTAAAAAATTTCAAAAGATGCAGTCGCATGTAATAGTTGTATTATCGACTAGAAAATAATGTATTTTAAATTTTTTACTAATTTAATGATGTCGGTTGATGTCGCTAATTAATTATATTTTTTTATTAATTACGTTACATGACGTAACAAATTTTGCGTACTTAATACAATTATTTACGTGTAAATAATGGCGTAAGTAATGTAAAGAAATTAATATGCACAACACTGATTATCGTATTCGAACTTCAGAAGCAATATTTCAATTACTTGTAATTATTATTCAACTCATGCATAATGTAGATCATTGCACTAAAAAAATATGGTCATATCTCTCAGTATACTAAAACCTTACTTGGCTATTCGCTCTATGAACATTATCAGTTTCGGGTATGCCAAGCGATGTTCTAGTTCTTGAAGTATAAACAGCGTGAAAACATTGTTAATAAATTATAAAATTTTAAATTTAATCGGCTTCAGACTTTAAAGGTCATCAATAACAGTACGAAGATAATGAATTCTTTCTTTTTTGTGGGGGAATCGGTTTGTCGAATTCTTTGTCAGTTTAAAAAATATTTTGAGTAATGCCAAATACATACAAGGGAGTATTATTATGATTATTATTATTACAATGGATTTAGGCTATTCGTTTTTACAATATGAAATTAGATGAAATCTATTGCATTCTTATGAAATAAGTTGGTAACATCTTCAACCGTTTATTTAAAATAAAAGATTATCCATGAAAACTAAAACCGCGAGAAATGTACCGAAACATAAAGTACAAATACAATCAATACGCCTAAATGAGCAGATAATTGTAACAAATTTAAAACTGATAGCCAATAAATCAAATCAAATGTGGTTTCAACAGGACTGAATTGTTTAAGATGTGGTCTTAATGGGCCACCCTATAGATGTACAGCATTAAATCGTAATATTTTGTTGATGGTGTTGATGTTGTAGTGCAGTTTTCGAGGCTTAAACTAATGCTACAATAGTTCGCAGTTATTTTTGGCACTCTTTAAAAAACAATCAAACAAAAATTTGTTTTGAGACGCCTTTGGTGGAATTAAATTCTTATGTAAAAAAAAGAACCACATCAAACACTTTTATAACAAAACCATCTTAATTTTGTCGTTACTTTCGAACTAGTCAGAATGATGCTCTATCAATATACATAAAAGAGCTGTAAATCCGTCTTAAAACTGAACAACAAAAATTGTGTAGTATTGCCAATTTCTTACCTGTAATATAAACCGCATTTATTTACTTGTGAAGGTCTCGCATTAAAAAGCGTTTTTAACTTCGGACCCAACTGGACGTTCATGGTCAAACTAAACTACTGGTTAATGATGATTCAATTAAATATTTGCGAACATGCTTATAGTAGACATAAATAGTTAATTGTTTATTTAGTCAGGTGGAACAAAAATAATATGAATAAATATTTAGTAACGGTTTATTTATTTGTTTCTTAGTTTCAGGTTAAGTTAATTAAAATCACTAGATGCAATCCATCAAGGAAGCATTCAACAATATTTACATAAATAAATCATAAAGTTATTTTGTTGGCGAACTGTGATCAAACAAGTTGGTCATTATATCAATGAATTAATTAATTAATTTTTTGCTTGCGACTAAAATCTTATGATCTAATGTATTTGCTGTTTAAGTTAAACAACTCAGTCATTTAAACACGCGTAATTGATAACATACGAGTAACACTAACAACAACGTTTTAATTTTTTTTATGAATATTTATTATTTGTTATTATTTCTTTGTACTCACATAACTTGCTTGTTAACTTGTCCAACAACCGTGCCTCAAATTCTTGTAAGATCATTTGGTAATTGTATTATATATTATAATTTTCTTTTTCTATTATCTTTTTCTATTACTTTTTCTATTTTCTATTATAATTACTTTTCCAAGGTAATTCTTTTATAATTTATTATTTCACTTATAGGGGGACAATAATTGTATATGAATACAATTTTGCTTAGATGTTGCAAAATGTAACAGGAAATTGTTCGAATTGCGTGTACAGAAATAGCTTCAATTAATTTTCTTGACTTAAGCACTATAACCAAAACATAAATCCAACATCTCCACGACTTCTTCTGCACGAACGAATTCGATGAACCCAATTTTCGAGCACTTTTTCCACTAAAGCAAGTCGTATGTCATGAATAGCACGTTTAATATTGACTTGCAAAGCTTGAAGAGAGTTTGGTTTATTGATAAAGACCAATGACTTCAAATAACCTCACAAGAAATAGTCTAATGGTGTCAAATCACAACTTCTTGGAAGCCATTCAATATCACAATTTCTTGAAATAATCGAATCTCCAAACTTTTCTCGCAATAATTCAATTGTTCCACTTGCTGTGTGGCACATAGCCCCGTCTTGTTGGAACCAAATATTGTCAAGATCAACTTCTTCCAATTTCGAGACAGTCCCAATTCTCGAGAACAAGAACGACAAATTGCGGTCTTCAGCAACACTTGCCTGAACGGCAGCAATATTTGCATTACTTCGAGCGAATTTTTGTCTTATTGGCACTTCAACATATTATGTAAAGAAAATGTACGCTCAAAATTTTCAACAATTCGACGAATAGCGAGCACACTTGGACGATTATTGCGACTATAAAATGGCAAAAGCACACGAAAAGTTGCAATTGGAGAATGATTTTTTGATAATAAAACTGATTAATTTGTAAACGTTGTTCTTGCGTATATCTCACCATGATGAAATTGTAAACATTACTGAATACAATGAAATAAAAAATGACAGATCATGACATATTACAAATGGCCGAAACGTCACTTAAAAATCATATCATTCCTATTGGAAAACCCTATATTAGTAAATTCTTATAAGAATTTTGTGGAAATACTAGAAAATAAACTCAAAAAAATTTAGTTTACATTCTTCATAATAGCCCGGAAGATTCTCATTTTGAAGTAGATTTACAGAAGATAATATTTCAATATATTTAGAGAATTGGGCCACTATGTGGAAATAAAACGATATGGGATACTTCTGAATTTTGTTCTGGTAAATTAAGTCAATTCGTTCGGTATGGGTAGTTTTAGTTTAAATAAATTACTAAAATCTTGGAGTCTGTCGGAAAATGCTTATAAGGTAACACAATGATATGCATTAAGTTTCCAAATTGAGAGTAGGGGTATCCTTTCTAGTTCTGCTAAATCAAGCCGATTTTATTAGTTTGCGTAGTTCTTGTTAAAATAAATTCTGGATATCGTAAACTTTGTCGGAAAATTCACATTTGTACAATAAAAATAATAGCCTTAGTTGATAAAATGACTTAACTGCCATTTCCAAACAGTATATACAGAGAGATGGGATTATCCTATTTAGTTGTGGTAAATGAAGACGATTTTTTTTGGTTTGCATACAATTTGAGCAAATGTTAGCTTTAGGTTCACCCAATCTAATAAATCAAGAGTTATTTCCATATCTAGGGAATAGGTATAATTTTTCGTTCTCGCAAATCTTGGAGTGAGGCCATGACTTTCATGTCGAATAGTTCGGTTTTTGGACAATAAAATTTTATAGTAAAAAATCAGATAGAAATTTTAATTTTTTTATCTGATGGTACGAACGTTGCTTAAGGATGCAGTGTATGCACTTCCTTAATGTAGGAGCCGGCTAAAACTGGTTAAAAAAGAGGTTAACATTCTAAACCTAAGAGAGTTTATAACCATATCGTGCCATTCTTGAGTTATTTGGGCCAAACTTTAAACTGGAAGGCTGACTATTTGATGGAAAGGGACATAATTCGAGTTCTAATTGACTGTGCATCGCATAAATAATGAGCTGGAAAGCTCAAAATGAGGCGTGCAATTTTAATATAAATTTTATTGTGACAAATAAATAAATAAATAATCGATTTGAGTAGTTTTAGATTAGATAGGTTCCGGCCATCGTAGAGGTTATCGAAAATTTTCACTACGTGGCCAGGAGCCATTTCCATATCTACCTGAGTGGAAATTTTTAGTTCCAAATCAATTTCAAACCCGATTTTCCACTTTACCAAAAAGTTTCATAAAACGTTAGAGAAATCGCACATATACTACGCAAAACCGTTCTAAATACTATGTTTGGCCGCGATTTTAAATACGTTAAAATATTTTTTAAACTTTTTAAAATTTTGAAACGGTTTCAGAAAAACTATAAGATAATAAAAAAACGGCTTAAAACTGTCTACAACGGTTTTACAGCTGCAAATTGTTTTTTAAAAACCGTTTTATAAACGTTTTGCCACTGTTTTGGAAATCCAGAAAAGTTATGGCTAAATGTTTCTTGTCCTATTTTGCCCAGTTTCAAACAACTTGAAAGTTGTTTTAGTTATTGAAGGATTGATTTGCAATTAAATTAAATAAAATACATTACAATTTCAATAATTTTTATTACAAAATTGATTTAAATTTATTTAGTGGTGAAAAAAAATTTAATTTAGAATTCTTTATAAATGCGTTTATTTGTTCAATAATGATACTCGTACTACGCTCGATAATTTCTATTAAGATTAATTGTGGTTAGCCTGTTCCTTTCTGCTGCTCGGATTAATCGCGTGTTTAACATCTGTTCAACAAACAAAGCATTAGCATCTGGAAGTTTGTGCTGATGCGTATCCGACTTGTGATTTCCGTTATCATTCCCGCTTGACGATAAAAATGCGGATTCCTGCTCTTCCGCTAAAGCATTGTGAAGGGAATCTGAAAAAAATAGAAAAGTAAATATCCTCCATATTTAAGTTATAAAACATAAATAAAAATATATGTGTATTCGGCTGCAGACACTTTCTATGAGCATTCGATACTTCCATGCTATGAAGAGGATAGTAGAGTTCGTTATTCTTGACCCAACATTTTGGAACCGCCATACAATGTGTTTCATTCTCCTCTATAGTCTCCACTACACAAAACATCGTTAAGAATTTTAGTCCGGCCTGGTAATTTTTATTAAATTTTTTGTATATACTAAATAGTAAATAATTAAATAACAGTTTATATTTTAGTTATTACAATGAATTAGAGGACAAAAAGCAAAAGCTTTGCCACCTATATCCATTGAAAACAATTTACAGCTAACTTGTGAAGCTAACCAAAATTCGGATAAAAATCCATCGTCATTTGATAAAAACCATTTATTGGCAAACCCATCATTTAATACAAATCCGTCGAAAATTATTTCCTTATACTTACGAGTATTTGAATTTAAAGTTGGCTTTTTCAGCTTTGCCTCTGATTTAGTTTTATATAAGGAGTTACTTTTAATTGGATCTTGCATCTGTTCAGAAATGCGTCTGGCCAGCTGTTCCAAGGGTTTGTAACCGGACCTTAACAAATTTTTTAGAACTCCAAGTTTACTTTCGAAGGTAAATGCAACTTGACAAGTGGGCCAAATCTAACTACATCAACATAAAGATGTAATAAATTGTGAATATCGTGCGAAATTTAATCAACACCATAAATTGCAAAATACTCGTCTACAAAAAATTGGAGAAGTAATTTAGCTAAACTCTAATTATTTGAATATTTCTTATGTAATAATAAAATAAAAACGCAATGGAATGCAAGCATGTGTTTGTAAATGGTATCAGACACAATGCCTTGAAGGGCAAATGGCACTGCGTACAGTAAAAAGGTGCGGAGTTCAGTTGCCTTCCAATAACAAATATCTTCCAGTGAACGGAATTTTCTATTAAACTCGCTTGGCTGTGTAGTTTTATATTTTAATAACCGTTCCGATATTAAGGATATTTGTGCAGAGTAAAGTCTAGCTTTAAAATTATATCGATTCTTGATCCAGCTAAGTAATACTTTTTTCACGCCTCCGAGGTAAACTCCATGTATATAGTCCTGAGAGAAACATCGTACCATACCAATTGGCAGACTCTCAAGAGGTGACAAACCAGTATGATGCTCTTCCTGACTTCGGTTTCTAAAAGATGAATCACTTCTTAAATTTCCAGAACGAGTTGTATACCCCATTCTGTGATTTTTATCGCAATAATTTCCCTCAACATCGCAGTATTCACAGCCAAAATATGCGTTGTGCCCTTTAGTACCTAAAGTTTACCTAAAGTAGGCCAAAACTGACTTTTTGAGCTATAACCTATTGGAAGCCCATCGATATTAAAAAAATGTGTATTTTTCGGGGCCAATCTTCGGCCAAATTTTTTTCAATTCCGAGATGCCAGTAATGCCAGTACCTGGATCAATAGGAGTAAATGTGCCAATAACTCTACACGTTTTTAGTAAAGTTCGTTGAGTCAACAGGAATCTCCGGATGTCCGTTGGTTTTTAATAGTTTTAACAATTCGTTAAGAGCACAGTGCGATATGTTAAACTCTATGGCCCATTGGTTTGAATTTTCTGTAAAGGTAAACGTGTCGTAGTTAACCTCATGATCCAAAAAAACATCACTTGCTGTACAATTTTCCGGACCGTTAATCTCTTTCCCAAGAATCGTTATTAATACGTTCCAATAAATCGTATATATAGTTATTTCACAGAAACGAAACAGTTTTCTTATGGTTTTTAAAAAACCGTTATAAGCCGACACAAAAATTCGAAGAGTAAGTTTAAAATAAACTAATATGAAAAGCACCCATTTGAAACCAAATCTTTGGTATTTGTGGAACTACAGTTTTCGTTTGTTGCTTGGGTAGTGATAGATATCATTTTTAGTTCCTACAAGTCTAATCGATTTTATTGGTTTGAGTAGTTTTAGTTTAGATAAACTCTGGATACCGCTGAGCTGCAAATGTTAGCTTTAGGTTGATACAATCAAATGAGCCAGGGGCTATTTCCATATTTAGGGGATAGGTATCATTTTCCGTTCTCACAAATCTAATCGGTTTGAGTAGTTTTTGTTTTATATAAATTCTGGATCTAAACCTATTTCGTTTCATTTTTAGTTCATTTAAAAAAAATGTAAATATAGTAAATAATGTTTATTTTATAATGTTTAAATAATATAGTTTTAAATTAATTTTTGGAACTCAATTAAATGATTTAATTTGTTTAATTTTGGTTTCTCAAGATTATTTTTTACTCTTTCTATTGCTACCGTTTTTGCAAAATAAAAAAATATTGCGCCCATTTTGGTCTAATAGAAAGTAGAATATAGTTATTTCGCCAAAATTTTGGTTTAACAGTGTAATTACGAATAAGTGTTCTGTATTAACAATTTGGGAACAAACTTCACATCCGTAATCTACGCGGATGAAATGATTGAACAAAATTTGTAATTTTAATTTAAAAATCAATGCAATAAATATTACCCCCCATCAGAGATGCATGTGATATGCCTTGTCTCTGAAAGCAACAATGAAGACATGTTGTTTTGAGGTTTGTATATGATAAGTTTCTAAACCTTATTATTAATTAGTGACTTGTGTTTTTCTAGCTTAGAACAGCAGCCAACATTCACATCAGCGTAACAATTATTATTGATTTATTATTGTAGTAATGTCTTAGAATATTGATACATTTTGATCTGTAATGATACATACATAATTATTAGATGTTTTTCAATTTAGTTTGACTGTGGTAAAATTATGTGTATAGGTTATTATATTCATTTATTATTAGACGTTCATTCTGTCGCGCGTTTTTATTGTCTTATCTATTCAACATAAGACATATGCTTTTACATAAGTTTGCCTTGTAACAAATTAATTAAAATTTGTATTACTTTATCTCTTCGACACCATATGTATACGTTCTAATTCTAACCAAAATTATTAAATCATTTATCGTAATAATCGTTTCTAATTTGTTTTAGCTTTTGCTGCTTGTATAAAAGTTACAGTGTCATGGTTAGCGACTTAGTCAACAATGTTTTTGGTTGAACTACATAAAGTACTACGTGAAAATTCAGATAGAAGAATATGTTCTATTTTGAACAATAGCCCCGTATGGCCCTTCAAAATGGATTACAAAAATCCTGGTGTCTAATCACTTCCAAATTTTAATAAAAAGTATTGTCACCGGAGATGCACATGTGTGCAATCCTAAAAAATGTTTTTCGACTGCGATCACCTCTAAATTTTAATGTTAGAAGATGCACATGTCGCATGAGACAAGGAACAGTGACGCAACTCAAACAATTAAATTTTTCTGGAGTGCAAAAATTAAAAATATAAATTACGTTATTTAATACAGAATTCATAAAATGAAAAACGACACAGCGCTCTGTCACTAGCGGTGAAGAAAAAACATAAGTGGCTAACGCCCGATTTACTTTCGCCACGAATGTAAACATAGATCTCGAATACAACTTACATGATTTGTAAAGTGAGAAATTAAACTTACCGGACTTCTCGCTATATTTTTATAAATAAATAAATATTATGTTGTAAAGAAAAATCTATGATGGACGCTCCCACTTCCGGTACAATAATTTCCACCAAATTTCGTAATAAACTCTTTATCTCTTTATTTATGAAAAATGCTTAAGTATGGAGTTTAATTTTAGATACTAAATCCGCTTGGACTGTACATGCCGAATTTTGGTAAAATAAACTTTTCGTATCAAAACTCGTTATTTCCGGCAAAATTTAAAAATGATTTGAACTTATTTAGTTTGAAATTTTATTTACAATCTTTTTGTTTTAATCTTATTTTCATAAGTGTTTTCTACTTTTCAAAATATTTGCAAAAAACGAAAAATCGCCAATGGAATCTGTCAATTGCGGTGGATCGATTTCAACCAAAAATCATTGGGATCTTCCAGTTTATGGGAAATGCTAAAGTATGAAGTTTCTTCGATCAGTGAATCGGTTTGGGCTGTAAAGAAGCTAGAAACATTTAATCTGCACATTAATCTGCATTCAATCTGAGATTTTTTAAACCCACTTTTTGATTTTACTACGTATAAGAAAGTAAAATGTCTTTATTACAGGATATGATATTTAACATTGCCCAGATTTATAAAAAATGTTCTAAATAAAAATGGAGGGATGTGATTATTGTGACTAGCAACCCGAATTTCTTTAACGAAAAATGTAAATACGTAGATATCGAATACACCCAATTAATTTTTAAAGTTAAAAATTGAGCCTATCGGATTCGTGATTAAAAGTACCTTGTAAAATCAAAAATCAATATTCTTGCTTAAATTTCAGAAAACCAACAAGGTCATCCATCCCTGCTGAAAATTTAAACTTAATTGAAAAAATAAAAAAGCTCCTACAGAAGCTTCTACTTCTGATACACAGATGCCCACCATATTTCGCATGGATCATACAATTTTTGAAAAAAGCTTACGTACGAGTATAAAATTTTATTCCGAATTGTCCATCCGCCTGGTCTGTAGAAATGCCAAATTTCGAAAAATAAAGTTTGGTTTAGTTTGTTTAGTTTTGCATTCCCGGTAAAATTTAAAATATCTGAATTATTTTGTTTAAAATTTTTATATTTTAATAGTTTTTTCGCAAATGCTATATACTTTTCAAAATATTTTCGAAAAATTTAAAACTTTCTATGGAAGCTGAAACTTCCAGTGATAGAAAATAGAATGGTGCAATTTACAACTTTAATTTTGTACGTATTCAGTGACATATTTGACATTTTTCACAAATATCGTCATTTCCGCATACATTTGGGGAAATTGATCTAGATTTTCCTTGATCGGGAGATCCGATATTGTTGCAAAATTGATTTAGAATCTGTTAGTTCATAACCCTTTTTCTCACAAATGATATACTTTTAATAATACATGTAACAAACGAAAAAGCTCGTATTGAAGCTAATACTTCCGGTGGAAAAACGAAAAAGTTTCTATGAAATTTATCACTTCCGCGCCGAATATTTGTTGAAAACGAGTTTTTTTTGTGAACAGTTGCCATTTTCGTATGAACTTTGGAAAACTTATCTAGAGCGGTATTGTAGCAAAATTAATTTAGAATTGTTTAGTTCATAATTATTTTTTTTGTAAATGATCTATTTTTCAAAATATTTGCAAAAAATGGAAAACTCCTATGGAAAGTGCCACAGCTCTCCCAATTAATGAAAAAGCTTATGTATGAATGTTAAGAAGATTTTAAATTAGTCTGTAGTTAATTTATTTTAAGATTTTTTCGGCTGTTCAGACAAATATTATTTTTAATGACTTTTGTTAAGTCAGTGAAAACAAAGGGGCGATTTACTCACAATATACACACAGTCAACAAAGTATTCGATCATTTTTATTTGTAGTAAGTTGGAATGGATTTAATATATGACAAATAAATTTAACTATAGTTCAAACCAATGGAAAATATTCTTCAATCAATTATGTTTCAATTCATTTTATTATAATAATAAAAATTTGTTTTTAACAGAATTATATTAAAAATATAGGTCAAAAAAGTATTCGATCAGCTATTCTTTAGTACCGAGTATTCTTTCCCTTTGCATTAATTACTGCCTGCAGTCGACTTTTCATAGATTCTACAAGTTTATTGGTGGTAATACTCGTAAGATTGTTCCATTCAATCATAATTGCATCCTTTAACTGACCTTTCGATTCAATTTTGTGAGTTCTAATGCGCCGCTCAATTTCATCCCATAGGTGCTCAATCGGATTGCGGTTTGGAGACTGCGGGGGATGTGGCAATACTGTCTTGGTATTGTATAATAAATATTTCCTCACTATAAATGAGGAATGTTTGGGATCATTATCGTGTTGGAACACAAAATCGTTTCCCAATCTCAATTTGTCAGCGCTTTTCTTCATATTTTGTTTCAAGATATCCAGATATCCAAACCTAAAGTATAATAATTATTTAAAAATATTGTTGATTCTATGAAAACTAGCTCTCCTACTCTTGAAGCAGCCATACAACGCCGCACCATCACGTTGCCACCACAAAACTTAATTGTTTTTTGTATATTGTTGCCTTTTAATTCTTGATTTGGCTTCCACCAAACCTTGATGCGACCGTCCGACCCATGAATATTGAATTTGCTCTCGTCAGAGAACAAAACTTGGCTCCAAAACTCGTCTGACTTTCCAATATATTCTTTAGCATAAATTAAACGCTTTATCCAATTAATTTTGGAAATCATTGGTTTGCGGCGCGCCGTGCGTCCATTTCAATCTTACCTGTTATGCAAGGTGCACTTAGCATAGGATTTTTTTTAATTTTCTTAATTATTTGACGTTCTTCACGAGAATTAAATATTTTTGGACGGCCACTTCTAGGCTTATTTTCAATAATGTTCTCACTTTTATATTTAGAAATAATATAATGAACTGTTGAATAATTTTTTTACAATTTTTGCGATATTTCGAACAGATCCTTCTGTTGTGGTGTAAAATGTTATAATCTTTTTATGCCATTTGATAGTACATACCTTACCGCTAAAAATGTGAGTTGCATTTTATTTGTTTATAGTCATATTAACTAATAAAACATTATTGATTTAAGCTAGTGATCGAAAACTTTTTTGACTGAGTGTATCTACCACAAACTTAAGGAAGAAGAAACTCAAGCAAGTTTTCATTTTTGTAAGGGTTGTGTAGCTTTACACAAGTACCCTGAGGTAAAAAATGGGGAGGAGTGAATTTTTCTACTTTTTGTGGTAAATATATTGTGAGTAAATGGCCCCTTTGTTTTCCCTGACTTAAAAGAAGTCGTAAACATTGTGAAATGTCATTAAAAATAATACTTTGTCTGAAAAGCCAAAAAATCTTAAGTTTTATGTATGAAGTTTAATCCCGATCAGATAAAATCGTCTGGGCTATAAAGAGGACACATACATTTAGTCTGCACGCACACAATTTTTAAAAGGTTCTTTTTTGACTTCGGCGATATAGCGAATGGTAAATCTGCAAGTATCTCGAGAAGAAAGTTTTGTGGAAACAGTCCTTTCTAAAACCAGCAGCGGCAAAACAAAATGTATATATGGATGTGTACAATTTTGTCTTTTCGAATAAATTAACAAACTGCATATTAACGAGTTAATGATTAATTCAATGAAGATAGTACTTACTTAGTGCGTCTCAGTCTGCCTAATCGGAAAATTAAACACAATTTTAAAAAGTAGTTTACCGTTTGCGTTACGAATCATGACAAACGTTCGTTTAATTTAAACCATGTTTCTTTGTGGTAATTATCGTCAAAGAGAACGATGAGTTGGTGTTTATCCATGGGAAAATCAGATAGAACGATATGGTGTCCAATGGTAAAGAATTTGCCCAATGTCGTATTCTTTTGAGATAGATTACATAATTGATGTTCCAGTTTTCTCAAATTTTTGAGATCCGCGAGGTTGAGAGACACACATTTTTATGGTAATCCATTCTACATCGAAGATGTTGTGAGAGATTAAAGCGGAATCGGCAATCCCTCCCTACTCACGTTATGTTAACTTCGATCATTAAAACATGATGATTGCATTATTTGGTAATGCATAATTTGGTAATGAAAGACATTACTGTTGAATTTTTGTTGAAGTTGAAAATAAAATTTGTATACAAAATAATGTATATGCTAGGTATATTGGGCAATTTTGTTACCTTTGAACATATTCGACTATACCATGCACGGAGAAAAAGTTAAGTAAATAAATGCCGTTTTGTTAATCAAATGTTATTAAATTAATAAATAAATTCACATTCGTTTGTATTTCGTCTTCCAGTAAAATAACTAGATTTTCTCTGTGAAATTAGGCCTATTGATATTCGACCGAATTCCAAAAGAAACTTAAAAACTCTGACACAAATCCAAGCTTTATGGTAAGAATCGATTAGATGTATGTTCAAATTGTTAACGCAGACTGCACTTCCTCTTTAGGTAAACATAACCTTAGTATGGACGTCAAATCAAAAAATTGAGGTGGAAAATTCGTTTGGGAAATTGGTTTGGGACCTTCTTTTCTTCTCTATATAAGGGTTATGTCTTTGGACATGTTTACTGAAATAAAGCGTCGCATTTTTGATTGAAACAGTTATAAATTATGCATTGCAAAAAATAAAAAAGTCATCAAAATTTAAATGTGACACACATAAATCGACAAAAACCCAATTAAATAATTAAATTGTTTTTTAAATTTAATAATTATTAAATTGCTTACTAATGATTTAAAAATAACCAAATAAACATATTTAAGTTTTGTACGCCTATGTGACGTATTATCGTGCTCGACACAGTTCTTCCGCTTAATCACAGTTTTGAAGAAAGCCCAATGACCTCTTAATCCAACCACGTAAAAAATCACGGCTACCTGGCCTCTAAATATATTCACATTTGATCTATTTTCGGCAACCAAATTTCAGATTAGTAGACAAATTCTTCTTTCAACAATCATGAATTCGAGTTATTTGCTAATCCAATAAACGTTTCCAAAAATTTCAAATCAAATTACAAAATTGATCTCTCTTTACATAATATTTATCTACATAAGCAGGTTTAATGCAATTAATTTAATTTTATTACATATACGAGTATTAAATTAAGAGCAGAACTCAAACCGAATTACAGAAAGCTGAACAAAAACTGAAGAAACAATTTTTTCATTTTAACCAAAATTTTATCAAAACTTGTTCAAACACGCAAGTACATTTTGTTCAATCTGCGTCAACTATAACGCATGACAAAACTATAACTATGAATTTGAAAACAACAACACAAAGAAACGTCAACACAATACTCTTCCTCCAGCGAAACCGGAGAATGAACTCCACTTAGCAAAATTAATCGCGACAATGCAAACGTGTTTTAATTAATCTTACTTTACTGGATTTGAATTTACTGTTGTTGAATTGGTGCTAGGTAACCATTCAAATGAAACTTGTGTATATTTATCCAGAATAACTTTACTAAGCACTGAATTTTGAATAGTGATTAAAGGTGGTTGATGATTTTAATCAAAAGAATTACTAACATAGTGTGAAATATTTTTCTGCGGGCTTAATTATCGAATAAAGACTTGAATACGGAAAAGGTACAAATTTTCTACGATTGAATGTCTTGAAGCTCGAGTACAGATGAAGAAGCTTGTACACAGTTGGAAATATGTTAGTCCCATCTGCCCTTCCATGACACATGATAGCGGATTTAAGCGTGCGATGCCATCTTTTGACCGTACCATTTCATTTTGGGTTGTAGACTATCGTTTAGTTACGCTAAAAACTGAGAAGTTTTGAAAGTTCGAGAAATAATACGGATTTAAATTGAGCTCCCTGCCCGTAACAATGGAGACTGGAACACCAAAACAAGATATACAAGCTGAATAAACAGCAAACTTAACGTGTAACGATCTATTAACGTGACACAATATCGCTGATTCTTAGAAATCGGTAACGGACCAGTGATTTCGAGGTGCGAAAGTAATTGAAAGTTGGCAAAAGGTCTCTTAGTTTGCCTAGAAACATTTCCTTTTTGACAGTGAATACGTTGCTGAGTAAAAGTTTTCAAATCATTCTTGATAGACGGCTAAATAACATGTTTAGTTAAAACGTTCGTAATAGCTTTGATATTGGGGTGTGACAAATTTAGGAATGATTCAAAGTCGTGTTTCAGAAAACTTTAATGGAATAAATGGTATGAGTACACCTGTTGAAATATCACAGTAAATAAGTTTATCGGAATGACACTTAATTGAAAGTTGCTTAAATTTTAATAACATATCAGTGATAAGATATATGCGACGACACGTTGTCAATGTCTAAGATGTGCTGACTATCAGGATTGAATTGATTAATGAAATCAAGATGTCTAATTTGACGAGGAAATGATTTATCTGGATTCTGATAGAAATGTTTGTGATCAGTGAACAAAGTGAACTCACGTCCTTCAAGAAGGCATACCTCTCTATCTTAAGCACTGTACCTTTGTTGTGTCTCATTTCAACGCACAGAGAAAAACCTAGAGGTTGCCAAGTATTTAAAACACTATTGTACGATTGTTCCTCCGATCACAAACGATTGCTAAACGATCTTTACCAGAGTGATATGCAGGAAGTGTCGCGTGACAAAATTTCTCCTTAAATTGCTGAAAGCGTCAATAGATGCTGAAGTCCATTCAATTGATGTTTTACTGTTTTTCTGTTAACCTCCCAAGAAGTTGTTAAGCAGCGCCAGAAGTAAAGAGCTTATAATAATTAATGATTCCCAAAAAACTATTTAGTTGACAAACTGTTACGGGTCGCTGAAAATCTTTGATGATTTGAATTGTGTCTGCAGGAGGAAAGATGCCCTGTCGATTGATAGCGTGTCCAAGAAATTTGATTTCGTTATACTCAAAGACGCATTTATTAGAATTAATAATCAAACCATTTTCAGAAAGTTTGTGGAAAATAACTTTGAGATGTTCGAGATGTGTTTTGAAATTTGTAGATACGAGTGTATCGATCATTGAAAAGTTTGGGCTGAATTCCTTAGACTGGAAGTCAAACCGAATGGACTGCTATTTGCTGTCTTTGGTATATCAAAAGGCTCGATTGGAATTTGACGATGCGCTTGGACAAGGTTTAAAGTGGAAAATATTTGATACGAAAAGTCCTGTAAGTTCGGTATTGAGTATTCGTCCAGGATTGTCACTCTATTTAGGGCTGGATAATCACCACATAGTCTCCAATCCCCGTTTTTTATTAACGAGATGCAGAGGAATTGTCCATGGACTGGTACTCGGTTTACAAGTGCCGTGTGCCATGGTTGAATTAATTTTTGGCGATGAGGAGCTTGTCTGGAGCGATACGTCCAGGTTTTGCTGAAATACGCAGATCGGTTGTTTCCAGGCTATGTGTGACACTGTGTTTAATTATCGAGCTGCTAAAATTTTGATTAGTAATTTCCGGAAATTTAGTTAATAAATTTTGAATTTCGATAGATACTACAGTTTTAATTATAACCGATGAGTCAAATGTTGATGAAGTCGTTAGTACTCACGAAACAGAAATATAGGTTAATGAATCAATGATACGTCGTTTTTAACAGACCTGAAAACTTCAGAAAATCGGCACACAAATTGGAAATTGATACATCCGCTAAGATACATTCCCATCGAAATAATCTTCTAAAACCAAGATTATCGTTTAAACATTTAGCAAATGCTTTAACGAGAGTGCCGGTGATCGGCAATAATTGCA
Source organism: Nephrotoma guestfalica (assembly GCA_963691935.1). NCBI lineage: Eukaryota > Metazoa > Arthropoda > Insecta > Diptera > Tipulidae > Nephrotoma > Nephrotoma guestfalica. The sequence continues at coordinate 30,405,992 of OY829913.1, read as the reverse complement.
GAGTCGAAACAGAATTTGAGTGATTTTTGACAAATTTATAAGGAATAATCGAAATTTCAGCTCCAGTGTCAATAGGAAACATGAATTTGGAATTGATGTCCTAAATAATAAGGCGATGATAAACACAAAAATCGTGTTTGGGTTTCATGCGTTCACGCGAACTGATCTATTACACGAACGACGATCTCTAGAATTAGGTCGTGTTCTAGAACGATCTCTGATATTCGTAACAGTAATATAATGGGATATGTTTTCGAAACAGAATCATCCGTACAATGAGTCAATGATGCACCATGATAAACTGAATTTCAAAATGGTTTCAAAAATGTTTCAATGCGTCAGCACACTCAGCTAATGTCGATAAATTAAGGTACTAGATATCCACAATTATTTCAATGATGTTTCATTAACTCGTTCCATAAATGAGAAGGCATACGATCTCCTAAGGTTACGATTCATTCTTAACCGCTCAGAATCTCCGAGAATTTTGACAACCTCTTTTGACAACCTCACTATCCGCGAAGCTATTATGAAGCGTAGAGTCGAGTGCACTGATCGCATGAGAATATCGAATACTCTCCGCAACAATATCAGCTAATAAAAATTAATTTACAAGAATTTTGAACCAAACAGTAGGATTTTGGTTATATAGTAGCTGCGGAGGTTTACAAGCCAATCTAAAGTAGTTTTAAATTCGATTACTAGCGCCAACCTGACCATCATTATAATTTACGGCGTTATTCGACGTTAATTAGTTCACGTAATTGTTCAGGAGTATAAGTTACAGTATTATTTTACGAAATTGAATCGTTATACTGCGAATTCGCAGAATACAACTACGAGAATTTGACACAGATTTTTTTTAAAATCATAATAAATTTTGCTGATTTCTCGTAATTTTCAGAAACCAGTATACGAATTTTGTACGCAAAAGGAGACTTGAGAGTTGTGAGTTTTTCTGTTGTTTCATCAGCACACTAGATGTAATTATAAAATTTAAATATTATTTATATCACTCAACACTAACATCAATTTTGTGCATCTAGTAGGTTAGTGAAACAGCAGCAAAACTCCCAACTCTCAAGTCTCCGTTTTCGAACAAAGTCTGTACTCAGAATATAACGAAATTTATGCAAGGCAAAGAGATTACTTACAAACTGAAACAAAATGTACTTACGTTTACAAAAATAATTTTTCTAATGAGGAGAACCACAAATTCCCAATAAATGCAATCCAAATTGATGAGATTAGCAAAAACTAATGAAATCCACAAACGTTTCGGCAGACAGATTCCCGATTAATAGAATAATTATTTCTTCAATCCAATAAACTTTTCCAAAAATTTCAAATCAAATTACAAAATTGATCTCTCTGTACATATATTTACTAAAATAAGCAAGAAAAGACAATTTTCCATTTTAAGTAAAATTTTATCAGACACGCAAGTATATTTTTTTTGCAGTCTGAGTCAACTATAAGGCACAAAGTTAACCATGACAAAACTGTAACTAGAAATTAAAACGTCACTAGAATATTCCTTAAAACCTTTTGATGTGGTTCAATGACATAACGCCTGACTTTCCGAATTCCAAAATAATTAGATCACGAATTTTTGGTGAAATTTACTTTGTTACAATAAGTAAAACATTTTTAACGTTTGCTATGTGGTCAGATTTGCTGAAGAGTTTTTGCCGAAAAATTAATGGCAATGCCCAAAAATTTTTCAAAATAATTTATTATTTGCGCATATTTCGACGTACAGATTTATTGAACTCGTATAAATTCTTTAATGAGATATACCCATCATTTGACAATCAAGCGTAATGCAAATATTTGCAAGTCGAATAAACCAGCCAGTTTAAATTATTACACGCTCACGTATAGGTATGTCCATAACTAAGAGTTTCTGAATAATTTGAATATTTATTTTAACGATCGTCAACAATTTATTTAACTTATTTATACTAAAGCGACTCCTATTACACATTGCTTAGTTGCACAGTTGCAATTTCAGTTGCTTCAGTTGCAATTTCCGTCGCACTCTCGCAAACAAGTCACGCTCTTTATAAAGAAGAAATCGTTTTGATTAAAGATCAAATACTCGTAATCTATGTATTAGAGTGAAGAATATTCATTTAATCAGTAAAATTGTATGTGCGATATTTATTTAATGAAGTTCATGTTCGACAGTATGTACATGACATTTAGTTACTAGTGTACACATAAACTTAGCTTGACCCAATTTCTACATTATTGTGTACGACAAATACGCAAGAGATCTTCTATACACATTGCCGTTTGAATAGAATTGAAAATTGCGCTAAATATAATTTATTTGCGGTAAATGTTTGCAAATTATAAATTTAAGGTCTTGTAATGATGATAATGCACTTCAATTTTTGCTTATTGATGGCGAAATTGCAAGTAAGAGATTAAGCGTGATATTTAACAATTAGATCGTTTATTATGACTCTTGGTAATGGTTTCAATAAGCTAATTTTAACAATTAATATCAAACGGTTTTATAATTTCAAGATGTCTTCAATTTTACTTTTTGAGATGCACAATGTTTTGCTATAGCCTGCATAATTGTTTGGCCTCATGATCTTAGTAGAAGATCATCGTATAAACACTTTTACATAAAACATTTTTTTATGGTTGTTATAAGGCTGCTTGCTATGAGGTTTAAAAATAATAAAAACTTTCATTCTGTTGGCTTTAAAAAATTAATTGAGAATATTTTTAATAATTTAATAATCAATTATCATTTTAATCACGTCCCTAAAGCTAACAGAACTTATACAGCATTACAAGACATTACAAGACAGTATGGATAAAAATAGGCTAATATTAGGCTAATTAAATGCCCTATTAATTATTTTATTATGCTTGTTCTATAAAAAGCACTAGGCTTTATAACTTCAAAGCTAGCTGAACCCAAAACATTAATCGGACCAAAACCGAGATTATAACGAAAATCAAGATCCATTAACATTGCAATAGATTTAAGCTCCACTTATTCTTAATTACGCCTCAAGTCATTTAATTTAACACCAGCAGAATCCAAATCGAAAATCGACATTTGAACGCATATTAAGATCAATTGACCAATAAATAAATTTAGGCTCATTATGCTCTAATCAAATGACCTATTAAATAATTCTGGGCTCCACTCGTTCTTGACCAAACTTCAGGCCATCTAATCTAAAGCTAGCAAAACCCAATGCGAAAATCGAACCAAAACCGAAATTAGACCGCATATCAAGAATGAGTGGGCCCCAAAATTTTATAATGGGTCATTTGATTAGGCCATAATGATTATTTGCATGTGAATTGATTAATGGGTTCTACTACCTTTGTATTAAATGATGTGTGGCACTATTCTGGTAATTTCCAGGGAATAGGGAATTAGGGAAAGAATTTATATGTAATTTCTCTTCAAATATTTTTTTTCCGGCCTACTGAGGAGAAAAGTTTGATTTAAATGTTTACAAATTAGGAATAATTTTTCCATATCTACTAAATTGGCAGGGAAAATTATTCCTCATTTAATTTTGTTTTCAAAAAATTAACACTAACTTTTTACCTCAGCATGCGAGAAACAAAATATTTAAATAAAAATGGCATATAAAATCTTTCCCCAGTTCCGTATTCCCGGGGATTTACCGGAATAGTGCCACTGAAGTTTGGTCAAGAATGAGCAGAGCCCAAAATGTTTAAATGGGTCATTCAATTAGGCCATAATGAGCCTAAAACTATTTGTATGTCAATAGATCAAGTTTTGCGTTTTAATTTCGGTTTCGGTTCGATATTTTGATCGGGGTTCTGCTAGCTTCAAATTAAATGACCCGAAGTTTGGTCAAGAACGAGTGAAGCCCAAAATTATTTAATGGGCCATTTGATTAGGTCAAAATGAGCCAAGAATTTTTTGTATGTCAATAGATCTTGATATGCGTTCTAATTTCGGTTCCTGTTTTCGATTTAGGTTCTACTAGATTTAAATTATTTGACCTGAAATTTGGTCAAAAACGAGTAGAGCCCAACATTTTTAATGGGTCATTCGATTAGGCCGTAATGAACCTAAACTTATTTCTATGTAAATAGGACAAGTTTTGCGATGTAATTGCGGTTTTGGTCCATTTTTCGACTGCTATAACTTTAAATTAATTGACCTCAAGGTTGGTCAAGTACAAATGAAGCCCAACATTTTTGATGGATCATTTTATTAGGCCATAATAAACCTAAAATTATTTGTATATCGATTGATCTTGTTTTGTGTTCTAATTTTCCTGAAGTTTGATCAGCAACGAGTCTAGCCCAAAATTTTGTAATGGATCATTTGATTAGGCCATAATAATCCTGGACATATTTGTATGTCAATAGATCCGCAGTTTTGCGTTATAATTTCGGATTCGATTCGATTTTCGGTTTGGATTCTGCTAGCTTTAAATTAACTAACCTTAAGTTTGGTGAAATATGAGTGGAGCTCAAAATTGTTTAATGGAATATTTGATTAGGCCATAATGAGCGTAAAATTATTTGTATGTGATCTTGATACGCGTTATAGTTTAAGTTTTGGCCCGATTATAAATTTGGGTTCTGCTGGCTTTGAATTAAATGAGCTTAAGCTTAGTCAAGAACGAGTGGTGTCTAACATTTTTTTCCGTGGAATCTAAATAATCCGTAATAACCTTAAATCTATTGGTATGAATTAATTGAATTTTGGTTTGTGTTATAAATTCTGCTAGCTTTGAAGTTATACAGCCTAATGCTACAATTAACCTTTAATTTTCCAATTTATTTAAATCATTTTTGATATGGTTTAGAAAAATAGCAGAACCCATCTTTTTAGTTGGAAGGGATGGAACTCAACATTTTTATCAGAGCCTATTATTATTCAAACTATCTATCCCTATGCTTTAGGGACCTCTAAAATCATTTAGTTTAAATTTAGAAGTTTCTACTAAACCATACTAATGTTAATTTTTTCATTCTGCTACTCAAATGCGTGGATTCAGACTGCGTACATGATATCGGGAATTAGTTAGGAAAAAATACCATGGTACCGCACAGAATGTATTAAAACAACAACAAAGTTAAAAATATTTCAACTCAAGTGCGGAACTAGTAGACGCAGCAAACAGAATTTCATGGAATTTTCACGAAATTCAATAAATTTTCGTGAATAAAAATAATTAAAATTGAAATCGTGATCAGTGATCATCACGACAATTTTTGTTTCTGTCAAAGGAATTAGACAGGATTAGGACGGACAGTTTACTTTATAAATGGAATATTAAAATTAGACTTTGCAAATATGCTCGAGATTTCGATACATTCCCATTTGGCCTAAATACATTCTTTTGTTGAGAATGAAACATAACATAAACATTTTTTATCTGCGATAACACATTATAAATGGTTGTCCAAAGGAGACGCAGGAAAAAATAATAATGACACCAACGCAATGACGCCATGTTTATGTTCTGCCATTTTATTAGTTGAACGTTTGCCATTTATCGCTATGGAGTCATATTCGATTCACGACCGTGTTAAGTTTATTCAAGAGCACTACAAAAATCGTGAACAAATAATCGCCCAAATTAAACAACCATCGGTCGAACCCGGGTTCTGTGGTGGATGCACCAAAGCCTGGCAGGCTAAAAACTGTTCACACACCAGATAATATCGCTGTTGTGAGGCAAAGTGTGAGAGATAATCCAACACAATCAACAACGCGTCGATCACGTGAATTGACCATTTCAAGGACCCACCCAGACTTTGGTGATGTTTATTTTCACAAAGACGGGGCAAGTTGCCATACTACGCATGCGACTAACGACGAATTGCAAAAGTTATTCGAAAATCGCTTAATTTCGTGTCGCGGAAATGTGAATTGGGCTGCAAGATCATGCGATTTAACGTCGGATCGACGTCTGTAAATCCAGCCATGCTGTATGTACATTTGAGTGATATCATTTTTCGTACATAAATGACATCGATAAACCTTCAAAATAAAGTACCCAACTTGATTCAAAAATAAATATTTGTCTCAATTGGACAACCCTTTATCAAACATAATTACTTCCTACGTATACTGTGTACACTCGCACATCAGAAAATATTGACTTGTACCAGTTTTTTTTAATGCAATTCGTATTCCATTACGACCCAATTCGGCATGAAACAGGAAATCGCATGCAAAACAAAGATTTGTTTGTAGTGTGACATAAGTCAATCTTGATATCGTGTACAGCTCCGCAAAATATAATAATGTAAAATACAGTGAATAACTAAAACAGTATACATAAATTAATATTTTAAAAACTATAAATACGAGTATTTGAGCGATCTCTTATTGAACAACAAACTATTATGTGTCAACAAAATTTTTACTTCCGGATCAATTCTAATCATTACTAGCGTCTGCTTAAACAAACATAATATACTCACATATACACGTCGACCACATTGCAAAATTTTTATCAACACAATAAATGAGAGTAAAATAATAAAATGCTATTACCATCAATATATATTGTTATATAAAACATATGATGTGATTATTCTTACTAATCTAATTAATTTTTCCATTCTCATTACAGATTTCAAACAGCAAGTGCATTAGTTCAGAACAATTGTCGGTTGTTGTGCTCAATTAAAAATTATTTATGTTCAATGTCATAAAAGTGGTTAAATATAGTAAAACTCATAATAGTGCTTCTGTGAATATGTTGTCAGCAAGTGTTTAAAAAAAATTTAGTTGTAATTTTGTGCAAAGTGAATTTTAATAAAAAAAAAATATTTCTGTAAACGAAATTAAGATATACAGAAAATGTCTACAGTAGTGCGAGATAATTCGAAACCGCCAACAAGTAAATTATCTTGTTGCCGCAACGATGATTCAAGTTCTGAGAATTTATCAAATGCTGGTGATTCAATCGAATTGGATTATACGCAGGGTAACAATAATACGATAATGGAGCCGAACATGGAAAATGATTATATGCTTAACCTGCCGAAGCGCGAGAAAATTAATTTAACCTTTACGGACATCCGGTACACCGTTAAACGATTGAGCTTTGATAGACACTATCCAAAAATTGGTGAGTTAGTTAATAAATTTCATCTAGGTGCCATTAATATTATCATTATATGCGGTCACTGATTTCACATGTGTAAAATAATATATTTTGGCATTGTCTGGGATTGTTTCACGCGTTAAGAACACAGAACAATTTTATATACGTTTCAAAGTTCTCTATAAAATCTGGTATAATGCAGGGGTTTTATTGTAAACGGATATCTCAAAACACCGTTTGTTTGGAACGATTAATAAAATTGGTTAGATCATTATTACAAAGACATGTTTTCTACCTATTGTAAACCATGATTGATGTCTGTTTATTTAAGCATCGAATAAACCACTTTAACTTACGTTCAATATTTGGAGGATACAAACAAACTTATTGTGTTTGAAGAATGGTACAATCAATATATAAAGATAGTGAGTCAATTGCGACATTTTAATTACAATTGATTAATAATGATTAATAAATTTTGGATGAATTATTTAATTGCAACTGGAGTTTATAATATTTGAAGTTCGCGCCTCGCCGCAAGTTAATTTTATATATTTCCACTTGGCAATGTATGTAAATAGATCGAGATTTATGTATGTCAATGCTACAAATATGATATGAACTGTAAAATATAAGATTACATTTCTAATGCTACGCGTGCGTAATAATATTATGCTATAGTTTATATTTGAAATCTAAATTATTAATGTAAAAAGCTAAAGATCTCAAATTTCGAAATTCACAAATAATTATGCTCATTATGAAACATGTTTGAATTCTTCCAAGGTGCACTAGTTAAAGCGATGTGTTATACATTTTGTACAACTTGAATGGTGAGCCCGCAAATCTGGAATCGGATTTTTTTTGTTTCGTAAATAATTCAGACAGGTATTTTTATGAAAAGTAATTAGACGTACATATATGATTTGGGTAGATAACTTTACTGAGCAATTTAATCGTCAGCACAAATAATCTAAAATCTAAAGCTAACATTTATGTTGTACCACAGCATAAGTATTAGGTAATATCAGCTACGAATCAACTTATAATGCTAAACCGATATGCTGCGTGTTTACATAATAAAGTTGGCTATATCCGTACACAGTAACAACTAAACATTAGAACATAAAATTAATTTATTTGGTTCTTATCAGAAATTTTGATAAGAAAACAATAAATTGTCTCCAGTGTTGTGCCACATAGACAGTTCAAAAAATGACGCCCCGACATTGCCGGATTCAAAGCTATAATTCTTAAGCGTTCTACCATAAAATGCTCAATATAATTAATAAGATCGTAATAGACTTTTCATTACTTCCCGGTCAGTATCCCCCAATCATCACTGGCGAACATGATTACCAGCCTCCTTATCATAAACATAATTGGTTAAGAAATGATCTACATACTTCGGTTCTCCGAAAATTCTGGGACAAACAGTTCACAGAAAAAATGCATTCCCAATTCACTTGTCATAATAATTAAAATATTCCGAAAACTTATGAACCAAGTGGTTGGTTCCAATTACCGAAATAAATGAAAACAAGAATATTATTGGGACATATGAGATGATTAAGGGATCATCTGACACCATTCATCCGGGAAAAATTAGTAAACAAATTTATTTATTTGATTACGTCTCAGTAGAAACATGATGAATGTCAAAAATGTCAACACACGAAAAAGTTAGCTATTTATGGGACAATTTCGTCAGAAATAATTTGTTTACGTGTTTTTATGAAGTAAAGTAACCTATAGATTTGCCATTCGCTATAACGTCGAAGTTAAAAAAGTGTTTTTAAAAAGTCTCGTACTGATCGCAGTGAAACGTCAGACTTAACCTTTTTTTTAGTCAAAATCGGTCCACCGGAAGTGAGAGCTTCCGTAGGAGCTTTTTCAATTTTTTAGATTAAATTAGCAACCTCTGTTGACCTTTTTGGTATTTTGAATTTAAGCAGGAATAATGATTTTTAATACAAGGCAGTTTTTATTAAAAATCCGTTAGAATCGATTTCTAAATTAAATGTGGTGCATTCGAGATCTACGTACGTTTGTCGTAAAGGAAAATCGAGTGTTGGCCTCAACATATTCACCCTCCTTTTTATCAGTTTTTATTACGACGGATTTGATTTGAGATTGAAAAGCTATAAAAAACTCTAAGTTGAAAGCAATTGTAATTGCCTATTTTTAAAATATCAGGGTAAATTCCAGGCAATTTACATAAATATATTATTTAACATAGTCGGGTAAGTGTCGTTCCTCTATCTAGAAAAGTGAGTGGTTTCCTAATATTTAAAGGAGCTAAGATATGGTTTTTCTCACAAAGTATTGCTCCAAAATCGAAAAGTACTCTTGAACAATATATTTTCTCATCCAAATTATTATTTGCCATAATGCGATGCTGAGCAATTAAAGTCACGAGAAAAGCGCCTAAATATTCTCTGAATATTTGATTTTTTGGATGAATTGTTCTGCGTATAATTGTTTTCCTGTACAATGATTTGTATTACAATTGTTCTTATCTGAATTCGTTTCTAACAATTGTTTGTCACACTTTTATGGTTGTGTTAAACTCTGTTGTTCATAGAAAATTAACCTCTTCTTAGTTCTGTACTCTCTTGACCTTCAAATGAAATTTCAAAACTAAAAATTTGAAATTTAACATGTTTTTTTATCTTCGCAATCTGTTCTGGGGTCGAGGTACAACCAACTCTTTCGCTGTTCGCTTTTCACGCCCTCCTTTAAGCCCGCCACCAGCCAATTCGAGGGCGTACGGCTAAAGGTCAGATTTTCGTGGAATCATCTGCTTATTGCATAGCTCCGTGCCAGTCTATAGTACTGGCTTGGAAGATGGGTCGGGTCATGAGTTCTGCGCTCCGATAGGGGATCATAGTTGTGCTTATTTTATGATGAAGTTTTCTTCCTCATACCTTTTGCATTCTGCCTCTATCGGGAGTATAATCTTAACTTAACACGCTTGTGTTGTAGAAAATATTCAATATAGAGTCAGAAAGATTTTTCTGAAGATAGTTAATGACCAAGGGGTAATGGTTGGGGGAATAATGGCAGAGTCCGGGCTAGTAATGACCGGAGGAGGAGGTAATGTTACGATCTCGAAACACTCCTGAGATCGTCGAAAGTGAGGAAAATTCTGGAGTGGGTATGCTCCTAAGATCCCCACTAATACATAAGGCAGCTGTTCGCTGTACTTTCACCAAGGATTTTAGGTTAGACAGAATGTTTAAAGCTGGCCACCAAACAGTAATCCCATATAATAAAATGAGCCTAATAGTATAAATATAGAGCTGATGTATAATGTGGTCCTCCAAACCCCATATTTTTCCAACTGAATTTTTGCAGGAGTAAAGCACTATTGAAGGTTTCTTTAACCTTTCTAATATGTATGTAAAAGAGCCAAGTCTATTTTGTGTGAATTCTCATTTAAACCGCATTTTTTTGGCGTGCGTTCTCTTAAGGTGCTTGTATGTTTACCAAAGACATCAATCGCAACATCATCCGCATAAGTAACCACCTTAAAGCCGCATTCGTCCAGGGTTAATAACATATCATTTATGACCACACCTTTACTCATAAACCTACTATTTGAAGACCCTGCTTTTAATCATCTTATCTACCCAACCCCTGAGTAGCTCGTCCTCGCAGAAACAGGTAAGCCGCTATCGCCTCAAGTCTAACATTGTTCCAGAAAAGTTATCATGAAGTAATCCTTATGTTCAAGGGATTTTCGATAGGAGCAAGAAGCAGAGAACGGTTTCTAAAGATTTTTCTTGTAATATTCATAAAGGGATTTCGTTAGTCTATTTGGCTGAATCGAACTCCTAAAGAGAGCTCCTATCTGTTTTTCTAAAATTTTTGTTAGAGAAGAGGCAGTCCATTTAGTAGGAATGTGATAGAATTCAAAGCTGCTCTTGAAGATAACTTGCAGCCAGTTAAGTCAGTCGTTTGTTGGACATCCGCCGGTATAATGCCATCAGGTCTGCCTTATGTGTTGGCTATTTATAGCCAACATGATTTTTCTTCTGCTTATAAATTGGCTCTATTGCTCTTAGGCCTTTGTGACGCAGATTCGGAGTTACCTGGAAAATGAGTTTCCGGTAGTACCATGCTTCCGGTAGTGCAATAACCACTCGCGGTGGGGTTTGAGATAGCATTTTTCGCGTCCTAGATGCCTTAGAAGATTTCTGTTTTTTACTACAGTATAGTTTCCCGGCATTTGTTTTAGCATTTCTTAATTCGTTTGTGTATGTTTTGAGAACTTCCTTGAAGCAACTTTTGTTTTATTGACCTCCGTTTTATTGAGCCTCCTGCATTTTTGTAAGGGATTTTTGAAGTATTTTCAATCATCACGGTGGTCGAGGTTTAAATATACCGGTCAGTTTTCCTTCTGTTTCTATAGCTAGGCTTTTTGATGAATTTTGTCTCCAATTCAAATTGGAGATAACAATGATCAGAAAAGGAATGATTCTTTGATACCTTTCAATTCACTAAAGTTCTTGTTTATTTGCAATTTTTATACATATTTTAGTATAAGAATACAATTAAGAAGTAACTCATCTCATTAATTCGTATCAGTGCTTCCCCAAATTATGTGATGTGAATTTCCAGCCCTTAAATGCCAGGTAAGGTATCGACTCCATCATGGTAAGGTAACCTGTTATTAACCAGAGAGTTTGATCATCCATGCATTTGTTGTAACCACATCTAAACTACTGTAATTTGGAAACAGAAACAAATTCAGAATATTTATTAGCAAAAATACAGGGACGAATTTTACCTACCTTCTTCGTGTGTAGTAGTTTATATTTACGAGTCCAAAGTCTAAGTACCCGGTCTACATTGTCCCAAAGCTCTTGGACTAGCACATTATCTATCTTCTCTACTCCTAGTTTGAGCATGAGCGCATCCGAAGCTACCTTGCAGTGATGGAGGTTATCTACAGGAACCTCAACATTAAGTTTGCTCTTTTACTCAACCTCCACCACAGTTGCATCAGAGTCCTCCTCTGACTGGAATTCTTCTAGGAATCCACAAAATAATTTTATCGAAATGGACATCTCCGTATCTGTAGAGCGGGTTTCTACCTTTTGACCCATATTCAAGATGTTCAGAATGTCAGCCAGAGATCCTACCGGTGCCGGCGCCCCTGATATGTCACACTCATTTTTCTTATAAATTTGTGATTGCGCTGAAACCATAGCTAATGAAACCATTAGTTCTCATCAGCACTGGCACTCTCTCTATTTACTATGGTATTCTCTCTTTAATCAGCGATTCGATCTGGTCAATAATGAACAATGACAATGGCACACTAGGTATGCAGGAGATATCTTCTCCAGCGACTTCTTCTAGTCTAGCACTAGGCCAGACTTCAACTAGGCTCTCTACATAATTTTTGTATAGGATCAATGACCATTGGTTGGAACAAAATGAGAAATTGAGACGATTCTAGTATCACCGTCCATCCCTGCAAGCCAGATCGAGTCTAGGGTTGTTTCCCCTCATAATTTTTAGGAAAATGGCGGCTAAGCTCTTCTCCAATTTCTGGACGATAGCCACCACTAAATGCCTAGTTACAGTTCCTGCCCTCTGGTCCTCTTTGAATTTGCTGTGATTCCTCTTCCGATCTGTGCCTTTTAGGTAGAGAGGCTGCAGACGAACCCTCCTGCTTTATTTTGATAAGCTTTTTAGCCCAAGAGAGCGTTTCCATATCCCTGTTTGTTTTCTAGACCAATGGATCTTGTTGAGCTTTGGTAGAGCTTTCTAATATCTTTTTCTGGTTTTGTAAGTTAATATGAGAGGACCGTCCTTGCTTGTGCTTATGTCCCTAGAGATTGAAGTCGAGGAACCAGACTTGTTCGTCCGACTTTTGTTTAGTGCATTGGCTTGCCTATGCTTAAATGCCAAAATCCCACCAGCATTAGTTTCGGGGTTTTTAAGAGGGTCGGACTCGTCCTGTTTTGTATAATTAGGTTTACCAATGTTTTTTCCATGAGTAACGGAGAAAGAAACCTCCATCTAAGTCACAGATAAGGTAAATTATCAAGTAAATTATAAGGTTTGACGAAATTAGTACCAATTATGAAAGAGGAGTATGCTTGAAATCATTTTTTTCTGCGTGTCATCAATGGATCCAAGGCAGTTCAATTATTCATGATCTCACCGCCGGATTACTTTCAACAGCGAATAATTGGCAAGGAGCCGAGATTCTAGCGCACCGCCTGATTACCTATTTAACGCAATTTCAATTTATATGAGTATCATCGTATCACGGATAACATTAACGTCTGCGGCAAGAAGATTCAGTATAACAATGAAATGTTGGAAGGCGTTCATCTTTTTGTCACAAACTTGCGAGGCTTGATGGCGTATTGGACTTCTGATGTGAGCGAGAGGTTGGGACCGCCTTACATTCAGCTACAATAATCTTCACTGGGAAAACCAATGTTGGTTTTCCTAAAACCAGACAGTTCGATTGTCGGAGTAAAAATGGTCGATCACAGATGGCGCATCGAATTCTAGAATCGAGGCTCGCCTTATCTTAACATGCTTGTTTGGGTCGAAGGAGCAACAGACTTCAATTCACGTTCGCTGCCTGATGATCCGGAAATGCAAGTTCTGGTGCATGGTGTTGAACGACATAATCAAACCGCGAAGTGTGATAAGAACGAATACATTAAATGTTGCTTCAACTGCCCACGTGTTCCCAGCGAACGGACTCCCCTTCAACATTTTCGACGAGTTCATCCAAAAGAGGTCAAACGACAAGAATGAGCCGACAAAGATGTCTTCCGATTTGCGGGAAGCATTCGAAAGAATCGATAAGAAGTCAGCAACACCTCAGCAAAGCTTTTCAAGATCTACATGAAAATTCTGGATGAGCGACATGTTTCCGTGTGCGAGTGCATTTATCGGATCTACCATCTCCCACTGAATCAGCCAGTTTATTCACGAACATAATTGAACGCTACATGCAGCATACTTGGTCCGTATCCGGCATATAACTCTGAACAAATGTTACTGACGCAGTTCGCTATAATGTTTGAACCTCATTACACCAAGGTGATTACTGACGACGACGATAGAAATCAAGATTCATACAAATCACTGGATGCTCCTTAACATTTCTGTTAACAGATTCTGTTAAACGGCTTAAAAATGAAAATGAGAAATCGCCCTGCTGTCGTTCGACTGCCATTCTTCAGAGTAACTGAAGACCCTAAGAACTACTTCTACAGACTTCTCAGAAGCATTATTGGTGAGAGAAGATCAGCTCAAGGCTTCACGAGCGCACGATGACAACGTCGACAAGATGATTACGATCTTAGACCGAACGAAAACGACTTCCAATCGTAATTGGCGAGATGAATGTTGGTCATAAAAATTTCTTCAATCACATCACGCAAAGCTTCGAGAATCTGCTAGCCGTCGGTGCGCTTGAGAATGTTCATCATTAGCACTGGTGGCAGCAACTAAACTGATTTCAAGCCGCACTCTACACTCAAATTGCCGGTTTAATGCGATGGAAAGCATCTGAGACTGCCAAATCTCACCGACGTTTACTTGAAACAGTTGCATCTGCAATTGCACTTCTTATCGTCGACGATTTTTTTTTTGGTTTCAGTCGAGTTTCTCGAACATTTTTATTTAAACATTCTTGCATTTTAACTTGACACGTAAACGATGGATGAAGCATATACAGATTTTGGTTTTGTCCTATTTAACTTGACTATTTGTGTATTATTTATAACTCAAAATACCAAAATTTGATGTTTTCATAGAGAGGACTATTCTTTAATTGGCGAAGCCCTGCTCAAACTCGAAAATGTTTACTGCGCCACTCTCTTATCTAACCTTATTGAATTTATGCATTTTGAATGAAAGACTAATTATTCTTGAAGGTTATAAAATGAAACATGCGGTTGCGTTTCACTTAGTACTATAATATTTGCGGCATATTTCAAAGATTTAATTAATTTTCCTACATCATCCAAACAATTCAGTACGGACTGGATGGTCATATAAAAACTATGAGTCCCATTTAATTTGTATTATATGATTGTAATATTTAGTTTTATGACATTACGAGTACTTTCATTAGCATTATCGCTTATTTGATTCATAAAGAAATATACAAAAAAAATTTACCATAAGAGCAAAAAACTGTATATATAGGCATATAATGCCTATGCAGTTACTAAATCGCCTACGTGTGTTTCTGTTTGGCTTTCCAATTGCAGTTTGAGGTTAAAAGTTTTGCTGGTGTATTTCGGTAGTGTATTTTTGAGTTGTCTTCCATTCGTGAATTTTTTATTCAAAGATGTAAAAATTTTGACTGCATTTTGAAATTCTAACACTGTTGTTATGAAGTACGTCTGTAACTGGTCAAGTGATCACGTAAATAAACGAATCTATCATTGTCCAATGTTGGGAAGCCTAACTGGATGACCGTCTAATCTATGTAAATCACTTCAGGCAACTTTAGATTTGCTTCGGGTTTCCGTAAATTTTATTTTGCATTCATAACGAGAAAATATCAGGTTTAATACAATTCATTCTGTTAATTGCATTTTTTACCTGCTCTCTCTCTCTCTCTCTCTCTCTATAAATGTAAATTTTGCCTTGAAATTTATAGGAAATTTCAATCCACACCATGATAATAGCTCGCAACGCTTTATGCTGAAATTTAATAAAATTGTAATTCAATTGGTGTAGCATAAATTTGAATAACTTAAAATCGCATAGCCTTCAATCAATTACGCCTGAATCCGTATTAAATATTTTATGCCTTGTCATACTACAAAGCAACGAGACTTACTCGTATATACCAATAGCAAGTTTTATTTTTAATTTTATTATTACTTCCCATTTCTCCAAAATAATTTATATCGAGTATCGCGTTTTGTGTACGTTCGATTTCAATGTACTCATTTCAATGAATTGAATATCATGGCCACGAACAATAGTTTACATAAGAAAAGTAAAATAAATTATAATCGCGTAATATTTCAGTTTTAATTATTTTTTTATGATTTTCAATAACAGCAGTGATAATGAAATATGCGAGTAATGACCCGTAAAGCATCTTCAACAATGACCTTTCTGCAAAGAAATTTTTTATGGTGTTTCGTTTTCAATGACACTTAAACTAATCTTACCTATACAACGTCAATTTGGTAAAATGATTTATTTTGCTTAAAATTGCTGTAAAGCCGCACTATGCATCTTGTAATAAATTCTACGCGTCATTTTTAATTTATTATTTCTAGGATCTTAGTAAATGATACTGTGCCAAATAAGATTTTATAAAAATTGAGTGTCATATGTTGTATTTTATATTTGTCATGTATAGAAGTGATAGTTAAATTTACATAATTATACGCCTGGTAATTCAAATATCCATGCATTATAAATTGTTATTCAATTGTAATATAAAAAAATATTCATAGGGAACTATCTTGCAATAATAATTAGTTATTGCAATTAATCATACTACTGTACTTAGAGCTATTGCGTAAATAGCATCTAAATATAACTCATCTTTTTATATTGTTAACAATAGAAGTCAAGTCTATTTTCATTAAATTTGCACATAGGCCGCAAATATGTTCATTGTATTGTGTACTCAATGAATTTATTAGTAGGTAATTTGCCTCGATAATTGATGACGTATATAAATATTTAAAATTAGCATATCACAATATTTTTGTTAGACCTATTTTACTTGATGAACATAAACCGTATCGGTTATATTATAAAAGTAATCAAGTAAACTTTAACCCTATAGAGTGCGACCCCTAATTGTACATGGCGTCCCTAAAATAGCTGACCTGAATGGTACCGTTGAATTACTTGATCAAAACGAAGGTGTCAAGTTATAAACGTTCCAACACTGAAGTTTGTAAATGTATTTTCATATACTAATTTCATTAAACAGCTGATCACATTCCTTTTAAATAAAGTATAATAGTTATGACTATTTTGTTAAAAAGCAAATCAAATTTAAACAAAATTTTAAAAATTCTAAAACAGTTATTCTACGTCAGTAAATATTTTTTTGAAGGAAACGTAGTTCAGACTCGTAGCTTTCAGGAAAACATATTTGTTACATTATGTTATCTAAAAAATTAAAAGTTCACTATAAAGCACTAGCATTGAATAATATTATTGACTAATATTTACATTAAATTCTCAAAATGATCAAAGTTAACTCAAAATGGTTTTGTTTCATAAAATAATTGAATGTAATTAGTCATTAGCAGTGTTGAGCAATTATACGCGTAAAAAATAATTGTTTGCATTTTTACATAAATACTGTAAATAGTGATTAATTACGGTAAAAAAATTTAATAAATGTAAAAAATGTAATTAATTAGCGCGATTGGCAAGAGAATTGTTAAATTAGTAAAATAATTTAAAATAAATTATTTTCTAGTAGATAATACAACCATTACAAGCAGCTACATACATCTATTGAAATCTTTAAATTAACGTATTATAGATTATTTTGATATTTTTCACTAATTTAGATATTGTTCACTAATTTAATGTATAAATTATTACATAAATATTAATTGGTATCAATATTTTTAATAAATATCAATGCAATTTTCTTTAACACGTTAATTGCCACGTCAGCCATATGTGTCTGACGCTAAGAAGTTCTACATGAGTCATGTCAGACATATATGTCTGACATACGGGATTTAGTAGGAGGCCACGACAGTCATTGATATCCGACGCAAATGATAAACTTGCTGTATCTTTCAAAAGCTTAGCCTACCAGGAGCAAAATCTGAAATTGCTTGGCTTACTACGGAAAAATAAATAAAATAGCCTTTTTTGTTTTATTAATTTTTATCTTGATAAAAGAAATTACATTGGCTTATTATGTTGCTCAAAACATTCTAAGCAATAACAGGGTTGTTGTTTGCAGTCTGAGCAATAAGTTGGAACTTTTTCCTTCTTTTCTTGCTGCTTCTGACCTTGTGCTTCTTTTATTTGGGCATAAGATCCAACGCACATTCTTCTTATTTTCCTTTTATCAGAACTAAACATTGTTTTTAGCGTATGAGTTGAAGTTTTTCGTTTTTCAGTTATGGCCGAACTTAAGCTAAGCATATCATAACCGAATTTTCACGAAATTGTCTATTCCTATATTGTTTTTCGTGGAAATTGTGTATATTGTACAGGGTGTCCCAGAATGGAAGGATAAGCCTGAAACACCTTTTAGTAGAGCTATTGAGCGCTCAAAATAAAATACAAAAAAAAAATATAACCCAAGTAGTTCCTAAGATATTTCATTTTTTTTTTAAAAAAGTCCATTTTTTCGCATTACTTTACGTTTCCGATCACCACGGCTACAAATAAATTAAATTTATCGGTTTTTTGGTGTTATAATATTCTTAATGGACTATACTAACAGATATGCAGTAAATAGTATGTATAGCTGTTGCGCTTTTTTTGAAAAAAAAATCTAAACTTTAATTTTTAGCATGAAATGTGGTAAATATTTTTTTTTATAAAAGTTTGAGCGTCTTTGGTCAAAAAAAATGTATGAGAACCTAAGTGGCCAACTATTTTAAAAATATGCGTATTTAATGCAGATTCTAAAATAGTAAAGGGTTATCCAATTCAAGCTTGATAAAGTAAACTTAAAAAAAACACACAAAATATTCGGAATGTATTGTAATTTTTATTTAATTTTACAGATTGATCCTTGCCATTTTTAGTTAAACAAGATATCATTCAAATGTCCTCCACGGGACTTCTTACAGGCCTTGATTCTTTTGCGATAATTTTCAATGACTTTTCGGCACATTTCGGGCGGTATCTCGGCCATTACCTTACGAATATTAGTTTTCAATTCGTCAAGAGTTTGAGGATTGTTTGCGTAAACACGATCTTTCGCGTAGCCCCACAAAAAGAAATTTCTACTTTATCAACCTCGAATTGGATAACCCTTTATAACACATCCTTTTATCTAATGTAGATACGAGGTTATTGCTATTAGTATGCAGAAGGGGTAAATTCGATTAAATAACAAAATTTTAAAAATTGAATTATTTCTTGTCTTAAACTGTACCTGATGATAAGGGATTTATAAACTTGATATTTGCTACCTAAGCGTGCTCTGCGTCACTCGGCTTGTTCGACATCGCATATGTTTATTTCGTTTTTCTGGCTTGTATCTGGGCGGACTTTTGTGTATCAAAATGCCACGTAATCAGTATACGTCACAAGAATACGCAAACAAGCATTATATTTATGGCGAATCCAGAAGCAACACAAATGCAACTGCAGCCCTTTATAGGGAAAGATATACCCAAACGCACGTCCTCCGGATTATCGCATATTCATCAGAGTCCACGGTTGTTACTCGGAAGGAAGATTACCTGGCAGCGGTGTTGGTGGTACTAGCACTGGAAGAGTCGCTAATATTGGCACTGAAGAAACGGTGCTTGAGGAAATTGAGCGAGATCCGTCTACCTCTGCAAGAGCAATAGCACGACGCACTGGAATCGCAAAATCGAACGCGTACCGTGTATTGGAAACTCTGGAACCAAGAGACTTGTTATTCTTATCTTATTCTTGCCTACTTGTGCTGGCAGAAGCTACGCTTATATCCACCGTTTCTGGGGTATGATTTGTTTTCAATTCTCCAACATTTCCACTGTCTAACCAGTTAAGTACTACAATACCATTCTTATCTTCTTTTGCTACCACTTCTGCTTTCTTTAATTTAGCGTTCATAACTCTCTTTGATATAAACTTCCTACTTGCTCTTATAGTGCCCACAACATGCGTCTTTTGACGAGAAAATGCCAATGCTAATAAATAAATTTTGCTTGCTCACGTGTATCCTTCTGAAGTACACAACTTAAAAAGTTTAATTCCGTACTTATGCGATTTATTAGGTATATATGGGTGAAAATAAGCCTGCCTCTCCTAGGAACAAGAGTTTCATCAATCACATAAATTTCGACGGGAGCAAAGCCATTTTTCGCTTCAAGTAAATCTAACAGCGGCTGGCTTAATTTTTTCCAATCTGTCACCAGGAGTAGCATTTTCATTCATTCAATTTGTTTCGAGACATGCCACTTGGGGCTATGCTATTTTTGTAAATATGTTTGGTTGACCAATAGGAAGTTATATTCCCCATTCGCACTAATCCCATCCACATAAAAAGGCCGGAAAGCTTTCTCATTTCTTCATCGTTAGTTGGTTACCATTTATTTAAACAACAGTGTCGAGTTTTTCGAGTACGCTGAATTGTTTGTTCAGCGTAATTAGTAAGAAGTAAACAGTAACAATGAGGTTTATAATCTCTTCGTCAAAAAATAATTTAAATATATCAAAAGCGGAAATATTTCTGGATGAATCTAATTGTAAACCAGATTTTCCTATGAAATTAAGCCATTTGTGCCTACCTTCATAATCGCTCCATTCAACATCACTATTCCCATGCAATTCACACCCAGGTATTTCATCATTTTCAATATTTTCTGCGGTTTCTTTCAACTCCAAATCTTGAAGAATTTGTTGATAATTTTCTTCATCTTCATCTAACGAATAAGTATAATTAGGACCATTTATTGAATCATCTGAACTAAAATCTCTGTACTCTTCATCAGAGATACTTATATTTTTAGCAATCTCTTTCAGTTCACTCTCACTTAGAAACTTTCATTATTTATAGATATTTAGAAAAAAATTATATAAGAAATAATCTCAGTAATTACGGGTTATCTGATAAATGTCACATGTACTACTGATTCATACACAACGCATTGTGTATGAATCAGTAATACATGTGATACACATTTTTTTTTGATTTTGTAAAATGAGAAATTTTATATTATTCTCTATGCTACTGGCTAATACTTGTTGCAATCTGTTTGGATGTGTCACACATATATGACTGACTTGGCTTGTAGAGGAAAAAAGTTTTTCGCATGGTCATGTAAACAATTTTTTTACAGTACGGCATTAAGTTTTTTCGAGATGTAATATCTAAATTATGTAATAAAATTACCATGGCTCAGATGAAAGTTTTGTTGAAATTATCGTGGCGATTAACGTGTTAACGTTGCATACTAGCGTAATTGACTTGATATTTGGAAAAGGAAAGACATACTAATAGCAGATCCATCTATGATTTAAAGGAAGAAATATATTATTAATAGCTCGGATAATCACCTTAGGCGGCAATAAAAATTCGCAAGGACTCAGGGAGCTTATACAAATTTGATTGGATTACAGGAAGGGCCAAATAATTATTACGTGGACGAAGGAATAGTTATTTTAAAATTTCTGTTACTTTAAAATAATATTTTAGTATTGAAACTTTCTATCTCGTTATGAATCGCTGGATGTGGCATATTTGGCTGAATTCATCAGGTAGATTGTGTGGTATGGTTGCTGATTTTGGAATAACGCTGGGTGATTTATTTACGACTGTTTTTTGAGCTAAAAAAGAAATAGGAATCACCCAATTAGAATTTCAGCGTGTATTTGTTTACAGTTTAACAATTAAAAACATGCATTTAAAAAAATTCGGTATGCAAAGCAATTTAGAAATACAAAAAATTATTTTAGCTAACATCTGCATTTATTACATTTGTTATGCCATGTAAATAATAGCGTAATTAGTGTAGCGTAATTAACCTGCACAACACTGGTCATTGGGCTATCTGTGAATTTAAATGTGAGTTAGTTAAAATTTCAATTTTTATAGCTCTAATGAATATGTGGGTATGGTTTGCGTTTTGTGCGAGGCTACTGGAGCTCGGACGATTGCTCAACGGATATAACGAGATCAATACCCTAATCGTAGATTGCCATCAGTTAACACTTTTGTTAATGCAGGGCGTACTGTAAAAGTGCTGCGTGAAGTTTATAATAATCCAACGATTAGCTTTCGAAAAATTGCACCAAAAACTGGAATTTCAAGAAAACCTCCATCCGTTTCATTATCAAACGATACATGACATTTTAGAAAATGAGAAAATGTTAAGAAAACATTTTTGTGAATGGGTAATTGGGCAGCAATTCAAGACATTTGGTTATTATCACTACCTACATAAATTCACAGTATATGTATGTTATGGTATTTTTGGAGGTGAATTGTTAGCACCGTTCATACTTCCAGATAGATTAAATGGTCCAAATTATTTATATTTTTTAAAAAATCAATTTGAAGTCTTGAAGAAGTTCCATTGATAAATTGGCGATCTATGTGGTTTTGGCATGATAGAGCTCCATCACATTTAGCAAGAAGCGTACGATCGCACTTAAATACTTTGTTTCCAAAGCAGTGGATTGACCGCGAGTGGCCGCCAAGATCACCACATTTAAATCTATTATAGATTTTTTCTCTGGGACCATTTAAAACCAAAAGTTTATTCTTCATCTATCCCAGATAAAGAAACTTTAACCACTAAAGATAGAAACGTTTTTGTAAAAGTTCGCAATTCGTTTATGAACAGGTGTTTGAAATTTAATAAGGGTCATCATTTTGGGAATTTACTGTAAATATGTCTAAATATTGTTATTTTATTCAACTTCATATTTTACCAACTTACTTGTGTCTAATAAGGGAAATGCAAAATTTGTATTGCGAAATTTTAATTTTGTTAGATACGAGTAACATAATATAGCAAAAACAGTTAGCTTTTCTGACAGCTAAGAGTCTGAATCATTTTCCCATCAATAAATATTTACTGACATAGAGTAAAGAGATAAATGGTATAGAAACAAAATAAATTCTTAAAAAAATTTAATTCTTAAATCTAGATGAGGTTACCAAGACGTTGGAATAGAAGCTTGGTATCGAACTAATCAAACTTGAATTTTTTAATTTAAAAAATTCGGTCGTCTCATCAGACTGCAGTGACCAAACTACAAAAATATTGAAAATACTTTGCACTCACGTACAAAATATAATCACAATAACTTAGCGAATTATTATGTTTCGCTACGCAATTGTCAACCCCTTCGTAACTTCGAATTTTATTGTATTTAACGCATACAAGCGATTTCTATATGAAATTTGGGTTGTTCTGGTTGATAGCCAGATATCAACGTCTTGGTAACTTCACCTAGATGTAAAAGCAATATCTGGCTATCAACCAGAACAACTCAAATTTCATATGGAATTCTTAAAATTTTGTTTAAATTTGAAATACTTTTTAACTAAATATCAGCTTTTTAATGAAATTTTAGTACTTGAAAATAAAAATGGTTATTTCTCAAAATATTGAAGTTTCTTTAATACAAGCTGCTGTGATGGAAGCTTCCTCTTTAAACGTTTACAACTTGATATGGGGGTTAACGTGCAACGTGATAGACGTAAACTCACCTTAGTTTTGATCATGGAATCCAACTGGTACCGAAAACCCCGTTTCAAGATTCAACTATTTTGGGAAAAACAGTTTGTTCAAAATTGATTAGTTCCATAGCTATATAACCACGATAGCCTTTGATTATATTTTCCTCGCTAAGCCTTATACACGAATAAATATTTTAGTTTTATTCGGTCTATCAACTAGCCAAGTGCCGTATAAAATAAAATGCTATACGTGGAAAATACTAATCGACCGAGGAAAAAGTCAAAATTCAAATACGATCCGTTGGGTTTTAAAGGGTGTTGAGTACCTGAATTAGACCAAAAAACTGGTACTAAAATTGTTGCCGCTTGTTAAGGTAAATATGAGACAGGACTGGTTAGAAAGTAACCAGTGTACTTCTCAAAGCGAAATTTTGGTGGTGGAAGTCTAATGGCATGGAGGGCTTTCTCTTGTACGAGTACGCTCACTTTGGCCTTTCCATCAATTAGAATAAACAGCGCGGAGCACATTGGCGTCTTAGAAGACCAGCTCTTACCTCTTCTCTACATTCATCAAAAGGAAAACTGGATTTTCCATCAAGATAACGCTTAAGTTCATAAGAGCCAAAATATCAAATCTTGGTTTGTGGAGCATTACATGCCAATTTTAGATTGGTCCGGTTGTTCTCCATACTTAAATTCTTAGATTCGCAAAGAATTATTGCCCAAAATCATTTTTCGAATTGATTGAAGGTGTGCCTAATGTGATTCTGGTGTTAATTATTTTATTTTTTATTTAAAAAAAATCCGGAAACACATATAGTTATGAACCGCACTGTATATTGATTTCCGGAAATCTTTGTACAAAATTTTAAACAAACTTGTTGAATATGTTATGAAAAATATATTTGCCTGTATGGATGTGTATGTGTTACGGTTTATTAGCCAGTTTGTATAACTGCTCTTCTTTCAACATAACTTTAAATTTGTTTTGCATATCCGTTCAAAGCAATAATTGGACTGATCTGTTTTTATAATTAGTTCAAAAATTAAATTGATATTAATTCAACTCGTGCCGCACATACCCTGGTCCGGGTCGCGATTAATTAATTATTTTTATTAACTAAATTTAAATTTAACATAAATTAACATTATTTTTTTCGATTCTTTTATATTTTGTTACAATTTAATACTTTAGGAAGTTAAGAAAATTAAATTAAAAATTACGGAATTATGCAATGGTCAGTAAAGGTTATTTCCGTTGCATATACGGTTTACAATAAATGTATTGAGACGTGATCAGCTTTTCGGTTGTTCACAATAAATGAAAAATATTGTTACGAATTTCGGACGTTCGATAGAGATTCGTACGCGATTTTGCAAATAAAACACTCAGCGATTTTAGTTACAAACTTTAATTCCCAACACCTTTAATTTATGCAGCAATTCACAAATTTCGATGTCGCGATATTTGGGTTGATAACACATGGTGATGTAACCTTAACCATCTCACCACCAAGTGGTGACTGCGTGATGGTGAATTTTTAGACTTTTACCTTTGATATTGTGTTGCATAAATCATCGGTCATACGATACAAGGCGAAACACTTAACAAATTCGACATCTCAACTTTTATGTGGCTTGATTATTATATTTTTTGATCTGATAGGGCCAAAACCCAATAAAATATTCATTAAAGAACCAAGGCTCTTCTCAGCTACTAAATACAGGGGTCGGCGCTCCAAATGCTACCAACTTCAAGCTGGTGTAGCAACCAAACGGCTAACAACAGCGCGCTCATTTTTTAACAACCCTCAGTCTATTATGTTGTTTCTAAGCCTACGGAAGAAAATCATTTGCTGGAATGGAATTCAAACTCAACAGTGTTATTGCTTTGTATTTGGCTGGAAAATTGCAACCAGCCATTATTAAAGAGCTACGACATTTACATGTCAACAAAAAGTTTTGTGTATCGAACCATTACACGTTACAATGATACTGGTAGCATCAAAAACGCCATGGAGGCGGACATCCAAAAACAGCAACATCGCCTGAAATGGTTCGAAAGATGAAGGCCATAAATCAACGTAATCCACGACAAAGCGCAGTTCAATTAGTGCAAAATCTCAATGTGTCTGATCGTAGCGTGGGGCGCATATTAAAAAATGAACTACGATTAAATTCCTACAAAATACAATAAGTACAAGATTTAACACCTGCACAAAATACAGTTCACCTAGCAAGAGCAAAGGTGCAAAAACACCTACACGTTGGTGGCGAGCATGAGAATTTGGTATTTTCTGATGAAAAAATTTTTACAGTTCAGCACAAACAAAACGATCGTGTTTGGTTAGATAGAATGCACATCAAAAGGCAATTTAGACCAGCGAATTAAGCACCTGCATCAATGATGGTTTGGGCCGCGGTAACTGCCACAGGACGCTCACCACTCGTTTTCATTGAACAGGGCGTAAAGGTAAATCAACAAATCTACCATGAAAAGATGTTAAGCGATGCTTTGTTACTTTGGGTACGTAAACAGTTAGATAGAAACAGTTAGATTAAAAGTTTCTCCATAAAGCCTGTGAAACTCAACGTTTTTTACAATAAAAAGTTCCCAGCTTAATTTCTTCACAACAATGGCCACCATATTGCTCGGACTTAAACCCAATGGATTTTTTCATATGGCGCATTCTGGAGGCCAAAGTATATATTAACTAAAAAATATGAGACGGTCGGCGCCTTATAGATGGGAATGGTATGTAGTAGTATTATCCGCGCTAAAGGTGGATACATCGAGCAATAACATACTTTTGCTAAATTAGAAATGTTTTTACGATATACTGAAGCTTTGAATTAAAAGAAATTTAAAACCTGCGTTCCCACTGGAAGTGAGTAGACCGATTTCGTCTGAAAATCGCTTTATAGAAAACGCTGAAGTTTGAGTTTTACCCTAGTTAATTAATTCACCTGGGCTGTGCAGGGGCCGAACTTTTTTTGAAAATCAGTGTTTTTTCAAAAATTGTCATTTCCGCTTAAATTTTGGAAAGCTGGTCTGTGCCGATATTATCTTGTAGTTCCTACTCATCTTTGTTGTAAATGAAATGCTTTTAAAATTACTTACAAACAACTGAAAAGCACCTATAGGCTGCCATTTCCCTTAAACGCCCGCACACACGTAGAAAATTGAACTTTACGCGGAGAAACGATCAACTTTGAACTCTTACATACTAACCATTTTAGTTCGATAAACGTGTATTACTACCACATTTATACATTTAACTTCATTCTTGAGAAAAAATTAGGCTGATTGGTAATTTTTGAAGCCAAAACTAATTTCTGGTACAAATTGTTTTTGCCAAGTTGAGTATCATACGCATTTAAGCAGGAATAGTGATTTTTGATTTTATATGACATTGAAACGACTCATAGTTATGACACAGCACATTATCAGTGCCTTTCCATAATATCACTAAACACACTTTTAATCAAGTTGTTTAATTATGCCGGCACATACGTCGGACAAATTAATGAACGTCATTACATTCTCTACTGTTGACCGACCGATGCTATTAACACGCTCCGCTAGCGTAATTTACTAGCATAATTCAGTAATAATCTTCCCAATTTATTCTTTATTCTAATGTATCTTCTTAAACGAATTCGTGTGATGTCCATATACACACGCCAATACAAAAACGTCAAAACACGTTTGGGACGTAGTTTTAATCGGGTCAGTATAATGAGATCACACAATCGAAGGATTAATTGGACGTTCTATGCAAGCTTAATGTTGGGTATTGAGCTTAATGTTCCATGCATATCATGGTCAACATACGCATTTTTAAGCAAACCTGTTTCTATGATTATTTACTTATATTAACGAATGTAAGACATGTCATAATACTGAGTAAAACTAACCATATGCATGCTCAATGAATGATTAGGTTGCGCCTTTCTTACAGAAATTTAT
Organism: Nephrotoma guestfalica; assembly: GCA_963691935.1. NCBI lineage: Eukaryota > Metazoa > Arthropoda > Insecta > Diptera > Tipulidae > Nephrotoma > Nephrotoma guestfalica. The sequence continues at coordinate 30,378,595 of OY829913.1, read as the reverse complement.
TTCGTGCCCTCTGTTTCATTTTTAGTCAATATCGGAAACAATAATTCCTGTAAGACGTGAAAACACCAGTACGTTATGTTGTTCGGCCTGAATTATTGGTACTCCGGAATTAGGGTCCGACATCCTCTATTCGTTGTCGTGCACAAATGAACATTTTCCGAGATACTGAATAACCATATTCAGCGCTGTGGTGAATATTACAAACAAAATTAACAGGACGCAACATTGCTAAAGGTTGTAAAATTTCAGCAGACAAAATGAAAAGTTTAATATTTATCCTTGGTCTATCATTTAAATGAATCTACTTCAACCGAAGATTGTTGCATAAATTTTAAATAACTGAAATTTAACAAATTTTATTTCATTTTGCAGTAAAATTGTTGTTGTTGAACGGTCGAGAACAATTTATCATTTTTTTCAGTTGTCCAATTATATAAAAAAACGTTAACCAGTGTCATAAAATCTATCACTTAGCACTATTAAAAAGCTATAGACTATACAAACAACTTTACTAAGGCTAAGGTCAAGTTTAAATAAAAAATATTTTTTTTACAGAATCAAAAGAAATTTTACACGGTATTAATGGTGAGTTTGCTGCTGGGAAGCTAACCGCAATCATGGGACCATCAGGGGCAGGCAAAAGTACTTTATTAAACATAATGGCTGGGTACGTGTGTCGCGGTGTTACAGGTGAAATACATGTAAACGGCCGTCTACGCGAACGCAATTCGGAAGCATTTAAACAATTATCGTGTTATATACATCAAGATGACGCGTTACGAGCCTATTTGACTGTTAAGGAATATATGATTGTGGCGACACATTTAAAATTAGGATTTTCGATATCAAGAGAGGAAAAATTAAAACTGGTTTGTACTTACCTGTTGTATAGTGGGTGATTTAGAATTAACAACAACAAAACAACTTATTTCGCAGATCAAAAAAATATTAGTGCTACTTGGCCTTGATAAACGATATAACACATTTGCCAGTCGGCTATCGGGCGGTGAAAAGAAACGATTGGCCATTGCTTTGGAATTAATAAATAATCCTCCAGTATTATTTTTGGATGAACCAACCACCGGCCTAGATAGCTCGTCTTGTACGCAATGTATTACGTTACTAAAAAAATTGGCACAGGAGGGTCGAACTGTTGTGTGTACCATACATCAACCGAGTGCTTTACTCTTCGAATTGTTTGATAACTTGTATACGGTATCCCAAGGCAGTTGCATATTCCAAGGACGTATTAAACAATTAGTACCATTTTTAAAAAATTTAGGTTTAGTTTGTCCACCATATCATAATCCGGCCGATTTTTGTAAGTACTTTATACTCATTACGCATTAAACGAGATATTCGAAATTAATTTTATTGTTATTTTTATACAGTGATGGAAGTAGCAGTTGGTGAATATGAAACAGACATGACGAAAATGAGCCAGGCAGCCGCTGAATATCACCAACAGGCATTATTTGAAGAGGAACGAGCGATCCTGAATTCAGACGCTATCATATTTGACGGTAAGTTCAGTTACAAATTAAATTTAATCCTTTATGCGGGCTCTACTCCTAGGCACCTCGCGCTCCAAACACGTGGTGGTTTTAGAGCTAAACAGCGCTTAATTAAATTTTGAAGTTATTTTGTGGATCAGGCAAATGAAATTCTGTTTGTAGGATAGATTTAAATTTTAGAACGAGTAAACTTCATGTACTATGGTGCTTTCTAAACGGAACTAAAATATTTCAGTTCATAATGAAAATTGAATTTTAGGAGGATTCTAAATGTTTTTCTGCTTGATTTGGTTGCAGTACGAAATTGGAAGTCTGAAGCGAATTTTTGAAATAAATTCTTGAAATGACTTTAGAATGAATTTCGCCTCATTTGTCACACGCTCATGATGCAATTCGGTCCCCTGTTGAGTGAGTCCTCCTACAAGGTAGTATTGGTAAAATAGTCACTACAGGATTAAAAGCGCTATTTAGGAGCTTGGTCAGTTTGATAAGAACTTAACTAAAATTATTGGAGGGCTGGGTCAACGTTGAGCTGAAACAAGCCTTTAATTATTTTTACAACAAAAAATTGCATATTGTTTATTTGCACATACATTATAATTGATTTTTAGGCGACCATCCCTGAGCAGGAATACCCCCTAACATAAAACAAGTTCTTTTGAAATAGCAAAAATTAAATATTTCATTGTCGGGTATGATATTAATGTTTTGAGCTTACGAAATACGTGCAATTTGATATTTGAGCTTCTACCCCTTAGGACGAATACCACTCCCAATTTCTCAAGAACAGAACACAAATTCTTTTAAATTGCAAACTTTTAGTATTTCAAGGTCAGGTATGACATATCTATTTATAACCTCACGAAGTATACGCAGTTTGATTTTTGACCTGCTATACCCTCCTGATACACGAATACCTTCAGATAAAACTTGAATACAAACGAATTTGGAATCGAAACTTGAGATATGACCAGAATTGCGATTCTTTAAGCTATTTTAGCATAAATTTTTAATAAATTGTTCTGAACAGAACTGGGCAATTTCTTTTTCGATAATCAAGATTATCGTTTCCTTTAATAAATATTAACTATAGATATAGCTCATTAAGTTCTTGACCATAATGACTGGTACGCTATTTCCACACCATCATTATCATATGGTTAAGCGTAAGTTTGAGAACACAATTGCGGGGCATGCAGTATACGCTTAAAACTAAAGTTCTGTGTGCGAAATAGGCGAAATCTTAGCCTCATTAACCGCTTTTCAAGCGCTGATTTTTACTGGTAAACCCTTCAGGTTCAGAAACTTAAGTAAACATTTGTGAGTTGCATTTTATATCCAATTGATATGGAATCCTCAGATTATAATCATCAAAATTAAAACAATCAACGCTTGCTTATTTCATCAAATTGAAACGATTAATAGTTAGAACACTCTAAAGAGGCCCATGATTAAATTAAATTTAAAGATCCGCACATGCAAATCCCATGGGAAAAATGAAAACCTCTAAACTATTAAACCACCACACAGTAGCACCTAAGTCAATCTAATCTTGGCCCTTACAATATAAGCCAAAAGAGAAGCGCGAACTTTCCGGCAAATTAATAAAAAAAACCTAACACAAGTAGAAAACTTTATATAAATAAATCCCCTCATTAAAACGACTTTCTTAACGGTATCTGCGCCCATGTTATTTGGACATTCTTTATGTGTCCAAAATCCAACATTTATTTTATTTTTTTGTTCACTGACATGGACGCTGGGTCGGCGCTGAATTCTCCACTCCAACAGAGCATCCGTACCTTCTAGGCCAAGTGCCGAAACACTACACCACTTCTCCGGTAAAAATATTTTATGCGACGACGAATATTTATGCGACCTTATGTTTTATAGAATCCAACATATTTATGGCAACCACCGCCTAAATATATTGTTCCCTAGAAAACATATAAAAAGATCCAAGCGTAGACATCTCTACGATGCCTTGTCATTAACTATCGAATCGACTCTACACTTTTTACTACCGAAATTTTAAATTTAAAAAAATTCTGTGACGGCTTAATTATGTTGGCTTCTAGAAAACATAGAAAATGATCCAAATAACATGATTTAATATTCCGTTAGCGTAGACATTTCTATGTCCGAATCAGATTTAGAAAAATTTCATCAAGTACCCTATGAAAACCTCGAATTTTCTCAACAATTGGTCAAATTTGATCTCAATGTAATGTCTCGATATAATTGGTAAATTATTTGGCGCGAAAGTCATTAGAGCACAAAATATGCTCGACGAATATAAAATTTGCAAAAAATTTGGATATTGTATAAAAAACGGCGATTAGTGATTTCCGCAAAACAACTGAACCCAGTTCGCAACAACAAGATAAGAATGATGAGTGTTTTTCTCTGAAGGTATTCCGTCTAAACCCACTCGTTCACAATTTTCCAATTTTGTTTCTATTCGAATGGTGCTTGTAAAATAGTATTGTGTATTACCGATGTTCGAAAGGAAGATAGTGTTTTTAACGGTAATCCATCAAATGAACATAATTTTTGGCGGAGTAGCCAAATTGAGATTTCTGGGGTTTTGAGCCACCGATTAGGCATGTATCGTCCGTCTGTTTTCAATGCTATGTTGCTACTGATCATCGAACCACTCCTAAAACGTTACGGTGCTCTTTTACCGATAGTTGGTTGTGCTGCATAACTTACGGCTTACTATATAGAGCTTAAATATCTGTTGTCAGTTATTGAACTGACATTCCAATACACGTTGTTTTCCTTGTTTCGGGAATGTTAATGCTAATTTTTCATAAAAATGTGGTCGCTATCGCTATTAATCTGTCTATAAGTTCGATGACCCAGGAAGGGAGGGGGGGCGAGTCTTCATAAATGTTACGAGAACCTGCTCATTTTGGAGGAAACTTTAAGCCAGTAGGACGGACCTCTCGGATTTGAGCATGCCAGAAATGTTATATTATTCATATAACACCTTTCCTAAACACATTTCTGTAAAATAAATAATAATTTTACCAAACAAATTTACAAGCGTCCCTAGACCCCGGGGTTCAACCCATTCAAAAATATTGTAAACATTTCATGAGGATCGGTTGAGCGACTGAAACGCCCTTCCGGAACAATCAGACATTTTTAGAAAAAACATTTATGGGAACACCTAGATCTAGGGAGTCGACCCCTTCAAAAATATTTAAAAAACCTGGTTATTTGATTATAAAATACCAATGAAAAAATATAATCCCATTAGATGAATGGTGTGGAAACTAATAAGAAGGGTGCCCTGATCCCAGGGACAGACCACTCAGATTCGAGTATCTCACTAATTCCATGTAACCCCTGTCTTAGAATCTTATTAAAGTAAGCCGAAAAATTTCAGCTGAAAAGAAAAATTATGTCAATAATGTAGATAGTGTCTTAGATTTCTCAGCCGACAGTAAACAATTTCTATCCGTTGATTGATGCTCGTCAACCAAAAGATATCAGCCGAAAAATTTACATCTAATACGAAATAATAATCAATTTTAATATTTTACTAAACACAAATATCCTTCCAATCTGGTCATTTGCCAAAAAACAAATTTAATGTGTTGTGAATTAGTAGCAAAAATAATAATCAGTGATGTTAAAATTGCAATTGTGAAATTAATTTTTTTGGTTTAAGCGGATAAATTATATTGCGGGAGTTAAAAATTTGTTAAATTTTTTTTAAATATAGCTACTTAGCGAAGAGAAAGAACCAGTTTAAACTATGAAAATATTCAAAATGCATTGATGGGCCTACAGTTCCGAATTTATATGCTTTATCATTGATGCCACTATTGTCATTTGATAGGCCATAAAATTGGGTATAATGTGGAAAATTACCATGGGTATAATGTGGAAAATTATTGCAAATTCAGCGTATAGGAAATGCATAGAATGGCCAGGCGTTTCAGATTAGCATGCTTTATCATTAAAGCTACTTTGGTTATTTGATACACCATAATGTTGGTCAACTTTGGCTTATTTGTAGAGAAATTCTGATAGGGTTGCAATTTGGCAATATTTCGCTAATTCGATACGTTGAAAATGCATTGAAAGATCTGGTGATCAAAATAAACATGTTTTTTCATAGATGTCACTATCATCGTTTGACAACTTCGGCGCAATTTTGGAAACATTCTGATAAGGATGCAGATGTGGCAAATTAGGCAAATAAAATTAGGCAAATTTTATGTAATTTGATATATTTAAAATGTGTTGAATGGTCTGGCAATCCAGATTAGCATAGTTTATCATTGATGCTACTATAATTTTTTGGTAGGCCATAATGTAAGTCAACTACGGCTCAATTGTGGAAAAATTCTGATGGGATGTAAAGGTGTAATTTGGAAACATTCGAATTAGTGATTCAAAATTGTGTAATTTGGAAACATTTGAATTAGTGATTGAATATTGACATTCAATATATATTGGCCTGGCGATCCAGGTTGTTATGTCTTATCATTGATGCCACTTCAGTCCAATTGTGAAATCATTCTGATGGAGATACAGCGGTGTAATTTGGCAAAAACACTCTAATTGAATATATTGAATATGCATTGAATGACTTGGAGAGCCAGATTAACATTGATTGCCACTCTGGTCATTTGTTAGGCCACAAAGATAGATTCTAGATTAATATGTTTTGACTATAAAACTAAAATGTTTTGTAATGCTATATCTGCAGTTAATTTTAATTGAAGTATATTCTTTACTGAAAAACGTTAAGGTTCTCATCTAACACATTAATTCAAATATTTTGTTTTTGTAGGTTTAAGATAAACTTAGTCGGTAGAGTTTTCAAATCGATCAATTATAAAGCATGGCCATTCAATGCATTTTCAATATAGTGACTTTGCAAAATTTAGCCAATTTACATACCTGCTTCCCCATTAGCTTGACAATTAATCCAAAGTTGGCCAATATTAAGACGTACCAAATGACCGTAATGGTATCAATGGTAAAGCATGTTAGTCTGGAACGTCATTCCATCCAATGCATTTTTCAATATATTGAATTAGCAAAATTTTGCCAAATTATGGTGTTTGAGAAATTTTACCAAAAAACACCCCTGTATCCCTATTAGAATTTCCCCAAAATTGAACCGAAGTTGAATAACATTATGTCCTATCAAATGACGAATCAGAATTTCCCCACTATTGGCCCGAAGTGGGCTATCGTTAGGGCCTATTAATGGACCATAGTGGCATCTATGGTAATGCACATTATTCTGGAACCCAAAGCCATTTGATGCATGTTCAATATATTAAATTTACGAAATTTTTCCAAATTAGAACCCTGTATCCATCCATATACGAGCTTCACCATAATTGGGTCGAACTTGGCTAACTTTACCTATGAAATGACTATAGTGACATCCTCACTAATCCCGGTTTTAAAATCCCGGTTTCAAAACCCCGGTTTTCAAAATCTCGGTTTTCAAAATCCCGGTTTTCAAAATCCAAGTTTTCTTTTCTTTTAGTTCTAAAGTAATTCGGGCCTATAATTTATAAATAATAAATTATTTATAAATTAAATTTTATAAATAATAAAAAACATAAGAAAAATTAAAATTATTATTTTTCACGCTTATACGCTATGTCTCCGTCATTGGTTTTGGAGGGGTTAGGTACGCAATCTTCGTTTTCAAAATCTTAGTTTTAATAAACATTTTTATTAATTTCCCCGGGACTAATAATATTTTGTACAAAAAAAAATTGAGATATCTTGCTCAAAATATTATTTAAAAATTTTGGATTGTTAGCCCCAAACGGTTTCAGAAATTCCCGCACATTTGACTAGCAGCGAATGGGTACGAAGGGCCGAATTTCAAAGGGCCGAATGTGTCCAAGAGCCGAAGGTGACAAAGATCGAAGGGCCTAATGTAGCCGAAGTGCCGAATGTGTCGAAGGGGGGTTTGGGTCATTTGACCGTTTCCAAAAACATCGAAACAAAATTACCGAATGATAAAATGTCGAAAAAAATTTAGTCGAACAAAATATAGTCGAAAGAAAGAACATCGACTTTCTTTTAATCGAATTTATGGTCGAATTTCGACTTTCATATTTTAAAATATTATATTTGGCTGATGGCTTTGATAACCCTCACGGGCACGCCCTCCGAGGGGTTTTAGATTTGAACTTCGGGGGACGTAGGAGCCGGGATCAGCAAACATGTCGCACTATGTGCCGCACGTAGGAGCGGATTATATAGAATGACGCCTACTAAAAAGAAAAATAATTGCACCATTTTGTTATGCAAGATTTTGTACTTGCAATATTTTGTACTTGCAATATTTTGTTATTGCAACATTTTGAAATGCAATATTTTATATCGATCCCAGAAAAACCATTTCACTAAATATTCATTATTTCGCTATAAAATAACGAAAATAATTATTTTGGAAAACAAAATTTTAGATTTCGTTACACAGACCACATTATGGTTTATCAAATGGTAATTTATAGTGTAAACGGGTTCGTTTTTTAATTTTAGAATTTGTGTTTTATACGTTTAAATATAAATAATTTTTTGCAAGAGGATCCGCCTAATAAAACGTTAAATTTTGGTATATCAATGTTGATGTTTTGAATTTTTGGCTGTTAGCTTTCTGCAGATGGATGCCAGTCAACGATGACCAATGTATTCACTTTTTGCTGGGAAATCGAACACACTATCTGCATTTTCGATTTTTTTTATCTTTCGGCTGGAAACTTTTGGCTAACTTTAATAGTGTTACTCATTCCCGTGAAAATTTTAAGAAATATTTAAAATTTAGAAAAAATGTGTACCGTGGCCCCTAAACCAACGGCGTCCAGCCCTGGTTGTACCTGGTTGTAACTCAATTAAGTTTCAGGGCAATCGGATAAATGATTTATGAACACATACGAAACACACATTCATTTTTATATATAAAGTAGCTGGAAGAAGGTGAGTTGCGAGGAAGGTAACATTTGATCAAAAGAATTCAAGATTGTGTTAAGAAACACCTTCCAAAAACAAGTTTAGAAAAGATTAAACTTTCCGTTGGACTTAAACAACACAACACTCACACGGTAGCTTGATGTTGCGTTTACCATCTCAAGCTTCCTAAAAAACGTCACACCAAGTAGAATTATATGACCCACGAACTTTGGAGCATTCTGTGGAACAAATCTTCTTAATCTAACTCTTTGATTTGAGTTAAGCAAAATAATAAACAAAAAACAAACTCAATTTTCTACGTGATTTCGAAAAGTAGGCTAAGTGTCATTTTCAGCTTACTTAATTTGTTTGTTCAGTTTATGATTAAATTAAATTAAAAATTGCGGTAAATAAAGTACATATACTCGTACAATTTACTTAAACAATTACCGTACATATTCAATATCAAATCTGCTGTGGTTATTGTCGCCGTATATGCCGCGTTTAAAATGACGTAAAGTGCGACATTATCGTAATCGAGTTTATTAAAACGTAAGACAAACACATCTCAGTATATAAATACAATGGATCAAGACGCGATCGAATGCATAATTACTGTATAACGGTAAATGTTTTTTTTCAGTAAGCACAATTAAATATTTATATTATTGAATATTTAAAAAATTTCGGTTTCTTTTACCTAAACAAACAATTAACAGTTTCTTATGTAGTTTGTTTCGTAAGCGCACCGCTTAGTAGATATTTAATGACTATCTGATGTCTGGTTGTGTAAATCGATGATTTTCAATGTCAAGTTTAAACAGAAAATTTATTAAAATATAAAAATTTGTATACTGGTTTTGATTATTTTGAATTACGCGCGCGGAAAGTGAATATTTTTAAGTTTGTCGCGCCGTATCATGTTCCGTCATAGTTGCGCAACAAATATACTTCTTGGTTTATTGATCTGTGAAACTGGTTTAAATTACACAAATAAATTGATACAGTACTAGACTGTGTATGATGCAATAAGATAAAATTGTTATTTCTGTGTTTATTATGTCATGCCGGGTGATCTCCTTAAATACATAAGGAAGTATTGTTTGGTGGGTCTTTTGTTTGATTAAAAATACAGTTTCATGGGACCTTGAGATCAATGATCAAATTATGTGATCGTGTCTAACTGATTATAATAAAAATGTGGTAATCGTATTCAATTATTATGGAGTTGGGTACTTGTTCTCAATCTAGTCAAATTGAATTAGATTGTAAATAAAACTTATTAAGGCTATAGGTTAAGTTTTAGGCCGCATCTTAGGCCGCTTTACGATCCCTCGTGATGAAACTATTTGAGCTAATTATGATCGTGAAATACTCTTCATTTAGTAGCTTTTGACATCAAAGATCTTACGATTTGTGTATTTTCAGGAACAAACACTTCCTTTAGTGTTCTAATGACGAGGAACAAGGATAGTTAAGTTAAGTTGCAGCTTTAACAAAAAAGTATTCGATTTAAATCAGGCCTCGTAAAGGTTTCCTAAATAGGCTGTGCCCGACCAGCATTGGTATACGATCGTACAAACATGTCATTTTTTTGTATCCTACAAATTTAATTTAGAGAGCATGTGCACCTTGGTATACTACTATACATTTGAAGGTGTTCATTCATATTTCAAATTTCAAAGGTTGCCTTTATCTGTTGATTATTATGATTATTGATTAACTTACCTAGAAGGCAAAAATACCTCCAAAGGAAATAGTTCTTCCTTGATCTTCAGCTTGTTCATATTAATAACAGCAACTCAAATTAGTAATTCTACTAAAGAATATGTTTACGAGTTAAATGATTGTATTATTGTGCGTAATTATGGTGCGACTAAATCTATCGGCATTCTATCTATTGACATTTCTAATTTTACAGTTCCATTTTAGCTCTTCTTTGGGTCATCTGTGCTTTTTTCTATTGTTAAATGAAAACTACTTTCCCTTCTGATTCCCTTCTTTTTTGACCGGACAAGTGATGCAATGGTTAAAGCTTCGGCACTTGGACCGGGAGGTGCTGGGTTCGAATCCCATCAGAGGCTAGATGCAAATCGAATTTTCATCATCGATTACGATCGGTGATGCTAATAAATACAACTAAGACTCTCTGATGGAGTGCAGAATTCCGTGTCACGCGCCGACCCACCTTCCATGTCAATGTACAAAAGCTTGCAATGTGCAGGTGGTATACTGTAGTTGTGTGAGTAGCTGAAGTAGGTGGGTTAATGATGTGGAGTGAATGAGTGGTATCGCAATGGGCCTAAAAATTGGCCTAAGTGTGCAGTAAGCAACCACTGAAACCCTTCCCTTCTGATTATATTTTGAAGAAAAACGCCTCCCACAAACCCATTTTTAAGATTGCTCCCAGTCAGGGAATAATAATCATTATTCTAGAGGCATGCTAAGATAACCAGCACTGAAGAATATCTAAATATACATCTAGTGGGATTGAAGAGTTGGTTTTTCAATGTAACTTAAATTGAATTGAGTTCTCCAAGCTTATTAAAAAGTAAGTTTCAATGACAAGCTCCAATCAAACTAGAAAATGTTCTTGAACTTATTATTATACTATAATCGTAATGGAAACTTTTCTGATTTTTTTTTTTGTTGAAATTCTACCACTTCCCTAAATGTTTTCAATAACAATTAATTATGTAATTTACACAAATTTCGGAATAATATTTATAATATCGAAAATAATCTCATAGTGATTTCAAAATATTCTCCCAATGCTTAAACACAATAACAATCTTACTTCACAAATACATAAATACTTTATGTATTCTTCTTATTGCAGTCAGTGGTGTGCGTCTGCGACGATTTCGGAATTAGCTAATAGCTACATGTTGCTGTCGAAAATATAGTGTAGAGAATTAATTTTTGCGTCGACAATGTCGATAATTGGTAAGGTATGTAGATAACTCGAAAAAAAGGACGAGGGTTGCTATCTTGCAGCTTTCTAGTTCCAATGGGCGTTTTCCAAAATGTTGGAAGTTCGCATTCGATTTTTACCAAATAACTGAGTGAGATAAGTACGTGTAAAATATTTCAAGATATTACAAATATGTTCAAATATTTAAAAAACATTATTATTTTAGTAATTAATAAACTTTGACGAATTACAATTATTGCCATAGAAGTCACTATTTGGTAATTTTTTCGGCCAATCCTCAAAATTCTTTGGTTATAATAGTATATGGCACAAACTCACACCAACTCTCAGCAAATAGTGTTGGTTCGGAAAATCAATCTGATTTTAAATGCTCAATGCACTCTACTACTCGCTTTCTAGTGGCCAACGACGTTTTAAATGTGTCCATATTCAGCATTCAGTATTATACTGTCAATCAATGCTTCGCTGACCGCAATTATTACATATATTCACTTTGAAGAGATTTGGGTTTAACAAAATTCGGTTCCAAAACCCGCCTCTGCAGTAACAAAAGTATCAGGAGGCAATCAGGTAAGTGCCTGTTTTGCAACTTCACCAACTACTATTTTACCAACTGTGCAAGTTGGTGTGATTAATTATGACCGAAAAATGGAAGGAATCAAGGAAATTGGTGTCCTCGAATTTAGTTCCCTAATTTCAAGTTCTCAGTTTCATATCAATCAGTTTCCTTTTAGTCAAATCCTTTCTTTGGTTGTTTCGAGGTTAAGAAGGTGACGCAACTAACCTATGGCCTGAGCGAGGAGGTAAGGTTAATTGATAAAAAATTCACTGCTACTACTAAATTGGATGAAATCGGACGCTCCGTAGTAAGATTCCCTTTTTGTCAATCGCGATCAAAATTGTAAATGGGGCATACGGTTGAGATTCCAGAAAATCAAATGACTTGGATTGGAGAGCATCATGACCAAATTGGTTGTATTCAATGACTCCGGAAAGTGCAGGCGAAACCAATGGCACCAACTAGTTTACATATTTGTAGTTTTATTAAAATTTCGAAAGTATTCCATCGTGTTCACAGTAGATGTTGAGAAAATGTAGTATTTAGCAGCCACTGACGCAGATTATCAACAAATCGTGTGGTGGAGCGAGATTAGTGAAGAACAAACATTTTTGTCAACTAAGATCACATATGGTTTGATAGTTAGAAGCAGCATCAACCGTGGCCAAATGGAAATCAAACATTGCTTCAGCTCTAAAGAATGAACTGACACACCGTTAGATGCTACTATAATAAACCAATTTCCGAACGAGTTGTAGAATGATCAGTTAAAATTGGGTTCCATAAACGAATAGATTCCAGCAGTTTTGTAATTTCGATATCGAGCATCTGTATGCGATCTTGTATGAAATTTTCATAGGACTTCTTTACGTCCATTGATTGTATACTATAAAACAATAAATTATCGAGCGATATCCTGCATGGCCATTACCATATACAATGGGAATAAGGATCATATACAAGACGTTTTCAATCCAATAGTTTCGACTTTGCTATTTATGAAAACGACCATGTTTGACCCAATGTATCTCTGTCCACAGAGTTTGGCAGATATGACGAAATGCGTAATTTGCTTGATAAGGTCATCAATAAAGAGCATCTGCAAGATTTACCATAAGATGGGGATAAGTGTTATATGCAAGCCATTTACTATCCAATGATTATGACTGTGCGAAATATGAAAGCAACCATGTTTGTCCCTATGCATCTCTGTTCACAGAAATTTGCAGATATAACAAAATATGTTATTTAATTGAAGGCCACCAATAAAAAGCTTCTGCAAAGCCATTACTATACGGTGGGATTGAGAGTTATATACAAGCCATTTGCTATCCAATGATTTAGACTTTTTGGTTTCTGAAAACGGCCAACCAGTAATTTCGACTGTGTGATTTATGAAAACGACCATATTTGAACCAGTGTATCTCTGTCCATAGAGTTTGTCGATAAAAGCGAATCCGTTATTTGCTTAATAACGCTATCAATAAAGTACATCCGTAAGGCCATCGCACAATCTCATTGGTTTGCACATGGATTGTATATGACCTTTATCCCCATCGTATGGTAATGACCTTGCGGATGCTCTTTATTGATGGCCTTATAAAGCAGATAATTTATTTTAATATATCTGAAAACCTCTATGGTCAGAGATATACACGTTTTTATCTGCAAAAATAAAATAGACCTGGACCTGACCTTATCGAAACAGAAGTGCTGAAGGCGGTATGGCCTATCAATGGGAGTAAACTAACTCATCTGTTCAATAAGTGTTTAGAACTGGGTGTGTTTCCACAAATCTGAAAAACAGGTAAAATTGCTGTTATAGAAATGAAGCTGACCCTAAAACGAATAGACCATTAGTCCTTCTTTCGGTAACGCAAACTGCTAGAAAAAATTTTAACGGACAGAATGAGAGATGAGAGAACAATTAAACGTCAGCGGACTCTACTCTGCCAAACAATTCGGGTTCCGCAAAAATAGCTCAACGGAAAATGCTATCCTACGCCAATGAGCAAAGTCAAAGCCTCAAATGCAAAGTATCTGTTAGGACTATTCCTGGATGTTGCAGGTGCCTTAGACAATGTCTGGTGGCCTTGTATCATGAATCACCTGAAAACCATTGGCACTTCTAAACATATTTATAAAATAATACTAGATTTTTTAAAAGATCGGATAGCGATAATTGAGGACTGTCATGGAAGAATTTAGAAAACGTTCACAAAAGCGTGCCCACAAGGATCAATCATTGGCCCCAACATTTGGAACATCGTTTTCAACGATTGTTTCTGCAGCGATATAGGAAGACGGAATTGCCTATGCTGACGATAAGGTTATAATCATGTATGGGCACTCCAGACAATATCTTGCAAATAAGACTCACAGAAAATTAAACTAGATCTGTCACCCGGAAAAACAGAAATGATGTTACTTAAAGGTAAATTGGACACTAATAGACCCGCCTATTATAAAATTAAACAATGTGAGAATAAACCTGGCCAAAACTGTCAAATATCTAGGCGTTAGTATTGTTGAGCGTCTTGGAATTACAAGTCACGTTAAAACTATCGCTGAAAAGGCCAAAAAAGTCTTACATACGACGAGACGATGGATAAGTATTCATATTTCCGGAGAACGAAATATGAATGCAGCAACTTGTGGCAGCAAAGATGGCATAACTCGATTAAAGGAAGATACACGTATGAACTCTTTCCAAATATTAGGGTGAGCTGCTCAACACGAGAATTTCACTAAATAACTGCTTATCACAATTCATTACTGGACACGGTAACTTCAACCGCAGCTACCTAGTTAGATTTAGAATTAAGGATTATCTACTATGCCTCTGCGGTGCAAGCATAGAATCACCTGACCACATAATATTTGAATGTGTACTATATCCAAATGAAAGACGAAGGCTTCAATCTAGCCTAACCAATGCATTGTGAGCAACAATGCGATTTACAGCTTCATGGACTTTTGTATGTATACGTGTCATGCAAATGAAAAATATGATAGTAGATTAGCCGCTCCCGGCATTGTTGTCTAGACCATGCATGCCTTCACGATGGCTATAGGGACAGAAACATATCCATGTACTGGTGCAATGGATATGGCTAAAACGTTTGTATGAAAATCTAATGTAGTTATAGGGAACGTAGTCGTTAGCAGGATATATAGAAACGCCAATATAGGTTAGTCATCTCGGTGTGGCGTTTCAGCCTGATAGCTCAGCTTAATAAATATCTAAACAGAGATACACATGGTCAAACATGGCCATTTCCATAAATCGCTCTACTGAAACCATTGGATAGCAAAACGGGTTGTATATGATCCGCATTCCCATCGTATGGTAATGGCCTTGCGGTCCGTTTTACATATAGTTAAATTGATAATTAGAAGATTAAATTTTTGAGATCCGGAACAAAACTTAATATATATTTTTTCGGGATGGATTCTAATTTTCTATTAGGGATAAAGGCTTTTTTTAATTAAGCGAGGGCGTAAAAAATTCTATTAAAAGTTTTTTACGGGATGGTATCGGACCAGCTTCATATAAGTGGCTCGATAGACCAATGAAAAATCAGGCCTCTGCTTTTGTTTTATTGTATTATTATTTGGATTACCACTAGTGAGGTCTACGGTCTAAGGTCTTACTTGTACAGAAAATCTCTGCTGCCTAAACAGTGTATGTGTTATGTGAAATCGACAAAATAAATAAAAAGTTTAAAAATTAATGTTTACGAGGGCTGCCGTAAAAGTTTTTAGAAAAAGTAATAAAAAATTAAAATTTTTCATCGAAAATTACTTTATGCTTTTCGAAACATTCGCCTTTAAGATCCATACACTTTTGCATACGCTCAAACCATTTATCAAAGCTTTTTTGCCAGTCCGAAGATGATAGCTCCAAAACATGGTTTTTGAACGTTTTAATCGCTTCTTCAGGCGATAAAAATTGTTGTCCACGCATCTTATCTTTGATTGTTGGGAACAGGACGAAGTCATTGGGGGCCGAGTCGGGGCTGTAAGGCAGATGACCCATCAATTCGATCGTGTGAGCTCGCATTATCGTGATACAAAATGATTCGCCGAATTGGGTGTTTGCTCTCAATTTGTTTTGAAAACCTCGGGCAAACAAATGGTCGTATACCAAGCTGAATTGACTGTATTTTGATTTTCAAGAGCCACAGTAGCCACATGACCGGTTTTCGTGAAGAAACACGCTACCATTTGCTTCCCAACGCTCCGAGCTCGCACAACTTTTTTGGTTTCTCTTTGAATAGGAATTCCGGCTCATACGCGTATAGCCATGACTCGTCACTTGTCACGTTTTTGTATACGTTTTTGGAAGTATCTCCAATTAATTTTTCAAGCATTTGGCGGCACCAACACGAACCATTTTTTGTGCGTCTATCAACAAACGTGGAATCCAAAGTGCACCGAGCTTCCACACCTTTAAATGTTTATGTAAGATCGTATGTACGATGTCCGAGAAAATTTTACTAATTTTTTACGAAGTTTTCACTAAGCGGAATCATGAGAAGTTTTCACTAAGCCACATTTTCCTTTATATGGATTAGTTAGTTAACCCCGTATAAGACGAAACTACAAAAATTTGATTTTAAATTTTATTTAATTTCAAAAGACCGTTAAATATGATTTTAAAAAATAAACATAATGACATATCAAAGTTTAGAAAAAATCAGAACAAATCTTAAAGATTTTAAGTGTCGTCATTATTAAATTTGAACATTAAACTTTCAAACCCACAGTACTACAGCCCATCAAAAATAAGTCAAATAATTATAATTAAAACGAAATTTTCCAAATAAATATTCATTGCCACATGCGTATCGCAATCTATTAAAGCTGTCCAGCTTAGCCAAATACGCCACATGTCTATGCGGATCGTCAGGGTGTCCCATTTTGGCCCGTTCATTTTATCATACTTAGGACGAACAAGTCTGAAAATGGAAATTCTGTGGAGCGAATCTTGGACATTTTGCCACATAGCCACATACATAGTGCGACAGATCAAATCCGTTCAATTTCGCGAAAATAAGCCACAAGTCTATGCGGATCGTCATGGTGTCCCATTTTAGCCCGTTTATTTTACATTTTGGCCCGTTCATTTTATCATACTTAGGACGAAAAAGTCTGAAAATGGAAATTCTGTGGAGCGAATCTTGGACATTTTGCCACATAGCCACATACATAGTGCGACAGATCAAATCCGTTCAATTTCGCGAAAATAAGCCACAAGTCTATGCGGATCGTCATGGTGTCCCATTTTAGCCCGTTTATTTTACATTTTGGCCCGTTCATTTTATCATACTTAGGACGAAAAAGTCTGAAAATGGAAATTCTGTGGAGCGAATCCTGGAGATTTGCGCGGATCGTCAGGGCGTCTCATTTTCGCCCGTTCATTTTATCCTGCTTAGGACGAAAAAGTCTGAAAATGGAAATTCTGTGGGGCGAATACTGAAGATTTTGCCACATAGCCACATACATAGTGCAATAGATTAAAGCCGTTCAGTTTCGCGAAAATACGTCACATGTCTATGCGGATCGTCAGGGTGTCCCATTTTGGTCCGTTAATTTTAACATTAAGTAGGATAAAATGAACGGGCCAAAATGAGACACCCTGACGATCCGCATATACATTGTAAAATTGAAAAGTTCCTTTTTCTATTGCTATTATTTCGTTAATTTTTTTTATTTATCTGGTACCATATAGTGTGTTTGATCATAATAATTATTATATTAGATGATGAATTCAACCATTTGACATTTCAAATATTCGATTATTACGATGGGTATGTTTTTTTGTTTAACTTTGTACCAATTTTTTCAAGTTGAACTCGTTTTCGTCTTATACAGGTAATAATACTAACACATATGCAATTGCAACAAGTCGCAAACGATTCGTAAAAACTTCCAATTCGTGTATGTACGCTGGTGTTACTAATGCCTAGGCATGCCTCAATTTCACGATAAGTGACATGACGATCCTCTTCAATCAGATTTCTCACAGCATCGATGTTTTCTGGCACAACAGCTGTTTTTGGACGACCTTCAGGAGGCTCATCTTTGAGTAAACTTCGTTCGCATTTAAATTCATTGTATCAATTATAAACACTAGTCAAGGATGGTGCTTCGTCGCCAAAAGTCGAATGAAGTGATTCGAAGCACTGGTGATGTGTTAGCTCCTTTCGAAAATCGTAAAAACTCATCACACAATTTTTCAAGTAAATAATTAACAATGTTGCGATTCGTGACGTTATCATTTCGTTGCAAATGTACAAATAAGGCGCTCCCCTATACGAAGTACAAATAAAAGTAATTGTTAATTTATGTTCAAATTGCGATTTACACGTTGTGCAATTTCATGATCACCACAAGGTCAAGTATTTGGTATTTTGTTTCCATTTATTTGTGGTTTTGCGGTTACGATATTATTTAATTACCAATATTTACGTAACGTATTCTTTACAATATAAAATGAAACTTGAGATTCAGGTCTTTAGCCTGGAGTTATTACCTATATAGTAAACCGTAGTAAAAATAATATTTATATATTTGTGTGCCTTTCAGATTACACAAAACTACAAAGTACAGGAAAGAGTACTACCAACGTTTACGGTTTTAAATATTCAATTACAAATAACAATAATAATTATAGTCATGAAAATTTGGAAAGCATATCGAACGATACCAATGACTGTCTGACAACAAATCCCACATCATGGCTAATGCAATTTTTATTATTGTACAAACGCAATATGGTTTCGGTTACACGGAATTATGTAAGTAGTCTTGAGTATGCACGCAATGTATGTATTACGATCGTAATAATTACACCGATTTTAACTCTATTTGACAGTTCTTATTAATCGCTCGAATTATCGCGCATAGCGCAATTGCTGCGATCTTTGGATATATTTACATCGGGGTTGGACCAACGGCCAACACAATGCTTGGAAATTATGTTTATATTTATGGAACGATACTGCTGCTGGTCTACACTGGTAAAATGTCAGTTATGATGTCATGTAAGTATTTATTGTTCATTTAGGTTATTATTATTATTAGTTTCGTGCTTGATTTACAGTCTCCATGTGTATACCTCTGTATATAATAGTAGTAAACATGCAATTATGTAAAGTCTATAAACTATTTCAGGGTTATACATACGAGTGTAAAACGTGTTACAAGAAACTTTCATTTTTATTTCAAACATCTGATACAATTGTAATTCAATAAAATAATATTGCAGAAAAATGTTTTATGTAATTGCTAAACACGAGATGTTTATTTGCTACTCGGTCAATTAAACCAGTATTTTTGCTAATATTTATTATTTTTCAGTCCCCACCGAAATGGAAATGTTGACGAGGGAGCATTTTAATCGATGGTATAATCTGGGCCCGTTCTTTTTATCAATCGTGCTGTGGGAGATTCCGTTTCAAGTAAGTCCAATATAATTCGTTATGTCACAAGTTACCATAAATTATTAAGTCACCCACCTTGACTAGTAATTATAATTAATTTTATTTAATTGACCATAATCACATACATAATCATTTATAGTTACAATTACATAATTAATGATAATTAATTAATTCAAGCATTGTTTATCTTTGGTCTTTATAGATGTTGTGCGCAAGTTTATACGTCATTATTAGCTATTGGTTGACCGGAAATTATTACGAGAATTGGCGATTCTTATACTTTTTGGCAATGTGTCTCGCCGCTACTCTGTGTGCCCAAGGTTGGGGTTTCTTTATTGGTTCAACGCTACCGGTTAAAGTGAGTATTCTAATTGATTTGATTTTAAATGCGTACTGTTAATGTTAGTTACCTGGCATTGAAAGTATATTAACGGAAATTTAAGTTTGATTTCCGACAAATGGAATTGTTGTTGAATTTATGTGGAGGTCGTTTGAATGTGCTAAACCTGAGATTAGCGAATAACCCACACATTATTAGATCAATCAAACGGTTGTTTATACTCGTTTTAAATATATTTGGGATTTTTATACAATCAAATTTTATAGTCAACTTAATTATAAGTGTTTTGACTATCATCGAACTTTCGTTTAACTTAATGGATTTATTCATTGATTGAAATGTATAACCACGCAATAAGCAAGATTTCTCAGGTAGGACTCCACTGTACAGCAAGCTTTACTTGGAAGAAACTAAATAACACGGATCAAAAGTTAATGCGGACAGTCCTTTTTGTATTAAACTCAAAGATTTTCCCTCTCAAATAACAAAAATCTCAGAGATTTCCGAGCATATGTTCACGTCGATCACCTCTACGATACGTAGGGGCCGAAATAATTTTTTTAAAATGTTTTGTATAAAACTCAATGATATTCATGTGTCTAAATAAGATTTGTTTCTTAAATCAAAGTCTAAAACATAACGAATAACAAAAATCTCGGAGATTTCCGAGCATGTGGCTAAGTAGGATTGGTTTTTTGTACCAAATGTTAATTCAGAAACACTTCGGCCACCTCAGTGGGATGTGAAGGGTCTAAAATAAAATTTTTATTTGTGTAACGAATTACACTCAATGATATTCTCTCTCGAATACCAAGATTTTAAGAGATTTCCGAGCATTTATCTAAGTAAGATTGGTTTTGATATAAAATGCTAATTCAGAACCACTTTGACTGCTAATGTGCGATCCGTTGGGGCCGAGATAAAAATTCTTAAAGAATTGAGAATTTTTATGACACTCACAGATATTCTCTTTTGAATAACAAAATCTCAGAGGTTTGCGCACATGTGGCTAAGTAATATTGGTTTCTTACATCAAATACTAATTCAGAACTACTTCACTTCTGTGCGATCGGTAGGGGCCGAGATAAAAATTCTTAAAGGATTGAGAATTTTCTCTCTCTCTTGAATAACAAAAATCTCAGAGATTTTCGAGCACGTGCTAAGTAGGATTGGTTTTTTGTACCAAATGTTAATTCAGAAACACCTCGGTCACCTCAGTGGGATGTGAAGGGTCTGAAATAAAATTTTTAATTGTGTAGCGAATTACACTCAATGATATTCTCTCTCGATTACCAAAATTTTCAGAGATTTCCGAGCATTTATCTAAGTAAGATTGGTTTTGATATAAAATGCTAATTCAGAACCACTTTGATTGCTAATGTGCGATCCGTTACGGCCGAGATAAAAATTCTTAAAGAATTGAGAATTTTGTATGACACTGAAAGATATTCTCTTTTGAATAACAAAATCTCAGAGATTTCCGAGCATGTGGCTAAGTAGGATTGGTTTTTGTACCAAATGTTAATTCAGAAACACTTCGGCCACCTCAGTGGGATGTGAAGGGTCTGAAATAAAATTTTTAATTGTGTAACGAATTACATTCAATGATATTCTCTCTTGAATAACAAAAATGTAAGAGATTTCTGGTCATGTGGCTAAGTAGACTTGGTTCTTTACATCAAATGCAATTTAGAACCACTTCAATTACCCCTATGCAATTGGAATTGTGTTTTCTTAAGAAGAAAGAATTTCATCAATTTCACTCAAAACTAAAACAAATATTAAAATTTTTGAGTTTTTTGTTAATTTAAAATAGTTTTGGAACACACTGTATGTTTTGTTATTTTGACATAAATGTCATTCCGATCTCGGCAACTGACTACGGGCAGCAAACGAGCAAAAATCGATTGAAACCCCACATTAATATGAAACGGTACGGTAATCCTCTACAATTCAGGGGAATTAAACATAACAAGCAGTGTATGCGAAGCGGGGATCAACTTGAGCTGGCAAGCAAAGAGAAATGATATTATCTTTAATGAAAGCCACAAAGTTATCGTAAATGCCGATAATAGTAGAAAAATATAAGACGCTTATTACCTGCTAGAGATTGGACAACCACGATGTAGGTGAAACGAAGGAAATACTCGTAGAAAGATCAACAAATAAATAAAGTAGAGAGCATCTAACGTTAAGCAAACGGTGGACTCACATTAATATATTTTATTTGCCGAAAAACATTAAAGCATGGTTTGGCAGACAATTGTAACCTACTTAATGCAACTATGGATCACATAATTTAATTCAGAGCAAAATAAATGTATTATCGCTAAACCACTGGAATATCGATGACCGCAAAACAAAACGGAACATATGCCCAAATAAAATACAGGAGAACAACAACAATA